>CM060891.1:69827500-72227500 GCA_030762935.1 Hymenopus coronatus
AGTTAATCGAAATATTCAGGATCTTTGTTAAATGAAAATAATATCATTATTATCACCTCATATTAGCGTTTAATTGGAGTAACCTTACGATTAGCCAATGAATATTGCAGATTAAGACGGTTTGATCCTCTGTACCATATTTTAAGAGATATTTTAAATGATAAGTAACAAAAACTAACCAACATATGATTAACTAGAAAAAAGCTCTGATATATGCTATATTGCATGGATTTCTATACTTGTAATACAAAAATAAAACTTCTTACAAAAGATTATTCTTTTCTCTGCCCCATGATAATGAGATAAGCATTATCAGAATGGTATTACTATTTAGTCCCTTATAAGCAGAAAAGGCCTAAGTGAATACACTATGCTAAAGCAACAGTCAAATATTTTAAACCTGCTACTCTCATTGAAATTTGTTTCTTTGCATAGCGAGTGAAACAAAAGATACAAGGACGACTGCCAGTTTGATAAAATTGATACCAATTACAAATAATATCCCGATAACGGTTAGCTCCACAATAAAGATACAAAGAACATACATTGTGTGTTTTGACGAGATGTACATTTTTTTGTGTAATAACGTTTTGTCTATCTTTTGCGATTTAGCAGTGATACAAAAGGGTCGTCTCCTTAGCGCAGCTGCTTGCCAAGTGGGAGACCTGGGTTCGATTCCCAGTACCGGCGTGGGGATTTTTCCCCCACTGGGAGACCTGGCCCAGGGTGCACTCAGCCTCGTAAGGTCCCTGGGGGGCCAATTGAGGAGCTACTTGATGAAGTAGCGGCTCCAGGTCATGAGGGCCGCATTAACCGGTCGGGGGGACTCGAGGCGCTGACCACGTCTCACCCTCCAATACTGCACCCCATCCATGACGTCTGTAGTGGACCGAGATGGGGGACGCAGCGGCCGGGCGGTAGGCCAAGGTTCCCCGTGAACTGTCGTGCCATGGAGTTATTGTTAGTGATACAAGAGCTCATTCAGAGTGAAGACGATTTCAGAGACTCTTCCCAGGAGATTCAAGATATACATTGCATTTCTCAAGTAAATATCTTCACTATACGGCATTTTAAACGACATCGGCCTTTTTTAGAAAATTAACATTTACGAAATGTAGTTTGCAGTGGGGGAGGCGTTTCTTAGAGATCTGTATCCCATCCTTGGAAGATACTAAACTCAAATACTAATCGGAATTTTATATATTTAATATACACTATTAATATACATAGGGTGTTAATAAAGTATACCGAAATATTTTCACAGAATATATAGATTACTTAAATAAGTAATTTGAGATAGGAGACTTATGGCCTGTTTATTGACATTTCGAAGAAACGGCTGTAAGTTTCTGAAGTGCCAGTACGCCACGTATCGCGGCACTTCGTATGGAATGAAAAAAATAATAAAAAAAAATATTTATTCTAAGACAGGAATCGAACTCATAACCTTTGGGATAGCAACTTCCCGCGTTACGAATTAGGGCCAGAGTAGTTGAAAAAGCGCCTCCAGAGTAGGCTACATAACTCAAGAACGTAGTTAATGAATGCTCAGTGTCGCACTGTCAAGTGATTAGTTCGAGATTTTGCAGATTTTTGCAACATTAAATCTTGAGAAAGCTAGTAAAGAGCTGTTAAAAATCGATATTTCTATACTCGGGCAGCAGTTTTAACGACATTCAAAGCCATTTTTTCAACCTACTTTGCTTTAACACAGACTTATCAGCACCTGATACCCACACGCTATGTAGCTGTGTTATGTTTATCCGGGGACCATGCATCGCTGATCTCAAATTACTTATATCAGTCACCTGTACAATCTCACAAATTATTTCAGTGTAGTTCATTTACAGCCTGTATACATAAGGTCAGTTATTAACTGGAAACAAAGTAACGCCTTCATAGTCATCACAATTAGATCTGCCTCACATAACTTTGCCCCGTTTCATTGAAAAGTCACGTGACAAGACACATCTCATTAGCTTCCGAAGGTGGAATATGTGGTTGTTCGGCACAGGTGTTTCCATATTTAGCATGAATATTTATGTTAATTTCTCCGAAGAGGATTTTTAAATTTATATTTTTCTAGCCACAATAATCAAATATATTATGTAAGAAGATTTAATACACTAAAATATACTAAAATATGCGAAAATGTTATTAACAAATACATATAGGAGTATCCTTCGTCTTAAATCTGTCTCTCCAATGAAAAAACATCTCTAATAATGCAGTGTGTGTGTCTCTGTGTTTGTGTGTCGGTTTTATCTGCCAAGTTTGCATAGGATAAGATTTGTGTAATGATAATGATAATAATAATAATTTATTTCATCTTTTGGCAATCATACGATGCAATAGGTTTCTTCAGCAAGTTATTAAAATGCATCTATATTTAAATATTTTTGTATGTTGTAAAAATTAAGTCGCTTAGTTCTGTTTTAACAGTACTGTTAAAAGAATTTGCATTTACAATTTGTCTTATATCTAAAGGTAATTTATTATGCAATTTCACTCCAAGATAGAGGCGAGAGTTAAGAGATTTCTGTAACCGAAATGTATGAGGTACTATGTTATTTCTACACCTTGTATAATGGTTATGTATCTCAGAAAAAGTAACTCATGCCTTTTGGAGATGAATAAAATTCAAGTATGCAAATACACACAAAAATGCCACAGTTAAAATTCCAAATTCTTTAAAAATAGGTGCAGAATGTTGGCTAGAATTACAATTTTGTATTATTTTCAGAGCCTACTTCTGGAGCAAAAATACTTGATTGGCTTCCCCACTGCTACCCCTGAGCAAAATACCATAGTTAAACGTCAATGACATAAATTTTAATAAACAGTGAATAAAGTGCCAATGGAAACACACATCCTAAGTTTTCTTAAGATAAATAAAACGTTTGACAACCTTTGTATCCCTATTAATCAATCCGGGGAAACAGAAAGGAAATTATGCGCGGAAGGTTAACACCAATGGATAACACTTATAAGAAACAAACATAAGACTAACGAATGCGTGCAACGAGTCAGGTAAAACGGCCACCGTCGGTGTCATTAAAGATAAACACAATATTAATGAAAGATAACTTATGTTGAAATTGAAGTACTGCCAAGAAAATCAGATCTTTAGGAGCTCCTCGATTCTTTAGCATACAGTACAATGGCTGCATATTTATTTACGTTAAGTTATACCACCTTTCTTATAAACATTTTCATAATAAGGCGGTATTACTGGCAAGATCGGTAGCTCTATGATTATCTCATTTTTACTTTCTCTACACATACTATGTATATAGTGTATAGAGAAGGTATTGCATTCCTCCCAAAAATTCGATGCCGAGATTTCACGGGAAATACATGTTTTGGGTGCCCCTGAATCCAAAAAAAAACATTTTTATACAAAGGTCCGCGTGTGTGTTTGTGTGTGTTTGTGTGGGTGACCGTTGAATACCAAATTTGGTATTTAAGTTCTGTATCTTCCAGGGACACGACAGGAAGATTTTCAAGAAAATCTCCCCACCCCAACTATCCTTCACATGGGACTTTTTTAAAAAATGTTGATTTCTCAAAAATAGTTTTAACAATTTTGATTAAAATCGTTAATTAAAGATATTTTCCTGATAAATAATATGTATATTTTGAATTTTCTGGGAATAGCCTCTGAAAACCACTTTACTCTGGATGAATTTTGCGGAATTTGGCATAATTGCTAAAACGTATGAGATGGACAAAAACTTACCACACAGAAAATGTAGTGTACAATAAAACACACAATTTATTTTATATACATTTTTTTCGTGGAGTGACCTTTTTTAAGATATTTCTTGTTTTTAGTTTCAGCTTTGAAAAACGTGTACTTTTCTCATACAGGAATTTGTCAACTCCTGTCCATACAAACAAAGGAACTTCAGTCACATAGTAACCAACTTTTGACTTCACTTCAACCTATGGTACTCCCTTATTTCGCTTCCACTTACAAGATAGCAAGTAATAAAACTATTTTGTTATTTTTTTTTTTTTTCGTTTAGCAAGAAGTAAATAGAATCATAAGCTTTTTAACTATAAATTGTTGTAGAGATGTAGAGAAAGTCATGTGAATGAAATACTAGAGATTTTTTGTTTGTTTATGGAGAATATATGGGGAAAATCTCCAATATCACATGATGGAAATGAAAATTATATCTGTGATAGTGGTGGTGAAAAACAAATGTTTATGTTACGCCACTGAAACTCAGATACGATGCAGATATGCGCCTAATTTCAGTTCTCGATATCTCAAAGAGAATTTATTATGCCCCTGCACGCACCACAGGTAGATATCCCTGTAATTGGACTACATAAAAAAGTAAACGAGAATCTTCGAGTTAAAGGAGGGCTGTGCAAAAGTACATGATTTGAAGCTCTTTTTATGTGGCTAGAAAAGTTTTGTTTCTTTCTTCAAACATCATATATGCTTTACTTCCCCTGCTATGCACATAACACCTAAGTAAGAAAGCTTTTGCATTCTACTATAAAATTCGATAGTAATATTTCACTGGAAATAAACGCTTTAGGGTTCCTGGTATCCAAAAGGGCATGTTTAGAGGGAGAGAGACAGAAATGTCAATGTATAGATGTATGTGTGAATGAATGAATGAATGAATGAATAAGTGTATTTATTGACATAGCAATATCATACATAGAATTTCAACAATCGCACGGGTCCACAGACCGTACGTGCTTTTGTAATACTATTGCAAGCAATATTAAAACAACAACAACAACAACAAAGAAGACTGCCTCTGTGGTCGAGCTGACTTCTCACCCAGAGGTCCCGGGTTCGATTTCCTCCTGGGGCGGGGAATTTTTCTTCAACCAGATTTATTCCCTATCCCCCACAGAGTCTGGAAGTATGAATGTGAGAGTGAATGTGTGTAATATAATGATTAACCTAATGTTAGAACCTACAGTAATAAGAGTTGTTTCAAAAGTCAAAAGCCCCTGATATGACCATTGAAGTTAAAGCAAATGAAGCAATAAAAAAAAACAACAACAAAGAATTAAAAGAGTAAACACGAAAATAAAATGACAAAGGAAATACACAGTCCAAAGCAATATTAAACAACAATAGAGGAGGTCCGCGACTACAGGGTAACTCCAAGAGCATTTGACTCAGCAAACTGAATAAACACAAAAGAAACGATCATAAAACTCGCCCTAGATGTATGTGTGAGAATGTGTATTTCTCCGTCCGTATGGTTGCCCTTCGTGCTGACTTCATATACCCAAGGTCGCGAGTTATACCTGGCGAAGTGTGCGCCCGCCAAGGCGTGTCGCTTTGGTGCTTCGTAGCGCTGGGGATCGTGGGTTCGAGTCCCGCCTTGGGCATGGGTGTTATATGTTTGTGTATATTTTCGGGCGTAAAAATCCTTAGCATGGTTTCCTTAGCAAAATTAAATGGTCTTTCACGCCCGCTATAATATGGGACGCTGAGAGCCTCAGCATTTAAAGAGCATCGATAAATACCACTCCATTTCATTTCATTTCATTTCATTTCCGTCCGATGACTCAAAAATGGCTGTAACGATTTTGATTAAACTACAACACATTAAAGGTATTTACGTTAGAAAATAATTATAATATCATTTCATTTAATGATTTAACTAACTGCCTGTAAGTCCAGCAACAAATTGTAATACAAAGAGTCGTGAAAGCGACCGTGGTATGTACTGTTATATAAATACCATTTTTTCCAAAACGTATACACTATTATCAATTTTAAACAGACAACATTTATGACCGCCGCATGCCGTCCGAAGGTACGTGAATGAATTGCTTGTTTTCGACCTTATTATTTTTTAACTACTAAACAATAAAAACAATAGTGTCCCGTTGAATATGGATTCGCTATGAATATTATCTTTGACGAGTCATATTTCACTCTCAATAAAGCTTGAGGTATATCTACAGCTAAAGCCTTAATGTTTAATGCAAGTAACAAAACACAAGCATAGCTTTTAGGTTTGAATAAAGGTACAAAGGAAAATAAACGTTTTGATTTGTTTTACTTATTTTTACTGTGTGTAAAGCATTATTTACAAACAAATCCCGTGCATTCCAACACATTACATGGAAATAAAAAATATAGAATAAAATAAGCGTTTAATATGTGATACAAATAAAATTAATGTGATTTTATTTAACGCTTAGTGAAAATAAATGCGAATGCAGTATTGGTAGTTTAATAGTTTAATCTTTGAGGATGTTGTTTCAATGTCTAAATTGAGTGTAAATTATGTTAAAAACAAAATTATAATAGTAATATTGGAGACGAGATTAAGTATATAGTATATACTGTCACACACTCCATTAAGATCTTTCCTGATAAATTCTATATGCAAATGACATTGCGGAGCCATACTTCCAGAATGGATGATACTAAATAGGAATAAAACGAAATTAATCTTAAATGTGTTACAGCGCTGAATTCAATATGCCATGGGGTGAAAGAGACTATGAGATTAGTGTAAGTTTAATCTTTAAGTAAATTATGTAATCAAATTATAAAAGCAAATTTTGGCGGCCAAATTAACTATACATGTATGACACACTTCATAAAGACTTTGCATGATATATTCTATATCCAATGACATTTCAGAGCTATCCTTCAAGAATGGACGAGTTTACCTTCGAAATAATGAAAATAAAACGAAATGAATCTCAAAATACGTTACAACGCTGAATTCAGCATGCTATGGTATGAACAAATCTGATGTGTTCCATTCACATGACTTTCCCTACATCTGTGCAACAAATTATTGTTAAAAAGCTTGTGCTTCTATCTACTTCATGCTAATTGAGAAAAAAAATAGCAGAAATAGTTCTATTACTTGCTTCCTTGTAAGCAAAAGCAAAATAACTGAGTGACATAGGATAAAGTGATAGTCAGGCGCTGTTTCCTATGTGACTGAAGTTCCTTTGTTTGTATGGGCAAGAGTTGAAAAATTCCCGTATGAGAAAAGTATAAGTTTTTCAAAACTGAAACAAAAAACGAGGGATATCTAAAAAGGATCAACTCCACGAAAAAAAATGTATATGACATAAATTATGTGCTTTAATGTGCTTTATATTTATTTTTTTTGGTAAGTTTTTGTCCATCTCCTATGGTTTAGCAGTTATGCAAAATTACGTAAAATTCATCCAGAACAAATTCAGAGGCTATTCCCAGAAATTTCAAGATATATACTTTATTTGTCAGCTTTAATATACGATATTTTAATCAAAATTATTAGAGTCATTTTTGAGAAAATCAACATTTTCGAAAAAAGTTCAATGTAAAGGATAGTTGGGGGAGGAGGAATTTTCTTGAAAATCTTCGTGTCGCATCTTTGAAAGTTACGAAACTTAAGTACCAATTTTGGTATTTAACTGTGTTTTCGTTTTTGAGCTATGCTGTTCACGGACATACACATAGACACACGCACGGACTTTTTTCCAGAAATGCATTTTTTGGGTACAGGGGGAACCAAAGCATGCATTTACGGTGAAATCTCGGTATTGAATTTTTGGGTGGAATACAATACATTCTCTATACACTGTGTACATAATACATATAGAGAAAGTAAAAAGGATGTGCTATAATAGTAAAGGTTAATTGGAAAAGGCACACACACACACATACACGCAGACACATAGACAAGGAATCAAACAGTAACATAACAAACCTTTGCAATAAAATTTACTGTTACCACCATCAGGTAATGATATAAAACACCTGCCAACACCACCTGTTAATATCCCATGCAAGCATTTAAATCTCCAGCGGGAAATGAAACTGCGACCACTGGGGCAGAATAATGAACAAGTGCTCGAGTTCTACTGCCACGCAAACAATGGGAAATGGTCAATGCGATAATATCGAGGTTGAAGTGAACTTTATGCAATATCAGCTTACCTTTCAACAAGTGACAATTCGAACACAATTCTCGTTATCACTCAATCATCTCGTAAAGAAAGAGCCAGCACGGAATTCAGATACGTATTGAAATGCCCTAATAGGTATGCAGTACTGCATAATGAATCTTGCACTGTAGAATGAATATGCACAATGACAAGAGACATAATTTAATCCGACCTCTTTCTATACAAATGAACAAGTACATCGTGGTTTCAACAAGGTGGTCCAACTGCCATAATTCGCAAATAATAATTCGTGCATTATAAACATATGATGTGTTACACTCACATCACTTTCTCCAGCTACTCTACAAACAAGCTTCTTACAAAAGATAATTCTTCTTTCAACACCACGCTAATCGAGATAAATATTATCAGAATTTTGTTGCTTAGTTCCTTATAAGTAGACTGGAACTAAGGGAATGCACTAGGCTAAAGTGATAATTAAATGTTTTAAAAGCTGTCGTTATGCAATTGTCATTACAAATCGCTTTTCTGCTTGCCCTGGAGTAGAACAAAAGAAAAAAAACACACGCCCGTCTGAGAAAAGTACAAATACTTCACAACTGAAACTAATAACAAGGAACACTTCGAAAACAGTAAGCTCAACGAAAAAAAATATATATGACATAACTTGTGTATTTTAATAAGATATACATTTTATATAGTAGGTTTTTGTATTACGGTTTACTAGTTTACCAAATTAAGCAAAATAAACAGGTCTTTAGAAGTTATTCCCAGAAAATTCAAGATATACATTTTATTTATGATAGAAAGAGCCTTAATATGTGATATTTAATCAAAATAGTTAGAGCCATTTTTAAAAAAAAATCGAAAAATTTTACATGTAAAGGGTAGTTAGGGGTTGGGGGATTTCCTTGAAAATCTTCGTGTCGCACCCTTGAAAGATACCAAACTTAAATACCAAGTTTGGTATCTAATCGTCTTTTCTTTTTTGAGCTATGCTGTCCACAGACAGACAGACACACACGGACCTGTTTCTGAAAATGCTTATTTTGGACTCAGGGAGTCCTAAAGCATGTACTTCCGGTGAAACTCGACATCGAATTTTTGGGTGGAATACAATACTTCTCTATCCCTATGTACATTGTACATACCGGGCTAGAGAAAGTAAAAATTGCAGAACTCCACGTGGTAAATCAAGCATACGCCGGTCAGAGGCGTTGTAAGTGAGAGCGACCTTTGTTCTTCTGCTCTTGCATATCAGCGTAAATGGTGAAGGAATCGCGCTTATTGAGAGGCGGTTACCAGACTTGTAGAAGAATCTGTGTTGGTATACAAAAACAGTGTGAATACACGAAGAAAGCTAACTTGCCCTCCGCGTCAACTATTGAGTTATATTTTTATTTTCTCTACACGTATATAGTGTATAGAGAAGGTATTGTATTGCACCTAAAATTCGATAACGATATTTCACCGAAAATATATGTTTTGGGTCCCACTGAATCCAAGAAAAGCATTTTTTGTAAATGGTCCATGAGTGTGTGTGCCTGTGTGTGTGTGTGTGTGTGTGTGTTTGCCTGTGTCTGTGGACAACATATCTCAAAACGAAAATCCCGGTACAAACCAAACTTGGTATTTAAATTTAATATCTTCGAAGGTTGCAACACGACATTTTTCAAGAAAATCCGCCTACCCCAAACTACCCTTTTCATGAAAAAAAAATCGAAAATGTTGATTTTCTCAAAAATGGCTGTAACGGCTTTGATTAAAATTTCTTATATTTAAGACATTTACATGCCAAATTAATGCATATCTTGAATTTTTTTGGAATAGCCTCTAAAGATCTCTTTACTCCGAATGATTTCTATTGAGCTTTGCACAAATGGTAAACTGTAAGAGATAGACAAAAACCTACTACACAAAAATGTAGATCACGATAAAACACACAATTTATGTCATATATATCTTTTACGTGGAGTTGATTGCTTTTGAGATAAGTTTCGTTATTGGTTTCAGATTTTAAAAAACCTATACTTTTCTCATATAGGAATTTGTCAACTCCTGCCCATACAAAGGAACTTCAGTCACATAGCAATCAGCTATTGACTATCACCTTAACCTATGGTACTCCTTTATTTCGCTTCTACTTACAAGGAAGCAAGTAATAAGATCATTTCTGCTAATTTTTTCTGGATTAGCATGAAGTGAATAAAAGAATAAGCTTTTTTAACAATAATTTATTGCAGGGTAGTCATGTGAATGGAACACATCAGATTTGTTTAAATTCAATAAGGGAATCTGAATGGCGCTTTATACTCTTTTTCTATTTTTCCTAAGATTGTTTACTATTTTTTGCGGTTTTCTGACGATACACATACATATACACATTACACAAACAAGGCGGGACTCGAATCCAGGATGCCCTGCGCCACGAAGCACCAAAGCGAGGCACTTTAACGAGCGCGGCTATTGTGACCGACGTACCGCATCACTATCCTGTTTCTATGCCTGTCTCTTTCCATATACTCGTATATCCGTTACTGCCTTTTCACTTTCTTCCCCTCCAACGCCCTTTACCGGACTGGGCAACTTACACACTGATAAGTTTTATGATTTTTTTCTAGAGTTTAATAAAAGTTAAAGCATAAATAACATGTTTAGTACAACTCAAAACTGTGCTTAATTGGAGTGGATATCACTGTTTGAATTTATTTCTTAGTCATATTTTATCTCCTATATCTTAATATGGAGCATACATTTTTATTTTTATTTTTAAGGTTTTGATACTCTTATATTCTACTTTTAATGGCTACTGCAGATACTAAAGTTAAAGGTAACATCACGTGACTTGTATTTGATGCTTGCGGATATCTCTTCTTGCGTTAAAACTGGCCAGTGAAGTACTAGCAAGCACGATCTTGTTTCACCCCTCTCACTGTCCGGTGGCCGTCTCTGCTGATGAGCAAGAGGGGTAAAGTGAAGTTCGCTCAGCCAGTTCTCCACTTACCCACTTGCTGGTACGTCTCAAGCTCACGAGGGCCCGGGTAACTTTAACACTGGTTATTCAGCTACTTGGAACACATACTCAAGAATTTGTCTTTACCTTGATTGTGATTGAGTTTCTAGAGCTTTTTCTCTCCACGATTGTTCATTTTCTCATTCATTTGTTTTTACCTTTTTCAAATATTCTAAAAATTGATAATGTATTTCTTTGATTTCAATTACAGTAACTTTAACTGCACTATATGTGGTAGAAGATTTTTTCCATTTCTCAAACCTCAGTTTATCTCTGTCTCTCCCTCTCCGGCTCTGTTTCTCTCTTTTTTTTTGTGTTTTTTCCTTTCTTTCTTCATATTTCAAAATCATATGCCAATAATTAATTTTCATTCCACACATTGATCACTCCTCTACAATCTATTGGTTTCAATGCCACTAAATCTGTTCCAGCCCGTGCAGATTCCACCCTCGCACATGTTACCTTTTTTTCTACGGTTTTCCCTTCCCCACTTATTCCTTAGTTCCCTGTAAATCTCCATGTTTTGTTGAAACAACTAAATACTTCTGCCTTAAATTCTTTGTTTCACTAATTCCCAGATGCTACTTTCTTTATACTCTTTATTTTACCAAATCTGCTCTAAACCAATTCTTTCAGGGTTTCTTTAGTTTCACTCTATTACAATTCTCTGTTAATTTATATATTTATTGTATTATACTGCATATTATGTCGTTCTCCCTTTTAATTATTAATATACCAGACAATTTTAAAATATTTTCTCTTATTTTGACACTATTTATTTCTCTACTTAGTGCACAGTCCCCGTGTGTGCGTGTGTGTGTGTATGTGTGTGTATCTGTGAACAGGATAACTCAAAAACAAAAAGTCCTGGAAATTAAATTTAGTGCCTTCCTAGGAAAATGCTCCTAACCCATACTACCATTTATATCAAAATATTCGAAAATATTTCTCAAAATCGCTCTAACAATATTGATATGAATATTGAACATTAAAGACTAATCACAAATAAAACGTTAGTCTTTAATTTTCTGGAAATAGTCATCTTCATTCTGGATGACCTTGGCATAATTAGTAAACCATAAGATAACTTACCACACAAACCTGTAAATCTCTTAAAGAACAAACTTTTTACCATATTACATATCATACATATTTTCGTATAGTTCACAATTTATATATTCCCTGTTTTTGGTTTTCGTATTAAAATTCTTAAACCTTGCTCATACAGGAGTTTGTAAACTTCTAGCTATGTAAAGAAATGAACCACATAACAACCAGCATTTAAAAGATTTGACTATCACTTTAGCCTAGTGCATTCTGTTATTTTCCTTCTATTTACTAGATAGCAAGAAATAAGATCATCTATTAATATTTATCTCGATTAGCATGAAGTATATAAAAACTAGCTGTTTAACATTACTTTGAAACACTTACGTAGAGAAACACATCTGAAGAGAGCATACAAGATTTTATATACAAATAACATACTTGACAATATATCTTATATTACTTTATGTAATGGCGTAACTGATATATTACTGGTGTTTACGGTAATAACAGTTCAGGTATAATAAAAGATATATTTTACGAAACGTTAAGCAATACAAATATATTTTTATTTTATTGCTGAACGAGAAGCACCTCATAGTAAGGGAAATGATATTTGGAATATACGTTTTAACCTCTAGTTGGACCACTTATACTACTATACTACAGTAGATAGCTGTAATCTCATCGTTGAGATGCTTTTTTACCATTATTCTTTAGTTTCTTGAGCTTGTGAAACAAAGAGTCTATTTCAAAACATATAAATCCATTATTCTAAATGAATGAACAAATGTATTTTTGTAGCTACGTTAAAGCATATTTTGCTTCAATGCATTTGCAGAAAAGAAGAAATCAATAATGAACAAAGTATCCAGCACGAGGTTTTTCAATAAATCTCATAATGGCGTTCATGATAATGAACATTGGGCCTTTTCCACTGTCTCTTGAATCCAAAGTGATAATTCAGTCTTTCTTGGTCGATCTCGGCATCTTTTATGTCGAGTTATTTGATTGATTGAATTTTTAATTTCTGTTTGATTTTTGAATTTCTGATCTCTTACGTCCCACATTTTTAGCCATAAACAATTAAAACCGTTTATTGGTTATAAAGGACATTTTAGCACTTTTTGTATTCAGACTATCCTTAGTCATATGGGCTAAATAAATAACTCTTTCTGCTGATGCTTTAGTTTCGAATGAAAAATGGGATTGAAAATATATTATATAAACATTTGCAGCCACCATAAAAATCTAATAATAGCAATAATAATAATAATAATAATAATAATAATAACAATAAACAAGTAATATTTCACTTCATTTATTACTTCTTATATAGGTGTTTACTTTTCCAGTAAACATATGAAAATCAAGTTGTTTCTAAAACTTCCTCGTGTTTTACTGTATCCTCTGGGCTTGCTTCCTCATGTTGACTCACATGAATCTTCTTGTGCGTTTTACCTCCTTCATATATATTTTTATACGCCCTAACCGGACATTAATATATAGTACGGGACTTATATCTGCCATTTCATTCAACATTTCGAGTTTCCTCTGTCCTCCCACGTTTTAGTATAAAACAAAAGAAAATCAAACACATGAAAGCTAACCTGACCTACTTTAGGAAAGAAAGTTGCAGACGAATACAGATCAGTAGTGAATGCAGGGTAAAAGCAGGTTCATAATGAAGGATATATAAGCTACAAGTTCCGAGAATTTCTTCATAAAGTATTTTGCTTTAGAGCACATCCATAAAATAACACCGATTTCTGAACATCACCTAAATCGTAGGTAAAACACTGCACACTTTTAGCACTACTGGATAACAGAGGTTCATGTCGCCAAAATTGATGGTCTAAAGTCCAAAGTTAAATATGAATGACTTCACATTTTCTTCTTTCTTTTTTTTTTTCTTTTTTTTTTTTTTTACTTTATTTCATTACATAAAGGTCTGAAACTGGCAGGAAACAACCTACAAGTCAGAGGAAATGTGCTCACTCACCCTAAATTGAATGAGTAGCGAGGAGTACAGCATTAGTTTTGCTACAAGTCAAGTGCAGTGCTGGAGTTGTTCCGCATTGTGTGTTCACTGGAATTTATATTATTTTGTTTATAATAAGCATACGCTTCATGCACTTATAAATTGCAGTCAACTACTGTATTTAGGCAAATTATAATCTTCAACTTTATAGCAATTCTTTTATCTTCTGCACGTAAAATTATTAATTGTCTTGTGATAAGCATAATAAATTGCTTCTTTTTAACAATAAGGTAACAAAGCTCCAGTGCTATTTAACTTTAAAATACATTTTACGAGTACAGCCGCAGCGCAACATGCATGCAATGTAATGCTTCATTATGTTTTAAATGTTTAAGCACATTAAACGAAATATTTTATATAAAATCGGATCAAAAACTCTTAACATATACTTAACCTTTCAGGTTATAAATTCAGCATGTGATACTTAATAAAAGCATAAATAATTAAAGGCGCAGATTGCTCTTATTATACTATTACAAACTACTACTAAGCAACTACTTTTTGAAATCGAGTAACATCACCAAATTTCCGTTTTATACATACTCCAGATTATAGTGGTCTTTGAAACTGAAGGGCTATATGAGTAACACCGCATATTAACAGCAGCTTTCTTGTTTTTGTAAGTCATACAAAAAAAAAATACCACTTTGCTTGAAACTGGCGTCCCGAGTTCGAAACCACATCCGCCACTGAATCCGAAGATAGGTGAAGGAAATAATCGGAATAGGAGAGGGAATGGGAAGTGGAGCGAGGCAAAGATTCAGCGCGGTGACACTTTGGAGTTAGTTTCTCCCATTCCCGGGCTAATATAACGCCAAAGATATTTTATAAAGTTGAAGAGAAGCTAGTGGTATAACTAGATTCTAAAACTCCAGTGTATAGCCTATCGTAAAAGCCTACCGAAATGCAACCTAAATATCGTCGTAATCAGAGGAAAACTAAATGATATGAACATGTGTTTAACCTTCCTCCAATAATCAAATTTTAAGGATCATAAACCTCCCCACTTCTCGTTGTAAACTTAGCATATTTACCAAAAGGACAAAATTTATTGATTTGTATTCTTTGATATAGTATTACAAAATTAGAATATAATTGGCATGACATGAGTATATCATATATGTACATATATACATATATAAACGTTTCATGCCTTCCGGAAAGAGCAGTGTCTTTCATTGGTGAGAAAAATTAAAAATTAACAGAGTGATATTTCCCCTCCCTAAACACACACACACACACATACATACACACACTCACAACACATAGTGTCTTAGAATTTAAAGTTTGCATTTCTTATTGTTTCTGTGCGCTGCGCTCCTGGTCGTAGTTTTTATTTCTTCTTTTTCGAGCATTCCTTATAATATTTAAGTCTTTCATAGAAGTATAGCAAATACAATATATATGCAAATGAAACTCAGGATCTAAAGATATTAATTCCCAAACAGAACCCAAAAGCATGCTCTCTGAATGATGCTATCTTACTTTGCAGGAGTAAACAATTGATGAAGGTGGTAGTACCTAACCTTATTTTTTTCACATTCATAGATTACAGGTTTACAAAAGAGTAGACAGCTCTCACAATACGATCTACATAGATATATTGAGACCAACAACCCGAGGTGAAATGAACAAAATAAAGGCACCACAAAATACTACAGCACGCAGGCAGAACTGACATGCGCATAAGTCCCAAAGTCATGCTCAAAGATCCGCTTCACTACTGCAGCCGCCTAGAGAGGACGGTGAATGACTCGCCGACATTCCTCTAGGATACCTTTCTTTGAGCAAACATGTCTGCCATCTGTTCGGCACCACTATACGCCACGAAAACTAGAATTACACTTGAAAGGTGAGAGGTAAATGGAATTAAAGGGATATTATGGAAAGAAAAATTGTAATAAATGAGTAATTACCCCAGCCTATCGTACAGGGAAAACCGCGAAAACTTTAAGGTCAAAGTTGGAGCTTGACGAAAATTGACCCGACACTCCCGAGTTCCTTGCACAGTACCATGGAGACATCTTGCTCCGTTTCTCATATGATATCAACACATTTACATTATTTTATGTGTCTGAAAATGATTACAATTTCATTGAAATAATATTTCAATATCCATCTATTATAAATGAGATGTAGTGCAACCCCATACATTTGGAAATTAATTAATAGAATCGCTGATTACTAATGTGATACACATATTACTCTCACTACCCATTTTGCAAAAAGTTGTTCTTATTAAACGTAATCACCCATCGAATTCATGTAAATTGAGATCACATTAGCAGAAATAGTTTTGTTCTATATTGTCTTATTGATAAAAGGGAAATAAGGAGATAAATTAGTCTAAAGCGATAATCAAATCTTTTAGGAGATGATTGCCATGTTATCATATTGAAAATAGTTTCTCTTCGCAACGCCAAAATTAACAACAAAAAACAAAAGAAAAATGAATGTTAACAACTCAGCTGAGAAAAAATATAGCTATTGGAAAATGGAAAAATGAATACCGAGGAATATCTCGGAAATGGTTAATTCCGCAAACATGTATGTGATATTAATTATGTGTTTTAATGATATCTACCTTTTTGAGTAGAAAGTTTTGTCCATCTCTTATGGTTTACTGGTTATGCAGCACTCATTATATAAAGAGGTCTTTAGTGACTGTTCCTAGAAAAATTTAACATGGAAATCTCTTAAATATATGGTATTTATCAAAACATGAGTATGAGGTAGGAGAATTTTCTTAAACATCTCCGAATCGCATTGTTGGAAGATGAACTTAAATCCAAGTTTGGTATGTAACAGACTTTTGCTTTTAAGTTATGCTGTATATACACATACGGACACACATGAATCTTTTCTGAAAATGATTTTTCTTGATATATATTTGTGACAATACCGTCCACGCGTTTGACCTTCTTTCACATTCGCTGAGCTGGAATGTGAGACGCAGTTAGAGGTCAGTGCAAAAAAAAAAAAAAAAAAAAAAGGACGAATTGCGCCGCAGATGTAACCAGAACATTCTAGAATGCGAGTCCCGTTGCTTCTCGAGTGTTCTGCCTCGAGAAATTTCGAGAAAATTTGTGACGTCATTTTCCCCTTATAAAAGCAGATAGAATTCAGTGTGTGTTGTGTTGTGATTTGAACCGAGTCGTGAATGACTGCAGTGTTGTAGCACAGTGGGACGTGAGCCACTGGCGGCGTGCTGCAATAAACTGCAAACTGTCATATGTCGAGTGAACTGCGTTTATATTTATAGTATTAGCCCATATCCTCTCTGATTAGAGAGCAGCTTTGGTTTGACAGTCCTGGCTAACCCTTCATCAAGGATCCTCCTTTTGATCTTAACCTATCAGGTAATTTGTTCTAAATAACATGGTACTGCCTATTTTGAAGTTCATTTAGGGGGTCTTAAAGCTGTGAAATCCCGGTTTTGTAATTCACATTTTTGGGTGGAATACAATATCTTCTATAACTACTATACACTTCGCACTACATAGCTGAGAATGTATTTAAAATAATTATAAAAATGCATAAATATATTTCAATTTCTTCGATAAATCACTTACAAAATTCCGAAGAAAACAGAAAGTCCTACTTAGCAGGTTGCGCATCGGCCACTTCAACCTCAGTCATGGTTATCTGATGAAGTAAACAACAAGCTCCATGCCCAAAATGTTCAGCTCCAGAAGTCGTATCAACATCTCACCTTATCCTCGAGTGCCCTGCTTTACTGAACGACAGAAGGAACTTAAACCTCAAGAGTGATATGAATTCCATTTTTAACACCACCGAAGGATGCGGAAAAGCTATCAAGTTAATGGAGATATCACAGATGTTGTCTTTTATATAATACAATTATTATAACCAGAGTTTGATATTATTATAATTGTTTACCAATTTACATGTACTTTATTTCACTGTTACCAAAGTTCAAATAGTTAAATTTATGGCCACAGTTGTAATATATTTGTATTACATTTTGTATATACATTGATCTTGTAAGAATGTTGTGGTCGCTGATGACCTTTGTTGGTAGAAAGTGACCTTAAATACATAAATTAAAAAAAAATTATGTATATGCTACTCTAGCAAAACGAAAACAAAACCTACCATACTGAAAGAAGTATTTTCAGTTTTATATTTCGAACACAGCACAGTTTCTAGTAATATAAGTATATATACTTGGTCGTGTGTTTCTCTGGTTATATGGCGATGAAATTGGTTCGGACAAAAGCTACATTAACGACGACTAGCTGGACTCGAGAGGATTGTTGTCTCCTCCTTAGAGTTCTGTTTTATTGTCCTGCTACTGCTGCTAAAGACGACCTAATGGTATTGTTCAATCAGTAAATAGAATGCTTTCGTTCCTGTTTTGTCTTCTTTCATTTCAGCGCGGCAATTAGATAAAGCTGCCTTGGTCATTGTGCTCTCAGCTGACTGGAGAAGCACGACCGCCTTTTGTCTAGATACTGTAAGCTGCAGTTCTTTTGTTACTTCTTCTCTTGTGTTGCTTCACAGCGTGTTTTTTTTTCTCCTAAATTAATGATATTAGTTCAATAATAATAGTTATTAAATTACCAACGGCATTTCAGTAGAAACTTTGAACGTAAGTAAACACCTCTAGTAAATGAAGGAATGATGTATTCTTGAGCAGTCTCAAACAAATTAAGGGAGTAAGTCAACATTCTGTATTGTAAAATTCCATTACCGTAGAGTAGGGCGTCCATAATGAACGGTATTATTGTGTTTTAATTTACACCACAGGCAAAAAATGCTGTTTTGTACGGCTGAGGAGCAGTAATTAAAAGGAAATTAATTTCGGTAAAAAAAAAAAAGCTGAAATAACACGTCAAACTGTGACGTGTTATTTCAGACTTCAGACCTCAGTTGTTTTTGTTTTGTTTTTTTTTTAAATTTTTGTAACCTTTAATACGTCTAGGCAAATTAAATATACCCACATATTTGTTCGACAAATTCCATTATTTTGTGGATTTTGACATACAAATGCACATTTATGTATACATATGCTCGTTTCTTACGACGTATTTTTTGTTTGAAGTCCAGACAGATTTTAATTTAGCCTTAAAAATCACACTTTCAGCTATATATTGACGTTTCGATAAAACATTTATTCTCTAACCATTACATTTTTAAATAAAAATAGAGATTTTCGAATATATAGTACTGCTCTAATTTGTGTTAGTGCTAACCTCAACTCTTCACTTTAGGTTTATAATTTCACAGGTGCATAAAGAACGAAGATGAGAATTTGTTAAAAAATATGTATGAAACAGCTGAAGATAATTAAGTGAGAGAAAAGAAAGCTGGGGCAGTTAGAGGAAATCTTGACGAAAATAGGGATGAGAGACATATGCGGAAGTCAGTGAGAAATAAGATACATCATAAATATTAAAAGTACTTTATTAGTAATGAATTGTTTATCTTGTTTAGGATACCTGGTTGTTTAATTAATGAACATAATTTAGTAAGTAAAAGCTATTTACTATGTAACACTTAGATATTAAATGTAAATATTAAACTACTTAATTTTTCTAGGTTTACAAGGATAAACAGGAAATTTGGGGTGACCTAGAAAATAAAAAGTCACTTTATTTATATAGAAAAATAAATACAATATGCAAGAAGGACTATTTAGATGTATGCAATAAACAAGAGAGAGAAGGATTCATTTCGTTGAGAACAGGAACAATAGTTTTAAAAGGGATGTATTTTAGGCGGGGGAAGGACAGTATTGTTCACTGTTAAACAGAATGTAAAGCGATAAGAAATTTGAGGAAAGAAATTTGGGAGAAGGTAGCAATGGAAATGTTGAATGTCAAGGGGAAAAGAACAACTTATAAAAAATGACAATATTTCAGAAAGATGAAATAAAAGTGGATAAGAAAAATTAAAGAAAGGACACAGGTGAGAAAACTCAGAGTTTGGGATTGAATAACACAACCAAAGGGAGCTAACAGGGAGCTATGTATATGTAGTGCTTAAACGGTACTCAAACCTATGTACATTAGCTAAGTAAATTAGTTTAATTAAAAGGATATGAAGCTGTAAATAATTGTAAACATGCCCAAGTATATTTGGTTAGTTTTGCGTACTAACATTCGTGTGTTTCCTTTATAACCCAAGTTTGTTATAATTTTATGCTTTATCAAAAATTGTTTATATTTTACCATTGTGTGCATAATAAGTGACCTAGATTATAGTGGCATTGTGCTATAACTCATATGTGAAGCATAACATTCAGGATTGTATTATATAAACGTATTTACGTGGTGAGATGTCACATGACATTTCTTGCTAGTACACGTTTTCTTCCTTTTCATGCAAAAAATGAATTAGAATTTTTTTGCCTGGTTTCTATGCAATAATAAAGTACCGCTTTAAATTTCATTATCATTTCTTTTACAGACATAGAGTTCTGATAGTTACTATTTATTACATTTAAGCATATCTTAGCATATTTCGATTTATGTAATAATATTTTATATATAGGTTACCGGCTCCTGTGGTGTTTTTCCTTCCTTTTACTGAACCTATAATGACAAGAATGATTCAAATTTTCAGTCAGCAGCAGTATTAATACTAGTGTTGATAACAGGCCCTCGACACCGGTTATTCGCCCTCTGTGGTGTAATAGTTATCATCTAACTTCATATACCCAAGGTCGCGGGTTCAAACCCGGCGGAGGATGATGGATTTTTTTCGGGTGTAAAAATCCTTAGCATGGTTTCCTTCGGAAGGGGAGTAAAGCCGTTGATCCCGTGTCGTAGATTTACGGTACGTAAAAGAACCTCAAGCCTGATAGAGAGGCCTCTGAGCAAAGTTAAGCGGTCTTCCACGCCCAATTTAGAATGGGACGCTGAGAGCCACAGCAGTATTGAGCGTCCATAAACAACACGCCATATTTTTTACTCCGGTTATCGTTTACCATAATTTTCTTCCTCCCAATAAGAGTTGTGCTTACGCATTACAGAATACCAACTAGTGTGTAGCATCTGTTAGTCGATTTAACAAGTTGTTAAACTTTAACCATTAGTTATAAAATACCTGTGAATATGATTAGTGACGCGACCTTGCCGAAGGATGATCGAGGGGGAATTAGATTCAATGTTGAGATTAATAATATTAGCCGTAATATTAGTTAAATGTTTCATCTGCACGCCTGGAGACAATATTTCAAATTACTGATGCCATCGAGGATATTACTGCTATGCGTTTGTCAATTTGAATAATTACATTTATTCGTAAGCACTTAAAATTATGGAAATACATTGTTATTGTAAATATTGTTGTATAATGACACACTGTTACCTAGATTTTAGAAAGTGTTTTAAAATATGGGTTATTATTCTCAGCCTTATTAGTATTACCGATCATCAACTATCGAAAGTATTTGCAAATCAATGACTTTATTCTTTGGAATAATTAAAGCAACTTTGAATCAAGTTATGTAAGAGGAGATGGTTGAACTTTATAGAGGAAAGAGCTACACATATCTTCTGTTCATAATTTTTTTTTTTTTTTTTTTTTCGCTTAACGTCCTTTAACTTAGTTGGTCAAATCGGACGCTGAATGAAATTGGTGAAATGATGCTCAAATGATCTCGAGGTCCATGGAGCTTAAAGTTACTCGACATTCGTCTTCTCAGGATAAAGGAAAACCCCGAAGAAAACCTTATCCGGGTAGCTCACCCTTAGCGAGAGTCGAACTCACGACCTCTTGAATGTGAAGCAGACACGCTACCACCACACTACCCAGGCGGGCTGTTCCTGTCAAGGACTATTTTGTGTCTTTCAGTTTTAACGTCTCTGCTTTACCAATATAAACGGACACAACAATATAGGAGCTATACATACTTGCATATCTACTCAAAATCGCTGCACTCCATGAAAACTGTTCTCAAAACAAGAACAACCCCTCTGATAATGCCCCTGTGTATTCGAAATATTAATTTACTCTATCATAACCTAACTTCTAGAAGTTTTGAACTTTGTGGTAGTAGTAGCAGTATTTATTAAATTTACACTAATACAATATTCACATCACAGAGTTGCATGGGTCAGGTGACCGTACATGCTGTCTAAAATACTTGACTTTAAAATATTACCCACACATCTATTTTATATATCTTTACAAGATTGGAAATACAAATAAGCAGACACATATACACATAGACACAAATACACAAACTCGCGTATTACAACAGAACCATAGAACAATAAAAGAAAGAATATTCTGATCGCTCATGCACACACTCGCACGCACACACACACACTTGCATTCACAACTACACCTACGTATTCACACATATAGATTAATCAAATATTAAATAAGTCTATACAATATTTACACAAATATTTTATCTCTTAGTGCACTTACTTATCCCTTAAGTATGTGCCCAGGCTTGGCCAGTTTTCGCTGTTTTTGAATGAAATCCCAGAATGCTGTCCTTCGTCTGTTTGAAGCTAAAAATACTTCCGGCAATAATTTTTTCCTAACATCCTCCATCTGCACGCAATCAGTCAAAATATGCTTCCAGTCTTCCTGATACCCGCATAATAGGAAAATCCTTCCACCAGCTTCATCAACTACCTTACGAGTTTCCACCCTTCCAACCTGAACCACGCTGTTCCAGAAATGTTCGTGGTGTTGTACATGGTTAACGGGTTTTAAAATTGCTGCTTTTATACGATTTAGCTATTTCAAGTGTTAATTGAAAATCTATGATGCATATCCTGACAGTATTGTTACAATAACGCCATCAACATCGATTTTATTACATCATCTATCACTGACAAAGTGGCTTTATGTCTGCGGCATGTTTTCTCTCATTAGACGTTCCTCTTTGGAAGTGCTATCCATCTTTTTACATGACGATCTTAGTAATGTTTTGAAATTTAAAGGAACGTTCATTTGGACTGATAAATTTTCTATTCGCTGCTTCCCACACGCTGCAATGTGCAACGGCATTTTAAGAATCAGTATCAAAGTGTTTCTCAGATGCGTGTTTTTCAGGCAGTTTGTCTTTAGCATATGCTACATTCACAATGAAATGCAAGCGCAGACGTAATGTAGCATAAGCGCAAGCGCAAGGGAAGACCATTCACAATGCAATCGTAAGCACAACGCAAGAAGTTGTCACGGGTTTTTAGATCCGCAAGTTACATGCAAATATCTTCCAAGCGCTCCGCAATTTACTAACTGAATAACATAACCAACAATACCACATAAGAAAATTCACTCAATCGTTTACAAAATAAATACATTACATACTAACAACTGAATTATGCGTCAGTGACGTCATAATAATTGCTCATTCAAAATTATTGAATGGAATATTATATGGTACTTCCCGTTTTGCTGACGGCAGAATTAATAGAGCCGTTGTGCAGAATTACCGAAAATAGTACAAGCATAGAAACTGTAGTAAGTGATAAAGCTACACATTTAATGAACTAAGAATTATCTCTCTGTATCTTCGATTTATGAGAAGTAATAAATCTATACACAGATGATAGTTACATCCATTAAATCAAAGAAGGATTCGCAAGGAGACTTCATAACCTCTTGAGGCAGATTAGAGATTCCGCGGCACGTCCAAATAGAAAAACTTGCATGTACAGCAGGCCTGTAAAATCTTGTAGTGCGGTCGTCTGTTGTTGATTTCATAGATAATGCATAGAGAAAAGAAGCAGACTTCATCCTCTTTGCAGCAAGGCAAGGAAAAAGTTTGGAGTTTGCAAGCTCTTGCATTACATAGCGTTGCGGTTCTATGTGAATGCTTACATTAAATAACATGAGTCCAATCACTTGTGCTTACGTTGCGTTTGCATTTCATTGTGAATGCAGCATTAGTACTTGAGGTTCTACATGTTGAGGTTACTTTTTCTAAACATCTTTAGTGCACTACATTCACAATTATACATCTTACAGCTCATAGTAATACTTTCTCAACACGCACTATGTACATAGTGTATTCAGAAGCTATCGTCTTCCACCTAAAGTTCCATACAGAGATTTCACAGGAAATACATATTTTGAGACCCCCAGAATAAAAAAAGCAGTTTTAGAAAACGGTCAGTGTGTATGTGTGCGTGTGTGTGTCTGCCTGTCTGTATGCATCTATGTGTGCGTGTATGTGTGTGTCTGTAGAAAGCTTAACTCAAAAACTAAAAGCCCGTTTACGTTTAGTATCTCCCAAGGATGCGATACGAAGGTCTACTAGAAAATATCATGATCACAAACTACACATTACATGGAAACATTTTCCAAAATACAGCTTTTCTCAAAATTAACTCCAACAATTTTGAACAAAATGCCTTATATTAAAGTTGCTTACATCGTAAATAAAATGCATACCTTGAATTTTCTAGGAATGGCATTTAAAAATCTCTTTATTCTGGACGGATCTTGTTGAATTTTGCATAGGTGTCTATTTCTTATGGTTTATTGAACACTTAATACATAGAAAATGTATGTTTCTTTATAACACATAATTTGTGTGATATACCTTTTTTCATGGAGTTGTACAGTGCTAGGATATCGTGTTCTTGGTTACAGTTTTAAAATGCTTAACCTTTGTCTCCAGACAATGCAAAGAAATGGATTTCAACCGCATGATATCCAGCTTCTAAAATACTTGACTGCCGCTTTACCCTAGTTCCCTTCTACTTACAATGGAGCAAGTAATAAAGAAAGTTTTCTTAACGTTTATCTTGATTAGCATGAAGTAAATAGAAGAATAATATTTTTAAAAACAATTTCTTACAGAAATGTAGGAAAATGCATGTGAATTGAACACAGAATATTTTATTTAGTTATGTTGTTAAGATACACACACACATACATACACACGGATTCTTTTCTAAAAACGCTCTTTCTGAATTCAAGTATCCCCAAAAAGTATTTACGGTTAATCTCAATACAAATTCTTGAAGTGGATACAGAGCTTACCTTTTTTGCCTACTGTATGCGTGTTAGAGAAAGTAAAAAATATTATGTGCCCCATTCACATGACTATCTTTACATCTCTGTAACAAATTATTGATAGAAAGAATATTCATGCTAATCGGGATATAAACAGTATCAGAAATTGTCTAAATACATGTTTCTTTGTAAGTAGAAGGGAAATAAAGAGTGTACTAGATTAAAGCAATAGTCAATTTTTTTAAAAGCTGGTTGCTATGTGATTGAAAATTCCTTTGTTTGTGTGGCCAGGAGTTGACAAATTCCCGCATGAGAAAATTATAAGTATTTTAAAGCTGAAACCTAAAAATAAGGAATATCCCAGAAACAGCTGTACTAAAAAATATGTATGGTATAAATTATGTGTTTTAGCCATGTCTAAATTTTTTGTGGAGTTAGTTTTTGTATATTTCTTACAGTTAACTAGTTATGCAAAATTCAGCAAAATTCATCTAGAATAAAGAGGTCTGCAGATGTCTTTCCCTAAAAATTCAAGTTATACATTTTGTTTGTCATATAAAGTTGTGTAAATTTGTGACATATAGCAAAAATACTAGGGATATTAGCATGAAGCGATAAAAGAGAAGCTGTATATATGTAGGTATTGTTAGAGTGACAAAGTGTAGCAACGATTCTTGTAAAGCGGTGTTCGGATTGGCTGGATTCAAATTGGAAGAGAGAGGGAAGGGAGAAGCTTGCGATCCGTTGAAAATAACGTCGCTTGGGAAGAGTCGTTAGCAGATGTGCTCAGGGTATCATGAAACTGCCTCCTTAGCCCAGGAGTGTCCTAGTAAAGGATTTGGTCTTTCAATTATAAATTAGGTGACTCATGATTATATGCGACATTTTAACCGAAATCGTTAGTCATTTTTGAGAAAATCAAAATTTTCGAAAATGTTTTCTATGTAAGGGTAGTTTGGGATTAGAAGATTTTCTTTAAGATGTTCGTGTTTCTACCTTGAGAGATGCTAAACTTAAATACTAAGTTTGGCATTTAACGGGCTTTTAGTTTTAGAGCTCTGCTGTCCACAGTCACACACGCACACACACACGCACACACACACACATACATACAGACACACACTGATCTGATTTTTTTTAAAACTATTCCTTTGGATTCAGGGGGTCTCAAAGTATGTATTTCCGTGGTGTAATGCTGACTTCATATACCCAAGGTTGCGGGTTCAAACCCGGCGGAGGACGTTGGATTTTTTCGGGCGTAAAAATCCTTAGCATGGCTTCTTTTCGGGCGTAAAAATCCTTAGCATGGCTTCCTTCGGAAGGGAGTAAAGCTGTGGGTCCCGTGTCGTAAAATTATGGCACGTAAAAGAACGTCAAACCTGATAAAAAGGCCTCCGAGCAAAATTAAGCGGTCTTTCACGCCCAGTATAGAATGGGACGCTGAGAACCACCGCAGTTAAAGAGCATCCATAAATAAAACACCAGTTCATTTTCTTTTCCGTGAAAACTCGGTACCGAATTTTTTGGGTGCAATACAGCAACTTCCCTATACGCTATGTATATGTAGAGAAAGTACAAATAAATTGTCTGAACAAGGATGAGACTTGTTATCTGTTCTTTTTCAATTTTAAACGCGTTCTTTAAAACTACTACAGTATTAATATTTAATCTTTTAATGAAATGTATCATTGATGTATTTACCGCTAATATTTATTATTAGCACTATAACTAGAAACGTTTCCAATAATTGAATATTTGGTTTCGCTCTTTCTTGGCTATGTTGGTAACAACCTGCTGGGATCGTACACCTGGTGCCCATGTGTGAACCAATGGCAGCAAATAAGTAATGAATTAAACATTGCAGCTACCACGTTATGGTCTGCTGCCTGATATTTTGTTCCAGGGCCGGTGAACCTGCTAGGGGTGAACTTTAGGCTCTTCAACTAGTCCTGGATAAAATCTACAACTTTTCAAATTCATTCTATTTCATTAAATTCGCTGGGATTAAGTTACTGTCACTTACGGGCAAGTATTACTGAAATTTTATGAAAATAATCACAAAAAAATGGACTTTTTTACTTTAGTTCCATAAAATAATTTAAACATTATTGAGTACAAAAATTATATAATTGGCCATCAGGCGCCATTTTTAAAGCCTTAAGTCACTACAGCAAAACTTTAGAGGTGAAAAACTTCATTTCGACATCTCATTCGCATCTTGCAAAGTAAAAACCGAAGCTGTACAGAAGAAAAGGAGAGAAAAAGGAGAATCAAACCTACCATCCTGCTGGATTTTAATGTGGGCCAACATTTGAATCTTTCCTTGTTCTCTTGCTATTTATATTTTCAACATTTTTCGCCCTTGCGAAGCAGTTTTTTCTGTTACAAAAATAAAATTTTCTGAGCATGTTCACAGAAGTACAATAAATAAGAATTACCCTAGGTTTTACTGTCAATGTATTTAAGTATTTGTTCTTAATTTTGAAACACAAACATATTTTTATGATAAAAAGGTACAAGTTTAACTTAAAATGTTTCGAGCCAAAATCAAAAGAGACACAAAGAATCCTAGGGCAAATTCAAAAAGCAGACGTATTGTGAACCTACGGTTAAAATATTGGATTAAAGTTTTAATTTTTCGACGCAAGGGTCATTTTTAGTGACTTGAAAAAAAATATTAAAATGTTTACCATAACTTCCAACTGATTAGAGCAAAATAGATGACATTTGCACTGTAGGTTATTTGCATTATATTACATCTGTGGTATGCATTTAAAAAAATCATTATTAGTTTGGAATTTCAAACTTTCAGTCTTACATGTCCTTACGGAAGGGATATTTATTTTCTATCATATGAAGGCGGCGCCGTGGCCGTGGGATTCGTGGTGGCTGAGGCGGCATCTGGGCGGGTTTTCTCCCAGTTCTTCTGTTACACGCTACTCGTTCCACCAATTGCCCCATCATCATCTTTTCTATCATCTACGAGGTACGGCCAGAAAGTTAGTTCCGTTTGGTAATAAAATTAAATTGGGTACAGATACAGAATAATTATTTATTGCACAAAATTCTACAACTCTTAAACTACTTTTCCAAATAACTGCCGAAATTTTGCAGGCATTTGTCATAGCGTGGCACAAGTTTCTGTATACCTTCTTCATAGAAGTTTGCCGCCTGTGTCTTCAAAAAGTTAGTACCCAACGTGAGCAAAGTTTACGATATTTCAGTTTTTCGATAACAATTTCATGAATTAGTGATCGTGAGCTTTGGGGAAATTCCATAGCGAGAGCACTAATTGTAAACTTGCGGTTTTTCTGGATCTTGTCATCAATCGCGTGAACCAGTTCTTCTGTAACCAAAGATGGATGCCCACTTCGTTCTTCATCGTGCACTTCACTGCATCCTTCATTGAACTGTCGGACCCATCTTCTCACCATTGAATCACTCATCGCATTTTGTCCGTAAACTTCGCAAATTTGCCGATAAGTTTCAATTGGTTTCACTTTCCTAACATTCAGAAAACCAATCACAGATCTGATTTCACAAGCGGCGGGATTTTCAATCAACACCGACATTGTAAACAAGCACAACAAAGCGTATGTGGCTGACAGCGATCTCAAAATGGCGCACGTTTCTTCTCCTTGATACAGAGCGACTACTACGCATGTGCGGAACTGCGATCGCAGCGCTGCAACGGAGATAAATTGAAACGGAACTTACTTTCTGGACGTACGTCGTATTTCACTTGCATTGCATATTATCCACTTCCTCGCGCTCATGACTGACCACGGGCCCACTCCTAGACAACCGCTTGTAAGTCCTAAAATACGGGGAGTGTAGACAACAACAAAACGACGAAATGAAGTATTAATAATCCTAAATGCTATAATACGTGAAGATAAGCCTGATAACACCCCTAATTTTATCAACAAATTTTCGTCAAACATGTTAGAGTGTTTTAAAGTTGACAACTTATTCTTACTGACTACCAGATATGCACAATGTGCATGGTAGATAGAGAAGGTATTGCATTTTACCAGATAATTCGATGCCAGGATTTCACCATTTCACCATAATGTGTATGCAGTAGAAAAGGCACTCGCCTCTCATCTAGACGGCCCGGGTTCCATCCAAGCGACCACATATGATATTTGTAGTGGACAAGGCGGCGCAGGGGCGGGTTTTCTCCGAGTTCCCCGGTTTCCGCCACCATCGCATTCTTCCGGTGCTTCATCTTCATTCCATGTATCACCACTGTCATCGCCTACGGTGTCACAAGTTGTAAAAGTGAAATGTAGTCCTCCAAAATTCAATGTAGAGATTTCAGCGGAAATTTGTTTTGAGATCAGCTGAAAGAAGCATCTTAACAGAAGTGACATTTTATTTCCATCAGATGAATTCTTTAATACGTGCAGATCATTTTATCAACAAGTTTGACTGTTTTAAAGTTTACAAATGACTACTTTCTTGCTGACTCTTCAGATATGCACAATGTACAAAGAGGTATTGCATTTATCATAAAAGCTCGATACTCAGATTTCACCAGAAATGTATGTTTTAAGAAACCTGAATCCAAATAAGCTGTTTTACTTTCTCTAAACGTAATAGGTATATAGTAGGTAGATAAGGTGGTGTATTTCACCTAAAATTCGACTTAATCCAAAGAAAGCATTTTTTTTTTAAAAAAAATTCGTGTGATGTGAGTCTGAAACCAGTAGTTATTAGATGGTCACTTTGAAACTCCGTTCTCTTTGTACTTCCAAGAAACTGAAAAAAAAACAACTTCTTACATAAAGTTCTTCTGCTTTCTGTTTCATGCTAACCAAGATAAAAACTATCAGAATGATATTATTAGTTATTTTACTATAACTAAAAGGGAAATACGAGAATGCACTAAACTACAGCGATAATCAAAAGTTTTTAAGCTGTCGCTTTGCAATCACTTAATTCGCTTCTTTGTGTGAGGAGTAAAACAAAGGCAACACGGCTAACTTCCTATTTGAGATAAGTATAATTATTGTGAAATTGAAATAAATACAAGAAATACCTCGGAAATGATTAACTCCATAGCAAATGTATGTAACATAAATGGTGTGCATTAAGGAGATCTAACTTTGTCCATCTCATAGGTGTACCAATTATGCTAAAGTCGTCCAAAAGGAAGAGGTATTCATAAAGTATTCGCAGAACATTCACTTTATACATTTTATTTGCCAAGTAAATATCTTCAATATAGATACTTTATTTTAATCAACATGTAAAAACAATTTTTATTAAAACAGCATTCTCTTATTTCCTATGTGGTGGATTTTCTTGAAAAGCTTTATGTCACGTTATTAGATGATATATTTAAATACCAATTTTGGTATTTCACGGTTTTTTTGTTTTTGAGCTATGCTGTTCCCATACACACCTACCTTTTTTCTAAATATGTTTTATTCTTGGGTCCCCAAAAGATGTATTTTCTATGAAATGTCCGTATCGAAGTTTTGTGTGAAATACAATACCTCTCTACCAACTATGTACGAAAATTGTACTCGATAGAGAAGCGTACAATAAAGGTTTATCTATGAGACAAGAACAAACGTTTCAAAATTCAAGTTCAACAAGGAATATTTTGGAACTGGTTACCTCCATAAAATTAGATACGTTCCATTGACACGACTTTCTCTATATTTGTCTAAAAAGTATTGTTAAAACGGTTATTCTGATCCATTTTATGCTATTGAGATAAACATTAGCAGAAAGTCTTATTACAGGCTTCCTTGTAAGTAGAAGGAATAAGGGAATACACTAGGCTTAAACGATAGTCAAATCAGCTAAAAGATGGTTGACATGTGATTGAAATCCATTTTTTTTTTTTTTTGCATTGCCAGAAGCTGACAAATTCCCTTATGAGAAAAGTTTAAGTATTTTAATGCTGAAATTAATAATAAGGAATATCTCAGAAACAGTAAGCTCTACCAAAAAAAAAGAAGATATACAAATAAATACAAAAAAATACAATAGCGATAACAACGTACATAACATAAACTATGTATTTTAACGAGATCTACATTTTTGTGTAATACATTTTTATCTCCTCTCTTACGGTTCACAGTTATGAAAAACTCACAAAATGCATCCAGCTTAAAGGGGTTTTCAGAGGCTATTCCCAGAAAGTTCAAGTTACACATTTTATTTGTTATGTAAATATCTTTAATGTTCGATATTTTAATGCAAATCAAAATTTGAGAAAATCAATTTTTTTTTAAAATTTGTCCATGTAAAGGTAATTTGGAGTAGGGAGATTTTCTTGACAACCTTCGTGTCATGCCTTTGTGAGATATAATAAACTTAAATACCAAGATTGGTATGTAAAGGATTTTAAGTTATGAGTTATGTTGTACATATACACACAAACCTTTTTCTAAATATTCTTTATTCTTGGATTGTGTGCTCAAAACATGTATTTTCGGTGAAATTTTCATGGCGAAATTTTGTATAAAATACAACACCTCTACCTACTATGTACGTATATAGTACTCGGTAGAGAAGGGTACCATAAGGACTCCTCTCTTTTAGACTAGAATAAGTCTTTCAAAATTCAAGTTCTAAAAGGAATATTTTATAATTGTTTCCCTCGATAAAAAATTTTTGTGGTTAAGGCTTCTCAAATATTCAGTGGTGTCAAATTAATAAAATCGATGAAATTACATTTTTTGTCCACCGTATATTTCAGAGCCTGTTTTAGAAATAGATTAGACCGTCATTTAAAGCCTATATTGATAGATAACAATATTAATGATAAACAATAAAAATGCAAAATTTCAATATTAAGATGTACATCAAAGGCATTAAAAATGCGCCTGGAAGTATTTAAGTGAGATGGGGTTTTTCGTTGACCCTGACCGTGACTTTCATCTGCTTGCTGCTCTCTTAAAAGCGTTATCGAAAGGAAGATGTTGGACATGAAGAATAGCTTACGACAAATGAAGTTTTGAGTTGCGAACTGGTGATTCCTAAACTTTCTGGTTGGACAATAATCACCCCTCTCACTGGATGATTCAAGATTATGTTAGTCTTTTCTCTGCGCTTCATACGGAAGTTCTAATGCCAAGCTAATTCTTATACTGTTCTGACGGAGCGTCGAGTGGGGTGAGGTATGAAGGAGTGGATTAACCAATAGGTTTTGCCTTTTCGTACTCGCGTACTAGAATGGCACCAACAAAAATCGTCTTAGACCTGAGACCCCCGCAAACGTTCAAATTTTCAGCAAAATCACAGTGCCAGGCTTGTTTTTGTTGTGTTTGAGTGTATATAAAATTAAATATTAGTGATAACCATAACATAAAGTTGAATATTCCTTATGTTACACAATTTACTTCTAAAGAGCCTTTGTAACTCTGATACCTGCTGATACAGCTTTAACTTTGCTTCGCTTAAATGTTTACACAAAATAATTTATTGTTTGTTCTGACAATCTCAGGCCTCTGCCGATCCAGATTAACCTCTTGGACCACAACCGAAGTTGTATTTCGACCCCTCTATAGGCTAAAACGCAATTTTTGTAACACTCTGTGTATGCCAAAGTATGATGTTCCATAATCATCTAAGATTCAAGAAGCTTTGAGAGTTGCTAGCTTTCTGTTGTCCACATTAGAGTAGCTAGGAGCAGAGAACGCAGGAGGTTCACTCTTACAGCTGCTGAGAAGTACGTGTGAATGAGCAATTTCTGGAAAACCCTTGCCAGGCGCATTTTACCACTAATTAGTAATCATTTCCCCTTTGTGAAGTATTAGTTCTCTCTCCAATTATATTTCTCGTAATATCCTCATTTATTTCTGAGTCTAGACAGCACTGGTAATTATACAAAACTTCTATTAATTAAACTACATATGACAGAGTAACCACACATTTTCTGCTACAGAAATATGTTTGTGAGCTAGAACAAACTATTAATTCCTATGCCATTAACAGAGAAACCCAACCGACGCCAATCGCGTCATTTGGGAAGTTTAATGATAGCCTAACTATTCTGCATTATCATGGCCCATGATTACATTTGTCAAAATCTGGATAATAACACATTAAGATATTCTTAGTATCCCGAGAAATGCTATTCAGTCTTTTCCTGTGAGACTCTTTTTAACCTTCTTTACATACTACATTGTACATAGGCAGATTAGGCATTGCACTCTATCCAAAAATTATATACCGAGATTTCACCTGAAATTATTTTTTGAGCTAAAAACATTTATAGAAAAAGGACCGTGTGTGTTTATCTGTTCACAGCATAGCTCAAAATGAAAAGACCGTTAAATACAAACTTAGTATTGAATTAAATATATTTTGAGGATAGGACACAAACATTTTCAAAAAAAATTTCTCCGCCCAAGCTACTCTTTATATAGAGTTTCTCTAAAACGACTACTGATTTTGATTAAAATACCTAATATTAATTATACTTAAATGACAAAGTGCATATCTTAAATTTTCTGGGAATGGGTTCTTAAAAGCCTCTTTATTCTGGATGAACTTTGCAAGGCAGGTAAACTGTAAGAGATAGACAAAAATTACTTGTAAAAAAGTGTGTATTTTGTCAAAATACACAATTTATGTCATATGTAATATATAATTGGTTGTTGTGCCATTTTGAAATATAATAATTACAAAATACTAGAGGTAAACCATCGGGCCGGTACACTCTGGCGAGTTTTAACTTGAAATAGCTTCGTTTATTTCTGTAACTCTTTAAACACTAAGAGATACCTGCACACGTGAAATAAATGTTGGGCCATCTGATATAAATACATGATACAGTTAAAACTTTTTCACTAAAAACTCAGTGCCAGTTTCCTAGAGATCTGAAACGATTGACTTCAAGTTGGCTACACTCCACCCATCATCAATACATAGAATGTACACAACAATGACTATGAGACACTGACAGAAGGTAAATTTGATATATTTGGTCTGAACACGCCAAGAGATGGGATACTATATTATATGAGCAAAGCCCGGTAACAATTCAAGCTATTATCGTTTCATTCTTAGTACCAAGCCGAAGCTAAACACATGAAGACGTTAACCGGTTGAGAAACCAAGAAATGCTACAACATAATTATAGTACATTACATACGCGCGATTATTTATACGTTCTCAAGTACGAAACAATTAATTAATATGAAATAGGACATAATATGAATAGTAAAACTAAAGAAGGTTGCGTTTAATTCTACTTGGTATCTCTCACCGGTCTTATGATTTTATAAGATGATAAGGAGCAATCAGTAGCATGATTATGGTTCCTTTTACAAGTGCTGTTAGCTTGGTGTGTAGCAATAAAATGTGCAACAGTTAAGCATTCTAAAGGTAAGTCATTAAAGGCGACAAAAACTAATTGAATTCAATATTTTTATCAAATTAATGCGAAGAGTCCAACTGTCATTGTAACATATTACACTTACTACAGATTACTACGGTCTTTAGGTGTGGGTTGTTGCGTGTGCGAACACTAAGGAATAAAAATAAAACTTTTGCTAATGTTCTACAGTAAGGAAATTAGGGTGTTCTAAGGGAGGAAAGTTCATGAAGTTTTCTTTGATAACTAATCATCAACGTTAGGATAAGTCTTAAATTCTGCCAACAATAAGTCTACGTTGCCCACTTTTAAGCAATCCACTTTTTATAAATTTATTACTAGAAATTGAACTTAGATTTGGGAAGAGAAATGAAGTAAACATAATTATTTAAAGTGAGCATATCCTGTGTTGGAGACATAGAATTTACACTTCTCGCAATAGGAATGCAGCTACAAATTGAAGTTGAGTTGTATTTCAATTATCCTGTGTTTCATTTCAAAGCAGCATTTGTTTCGGTGTTTATTATTTTTATTAATAATCTATTATAGATATTATTCCAGCAGTATACAGTTCAACTGTATTACAAAAACAAGATAAGTACATATTACTTCTGTTATCTTTAAATTCTGTTTTATTTTACGTCGCTTTAACAATTTGTTTCTAAGCTGAAGGATTTATTTCGTGAGAGTATGAGGTGGACAGTAGATCATTAAGTTTTCAACCACGTAACATAATACCTTCATTTCAGGCGCCAAGCAGCTTGTGTATCCAGTCCGTAGTCAGAGTCAGCTATTCTGTCGAGGTCTCATCTCATCGTACCATATCACTTAGCTCCGTGGCAAACAGAAACGGTTAGAGTGACGTCCAGCCTACTGCTTTCTGGATAGATGGCAGCGCAATAATCGCAATTACACAATAAGCTTACTATTGTTTTAGACTGTAGGTGAACTTTGGTTCATAGAATTAAATATCCAGTCCGGTACTACGATGGCGACTGAGGAAAGTCACGAAAAAACTCCTGAATGCCAGCCATAAACCGCCTGAGTCAAATCGTTCGGTACCTACTCTTGTTTGCGTTTATTCTTCGAGATAAGACGAACATAAGAGTTGGCGCGGACGGATACAGCAGGTTTTGTTTTCCATAAAATCTTTACTAAGCCCGGATTGACTATAATTTCCTGGCTCTAAATTTTCTTAAAAGTGTTTGATTGAACCAAGACTTTATTGGCCGATTTCCATCGCTGCTTGAAGGGTTATATTAAACCGACAATTGAATTTGCGCCGGGGTTACGAGTGCGACTCGAATTCACAGATCCCGGACTCAATCCCCGGCAACTGCCCACTCTGGCTCAGATTGTTCCTGGTTCCTCCGAGGCCCTGCGAATACCGAGGTGGATATTCTCTCCATTGTTTCGGTTTCATTCCATATCTCTCTTAACTTTTACGCTTGCTGCCAGGTTCGTAGTGTATGGTAGTGCGGCAGATGGTGCAGATGCATGCTTAGTAAAAGGTTACTCCCCTTGGACATCACCAGATCGACCTCCCTGGAACCCAGCACTTAGCTACAATGAATCCATTTAGGTCGCAGAGCCGGTGTTCTCCCCCTTGTTTGCCTACCGTTTAACCTTTTATTTAAAACAGCCTCACTTTCCTAGTAGCATTAGAAGGTTATAGAACGAAATCAATTTTAACTTCTGCCGTCATGATAACTACAGACACCATCCACAATAAGTTTTCTAGGAAACTACAACTGAAATGTTAAATGTTTTCTGAACTAGTAATGATAAAAACAGCTGCAACCGCCTACATGGAAATGCAGTGTGCTAACGACCACAGTTCTGGAACTGCATTTTTCTGTGCCATACGAACTTTTCACAACTTTCCCTGTTCCATTAAAAAGGAACAGATAGCAGCCAGCCTTTTCCATTGTATTTCCGTAGTTTTCTGAATCCGTTCGGGGAATAACGCTTTTAACTTGTGATGAAGGTGACGCCAGAACTCCAGGGTTTCTAAATCGCATTTAAATGAAATATAGCATTATGAGTGGTCCAAACAAATGGAGACGTTTATGAGGCAGTTTGGATGCAATAAAGATTTATTAAGTTCGCTTTCAGGTCGTAAATTCCGCTCAAACTTGAAATAAAATAGCAAATACTTGCAGATTATCATTAGATAAATATGTCATTCAATTAAATACCTGCTTAAAACTCAAATGCTTCAGTATTAAGGGGATGGATGGACGGATGGACGGATGTGTATACCTATATAACCCACTTCTATTTGTGTAAATCAAACTACACCGCAGGAAAACAATATTCTGCGACCTTCTTTTTGACTGAAACCTTAATATTCATGTAGGAGGCTAATTCCATTAGTACCCGTGCTGTGTTAGGAATGCAGACGCCATTTCGTCAAACATAAGTGTTTCATTCTCAACCTTGTCCCTTTTAATGATATACTCTTCTCTCAAAATTCCTGCCATTTTAAACCTCTTAAAAATAGGAAGTCCTGCAAAAACGTTTCCGCCTTTACAATGACTCATTATCTAATTTTTTTCACGCGAGCCCTTTATTTACTTTGGAACGAAATCACATGATACAAGGTGGAGCAGCATTTTATGATGCAGTTCATGCACGTTGATGACAACAGCTCCGGTGAATGTGTTGATGCGTTGTCGTGGTAAAATATAATTTTCATCTTCACCAAAGAGGAGTCGTATACCGTATAACTTTTGCCAAATCAAATCAGTAACTCACAGTATTGTCCAGTAATTGTTTTTTCCTTTTGCTAGAAATCAATGATTATGATAATCTTCGTATCCTCTAAAAATCTTCGGCTTAACTTTTCCAGCCAATATGACAATCTTTGTCTACTTTAGAGGAGATTTACCGAAAGTAATCCATTGTTTTGATTGTTGCTTGATTTAATAATGCATTTATACTCATCGACGGTGACAACTAGATGCAAATCTACTTTGGATTGCACTTAAATAGATTCAGATATTACTTCAAGTTGAAAGCCACACCCGCTCGTTGTTCACTGTGGCTTTTGCGACTTCATGAAGTTTCGTTCGGCGATCAGCAAGAATCGTATTGTGGGCTTTTTCAATGGTTTTGTTGGTAATACATCTAATGGGCGTCTCATTAAATACGGCTGTTTGACCACATTTAAGATCGTTGAATTAATATCTGAGCTTTCGTCATGTTGACGATAGGTCTCCATAAACAGTTCTTATATCTTTGCAAGTTCTTCCATCTAAAATTAAAAAGCGAATCGGTGAACGATACTGCCCTTTTCCATTTTAGCGAAAACACATTACACTGCTCAGTTAAGACGGTAATTCTTGACCTCACTGCTTAACAATGATTATTGTCTTAATGTCAAAGATCTATAGACAAACCCCAATACTTTTATCATCATAATAACATGTTCGTATGGGTGATTTACTTAATTTTCTTGCATTTATTTAATAAATTGTAACTTTCAGAGTCACAAGTGCGAACCCGGGAAATGTGTCAAATAAGCAGGGTAACCTTCTTTGTATTCAGAAGTCACATGGCCTCAATTCCATAAAACCACCTGATATGGTGACGCCGAGAATTAATTTTAGCGGTAAATTAGAGCCAATCAGCATCAAGGAAGACATCCTGTCTTCTGGCCTATTTAAAGAAGCAGCTTTCCAGAAAATTTGCAGTTGTCTTGTCATTGTCACAGTATTGAGAATTCCGCTCTCAAATTTCAAAGAGTAATTTCTAAACAAGTGTTAAAAATGTAACGAGTGTAAAACTAAAGTTGTAATCATAGTGCTTCTCCGAATATACAAGTGTTAGGAGAAACACTTAATATCACTGTTTATCAAGATGACTTCGCCGAGAGTGAATAAGGATCCTGTTAATGTTCTTAATTACCCAGTATCCGTACTGTACTGTACTTTCTGCTGTTTCGACCATGAGAATCAACTGCTTTACCGACATCGAGACAGCTACTCCGAGGCAGTGAGATAATCAACGTCTACTAAACAGGCACGTGTTTACTGTTCACGTCCTTGCATCAAGTATGGTGAACTCGTTTTATTTTTATATATTGTCGGTTTTCACTCAATTGATACGTCAAATAGAGTATATGAATGAATAAGTGTATTTATTGACATAGCAATATCATACATAGAATTTCAACAATCGCACGGGTCCACAGACCGTACGTGCACCGTAATACACATTACAAGCAATATTAAAACAACAAAAACAAAGAATTAAAAGAGTAAACACGAAAATAAAAAGACAAAGGAAATACACAGTCCAAAGCAATATTAAACAACAATAAAAAATTAAGAGTGAACCCGAAAATAAAAATACAAAGATATTCAAATATAGCAATTTAAATTTATAGCACAGAGTACACCTTCATAAATGCACCCTCTTAAACTAGAAAATTACACTTAAAATACATATATACACATAATATATACAACATATATAAAGCCATAGCACAACAGTGACCTAAGTATGACATAATATATATGTATGTAGAACAATGTAGTCACTTTTGTTTAGTTGATCTTATTCCTCCCCCCCCCTTCTCTCAAATAGAGTATATAGAAAGTGTCATACCCACACCCACCACAAATAAACACTCATTAGGTGATAGCAACTGAACACTCGACACGATGGGACAAAGTGAAGTGCCTGTCACAGAGGAACTTATCTATGAATCAGTACCAAATTTGTTTTGGTGACGGGTAGTAAATGCCAAAATGGCAGGTGCATCTGTTTTAACACTGGTCCTTATTAAATGCACTCGGGTGTTTCATTTGGTCGAGATTTTTTCTTAATTAAAAGTACACAGAGCTTTGTGTACCAATATTACCAGCGAGCAAAGTAAATATAAAGTTCTTTGCAACTAATTAACAAATTAATAACAGTGCATCTGCATTCATAACCATTGTAATTAACATATTGGAGGTGCTGTGACTAGAAATTCAATACCACATTGTTGTCTTCTTTTAGAAAGAGAAGAACCACTTGCACTTTTCCGAGTTACGTTGTAAATATTTATTTACCGACTTTAATTACAGTATCCTACTTAATTGTATGTTACGAAAAGAATTGCATTCTCTGAAGCCTTGTAACGATATCCTGCATTTAAAAATCAGATACTCAAACAAATCTTGCTTATCGTGCAAAACGTGTGACGTCATAGAACCTGTATGACATTAGAGTAGTACAGCAACAGTACGATTTCTCAGGATATTGTTAAGGAACCCTCTAACCCTTCCGTCATTACTAATATCGTCCTTACGTATCATATCCGAGTCCAAGTACTTCTCAGCGAGTTCGTGTACTTGCATCTGGATCAACATTCATAATCCTCCATTTAGGCTTTGCTTCTCGTTTTAAAACAGTTTTTATCACAAAATATATCTCGGAATTATATTATTTTGGAGGGTTAAATGCAGAGAGAGAGAACATTCAATTCTAAACGGCACTCTCTTAATACCGTATTCGTTATAAAAGATCCAGAGAAGGGCTATAAAATTCATAAAAAGGGGTAAATATTTTGGGCCTACAAACGCTGAGGAGATAATGGGAGCCGTTGAAAGTTAGGAGTGAGAAACAGAGGTTGTGCGCTTTATTTAAAGCTTACGCTGGTCTAAACGCATGGGAGGACGTTACTGACAAACTGGAAAACCCAACTTACTATGCACGAAACGATCATCCGTTCAAAATTAAGGGTAGAAGATACAAAACTGACCTGGGAAAGTTCTCCTTTGTTAACAGAGCCATAAAATACTGGAATGAATTGCCTGGAGCAGCCTTTCGGGGTTGTCCTCTGTCTCTGAAGAAATTTAAATGCATATCACATAAATGGTGTGCTTTTTGTGTATTAAGCTTTTCCCTATCTCAACAGTTTACTAGTTATGCAAAATTAAAAAAAAAATCATCCGAATTAAGATGTCTTTAGAGGCTGTTTCCAGAAAACTCAATATATACATTTTATTTGTCCTGTAAATATCTTAACTATAAGAGATTTTCATCTATCATTAGAGCTATTTTTGATAAAATCGAAATGTTGAACATTTTTCCATGTAAAGGGTAGTTGCAAGTGGGAGGATTCTCTTGAAAATCTTTGCGTCACATCCTTGGAGATACTGAACTTAAATATCAAAGTTTGGTGCTTAGCGGACTTTTTGTTTTTGAGCCATTTATTGAGAGTTTTTAACGCCCGCTTTTACTACCATGACACTTTTTGAGCTATGCTTCCCACAGACACACACACACGGACATTTTTATAAAAATTCTTTTTTTTTTTATTCAGGAGGCCCCAGAAAATGTATTTACAGTGAAATTTCGGTATCGAGGTTTTGGGTGCAATACAATACATTTTCTATACACTGTGCACATAGGATGTGTAGAGAAAATAAAAATGTTATTTTTGGATTCAAGGTGTCTTAGAGCATATATTTCTGGTGAAATCTCGGTATCGAATTCTGGAGCGAAACATAATACCTTCTGTATCCACATGTACATCGTACACACGGGCTAGAGAAAGTAAAAGTACTCTGCTCTTGAATTTGAAATGCCAGGAATTACAAATGACAGTGAAAACCTACTGCTGTAGTGTAGCAGTGGTTGCCTAGCAATGCCCAACCTATCTAAAAGTACGACGTGCAAAAATGACGAGTGGTGCAGACTTTATTTCTCTTGCATAGCAATAACATTGCGGCGAAGTGTAGAAATAATCTTACCACTGCGCTGGATATTCTTCATTTAGGAAAGAAGATGAGTTTTTTGTTTCGTTCACCTTTGAAATTTTGAATGGTGTGACAGTGCAACGTCCGTTTTGCCTATGGGCGTATCTTTGACAGTCCTTCCTCCAGTGGCATTTTCCAATCATTTTGTTCTCCGCTGATTTTTGAAATTGGATCCACGTGGTAAATTATTTGGTGGCAGTCCTCGCAGGTGTAAAAGTTGTAAATTTGAATGTAGCCCTCGAGTAGGGTAGTATATATTTCATAACTTGTTTCTCCCAATGTTTTATTCTTTTTAGGGAGACTGCCTGGGAGCTATTTCTTATAAAATCTAAAATTTCGAAAAATTGTCCATGTAAAGGTCAGTTTGGAGTGAGCGGATATTTCTAAAATCTTCGTGTCGCTTCCAAGTTTGGCATTTTTGTTTTTTATTATGCTGTCCATAAATACAGACACTGATACAGGCAATAATTATTGTAGCTCCTGTAAAATAAGCTCGTGTATCTACATCTATTCCTAAAAGTTTTAATAATTACTTTAATTGAAGGAAGAGAATTTCTTTTATTATAATATATATAATAGTTTATTACATTAAATAGAATTAATATAATGGAAAAAAATGACAAATAGCTATCTTTTCTAAAAATGCTTTGTTGGATACAAAGGTCCTCAAAACATATATTTAAAGTGACATCTCGGTAAAGAAATATTGGGTGGACGGCAACACCTTCTCTAACTACAATGTGCATTGTACATACGTGGTAGAGAAAGTAAAACTATCCTGTATGATGTACATTGCTGAAAACAAACAGCAATTCAAAAAACTGTGTTAGCAAAATTGAATTCTCACAAACCGAAAATGGTGAGCAGTAATCTTAGACTTTTACATTACAACAGCTGCTCAGTGACTAGATTTGCAGAATAGAAAAACTGTAGAATTAACTAATATAAAGGAGTACTTGGGGCACAGTTTATATTTTGAGCTTAGTAATAAAAACAGTAATATGTCATTGAAAATTGTTTTATTCTTTCTCAAAGAATCTCCTTTATAATCAATACATTTTTGCATGCGTATATTTGTCATAGCATTTTTCCGAATCTACTTGAGCATCTTTAAAACATGGATTTTGAATGCAACAACGGTATCTTATTCTTGATGTTCCGGAACAAAAAGAAGTCATCGGGTGCAAACCAGAACTGTACGGTGAATGAATCATCAATTCGATTTTTGGGTGTTCAATGAGCGCTCGCATTTATCTTGATGAAGAACGATCCGACAGCACTTGCTTGTTATCCTTATTTCACCTAAGGCTTTCGGCAAGCAAATGGTTTGTACCATTCACTATTGACCGTTTTACATTCCTCTAATAGCAGTGTTCTGACATACCTGCTTTCTGAATAAAAATAAGAACTTAAAAAAATGTTTTCATTTGTTTCAAAGTGCTTCGAGTGCGAATAACTTTTACTGGATTTCGTTCATCTTGATACACCCATACACTCAACTGCTGTTTACATTCCGGCTTGCATGCACAGATCCATGACCCGTTACAATCTTGCGTATTTTTAAACTCTATTTCTGAGCATTTGTGTACACCTATCGACACGAGCTTTCTTTTCAGATTGTGCCAAACTATATTATATTTTCTGGTTGAATTAGTGCCTAGAAATGTCTCTAGCTCACAGTATGTTGCATGTCGATTTTGCACTCCCATTTTTTTGTATGTTTTCTGGCACAACTGATTTCTTCATTGAGCGAACGGCGGCCGCAATTAAACTCGTTATACCAGCGTCTTTTCGCTAAAACACACTATTAAAGTCACTATAAACAGCACAAATATAGCTCAATTGACAAAATATCTGAAGTAGGTAAAGCTCAATAATGTCAAACTTTCCAATAAAAATCCTAGAAGGCACCTACAGCAATCAGTGTTGCCAGGACTCAAAATAAAAATAATGGTCCTCGTAAGTTATGTGTTAAAATTAAAAGTATAATTAAACATATTAAAAATATAGAGTAAAATACCCAGGGTTGATGCATGGAAAGTCAATTTTATATTTCCTGAGCACAACTGTAATGAGTACAAATGACTTTATCTACCTATTTTACATTTATCCTATTATTCTTACAAAAGCCTATTTTTGTATACACTTCACGCATATACATATTAACATATTGTTGAAACAGCTGCACAAAAAATGTGTGTTTTAAGGAAATCTACATCTTTTGTGTAGTAAGATGTTTCTACCTCTCTTATGTTTTACCCGTTATGCATAACTCTACACAATGGACAGGACTTCGAAGGCTATTCCCAGAAAATTTAAGATATATATTTCATTTAGTATAACATATCTGAAAAATATTTTTTCCCAAATATACAGGGTTTAGAGCCATTTTTTGAGAAAATCAAAATGTTCAAAAGATGTTCCACGCAAAGAGTATTTCAGACTGGCAAATTTTTGTGTCGTATCCTTGGAAAGTTCTGAGTTTAAATGTATATTTTGACACTTAACCGATTTTTCGTTTTTGAGTTATGCTTTTCACAGATACATAGGTAAGCGGACCTTTTTCTAAAAATGATTTTTTGGATTCTAAGGAACCAAAAGCAGGTATTTTTGGTGAAATTACGGTATAGGATTTTTTGGAATACAATACCTTCAGTACCTACTATGTGAAATTAATGTATATTTCTCATCACACAAACAATGACATGAATAACCAGAAAATGATGAACTGAAAATATTGCGAATAAAAAAAATTATCTGAAGAAGATAAAAATAATAAATTGCGGACAAAATGAAAAAACAGCCTATAATAGTCTGAAAAAAATGATTTTGGATAGTAGTTTTAAAACATTTGGCTAATATATTATACACATACTGGCAGTTTATAAAGATTTCACAGCCTTTACTTCTGTCTATTTGTGCTCTATGTATTAATATTAAATTGCTCTTTCCATATTGTTTTAAGCTAAAGGCTTAATTTTCGTGTATAGCAACCTCTTATTTATATTAATAAATTCTACTTTAATTTTAGCATTTTAACTATTGGTGGTTTTTAAATTGATTTTACAAGATGTGTACAAACACATAAAACATAAGCTACAACACTAATAGCTTAGAAATTTATAATTTAACAACAGGGAAAAATTTTCATTTTCTATTTTATTAAATGTCTAAAAACAAATATTACTCCAGGGATTTCAAAATTAATTAATTTTCAGAGTCTGAATTATATATTCTTTTTTGTCAAATATCAAAATATTTACTGAACCCAAACAAGGTCGTGTGGCTTTCACAATTTTCTTTAGACCATAGAGAAACATTTGCTTATTATTTACGCCTTTAAATTTGCAGCAACGCACAACATTAACATAGAAGTACATGTAATAAAAATGAAACTGCATAAATATATGTTTAACATACTTTTAAATTGAGGTAATTCAGTATATTTCCAAGCGTCATAGGACTTCAAAATTGGCCATAGTTAGCTAAATCCGCATTCTATTAAAAGTTAAAATAGGGTATTTTTTCTTGAAAAGAAGCCAAAACTTCACACATCACCCCTCCCCTTTCCTTAATGAGAATGCGTTAGGCATAAAATAAAGTAGTGTTTCGTACTTTTTCCACATATAACGTATCATTCGCTGTCAACGTCAAGGGACGGCTGCGCATACAAAATGCAATTAAATTTAACGTTCAGGCTGCTAAGATGATAAACGAAACCAATAACACAATATTAATAACAGTGATATTTTTGCCATTAAAACTTATTATATTTCTTAAGTTTTGTTGTCTAAAACCATTTTTGAAACTACTCACATAAAAAGTTCCGGTTTAATAAAAGATTATTTTATAAATAGATTTGTCATATACTTCTTATGTTAACCTAATAATTGTTGAAAAGTTTACTTTTTCACGTTCCCCAAAAAGCTTTATTTTGTTTAAAATGTAATTATTTATTTCTCAAAATTGGAGCATTATTTAAAAAATCACTATAATATTTCAAAAGAAATTTACTTAAAAACTTGCATCGTGTTCGTCGTTTTGAGTTTGTAAAGGTATTGGAAAAAAGTTTGCGAGAAAACAAGGTAAAAATTGAAGGTGCCTATTCATAATCATGCGCCTGTCATTTAAATCTTCAATTATTTGGTAATTAAAATACTTCATGTGGAAATATTTTCATAAAATTATATAATTCATTTTATTTTATTATGAAAAAATATGATTTTAATTGTTCACACTTTTTGTCACAGATACATTGCCTTATGTTAATAATATCAAGATCAATTCTAACTTGTTTGGAGATACATGCATTTTTTTACCGTAATGCAAATTTTGTCGAATATTTTAACGATTATATTAATCTTACAAAGTATTCAAAATATAAATAATTGCAGATTCTCCTTTATAGTAATTATAAAGATATGCTTTTCACAGATATTAAATAAAGATTTGTACATTCCTTTAAATAGTTGACATATATAATTAAAAGCGGACACAGCTTAAGAGCTAGATACCGACTAATAAAGCCGTTCTCTCTCTCTCTCTCTCTCTCTCTCTCTTTCACACACACATATACACACCATACAGTCATATTGCACATATTAAATGAAATCTATAGCGGTCACTTTAAACAGTTAACGTATTTCATAACAACCAAACATAAAGCAAGTGCCACATGTCGGACTCTAAAGTCAATTAACCCTTTGTTGCCGGTCGGTACCTATAAGTTATGGTTGTTTTAAGTGTAACTATAGAAATAGGGTTATTCTCTAGGATTAATTTCATGTTATACTAACCTTCAACCACAAACGACAATTAATCAAGACATTATATTGTAAAAATATATACAGTTTTGCCCTATAATTTCAGTGATTTTTTTTTTAAATAAATAAGCAAGTAAAACCCACATAACTACAGTCAAATGTAACCCGATTAGCTTCTAAGCATTACACTGACTATTTTACTTGGGCTCTCCCCGTCTCTTACCACAGTCACTGAGATTTAAACTTGCAACATTTGGCTTTGAATGGATGGCAGTCCATTACGTATCATCTAACACTCATGGCCATTTGAACCACTTTTTGACAGTGCCTTTGGTAGGATTATGAAAACTGGTTTAGAAGAATTTAAACTTTTAATTGCGAAGAAAAGGACTAATTAAGGATCTACATATATTTTCATTTCTCTTATTTTTTCTATTATTTTATATAATACTTTTATAGGTTTATTCCTATATATTTTTACTATACCTTAGTTTTAAACTTTAAGTAAAGGAAAAACGACATATGTAGCATACTAATGCAGGCAAGCAAGGGTTGAGATAAATGTAATTATATTAATGACTAACTCTCACAGTTTGAAAACCTACGATGTGCTTAAAAAGGCCTGGAGAAACATTTAAAGTGTCCTAAAAAAAAATAGCTGAAAAAATACATAACAAAGCTATACAAACTATTTATTAGTTTTCATAATTGTAAATGAGTTAGATACGAGATATAATGCCTGACCTTACATCAGCCGTTGTTAAAAGCGATTGGGTGACATTTTCCTCCAAATGGTGTTATGTATGAACTCTTGAAACATTTTAACGTATCACAAAATATGTTTTGTTATTGTTGTTTTTTAGCGTAATGGTGTTAAACATTTTCATTTAAAAATACATTCTCACTGTATAAAATATATAGCACGAAAATCTTTCAATAAAATCTTATTCTTTCATTTGTGCTTTAATTAAGTTTCTTACTTAGTTTTTACCCTCAGCTTATAAAGGATAAAATTACCCAGTTTGCACATGAGTGCCTAGGGTCAGAGACCCTCTAGAAGCTGATGGAAATTGAATGAGTGTGAAGAACGTTGAACACCCATAGCTCGAGATCCGGAGAAACCCCGCAGAGATGCTGTTTTTTTGCATCACAAATCCCATGTGCGGTCTCCTGGGATCCAAACTGGTCTAACCACTTAGCCACGACGCGCCTTATCCTTATGCTTCAGCAATTCGGCTCTATTTCGTTTGAGGTAAAGTATCCTATAATTCCATTTACTGCCTTAAAATACTCTACTGGTAAGAACATGGACAAATAGTTGTATGTTATCCTTCTGCAGTTTAGACCCGTTTTGTTTGAGACAAAGTATTCTAATATTCCATGTACTGCCCTCAGATACTCTGCTGCTAAGAATATAGACAATTGTTGTAATTGGGTTACTTCTTTTTTCATACGAGCCGTGTGTAGGGCAGGAGTTGGAAAAAATACTGAAAAATGCAATGCCATAGCCAGGATTTGAACTACGGATCTCCCGATCTCTAGCCGGATGCATAGCATTGAATTTCTCAACTGACTTCCCATGTTTCCCGGTAAACCACAAGGTGTTCTCAAATTATTTTGAGGTGACAACCCCAGTGGGGACTTACAATGCTGCAAGTACTTAATTCCCAAGATTCACATTGTGTGAAAAAACAATTAATCCAATACAAACGGACCCTAATATTTGGCTATACTTTGAACCAAATCCCGGCTATGGCAATAACATTTTCAGTCTGACTCTACCTATCAAATTGTTGCAATGTTATCCCTCAGCAGTTTGGCCACCGTGTACCTAAGATACCCTAACAATTCAAGCAATGCTTAACAGTACTCCGCATAGTGAGAATATGGTTAAACGATTGACAGTTCGGCCATATTTAGGTCAGTTACGAGAATTATGCTGAAGGAGGTCCGCTGGCAAATTTTTCAACACCAACATAATCAGCAGTGTTCTTAATTGGTTCCTTTTTATGTATGAAGTATTTATTTATGAATTCATCATTCTCTTTTATTTTATATAATCCAAAATCTAACAGTTTCTTGATTGTCTTTTCTAATGTGTCTGTTACTCATAATTCGTGCTTCACATTCATAATACAAACCCATAAATACAAGGAAGAGGGAAAGTCAGGGGACGATATTTGCATTACTCGGTAAACGCACCCGCCATTACGTCAGGGTGCCATGTTACTGCTGTGATAAAAAACAGCATGCAATTGTTCAATGAGGGTAGAGCGATAGAAGGGGACTCAAAGTCTTTTGTGGTGCGATATTTTAGACGGCATCTGCCAAAGCAACTTTGTTGCGATAGATCGATGCTTGGGAAACAGGTTCATTACAGAGTTTGTATAGAAGCAAAGACTACAATTTTAAACAATGTGTAGTAAAATACCAGCTGGCTGATCCAGCGATACATGGCTGATGCTTTAAACCTCGAATAAAGTTTAAATTCATTTCTTTCCCCGCATTCTTTTTTAGATCACTGTAAAGTTATCTATAATAAATGTAGGATAAATCCTTCCCTTTATTTCTATTACTGAGCTTTCCTAAAGACCCACAATATCTTATAACAGAATTTTCAAGGAAATATATTTAAAACAGGCACGAAGATTTAATAAATTTCTCTACCACTTACAATGTACATACTATGTAAAAAAGGCAATATATTGCACCCAATATTATACCTATATTTAACCGGAAATACATGTTTTGAGAATACCTCAATTGAAAAATAATTTTATGTGTTCCATTCACATTACTTTCTTTACCGGTTTTCCAACAAACTATTTCTACAAAAGTTCACCCTTTTATCTATATGATTTTGAAATGAACAACAGAAACTGCCTTATTACTTTCTTCCTTGTAAATAGAACGAAGTAAAGGAATACATTAAGCTAAAACGATATTCATCTGTTAAAGGATGTTCGCTGTGTGTAACACTTAAAATTCGGTTCTTTTTGCATGGTAGGAGTAAAACAAAAACTTATGAAACGAAACAGGACTTCCTGTTTGAGAAATGTTTAGTAATTTAAAATTAAAACTAATAACTAGGAATATCGCGGAAACAGTTAAATTTTAAGTGAATTATTGTCCATCTCCCACGGTTTACTAGTTATATAAAAGTCATTCAGAATGTAGAGGCCTTCATAAGATATTGTCTGAAAATTCAAGATATACATTTGGCATATAAATATCTTTACAGTGTTTTAATCGAAATCGTTAGAGCCTTCCACATGAAAAAATTGACACCTTTTCCAAGTAAAAGGGAGTTTGGTCTAAGAAAGCGTCTTAAATATCAAGTTTGGTATTTAACGGATTTTTCCTTTTTGAGCTATGTTCACCACACACACACACACACACACACACACACACACACACACACACACACACAGACGGAACTTTCTCCCAAAAATGCTTAATTTTTGGATGCAGAATTTCTCAAAAATGTATTTCTGGTGAAATTTCGGTATCCAATTTTTGGTTGGAATACAATACCTTCTCTACCTAATATGTACATTGAACATACATGTTAGGGAAATTAAAATAGTATTTTTAGAATAAAACCCGTATGTATATGTGTGTAACTAATGAACGAAAAATCGGTTAAATACCAAATTTGAAGCTTAATTTTAGCATCTCAAAAGGATACGACACAAAAATTATCATGAAACGATTTTTAAAACTTTAAATTTCTAAAAAATTATCTTAACTATTCAATAAAAGCCATATGTGCTTCATTAATGAGATTCCTCTATTTTTTTAAATAAAAATTGACAGTAAAGGTATAAAATGTAATATAAATTAATTTTATTCTCAGAGTATAAGATGCTCTTTTATATTTTGTAATATTTAATTTATTTTTACTTTATCCAGCACGTATGTATAATATAGATAATAAAGAAGATGTAATAAACTAAAAAGTTTATGATATTCCACCGTAAATACATGTTTTGAGTCCAAAAGAAGCATTTTTAGCCAAATATTCCTGTTTGAGTGTGCGTCTGTGCTCAGTATAGCCAGAAACCAAAAGTTGTTTGAACGCCAAAGCTGGCATCCATCAAGGATGCGACACAAAGATTTTTAATAATACCTCCTTTAATTTAAAGTTTTGAATTTTTCAAAAATGTCTCAAAGGATTTTGATTAAAATGCCACATGTTTAAGATATGTGTATGACAAATCAAATGCATATCTTGAATTTTCTGGGAATAGTCTGTGAAATAATTCTTAAAAAGCCTATACTTCTATTTACTTTATGCTAATCAGAAAAAAATAGCAGAAATAGTCTTATTACTCGCTTCCTTGTAAGTAGGAGCGAAATAAGGGACAACCGTAGGTTAAAGTGATAGTCAAAAGCTGGTTGCTATGTCAATGAAGTTCCTTTGTTTATATGGATAGGAGTTGACAAGTTCCTGTATGAGAAAAGTATACGTTTTTCATAGCAGAAACCAAAAATAAGGAATGTCACAAAAACGACGAACTCCAAGAAAAAAATGTATATAACATAAATTGTGTGTTTTAATGTGCTCTACATTTTTTGTGTAGTAAGTTTTTGTCCATCTCTTACGGTTTAGCCGTTATTCAAAATTTAGTAAAATCCATCCAGAATAAACTACTCTTCAGAGGCTATTCCCAGAAAATTCAAGATATGCATTTTATTTGTCAGGCAAATATCTTTAATATACGAAATTTTAATCAAAATCGTTAGAGCCATTTTTGAGAAAATCAAAATTTTCGAAAAAAGTTCCATGTAAAGGGTAGTTGGGGTGGGGGGATTTTTCTCAAAATCTTCGTGTCGCATCCCTGGAAGATACTAAACTTAAATACCAAGTTTGGTATTTTACCGACTTTTCGTTTTTGAGTTATCGTGTTCAAAGACACAGGGACACACACACACGGACCTTTTTGTGAAAATGCTTTTTTTGGATTTTGGGGACCCTAAAACATATATTTCCGGTGAAATCTCGGTATCGAATTTTTGGGTGGAGTGCAATATTTTCTCTATACACTATGTACATAGTGCGTATGGAGAAAGTAAAAATGTGGGTCCCATTAAAACAATGACATATATATTCTTTTTGGAGGGTAAATTATTGCGCAGTATTTCTTGTTATTGGTTTCAAACTATTAGATATCATTTCATGTCTTTGTTTTACCCTCGGAAATGCAAAGGGGAGCCAAATTTCAATCATAGTTTAAAATAGCAATAGATTTTAAAATATTTGACCACTGCTTTAGCCCAACGTATTCATTTAGCTCCCTGTTATTAGGAAGCAAGAAATAAGACTATTTTTGCTAATGTTTGTCTCGATTAACATAATTGACACACACTGATTCTTGAATCTTTATCTCCCATGATGATTTTGGAGTTTAGGTAGATCCTAAATTTAGTTGGCCCATAATTACAAATATCTGATGTGATCCATTCACATGATTTTCTCTACATCTCTGCAACAAATCATTGTTAAAAAGGTAATACTTCTATTTACTTCGAGCTAATCGAGAAAAAATAGCGGAAATAGTTTTATTACTTGGTTCCTTGTAATTAGAAGCGAAATAAAGGAGTACCATAGGTTAAAGTGATGGTCAAAAACTGGTTGCTATGTGACAGAAGTTCCTTTATTTTTATGGACAGGAGTTGAAAAATTCCTGTATTATAAAAGTATAAGATTTTCAAAGCTGAAATAAATAACAAGAAATATCTAAAAAAATAAAAAAAATGATAAACTCCAAGAAAAAAATATGTATAACATAAATTGTATGTTTTAAACGTGCTGTACATTTTTTGTGTTTAGGTTTTTGTCCATCTCTTACGGTTTAGGAGTTAAGACAAAATTTCGTAAAATTCATCCAGAATAAAGTTGGCTTCAGAGGCTATTCCCAAAAAATTCCAGATACACATTTATTTGTCAGGTAAATATCTTTAATATACGATATTTTAATCAAAATCTTTACAGTCATTTTTGAGAAAATCACAATTTTCGAAAAAAGTTCATGCAAAGAGTAGTTGGGGGTGATGGGATTTTTTACAAAATCTTCATGTCGCATCCCTGGAAAATACTAAACTTAAATACCAAGTTTGGTATTTTACCTACTTTCCGTTTTTGAATTATCATGTTTACAGACATACGGGCACACACGGACCTTTTACTGATACAGGGGACCCTAAAAAGTATTTCCGGTGAAATCTCGGTATCGAATTTTTGAGTGGAAAACAATGCCTTCTCTATACACTATGTATATAGTACGTGTAGAGAAAGTAAAAATGTCTTATTGTATTTTGAGCTAAAGTGATACAAGACATTTGCATGTTGCACATCCACTACAAAAACTGGCAAAGACATTCACGCGTTTTGTCCTTACCTTTGCGAAATTTCGTGAGAAAATACCGTAATGGACTGCATTCGCTGGAATACATGTCCCAACGGGGCTCGCAACTTCCGCTTGGTTACTCCATTCTCCAAGGGGGGCTGACACTTGAAATCTATTTATTTTCTTTTTTTCCATCCACCACACAACTGAGTTCGGAGAAAGAGGAGTGGCTGATAGCCATTTACTGATAGAGGTTGCTTTGTTTGGGAAGTTCATCGGGAGCGAGGGAGAATGGTAACTGGTATATTCTGTATGTGGTTTAGCGGCTTCAGTTCGTTTTACTTCCTCTACTGAGTCTACGTACGTAGAGAAGGTATTGTATTCCCGCAAACGTTCAATACCGAGATTTCACCGGAAATACATGTGTGATTAAAAATCATTCTTAGAAGAAATATCCTCTGTGTGTGTGTGTGTGTTTACCTGTATGCCTGCGAGTGTGTATGTGCGTGTGCGTGTGAGTGTGCGCGCGGGCATCTCTGTGCAGCAAGCTGAAAAACCAAAAGCCCTTTAAACACCATAAATTGCATTTAATTTAATTTAATTCCAAGGATGCGACACTAAGATTTTCAAAATATCTCCCCCTCCCCCCCACTTCAAAATACCTTTTATATGAACAAAACTTCAAATGTTCTCAAAATGGTTCTAACGACATTGATTAAAATAATGTACATTAATGACATTTTACATGACAAATAAGAAGCATATCTTCAATTTTATCAACATCGCTTCATTCTGGATGATTTTACATAACTAGTAAACCGTAGACACAAATAATTTAGATGTCATTAAAAACGCAATTAATGTCATAAAATTTGTTGTGGAGTTAAGAGTTTTGTTAATGGTTCAATTTTAAAATATTCAAACTTTTCTCCTCACTATGCAAATAGAACAAAAATTTCAGTATTTTGTGTAGCCTCCACGCAATTAGGGCTACTTTACACGGTGGTATGGAAACAAAGAAGTTTTGAATAGTTCTTGGCGGATCTCTCTCCATGCATTTTTAGTACAGGAGTCCATAAATCCGTGACACTGGATACTGGAGAACCGTGAGAAAAAGTCGGCAACTAGTAATACCTTAGACATGTGGATGGGTGATATTTCAGGCGTACGTGCAGACCAGGGAAGCAATGGTACCCATCGCTCTTCGGGAAAAGCTTGGACATACCTCACAATACGTGGCTGAGCATTGTCCTGCTAAAATGTGGTTTGTGGAGAAGGCCCGATATAGGGGGAAGTACCTCGGGGCTCTACAATCTCCTTCAGGTACCGGTTATTGTTCAAAAATACGTCAATTCGTAGGAGATGACTTCGGTTGTCGACCAATGACTCCCCAAACCATCACACCTGGTGTTTGTCCTCCATGCCGCTTAAAAATGCATGCCTCCAGGTTGCGCTCACCACGGTATCTCCGGACACGTATGCCGCCATCACTATGGGACAGGTTGAAGGCAAAATTCATACAAAAAGACGTTTTACCACTCAGGGGGCCAGTGACAGTGCTCATGTACCCATTGCATTTGGTGGCACTTATCGTTTCTGGAAAATGGAAGCTGACGTAATGGCATATGTGCAACTAGTCCATTCTGCAGCAGACGGTTACGAATCGTCGATGCAGACCGTTCACGCATGTTGTAGTGTTCTAGCGTCGAGTCAATACTGTAGATGAAGCTGTGAGTTCCATGGCCAAGCACACAAGATGTTGGCATCCTGTATCGTGGCGATCTTGCGAGGTACAGTGCCCCACCCTTTGCTTCGTACGACCTTCTTCTATCCATTGCTTCCACACACGCATCATTGTCGTAGCAGAATACTCCGTATGAACCCAAATGTTAAGTATGATAACCTACTTCCTGGAGACGGATCATTATTCCCCGTTTAAGCTCTCTCACAAGCCGATATGGCTCCCTTTGATGTTGATGAGATATACATATACTCTCTTTAACGTTTTCACCAAGTCTGACGGTTCTGCACTGACTACGCTTGGCGCAACACTGATTTGTCGTACAAACATGACAGGGCCCTCCTCGGCCCACGTATACCCCATATCTCTGCAACCCTAACCCACCAAGCTTGGACTCATTCGGAGAATTCTGTAATTGTGTTGTAATTTTCACAAACAGTACAGTATATACGGGCATAAATATAAATATATTATAGGTACATATTTTATTTATGAGGTATGTAAGTAGAGTATCTGTATATATTATTTTATTTATTGTTGCATTCATTTATAAAACAGTAGATAATATTGATTATCATAGCACGAGTGAATCAGGAACGATAATGCGCGTCATAATTTTCAACAGTGCTAAGATTATTCACGAGATGGATACAAAATTGTATGCAATCTTAGCATTATAATGTAGGAAGTCAAACATGAAGCTTCTCGGCATCCATAGCAAATATAAGTTAGAACAACATCAAATATTTTAATTGAGACGTTAGAGTCTCTGCCAACATTTCATTTGTTATTAACTGACTTACTGAACCGATAATAAAGACGGCCATTGCCTTTCTGGTAGAAAATTGAGCAGATACTACGAACTATGATGCAGCCTATTATCAACATCGATAATAAACTCAGATATCAATTATTCTGCAGTCAATAATGTGCAATTAATATTGTATATTTTTTGTTCACACAAAATAATGCCACAAAATAATCTCATCTTGTCTCTATAATCTACCTCAACTTGGAATACTGGCATTGCCTTTTTATATTATTGTTACTGGATCGCCTGCCATAGTCAGTAAATTATGCACATTATTGGATAATAGTAACAACCTGTTGCATAACACCACTAACAGTCACAAAATCTTCCCAACAATGCATTTTGTTTTCTGTGATACATGAAAACACACGGATGGAAATGTTATTCTTAACTCACTATTTTATCCATTTTATCAGTTGAAAAATATAATATATGTAGGTGCAGACTATGTTATAAAGTATGATAATTTAGGTTTGTTTGTGCTTCATTCTTACGGCACAATTATACCCCCATGTGATAGTCCACTCTCCAGCTCTTTCTATAGCTTTAACTTTTAATAGCTTTTCTTCTTCTGACGTCACTTAGCATCTCAATTTGTCTTCTACTCAGTCCTCTTGATTCTGTTATTTTTACTTTAATAAACATGTATCAAAAGTCCTCATCTTCTCATTAGGCGCCTAACGAGTTGGCCTTTCTCTACTGAACAGCCCACAGAAGTATTGTTCACTCTTCCTAAAACGTCTTCCTTGGTTATTCTTTCCCTCCACCGAATCCTCTCCATTTTCCTCGTTCACCACATCTCAACGCTCTCAGTTTTCTATTCACCCTAATTGCGCCAAAACAAATCTCACGCAACAAGAGCACCGTTATTGTGTAGCCTATTGCCATACTTTCACCACCACCTGATGAGTACACGCGGCAGGTACTACAAAGCAAACAAAGATCTTATATCGACAACTTAAATGGTGACTATCATATTTGTTCGGAGGTAATGGTGATAGTTACATCAAAATAAATGAGTGTACACATATTATGTATATAATTCTAAAAGAAACGAGTGAAAATAATAGCCTCCTTATCAATAATAGCTTACGGCCTATTCTGACAAATTTTAACCCAATTTCATCTTAAACGTAACCAAATTTGGTCCTTCTGAAATTAGATATATCTAAATCATTACCCTACTGTTGTACTTCATCAATTGTTGACGGCTCATTTTCAAATCTTTCATCAAAAGTAACTGCCAATTCGTTAGGCACATCATGAAAAGATACCGTCATTGAAGTAAAACTAAGAGAAGTAAGAAGACTGAGTAGATGAAGAATTGAGATACTAAATGAGTCAAAAGGGTTAAAGCTATAGAGAGTACACTTACAGTAATCTGGTTTAAGATACCATTACTTGATTTTCAGTCATGTGGTGATTCTTCAGATAAATTAGCAATTCAATTAATAAGATCATTAGCTAAAATACCGGAGTAGGAGCCTCTGGTAATTATGCTGAAATAGGAATTCGGGCACTTTTTAGTTAACATATTGTGTACGATTAGGCGAACTGTATTCTTTACCAAATTGTTAATTTCTGCATAGCGTATTACACCCGCTTTAGTTTTCTTTACTCCAGGTATAACCACTTTTCATACCTCAGCTTTTTCTTTACGAACACTGTTTAACACCGGCGAACTCGGTAGTTAATTTTCCCGCTTCTTTTATTGGAAGTATTGGATGTCTCTCACAAAATATTGAATCCTTTTCTTTTTTCCACAGGTCCATCGTAATTCAACGAAGACGCAAGAGCAAATTCACGGCGACTTTTTACCATTTGAACAGTAACAGTTGTAAACAATATTCCGGATATCAGGTGTTTCGTACGAATTATATGCTGGAACTTGTAGCTCTTGTTTAGCAGTATAAACCAGCGTTCCTTAAACTTAGAATTTTGTATAGAAAATGATACCATTTAATAGTAAATTTATTCTTAAATTTAGGTATTAGCATGGGATTACTTTTCAGCATGTAACAATGTGCATTGGCCATATGGGTTCGTTTTGGCGCGGACCAACCTAAGAGTGAATGGATAATAGATGATTGCTTTCAGTTTTCCTCAGCTCCGTATTTATTTCACCTCTATATAAAGCTTATGCTCCAGATATAGCATCTCAGAAACTCCTTTCTTAACTGTAAGCCAGAATTTTTCTATCAGTAGAACCCTCTTTTGATTGAAACCAGTTTCAATTATTGCAAAGTGTTTCCTGATTTTTTGTTGCAATGGGCATCTCTACTGATTATGCTTCCTAATTATTAAAATGAGGAACAGTATCCAATAGATCATTATCTACAAATCATTTCAGAAGTCATGGAAACTATTTTTTTATGGGTCAATGAAGTTGCAGGAAACAAAACTCAGGATATACGATTGAAAGTTTCTGGAATATTCTTTTCAATGCTGGACTAAATTGGGATCCGGGTACAAAGGTTTATGGGTGCGGGATATTGAAAAATGCACAAATAGTGTATAACATATGCACAAAAGAGTGCGCGGACGTACGCATAATATTCTTACGAGCTCACGACTTTCAAAATAATCCCCTAAGGCTTCCACACACTTTTCTGCATGGTTGAAATACAATTTTTATGCATGCTCACTGTTCATTTTCAATGACATTCTTCTTGGAACACAGACTCTAGGATACTAATGTTTGAATGTGTCTACTAGCACTTACCAATGCACACAGACGTCATCTGGAGCAGACATCCCAGTCTGTGTACAACATGTTTTCATATTTATATTTTACAATAACTACATATTCAGTTATTTGGGCTAAATAAAATAGTTGCAATGACTTCTAAATGACCCTCGTATCCTTTTGCAGTCTCTACCAGGATCCAAATAGAAAATATAATTTAAATTCCTAAAGGTTAGTATGCATTATCTCACTATCCATTCTCCATAAATATTAACAACCAGCATCGCTGTCTTATTTCCCTTCCTAAAATTATTGTGATCCTCAATTTTCCTCCGCCTTTCTTATCTTCACTTTGCGCCTCATATCTAAATTCTTAATTAGTTTCAGGATTTCTAATAGTGCACAGTTCGAACTTGAGACAGAAAACCAGTACAAGGCATCGTGAGCCTTTTTGTATATTTAAAAAGCACAATGTATCACTGGAGCGTAAAATCTAGAATGCTCGATTCAGTCCAGAGATATTTGCTGACTGAAATGTACGGCCTTGCTTGGTATTGGCATTTCAAGTGACGTAGCTCATTCAATGCTGAGCAAACACTTCTTCACAAAATATGACAAAGGTTTGGAATTATAAGGATGGTACACATAGCAAAAATAGTATTAGACATCGAATTTCTGATTGTCTGTGGGGAAGTTAGAGGGCGTGTCTTCTGATATACGTTGGCCACTCCGTCACTCTAATTGGGGAAGGAGGAGGGGTTGTAGCTTACTGTTATAATCCACGTTACCTAACCTCACTTCCAGTTGAGGGAGGTGGATATTCCTATTAGTGAATGAGTTGAAAAACCCAGCATAGGTATGCTCTATTGGTTCGATATAGAACATTCACCTGCAAGGTGACAGTATCAGCCAATAAAATAAAAACATGACGTAATAAAGTACTCCACAGATAGTAAGGACATCTGGGCCTTGTGTACATAAGTATGTCGGATAGGTTTATACCAGACCAACACAAGGTCCTTTTATATTAATGTGTAACATTATTGTAATCAAGTAGTCAGTAATTAATTTGTAATTCTTCCCTATTTAGAGTTAGCACCTGTACTCTAGATATTGAGGATGATGGTGATTTGTAGCGGATAAAGCGATGGAGGGGAGGATTTTCTTCAGGTCTGCAGTTTTCCCCGCCATCGCATTCCACTGCTGTACCATTTTCGTTCCATGATCATCAGTGTCATTGCTGGCGGTGCCTATATAGTATAAGCAGGCCTTTAACACTTGCTTTTATTTGTTTTTTATTCATTTTGAGATGTAAATTTATATTTTTGTATTATAACGAATTGATAATTTACACCATTATTATTGCAGGGTTAATAACTATTGATTACTTTTCATAAACATATGTTTGATAACTTATGCTAGTAGCGGAATATATAGCTTATACATGCACAAGGGAACTTACAAATTTGTATTTATTTTTTTTAATAAGAACACCAAAAATATTAGGGGCAGCCAATGAGCTTGATTATGCATATCTCCGAAATCCATAAGGAACTTCTACATATGACTGAGTTGTCTGCAAAGGAAAGAGAGAGAGAGAGCTCAGTACACAAGGGGAAAAGTCTAGCGAAGGCAGCTTGCTCTTGCCCTCTGTCTCTCTCTCTCTCTCTCTCTCTCTCTCTCTCTCTCTCTCTCTCTCTCCCTCCCTCCCTCTCGCTCACTGCTTCGTAGGGACACACTACAAACATGAATCGAACACAGGCCGTGGTCCTGACTGTAGTCTCTAATTTACTCCAATATGCTTTAGAATTCCCCCTAATTTTTTAATTAACTCGGTTGGTCAGTCAACGAAATCTATTCAAATCTCTTTATTTGACACCAAATATTCATTCATAGATGATTCTCATAAGTCCTGATTTCTAAATGTGATTGGTGTAATAGTAGAGGCATGATAGTATTCTGCCACGGAGCATGGATGTTGTGCCAATAGATCGTCTCTATTGTTCGCTCGTCTGAGTGTTGGTAAGTGTACTAAATTTGCCAAATGGATTGCTCCCACTCCATTTGGAGACATTATCTCAATATAATTATTTTTTTCACCACGGGAAGTAATATATAGCAACTAATTAGTGTTTGTGCATTTGAAAGCATTGTAACACTAGTTAAATTGGAGAAATGTGTGGAATGTTACTATTTCTTTCCTAGAACTTAACATCAATATTCAAGACTTTTTGTGTAAAGAAGCAAGTTACTACATTCAAAGAGCGTTACGATATTTATTAGTATATTGAACTTTTATTCTAAAATAATATACTCTGATGAGCAAAATATCAGCAGAATTTCGTTTTAGCCATCGTTATTTGCACAAAGGGTTTTGCAGGGATTCTGGGGTTTATTTTAGACAGTTTATTCTACACTTTTCCTTTAAGTTTATTCTACGAAGAGGAAAGGCTTTAATTTGTTATCGCTACCAAAATTCCAGTAAATACTAATGGAAAGATATATGGCATAAGCCAGCGAGACTACCACTTTGAAATAGTTTCGGAAGAGTGGGGTAAGGTTGTGCAAGGAACTTGCACAACCTTGAGGTAACTGCAATGTAATGGGGCCGAATCAAAAGCGGAAATGTTGTAATAAAACAAAAGGGCACCCAATAAGTACACGTCCAAAGATACAGCAATAAGTTTCCCGGATAGAATAGGTTTAAAACAGGTGTCAGCAACTCCTTGATATTGTGCTGCAACTCTCTGATTTTGTATCACAGCAAATAACCCTCCTCTGTGCATGCAGTGAGTAACAGCAGGGATTGTCTCTATTCCTTGTACAGTGCCTCGTGTGTCATTTTATGTCGGGATAGAAAACATGCCATTGACTCCTAAGTTTACGCCTGCTTAAAAGGATATGTCTTATTTATAGAAACTGGCGGAATAATTGTTTAGGTTTCGGTAAAGTTCCGCACTCACAAAATTCAATTTGCAGTGACATTCAGCAAACCAAGCAAGTGAATGCCAAAGTTACCAGCAGAAGAATATTTTTTCAAGTTGTGTTCGATCACAATTAATTATCAAGATGCCCGCTGATATTCACTGCTATAAAAGTGATATTGCTCGTAATAAGCACTGTAAGTATCAGAAATGAAATTCGAAAGAGTAATAGTTTCATACGCCAAAATGGACAGAAAACGCAGCCAAAATATAAGTAGAAGAAATAAATAATATAATTTCAAACAATAGACAACAATGGGAAAAACATGTTCAAATGATGAATAATAATATAATACCTAAAATAGCAATAAATTATGAATCTAAAGGTAAAAGAAACCAAGGAAGACCGAAGAAAAGATGAGCAGACCAATTTGGAACCGGAATGGATTGAAAAGCCCAAAACCGTGAAGTAGAAGAAGAAAATATTAAGTATTGTAATTATTTTTTCAATTATTTATACTGCGAGAATCAATTACCACCAAACAAATATATTTTATATTTATGTTTATGTTACGTCATGATCATGAACCTACAAGAGCTATATTAATCTATGAAATATGGATTACGTATTTGAAACACAAAGTATAAACTTAACTGCATAACATTGCGGCGGTTACAGCTTACTTAAAAGGTTGTTATTTTTGTTTTTTTTAATGAGAGCGTTTTTACTTTCTCTACTACGTATTGTGAATTGGAGAAGTAGAATATTGCATCCAAAAGTTCCATTTCATGAGCACGAAGACATGTTTAAGGCTACTTGAACCAATAAAAGCATTTTTGGAGAAATATGAAAAAAGTATTTAAGAATGAGGCAGTAAAAGTGATTTTAAAGTATTAAAGATAGAGCTGTAATTTATTATACAAGCATTACAGACAATAAACAAGTAATCATACCAATTTTCATTCAAATATGTCGTCATTCTAATGTATAACATTCAATTTAATTAGCTGCAGATTTTGAGCTACAAGTACCATATTTCAAAATTATATCCCTTAATATCTTAGTAAGAAATTGTTTGGTTGAAAAATTTCCGATAGATTTTTAATAATATTATTTTATATACAAAGTGAAAAAAGTACAAAAACAGTACTCGAGTAGTTCAAAAAAACTTAGAAACAATCTATAAGCAATACAAAACCTTTAACCAAAAATTTTCCTACCCACATTCTGGAGTGCTTTGGGAAATATTTTGAGATCTCTAGAATATTTTTATGGGAGAAGATAGATTTTAAACATGGGAAAACAACAACAAAATTTGAACCGGAGAACAATGGTTTTAAAATTCGACATAGCGAGTCAGTTATCCAGTGCAACGCTTTAAAACTGTATCCAAAACGAGAGGCATGTTCTAGGAAAATCAAACATTACAAATATGCACTTTAAAGTAGTTGCATTTTAGCACAAAAATACGAATTGGAAAATTTAGCCAAAACAGATAAAACTCCTTCATATAAATTTCTCTAGATATTCTATATACAAACTATTCTTATAAAAACTTTTCTTTTATGTACATCGTGCTAATTAAGATAAACGTAGGCAAAAATGGTAATAGCTTCTTTGTAAGTATAAGGAAAATAAAGGAATACATTACGCTAAAGCGATAGTCAAATAAACAAACGTATGTACCATAAATCATGTGTTTTAACGAGATTTACATTTTTATGAATTAAATCTTTGGCTGTCGCTTACGGTTTGACCGTTATGCAAAATTCTATAAACCTCATCAAGAATAAAGAAAAAATTCAAAATATACAGTTCATTTTTTTATGTAAATATCTTGAATATACGGTATTTTAAACAAAGTCGTTAGAGACATTTTTGAGAAAAATAGATGTTTCCAAAATTTTTCATATAAAGGGTAGATTACGGCGGGGGGATTTTGTTGAAAACTTTTGCATCGCATCCTAGAAAATACGAAATATAAATACTAAGTTTGGTTTTTACGGTATTTTCGTTTCTGAGCTGTGCCTCCACAGACACACACAGAGGTTTTTCTAAAAAAAAAAAAAAGTATTTTTATGGACTTAGGGGACTTCAAATCATTGTGGATGAAATCTGGACATGGAATTTTTGGGTGGAATACAATACCTTCTGTAGCTACTATGTATTACATTGTGTGTACATATGTGCTACAGAAAATAAACAGAATTTCTGTGCCTTCACACAGCATTACATTTTTATTAATGTTTGAAGGAATTTGTTCGTTAAAAAGTCAATCACGACTTATAATTTATAAAGGTAGGAGCTATCCGAAGTCATCATTTGATTTACGGTAAAATGGCGAGAATAATCGATGACCCCACTACAAAGAAGCAATTTACAATCTAATTTATCGTGTAAATTGAAGTGCTTAAAAGTTCAAAGAAGAATATAAACGTAGCTTGCTATGTCTGCTTACGCATATTCGAAGTTATAGTAGCTGGGATACTCGGTGTTTGTAATGAAAAGCAAATGACGGCATCATTCTACCCCGAATATATCAAACTTCAAAGCAAGAGGTACTCCGGTATGGAGGCTTTATTATACTGGGAAACACAAACGAAACATAATTTAAATATTTTAGACACTGGTTTCTTTGTAACTAACACAGGTAAAGCAAGGAATGCAAGCGGTATGTTTGGAGACGGAATCAAAGCTCTTAAAAACATTAAACAAACATTCTCAACGTTAAAAAACGCGGCTGGGCATGGAAAATAACTCAAAGGCATCCATGAAGTTAAAAAAGATGCATATGTGATTCTTTCACATTTTTTGCAACAAATATTCTTACAAATCTTACTAGTTTCTCTAGCCCCGTATATACAATGTACATAGGGATAGACAAGTATTGTATTCCACCCAAAAATTCGATACCGAGATTTCACCGGAAATACATGTTTTACGACCCTCTGTATTAAAAAAAAGCATCTTCAGAAAAAGGTCTGTGTATGTGTGTATTCGTGGGTCCGTGTGTCCGTGTGTATGTGAACACGATAACTCAAAAACGAAAAGTAGCTAAGTTTAGCTCTTCCAGGGATGCGACACGAAGATTTTGGGGAAAATCCCCCACCTCAAACTACCCTTTACATAGAACTTTTTTCGAACATTTTTATTTTCTTAAAAATGGCTCTAAAGATTTTGATTAAAATATCGTATATTAAAGATATTTACCTGACAAATAAAACGTATATTTTGAATTTTCTGGGAATAGCCTCTGAATACTACTTTTATTCTGAGTGAATTTTACGGAATTTTGCATAACTGCTAAACCGTAAGAGAGAGAGAGAGACAAAAGCTTGCCACACAAAAAATGTAGAGCACATTAAAATAGACAATCTATGTTGAATATATAACATAAATTGTATGTTTTAATATGCTCTACATTTTTTGTGATAAGTTTTGTCCATCTCTTACTGTTTAGTAGTTATGCAAAATTTCGTAATATTCATCTAGAATAAAGTAATCTTTAGAAGCTATTCCCAGAAAATTCAAGATATACATTTTATTTTCAGGTATTTTATATCAAAATCGTAAGAGCCATTTTTCAGAAAATCAAAATATTCAAAAGAAGTTCCATGTAAGGGGTAGTTGGGGTGGGGGGATTTTCTTGAAAATCTTCGTGTCGCATCCTTGGAAGATGCCAAACCTAAATACCAAATTTGGTTCTTAACAGACTTTTCCTTTTTGAACTATGCTGTCCACAGACACACAAACACACACACACACACAGACACACACACGCGCACACACACAAACATGGACCTTTTAGTAGAAATCTGTTTTTTTGGATTCAGGGGGACCCAAAACATGTATTTCCAGTGAAAATTTTGGTATTGAATTTTTGGTGTACACTATGTACATAGTAGTGTAGAGAAAGTAAAAATGAATAACGACTAACGACTCCCCATTGAAGTTTTAATAACGACTAACGACTCCCCATTCAAGTACTAAAAATTGAAACCAAGAACAAGAACTATATCGGAAATGGTTAACTAAAAAATTGTATTGGGCATAAATTGTAGTTATAACAGATATACACTTTTATGAAGTAAAATGTAGCTGAAGCTATTCCCTGGTAGCTCAAGTAATTTAACTTAGTAAGTAAAGCATACAATATTTTGATCAAGATCAATAGAACCACTTCTGAGAAAATAGTTTTAGAAAAATGCTCTAACTTAAGAGTATTGTATGGAGGACTTTTTTAAAGACTTCGTATCGCAATCTTTGGAAAATGTTGAACTTAAATATAGAGCTTGTTATTGAACTAAAATTTCTTTATTAAACTTTAGGGTGGAATGCAACACTTTTCCTACTTACTGTACGTAGCAGAGAAACTAAGAATTATATGGATGTACATAAAATAGTTCAAGATTTGTGGCCCCATTTGGTAGCCGAGAAGAGCTAAAAGTTATTTAAGTAAAGGCTAAGCTGGTTAATACGTAACAATAATTTTCCTTACAAGGACTCTTCCAGTCAAAGTAAAAATCTTCCGCTATTTTTTACATGGCTACTCAGTCACTTTTCCCTGATGCTCTGTAGTTCAAAGTCACTTGAAGGATTCTGCTTTTAGGCATTCGTTTGGCGTGCTGGAATCTACTTTTTTAATATTGATGAACGTACAGTTTTCAATCCTAGTTCTTATAGGATGTCTTCATTATTTGAAGTCTTCATATAGTTTAGTCTTCATTTTATTGAATATGGCCTGGTGCATAAAATTCATTTTACCGACAGTAATCCTGTTTTCATCAAATTTGGACTAAGAAAGATTTCATTATAATTTTGATAATGCTAGAATTTATTTAATTTAAAATTTTGTTGTGCTTTGTCTAGATAGGATAAAAACAAAAGTTAAAATAGTATAATTTAATTCACTAATACTTTCTAATCCGCTTGCATTTATTTCTGCTGAGTAAAAGTTCTTTCCCACAAAATGTATTAATTTTATGTGGCTATTTCCATGATTGGATTTATATGACATGCGGGTTAATAATATTTGCAATTCTTTGAAAGATGTGCAGCTTACAAATATTACAAAATCGAATCATAAATGTGATGAAAACAAATAGTTAAGTTTTTCAAAATAAATTGTTTATTAATTTGATTTTTTAGCCCTCTAGTGAGATTGTACTGGTACATATATCTGACCTGGTTCGTCATGCACCAATAGGGTGAATGCAGAATAGAGGGCTCCGGTTGTTGTCGCTTTCCAGTGGGACTACAACCTTAAGCTTCGACTCTCCCATTAGTGGAGGATGTCATTAGGTGCCGGGTTCAAAATTTATACGTCAGATTGGCTCAGCATGGGAACCCTCTTGTCAAATCACTTGGAACTACTTATCCCGGTAACAATGACTTCAAACCAACCGACAGTAAACAACTGATCTAAATATTCCGCCTCCTATAGGAGTGGTCATAAAACGTAACACCAACTGAAATGAACCAAACAAGCCACCAGTGGAGAAGCGGCAAGGATGCTGCATCTAAATAAGAAACTTTGAGGAGCCTACCTGTAGCGCTATCTCCTTAACACTACCAATCTCAACTGCACTACACCGAAACTTCGCCCATCCCTTACATCCTTACAAGGGTGGAAACACAACAACTATACCTAGGCTCAACACGAGTCTACCAGATCTTGCACGCACGCAAATGCACCAACAATAACTGAGCCGTGGTCAGCAGAACTTGCTCTCTGTAGAAATCTCTTCGTTAAGCGCAGCAATAAACTTGGTAATTAGGCCAATTGTTTTCCTGAACTTTGCCGATATCGAGAAAATTCTCGCCTCAGGAAGCACTTTCTAGAGTGATAAGTCGTAACAAAAAACTTGGCTCTGAATTCACGTTATGATTCGGGAAGCTTCCACAAACCCAATAATAAAAATCTCATTTGTTCCATTCTCATGACTTTCTCTACATCTCTGCAACAATTATTGTTAAAAAACTTATGCTTCTATTTATTTCATGCTAATCGACAAAAAATCAGCATAAATAGTCTTATTACTTTATTCCTTGTAAGTAGAAACAAAATAAGGGAGTACCATAGGTTAAAGTGATAGTCAAAAACTGGTTGCTATGTGACTAAAGTTCCTTTATTCCTATGGACAGGAGTTGACAAAGAGAAAAGGAGTTGAGAAACATTAAGTTTTTCATAGGTGAAACCGAAAAAAAGGAATATCTAAAAAACGATCAACTCCGCGAAAAAAATGTATATAACATAAATTGTGTATTTTAACGTGCTCTAAAGTTTTTGTGTGGTAAGTTTTTGTCCATTTCTTACGGTTTAGCAGTTATGCAAGATTCCGTAAAATTCATTAGAATTAAGTAGTCTTCAGAGGTTATTCCCAGGAAATTAAACATATAAAATTTAATTTCTCACGTAAATATCTTTAATATAGGATATTTTAATGAAAATCGTTAGAGCCATTTTTGAGAAAATCAAAGTTTTCGAAAGAAGTTCCATGTAAAGGATACTCTAGGGTGGGGGAATTTTTCTCAAATCTTCGTGTCCCTGGAAGATACTGAACTTAAATACAAAGTTAGGTATTTTACTGACTTTTCGTTTTTGATTTATCGTGCTCACAGACCACGGACACACAGACACACACATACACACATACGGACCTTTTTTCTGAAAATGCTTTTCTTGGACACAGGAGACTATATATATTTCCAGAAAAATCGCGGTATCGAATTTTTGGGTGTAGTGCAATACCTTCTCTGTACACTATGTCCATATTACGTGTAGAGAAAATAATAATAATAATAATAATAATAATAATAATAAAAATAATAATAATAAAAACACAATATTTCTGGACGTTTGACCAAATTAAAACTACACATCGGAACTTATACTGAACTTATAAAAGATTTAACAGAATTCAACTGACAAACCTTCGGAATTTACAGAGGAGTAGGTATTAGGTAAGACACTTTTACATAAATCGTTGGTTTTGTGGTTGTTTGCCAAATACGAACAGTGCGCTTCTTATCAACTTTTTCTGGGTTACTGAACTTTGCTATTCTCAAATGATGTTCAAAAAACTTAAAACAAAAATGTTTGGCCTAAATATTTACAATATTAAAAATGGTACACAGCAATACAAATATGTGGAAGTCATAACAGAATGTGCATTTTAGAACGATTAACAAAATTGAGGTTCCGAGTATAATCTCGGTATAAATCTTTTGGGTGGAATACAATATTTCCTCTCGTTACCCTAGGTAGTAAAGAAAGCAATATATGATAAAGGTGAGAACATCATGTGATAATATATCAGGTATTTCTTACCGCAATTCAAAAATACAAACGCTTTTCCTTGTTCGTGATATCGGCTTTAAAACTTCACGAGACCTGAAAAGAGCTACTTGCAATGCTGATGTCACATTATGAAATGAGTAAAAACGTGCGTGACACACTAATGAAATAGGCTGATGAGCAAATTAAGTTAGGCAAATATTAAACGACAGCGCCACCATTTTCAGCCGAGTAATTATAGCGATTATGCAGCTTTTAATCGGCAGTTTATTAGCATCGATAAATAAAAGAGCAATGCAAGAGGCAGAGAGTAAATGCCTGGAATCCAAACATTACCACCGCGTTTACATTTCTGCCAACAAATAAAACATTTGCTTTAAGCTTCTCATTTATACCTTTCCTTCTCGCTAGTTCTGGAGTACGCTATCATTTCCGCTAATTGAATAAATGAAACCACAGCCGGGTGCACGTTTTGAAATATATTGAAGCTCCAGTATGAATGGCGCCTGCGGAATTGCATCTCTTTTAAGCCGCAAGGGTTTTAGGAGAAAGGGAAATTGCTTTCCGCTGATACCTCGATATTTCCGCAGTTATCTTAGCTCCGCTCAAGGGTGCAATACCTGTATTTCTAATATCTACTTCATAATGCAAAAAGCTCACATTTTAACCCAAAAATAATAATGCATTATAGTCTAAGACATTTCAATGTAACTTTTTATTATCAATATAGACGCCAGATTTTTGAAGATGTGTTGATATAAGAAATTATGTAAGATATAGAATTTCATTAAACTTAACTTTTAAAAAAACTCTGATAGGCGGAATTCACATATCTTTATCCACACGTGATTACATGCCAAAAATGTCGTATAGTTGTAGATAAAAATAAATAAACTACGACAAAAATACTATTTAAATTACGACAAGAATCTATAACATAAATTACAAAAAAATTTACTAAGATTTTACTTAGTCGTGAAAGTACCAGAAACATAAAAGGAAGTAGAGGTTGGACTATGAAACATAAAATTAAAGTAAGATATAAGCAGCTGACTAGGGCTTTTATATTCAATTAAAAATTCTGAATAAGAAAATAAAATGAGCGGTGAGACGATTGCAGAAGAACTTAAATTATAACTATGTTCTAAGTAAATAGAAAATCATACAGAAAAATCCAAAGAAAGCGAACACTAAGTAATATGCACAGACCAAGAGGATGTTGATTAACCGAACGATATACGTAATGATGGAGTCAAGAGATAAAACTTAAACCTTGAAAGAACAAGGAGAAGGAGATAAGGTTTACTCATTCTTTTTAAGGAAAACATTCAAATCCCTGCTATAATGGTTCACTTTTTCAGACTTCCTATTTGGTACACAACCATATGACGAGTGTTCAATTTATTTGGTATTTACTGTGGCAGAGTTTGAATTGATGGCGTCGTTGGTATAGAGCAAGTCTTTACCGTAGCCGAATGGTTCCAAGAGCATGCTGAATATTGTGCAAGAGGTAATTGAGAGCAGGAGAGTCCGGCATGGATAAATCAATGCCTTTGGTATTCTGAACGTGAGTTATTCACGAATGGATGCCGTTACAGATGTAATGGTGTCTTTCTTATACACAACTATATCAACGTATCTATAAGCCATTTTTATGAGGCGTTGTCGTGAAAATTGCTGAAATTCAGAGAAAACGCAAGTAACTGTAACGGGCAGCATCGTAACGAAACGTTCCTTGAAGATAGCTTTTGATCATTAAAATGCGATGTGCGCCTGTGCATTCTTTTCCACTGCAGTGAAATTGACAGTTTAAAATGCATGTGGTGCAGACGTACATAAAATCTGTCACCTGTGGCATGTTCTTTAACATCCTCTTGGTGTCTAAGGCTCTGGTAGGCATTATTAGGCCGCTAGATCGAGCCCTGGAAGAGCACGTTGATCAGTTCTCTTGTCACATATTTCAAATTCTATCACGGTAAATATCACAGTCGAATAAATATCATCGCTCGATAGAAGCCATTTAGGAAAACTAAGGTGAAGCTTCCCTAGAAAACATTTCGTTCGGTTGAGGTGTTATGTATAAGCTGGTGAGGAAAAAGGTGGTGTACACTACGTCAGACGTTTGAAAAGCAGAACTTCAAGAGAAACCATTGTGATTTGTTAACACAGAGATTGAAGAACGCGTCGAACTCTGACATTACATTTTTTTTTCACTGCGACGTCATAAGCTATATAATCAAATAAATATAGTTATTTAATACCTTTGTTAATACAGTTATGTTTCCTCCTACTTTTCCCTTGCCAAGCTTGTGCTCACAGGATGCATTACTTATAATGTTGAACTTAGGATTAGATTTTATAAAGAAGAATCACGTTTTCAAAAATGTTTCCTTTCATGAGGTATGACAACGCTAGGAGAGATAATTCAAAGAATATACTAATGGATATAAATTACAACATAGCATGAAGATAAATCCAAAAAAATAAACAATGTATCAAGACGAAAGTGAACAAAATACACGAGAAAATTTTAAATGAGTTAATAGATAAAGAGGACAGATTTGAATAGTTGGAATTTAACATGTAATGGCTGTTCTATGAAATCGTCTGATTTGGAGTTTTCGTGCGTACTCAACAACAAATATGAGCCCGGCTAGAGGGGAAGGTAATAGCTAATATGTCAGAGAGAGAAAGTGATAGCGCAATGCTCGCACTTGCCTTCCGACAGCAGTTACATAGGTTATACCCAATGAGGATAGTGCGAGAACACTCCTGTGAGTTAACTCGCTACTGTTTGGCCCATAGCGAAGCTGAAACAGTCTGACATTAAATAATTGAGCTATATCATTAAGGTTACGCAACTGTGAAATTCCTGTTTTCAACTAATCCACCTGAAATTTTCAACATGCATTTATGTTGTACAGTCATTACATGCTTGAAATTTTGGTTTATGTATCATGAGTAGATTTTGAGTTATTAATTTTTAAATTAAAAATCTGGCGCCAAATTCAAACCACTCCACACGATCAAAATGATGATTTTTTTTTTATTTTTCAAAATATGCATTTACGTATCAAAACCAAACTATCATATGAATTTATTGTACCACAATTAGTTCAAGATGTAGAAGTATTAAAGCAAGATGCAGACAAAAATTCAAGAAATGTTATAATACAATTGACTTTAAAAATCAATATCTACAACAATATTATGAATTTCAAAAAATTATATGATAGAAACCCTTTTTTTTTCTTCTTAAGAACCTATCCTAAACATTTGAGAGAGCTTGAATATAACCTGCATCGCGTGAAACATTTTAAATGGCAAAAAAATGTTGAAAAAACTGTAAACGAATAAATCAAGTTTTATAGTTCAGAACACTTTCCCTCCAAGTTGCATACCTTCAAACAGTCTAAAACACTTCAGTCACATAGTTGAACCCTCCTTCCTCTTTCTTGTCTCATCTGCAGCAGTTTTCTTCAATTTTAGTTTAGGAGAAAAACTATTTAATTGTCATTTTATTATTTTTTAATTTTTTCTACATAAAGATGAGTTTTGTATTTAATTACACAAGCACAGGTTATATTAGAAAAAAAATGATGTCATCAATTTTCTTTTGTACTATTTTGTGTTATTGTTAATCAAGATTCTGTTTCGAACATCGCATCGTGTGGAACAATTTAAAGTTTCAAAAACTGTTTCTTTGTAAGTATTAGAATGTCATAGTATCCTGTAAAAAAATTTAAACCAAGAATATCTGTCAACTCTCACGGACTGATTACACAAATTCCCAGGAATATATAAAGCGAAGAAGAAACTGTAAGTCATTTGGTCCGAGTCAAGCTGCACCCTGCCGCCAAACAGTCTCTATTTCACGACCGGAAATATGCTGTTGGTGGGGTGTGGGGAGGCCAGCAGGGAGCTCTATCTCGCCTGTGGTTTAGGATGGCGAGGGCCCAGGTTAAATAATCGTGGTACGGCATGTCTGGATGATGACGTCACGTGAAACGGTTTAAAGCGCCGCATGTTAATAAAAATAACAGTAAATTGATCTACAAGCATTACATTATTTAATTAGGCAAAAAAAATCATTTTTTGCACTTTTTGATCAAATTTTACTGATATTTTACCTTAAGTCCAACAGAGAATAGCAAGGTAAATGAACCTTTAAAAATCTGTTACACTCACATAGCTTTCTGTAACTGTTCTACAAACAGGATTCTTACAAAGGATTATTCTTTTTTCTACACCAAGCTCATCTAAATAAGCATTAGCAGAATGCACTTATTACTTAGTTCCTTATAATTAGAAGGGAACTAAAGGAATGTACTATGCTAAAGCGATAGTTAAATGTTTTAAAAGCTATTGCTATGCCATTGTCATTGAAATTGGCTTCTTTCCTTGGCCAGGAATAGAACAAAAGAAAAAGCGGACACGTCCTGTCTGAGAAAAGTGTTAGTACTTTACAATTGAAACTAATAACAAGGAATATTTCGAAAACGGTAAACTCCACGAAAAAATGTGTATGCCATAAATTGTGTATATTAATGAGATCTACATATCTGTGTACTAAGTTTTTGTCTATCTGTTGCGGTTTACTATTATGCAAAATTCAGCAAAATTCATCCAGAATAAAGTGCTCTTCAGGGGCTGTACCAGGAAAATTCAAAATAAACATTTTATTTGTGTTGTGAATTACTATAATATACGGTACTATAATAAAATCGTCAGAACCATTTTTGAGAAAAAGAAAATTTTCAACAACTTTTCCATTTAAAGGTTAGTTTAGGTGGGAGACTTTCTTGGAAATCTTCGTATCGCATCCTTGGAGGATAATAAACTTAAATAGGAATTTAGATATCTAACGATCTTTTGGTTTTTAAGCTGCGCTGTCCAGGGGGTCTCAAAACATGCATTTCCGGTGAAATCCAGTGTCTAATTTTCACTATACACTATGTATATAACACATGTAGAGAAAGTAAAAAGAAAGAGTCGCCCTCCGTGATCTGATGGTTCATATACCGAAGGTCGTGGATTCAAATTCGGAGGAGGATGGATTTTTTCAAGCGTAAAAATCCTTGGCATCCTTCAGAAAGGAAGTTGGTCCCGTGTCGTAGATTTACGACACGTAAAGAAATTTCAATCCTGATAAAGAGGCCTCTGAGCAACGTTAATCGGTCTTTCACGCCCAGTATAGAATGGGACGCTAAGAACCACAGCAGTTGAGAGCGTCCATAAATAAAACTCCATTTCATTTCAAAAAAATAAAGATAGAAGGAAAGAAAAACGAGGAAGGAACATATTAATTAAATAATTTTGTGAAGCTGTTAGTTACTTGGTTTGCAAACTGAGAAGCTGGGATGATGCGAAGAAAGTGTTAAGTGTGGATATAAATCAGAACGAAGCGTATAAAATACACGGCAAGGTAGTTATTAACGTAATTTTGGAAAACAGTGAACGAAGGATGAGCAATGCTGAGATTGACCGTAAAGAGCAACGAAAGCTGCTATGAGATGTTGGAAGAAAACAAATTGAGTGCTAGGGGATATTTTGGAAAGCAATGGTGAATAAGAAAAACGTTCTTGATAAAGGAATATGGAATGGATGCTAAAATCTTATAATAAACAGTTCTAAGGCAAAGATTATGAACACTGTATCTCTTAAAAAGGAATCTGATGTAATTCATCACTTGGTTTTCCCTACTTATTCTGCAACAAATCATTTTTACGAAGGAGTATTTTTCTTTGAACTCCATACAAACCAGATAAACATTAATAGGAATAGTCTTATTACTTATTTCGATATAGATACAAGAGAAATAAGGGCATATACTAGGCTAAATGGATGGTTAAATCTTTTAAAATCTGGTCGATATGTGATAATATTGAATTTCAGATTTCTATGTATGGTCAGAATAAATAAAAATAGAAATCAAAGGAAAAAAAACACTATTTCCCATTTTAAAAAATTATAAGCATTGGAAATGTAAATCAATAATAGGGCATTTATCAGAAGTCGTTCGTTTCACGAAAAATTATCTACTGCAAAGTGTGTACTTTAACGGGATCTACATATTTTGTGAAGTAACATTTTGAAGAAATAAAACATTTAGAATTATTTTCCATGTATAGGACAGTTTGGGATAAGGGTATTTTCCTTTTCGTATCGAATCTTTGGAAAATACTATACTTGATAACAAGCATAGACAGAAAAACAGACAGACATATGATTCTAAAAATGCTTTTTATTTTCTCTACCCGTACTAAGTACATAGTATATAGATAAGGTATTGCACTCCCCCCAAAAATTCGATACGAAAGTTTCACCCGAAATACACGATTTAGGGTCCTCTGCATTTTCAGAAAAGTTCTGCGCGCGCGTGTGTGAACACGATAACTCAAAAACGAAAGTCTAGTAAAATACCGAAACTGATATTATATTTTTGGATGCGAAACGAAGATTTTGAAAAAAAAAATATCCCCACGTCAATTTACCCTTTACATGGAAAACATTTGGAAAGTTTTGATTTTTTTCAAAAATGGCTCTAACGATTATGATTAAAGATTAAAGATACCGTATATTAAAGATATTTACACGAAGAATTTTCTGGGAGTAGCCTCTAAAGACCTCTTTATTCTGGGTGAATTTTGCATAATTGGTAAACTGTAAGAGAGAGAGAGACAAAAACCTACTTCATAAAAAATGTAGATCTCGTTAAAAACACGATTAATGTCATACATGTTTTTTCCTGGAATTGACAATTTCTGAGATACTCACACTGAAAGTTGTAAACTCCTGGCCATGCATAGAAACGGATTTAAGCTACCTAGCAATCATCTTTTAAAAGACCTTACTATCATTTTAGCCCAGTTGTTCCCTTATTTTCCTTCTGCTAATGTTTATCTCGTTTATCATATAGTGCAATGCAATACCTTCTCTTCGTATTATGTCCACTGTACACGGTAGACAGAGTAAAATAACTTGTAAGGTTTTTAATTAATAAATCGTTTAAATTTTCTGATGTCAGTTAAATGTAATACGTTTGCATTTTGTACAAATACCGCTTGGTGTGCAGCAAATATAATTGTGTTTAAAAGCGCGAAGTTAATTTTAAACTTGCTCTATAGTTCAGCTTGCCATTTGAGACCGCTGCAGCCGTGTGTGCGTTAAAAAGGGCAAGGTGTCATGGGGCACCGTCGTCGAATCCCTAAATGAATTACATCTGTTTTAGAACTTCTGTTTAAGCCGTTGCTAATACCCACGTTGGTGTAAGTACCTCCCCCCCTGCCTTCTGATTCAATTTGTCATACCTACAATACTGTTCTCAAAGTAAATGTATCAAATGCTTTTACATAATATAGGAACTCAATATATATGCTTTTTCAATTACCTTAAAACTTTCTCTATACGTACCACGCATATAGTAGCAGAGGTTTTCTACTTCATCCAAAAATTCGATATCGAGATTTCACCGGAAATAAATATTATGATGTCTGCTGAACCTGAGGTCTGTATTGGGGCGCGCTCGCGCGTATGTGTGAGTCGGACTACATAGATCAAAAACAAAAAGACCGTTACATATCACATTTGCATCTTAGTTCCTTCCAAGGATGTGATACGAAGATTTTCAAGAAAAGAACCACTATCCCAAACTGACCTTTACATGGACAATTTTTTTAAATTTCTGTTTTTCCCAAAATTGGCCCTAATGATTTTGATCAAAATACCGTGCATTTACACCACAAGAAAAATATCTTGAACTTTGTGAGAATACCGCGTATGCAGTAAGTAGAGAAGGTATTGTATTTTATCCAAATATTCGATGTTCACACCGGAAATAAATGTTTTGAGGACCGCTGAATCTACGGTCCGTATCTGGGTGTGCACACAAGCGCGCGCATGCGTGTGTTGTAGGTGTGTGCGTAGGTATGTGTGTGTCTTTGGACAGCATAAATCAAAAACAAAAATACTGTTAAATACCAAACTTGATCTTGGTATCTTCCAAGGAAGATTTTCAAGAAAATGTTACAACCCCAAAGTATTCTTTACAAGGACAATTTTTTGAAATGTTTGTTTTTCCTAAAATTGACCCTAATTATTTTGGTCAAAATAACGTCTATTACAAATATTTACATCACAAGAAAAATATCTTGAATTTTATGAGAATACGCTTTGAAAAACTCTTCATACTGGATGAAGCTTACATAATATATAAAAATTAAGATTTTGTTAAAACACACACTTCATGTCATATACTTTTTCTTAGAGTTAACCGCCTTAGATTTCCATATCCGAAATTGAATGAATTTCTGACCAAAAATTGTTCAGTAGTTCTTACATTGTTAATATTTCAGGTTCCCACCCATACAAAAAGTGGCATATAGTTAAATCTGCAGATGACAGATATATTCTTTACCTTATTCCTTAACTTCAAAATGCTCCTGAATTATATTTTTCATCAACTGCATGCGTGGTAGCAAAGCTTTGTTCAAAAAGTTCAGCCTGACATTCAAAGTTGGTCAGCCGTTAGAAAGTCGTGACAGTCAAGACATTTCTGTACTTCTCTGCATGTATTACTTTCTCTAGCACGTATGTACGATGTACATAGTGGATATAGACGGTATTGTATTCCACACAAAACTTCGATAACGAAATTGCACTGGGAATAAATGTTTTGAGGCTCCCTGAATAAAAAAACAGATTTAGAAAGTGTCATTTGTCTGTGTGTGTGCGCCTGTGGGTAGCATAGCTCAAAAACGAAAAGTCGGACAAATATCAAAAGAACTTTTCAGAGGCTATTCTAGGAAAATTCAAACTATAAATTTTATTTGTGTTGTGAATAACTTTAATATAAGGTATCTTAATCAAAATCGTTAGAACAATTTTTGAGAAAAACAAACATTTCAAAAATTTTTCCATGTAAAGGCTAGTTTGGAGTGGCACAATTTTATTGAATATCTTTGCGTCGCATCCTTGAAAGATAGTAAGTACCAAGTTTGGTGTTTAACGGTCTTTTAGTTTTATGCTATCCACAGATACACTCACACAGACACACACGAATCTTTCCCTAAAAACGCTCTGTTGTATTCAAGGGGCCTCACAACATATTTCTGATGAAATCTAGATATGAAATGTTTGGTTGCAATACAATACCTTCTCTATACACTATCTACGTAGTACGTGTAGAGAAATTAAAAATGACTCGTCGCTTTACATAATCGAATTACAGAATCTTATAGGATTCTAATGATGGCATGAAAAATACCCTACTAAACTTCCCTCACACTGTAGGAATTAAAACATCAGCCGAGAAATCCACTCAATATAGGAATTTATTAAATTATAGGGAATAAATGTACATTTCCAGACAATTTACAAAAAATATGTGGATAGATAAGGGCATTTGCAAAATCTCGCATGATAAGATATGTGTCACTGTAACCGTATACAGAGTGAGTTATAAGTCACCGAGAAGCTTCAAGTGATGATTTATGACTGGAAGTGGAGCGCAATATCATCACATTGAGCCCTGAAATGTATAGTTTCCATGGTAGATGTCACTGACACATTGTCTTCTCACAAATTGCAGGTGCGTTTTGTACTAGTATGTTGCAAATAGTAACGTTGAAGCACAGTGGTATGGAATTCATTTAAGGAACAAGGGATATGGTGTTTGTGTCTGGTCAAAGAGGTAGAAATTGTTACAGGCATCATGGATATAAGAGCCTCATTCCCTGAGAGATAACACCTCCTATATCACACATTTGCCGCAATTTTTTTTGGCGTTTGTGTAAATATGGGGCCTTTGAAACAGATAAACGTTCAGTGCGACTGCGGACTGTGTGTACACCAGATGTGGAGTAACATGTTCTCCAAGATTTTGAGAAGAATCCTGACGTAATCTCTAGGCATTTAGCCACTAAAGGATGGTTACGTGCGCCCTACATGATAACCTCTAGTAGCCCATAATCTCCTACATCTGTAGGGATTATCACCGGCGAATTTTCCCCCACAGGCAAGATGTCTTCAATGCTCTTCACCAATGGAGTAAACTTTGGTAGAGTTAGCATCATTTATTTCCATAATCATATTTGGCTACAGAAAATCCTCACGAAATGTTTGAAGCGTCAGCGGTTCATCATCAATAATTGGGCAGGATATATCGGTGACCGTCTATTTGGATCGGTTCTTCTTGCACAAATCTTAACGAAGAAATCTATCTGGACTTCCTGCGAAACATTCTGCCTCCATTACTGCAGAATCTATCTTTGGGAATACGGCTAGCAATGTGACTGCAGCACAACGAAGCGCCAGCCCACCTCAACATCTTACAGAAATGTTGCATAGGACGTGGAGTCAATGTGGCATGGCCCGATCGATCACCGCACTTAAACCCTCTAAATGTTTACTTGTGGCGGTATCTATAAAGCAGTTGCCCTCCGTGATGTGATGGCTACCATGCTAACTTCATTTACCCAAGTTTGCGGGATCAAACCTGGCGGAGAACGATGGAATTTTTTGGGCTTAAAAATCCTTATGACTTCCTTCGGAAGGGAAGTAAAGCCGTGGATCCCATGTCGTATATTTACGGCACGTAAAAGAACCTCAAGCCTGATGGAGAGGCTTCTGAAAGGTCTTTCAAGCCCAGTATAAAGAGGGACGCTGAGAACCACAGCAGTTAAAGAGCGTCCATAAATAAATAAAAAAAATCTATAAAGCATTGTTTAGAATTAGGTTGTTCCTAATGTTCCGATCCTTCAACAGCGTGTCTACATAGCTTGTAATGACAGTCGGACACATCCCGGACATTCGAACAAGTGAGGCAATCCAGATGCGATGTGTGAACGCGTGAATTGCATCGAATGTAGGGCCGCGCCGTGGCTAAGTGGTTAGACCACTCGCCTCTCACCTAGACGGCCCGGGTTTGATCCCAAGCGAACGCATGTGGGAGTTGTGGTGGACAAGGCGGTGGAGGAGCGGGTTTTCTCCGGTTTCACCCACCATCGCATTCCACCGATACTCTATCTTCATTCCATCATCGCCTGCGGTGCCACAAGTGTTAAAGCCGGCCTAAAACACTTTAAAAAAATTGCATGTAGCCAATTTTTGCCATAGATGGGATTCAGGCTGTACTGTGTACCAGGGTTCTTTGTTTGATGTCGTGCTTTAGTGCCATGTACCGAGGCAATTATACATTTCCAGACACAAGGTGATATGACTATTTGTGCTTCATTTCCAGTCAGGAATTGCTCTTGAAATTTGTTGGTTGTCTTAAAGCTCATACTGTATAGGAGGTTTGGAGATATAACTGCTTCGGCTGGATTCTGAGTTGCGGCGGCTGGTGCGAAAGCATCATGCAGTGGCCGATGTGTAAGCAATCTTTACAAACGCCATCCATATATGCAGTAATTTTATATTTGAGTGAAGAACCTGGAAGTGAAATAATATAAAGAATGTAAATAAACTTTAACTGAACTGTAACTGATGATAATGCCGTTCTCTCTAATCATGGTTCATGCATCATTGATGGATATGCTGCTTTGGGGCGGATAGCTATTAATCAGGCTTAGCATATTTCGTGCAAACACTTTGAAAAGAAACCTTATGGGGAAAATTTACGGTTAATTGGATTCATGCAAGCTGTTCCGGCGCAATATATTTCATCAAGCATTGTTTAATGGATACGGAGTATTAGAGCATAGTATTGAAATAATTACAGGAAATACAGGTTGAGGTTACTCACTGGATGTACCTCCCCTCAGACAATAGAAGGACATTAAGAAGAATGAGAAACAGATGTTTCGCTACCACTATTTTCACAATACATATTTAATGACACCCTACGTTATTTTCAGCCGGAAAAAGCATATAGAGGTTGAAAAATCTAATGTCAGAGTGATTAAATTCAGTGTCCGATAATAATTCAGCTACCTCGGTTGGAATCCCGATTAACTTCTACAAGTGATATTAATATTTAATTTTCAATCTGATTCTGCTCTTCCAATCTTAGGCTACACAATGAATGTATTGGAAAACAATTAACAATAAACCAGTTTTCATTTCTAGGTCAGATATTAGAATAAACAACGGAAGAGTAAGTCTGCGGATGTAATACATCAAAGAATTTTTTTTTTTTATTTTTTACTGAGAGGGATAACTCAGCCGGTTGTGTCTGTGGCCTGCATTCGGGAGGTCAATTCTCGTGGTCAGCCTACCCGACCCATGGTTTTACAGGGGTGTCTTCAAATCGCCAGGTGAATGCTGGGTAGGTTCATCATCCTCCGAATTATCCGGTTCTTGTCCCCATCATTTTCTAATCATCCCTATCATTCCGGTTTACGACTGGATGATGATTTGCGCATCGGCGTCGTCGTCGGGAACACTCGGTCGGGACCCACCCTCCGATTTCAGGATTCCCTCCGGGGATACGCCGTGAGGCACAAGGATCGTGTGTAGGACCTGGGGGGTGGCGTCGGAAGCCGCCAACTATAACCGATAAGGACTACATCTCTGTTTGCACTCTCGTCATCCGGATCTGGTCTCCATTCCGGTTTTCTACCTCATCCTTCCCTCCCTGGCGTTAGGCAAGTGGCAAAAGGCCGCAAGGACCCAAGTCTGGTGTTCTACTTCAAAGTCCTGGGGACCCCAAATTACAAAATCTGTGTTAATGTGCATTTTTTGTGATTTATATGAAAACTCATTCGTATTTTGGCTCACGGATTTCCTGTAAGTAGCCGCATAGTGCACTTCTAAAATCAAAACAGCAAAATAGAGCTAGATATAGGTCGAGAGGAGAGACATGAACAAATCTTTCACAATAGAGAAGTTGCTTTCCTTCCCTCCCTCACTGCAAGGGTTCAGAGAGGTAATACAGCTGCCAGCTTGTCGCAAAAACACAACTACAACAACGTGCAGAGTTAAACTACTATTGCAGTTCACATGAAAGTAATTGTTGGTATATATCCATAGTTATACCGAAAATACTTTTCAGTAAAGTTAATTTTATACTGTATAATATGCCATTAACAAAATGTAGAGCATGAGACGGTGTGTTTTGCTTAAAGGAATGTCGATATGTTTAGTTTTGGTTGCGATTCTGCTTATCACTCAACATGAACATAGCTAATATTACTGTACTCACCACATATGTCTACAGCTCCTTAATCCGGCTAATTGCACCATTATCCTCAGCATCGGTATTGATATCGTCCTCATCGCTGTCTTCATCCAAGCTAGCAATAATCTGCTATGTTGCATAAACACTAAAGAATGCCGCGTACTTCATTCCGTGGACAAAAAATGTTATTCAGCCCGTTCTTTTTAGTGTAAGGGTAGCGTGTCTGCCTCGCATTCAACAGGTCGCCAATTCGAATCTCTCTTGGGGTGAGTCGTCCGGATAAGGCGTTTTTCCTTATCTTCAGAAAACGAATATCAAGTAACTTTAAGCTCCATGAACACGAGTTCATTTGACCACCATTTCATTCAGCGTCCGATATGACCAACCAGGTTACAAAAAATGACTTCTGCGCACATATTTGGCGCAACATCTCCCACCATCCGCCCTTCACATTAAACATAGATACGACTGTAAAATTGTAAAGGAAAGAACGCTTTTGGATTCCTTCCTGTTGAGTAACGTATATACATGGTTATTTCTCAACTAACAAACATTAACATCATAGCTCAGATAACTAACATAAAGGTACAGCGAGTATCGGTTCAGTCTGTGGCGGGAATTTTATGGTTGGTATGCCATTTTATGGCAGGATTTGGAAGGATATGAAGGGCTTAAGAGCAGGATCTCTTTTGGGATTTTCTCAGAGTATGTGTGAAGAAAACATCACTGTATTTTTTTTTCGGATTACCCCAATTTATCCATTTTCACACATTAAATTATTTGTCCCCTCTGATTTTCGTTTCCTCATTTACTAATGTTATTCCCCCCACACTGAATAAGTTTCTTACAATTAAACTTTTGTAAATTTACCCAGATTTACCCTATTTTCCAACTATTCCCTGCTGTAATTCCCTTGTGAACTCGGAGAAAGAACTCTGTCCACCACTCACTTTCCTAATATAAACAGACACATACTTTGTATCGCAGCACTGAAGTTAAAAATTATTTTACAATAGGCACAGGTCTCTCAGCACCTCTCATAGTTTTTAAGTAACTTCTCTCAATCTTCATTCGTGACCGTAACCTCCCTTCGGACCTAGACAAATTTCTTATGGCTTCTCCTATATTCTATAATCTGACAGGAATGGATCCGAAGTTAAATATTTCATTATTTTATAATGTTGTAAAATCGGCATGCTTCTAAGCTTTCCGATATCAGTAGCAAGGATTAGATTAGTATCAATAAATTAACTCCACTCTTATAACCAAATGTGTAATTTGGCTGCGATGGTGTTAAAACACATTGAATATTTTACGTTAGTGTTTTTCTGAAAAAAAGTTTTGTAATTTTGGCCTTTTCTAGTGGAATTCTATAGTCTATCTGCTGGTCTTTTTGTTTTTAACTGTAATTACTGGCAACCCTGGTCAGTGGTAGTCTGTGTGAGGATGTGTTTTCGTCAACTTTCTCGTTGTTTAACAGTGACCTTGATACTTTTGGATTAAACCGACGCCATTGTAGGACTCTTCTGAATTCTGGCTCTGAAGGAGAATCCAGTGAAAACGAACAAGTTAAGAGACACAATTACCTAAGTAGTGCATTTATCTTTGACAAAGAAATAATTGCAAACTGTTTGCAATTAATCTTCTTTCCAGAGCTTGCAGCTATGTGCGTTACTACTGGCATTTACTTCCTTCGTTCCTGAATACAATTAGTATCACTTTTATAGGAAAATAATAAATATAAGTATAATATATATATTTTTATGTAAATATAAATACGCTTAAGAACCTGGTCTCTGGTTTCTCTAGCCTTTATGCACAGAAAGCAAAGGGAATATTGCACTGCACCAGATAACTTCTATTTTCACATTATTTCACTGCTATGGTTGTTCATTTCCTTCTACGATTATCTTCTTGTGAAGTTTGAACAAGTTTGCGAGTTCCGCTTTGCAGCTCAAGTTACGAGTAACTTAGCAAACGCCACTTAAGTAATGCCCCATTCACAATGCAAACTTTGTACCTATATTAGTCAATGTAAGCATTCACATATACAACATGCTACGCAATGCAAACTCCAAACTTTATCCTTACGTTGCGTACACAGAGAAAGAATTCTGCATTGCCAGATGTTTTTTTAATACAGTTCCGGAGACTTGCCAGGACTCCGGCGCTGTATTCCTTCCTATTCTTTTTTCCAGTTCCCTACATTTCCTTAGTTGATCTATTAATTTAACGTTTTCTTTTTTACATATACATACACAGACATATACACATTTCCAAACACATAAACACCCACGCCCAAGGCGGGACTCGAACCTACGATCCCCTGCGCCACGAAGCACCAAAGCAAGACGCTTTAACGAGCGCGGCCATGGGGACCGGCAACTGTTCAACAACAGACGATCGCAATGTAAGATTTTACAGCACCTACTGTATACATATGCTCTTCTATATGGCCACGCCGCGCCATCTCTCATTCCCCTCAAAAGGTTACGGCAATCTCCTTGCGAATCCTCCTTTGATTTAATGTATGTACCCAGCATCTGCGTCTAGATTTCTTGGCTCTCCTAAATTTTAAGGTACAGAGAGATAATTCACAGTTGATTAAATGTGTAGCTTTAAAATCAGGGCACCTTCTACACTTACATTAATTTCAGTATTTTTTATTAAGCAATTATTGTGACTGCACTGCCACAGGCGTCAATTGTTAGTATGCAATTTTTATAACTTTTATCACTTTTTGCAGTCTCTATGCGTGCATTATTTTCCATATTTTTGTATAAACAATTATTGTGAAGTCACTGCCGCGAGCGCCATTTGTTGTATGTAATTTTATAACCTATTCATTTATAAAACATTGACTGAATTTTCTTTTATGGTATTGTTGGTTATGTTATCCGATTTGGATAATACGGAGCGCTTGAAATAAATTCGCATGAAATTGAAAGTTACAGAAACTCGTGCCAACTTCTTGCGTTACGTTTACGACTGCATTGTGAATGATTTTCCTTCGCATTTGGACTGAAGCTGCGTTGTGTCTGCGCTTGCATCTCATTATGAATGTAGCTTTAATGTACATTTAATAATGACGCTTTTATACGGCTATCAATACTTTCTTTGTTATCAACAAAACATGTTATACTATTTACTTTAAGTCCTTGTGTTTATGGAGGTCCCGGGTTCAAATCCCCGTGGGGGTTTAGGAGATTAAGGAGTGGTGTGGAGATGCGGGCGCTCTAGCTCAGGATATGTCAGCATGGAATCTTTCTCAGGGGTGGTGGTAAGACACAAGTGGTTTCCTTTGAGTTCACGATTACTATTGAACTCGTTTATTTGTTTTCTTCAATATTTTCTCTTTGCGCGACCGTGTCTACTATTCCTTATTACTCGCGCCCGTATTATGGTGTATAATAAACACTGTTTCTATCGCTGCCATACGCAGCCCTTTCGTTTCCACCGCGGAATCAAATAACACATCTTTGTTGTTCGCGCCTTCCATAGCAAATCACGTGTCTGAACTGGTCGAGTCTCCCATAGCAAATGAAGTAGCGTTCCTTGACCAACAAGAAATTCATTGCCTCTCGCTTTTATCATGTCCACTCTCGTGTTCTGGAACTTTTAATCCCTTCAGTTCGTTGTCCTGCCCTTAAGAGTGTTCATCTACCTGGGTCACTTGCCAATCAGCTTTGCACTTTTAGACGCGTTTCACAACTTTTCTTCCCTATCTATTTCCAATGCATATTCGTCCCTTCTTAATTTAATTTATACCTGCCTTATAAGGCCTTTTAATTTGTGACACGATATGTACTCTCTCAGGCCACGTGCCCTTCATAAACACAAAGTTACATGGGAAATACTTACCAGCAAAATAGATGTTGCAGTTAGAGATGGGCGTTTAGTTCGCGTTTCACTCCCATCGGCGAAGGCAGTGAGAGATGTTAAATATTAGCTGCTGCACGGAACCGGAGACGACCGAGTCACAAGCCTGGAAGTATATCGCTCGTCACTTGCACCTGCACACACAGAGAGAACTCTTTAATTGCATTTTATGAATTAATCCACCAATCAGCATGTAATTTCGGTGTTTCTTGACCAATAAAGTCTTAGTTTAATATACAGATTGTCAGGGAGATGAGAGCAGATATTTGATAACATTGGAACGGACAACATTACATGAATATCTGCTACCAATTTTACTTACTAAGAGTAATATGTTTCAGAACCGTTAGTGTCTATAAGTAGGCATGGTGCACACAATATATTCGTGTTAATTTTCCCCGACAACTGCCGTTCGGAAGGTGTCATCTTGAGTTGGCGGGCCTCCTAATAACAAAGGGCTTTATTTTTAACAACCTCGAGGCACTCCTAAGACTATACTAATCTTCACAAAAAGTAATATATGTGCATCTTCCAACATAGCAGTTCACCATGTGATATTTTCTGGAACCTCATCATTTTGTATTGGAACTCAGTTTCAATACTTTCTACAAGGTCAATGACCCCCACAATACCTAGACCAGTAGGGCACGTATTGATGTGTGAAAACGTGAAAGCAAAACGTATAGCCTACATTGACAGGCGTTGTTCGTTTCACCGTGTAATTAAGATCATGAAGAACAAATTATTAGTAAACTATGTCATTGGTGGGTGGGAAAAATATTAGATACACATTAAGGCATAATTTATCAAAATATCTATACTAATAATAATGATGATGATGATGATGATAATAATAATGATAATAATAATGATAATAATAATAATAATGATAATAATAATAATAATAATAATAATAATAAACAGACAGACAGACAGGCATTTTGGGTGCTTAAAGACGAACGTTCGTTGCATATTTTCTTGTAGGTACATGTTGCATGCCCTCGTCAAACCATTTGTTTTTTTAACAAATAATACGAATCAAATGCAGGCGAGGGCAGTATAGCCCTTGCTGGATGAAATACTTCACGATTGCATTTTATAGTATAGTTAACATTGCACATCAAAATGGAACTGTTATATATCTGTTTATTTATAGTTCATGTGTTCTATGGTTCTATATCTGTACAATATATTAATATATATATATATATATTAATGCGCAAGCATATTTATAATATTTGTGCACAAACTACTTGTGAATTGAAGATGTAGTAGTTAATCCGCTGTAGCCATGTTTAGCGCAATGGACAACAATATACATTTCGCGATATTTTGGGCTGAAGTTTCCAATAATTGCCACTGTCACAATTTGTCTGTAAGAAATATGCTAGAGTGACTTCATGGGACATAGATTAAATATCATAATAATAATTTCCAACAAACTGATATGTTCATTGATTCATTACTGGTTATTTATTCAAATGCGGTAATTTTTGTTATAAATATCTTTGACTATTTGATAAGAAATATAATGTTATTCAAGGACCTGAAACTTTAAAATAAGTGCCTAACAATTACAGTAGGTGAAATTGTAAATATTTTTACATTCTTTTGGGTCATGTAGTTATACAGGTAGTTAGGTATATAGATACAGATATTTTCATAAACGTTATCTTAATATGTATCTACTTTAGTGTGCAAGCTGTTTTTTCTTCATATAAACCAATCACATAATTTACTTCCTATACCTGATGTGTTTTGCATTGTCTTTACTACGCGGTGAAATGAATAACACCTATCAGAAAAAACTATGAGTTTTGATATCTATTTATTCCCTCCTCAATGAATAACCTGCTGGCCTAGATAGTGTGGTGTCATTAGCTTTACATAAAACATTCAAACTCAGTTCTGATACAGCATTCGTAATAGCAAAGCCTTCTCACTGAAGGTTACACTTTCCGATTAGCAGACTTGGGGGAAATAAACATGTATGCTCTGTGTGTGTACGCCTATTTGGAGGTATTAACCAACCTGAAATCATCTCTCTCTTAATAAGTAAAATTATAAGCTCGCAAATTATATAAATAATTATGTAATGTCCATTACGCTGGTAATTACCAGTATGTATGTTTTAACTTATTACCTAAGAACCTATATAATAACCAGATACTACAAATCTCCAAACATCTACAACAAAATAGAGGTGAAGCTGGTAAATATATAGATTCCGTACTAACAGGAAACCACGTTAATCTCCGTAGAAAATGCATAGTGCGCGACCATCGAGAAAAAACAGTATAATTTGTTGCTATTACTAAATATCGGTTCACTGATATATAACGTTAGCGTTTTTCTCTTAATATAATTACTTAGCATACCCTAATTAAGTTTATTACTACATACTCCCCTCAGGAATAGATGATGCAACGAAACCAGGAGGAGAACGGGAATGACAGAAGCAATATCGTGGAAATGGGGAGGCCACGTTTCAAGGATGTGTTTGTAATAACAGATGGACCTGTATAATAACCGTGTTTAACCTCACAATGCGAAGAGGAATCGTATGCAGGCAGGAGACGGTGGACTGACTTCTTTAAGCAGAAAGTAGGACATCTGTGGACGATATGTGCTAGAGAAGGAGAAGTATGAAAAGTGACCTTAACATTTTAATGTAAAATATGTATGATACAGAAGGGACAAAGACAGAGTAATATGTAAGAATTTTCAAAAGTTTAATGGAAAATTAGTGTTAATTTTAATGTAAAATTGCAAACGGTATAGGACAAGAGTGAAATATGCTCCTTAGGATTAGTTCTGCTAATGAGTCAACATGTAGAAGGCGTTAGCTCTTAGTGGAGGAAGCAGGCTAATAACATATTAAATAAACTTCATTACACCAATTATTATTACTAATTATTTTACTTAGGTAAATAAAAAATCTTATGTGTTCCATTCGCATGACTTTCTTAACATTTCTGCAACAAATTAATGTTAAAAAGCTAATGCTTCTATTTACTTCATGCTATTCGAGAAAAAAATAGCAGAAATAGCCTTATTACTTGCTTCTTGTAAGTAAAAGCGAAATAAGGGAGTACTATAGGTTAAAGTGATACTCAAAAGCTGGTTGCTATGAGACTGAAGTTCCTTTGTTTGTTTGGACCGAAGTTGGTAAATTCCTGTATGAGAAAAGTATGAGCTTTTTCAAAGCTGAAACCAAAAATAAGGAATATCTAAAAACGATGAACTCCACGAAAAAACTGTATATAACTTAAATGCTCTGTCTTAATATGCTCTACATTTTTTGTGTGGTAAGTTTTTGTGTATCTCTTACGGTTTAGCAGTTATGCAAAATTCCGTAAAATTCATCCAGAATAAAGTAGTCTTCAGAGGCTATTCCCAGAAAATTCAAGATATACATTTTATTTGTCAGGTAAATATCTTTAATATACGATATTTGATCAAAATCGTAAGAGCCATTTTTGAGAAAATCAAAATTTTCGAAAAAAGTTGCATGTAAAGGGTAGTTCGGCGTGGGGGGTAATTTCTTGAAAATCTTCGTGTTGCATCCTTGGGAGATACCAAACTTAAGTACCAAGTTTGGTATTCAACGGCCTTTTCTTTTTTAGCTATGCTGTCCAAAGACACACAGACACACACACACATGCACACACGGAAGTTTTCCCAAAAATGCTTATTTTTAGAATCAGGGGGTTAAAATATGTATTTCCGATGAAATCTCGGTATCGAATTTTCGGGTGGAGTGCAATACCTTCTCTATACACTAAGTACATAGTACGTGTCGAGAAAGCAAAAAAGTTCTTACAATAGGATTATTAATTATTATGGCATTATATCCTATGCGTGTCGTTACAATACAAAAAAAAAATCGTTTTTTGTATTTCACTGTTTTTACTGTGTTTTAGATAATTACTATATCGTACTTACTACATATGCATTGCCTGGAGACATCCGCACAATTTGTCTTATCATATGTACATGCAAATTTTATAAATACATTTTGTTCTCCAGAGAAATTCAACTAAATGTGAAGACCTTCACAGTATGTTCTTTTATACATTCATATTCAAGTAAATATTGGGGCTTTGTGAATATTTTGACTCCGTGGCACAGCTCACTAAGAGCCTTGGCCAATCACCTACCTCCCGGCCGCTGCGTCCCCCATCTCGGTCCATTACAGACATCATGGATGGGTTGCAGTATTGGGAGGTGAGACCTGGTCAGAGCTTTGATCTCCCCCGGCCAGTTAATGCGGTCTTCACGATCTGGAGCAGCTACTTTTCCATCAAGTAGCTCCTCCAGGGACCTCAGGCTGAGTGCACCCTGGTCCAGGTCTCCCAGCGGGGGAAAAGTCCCCACGCCGGTACTGGGAATCGAATCCTAGTCTCCGCTTGGTAAGCAGCAACGCTACCACCACGCTAAGGAGACGACCTCTTGTATATATTTTAAATACCAAATAAATTAGGAAATTAAACACAAGATGTTTTGTAGGCCCATATCCATCAGAGAGAGAAAAAAAAAAACTCATGCTGAAAGAAGAAATAAAATTGTTTATTTGTTTTGTTATTTTTTTTTTTTTTTTTTTTTTTAGACTACCCTATACACGAACTTTACAGGAATCTCTTTATAACATTAATATAAATGATATGATCATTTAAAAATCAATTCAACACACTATCAACCTTTGAATCGATAGGTTGTTTACCAATTTTCACACTAACTCTCTAGGGCGGTGTTCCAGGAATAAATTGGACACACTAAAGAAAATGTTTTCCAGAGATGGAGTTCTTCCGTGCTGGCTGTAAAACTTGTCCCATTCAAAGCTGTTAATTTCCACGCACGCTGGGCCAAGACATTTCTTAACCTGTTACTTCTCAGGCCTGGCGGGCGCGGTTCCTGGAAATTTAGACAACTTGAAAATCTACTTTTGCAAGTTTCATAGAATTCATGAACGTTGCTGAAGGCCTCTCCAGTGAATAGGAATATTTAAGAGTTGGTTCTGTATCCTGTACATCGTGAAAGAATGAATATGGAATATCATGGAATATTCACAGGTTTAATAAGAGAAGGCACCTTGAAGCAGATGTATTGTAGTGGGAGAAGATACACTAGCGCTGAGTACATAGTAGTAGTTTTTTCTTTAATAAATCTGATGTATTCAATTCACATGACTTTCTCTGCCTGTTCTACAACAAACCTTTCTTACGAAACTCTATTATTAATGCTAATCGAGGTAAAAATTAGAAGAAATAGTTTTATTTGATATTTAGTTGTAGGTACAAGGAATATACCAGCTAAACTGATAAACTTTCGCCATGGCTAAGACTATAAAAACGAATGACGATTAATTAATTGGGATAAGAGCAATAACAAATATGATTAATTCCACAATAATATATACGATGGAAATCATGTGTTTTAACGAGTTTGTTTGTTTGTATTTTTTTGTTATTTTTGTAACATTGTTACTCTTTCTCTTCCAGTTATGCAAAGTAATCCGAATGAAGAAGGACTCAAATACTATTTAATAACTTAATTATAATTCCACTTTTAATAGAGATTGCCTATGCACCTTTTCATTGATGATTACTTTCAGAATTCAAGACATTTAAGATGTATTTGTCATAAAAATTACAAAATCGTTAAAGGTGTTTTTGAGAGAATATTCAATAACAAACATTTTTCCATGTAAAGGTTAGTTTTAAGTTGGGGATTTTTTTTTAAATCGTCGTATCTTTGGAAGACACTGAGCTTTGGTATTTAATCGTATTTTCATGTTTGAGTTATGCTGCTATGAAACACACATTTGACACCCGGGACTTTTTCTAAAAATCCTTTTTTATTATTATTGTTATCCGGGGAGTTCAGAATGTTTATTTCTAGCGAAATAAATGTATTACGGAAATATGCAAAATATGAAAAACAAAAGATTACATTATTTAAAGTGCTATGTTTTAAAAGAAAATAGTAATTTTAGTGCACATTACCAACACAGTACCATTTAGATAAACGGTTCAAGATGAAATAATGCATAAAAATTAATCTTTTGAATTCCAAAACGCTTTTCCTAATGCTCTGCGAGTATAATTGAATACGTTCAACCGTTCGGTTCCTGTTTTTGCTCAGAATGAGCAAAATAGAATTGGCGGACTTTCACTCGAAGATGCGTCAGTAAGACCATTGCAAACACACCGATACCACATTTGAGTTAATAGGAAGCGGAAGAAGATTTCGGCTATTCAGCACACATTATTTGCGTTTTGTAAACCTTCTGGAGGAGGGATGAAGCTAAGGATACAGATCCAGGGTAGCAGACTTCGACACAATAGGGGTCCCTAACGTCTTCAGATATTATATCATGAGACACACGACAGAAAGGTGTCTCTGAAGGCCAGGGCAGAGAAGAACTTTGCAAAGCAAACACCACCGTTATTAGACTCGCTTACCCATTCACATGATTCCTCGACCATAAAACTTCTTTTTCTTTCGCTGTTTATCCTACTCGTACATCGGAATTTCAGCTCCCACAGCATACACGAGCCAGCGCCTGGATGTTGACGTCTGTTAAGGAGACAAACTTGGGATAAGAGAGAAGCTTGGAGGGCTAATCAGCCCGACTCCCGGAATGAGGATGATACGAAATGACAGTGAAAAAGACGAAAGAAAATATGATTAAGGAGCAATTGATGGAAGGAAAACCCGGAGAAAAACGTTTGGTCCACCACAGATCCCATATACGGCCTGGAAAAGAACCGGACCGCTTTGGTGGGGGGCGGGGGGGGGCAAACGGTTCTAACACTTGCCGAAATATAAAGTAATTAAATTACAGGAAAGAGAGGCCGGAAAATTCACAGTATTTTGTACTAATACATCCCAGTATTCGCCGCGAAAAAAAAACTGAGAACCCCATTCAGTGGCTTTTATTATTATTATTATTATTATTATTATTATTATTACTATTATTTTTTTTTTTTTTTTTATTAGCAGTAGTATCATTACCATTTGCAGCATTATCTTCCTTGCAAGTCTTTAACCTAGTGATCAGTTATGGCCTCAATATAACGTTTGAGGGGTCTTCTCAAGTATTTCTTTCCTGGTGTCTGGTAATTCAAAGTTTGGCATGGTGTTCTTGTTCGACTTATTTTTCTTACATAAGCTTTCCAGTTTCTTCTTTGTTACTTTCTCCATACGCACTATGTACATAGTGTATAGGGAAAGTATTGCACTCCACCAAAAAATTCGATACCGAGATTTCACGAGAAATATGTTTTAGGGTCCCCAATATCCAAAAAAAAGCATTTTCACAATAAGGTCCGTGTGTATGTGTGTGTGTGTGTGTGTGTGTCCGTGTGTCTGTGAACACGGTAACTCAAAAACGAAAAGTCGGTAAAATACCAAACTTGGTATTTAAGTTTAGTGTCTTCCAGGGAAGCGACAGAAGATTTTGAGAAAAATCCCCCCACCCCCAACTACCCTTTACATGGAACATTTTTAGAAAATTTTGATTTACTCAAAAATGGCTCTAACGATTTTGATTAAAATTTCGTATATTAAACATATTTACCTGAAAAATAAAATGTATATCTTGAATTTTCTTGGAATAGCTTCTGAAGAGTAGTTTATTCTGAATGAATTTTACTAAATGTTGAATAACTGCTAAACCGTAAGAGATGGACAAAAACTTACTACACAGAAAATGTAGAGCACATTAAAACACACAATTTATGTTATATAAATTTTTTTCGTGGAGTTCGTCGTTTTTGTGACATTCCTTATTTTTGGTTTCTGCTATGAAAAACGTATACTTTTCTCACACATGAACTTGTCAACTCCTATCCATATAGACAAAGGAACTTCATCGACATAGCAACCAGCTTTTGACTATCACTTTAACCTACAGTTGTCCCTTATTTCGCTTCTACTTACAAGGAAGCGAGTAATTAGACTATTTCTGCTATGTTTTTCTGATTAGCAGAAAGTAAATAAAAGTATAAGCTTTTTAAGAATAATTTGTTGCAGGGATAAGGAGAAAGTCATGTGAATGGTACACATCAGATTTTTTTTGTATCTAATTTGCAATTGGTTTAGTTTGTAATTCTTTCATAATACCAGAATTATTTTATTATCTATTTTGAGGATGCTGCTGTAAGTCATATAAATTATATTTATGTTATAGTTAACCTTTGTGTAGCAGCGATGCAAAAGTGCAAGCTTCTCTGCCGCAACACAATATAGGTATGGCTAGCGTCTTGTAGATTCTAATCCATGTATGTTTCTGTACTTAGGTTGGTTTAAACATATGAACAATGTGTATGGCTCTGTTGAATTTAAGGAGGTTTTATTGCAATATGTTCCTCTTTATAATGGATTAGTATCCAAAATAATAAAATTTAATAGTTGTTATCGATACCAATTTTACTGCAAACTGGGTATTTTCCTACGAAATCCCTAATTTTGGTCTTTAATGTTGAAATTTCAAGGTTGTGGTTTGCTGCAAGTTGGTGGAAAGAATAAACCGAACGGTGAAGATTTTATGAAATAGCTAGCAACGCAATGCCATCGGCAATAATATTGTCTAAATTATATAATATATTAGGTGAGAGACTGCCACGTGGTTATTATGTCCAGTCACATTTATAATTAATATATAATAATAGTAATAGTATAATAATAATTAATAATAATAATTATAATAATAAAATCGACTGCTACTTAAGCTCCTGCATTACTACAAAGGCGACTTAACTTTCATTTTACATATTTAAGCAGAAATAGGATAAATAATATGGGTATTTATATTCTTAAGTTTAGTTTATAAGTCCTTAAATATTATTTATTCTAATTCTTTAGGCTATGGTTATCCCTTTTTTTTAAGCAACGCTGTGTTTTGGTATAGATTTCTCAAAAACTACTGAAGTTAGTTTTATAAAAAGCAGTTTTTATTGTAGGTCTTTTCAAAGATTTTCTAACGGGCTTCCTGAATCACCGTAATCTATAATAACTTGCTCTCAAATATGAATACAGTCTGAGTCTAAAATGGCGAGAAGTGCAATAGAAATGTAACAAACAGTTCTTTTCTCATAGCTTCTATTTTTGTTGGTACTGATTTTTGGAAGCGAGCAAGAAGCTAAACATTTTATACAGGTTAATTAATATGTTATTGTGTGTTATATAGAAAGGAAAAGTACTTTATATTTAATCCTGGAAGAATTTAGTAGAACATATAATTTTCTGTTATATTTAAAATATGTTTAAATGTTGTAAAAGGAAACATTATCATTTTGGCAGCCTAAAGTTCTAATACAGGGATTCAGATTGTTTTATGTACCTGAGAACAGTATGAATGAAATTTAGAAATTTTGTATCTCTATTAGTATCTCAAAAATCCATTTAATCTTGGTAACCAGTTCCCAGAGTTTTTTTTTTTTTTTTTTTTTTTTTGTTTAACGCCTGCTTTTACAGCTTATGGCACCGCATGCGATGACACTGGTGATACATGAAATGAAGATGGAGTACCGGTGGAGTGCGATGGCGGGGGAAACAGGAGAACCCGGAGAAAACCCGCCCCTGTGCCGCTTTGTCCACCACAAATCTCACATGCGGTCGCTTGGGATCGAACCCGGGCCGTCTAGTTGAGAGGCGAGTAGTTCCCAAAGAGAAAATAATAAATGAGCTAAAAGCAGGTAACTTGGATGAGAACTCGTTCCGTTGTCATCAACATCCTCTCAGCGTGTTATGTTTTCACTACGTACGCATGCGCAGAATGTTGCTTTTAGGGCATATAGCATCGTGGAAGTAAGATCGTGCAAAAAATTCAAAATGTTTGAAGATAAGAGTTAATGCAGTTTGTGTGATCCGTTGCTTTCGTAAACAGAAGGCGGAAATTTCTTAGGCCGCTCGCTTTGAACGCGAGTTGATAGATAATAGCGACTCGCTGCAAAAAGGCTGGGAGCTTCACTTGTTTGTTTACTCGAGAAGACATGGTAGAAACTTTATCATTCAGAACTGGCAATGCCTTTTACTTTTGCTATTAGGGTATTATAACACTTTGACACCCGAGCGTGCTTTAAGTTTAGGCTACTAACAAGCATGCTCCAGAAATCTGATTAAATCTGATTTGTAGACATCTTACAGCACCTCTTCTCTTAATGCTGGATAGAGAACATCTACCTTTCCCTTCGTGCCACAGCACTCGTTAATACGGTTAGGAGGAATTAAATATATGCATAAGCTTTCACGGCCGGTGTCCATGGTTTTAAAATTTAAAATTTTCGGGCTATTTTGCCGTGGTCTGTAGGTTAGTAGGAGGAATTAGTTTTTTAATACAAACAATCTGATGACTTTCTCTACATCTCTGCAACAAATTATTGTTAGAAAGTTTATGCTTCTATTTACTTCATGCTAATCGAAAAAAAATTAGCAGAAATAGTCTTATTACTTTCTTCCTTGTAAGCAGAAGCGAAATAAAGGAGTACCATAGGTTAAAGTGATAGTCAAAAGTTGTTTCAGTTCCTTTGTTTGTATGCACAGGAGTTGACAAATTCAAAGTTTTTCAAAGGTGAAACCAAAAATAAGGAATATCTAAAAAAAAAAAGATCAACTCCTCGAAAAATGTATATAACATAAATTGTGAGTTTTAGCTTACTCTACATTTTTGTGGTAAGTTTTTGACCATCTCTTACGGTTTAGCAGTTATATAAAATTCCGCAAAATGTATCCAGAATAAAGTAGTTTTCAGAGGCTATTCCCAGAAAATTCAAAATATACCTATTAATTGTCAGGTAAGTATCTTTAATATACGCTATTTTAATCAAAATCGTTAGAGCCATTTCTAAGAAAATCAAAATTTTCGAAAAAAGTTCCATGTAAAGGGTAGTTGGGGGTGGGGGATTTTGTTAAAAACTTCGTGTTGCATCCTTGTAAGATTCCAAACTTAAATACCAAGTTAGGTATTCAACGGTCTTTTCGTTTTGCAGCTATGCTGTCTACAGTCACACACACAGATAGACAGACACACACGCACATACACGTACCTTTTTCTGAAAATATTTTTTTTTTTTGGGGATTCAGGGGACCAAAAACATGTATGTTCGGGGAAATCTCGGTATAGAATTTTTGGGTGGAATGCAATACCTTCTCTATACACTATGTACATAGTACGCGTAGAGAAAGTAAAAACCCATTCTAAATAACACTTTTAGTAACGATGTTAAACATTTTTACGTATGTATTGTGCGTGTATTATAATATATTTTAATGTGTATTTCTTTATAATATACCACAACATTCAGAAGTGTTATAGTTGAAGTGCAAGAGTAATTATTTCATTACTGTAAATGTTTATTCCTCTATTAAATTGAAACTAAGATTCATCTAAAAAGAGCATAAGCTGTTTTTCAATTATTCTTTTTTCATTACTATGGAGATACGCGAATTTCCTGATTAATGTAGCAAGTAATATTATAAAAATTGGATGTGTTCCATTAACATAAGATTCTCTACATATCTGTAACAAATTATTGTTAAATAGCTTATTTTCAATGTGCATTATTTTTATTGGCAGGAGTTAACAAACTCCCGAATGAGTAAAATTTAAGTATTTTAAAACTGAAACCAATAAAAAGGAATATCTAAAAAAAACTGGTGAACTCCATGAAAAGATGTACGATATGATGTAAATTATTTATTTTAACAAGCTGTACATGTTTTGTTAGGTAAGGTTTCGTCTATTTCTTATGGTTTACCAGTTATGCAAAATTCATCCAGAATAAAGATATCTAGATGATATTCCCAGAAAATTCAAGATATACATCTTATTTGGATTAAATATCCTTAATATACGATAGTTTGGTATTTAAGTTTGGTATCTTCCAAGGATGTGAAAATTTTCTAGAAAATCCCCCAATGGAACGTTTTTCAAAAATTTTGACTTTCTCAAAAATGGCTCTAACGATTTTATTTAAAATATCGTATATTAAAGATATTTACATGACAATTAAGATGTATATCTTGAATTTTATGGGAATAGCCTCTGAAGACTACTTTATTCTGGATGAATTTTACGAAATTTTGCATAACTGCTTAACCTAATGGATACAAAATACTTGCCACATAAAAATGTAGAGCATATTAAAACACACCATTTATTTTATATACATTTTTTCGTTTTTAGATACTCCTTTTTGTTTCAGCTTTAGTTTTCTCATACAGGAATTTGTCAACTTCTAACCTTACAAACAAAGGAACTTCACTCACATAGCAACCTGGTTTTGACTTTCATTGTAACCTATTGTTTCGCTTCTACTTACAAGGAAGCAAGTAGTAAGACTATTTCTGCTAATGTTTTCTCGATTAGCATGAAGTAAATAGTAACATTAGCTTTTTAACAATTTGTTGCAGAGATGTAGAGATAGTCCTACGATTGGAACACATCAGATTTTTAAGATATCTGTTACCAAACTTAGACTTATTTAACCATAAAGCTGCAGTAAACATAAATGGAGATAAATAAGATAAATTTATATATAGCAGCCTAAAAACCAGTTATTGTATCAGTAACAAGTAATAGTAAGGTTTTTACTCTAGCCACATATCGGAATAGAGTATACTTTGAACGAATAGCAGGGTTATTGCAATTTTCCAAACATCCTCCTTTTTCCCATCAGATTAAATTATATAAGCAGAAAATTGTTTTCAATTATAGGTAGGCTCTGCAAAGAACAAAAACAGTTATAGGCAAAAGCAATAAATTTACAGCTCTGAAAATCATGCCAGAGTCATGAAACGATAAGGAACCATAAATTGTGAGAAGAGACGGCTTGGAGCTTATGAAATATGATGTTGCTCCAAAGAATATCCTCCAGAGAGCCCTTGGACTTAAATATACATTTAAAATTATTTCTGTGCGTGGAGAAAGCATTAACACACTCTTACGGTAGAGCTCAAGACAAACACTGATTTGTCTAAGTTGAACCTCAGTTAGACAATATCTATCAGCTGCCTGTAGGAGTATTGATCTGGAAGTGAAATCTAAGCATTTTTCTGTAAACTCATAGATACGATACCACACTTTCTCATGAAATAGCAGATAAAGACATACACCGAAATAATTTGCGAGATTGTGCACGTGACTGATATAAGCAATTTGAGATCGGCGATGCATGGTCCCCGGATAAACATAACGCAATAACATAGCTTTAAACGAGTGGGTATCAGGTGCTGATAAGTCGGTGTTAAAGCAAAGCAGGTTGAAAAATGGCTTAGAATGCTTTTAAAACTGCTGCCCGAGTATAGAAATATCAATTTTTAGCAACTCGTTACTAGCATTCTCAAGATTTAATGTCGCAAAAATCTGTAAAATATTGAACTAATCATTGACAGTGCGACACTGACTTTCATTAACTACGTTCTTGAGTTATGTAGCTTATTCTGGAGGCGGTTTTTCAACTGCTCTGATGATTTAATGTGTAACGCGGGAGGTTGCTATCCCAAAGGTCATAATTTGATTCCTGTCATAGAGTAAATGTTTTTTATTATTATTTTTTTTTCATTCCAGAGGAAGTGCCGCGATACATGAACGAGACCGAACTCGGAAACTATCTTTCACTTTTTTTTTTCTTTTTTCTCCATTTGTTCCAGTTTTCCTATATTTCCTTAGTAGACCTTATTATTCTTAACGTTTTCCTTTTACATATACATACACAAACATAGACACATTTACAAACACAGAAACACCCATGCCCAAGGCGGGACTCGAACCCACGAATCTGTGCACCAAAGCGTGACACTTTAGCGAGCACGGCCACCGGGATCGGCAGACTTGAAAGCCAGTATCATAACCACATCGCTAGAGAGGTACGCTGTATCATGTCCCTTCGTTTTTCGTGTTACGCTTTCGCATGGTTGATAAATTAGCCAGTGGCGTACTGGCACTTCAGACACTTATAGCTGTTACTTCGAAAATTCAATAAACAGGGCATAAGTCTGCTATCTAAAATTACTTATTTAAGTAATCTACATATTCTGTGAAAATATTTCGGTATAGTTCATTAACACTCTGTAAATAAAGAATGCTATATATACGTAAAAGTAAGCCTCTAATGCACATTTGAAGACCAATATAAACCACCAACAATAATTACAAAACAAGTATCCGCGTGGAACAATCAACAGGCAGTTTGGCTCGGATTCAATTACTTTGTATCGCTCAATTCGACTTGGGGGAGGAGGGAAATGTGTTCGACGGGACTTTTCTCAATCGCCAGAAAAATAATCGATTTGATATTTACTACCACTACACCAAGTTCCAGGAAAGAAATACGAGCAAAATAGAGAGTTTGCAGAAAGGTAACTATTCCACTAGGACATCTTATAGCAAATCCTAGAGGAGATGTAAATCTAGTTTTCTCTTAGTACTGGGAGCCAAAATTGGTAGCCCGTTCTAGATGGTAAGACATGTGCAGTCAAATGCCATTTTATCGAATTTCTGGAGCTCCATTTGGTTATACTGAAATTTCGTTAAATCGATTATTTGAGTTTTATTTTACAAATTGTAGAGAATCACAAGGACCCTAACCTAGAAAACTATATGGTATTTATTGACTTAGTGAAAGATTCGATAAGGTTAAAAGAGTTGTAATGTGATGTATATTACAGAAGAGATGCTATCCATTACAGTTGTTGAAGGTATATAAACCTTGAATAACCTTTAACAACAAACATAGTAACTTATAATTATTGCTGTACTAAGTAGAATTAAAATTTTCAGTTGACCTGCAACGAATATAAATAAAGATTATCAATTTAACTTAATATCAATTACTCAAAATTCTAAAAAATCTGTTGTGTTACACTCACATGACTTTCTCTACATCTCAGCAACCAATTATTGTTAAAAAGCTTATGCTTCTATTTACTTCATGCTAATCGAGAAAAAATTAGTAGAAATAATCCTATTACTGAATTCCTTGTAAATAGAAGTGAAATAAGGGAGTATCATAAGTTAAAGTGACAGTCAAAAGATGGTTGCTATGTGACTGAAGTTCCTTTGTTTGTATGGACAGGTGTTGACAAATTCCTGTATGAGAAAGGTATGTTTTTCAAAGCTGAAACCAAAAACAAGAATTATATAAAAAACGATGATCTCCACGAAAAAATGTATATAACACAAATTGTGTGTTTTGGCGTGCTCTATATTTCGTGTGGGGTAAGTTTTTGTCCATCTTTTACGGTTTAGCAGTTATACAAAATTCCGTAAAATTTATCCAGAATAAAGTAGTCTTCAGAGGTTATTCCCAGAAAATTCTAGATATACATTTTACTTTTCAGATAAATATCTTTAATATATGATATTTTAATCAAAATCGTTATAGCCATTCTTGAGAAAATCAAAATTTAAATTTGAAAATATTTATATTTATCACAAACGCGAATTTGTGATTCCTTTTTTTTTTTTTTTTTTTTACTCCTGGTTATGTAAAGAGAACCGACTTTCAACGTGTTCATATAGTGATAGCTAGTGAACGCTTTACTTACAAGGAAGCAATGAAATAATTGCTGCTAATGTTTATCATGAAAATAATGAAGAACGAAGTACGAATAGTTTGCAGAATAGATAGAGAAAGTAATATGAGTGGAACACATAAGATGTGTTTATTTTATTTGGAACAAAGCTTTTTTCTTCTGGTGCTTTTGTTTGTATTTAGAGAGCTAGATAGTAAATACTGTATGTTAACAGAAACATTCTTAGGCCATTAGATTGTTGTTTATAGGATCATTTAAGTAAAAGTAAATTCAATTAAAATAAATAAAAAACAAACTTTAGCTGATTTGTTACAATTATAAATACCATAAAGTAAGAAGCAAATTAATTGTAATCAATTTCAACTGGATTGCTATGAGGAATAATACTTTTTATTGTTTCAGAAGCATTTTTCTTTATAAAGCTATAATACAAAATGCAAGGAATACTTTTAACTGGAATACTCTGCTAACTGTGATTATAAACAGTCCATTTGAGAGGTCTATGTTAATGTTTTACATAACCGAGATGAATATTACAATACTTGCCCATGTTGGGGACTGGTGTTTTCATTCTGAATGTAAACTTATAATACTACAGAGGAAAGTATCGGGTCATCAGATTTAATATTGCATGCCATTCCATTAAAAACTCAATATCCATAATGTTCGTTTAATGTACCTCGTATAATGACTCCTTACTAATGCTTATTGAGAACGTTATGAAACTCATCTCCAAATAGCGGTAGTGCTAGGGAAACTGAATTCACAAGCTGATTTTCTGTACAGTTATTTTTTGAGTACATTTAGCTTCTTATTTGCTACGATTTAACTTTCAATCTTCGGTCTGTCTAACATTTTCAGTCTTCTATTACCTATCTTCTTTCACGTTCTAAAGCTATTCTTCCAGAGCATTTCACGTGCAGGCGTATTGTAATATTATGTGAATTGGGAGAAGGGGTTATGAACATGAAGTACTGAAAATAGACCAAAGACCAGCAAGTTAAAGCAATTTCTACAAATTGCCAGTCGCTCCATCTTCCCTTTACGAACAATTGACCTGAAAGCTGCACGATTTGAGATGGAATTGTAGCATGGTGTGTGACTAGCTTTAAAGTTAGTAAGGTGGTCTAAATGTAGTGTAAGCTGTTCTGAGAAACTAATGAAGGTAAAAAGGGAACGTTTTCATTTTTAATGTCTTTACCCTCTTTTGATTAAAAATAGCTTTTTATCATTTATGCTCAAACATTTAAACTGAAATAAAAAATATCTAATGTGTTCCATTCACATAACGTTCTCTACATCTGTGCAATAAATTATTGTTAAAAAGCTCTTACTTCTAATTACTTCATGCTAATCGAGAAAAAATTAGAAAAATTAGTCTCATTACTTGATTCCTTGTAAGTAGAAGCGAAATAAGGGAATACCATTGGTTAAAGTGACAGTTAAAAGCTGGTTGCTGAAGCTACTTTCTTTGTATGGACAGGAGTTGATACATTCCTTATGAGAAAGGCATGTTTTTCATAGCTGAAAAAAAAAACAAGGGATATTTTAAAAACGATCAAATCCACGAAAAAAATGTATATAACATAAATTGTGTGCTTGAATGTGCTCTACATTTTCTGTGAGCTAAGATACTGTCCATCTCTTACGGTTAAGCAGTTATGCAAAAATCCGTAAAATTCATCCAGAATAAAGTAGTCTTCAGAGGCTATTCCCAGAAAATTCAAGATATACATTTTATTTGACAAGTAAATATCTTAAATTTACAAGATTTTAATCAAAATCGTTATACTCATTTTTAAGCAAATCAAAATTTTCAAAAATGTCCATGTAAAGGGTAGTTTGGGGTGGGGGGATTTTCTTGAAAATCTTCGTGTCGCATCCTTGGAAGACACCAAACTTAAACACAATTTTGGTATTTAACGGTCTTTTCGTTTGTGAGCTATGCTGCCTACAGACACACACACACACACACACACACACACACACACACACACACAGACAGACACACGCGGACATTTTCCTAAGAATGCTTTTTTTTTTTTTTTTGTCTTCAGGGAGTCTCAAAGCATGTATTTGCAGTGAAATCTCGGTATCGAATTTTTGGGTGAGTGCAGTACCTTGTCTATACACTATGTACATAGTTCGAATAGAGAAAGTAAAAATTTGATGTGCTCCGTTTGCACGACTTTCTCTACGTATCTGTGACAAATTATTGTTAGTAAGCTTATTCTTCTATTAACTTCATGATAATCTAGATAAACAATAGCAGAGACGGTTTTATTACTAGTTCCTTATAGGTAGAACGGAAATAAGGGGATACACTAGGCTAAACATGCTTTAAAATGTGGTTGCTATGATATAGAAAACCGATTCTTTGCGTGGCCAGGTGTTATACCCGTATGAGAAAAGTATTAAGAATTTTAAAATTGCAACAATAAGAAGGAATATTTTAAAAATGATCTGCCCCAGGAAAAAACGCGTATAACATAAGTCGTGTGTTTTAACAAGCTCTACATTTTTTGTGCAGTAAGTTTTTGTCCATCTCTTGCGGTTTACCCAGTTCTGCAAAATTCATTCATAAAAATTGTCTTCAGAGATTAGTACCAGAAAATTCAAGATATACATTTTTTGTCATGTAAAGATCTGTAATATTCGATATTTTAATCAAGATTGTTAGAACCATTTTTGAGAAAATCTAAGTTTTCGAAAATTTTCCCATGTAAAGGGAGTAGGGTTTGGGAGAACTGAACTTTAATACCAAGTTTAGTATTTAACAGGTTTTTCGTTTTGAGCTATGCTGTTCCACAGATACAAACACGGACCCTTTTCTAGAAATGCTTTTTTTTTTCTTCAGGAAGTTCCAAAACATGTATCAAATTTTTGGGTGCAATACAATACCTTCTCTATACACTATGAACTTAGTACGTGTAAAGAAAGTAAAACTTCTGAAGGAGAAGATTTAGGCTTTAGCAAATTAAAATGGAATAAATTAATATATCTAGAATAAAAAAAAACATTTATTTGAAACGTGCTATGAGTAAGTAGTGTCTGTGGATAGTAATGTCTGTACAAAAAATCAAGCTCTATCTTTAGTGCTTTAGATTATTCTAGATATATTAATTTATTCCATTTTAATTTGCTAAAGCCTAAATCTTCTCCTTCAGAAGTTTTACTTTCTTTACACGTACTAAGTTCATAGTGTATAGAGAAGGTATTGTATTGCACCCAAAAATTTTATACATGTTTTGGAACTTCCTGAAGAAAAAAGCATTTCTAGACATTACGACATTATGTCACAGTGGCATCTTTTAATGGACAAATCTCTATTTGATTACTATTTGTGTGCTCTCAAAAACAAGCCGAAGGGATATGAAATATTGGTAAGGGAATTATAATTTACGTCTTAAAGCTAAGACGAAGTAATGTAAAGTATAGGAAGTTCTTCTTTTTCTTTTTTTTTATAAAGGTAGATTGGAATTTATTTACATTCCGAAATTCTGTACACCCTTTAAATTTTCAGATTATAATAGGATTAATTTTGGCAATACAATATTGATCGCATATTGATTTAGCATTCTCTATAGTAGCCCATATTAGTCTTAAGTTTGAAAAATTTAAAGTTATACGAGAAGATTATCCTGGGTCTTCAGATTTATTTGGCCTTTAGCGCCAGTGGGTTTAAATGCATGACATTATTAATTCAGCAAGCCCCTTGTCTCAAAGGGGAGGTAGGGAATTGAACCTTTGACTCAATGCAATGCCGACTTTGTAAACAGGTTGATGTACTCGTCGGTGTACAACCGTTTTTCATAGAACATTTTGTGCGTTCTTTAATATTTGTGTTTTCTTAATTTATTCTGTATAGGTCAGTTTTCATTTACTGCTCTAAACGGTGTGAACAAGCGTTTATTGTAATAGGAAGGTTGTTTCATTAAAATCCTCTACGTTACCATAACTGTCCAATTATTGGAATACCCTATCAACCTAAATGCTGCAATTGCGTCTTTACAAAACGCAAGTGAATATTCCAAATGTAAATATTGAAAAGGTACGATACAAGTCCCATTTCACTAACATGAACTCAAAACTGTTGGCATCCACCTCTTCTACTCATTGTTCGCTAGTTCTCTGAAAAAGGCAATGTATGTTAAACTTACTATCTAGTATTGACGTCGTGCGCGGACAAACGACTGGCGGCAAAGGCAGAATAAACCTGAAGACTATATATATATATAGGTATATTATTTTGTATTACTCTTATCTCAATCTAATTGTCGATTTCATTCTTTCTTATTATCATGATATTAGATAAACTCTAAATCTTCAAGACCTTCGTCGGACACTAATATTGTGGATGATACCATAGTTATATCGAAGCGTTGGAATACTAATAAGTATTCAAAGGGACAAATGTCACAAAGCCTACAATGTGTTTTTTTTTAATTAACTAATAATGCGCTCCTTTTTTCTCCAACTATGTCAATGTATTTTCAAGTAAATTATACGGTTGAATGAGATAGTGAGCAGGTGAGTAAAGAAATATTTCTCTGTTAGCGACGCTGTCAATTGCCAAGACAATATATGCGCGGACGTGCTCCCACTGGAGATGCCAGTAAATTTACTGATATGAGGCTTTTGCTTTAAAAATCATTTAAGGGGAGTCCAAATGGGATTTTCGTGGTTGTTTTTTTTTTTGTTTTTCATTTTCATATTATAATTGCACGTGAATATTTCAAATCTCCCACTCATTTTGATATATCTCATCATAGCAGTACGTTAATTCTAAATACTTTAAAAATATTGTTTAAAATTATTCTACGTAGTAGTTTTTTTAGAACATTTTGGTGCACTCATTTGATAAAACATCAATAACTTTGTAAATATTAGTACTAGAGAAGAGATATTTTTATATTTTGATCGTAAATTTCTACTTTAGCTATTGGCAGCATTGGTATCCCGCTAATATTTTATTCATGTGAGACTTTTGAAGTACTGCTAGGTTGTATTTTGGAAATTATTTAAAGGTTACGTTTGAAAACAATTTCTGAAGAAGTAAACTTTTCTAAACAAATACCCCACCCATTATCTCAGAAACTAATTGACACTAAGGGCTGAAATTTTACATTTGCATTTAAATGGGGCTAATTTTAGCGAAAATGCTTTTGTTTATATGGTTTAGTTTTTTTTTAATTTAAAAATCATTATTTTTCAGTAACATTTTAAGAGATTTGCTAAAAAAAATCATACCTTTCCTTCTAATGAACAGAAGTATTCTATTTTTCATCAATCAGCTATAAAGGTATTACTGAATATACCTTGAAAAATTTAGCTCATTATCTTAAACAGTTGCTGAGATAATGGGTCAAACTTTAACATTAGCAAGATAGGGCTTTTCGACTCCCCTTAAAATCTTTGATCTGGGCCGGATTTGAACCCGGGATCAAAAAGCCAGCGCCTAACCCAATGAGCCACCCAGATTATATAGGGAATGATAAACTTCTTTTTTGCTAACGGTTTTGTGTGGCGCATTGCATTTCATTCCAAAATTTACACATTTTCTTTCTCCACCCCGTAAACTCTGGCCCGTAATGAATCGCAGCTCATTGTGTTGGTAATGAATAATGTAGCTTAGCCTCCCCTCCCATGCTCTATTTCCTTTATTGTCAGATACCTTCACTTACCCCAAAATATGGTCATACTGCCAAAGGGTAACATAACACGCTAGTTAATCGCTTCCTCACAATGCTTCGTTGAATTCAGGTCATCAATAAAGTATGATGTGATAAAAGGTAGAAATAAACGCTAAAACCTTTTTGTTTTTGTCTCCATATTGCTGATAGAAGCTCTCATATAAATAGCGGAGCTGTCATTCAGTTTATTGACACTTGCAAATACAGTAGAGCCCCGGTATTTCGAAGTACTTCGATCTTATGTTAAGAAAGTTAACATTTTATATAACACTCTGTCTTTATGTGGGTTCACGCACCTTCGAATGTGTTAGATTTTGAAGTTTCTTTCAAAGTTTCAAGTACAATACAGGTAAAACTGTCCCACTTAGGGTTTTCGTTCATAATGCACTGAATTAACCTTGATCTCAGACTCCTAATGCAGTTCTAGAAATGGAAATAGAGTTTTGTTTATGGACGCTCTTAAACTACTATGGTTCTCAGTGTCCCATTCTACACTGGGCGTGAAAGATCGCTTAATTTTGCGCAGAGGCCTCTTTATCAGGCTAGAGGTTTAGTTTTACGTGCCGTAAATTTATGACACGGGACCAGCGGCTTTACTTCCCTTCCGAAGCAAGTCATACTAGGGATTTTTACGCCTGAAAAAACCCACCGCCCTCCGCCGGGTTTGAACCTGCGACCCTGGGGTATATAAGGCTAGTATGGAAGATAGGTTTGGAGGAGTGTGCTTGCTCTTGCGTTGTCTACCCTTTACTAATTGGAATCGTGTGCCAATCAATTGCACAGTGATACCACCATTTCAGAAAAAAATTATCTATTTGTACAGTAATTCCTACTTACCGATAATGGCCTTAAAATTAAAATATTTATTTTACGTCAGTAACAGACCGACAGTTCTTAGTGATGGTACCTGTACATATTGTACTGTAGTGAGGCTATCTGTGTCACGTTAATTGCAAAGATCTTACAGTACAAGACATACTATTTGTTTCTTAATGTTTTAATTGCGTACATTACAATGAGTGGTATGATTAAGAAAAAATATGTTCCCTTGAATGTGAAATGTCCGTTTAATCTAAGCTATTTTGGAATTCAATGTAGCCTCAGGCCAAATTAGCTATAATTACTAGAACTCTAATGTAATCTTTAAACCTTCCTCTAAAGAGCCAAAATAGTTGTATTTGCCTAAGGTTTCTTTTTGCAACAACGATTCGTTTCTCATTAACATTGCTCTTGTACTTTCAGCCTAGTCGTGCTGACTACTCACCCGTTATCCGCTGGTTGGAGAAAAATGTAAAAGTGGAAACCTTATGGAGAGAAAGCCCCGTTGTCAAGGAGTGGGTCACTTTTTAAGCATAAAATTTGGTATTTAAGAAACTTTTCGCTTTTGAGCTATGCGCCCACAGACACATATACACTGACCTTTTTCTAAAAATTCCTGTTTTATTGTGGAGGGCTTAAACATGTATTTTCGGTGAAATCTCAGTATTAAATCTTTGAGTGTCGAGATTTCACGAAAATATATGTTTTCCTCTGAATCCGGAAAAGCATTTCCAGACGAGATCCGCGCGCTCAAAAACGAAAAGACGGTTAAATTGAAAATTTGGTATTTAAATTTGGAATCTTTCATGGAAGATTTTTAAGAAAACCCCAACCCAAAACCACCCTTTACATGTAAAATGTTTCAAAATGTACGATATTTTAAAAACTATCTCTATCGATTTTGACAAAATGTGGAATATCAAATTTGTTATTTGGCAAATAAAATGTATATTCTTAATTTCTTGGAATAGCCACGGAAGGCCTCTTCATTTTGAATGACTTTTACATAATTAGTAAACCGTAAGAAATAGATCAGATTTAATATACCTGTTGCAAAAAAATGTAAACTACATTATACACACAATTAGTGTCATATACATTTTTTTGTATAGTCAACAATTTCCGAGATGTTTCCTGTTATTGGTTTAATTTTAAAATATTTAAAATGTATCTCAAGCTGGAAGCCTTCATCTGTTTCTCTTTTGTTTTACTCCGTGTCAGGGAAAGAGAATCGGATTTCAATGATTTAAAAGCTTTGAATTCGGCTTTAGCCTAGTGCATTCCCTTATCCTTTTCTATTTATAAGGAAATGCGTAATAAGAACATTTTGTTGATGTTTATCTTGATTAGCATTATGTAGATAACAGTACTATCTTTCGTAAGGATTGTTTACAGAATGTGAATGGCGCACATTAGATTTTTAGTAAAATTTTGTCTTTCTGTTAGAAAAGTCACCCAGAATGAAGAGGACAGCAGAGGCTATTCAAAAATGTAGGATATATATTTCATTTTTCATGAAAATATATTAAAGCAAAGCGTATTCCTTAAGAGAATCTATTTTGAAGAATGACAATTTTTAGAAAAATATTTCATATTGAACTCGTCTCTTAGACCCCGGAAAATAAAAGACGAATTAATAATGAAATGAAGATATAAGAAAGAAATAGAAATAATTATAAATGTATAGAGATTGAACATTTACATTATTTGTAAATATAATAAAATAAGAAATGTAACGGACAGAGGATGCTTACAGAAAGTGTACATATTAAGGGCAGGTGTGAGCACAAAAGCAAACTAAGGGAAAACTCAGTCCGAATTTAACAAAATTTAAGCATGAATGCTCGCAAATGTATCCAGTTGTAAGAAATAGGTTTACTGTATTCCAGAACAGTTAAGTATCGCAAGTATATATCGTTAGATTTTTCTGGAAAGTTTGAGGAAGCGAAGGTAGCATGGAGAAACGACGAGATATGCCCGGACCAATGAAATCGAAATATTTGAAATATTGGGGAAATAATACAAGTCTGGTAGGGGTAGAAATTCTAGAAATACACTCAAAATTAAGAAATAGGGATTCAGTTGGCAAGATGTCTGATTCAGCCGAAAAGTGCAGAGGACCCTGAAAAGTGATTTCGACAGCCCGAGGGGGACTTATAAAAATGTTGAAGATACCGGAATGTAGAGCAGATTGTGAAGACATCAACGCGCCGGACTGCAGGTTTAGGAAATTACTCTAAGAAATAAAGGAAGTATCGAATAAGGAACAACAGAGTTTGATTTGGGTCAACTCCGAGACCACCCTCAACACCATTGCAGGTTTCTGGAGATATACCATGCACTGAGTGAGAACGCGAGAGAGAAACAGAGACAGAAGCTACCTGCGGAGGGAAGTCCGCCATACAACATGTAGATGTTAGAAACACTGAAATGATTTCCCTAAACTCCGATCAGACTGGCGCAATATAATGGGTAATATTTAATATAATTTTTGTTTCTGAGTTATTCTACTTAGATATACGCTATTGTGCGCGCGAATGCTATCTAAAAATCCTGTTATTCATTCAGGATAACTCAAAAGATATATTTCCGGTGAAACTTGGATATCAATTTTTTGGTGGAATACAATATTTTCCCTGGTTACTTAGCAGTGGAATAACTAAACCGTATTTTTAAAAGTATTTCAGAACATAGGTTTGCTCAACAATACTTATAGTATTATTTCATACCATATAGATTTCATGTTTTAAGCGTGTGAGTGAAAAGCTTGAATTTCTCAGTAGCAACACGAGTTGCAGGAGTAACTGGATAAATAGATATCATAATACGCATCCGTTAACGCTAATGTTTTTGTTTTGTTTGTCTATATTTGTTTTTTTAGGAGGGAAGGGCTTGGTTAGAATTTATTATGTATTGATAAATTCCCATTTTAACATTAGGTTTTGTTCCGTTGCTGTGCGAAATGTGTGGCTTGTGACATTTTTACCGACAAACCACAACTCGCAGTCAAGGATCAACTAAGCTAATTTATAGGCAAGCAGCTCTCGGCATTTAACGATGCTATCTATATGTTTTGAAAGTTTAATAAACACAATAATTTGCAGGATAGAATAAGATTTATGCCGATACATTTTGCTGCAATATAATCAAATATCCTTTGGTATACTGAAATGTTCGATCTGTGAACACTACAATGACAGTTCAAACACAGCAAAGGTATTAGAGTAAGCTAGTGATATGGTTTACTTATACATAAAGTACTACAATATATATATAAATGTTATATATTATAGGAATATGATAGAAATGTAGCTTGAGCTTATTTATGGACACTCTTTTACTGCAGTGGTTCTCAGCGTGCATTCTATACTGGACGTGAAATATACCGCTTAATTTTGCTCAGAGGCCTATCAGGCTTGAGGTTCTTTTATGTGCCGTAAATCTACGACAAGGGACCAACGACTTTACTTCCCTTCCGAAGGAAGCCATGTTAAGGATATTTACACCCCCAAAAAAATCCATCGTCCTCTGCCAGGTTTGAACCCGCGACCTTGGGTATATGAAGTTAGCAGGAGGTATATGATAGCTTTACAATATCGCATGAGAGGTACACTTAGAACGCCTATCAATTAACAGCAGCGTATAATGCACTTAAAGTCCCAAAACATTACCCAACAATTTATTTAACAACGGCATAAGCATAAAACTAGTTGTGCTCAGAATAGTCAGAACATTTCAAAATTTACCTAAAATTTACTCTCAAATAACAATAATAAAATCACAAAAATGTAGCTTACTACTTGCGTTCCATAACAAAAATGTTAAAACAATTTAGAGAAACCAACATAAAAAATGAAACTTTCAGAAATAACAAAAGGTGCACATATTTGCCCTATAAGCGGCGGCGTGTTATATCAAAGAGACCATCTTATATCCCCAACGCACTCAGAGCTAAAGAACTAAAAACAAGTCACTTTACAAGGCTAACCTTGGTATAAGATGTCACCTACCAAACAAAAAAAAGAAGACTAGGCGGCGATCAAACCCAGCTTCGCCTGATTTTTAGCCCTAAACATGGATAATGCAGGAGTTGATACACCCTGAAAATTCTTGCCTAGAGTTTGACTCCGTGGCGCAGCCTACCGCCCGGCCGCTGTGTCATGACAGACGATGGATGGGTGCAGTATTTGGAGGTGAGACGTGCTCAGCGCTTTGAACCTCCCCGGCCAGTTAATTCGGTCTTCGCGAACTGAAGCCGCTACTGCTCCATCAAGTTGCTTCTCAATTTTCCCCCCAGGGACTTCACAAGGCTGAGTGCACTCCGGTCCAGGTCTCCCAGCGGGGGAAAAATGCCCACGCCGGTACTGGGCATCAAACCCAGGTCTCCCGCTTGGCAAGCAGCAACGTTACCACTGCGCTACCTAGAGTAACAGGGCTGTCCCAGAAGTAAACGACATAACAAAGAAAGCTTAAAATTTTTGAGGAAAAACATCTTTATTTCTTCTACACAGTCTCACTTCACCTCGATGTACTTTTCCCAGCGATGTTCAATAGCTTCGATAGCCTGTTCATAGTGAGCATTATTGAAGTCTGCAAAATAGCCATCAACTGTTGTCTCCATCTCCTCATTAAGGGCAAGTCTTCTTCCACCAAGGCATTTCTTCAAGTTTGGAAACAGAAAATAATCAGAGGGGGCTATATATAGCGAATGTGGAGCATGAGGAAGTAGAGTCAGCTTTAACTCATTGATTTTGTCCATGGTGACAGTGGACGTGCGTATTTCTTGATTGCATTGTCTTCATGAAACAAAACTTTATTTTCGCTAAATGCAGCCGTTTTTGTTCGATTTCATCACTCAAGCGCTGTAATATGTTCGCATAATATTCGGCATTGGTTATTTTCCTTTTTCGAGATAATCCATTAAAATTATTGCGCGTGCTTCCCAGAAAACTGACACCATGACCTTGTCTGCAGATGGAACTGTTTTCGCCTTATTTATAGCCAATCCACTGTTTTGCTTGTTGCTTCGTCTCAGGTGTGAAGTGATGGACCATGGTTCTATCCATTGTTATAAATCGACTCAAAAACTCTCGACTGAAGCATCCTCATGACGCTGTTTTCGTTCTATTGTGAGCAAACGCGGCGCCCACATTGTACATAACTTTCTCACATCCAAATTTTCAGTCAGTATGCGATATACAGAACCTTTTGAAATGCTTGCAATGTCTGCTAGTTCGCGCAATTTCAGTCGGTGGTCATCCAATACCATTTTGTGCATTTTCTTTACAATTTCTGTAATGGTAACCTCATTTGGTCGACCACAGTGATGTTCGTCTTGGTAGCTCGTAAGCCACGCTTAAACTTTACCACTCAATATTTCACTGCTGTAAATGAAGGAGCAGAGATCCCTAAAGTAGAATCCAGCTCATCTGGACTATGACCTTTCAAATGAAAATATAGTTTCACATAACGATGACTAATTTTATTAATGTTTACAAATTCGCTGAGAACATTCAGTAATGATGGCTGCCAAACAAATTTTAAAGAATGTAAAATCTTCAAACTTGAAACTCAAGCGTTCTAAAGTTGGCACCTTTTACCATTGTTGTTGTCTGAAACAACAACCGTTATTTATACGTCAGGTCGGGTACTTCTGGGACAGCAACTGTGTTTCAGGGAAATCTGAGAAAATCGGGAGCAGAGAACAAATGTATATTGGAGAAAGCGAACAAAGGAGACTTTCTTTCTCTGGCATTAACTATAATTTCTCAATGTTGTATTTATATTCTATGTTTAGATTTTGCAAGAAACACACTTTTGTGTTAGTAAAAGAGGAAAGTAACACGGATTACGAAAACGATACAGTGGTGTAGGGCTGCTTCGAAGCCTAGTGGATGCAAAACTATATTGTTATTTCAAAGTCCGACAAATTCTTATGAACAATAAATGCGATCATTAGGGTACTATCATTCACCTCCAAAGCCATGAATATTTCAGCACTGATGAACGAGGTTTTGTGTAACCCAGCAAGGTTTATGCGTTTAATTAAGGAGAGCTGTACCAGCACACAGGAAATGGCTGAACAGTGTAAACACAAAGCTTCCCACATCGCTCACTAAAGCACTGATCAAGAAACATCTATTGATTCGGTTACGTGTTCCGGTTACAGTGATGGATCGAGGCCACAATAAAATTCTCCACTACATTTGTATAATCTTACGGTTCACCAGTTATGTAAAAGTGAATGAGGAGGTCTTCAGAGGCTATTCTCAGAAAATTTAAGATATTCATTATATATGTCATGGAATTATAAAATATAACTACAGTATTTTAATCAAAATCGTTAGAGCCATTTTTGTGAAAATTATAATGTTCAAATTTTTGCCCATTTAACTGCAGTTTGGAGTAGGAGATTTTCCTCGATCTTCGTGTCGTATCCTTGGAAGATACTAAACTTAAATACCAATTTGCCATTTTTGAGTTATCGTGTTCAGAGACAATGGACATGCACGCGAACTTTTTTTTCTAAAAATGCTTGTTTTTTGGTTACAGAGATTCTAAAACGCGTATATCCGATGATATCTCGGTATCGAGTGCAGTACCTTCTCCAACTATGCAGATATGTACTGCGTATTAAGTAGAGAATGTAAAAATTAAAAACTTCTATTAAAGAGTTACAGAAGGCAGTGTGTTTGCCGGATTGTATGACTGTATTAGTGAAATCAAATTTGTTCAACTTGAAACTCTCTTTTGGATATACATCAATTCCGGTTCCTTCCGTCATTTGCTAACGTAAGTATAGCGAGTTGGTCCTTCTTAAGATTGGCATGATTTAGCGAGATTACGCGGGACTGGAGTAAAGGATGCATATTACCGGAAAACTTTTTAAGTACGGATAACCCAAGGCATTCAAAATCAATCAAGCGGACAGAAAATGCAATCTAGCAAAAATGGTATCATAGTTCCGGATGGAATACCCCCGGAGTTCATATAAAGTGAGAACCATTAAATATGAGTTAGAAGCTGTCACGTGAACCAATCAAAAACCACGTGGGTAAGAAAGGAAGTAGAGCACCTAGAAACAAAGTTTATAAAACGTGAGAAGCATTAAAAATAAAAATCTCTCACGTGAACCAAGAAAAACCAATCAAAATCCACGTGAATAGGAAAGAAACTAGAGCTCCTAGAACCGGAATTTTGTATTTGTTCTCAGTTTTATAATCAAACTCTGTCACCTGAACCAATAAAATCTATGACAAGCCACATGATTAATAAAAATAGAGAAACTGAAACGGGATGTGAAAAGAAAATATACCTAGAGTCAATTTCGTCAATTGTTCACATCGTCACTTCCGTGTCTTACTCTGATGGCGTAGATGACTTTGTCACAGCAGTTCAGCTATGAGAATGAGAGAAATGTTACGTCATCTAAATTAGGTCTGCGGAAACAGTTAAAATAAGAGGAATAACATTAAAATTAGTAAATTAGATGCAACAATACTAATTTTTCAATTAATTGTTTTTTCACATAAGCCGTGTGTAAGACAAGAGTTGGATAGGTAGAGTCAGACTAAAAAATTCAATGCCGGGATTTGAACCACGGATCTCCCGATCTCTAGCCGGTTGCTTCGCCACTGAACAATGGCGACAAACAATGCTGCAAGTACTTAGTTCCCAGGATCTATAGTATAGCCAACTATTATGCTCAATTGGTATTGAATTAAACTTGATAAATTGAATATTAATTTGAGATCAGGCCGCGGGGTGGCCGAGTGATCAGACCATTCGCTTCTCACCTAGACGGCCCGGGGTTCGACACGAAGCGACCGCATGTGAGATTTGTGGTGGACAAAGCGGCGCCGGGGTGGGTTTTCTCCGGGTTCTTGGTTTCCCCGCCATCTCATTCCACCGGGGCTTCATCTTCATGTATCATCAGTGACATCGCCTGTGGTGCAAGAGAAGTAAAAGCGGTCGTTAAACACTACAAAAAACAAATGTGATCACCTTGTAGTTTATCGGGAAACATGCGATTCAGTTGAGAAATTCAATGCTATGCCGGCATGTGGTAGCTCAGTAGAAGAGCAACCGGCTAGAGATCGGGAGATCCGTGGTTCAAATCCCGACTATGACATTGAAATTTTCAGTCCAACTATACCTATCCAACTCTTGTCCTACACACGGCTTGTGTGAAAAAACAATTAATTCAATACCAAATGACCATAATAGTTGGCTATACTATTGATCCAGAGACCTAAAGCACTTCCAGCATTGTAAGAGGCCATTGGGGTTCTCATCTCAAAATATTTTGAGATCACCTTGTGGTTTACCGGGGAACACGCGACTCAGTTGAATGAATGAATGAATGTGTAAGCAAATGACAGAGAATGCGCAATGCACAGAGAAGGTGTCATTAGAAGTACAGTCTGGGCTGAAATCGGAGTGGGGTATGGAGCAATACATCAAAACAGGTACCAAACTCATTAGAGAGGGGCTCGCGTGGATTAGACTAGGAGCATGGAAGAGCACGAAAATTTCTGACGAGAATGGTACGAGAATCTGTCCCATTTGCGAGGAGGAAGAGTCGTGGACTCACATCTTGGCAAGATGTAGGGGTACGGAGGAATGGCGGGAAAAATATTTGCCGCGATTTTTTATCACTGCGAATGTAGGGATAGAAGCATGTTGGACGCTACTGGCAGGCACGGAAAACATGGACGGGCTAGGTAAATTTATACTTAAGGCAAGACAGCTGAGATCTGAGGAGGCTGCCAATAAAGAAGGGGGGGAGGGAATAAGATCAACTAAACAAAAGTGACTACAATGTTCTACATACATATATATTGTCATACTTAGGTCACTGTTGTGCTAGGGTTGTATATATTATGTGTATATATGTCTTTTAAGTGTAATTATCTATTATAAGAGGGTGCATTTATGAAGGTGTACTCTGTGCTGTAAATTTAAATTGCTATATTTGTATATCTTTGTATCTTTATTTTCGGATTCACTCTTAATTTTATTGTTGTTTAATATTGCTTTTGGCTGTGTATTCCCTTTGTCTTTTTATTTTCGTGTTTACTCTTTTAATTCTTTGTTGTGGTTGTTGTTTTAATATTGCTTGTAATGTGTATTACAAAAGCACGTACGGTCTGTGGACCCGTGCGACTGTTGAAATTCTATGCGAGTCACTTGAGAAATTCAATGCTATACCGGCATGTTGTCATGGTAGCTCAGTGGCAGAGCAACCGGCTAGAGATCGGGAGATCCGTCGTTCAAATCCCGGCTGTAGCATTACATTTTTAAGTCTGTCTATACCTATGCAATAATAATTTTGTTTGAGTGTGGAATTTGGTAACGGCAAGAGGGGTAGCAAGATGGATGGATGACCAATTACTTTCATTGTCATAGCTGTGGAGGGATGCTTTTGAAATTCGGCTGCCGGCAAGCTTTCAATTTGTTATCGATTGTTGTTCACGTGCACTGCTTCCGTCAGTTTGGTTTTGCTTTTATTTTCGAGAGAGTCAATTATTAACTTTCTCTATACGCACTATGTACATAGTGTATAGAGAAGGTATTGTATTGCACCCAAAAGTTCAATACCGAGATTTCACTGGAAGTGTTTGTTTTGAGACCCATTGAATTCAAAAAAAGCATTTTTATAAAAATGTCCGGTGGGTACCTGTGTGTGTGTGTGTGTGTGCGTGTGTGTGTGAGTGTCTGTGTGCAGCATAGCTCAAAAACGAAAAGACCGTTAAAAACCAAACTTAGTATTTAAGTTTGGTATCTGCCAAGGATGCGACACGAAAATTTTCAGGAAAGTACCCGTATGCCAAACTACCTTTAACATGGAATAAATTTCAACATTTTGATTTTCTCAAAAGTGGCTCTAACGATTTTGATTAAATTATCGTATATTTAAGATATTTACCTGACCAATAATAAGTTTATCTTGAATTATCAGGGAATAGCCGCTGAAGGCTACTTTATTCTGGATGAATTTTACGGAATTTTTCTAACTGCTAAACCGTAAGATATGGAGAATAACTTACCACACAGAACATGTAGAGGTCGTTAAAACACACAATTTATGTAATATACATTTTTTTTTCATGGAGTTGAACGATTTCGAGATATTCCTTGTTTTTGGTTTCAACTTTAAAAAACTTAACTTTTCTTATACAGGAATTTGTCAACTCGTGTCCATACAAACACGGTGCACACTTATTTCGCTTCCACTGACAAGGAAGCAAGTAATAAGACTGTTTCTGGTAATTTTTTCTCGATTAGCATGAAGTAAATAGATGCATAGCTTTTTAACAACAATTTGTTGCAGAGATGTACAGAAAGTGAATGGAACACATCAGGTTATTTTTTCCTGGTGAATGAACTAAGTGAAAACCCAACGATTTTTAAGACAGGAGTTGGAATCTTTGTGGAAGGTACATAAGTACATATTGAGTATTTTAATGATATTGCTTACAGTCTGATTCTGTTCGAATGCATATTTTATATTGTTAAAGATATTTATATATTCTATTTTATTTGTTGTCATTGTGATATTACCATTTGTCTCTATTACTCGTGTTTATAATTATGGCCTGTAGCTAGATTAGAGTGAAGAAGTTATTAAACGATTTTCGTATTTGGAATATAGTATTCTTTTCAGATGTCATCAAACTACAAAAGAAAGGCAGTGTGGTCTTTGTGGTAGCTGAAGAGTTTGAAGAAGACCATTGAGGCTGTTGTTAAGGAGGCTCAGTGCGTCGTGCAGCCATAACATTCAATATCCTAAGAAAGACTTTGGAACGAGGTTGAAGAGAGGTAATGGACCAAAGACACCAAGTGGTTGTTTGGGCTGCGAAAATGAAGAGAAGCTGACGCAACATGTCAAGGAAACACAGAAGCTTGTTTTTCCTCTAACAAGAGATCTAATATACAAGATCACGGAAGAACTTGACCCAAAACACAGGTTTAACACTTAGTTGCCTGATTAGTATACTACATATGCCATTTTTCCTTTAATTAAAGTTTAAAAGTAAGTTAAAGTAAACAATATATAGGAATAAACCTATAAAATTATTATATAAACTAATAGAAAAATAATGGAAATGAATATATATCCCTTATTAATCTTTTTCTTCCCCATTAAAAGTTTAAATTCTTCTAAACCAGTTTTCATAATCCGGCGAAAGGCACCACCAAAAAAAGTGGTTCAAATGGCCATGATTGTTAGATGATAGCTAATGGACTGGCCATACATTCAAAACCAAATGCTACTAGTTCAATTCCCGTGACTGTAGTAAAGGACGGGGAGAGCCCTTGTAAAATAATCGGTGTGATGTTTGGAAGCTAATCGGATTACATTTGACTGTAGCTAGGTGGGTTTTACTCTTTTATTTATTAAAAAAATCACTGCAATTTTAGGGCAAAAATTCTATATACTTTTACAATATAAAACACTCTTGATTACTTGTCGTTTATATTTGAAGGTTAGTGTAACTTGGAATAATCCTAGAGTACAAACCTATTAAACAAGCGGAACTTACAGGTACCAAAAGGCAATAAAAGGTTAATAAAAGAGACAAAATATGATTGGTTGAAGCTGCTTCTATCCAGCAACTATTCTTTGACGGCTGAGAAACTGCTTTGATCCTCGAAAACCAGAGGGAATATACAGTAGGTGCTAGATGGCCGTACTTCACACGGCATCCTTGGAAGATACTGAGCTTAAAGTTTGGTATTTTAACCGACTTTTCGTTTTATAGCTATGCTGCTGCACACAAATAAGATCGGCGGACACACACGCACACACATGGACAAGTTTCTAGAACTGTTTTTTTTTTTTCGATTCAGGGGATCTGAAAACATGTATTTCCGGTGAAATCTCCGTAAAACATTTTGTTAGAAATATAATACCTTCACTGTTCATTATGTACTGTATACCTACGGGTTAGAGAGAGTAAAAGCCGGTGTCTTTTGAATATATTCTACCAGGTATATATTCTTGAATTAGACGGGGCTTCATCGGAAAATGTATTTCAAAGCAGCCAATTTGTACATTTTTAGGCGTTAGTGTGATGATATAAAATCGTAATATGATAATATTCCCCCTTCAAATTCATTTTTAGGTGAACAAACAATCTTTAAATTATAATTATGATAATTTTAAAAATATTAGAGAAAAAGGAATAAGATAATAAATACGCAAAACAATAAAAGCTGGCTTTCAGATTAGAGAACTCTTTCTAATTTTAAAAATAGTACATTCTAAATGTTATTGCTTCTATTGTTGTGTCACAGTTGTATTATTCAACCCTCCCTAGTATGCTTTACATGGAGGATGTTAGGGTAAAATTATTACCAGAAGTATTTTTAGTTTTAAACAGGCGAGTACAGCATGAAGGGACTTGATTCTAAACAACCAAAACTGCCAAGCTTGGGCTCGTACTTATTGCAAGAACGTCTACTGGGTGTATGTGTGGTTTCAGAGTGTTCTTTCATCTGTTGGTATTTTAAGTTCAAGTATTTTTAGTGAGCCGACCAATGTGACGCAATTGATGTAATATTATGTGGTTAATAAATAAACTGCTCATGCTTTCATTATAATCTTCTTTATAGTTTACCTATTAGAAGCAATAAAAGGAATTATTCCACGCCGTAATCCTGTTATGCTAAATCAAAATGAGCTGAATAGTGTATTACTAAAAATAAACCTGTTAGGATTTGAATTCCTAGACATAATCCTAAAAGAGAGCCAAAATTACTATTGCTACTACTAGGTCGTCTCCTTAACGCGGTGGTAGAGCTGGTGCTTGCCAAGCGGCAGACCTGGGTTTGAATCCCGGTTCCAGCGTGGGGAATTATCTTCCGCTGGGAGACCTGGTCCGGGGTGCACTCAGCCTCGAGAGGTCCCTGAGGAGCTACTTGATTGAGAAAGCCGCACAAACTAGCCGCGAGGCGCTGATCACATCTTTCCCTTCAGCACTGCACCCCCTTCTTGGGACGAGATGGGGGATGCAACGGCTTATGTCTGCATCAAAACGCACTCCCGGTTTACTTTAGAGCCACAATAATTGTCTGTGATATCAATATTTCAATAAATAGATATTAACAAAGTCACCACAAACATTTCTATGGGAATTTCCAATCTGTAATGCAAGGTGGGTCATGAATGTAGAATTGCCTGATTATATCCAGTGCGCGCTAAAGAACCTACCTATGATTTGGCCTGAGTGTTATGGCTACACTTAGATGAAACCACATGCTTCATTGTATATTCAGTATTAAATCATGAAGCACTCCATTAACGTAGTGTCCATAAACTCCCACAGCACCACTCATGCAAAGTGGACCGACATTTCTCACATTTCTAGATTATGCTGAATGCTGCAAAACGTTACAGATATGTTACGATTACTTTTCGTTATAATAGGTGTCGAAATAACGTCACTCTACAAGTCTAATAGCTGATGATCTTATTCAAAATTCGACATGCTTATCAGAAAACGCACGCTGGATAATGTATTCTAACTCATCGAACTTGTGGGACTTGTAACACGAAATTCCTTTTTAGACAGCATGCCCTATAACTTTTAACATAACTCACAGAAACTAAACACTTTAGACTGTCACATTAGTGCGATAAAATTTGTATACTACTCCGTTGTACACTACTCTTCTACTCCAGAGTTTTACACTAGTCCACCATACGAGTTTCGCTTTGTATTTCCCTTTTCGCTGGCATTATCTGTCCTAGCACATATCATGAGCTTTAGTTTTTGCAATTCTTTGTAGAACTAATCTATATGTTATGTTGCCAGCCTTCTGCTTTCTTTGATCTAATACGTGTTCTTTTATCTAATATGTTCTACATAAAATTAAATGGCGGCAAATGTTAATTTATAAGAAAATAATTTTAACAACAAAATGAAATTTCACAAGTTGCAGAAAGAATAACACTAGAACTGCTACCCGAATAATCTACACAACAATATTAAATACCATTTAATCGTGCCAGGAAAAACATGTTCAAAATAACTTCCTGACTTAATTCGAAGAGAAAAATAAACAATGGAAACCTTTATCATTGAGTGTCAGTTATCCCACGATCTTAATGTAAAGAGGAATCAAGATATTAATAAGTATCATAAGCTTATAACATTCTTGATTTAATTGGGTAGTTTATATTTTGTTAACATTGCTAGCGAATCAATATTATACCATTTATATTTTGCAAACTCGAGCGCTGTCTAAAAAATAGTATATGCCTCACGGGTTAATAGTGGTTTTATTTTAAACGTTGTAACATAATGTATGTATTGTCCGCCTCGGCAGTGTAGGGATAGCGTATCTGCTTCACATTCGAGATATCGCGAGTAGAAATCTCGCTTAGGGTGAGTTATATTTGGATAAGGTTTCTTGAGGTATTTTCCCTTATCTTGAGAAGACGAATTTCGAGTAGCTTTAATCACTATGGACCCTGAAATACTTTGAGCACCATTTCACCCATCGTGCGATATGACCAACCAAGCCACAGGATGTTAAGGTAAATATATATACTATTAAGTATTCCAGGATAATAATCATAAGATTTATATCCAGAGAACTAATTGGCTAGTTGATTTTTCTACAAGAGTCATAAAATAAACGTAATACGAGGCAACGATTTTCTTACATTTTTCCAAAGTTCCTATCTTATTTAAAGTTTTATTATGTTTGCTTTCTATTTTCGTACCATCTGACAGATCTAGATTGTTCAAATTCTTCTGACAACCTATAAAATGACTATAGATTTAGAAAGGTAGGATCAGACTGAACAATTCAATGCTATAGACATGATTTGCTTCAACGATGTCCGACCGGTTGTTGCAACCAACCTGGCAAAATACTAATTTTTTCGTTTTTCGTTTCGTAACTGACACTCCCCTAAAACTTAGAAGCCAATGCCTAGGGGTCGAAAGCTTGTCGGAGAGCCAACAGCATGAACCAACAGAACGGAGAACATGTTACGAGGAGTCGGCCCGTAGCCAGGCATGAACATGAAGTGGATGATAGGAAATGCAAGCGAAATTGATGCTTGGAAGGGTGATGATGGAGCCATTGGTGAAATGAGTGACGGGGAAACCGGAGGACCCGGAGAAAACTCGCCCAGACGCCTCTTCATCCACCACGAATCCCAAACCCGGGCGTCTAGGTGGGAGGCCAAAGATCTAATCACTCACCCACGGCGCCGCCGCAAAATACTAATACGACATTAAATTATCCAACTGCTTCTTGGTGCTTTTGGTAAACCACACCGATATATCTAATTTATTTTTAATGAAATACACAATGACGACTTACAATGTGTAAGCACTTTAAGTACTTTAAGTACTGGCTTCACAGATAAATATCTATTATTAATTAATGGAAATAGGTCAAGTTGGTGATAGCAACAGGAAGATCTTTGGCTCAAATCCTGACTATATAATTGCATTTTTTGGCCTGAACAACATTGTTACGCACATCTTGTGTAAAAAAGAACAATTAAGTACAATTTATTAGAGTTGATACATAACATGCGAAATCAAGATATTTTTATATGTGTGATTTCATTAGAGAAGTACGTTAGGCACTATGATAGCTATATGCAATGGACCAATTAACAGAAAGCTTCTCATAAGTTATTCCTAATGTACATCGCTTCAAACAACTTTGGATTAAATTCCAAGTAAATGTGTTACCTGCAGTAGCACGTGAAAAGTTTACCTCAGAGCGAGGGGATTCAACACTGCGCGCGCACGTGTATGTGTGTGTGTGTGAGGGGGGGCGTGAAAAGTATATTAGGCAATTTTATGATCCATCTGCAATACCTTCTTTTTTTAGGACTCTCTTTGATTGTCAAATAAATAACCTTGCATGTGCGATAATTTCAATATTAGATAAAATATTTTTCTTTGTTTAACCGCGGAATGAACCACATTCTTGACAGATTCATCTTTGCACGCATTTGTTCATTTATACGAAATGATCTACTCCGATCTTATCAAATGCGATGAAAGAATTTATACATGGTTTTTGGTTCAGGATATGAAACTGCCTATGTTATCAACTGAGCCAGTGGCTTAAGCGTTTCGTCCGTGATTGGCATTCGCGAGGTCGTGAGATCGGTTGACCGTTGTCGACCTCTGACCCATGGGTTTCCCAGGTCATTAGAGGAATGCTGGGGAGGATTTTTACTCCCCGAATATCTTGTTCCTCCATTTCATCCTTCTGATCTTTCTTTTAGGACTATTAATGAGGACGAGGACTGCGGTGGAATCGCCCTCTCGTGGAGATGGCTGCGCTATGAAAACCTCGGCGGTAGGTTGGCGCTAGGGTCGTCGGTATACTCAGGGGCGTTTGTTCCTAGCACTCACCTCGTCGAGATGACGAAATGACTGAGAACTGTTAGGGAACTCCCTGCCAGGGTCTGTTACCGGCTGCCCTCTATAATTACTCTATCTCATCCTGTCCTCCAGGGGTCTGACGTACAAAAAAGCCAAACACTGGCTCAGGTGCGGAATCCTCTCTGGTATACACACTACACAGCTACGACATCATACGCCATACTCATTGAATACCCCCTATTACAGTATGGGAGGCAATTAGTAGACACAATTTGTATTTAAACGTGATACTTTTTAAACCCATTACATTGCAGTACTTTTACCAGGGCGGTTCAATCAGTACCGTATTTCAAAACAGTTGTTACCATAGTGTATTGTCATTTTTAACGTCGTCAAAATTGGTACAATACAAAGGTTAGTTTAAATTTAGGCAAAAAGTCGAGAAAAAACACGTAATGCCGTTATCAATGATTCGTTTTTACTTTTGGTTGTGAAAACTTGTGAGAGGATGAAAGCCAAATTGGATGTTTTTTCTGTCAATCTTTTGCCATCTATGACAACAATGATATTTTGTTTGTTTCGAACAATTGTTTTGGTAAGAAATTCCCATGACATAATACAGATGTGATTAACTAGGAAATCATTGAATTCCTCTACGAAAGTTTGAAAAGTAAAATGTTTACGATGGGACAAGAAAAGCTGCAAATGAAAAACAGGTTGGTCCGATGGATAGTGCGATTGCTCCTCCTATAGACAACAAATGTATATAAAATTTATTGTGTGTTTTAATGAGATCTACAGTTTTTGTGTAGTAAGTTTTTGTATATCTCTTACGGTTTGCCAGTTTTACAAAATTCATCCTGAATGAAGAGGTCTTCAGAGGTTATTCCCAGAAAATTCAAGATATATATTCCGTTTGTCATAAAAAGATTTTCTTGAAGATGTTCGTATCGCATCCTTGGATGATGCTCAACTTAAATACCAAGTTATCTTTTCGTTTTTGAGCTATGCTGTACACACACATACGGACATTTTTCTAAAAATGTTTTTTTTTTTAATTCAGGTGAAATCTCGGTATCAACACATGCACATAATACGTGTAGAGAAAATAAAAAAACTGTTGCTATGTAAAGCATTGAAAATCGGGCCACTTTGCACGACCAGCTGTAAAACAAAAGAGACTAAAGTTGACCGACCTCAAGTTTGATAAACATTTTAAGCAGATTAAATTTTAATCCAAGAAATCAAGATATATCGTAGAAACTTAATTCTACAGGTAAACACATTCTATTTTCGACTGCCTCCCTGGTTGAGTGGTCAGCGAGCTGACTTCTCACCCGGAGGTCCCGGGTCGATTTGCGGCTGGGGCGGGGAATTTTTCTTTAACCACAATTATTCCCAATCCCCCACAGAGTCTGGAAGTATGAATGTGAGAGTGAATGTGTGAGTGTTTGAGGAAATAAGATTGTTTAAACCCAATGTAAACCTACAGACGAGTTGTTTCTAATTCGAAGCCCCCAATATAACCTAAGAGGTTAAAGGGGGCTATATGAATAAAAAAAAAAAAATCTATTTTGACGAAATCTGCATTCTGACGTAGTAAATTTTGTTTCTCTTTTACGATTTACAAATTATACAAATTCATCCAGATTGAAGAGTTCTTCTCAGGATATTCCCATAAAATTCCAAATATGCATTTAATTGTCGTGTAAATATCTTTAATATATGATATTTTATACAATATCGTTACAGCCATTTTTCAGAAAAACACAAATTTCAAACACTTTTAATGCAAATGGTAGTTTGGACTGGAGGGGTTTTCTTGAAAATCTTCGTGCCTCCTTTTTGGAAGATCCCAAACTTAAATACCAAATTTGGTATTCCAAAGTTTATTTTCTGAAATTATTTCTTCAGTCCTCTTCTCTGTAAACTATGAGCATTAATTCACAGTCCAAAGACGTTCGTGTCATGTCACTTGTTTTGCGTTGCAGTCTTGTTGTTAAGGTGATGACAGGAGAGGATGTGTTCCACGGGAGATGCAACAGCATCCTTAAAGGGAATAGAACACAAGGTGTTGCTTTTGTGGGTGTACAGCACGCTCATTAACCACCTCGTGGCTTTCTCGAGACAAGCACTGAAGCGAACATCTCAGCATGAATGCCGTGGCAGTAAATCTCATAGCCTTGTATCACGTAAGCCTCTCAAGCAAAACTTCCTCCACGCCATGCGAGGTAAGGTCAAATGCGTCCGCGTAGGTGGCGCAGCGGAATACAGCGGAGTACATAATTGTTCATCTATTTCTTGCACGAATCAATAACATTAATTTATTTTACAGTAAGGCACATCATTTATTTTGCGTGTGTACAAAGGTATACCTGACTGGCATGTCAACCTGCTAAATTCAGTTGTATTTTTGGCCAAAACAGACTTTCTACTTTCTTAACATGTCGTCTGAGGCCCTCATTCGGGAGTTGAAGGTTCGATCCCCGTGGCCAACCTATCTCACCCATGATATTTTTCGTGGTTTCGCTGGCTACTGGGCAAGTTCTTTACCTATATCTCCGAATTTTCCGAGCGCCTGTTTTTATACCAAATAATTAGCGGAAAAATTACTATCTATCATTTCGTAATTTCATTTTATTTCAATGTGTGGGTACCTATAAGAACCTTTCGGCCCATTTCATCCCAATTTTGGACTGGAATACACCTGGTGAGTTAAAAACATTACAAAAAAGTTTAAACATCTTTGAATTCTTAAAGATTAGCCACTTTTCAAATTTGTTCACAGGAAGTTACAACTAAGGCATGTTTAAATATGATATTTGCATGATGTAGACTTTACGTATTATCATTCCAGCGGATAAGTAAGTTCTAGTAATACTTTTTTTTCTTCTATACCATTGATTTTCATGTCTGTTTGAGTCTCTAGTGAGGGTATTACATTGGCAAATGTTAATATATCAAGGTGTGGAGAAGAAAATGTACTTTAGTGAAACATAAGACATTCCTGCCTGGAAGGTCATGGTCTAACGGTAAAACTATTCAGACCCAACATTTCGGACGACTCTTTGGTCGCCATTTTAAAACAATAACACCATGTGCAACTGAACAACGACTGGCAACAAGGCAGTAAGTAACACTGCGCAGTTTCACAAGCAGTAAAAGCAGGCGTTAAACACTACCCCGCCGCCAAAAAATGGCAGTTTATACAAGACGTTCATTGTTTAGTTGCCCAGTGTGTTACACATTGAAAATGGCAACCAAAGGGCTGGCCTAAGCGCCGCACCCTTAGACCACGGCCTTCCAGCTGAAAACTTTTGAAAGCTTTTGTATACGTGTCTGAGAAACGATTCGCAGGCGTTGTTTATATGTTTATATATAACACACAGAATGTCTCAGAATCGCTAAAATTTGCAGAATAAGCTTTTTGAGATAGAGAATATATGGACTATGGGCTCTAAATTCTTTGTTACAGTTTAACATGTATTAACGGTTAGCACGCCACAGATCCAAATTCTCCGTAGACCGTGACCTAAACATCGGGGTTCAGAGAGCGCAGGACCTGCAGTAGACTCAATTATTTTCTCATCACACCTTGCAGGTATATCAAGAATTATAGGAGCTGTAAATTAAAATTAATCCAATTTCAACATCACAAATTAGAAAGATGGTTGCAATTAAAGAAATCTAATGCATTTTATAGTATGTATTGAAACAACTAGTAATATTATTCGTGGTATTATTTATCGCTATGGTTAACGTGTGGCCATCGGGTTAAGATGTTGAGGTAGTTGAACGTTCAAGCCTCCGTTATCGCTTTTGTTTGTATTTTATTGTACTGACAAATAAAACAAAAGTAATTCCCGATTAGCATGTATGTGCAACGGATTACGTTTCATTAACAATTGCATTTAATACCTGAATGGTTATACTTCTGCATACCCCTTGAAGGAGTTTCTAAAATACAAGTATCATAAATTGATACAGATTACAATTGTACGCATGGTTTATCATTTACGAAACAATATTATCATTGTGTTGAATGAACTTCAAATGAAATAAAAACGAAAAACTGTCTCTATAGTAAATCAAGTGCATACATAAAACTACGAGTCAGGAAAGTGCATTCTATCTTTGCATGAAAGGAAATAAAAAGAGTCCTCGAAAAAAACTACAATATTCAATGGAAAAAATACAACAGATCACCAGAAGAACTGCTTGATTGGATTTCCTGGAATATCCTGGAGTGTTGTAAACCTCATCACACGCAGCTAAAGTTCGTATCAGTTGTGGGAGAAGGAATGTTTATTGACTTTCATGATATTGCAGGTGAAGGAGCTAGAGTAATACCAAGTTTGCTGATTACTACTATATCGTCAAGTGATTCACTGTTGTAGTCATGGAGATATTAATAATTGGTGGGGTTAAAGCTCAAGTGTGTGGACAGAATTAGGGATTCAACCTAATGAGTACATTATTGATCCCTTGCAAGAGCAGTTCTCCGATGCAAAAGTATGTCAATTACTACTTATTTTCGAAGACAGGGGCGATTTTAATAATATTTTCTTGCAACCTTGTTTGCCCCAATAAGGATTTTTTTTGTGTGTTTTGAAGTCACTACATCAACAGCATTTTAAAAAGTAGCGAGTTCTACTACATGCAGGTTCTCTTAATAAGATAGTAACTTAAAAGACCATTGTCCAGGATTTAACTCCAAGACAACAACTTAAGAACACCATGATTAGTGAAAACAGCTCTCTCTTATGGGATTAATACAAAAGGGAAACTGGTTTAAAGCTTAAGGTTGACTGCCCCACCATAAACGTCCATAATGTGTCAAGATCATTATTATTAGTACTGAGTTTTCTGAAATAAATCGGATTGTTCACAAAAAGAGTACAAAAGAGTATGAGATTCCTATGAGTAGTAGCAGAATGCACTCTTGTAGACAAAGAAAACAACTTCACAAAGTTATGTTAAATATATAACAAACTGATGAAAAATAACGAAAATAAAACTAACTGGTATCATACATATGAAGAATGAAAGAAGAACGAAAAGCAAAAACTTTACTTAAAGATACCGCCGAGTAGGTAGATTAAGAACAGCCTTGGTAAACACAATGGAAATGTAGCCTCCATCCATTCCACCTGGAATTATTTTAAGGCTGTTGTTCGGCATGTAAGAGAGGCTGGGTTCCATAATATGCTTTGCAGTGTTTCTTTCACAAACGAGGACTCATAAACCTTTTTTCGAAGTATAGTAAACGCTGAAAGCTTTTCTCGACACAAATTTATCAATGTAAGGCTTAATGGTAGACACAGTGGTAAGTAGTATTGAAAGATGGGTATTTTCATACAAATTGGAACGTTATTACCCTTAGTATGGTTCAATCATTTATAATCGCATTTGAAAGTTTAGCTTTTCCATTCTGATTAGCGCGTGCAGAATTAAAATATCAACAGATGTTACAATTTTTCATGTAGCACAATCTTTCGTGTTAGAAGCAATTTACCATTCTGATTGCAGAAATAATAACTTTCTCATTCTACGCAATATTTGTATCTAGCGTTCTCGTGTGCTGTCCTCAACGCGCCCATGTCTGTAGTTATTCGTCATGTAGACAACTAAGCTGGTGGCACAATGGAGCGCACACATGTGAGGAAGCTCCCCAGGCTTACCAAAATGTTTTTAAATGAGGAAGGAAAAAGTCGACATGCCTTTCTTTTTTAATTGTTTCATTTATATAGCCTCCTTTAACATCTAAGGTCATATCGGGTATTAAACAACGCGTTATCTCTAGGTCATTACGTGAGTTTAAATCGTTTTTATTTTCCTCAAACACACACATTCACTCTCACATACGTGCATACTTCCAGACTCTATGGAGGATATAGGAAAATTTCTGGTTAAAGAAACATTCCCCACCCCAGCTTGGAATCGAACCCGGAACCTCAGGTTGAGAAGTCAGCTCGCTGACCAATCGACGTCGGAGGCAGTCTGACATGCCTTTAACTTGTGAAAGAATAAGAACTTAGTTTCACCTACAAGATCTCAATCTTATTGTAGAGAAATTTAGGCATTGTGTAATTTTAAAATAATTATTATTGTTTTTCAATGGATTTACAAATACTGGTATCATCTAGTATGATGTGACTGGCAGCTGCCTAATGTACCTTATGTAGAACTGACACATTTCTTTCTTTAATTAATCCGTTGCAAATTCATTCAATGACCCAATTTTAGCACCAAATTAAGCAGAATCTTCTGAAGTTTCAATTCCTTGTCACTAGATGTGCAGATGTTTATGTTTTATTCCTAATTGCATTGTTGGCAGCTATTTCGACATTTTGTTCCTGTAGTTAACGTGAAAATACAGTACACATTAATTCAACCTTCTTACTTGTGAAGCAATACTGGATTACATCACTTGTTTGCCATACATCAAATGAATCCATGGGACTAATTGTAAGTTTCTTTGTCAACCGGATAATTTCCAGGAACCTGTGGCCACCGAAATCTCCGGATTTGACATTGCCGGACTTCTTTCTATGAGAATTCTTAAAAGACATGGTTTACTCCACACGTCCCCAGACATTGGACGATCTGAAGCATAACACCACAGAGGAGATTCAAGCTACAGAGTCCTCCAATGAGTGGCCAGTAACATAGGACATGTTGAGTTGTGCCTTATGCAGAATGTAGGACATTTTCAACATTTGCTATAGAGGTAAATAATCTCCCAAAATTCCTCTACAATTTAGGTATAATAAGTTGTCACTAGCATAACACCTTTTGAAAGAATTAATGAAGGAAATGTGTCAACTCTATATAAATCGCTCTGTAGTAGATATTGAATGCAATCACCTTGGTTTAAGGCAGCGTTACCCATCAGCAGGTAAAGGCATTTACAGTTGAATATAAACTTGTTTGGCGAAGTTTACGTCTAGTTTGCTGTGTATTCTGGTGTTCATTACAGAACAGCGTGTATTTTTTTTGATACATAAAATTCATGCGTGATTCTATGTTTAAATATAAATTTTTCAGCTTTCCTAACAAATCTCAATTTATGGAGAAAAAGTATACTTGACCTGCGTTAGAAACATAGAGAATGAGAGGGAGAGAATAAGAATCAGGAATAGGAATTTGGGAAGCGTAGTTTGTAGGAGCACATACCACATGCTCACAAAACATATAAAAAGGGAAATTGTATATATTATTATAAGTTTATAGAAAGCGATGTAAAATAGTTGTGAATATTTTGGGCAGGAATATGCATAAAAGCAAGTTGTTGTAACGTAGGTAATTAAGGCAAGGCGAGCTAGCTTAATTCCAGGTAACAGTTCACCAACCACCACCTGCTAATGAGCACAGGGTTTAGGTTAAAGAATGTAAGTTAGAAAAGAACATATATGGAAAGAAGTGAGACAGGAATGGTGACTTGTCTTCCAAATAGCACAGGGAATTGGAGAAACGGACAAAGCAAGCATAAAGTTAAAGTGAGAGGAACCACTGGGTTTTTCCAAACGCGTCATGTGACGCCATGACGTCAAAACTTGTCACCATTTATTTTCATAATTTGTGAGGTGATGCTAACAAAGAACCAATAAGATATATTGTAAGATTTTATGGCGCGAAAGTTTGCGTCACCCAGGATTGGTATATAAGTCACGCCAAATCTCTTATTGGTTACTCTAACTCTGTCTTCATCTTGTGTTCACGCTTGACGTCATATTGTGTTGCGCGCACGTCCACGTGCTTACCTGGTGGGGGAGTGATGTGCGGATGGTTAGATTACGCTCCTGAGTATTAATTTAAGTGGTTGGATGGTATTTATTTATAACATTTTGTAAGGAAGCCGTTCTTTAAGTCTGTGATACAATAAATTCAAGTCGTAAAAGGAAATGCAGTGTTTTTAATATTAGCCTCACCCACAAACCCCTGAGATAATAAAATTAGGAGATTAGGAGTAAAATCTGAGGACACTGCTGAAGGGACAACCGACTTCCCGCGACAGGTTGCAGGAGAAATTTTTGGAATGACGTAGAGTGAAAATGACAGACAGAGAGGAATTTACGCAATAACGCGAGCAAAGCTACGGATTCTATTATTGTAAATATATCAACATTTAATTAAATGGTTTTTCACACAAGCCATGTGTAGAACACAAGTTGGATAGGCAGAGCAAGACTAAAAACTCAACGCCATAGCCGGGATGAACCACCGGTCTTATCCGTTTATTCTAATCACTGAGCTACAATGACAGCATGCCAGCCCAACATTAAATACCCCAATTGTCTCGCATTTTTTCGGTAAACCACAAGGTTAAGTAAATTTGTTTTTTGAGATGACTTACCCTATTTTCGGCTTACAGAGACATAAGCACTTTAAGTCCCGGGCTTCATAGTTTAACACTTAGGTCAATTAATGTTAATTAATTATTTTTTTCACACAGGCCGTGCGTGATAGGTAGTATCAGGCTGAAAAATTGAAGTTGGGAAATTTAATGTTGTGCTGGTATGTAGATCAGTGGTTAGAGCAACGGATACAGATCGGGAGATCCGCGATTCAAATCCCGGCTATTGCATTGAATTTTTCAGTTTGACCCTATCTATCCAGCTTGTGTCCTACATACGGCTTGTGTGAAAAAAAATCTTATTTGTTACACTCACATGATTTTCTCTAGCTCCTCTACAAACATCCTCAAAGAGATTATTCTTCTTTCTACACAATACTAATGGAGATAAACTTAGCAGAATGTTCCTATTACTTAGTTGTTTATAAGTAGAAGGGAACAAAGGGAATGCTCTTGGCTAAAGTTATAGTCAAATGTTTTAAAAGCTGTCACTATGCGATTGTCATTGCAAATCGCTACTTTGCTCGGCCAGGACTAGAACAAAAGAAAAACGGACACTTCCTGTCTGAGAAAGGTATAAGTGCTTTACAACTGAAACCAATAACAAGAAATACCTTGGGAACGATTAGGTCCAGAACAAAAATATAAGGGGCATTATTTGTGTTTTAACGAGATCTAAGTTTTTGTGTTGTAAGTTTTCGTCTATCTCCTACAGGATTAGCAGTGATGTAATATCCGGCAAAAGTCATCCAGAATAAGGAAGTCTTCAGAGGCTATTTCCAGAAAATTTAATATATACAGTTTGTTTGCCATGAAAATATCTTTATTATACGATATTTTAATCAAAAGCGTGAGAGCTATTTCTTAGAAAATCAAAATGTTCGAAAAAAGGTAGTAAAGGATAGTTTGTGATTGGGCTGTTTTTCTGAAAATCTTTGTGTCGCATTCTTGGAGGATACTAAACTTAAATATCAAGTTTGATGTTTAACGGTCTTTTCGTTTTTGAGCTATGCTGTGCACATACATACACACGCACAGAAGATACACACACGGACCTTTCTCTAAAAATGTTTTTTCGGACTCAGGGGACCCCAAAACATATGCTTCCGGTGAATTCTCGACATCGAATATTTGGGTATAGCTCTCTAGCTCTAGAGAAAGTACAAATTAACATTAATCGACCTAATATTTGGTTACAGTATGAAACCCGGGACTTAGAGTGCCTACGACATTGTAAGTCGCCAAATAATTTGAGATCACCTTGTACTGGGAAAAATGTGAAATGGGGAATTTAGTGCTGTGCTACCGCGTTGCCATGATAGGGGATCCGTGGTTAAAATCCCAGCTATTGCATTGACTTTTTCCATCTGACTCTACTTAAGGTAATGCATTTATGTCATTTGATCAAGAAGTGCAAAACATGAAAAAAAAATTGCCTAATTAAATAACGTAATGCTTGTAGTTCAATTTACTGTTATTTTTATTACCTTGCGGTGCCTTAAACCGTATCACGTGACGATTTAAATGGATGACTAAGGGAGGTGCTTTAATCTTTTCACTATGCTGAAATATATAATAACAATCCTAAATTTTGTTTTGACCAATAACATTTGGCTTTAAATGTGTCGATTTCAAGTTGAAAATACAATAATTTGCACTAATAACTAAAAAAAAGTAGTATAGTAATATGTTTCAAAATTTACAAAACAGGTCTCACACTGGGTGCCCGTCATCACCCAGGCATGCCGTGCCACCGATTATTTAACCTGGGCCCTTCGGGTTTTAGACTGTTTAAACGTATGCAACTTAGAGGGAAAATGTTTTGTACTTTAAAACTTGATTTACTCGTTTACAGTTTTTTCAACATTTTTTGTCACTCAAAATGTTCCACACGATGCAGCTTTCATTCAAGCTCTCTTACATTTTTAGGATAGCAAAAAAGAGTTTCTGTCATATGAGTTTTTAAAATTCATAATATTGTTTTAGATATTGATTTTTAAAATCAACTGTATTATAAAATTTTTTGAATTTTTGTCTGTTTCTTGCTCTAATATTTTCACCTCTAGAACTATTTGTGATACAATAAATGCATATGACACTTCTGTTTGTAATACTTAAATGTATACTTTTAAAAATGCAAAACCATTTTAATTACTTCAAAAAATAAATTTAAAAATTAATAACTCAAAAACTACTTATGATACATAAACAAAAATTTAAAGCTTGTAACTACTGTACAACATAAATGCATACTCAAATTTTCAACCTGATTAGTTAAAACTGTTGGATTTAGGAATTTCAAGGATGCATTACCTTAAAAAGTTATTAATAAACAGTTAAATAAGATTTCTGTAAACAACAAAAAAGAACAATAAAAAAATACAGCTGGAAAGGTTCCATACTCTACTGTAATATGGTTAGCTCGATAAGGAATGCGATATTGCTAATATTCTTTCGCTTAAATGATCGCTTCTTGAAGTAATACTGGTTTTCGACTGGAAAAAATCTGCAACGAAGTAAATGTTGGTTGACCTGAATTTACAGTAAGCTTTATCATGAAAGGGACCAGTTTTAACGTGGTTAATGTGTTTACTGTTCTATGTACAAAATGTGTGGCAGTCCGTGCCAACTTGCATAAAGTGTCTCAAAAGAATTTAAAACAGCATACACGTCGGAAATGAAGGGAAAGGAAGGAATAAAAATGTTACGCTCAGTAAACCGCCGTCAAATATTTAATGGCTTTCCTTAAATAGTGCAGCTTTCATGGGTCTTATAAAACCTTTAAGAGTTTCAGCAGTCTTCGTAACTCAGAACACTGACTTGCTAAACACCTCTGCGGATGATGTAGTACATTTTCTCTATGAGGATTAAAAGGTATTTAAGCTTTTGAGTAATTAAAAATACTTACAAATAAAGTTGCACTAATTTTTCCGATTTTAATCCGTATTAAAATCAATGAGGAGCGGTTTATAAACCATATGAGCTTAGTTTTAAAAAATATGATGTCTTCCATTCACATGACTTTCTCAATATCTCTGCAACAAATTATTGTTATAAAGCTTATGCTTCAATTTACTACATGCTAATCAAGACAAAATAGCAGAAATAGTCTTATTACTTGCTTCCTTGTAAGTAGAAGCGAAATAAGGAGTACCATAGGTTAAGGTGATACTCAAAAGCTGGTTTTTAGGTGACTGAAGTTCCTTTGTCTGTATGGATACTAGTTGAAAAATTCCTGCATGAGAAAAGTACAAGTTTTTCAAAGCTGAAAGCGAAAAAAAAAAAAAAAAAAAAAAAAGGATATCTCAAAAACGATCAACTTCAAGGAAAATGATATAACATAAATTGTGTGTTTTAAGCTGCTCTACATTTTTGGTGTGGTATGTTTTTGTCCATCTCTTACGGCTTAGCAGTTATGCAAAATTCCATAAAATTGATCCAGAATAAAGTAGTTTTTTAGAAGCTATTCCCACAAAATTAAAGATATACATTTTATTTCTCAGGTAAATATCTCTAAAATACGATACTTTAATCAAAATCAATACAGTCATTTTCAAGAAAATAAAAATTGTCAAAAAAGTTCCATGTAATGGGTAGTTGGGGAGGATTATCTTGAAAATCTTCGTGTCGCATCCTTAAAAGATACCTAGTTTGGTATTCAACAGTCTTTTCGTTTTTGAGCGATGCTGTCCACAGACACACAGACAAAAGGACACACGCACACACACGGACCCTTTTTTTGAAAATGCTTTTTTATGAATTCAGGGGACCCAAAACATGTATTCCTGTGAAATCTCGGGGAAATTTTTGGGTGGAATGCAATACCTTCTCTATACACTATGTACATAGTACGTGTACAGAAGGTAAAAATCTAATCTACCACCTTATTTTCGGAATATTGATTATTAATTCACATAGTCTTCATTTTGTATACATTATTGCAACAATTTTGAAACCATGAAAATTTCCTTGCGATAGCATCCCATCCCGCAAAAATAATAGCGCAGTTTTCTTAATCTCCTCCATCGTTTCACAGCATTCTTTCGAAGTATCAAAAGATGAAACTGAGGAGTGCTATTTTAGGCGGCGTACAAGAGCCATCAACATTTTAAAATTAATACACAGTAATCCAAAGGCCACAAAAACTTGGCCAACAGTTGAACATGATCAATCAAGATATTCAGCTCAAATCTAAGGGTAATGAACTTAGATGTTCCAACTTTTACTTTCTCCCGTGTATAAAATGTACATAGAGTAGATAGAGTACATATTAGATTCCACCTAAAAATCTATGTCAAACTTTCACCCAAAGTATATATTTGGATATCCCCCTGAGTCCAAAAAAAGCAGTTTTAGATAAAGGTCCGTGTTTGTGGACAGCATAGCTCAAACACTAGAAGTCCGTTAAATACCAAACTTTTTAAGTTCCCTATGCGCCATTATGATTTACAAAAAAATCACCCACTCAATTACCCCTTGGATGGAAAAATGTTTGAACATTTTCATTTTCTCAAAAAAGACTCTTAACGATTTTGATTAAAATATTGAATATTATATAATTATATAGTAGATATATACTAATTTTCTGAATTTTGCATAACTGGTAAACCCTAACAGATAGAAAATAAATTACCTAAAAAAATGCAGATCTCGTTATAACCATAATTTTTATCATATATATATATATATTTTTTTTTTTTGTGGAAATGGCTGATTCTGGGATGTTACTTGTTATTGGTTTCAGTTTTAAAATACAAAGCGAACCGAAAAAGATTTGACAAATGCTTTAGGTTCATGTATTCCCTTAATTTGCTTCTACTGAAAAGGAAGCAAATAATAAGACCAATTATGCTAATATTTATCTCGATTAGTATGATGTAGATTAAAAATAAGATTTTGTAAGAACAGTTTGTATTTAGTACAGCTAGAGAAAGTTATGTGACAGGAATACATCAGATTCCTTTAAGATACATTATATAATTGACTTACCCTCATATAGCAATGACAGCCCCCTAGGACTTATAAGAGAGGTGTCTAGGGCTCAGAAGGCTGTTGGAGAGCAAATGGCACGCAACCGCAGAATGAAGAACCTGGAAGCAGTGGTGTTCCGACTTACCAGATTAATTTTGAAAGTTACAGAATTACAGAATTGAAGCCTACTCAAGCACCATAATTATCCAGTATTTTAAGTCAGCAAATGTAAGGTTCCGAAATCTGAAACCCAGAAACAGTGCTTATATACCTACAACTATTTTGATCTCAATATGCTAATCTGCAAGTAAATTGTATTAATAATATTTTTATCCTAATAATATTAGTTAATTATTATAAAAATCTGGTGTGTTCCATTCACATGACTTTCTCTACATCTCTGCAACAAGTTACTGTTAAAAGTTTAAGCTTCTATTTACTTCAGGCTAATCGAGAAAAAAATAGAAGACATAGTTCATTACTTGCTTCCTTGTAAGTATAAGAAAAATAAGGGAGTACTATAGGTTAACCTGATAATAAAAAGCTGGTTATATGTGACTGAAGATCCTTTGTTTGTATGCCTATGAGTTGAAAAATTCCTATATGAGAAAAGTTAAGTTTTTCAAAGCTGAAACCAAAACCAAGGAATACGTCAAAAACGATCAACTCCACGGAAAAAAATGTACATCACATAAATTGTGTGTTTTAATGTGCTCTAACTTTTTTGTGTTAAGTTTTTGTTGGTTTAGCAGTTATGAAAATTCCATAAAATTCTTCCAGAATAAAGTAGTCTTCAGAGGCTATTTCCAGAAAATTCAAGATATACATTTTATTTGTCAGGTTAATATCTTCAATATCTGATGTTTTAATCAGAATCATTAGAGCTATTCTTGAGAGAATAAAAAGTTCAGAAAAAAAGTTCCATGTAAAGAGTAGTTGGGGGTGGGGGGATTTTATTTCGTGTCGTATCCTTGGAAGATACCAAACTTAAATATCAAGTTTGGTATTTAATGGTATTTTCATTTTTGAGCTATACAGTACACAGACACACACAAACACACACACACACACAAAATGTAGACCACATGTACACCACACAAAATATACATTTTTTTCGTGAAGTTCTGCGTTTTTTACATATTCCTTGTTTTTGGTTTCAGCTCCTATCCATACAAAGGAACTTCAGTCACATAGCAACCAGCTTATAACTATCAGTTCTTTAGTACTCCCTTATTTCGCTGCTACTTACAGGGAAGCAAGTAATACGACTATTTCTGCTATTTTTTCTCGATTAAAATGAAGTAAATAGAAACATATGATTTTTAACAATAATTTGTTGCAGAGATGTAGAGAAAGTTTTGTGAATGTAACACGTTAGATTTTTTTAAATAAGGAAACTAAATATTCTCTGTTGAGCTCGTTTTCTTGGAAATAAATTACCAATAGACGAGACGAGACCAACAATTTTAAGAAGCATCGAGATCATCCTTTCTGATAATGCTGAATAGAGAATACCGAAAGACAGCTGTTCCAATTATACTCGTCCGAAAATGAGAATTTGTGCGTACTCAACCACAAACCTAGGAGTCCGACTAGAAGGAAAGATGATAACGAATACGTGATGACACAATATTTGTGCTTGCACTCCAACACCTGATTCAGCCGTGACGATAGTTTGCCCTCAATGCCGAGGCGTAGATATTGCATACTGCAAGGAGTAATTCACTGTTCTTTGCCGCGCAGCCAAACTGGATCAACCATCCTTCTAACCAGTCATCTAACTGCGTAAAAACAAATTAAATTAAACGCATAAGAAAACCATGATAGACATCATAATCGGGTAAATATTATGGGACCTAATGTTATAACCACCAGATCGTCGAGAACGAAGAAAAAGTTAAATATTATGGGCTTGTATTTTTACTTTATCTACACTTACTATGTGCATGTGTATAGAGAAGGTATTGCACTCCACCCAAAAATTCCATACCGAGATTTCACCAGAAATACATATTTTAGGGTCCCCTGTATCCAATAAAAGCATTTGCAGAAAAAGGACCGTGTGTGTGTGTGTTCGTGTGCCTGTGAACACGATAACTCAAAAACGAAAAGTCGGTAAAATACCAAACTTGGTATTTAAGTTTAGCATCTTCCAGGGATGCAACACCAGATTTTGAGAAAAATCTCCGCACCCCAAACTACCCTTTATATGGAACCTTTTTTTGGAATTCTTGATTTTCTCAAAAACGATTTTGATTAAAATACCCTCTATTAAAGACATTTACCTGGCAAATAAACTGCATATCTTGAATTTATAGGAATAGACTCGGAAGACTACTTTATGCTGGAGGAATTTTACGAAATTTTGCATAACTTCTAAACCGTAAGAGATGTACAAAATCTTAAACGTGGAAAATGTAGAGCACATTAAAACCCACAATTTATACTATATACCTCCATTTTTTTGGTCGTCTCCTTAGCGAGGTGGTAGCGCAGCTGCCTACCAAGCGGGAGACCTGGGTTCGATCCCCAGTACCGGCGTGGGGATTTTCCCCTCGCTGGGAGACCTGGACCGGGGTGCACTCAGCCTCGTGAGGTCCCTGGGGGGCCAATTGAGGAGCTACTTGATGGAGAAGTAGCGGCTCCAGGTCGTGAGGACCGCATTAACCGGCCGGGAGGGGCTCGAGGCGCTGACCACGTCTCACCCTCCAATACTGCACCCCATCCATGACGTCTATAGTGGACCGAGATGGGGGACGCAGCGGCCGGGCGGTAGGCCAAGGTTCCCCGTGAGCTGTCGTGCCATGGAGCTACCTACATTTTTTTCATGGAGTAAATCGTTTTTTTTGGATATTTCTTGTTTTTGGTTTCAGCTTTAAAAAACATACTTTTCTCACAACCGGCTTTTGACTATCACTTTAACTTATGGTACTCCCTTATTTCACTTATACTTACAACAAAACAACTAATAAGACTATTCTTGCTAATTTTTGCTCGATTAGCATGAACTTAATAGAGGCATAAGCTTTTTAACAATAATTTGTTGCAGAGATGTAGAGAAAGTCATGTGAATGGAACAATCAGATTTTTTCACACGAATGAAAGGACCGACTTGGAGCAAAAAAGGGGCGTTTCTAAGGAATAACAGTAAATCCAGATACAACAGCTACGGTCGGGGAAAACCGTACAGATGCACACAGTTGACATAAATATAAAATAAAATAAAAACCAGTACAAAAACCGTTGTACCTAATTTTTATACCCAGCAACTTACATGTATCTTTGACAGATTATTTAAATTAAAAAATAAAATATACAGCATAAAATAAAAATAATAAAAGTAATAAGTTATTATAAACCAAAGTTATAAAAATGTTTCAACAATTATATAATTACACTTCCATAATCTAATCTAAATAAATAATATGTAAAAATAATTTAAATACAAACATAAAAAACTAAAAATAAATCACATAATACACAAAAACACGCAACGTACATAAACATTTTAATGCTAAGATATATCTTCAACTCCATATAAACCTAATTCTTCTCCACAGTCGACAGGGAATAGAGACACACGCTTGATGAAATGCAAAACTCGAGGAATAACTACATTCATGAGATGTTCAGTTAGATGCAGCACAGCCCCCACGGTAGTGGTTTGAAAAGTGTAACACGGTGCAAAGTGTATCTTCGATCTTCTAGTCGAATATTATAAGGATCTAATTCATTTTGGGGAATTATATAGGAATCAAATTCAATATATAAAATGTTTGAATATTCATAAGTTTAATATCATTGATGTCCAATATTTTTAAGTGTTAGTGAGGATTTAATACTTTCATCAATAGATAGAGGTTAGTTTCATCTTCCATCTACTGGTCTCAGGTGACACAAAAATAGCCACCCTCAAGAGAACCAATAGCACAACGTTAGGGTTGAAACAGCACTCTCATAAAATATTAAGCTGGGTTTTTTTCTTGTTGCTTTGAGTGTTGATGTACTTGTTCATATCTTTTGGCTGGAATGTTTCGACACAGTCCAGAATTACTAGGAAAGAATTGCTCGTCCTCACGCATATCGGCTGTTTGTAGTAGCCGCCGATACAACCACGTGATGACCTTATCTTCTTTTATCAGTCATTGAAGACTGAGCAGAAAATACTCCTCAGTTATTTTGCAATTTACATACACTTTAGAATCTCGGTTTTCTAGCTACGTAATATTACAATCTATATTATTATTGTTGCTGTATTTATGTACAGAGACACAATCAAATATACACGCGGACAAGCGCAAAGGAATAAGAACCCTGCCAGTCAATTGCATGTATTTAATGATAATCTTAAAGCTTCTTTGAAGACAACGCAAGAGCCACTGGCAGAGCCTTCCACATTAAACTGCCCTACCATCTAGAGAAACAACTAAGCAGAAGAGTACTGCTTTATCCTACGAAATTTTCCAAGCAAGCACCCCTAGGAAAAGAGGGAAATGCTCCCTTAGGAATAGAGAAGTGGAGCACCATAGATAGAATAACCATTAGAGACATTATGCACTAGTTACATTCCCAAAGATGGTTATCGCATCAGCTATCGACCATTACGGAATGGGAACCAAGCGGACCTTTTACCCAACGGGTCACGTAATAGCCATTAAGAGCAGCAGAAAAGGCTTGAAACACTATGGCAGTCCAGAATGGCTACACAGGTATCATGCTTCAAGATAAACAAGACATTAATTGCCACATAAAGACCAAGCTAATGCAGGTCAACACAGCAGCCATGTTAACGTCTTTGTTAAAACAAAAATATTATTTTTATTGCTCGAGGCAAACGCGCCCTAGACTGGCACTTTTTTTTTTACTTCCCTCGCGGCCTAATTCAGGCATAACAAAGTTCTTCAACGCTGTATAAGTTATTTTAAAAATCTGTCGTGTTCCATTCTCATAATTTTCTCTACCTATTCTGTGACAAACTGGTCTTACAAAAGCTTCTGCTAATAAATTTAAAAATAGCAGAAATGGTCTTATTATTTAGTCCCTTATAAAGAGAAGGGAAGTAAAGGAATACTCTATGCCTAAGCGATATTGAAAGCTTTTAAAATCTGTCGCTATGCGAATGACATTGAAAGTAAATTCATTTTGTATAATTAGAAGTAAAACAAAAGAAACAGCAATATAAAATTCCCGTTTGAGAAACGTTTTAAGTATTTTAAAAAGCAAACCAATAACAAGGAAGTGGTTCACTCCACAAAAATATATATGACAAATTCTGCGTTTTAACGAGATCTACAATTTATTATTCAAGTTTTGTCGATCTCTTACTTTTATCAGTTATGCAAAAGCTAAATTAGAGGTCTTCACAGGTTGTTTGCAGAAAATTCAAGATTACAGTTTATTTTTCGTATAAATATCTTTGATATGTGGTATTTTAATCAATATTATTAGTACAATTTTTTAGAAAATCTAACACATCAAAAATATTCCAGTAAAGAGTAGTTTGGGTTTTTTTCCCTAAAACCTTTGTGCCGCACCTTTGAAAATTACTGAGGTAAAATACGTAGAGTGGTATTTAACAATGTTTAATGTTTAGCTATATTATTGCGGCAGTTTCATTATTGGTGGTGTAGGGGTTCCGGGTTCGAATCCCACATGATCGTTTAGGAGATTACGGAACGGTGTGGAGATATAGGTGCCCTATATCAGGATGTGTTAGGTGGAATCTTTCCCAGAAGTGGTTTCCTTTGAGTTCACGATTACTATTGAACTCGTTTATTTATTTTCTTCTATATTTTCTGTCGTCGAACATACACGCATCCCTCCTAAGTTCACCCCTTTTTAGCTACCCTTATGCGACCACTAATAACATTCCTTATTACGTGCGACCGTATTATCGTGTTTTAATAGACACCGTTTCTATCGCGGCCATACGTAGACCGTTAGATTCCACCGCGAATCAAATATCTTTTCTTTTCAAATACTTTTCTCACACAGGAAGTGTTCGTTTTTTTTTTATTTTACTCTTTTCCAAGCAAAAAACGATTTACAATGACAATCGCATAACGATAGATTTTAAAACATTTGACTATCATTTTAGCGTAGTGAATTCCCTTAGTTCCTTTGTACTTATAAGGGACTAAGTAATAAGATCATTCTGTTAATGTTTATCTCGATTACCATTGTGTAGAAAGAAGAATAATCTTTTGTAAGAAGTTTGTTTGTATAGCAGTTAGAGAAAGTCATGTGAATGTAATACATCAGAATTTTTTTTTAAGTAAAGCGTAGTATGAAGTGAATGATTTTCCTAAAAAAATCTCTTATCGCATTTTTGGAAGATACTAAACGTAAATACCAAGTTTGGTATTTTACTGACTTTCCTTTTTGGATATCGTGTTCACAGACATGTACATATATTTTGGATTGACTTGTGAGGGGAGTGTTGAGTAAAAAGAAACAAAAAATCAACCTTTTTGATTGGAATCTATTTAATTGTAGAAAATACTGTAAGTAAATAAATTAAAGCAATGTTTTAAAGACAGTTTAAATCTAATTTTGCGCTCAAGTTTAATCTATTGAGTGGATAAATTTTGTTTCTTTTTATTCACCTTTCCCGTGATAAATTGATCCAACACTGCACTCACAAAACAACATTGGTCAACTTCACCCCAATTGACAGTATAAAACAGCTTTCAGCTCACTTACGTCATTTATAAATGCTGTTTGTATGAATTGTTGCGACTATAAATAAACCCATTGCTTTGAAACTATTAGAGTTTTAATTCGATATGCTAAATAAACCCTGCATGTAAATTTCAGCTACCTCTGAAATACCCGTGAAATGTCCCCTATATTTAATTAGGCAAACAATCAGCAGTCATCCGATACCCAGTCTGTATAGATTACTGCTTCGTTTGCAACTTCTGCAAATGTTGTAATTTTTTGCTACAATGCAAAGACGTGAAAAGCGGTGTATTAATACAGCAAAGAGAATTTCTCTTCCCTTCCTCTTCTTCCATCCGTCCCATTAAGTGCTTTGTTCATTCACTTTTTTAAAGAAAGTAATTTCGCTGGAAGAAAAAATGGAAAATAAAAGTCTGTGCGTCGTGGATGAATAAGAATGAGAGGATTTTATTTTTAGAGGAATGCGCTCATTTCTGCTTTAGATGGAGCAAGATTACCTCATCAGTTTAATACTAAAGTAAACAACACGACGGTCTGGCAGATGAAAGGAAATTTAAAGTTCTGTCAGCAGCATAATGTGTAGAAATATGGGCAAAATAATGATACTCCTGGTTTGCTAGCCTATGAGAAACATTTTGACAAATATGATAACATTCCCATGACTTTCTCTACCAATTCTTCAATAAAAAATTCTTAAAATTCCTCATTGTTCTAACTGGTTCTCGTTAATCTGTATATACTTACTAAAGACAAGCATTATCTAGATTGCTTCCGTGGTCGAGAGGCTAGCTAGCTGACTTCTCATCCGGAGGTACCGGGTAGGATACCTGGCTGGATTGGGGAAATTTTCTTTAACCAGAATCATTTCCACAGAGTTGGAGAGTATGCATGAATGTGTTTATATTTGAAGAAGATAAAAAGATTAGAAAAGCCAAACGTTAAAATTACCCACAGTCCCAATCAAGGGCTTCTGTATGACCTTAGATGATAAAGTGGGGAGAAATATAAACAAAAAAATCTGATGTTCCATTCACATGACTTTCTCTACATCTCTGCAACAAATTCCATTTACTTCATCTAATCGAGAAAAAATTAGCAGAAATAGTCTTATTACTTGCTTCCTTGTTAGTAGAATCGAAATAAGGATGTACCATAGGCTAAAGTGATAGTCAAAAGCTGGTTGCTATGTAACTGAAGTTCCTTTGTTTTTATGGACACGAGTTCACATAGTCCTGTATGAGAAAAGTATAAGTTTTTTATAGCTGAAACCAAAAACAAGGAATATCTCAAAAAACAATCAACTCCACGAAAAAATGTATATAACATATATCGTGTGTTTTAACGTACTCTACATTTGTTGTGTGGTAAGCTGTTGACCATCTCTTACGGTTTAGCAGTTATGCAAAATTCCGTAAAATTGACCCAGAATAAAGTAGTCTTCAGAGGCTATTCCCAGAAAATTCAAAATATACATTTTATTTGTCAGGTAAATATCCTTAATATACGATAGTTTAATCAAAATTGTTAGAGCCATTTTTCAGAAAATCAAAATTTTCGAAAAAGTTCCAAGTAAAGGGTAGTTTGGGGTGGGAGAATTTTTCTCAAAATCTTCGTGTCGCACCTCTGGAAGATACTAAACTAAATACCAAGTTTGGTATTTTACCGACTTTTCGTTTTACTTATCGTGTTCACAGACACAGGGACACACGGACACACACACACACTGGCCTTTTTCTGAAAATCTTTTTTTGGATACGGGGGAGCCTAAAAAATCTGATGTGTACCATTCAAATGACTTTCTCTATATCCCTGCAACAAGATATTCTTATAAAGCGTATACTTCTATTTAATTCACGCTTATCATAAAAATTTAGCAGAAATAGTCTTATTACTTGCTTTCTTGTAAGTAGAAGCGAAATAAGGGACCACCATAGGTTAAAGTGATAGTCAAAAGCTGTTTGCTATGTGACTGAAGTTTCTTTGTTTGTATGGACACGAGTTCACAAAGTCCTGTATGAGAGAAGTATGGTTTTTATAGCTGAATCCAAAAACAAAGAATATCTCAAAAACAATCAACTCCAAGAAAGAAATGTATATAACATGAGTTGTGTATTTTAAAGTGCTCTACATTTTTTGTGTGGTACGTTTTTGTCCATCTCTTACGGTTCAGCAGTTATGCAAAATTCCTTAAAATTGACCCAGAATAAAGTAGTCTTCAGAGGCTTTTCCCAGAAAATTCAAAATATACATTTTATTTGTCAGGTAAATATCTTTAATATACAATATTGTAATCAAAATCATTAGAGCCATTTTTTAGAAAATCAAAAAAAGTTCAACGTAAAGGGTAGTTTGGGGTGGGGGGATTTTTCTCAAAATCTTCGTGTCGCATCCCTGGAAGGTAATAAATTTAAATACCAAGTTTGGTACTTTAGCGACTTTTCGTTTTTGAGTTATCGTGTTCACAGACACACAGACACACACATGGACCTTTTTTGGATACAGGGGACCCTAAAACATATATTTCCAGCGAAATCTCGGTATCGACTTTTTAGGTGGAGTGCATATAGATAAAGTAACAGTTAAAAATATATCCTCAAAATTGTCATCCTCACAGAAAAATATATTTGACAAAAGTATGTTTTAACGAGATTTACATGTTTTGTGTGGTAAGTTTTTGTGATTCTTCTATTGTTTCCCAGTATTTCAAAAGTTATCCACACCCACACACATTCACAAACACACGGACCTTTTTAAAAAAAAAATTGTTTTTTTTTGTTTAGGGGGTCTCAAAGTATGTATTTCCGGTGAAACCTCGGTATCGAAATTTTGAGTCTAATACAATACCTTCTCTATACGCTATGCACGTAGTATATGTAGTAGAGAAAGTAAAAAGCTGCCTCACTTTTTAACTCTCCTCCAGAATCTGGACAGAACAGCTCGAACATTCTAGTCGTCAAAATTGCGAAACCTATAAAAAAGAACTTGCAGAATTGGATTGCTCAAAATGCTTTAAATGGCACATTGATGGAGCCCTTGAATACTGGCTCACCGTCACTCACAGGCAGCTACTATCTTTTAGCAGAGAAGTACTCCTCCATATATAAAGCGTTGATGTAGGCATACTCAACATTGAGTAATTTGTAAACACTTAAAAATGTTTTATTTTTGAGAGGCACTAGGAATAGAATACGACGGAGGAGACTTGCCACCGAAATTAATCCTTGTTTCTTATAAGCTTATGCCATTTAAATGTATTCATCCGCGCTGTGTTACATTTGCATGTCCTCTGATTGCTAATGTACACCTTTGAATGATGTCACTCAAAGAGAAGTGACAAACCAATATAAACGCTCCGACAAGCAAGATGCATATGTTGTCTTCATCCTGATAGGCAAGTCTGAAACTAGGGATCCTCCCATCTATTTCATGAAAAAAGTGTATTCCAGATGAATTAACTTTCTTAAGTAATATATCTTATCCATACGGTTACGTTTAACAATTCCTTTTGAATATATTAGGATAAATAACCATTTTAAATAAGGAACTAATTACTCCCTATTCCATGACGAAATGAGAGGTGAGAAGCTCACGTGGCCGTTAAGAGATAAGGACAATGTTATGTGAAACAAAACTTAGAGGATGAGGCGAGAGGATACATCGGGTGGGCGGAACCAGGAGCGACGTCACGAATCTACCACAGTTTTCAGATTGAAACACAGTCGGTCAGGCATGTGGGACGGATGATGATAATGGATCGCCTGGAGTGGCTCTCATCCCGGAATTCAGCCAAGGTTGGTGGCCGGAAATAGTCACTTTGAATATTTTTCCTCTGACCGCAACACCACCAAAATTTCCTACACTAAAAGAAGCAGTCAAAGGATGAAAGATGCATGAAATTACAGTGGAAATGACAGAGGGACAGGAAATGTAAGGGTGAAAATCTTCAGGCCAAAAGCTCGGGTGAAACATCCTACCAAAACCCGTTGGTCAGGTAGGCTGGCCACGGTGATCAAGCCCGCGACCTTTCAATGCGGGCCACAGACAAAGGAAACATTTTCTCCCTTGCATTAATCAGAACTCAACTGCTAAGCGCATGCACCCATTTGAAGAGCCAAGTGGGTAGGTAGGACAACTCTCATTCGCTTCAAGGTCTTTCTCTCATCGCTCCACAATATACATAAATTGCTATTGGACCTGAAATGGAGGTCAAAGCACACCTAAGAAGATTTTTTCTGCAATAATTTATCAATTTATGCTGTGAAATTTCTACCTGAAGATGCAAGCTCCATCATTGTCCTTGTTCTTGTGGCAACATTTTAAGCCGCTGAAATTCAACAGCATCGGGTATGCAAGTTTGCTGCCATGCATTAGCATTTACAGTAGCTAACAGCAATAACGATAACGATAATAATAATAATAATAATAATAATAATAATAATAATAATAGACTCCCAGAAGCGAAAAATCATTTCGAGACAGAGTACTTCAAGAAATCTAGGTCACAACTATATATTTTGCTGATTTAGAGCTGTGAAGAGAATTTCTTTGCTGAACTATCTATATAATGCCTTGAACATATCCTATTTCCTTTTGACCTCTATTTTTCCATCACCTCATTTCCTTCACTTGTAACATGATGTGATTCAGTTTCATTCAGTCTATTTCTTCCTGCAAGTACTTCGAAATACACTCAACTGAAATCGAGACATATGACATTCGTTTCATTTAGAAACGAATGATTCTTCAACAACTAATCAGATGAAAGCTTCTTCTTTAACTATTTCCTGTTGATTGATATAGCAATTAGTACTTATTAGTACTCCATCCAAAAATTCGATACCAGGTTTCGCCATAAATACTGATATAGGGTCCTCTGAATCCAAAAAAAGAAAAAAAAAAATAGAAAAAAATCCGTACATGTGAGTGTGTTAAATATCAAACTTGGTATTTAATTTTAATATCTTCCGAATATGTGACACGGAAGATTTTCATGAAAATCCTCCACCCTCAATGACCCTTTACAAGAAATATTTATAAAAAGTTGAATTTCTCAAAAACGGCTAACGATTATGATTAGAATACCACGTGTTAAAGATCTTTTATAACAATGAAATGTATATGCTGAGTTTTCAGGCAAGAGCCTCTAAGAACTCTTCATCCTGGATGAATTTTAAATAGCTTTGTATTACTGAAAAACCGTATGAAATAGGCAAGAAGCTACTAGATAGTAAAAAGGTAGATATTGACCCATAACACACACAATATATATATATATATATATATTAAGAGTTAATCCTATTCGAGATATTCTGTGTTATTATTTTCAATTTTAAGCTACTCACTTTTCTCAACCGGCAGGTCATCATATTTTGTCCCTTCTTTGTTTTACTTGAATAAAATAGAATCGTATTTGAATTCTTTCACATAGCGATCGGCTTTTAAAATATTTGACTATCACTTTGCCCTATATTTCCCCTCTACTTACAAAGAAGCAAGTAACAAGAGCAATTCTGCTAATATGTATCTCAATTAGCAATGTAGATAAACGAATAATCTTTTATAAGAAAATTTTGACTACGGAACAGTTAGAAAAAGTCATGTAAATAGAACAAATCAGATTCGTTTTTTGTTTTTGTTGTTCATATTTCTTTGCAGATATAATGGAAATAAAAGAGAACAGTAGGCTTAAGTGATAGTCAAAACATTTAAGAGCTGGTGTTAAGTGATATTCATAAAGTTGCTTTCATTTTGCAATCCTAGAGAAAAATTCTGATGAGTTACATTCACAAGACTTTCTCTACCCATTCTTACGCATAACCTTCTTCTTTCACGATTAAGGTACTTTCCTGTTCTGGTTCTATATTTGTTAAAGTCATATTATTTGGGATCGTCCAATTTAATCTTCTTCTTCCAAGTTTGTAACAAAGGACTATTTGTGTATTCTTTCGTCTGGCATGATTTGGAGATGTTCAACCCCGTTTGTTTCTATATTTCCTTTAAAAAGCGGTCTTCTCTGATTGTCTCATTTGTAATATGTTCCTCTCTTGAACAACCCTAGGCTGACTGTAAAAATCTTATTTCAATTGCTTGCAACAACCTTATGTGTTTCATTCATTTAACTTTCTTTAGCTCTTCCCCAAACAAACGTTTCTTACAAATGATTATTCTTTTATCTACATCATGCTAATAGAGATAAACGTATTACTTGCTTCTTTGTAAGTAGAAGGGAAATATGGGCTAAAACGATAGTCAAATCTTTTAAAAGCCGGTCGCTATATGAAGCAATTGAAATTCAATTCTCTTTGCTTGCTGGGATTAAACAAAGTATAGACAAAAGGAAGATCTTTCCGTTGGAGAAAACTTTAAGTAGCTTAAAACTTAAATCAATAACACGGAATATATTGGTAACGTTAACCTAAACTGTGTGTTTTGACGAGATCTACATTTTTTGTATATTAAGACATTGTGGTTTGCCAGTTATACTAAAGCCACTATGTTTATCTTAAAACTATAGTTAACATATGATATATTAATCAAAATCGTTGGACCTATTTTTTAGAAAATCAAATTTTCGCAAAATGTTCCATGTAAGGATAACTGGGGATAGGGGATTTTACTGAAAATTCTCGGGTCATATCCTTGGAAGATATTGAATTTAAATGTCAAGTTCTGTATTTAATTTACATTTCGTTTTTGAGTTTTCCACTGTCACATACATACACGCACGCGAACCTTTATCTGAAAGTGTTTTTCTTTTATTCAGAGGGCCCTAAAATATGTATTTCCGGTGAAATTTTGGTATCTAGTTTTTGGGTGCTATATAAAATCTTCTCTACCCACTATGTACATTGTACCTACGTGCTAGTTTACGTTAATCGAGATAACATTAGCGGAAATATTTTATGACATATTTACTTGTAGATGCAATGGTTATAGGAGGTAACGTGTCTGCCTCACATGTAAGTAACACGGATAAGCTTTTTTTCCTGAGTTTTCCTTTATTCTGAGAAGACCAATACTGAGTAACTTTAACCTTACATAGACTTGGCTCATTTGACTATAATTTCACTGATTCCAATCGTTGTCCTATATGACCTAATACTAAACTAACTAAAAAAAAAAGTCTAATGTTTTTCAATCACGTGACCATCTGTTCTGCAACCAAACCATTCTTAGAAGTATCTACTTCATGCTAATCGAGATAAACATTACCAGAAATGGAATTATTACTTAGCTCTTTATAAATAGATAGGAAATACGGTAACCAACTGGTCACTTTTTTTAGAAGATATCGCTATACGATTATCGTTGAAAATCGGTTCTCTTTTCAAGAACTTTAAAATTGAAACCACTATCACAGAAATCTCGGAAATGGTTAGCTCTACAAAAACTGATATGACATAAATTGTGTGTTTTAATCAGATATACATATTTTTATGTGACGTAGAATCATAATTGAGAGTAAAAATAATAATTTCAAATAAACAGATACCCAGGGCTGCCCGGGTCTTAACGCAGGGATTGCAAGTGGATTTGTGGTTGATAAAGAGGCGTAAGGACAGGTTTCTACAGGTTCTCAGGTTTCCCCCGCTATTTTTCTCTACCAAAATTGCCTTTCCTTTCATCAATTTCATCGTCATTTCTAGAATTCGGTTTTGGGTTTTGAAGCAAACATAGTTACGAACACACAGAGCAGGTAGCGTTATACAGAGACGGTAGTGGGGAGGCGCTTGTAGCGTAAACATGCAAAAGTACCCATCCTTCTAATTCATAAAGTAGCACAATAAAATGATTATTTCATGCTATGACTGGTAAATAAAAACGTCTAATACTGTTGCTGATAAAAGTATAAACCTTGATATAAAATTCAAGATAATAATGTGCAGAGCTTTGAAAAGATAATGAATTTAAATCAACCAAACTCACTCAGAGTTCATTGCAGTGAATTGAGAGATAAAAATGCATGTATCGAAAGAAAATGCTCTCGTCCTATTCACTTAAAATATGTTTGAATCATCCATGAGTTTGTTCAGTATCGAAAACCTGCTCATTCGTATTTTCCACATTTTCCAATCTACGTTCTCTTTCATTATTCACTGGTTTATATACTAGCAGGAACTAAACGAAGCCAGGCAGTGAGAATACTAGATAGTGCAACAAATTTCAAAACGAGCTATAGAGACCACGCCTTCTCCAATACGTCATAGTTATACTCTATGTGCACCGAAACTTAATCCGGCAATTTCGTGACCCCGGATCTAACTCTAGTCATTTTACATCATCTTCTTCCTCACCGTCATATCAAGCATCACCCATTCTGGCTACTCTGTCTGATCCAGGGTCCGTTGTCTCTTCAACAGACTTTTGGCAATTGGTGGTTGCTGGTAAGTCCTGGTGTGTGTAATCCTCCATGTGAGGAGGACAAATAGCGAAACAGGAACAGATTTTAGAACCTACAGTGTTTATATAACGACTTTAAAAATAATTACAGTATATAGTAACATATACTAAAGAAAATTTAAAACAGGTAGGATCATTGTATGTCGAGAGAGATTGCTCCTTAATAACGTTTGAGGTACCGAGTACGATTCCCGGTCGTCACCCATTCCTACCATTATTTTTTATGATTTTTCCTGACTTATAATGGATTTCTGTGGTGGCTTATTCTTCCACGGATTTCCTCCTCTACATTTCCTTTTATTTCGTTTACAATTTTCAGATTTTAGTTTCACTTTGGAGCTCTGTGACGTTCGGTACCGAAAAGATGCCATAGAGGCTGGAACTTCTCGATGGCAACCTTTTGCGCCCATCTTTGGGTTCGTAATTCCCCGGTCCCTCTAGAACAGGTTTGGCTGCTGCCAAAAGATCAGTGAGTAATTCGCTCGCTACTCATCGGAGCTCTATTGTCGGCGCAAAACTTCTGGAATCGTGACTCTGACCGCCAACCCAGCTACCGAGCCTAGCTTATCGGAGTTTGTGACATGATACTTTGCTTACTTAAAGTCACAACGAGCAAACTTTGAACAGTCTGTATCGAAATGTTTCGAATATGTTTGTATTCAAAGTGGACAGTTAATAGTGTTCATTATATTTTTTAACCATGGCTGCTACGTTTTCAAAGTTAAGTGGCAAGGTATTACTTAATCAGAGCAGAGAAATAATTGTAAATGTGCCTGACCTCATGAAACAAGAAGCGGAGGTGAAAGAAGAAAATGTATATTCCCCGAGTTCTTCCAAAGCCTGATGAAAGTGAATGAAAGAGTAGCCAAAGCAACTGATATTTCACTGAATTCGTTTCCAGGGTGCTCAAAGATAAGAAAGAAAGAAAAATAAAACTTAATATATCACTTTTAAATTGAAAGATGTGGAACAGTTGTATCGCCAGCGAATTGCAGAAATTGGCAGGTGGCCAGAATTGGAAAATATATGTCGACATGTTGTGAACATTGAAAATCATTAGAAAGAATTGTAAAAAATCAAATAGAAAGAATTCTAATCCAGGATAATGGTGCAGAAAGTAGCGATAACGTTTGATGATGACAATGACGTGAGCAAATACGAAGGAATGTTAGGTGTGGAAGAATTGGAGGCAGACGATTGACATTGTTTATATAGTAGGTCATTTAAATAGCTATTTTATAGATATGAATATACATATGAAAGCATGTTTATCAGTGCAGCGGCGTATAGTGCAGGTGTATAAGGGGCGACAGATATTTGACATTGACTGTGACAGGCATTCTTCCAGCATGCACGAATCGACTGTTGAACTGCTTGTCTGAAAGTATAACTCGCTTCCTAGCTCTCATTAAGATTTTCACATGTCCAGATCTGTTGCGCCAGTTATACCTACCACATGCAATACAGCCAATATTGAGGAGAGGCTTTCGTCACAACTGAGTCAGCCGTTGGAAAGGAAATGGCAGGACGGGAGTGTTGTGGTATGATATTCACTCTCCCCCTGCTAAGAGTTTCGTTTTTATATTGTAACACAAAAATAATAAAATCAGTAACTTTTTCCGGTTAATTTCATTTAATTACAATAGGTATCGTAACATCACGGATTCTACATGCTCAGCAGTGGATAATAATGTCTACTTCACATCTTAAATACGCTATTAGCAACTGTTTTTTCCTTGCACCATTCCTTTAAAATAAATTGCATTCAAATCTATATTTTTCTAACACCATTAGAATGAATGCATTATAAAACATATAACATGGCGGCTTATACTCGGCATGGATAATAAGATCATTTTCACTTCCTAAATGCGTTATGTTAGCTGTACAGTCAATTTAATCTTACTATATATGCAAAAATACTTGAATCAGCACAAATATAATAGTTTGTTAAGATTATTTCTCATGTATGGAATTAGGTGACCAGCAATTGTTATATTTCGGCTGCATCATGTTTTTTTACAGAGAAAATCTCTGTTGGGAAGAAATAATATCAAGCTAAACAACGTCAATTAAACCTTTCTTATTCTCAGTAATGGAAATGGAATATTATTTATGGACACTACTATGGTTCTCAGCGAACTATACTGGGCGCGAAAGACCGCTTGCTAAGGGCCTCTTTATCAGGCTTGAGGTTCTTTTACGTCTTATACTTTTGCTGATAAAAGTATAAAGCTTGATATAAAAATTCAAGATAATAATGTGCAGAGTGAGTGAGTGAGTGAGGGAGTGAGTGAGTGAGTGAGTGAGTGAGTGAGTGAGTGAGTGAGTGAGTGAGTGAGTGAGTGAGCAAAAAATGCAATGTCGAATAAACAAGATATTTAAGGATGCTCACAAAAAATTTCAACCATTTTCCCAACAATAAACAAACCTTTCAAACAAATGTCTTTAAATCTAATATTTCTGAAATATATACGCGAAGGCTGTCCCAGAAGTACCCGACCCAAAGTATAATAGGCGGTTTTTGTTCAAAACAACAGCAATGGTAAAAAGTACCAACCTTAGAAAGCTTAAGTTTGAAGTTTGACGATTTTAATTTGTAAACATAAATAGAACTGGTCATCGTTATGCGATACAATACTTTCAATTGAAAAGGTCTTAGTTCTACTAGTATTAAAGCAGTTTTGGCATCAATCCTTTCCACGATATTTATTACTGTGGATATGAATGTCATTATAATTTATTTTGATTAATGTTTTACCTACTGTGCCACCAATGTTTTGTTTGTTGTTATATATAGTGAAGAGCTATAATATATTGCAAAGCTGGCACGAAGGGATCAGCTTTAACTACAGCCTCAGTCTCCTGTATTATTTTGTGTTTGTGTAACGAAATTTTGTGTTTTTGAGAAATGCTTTCTTTAAGGTTGGTAGGTTGGTAACCAAAACGGCAATGAGAACGGGAAGCAATGTAGCATACACCAGCTTGGTTCACAAAAGCTCAGTAACGAAAACGAAAATGCATTTCGACAACCATATGGATCTCAAAATGGAAAGCCACTTTAACTGGCCGGTGACATTTTTCCTGTTCTGCTTCGTACGTAATAGGAACTTAGGCCGAGAAGGTATTTGATATCGAGAGTTTACTGTAACTACACTTGTTTGATTCCTTGAATCCAAAAATAAGATTAAAAAAAAGTGCATGTGTATGTCTGTGAGTCTGTAAATAACAAAAGGCAGTTAAATACCAAGTTAAACATCTTTCAAGGTTGCGACACAAAGATTTTTAAAAAAATCCCCCTTTAAATGAACCTCATAGTTTCGAAATGTTTATTTTTCTAAAATGACAGTTCTGATCAAAATATTTATACTAAAGATATTTACGTGAAAAATAAAATGCATATCTCGTATTACGTGGGAATAGCTTCTCAATTCCTCTTTATTTTGAAAAGCTTTAACTGGTAAACCGTTAGAGGTACTCAAGAGCTTACTGTACTTAAACGTTCATCCCTTCAAAACACACAATTTATGTCAAAAACATTTTTGTTGTAGAGATATTCATTCTCAAGATGTGGCTGTATTATAGGTTTCACATTTTCAATATTTATACTTTGCTCAAATGGGAAGTCGTTGGTCATATTTTTTCATCCTGGCGAATCAAAGAGAACTAAACTTTAATACCACCATAGAGCAATCGGATTTTAAAAGATTTGTGTATCGCGTATTTCCCTACTAAGGGATTTAGGAACTTTTACCATTTTTGTTAATGTTTATGTATATGTATGTGTATTTATTTATTCTCTGCAATTGGGTACTGCCCGGTGGCAGAGTTAAATGTACAAAATTCACTTACAATAATAATCTTAAGTTATATTAAGAATAGTAACACAGCATATTACATATACATATTTTTTAAATGCCTAACCACTTATTGTTCAGTATATCAATACTTATGTCAATTACCAGCTAGTTTATAAATAGTTATTATGAAGCCTCAACATTACTACTATACATTACTAATATTATATACATTAATAATAATATACACTAATACAGTTTTTGAGATCCTTAATTACTTCACTATATTTACTAAAATTAAATAACATTTATTCTCTTTAGATTATTCCTAAACTTCTTTAAGGTCAGAGGGCAGCACTGAAAGGCTGCTACAGGCAATTCATTACATTTTTCAATGGTTCTATTAGCAAAAAAATTTTCCTACGTAGGTTCTGTACCTTCTACCCTTAATTTTATACAAATGATCGAATCGTCCGTGGTATGCTGGGTTTTCTAACCTCTTCCTATCATCCACCCATGCATTTAAACCAGTATACGCTTTAAATAGTGCGACTAACCTATGTGTTTTACGCCTAACTTTTATCTAGATAACTATGAAGTAGATAGAAGAATAATATCTTCAAAGAATAGTTTTCTGCAACATAGGTACAGAATGAAGCACATCAGATTTGTTCACCTGTCTCTAGATTGCCAGTGTTATGCGGATAAACTAACGTCAAAGAGTCGAAGCAATTTTGATTAGATAGAGCTCCAGCAGCGATTTTATGTCACCGTTGCCTAGAATAATATCTACAGCAAAGAACGTAATATGAACAGTATGAATCTAATATACCGTTCCCGGGTAACAAGAAAGAGGAAGTTAAAAATTGGCAAAATCTTCCTTTCCGTTCCAGGGGCACAGGAAAGCTTCCTTTCAATTGTGAACGTTCCCATTAAAATACGTGTATTTCAACTTTTTATTCTAGTTACCGGTCTCGGTTGTTGTGAACCAGCTGTTAATGTTGATAAGCATGTAGCAGATATTATAACACGAAGACCGACATAAAATACGCGCTAGTAGGTACAGTATATCGAATCAATATAGATATATACGCATCTATAGTAAATCAAAATAAGCAATGTATTCCACCCAAAATTCGATGTGGAGTTCTCATCCAAAATATCAGTTATGAGATTTCCTGAGTGCAAAAGAGAGAGAAAGAGGAAAAAAAAAAAAGACAAACATAAAAAACGATTCCTAGAAAAATATCTATGTTGTGTGTACAGAGAGAGACAGACAGACAGAACATAGGAATAAAGCCAAAAAATGAAATCTATGAGTATATAAATAAACTAAAAGTATTGTAAATGGGACCAATGTTTTCATTTGTTCTTAAAAGTTTGAATTTTGGGCAAAATTCTTTTTTTGGGAGGAAGGGCCTTTGTTTAATCGTACTCAATTCATCCCTCTCTTAAAGCTACGACGAAAGATTTTCAAGAAGATATTACCAGCTCAAACTGTTGATATTGATAGAAAATTATTTTTATATATTTCTCAAAATTTGTTCTAATATCACCCAAAAATAAAAAATTAAGTAGGAATTAAACTCCCTTAAAAATAAAAATAAATCATATTTAATCTAAAAAAGTAAAGTATAATATAAACAGTAATATTAAACCTATAAATAAAATTATTTATTACAAATATACACAGTATATTATAAAATTGATAACAAATAATATGTTAGCGAAAATATGTGTTTTTGTTATTTACATAACAAATAAAACCTAAAAACAGAATTTTCATTCTGGTTAACGTTGTATAATTTTAACTGTTACTCCAGATGCCAGACAAAAACTTCCTACATAACAATGGAAACTTCATTCAAATACGTAATTTATGTAAAATATATTTTTGTGACATTACACTCTTCAGACATATTCATTGGTACTGATTTGAATGCTCAATTACTTTATTTTTTTCTGATTTATTTCTTTTTGCAAATAATAATGCTCCATCAGAGCATAAAGCAACCTGCGTCTTAAGGATCTGACTATTCCTTCAACCTGGTATATGCTATTTATACCCACAACTAAATGGAGGATAAAGAATCAGAACCCCAATCACCATTCATAGACTCGTGTGGCTCTTTACGACTTACGTGACCCCGGTTGGAGGAGTAATGGGAAGGGCAACTAGATACTATGACGACAGGCGAAAGCATGGATGAGGTTCACAGCGGCTTCAGATTGAATGCCTTCGACGCCGCACGGGCACACGGTACTTGAGTCTCTGGTTCACCGTCCAGCCGCAACATACCGAACATTGCCATCTGGCCCTTTAACCAGGAAACAGCTGAATGTAAGAAAGAACCTTCACAGTATTCGACTAACCACCCAGGAAAACTCCCGAAAAAACCCATGGATCAGGAAGACTGGCCACTGGAATCGTACATACGACCTTACGAATTCGATTCACAACGTTATCGCGCGCCATCTCGCTCACTCAATGTATAAATAAGCTATTTCTACAAACCGTTATCTGGATTTACAGGAATTAGATAGAAAAACAATATGATGTCTTCCATTCACATAGTTTTCTCTACATCTCTGCAACAAATTGTTAAGAAGTTTGTTCTTCCATTTGTTCATGCTAATTGAGAAAAATTAGCAGAAATAGTCTTATTACTTGCTTCCTTGTAAGTATAAGCGAAATAAGGGAGTACCATAGGTTAAAGTGATACTCAAAAGCTGATTGTTATGCGACTGAAGTTCCTTTGTTTGTATTAACAGATGTTGACAAATTCCTTTATGAGAAAAGTAAGGTTTTCAAAGCTGAAACCAAAAACAAAGAATATCTCAAAAACGATTAAGTCCACGAAAAAATGTATATAACATAAATTGTGTGTTTTAACGTGCTCTACATTTTTTATCCATCTCTTACGGTTTAGCAGTTATGCAAGATTCCGTAAATTTCATCCAGAAATCAAAATGTTTTCCATATAAAGGGTAGTTTGTGGTGGAGGAATTTTCTTGAAAATGTTCGTGTCGCATCCTTGGATGATACCAAACTTAAGTACCAAGTTTGGTTTATAGCGGTTTTTGAGCTATGCTGCCCAGAGACACACACATATGGACATTTTTCTAAAAATGCTTTTTTTGGATTCAAGGTGTCTCAAAACATATATTTCCGGTGAAATCTCCGTATCGAATTTCAATATACACTATGTACATAGTACGTGTAAAGAAAGCAATAAGCGACGCCGTGGCGGAGTGGCTAGACTGTTAGTCTCTCACCTAGGCGGCCCAGGTTGGATCCCAAGGGATCGAATGTGAGATTTCCGGTGGTGAAGAGGCGTCAGAGAGGGACTTTCCGTGTTTTCTTGTTTCCTCCGCTGTTCGAATTCCCCGCTGATCATCTTTCCTTTCAACTATTTCACCACTTCCTCAGTTTCGTACCAGGCGTCAGACTGATCACCCATTCGGGCTATTTTCTTTGATCCAAAGCATCTGATTAACATAATCTGAACCTAGGTGCTGGCCTGTAATTCCTGAAGGTGTAAGTCCCACATCTGAGGAAGCTAAACAGAAAAATACATCAAGAAAGAAACAAACATTTTTAGAATTAGTTTGCAGAAGTGTGGGCACAGAAATACACGTGAATCTAAAACATTATATGTTTTGAAAATATAATTTTTGAAGAGGTATTCACTCTTTAAATGTTTTTCATAGCCATTTGTTGAAATAATTTGTATTTTGCAAAATTCAAAAGAAAGTGTAAACGAAACAATTACTATTATTATTATTATTATTATTATTATTATTATTATTATTATTATTATTATTATTATTATTATTATTATTATTTTGCTTAGGAATAGCAAACAAAGTTTAAAAGGTCCGTATGTTGTTGTCACTTTTATTTAAAGACTTCCCAGGAATTAATTATTATTGGCATCAGAAACACCAGTTTTTGCGTTATGCGGGGGCTATTTATCACTGCTCAGTTTCACTTTGCATTTAAAGACGTATATCAAGAGCCCACATTGTCAGGATTTTCTGTTATCTTAATGGTGCTAGAATGTTTCTCTGCTAAAGTTATTTCCTTGAAAAATTTCCCACGAAGTGAACGTCCTAAGCGGAAATGTCAACTGAGGTCAGGCAGGTCAAAGGGCAAGAAAGATGAGTGGGCAGGTTACAGTGATATAACCTATCATGACATTGTTTTAAAATAAAGTCTGGTGTGGGAAGTGTAGACGGAGCTGTCAGCTGCAACATAGCCTTCTGACATGACCTTTTCGTTACCTAACTAGTGGTGCAAAGTGCTGAATATATGTGGAGACTTTTTGCTACGGCATTCAAGCTATTTCATAAAGTATGCAAACTAATTTTAGAAAAAAATTACACGACTAGATTAATTAGCATCTTTTTAAAGTGAAACCTCACCGAGCGGAATGATTCAGACGTTTGCTTCTAGGGCCTTCGTTCCAGCATCCTATATTTTCACGGTTTTCTAAATTCGGCCAGTGAATGCTGGGGTAGATTATATTCCAGTAGTTTTCCTCTCTATCATTACATCTCATTTTATTTTCATAGTTGCAGGAATGGAGGTGGAGGTGGTGTGCGACGTATACGAAGGATGTTGCTTTGAGGAGTAAATTGTTTTTTCCCTGACAGTTTTTGTCGCCCTCCGTGGTGTAATGGTTACCATGCTAACTTCATAAACCTTAGGTCGCGAGGACGATGGATTTTTTTCGGGCGTAAAAATCCTTAGCATGGCTTCCTTCGGAAGGGAAGTAAAACCGTTGGTCCCGTGTCGTAGATTTACGGCACGTAAAAGAACCTCAAGCCTGATTGAGAGGCCCCTGAGCAAAATTAAACGGTCTTTAACGCCCAATTTAGAATGGGACGCTGAGAACCACAGCAGTTAAATAGCGTCCATAAATAACACGCCATTTCCATTTCCCTTACATTTATTCACGGTAGGCATACCAGCATTGCTTCAGACCTTATAGTTTGAGACAGTACAATTCTTGTCATGGGGCAAAGAATTATTCAGAAGGGAAATGTAAATCATAGCTAATAATATACATTATATCAAGAAGAGAAAATATAAATGTACAGTAAAAATGGGAAGGATAGAAAGACTTTAAACACATATAGGTAGCCGAGTTGTCACGAGCTGGTGGCACAAGATACCGTTACCGAGGGTAAGGGGTGGAGAATACACTGTTCGAGGGAACTAACGGGACAGAAAACAATGATCTCCGCTGGTCAGGCGACATTGTGAGGCACTTGGGGAAGATCATCGGCAGAACCAAGATGTGATATTTGAGAGTGTGGTGTAACCCTTAGCTGTGACGGAAATAATTAATTTTAAGACCGAACATAGCATCGTATCAAACTAATAGATAATAAAAATAGTCACCGGCGATACAAGTGTAAATTCGTAGTAGAAAATTAAGAAGTATACGCGTGTGTTCGACGGCGGAGAAAGGCCGAACTAAATTAATAAAGCACGTGTGTCTCACCACACCGTGATTGAATTTCCATGCTACTAAAAATCCTGAGCTAGGGAACCCACACATCCGCACCATTCCTACCACTCATAATCTGCGCCCGGGATACGAACCCGTACCAATACCGCCGCAAGTTACACCCCTAAAATAAGTGCAAAAGCTCTGCAAGGAGGTAAACTTTTGGGTGAATTCTTGAGACAACATTTTTCCCAATCACAATTTCATATAAAAGGAAAATTGAGTGTTCCAGATTTCTAGTTCTCTTCAATAAATATTTGCTAGAAATGGTGGATAGCGTGGTGGTGGCGGGTCTGCCTCACATTCAACAGGTCGTGAGTTTTAATCTCGCTTAAGGCAAGTTACACTGGGTAAGGTTTTATTCAGGATTTTCCCTTATCCTGAAGAGAGAATTTTGAGTTACTTTAAGCTCCAGTGACCCCGAAATCTTTTGAGCATCATTTTACCAATTTCATTCATCATCCAATATGATCAACCAGGTTAAAGAACTTTAAGCTCTAAAAAAAAAGCTCTAAGGTCAAGTATCGGACTTATTGTTCAACTGTCAACCTACATGGAATCTAAACTTGCAAAAAATAATAAATAAAGGGAAATGAATATATGGTAATCAGAATAAACGAATAGAAAATCGGGGAATCAAATCAAAGCAATTGTATGTACAAAGCAATTTTGAGACCCATAATTACCTATAGGTTATTTGTATGGTGACCCAAACTTCTAAGGCCAGCTAGAAAACTTTGCAATGTTCAAATTCTATGCATAATTGGGATTGTAAAAACTACCCTATTAGGCACTCTGAAAGTTCTCCCTAATCTTCCACCTATTGATTTGATCAAAGTTAATGCAGGACTTTTGGCATTTCGAATGAGCCTTAACTCTACCTAGAATAACTCTAACAAAAGGGACATGCCAGAATTACAAATATAATCAACAATCCCCCAAGTTGAGATAGGCAGTAATTATATGATACTAAAATTATGTTTTGATTGTTCCTTATCATATTAGAATTGATTCAGAAAAAGATAAATTGTTCAAAGGGTCATACGGTTCTAAAACACACAATAGATCAGGAGCTGGAATACAAGTGGAAGCACCAAGGAGCGACTCTTGGTTGCAACACCAACTTATTCTAAGTCAAGATATTTGCAATTGCAACCTGTGTCAGGGAAAATCTAAGAAGAGGCTACAAAGATGTCAACATCTGGATTTTCACTGGTAATCAGGCAGTCCTAAAGGCAATTGCAAGTCATCAGATAACCTCTAAGTTACTCTAAAACTGCCTAATAAACACTGTACAAATAACAAAACACAAGGTTATTCTTGGATGGGTGCCAGGACAAAAGTGAATTTTATTCAATGGAAACAAGGAAAAGGTTTGCGCAATCATTTATTAGTCGTGAATCAGTTTTTGGCATCCTTATAAATCATTGATGCGTGGACTAACTATTACTACCAACCAAAATGAGTGCAAACAGAAACTTAACTTAACAGATCCCAAATAAACCTGATAACAAGAGTTGTTTATTAAGGAAACATCTACATATAAAGGAATCTCCAAATAAGAACCAATATAAAGTTTGTACAATATACAGGTGGAAGCAACCTCTCATATAATTTTCAAAAGTGAATCTCTGGTTAGGAAAAGCATCAATTTCATAAATCCAAAGGAAAATCTTAAACAAATTTAATTTATAACCTACATTAGGCATACAAGGCCTATGTAGACATAACTAAAATAGGCAAGCACTATGTTTAAGCTATAGTCACATTCTTAAGGGCTGCTCGCTGTGCGATGGCTTTGAAATTCCGTTCTTCTTGCATGACAAGGCTAAAAAACTAACAACGGCTTCCCATTTAAAGAAAGTATAAATATTTTAAAATGAAACCAATAAACTAATAATAAACATATCTCGAAAATGGCTGATTCCAAAAAAGTGTTGCCATCACTTGCCTATTTAAACGAGATCTACAGTATTTCTATAGTAAGTTTTTGTCTATCTCTTAGGTTTACGAATTATACAAAAGTCACTCAGAATCAAGATAGATTTAGAGGCTATGACATATTATTTGTCATTAAAAAGTCCTAAATTCATGATATTTTTGTGAAAAAAAATTTAAGCTATTTTTAAAAAAATGCCAGTATTTTCGAAAAATGTTCCATATAACGAATTTTGTGTGAGAGACATTCTTGAAAACCATCGTGTTTACTGTGAACTGCCAGCACCAAATGGCCGCCGATGTGAAGCAATGTTGTCCCACAGGAGTTCTTTAACATGTCATTAAATCTACTGGTGTAGCACGTCTGCATCACATACAAGAGGTCCCGAGTTCGAATCTTGATTTCAGTGAATTCTCGGATATGATATGTTTCCAGTGTTTTACCTTATCCTGAGAAGACAAATCAGATAACTTTAAGGAGCACTGGGGATGAAAGGTTGACTATAATCGGTCAAAAAACTAAAATTTACTTTTATGGCAAATAATAGTTTTTGGAACCTTTGGGCTTCCATAGAGTCAAAATTTATACGCCCCCACCCACATTTCAAGATCGTACAAGTTTCCTAAAATACTATTTTATATAACATTTTTTTTTTCAAAACTAGTTCTTCACACTTTCAGATTGTTCCACGCGTCTAGTTAGACTATAATTTCCTAGATGTTATTGTAATATTACGGATTACAAAATTATCTCAACTCTAATAGTAATTTTTAAAAAAAATTATGAAAAATTAAGTTTTTAAAAAATTGTCATAATCCATTATTCAAAGTTATTGAAAGTTATGTGTCATTCAAAGCTCCAATGCAAAAATACCAAACAATTTTCTCAAACTCTAAGTCGTGTGGAATATTTTTACTGTACAATATATTGACATAATAACATTTATGCAGTAATTTATATCTGGAAAAGTTTTCCCATGTTTAATGAAGTTTGGTATTCATATTAACACAAGAGAAATGTAATCACTGTACAATTTTCTGAAAAATTATAGGTAAATATAATAATTCAAAATGTCACTCCCAATGACTTAAATTCTTAGATCCCTGGCTCATCTGAGTATTGTTTCATTTCATTAATTAATTCATTCGTTCGTCATCCAGGATTAAAGGGCGTTAAACGTAAAAAAAAAAAAAAATTGTTACCCTTTACCACATAGTCAAGCTTGGCATGAAAGAAGTGCTTTTATTGCCCTTTTTTCTAAATATAAGAAATATAACATGTTTAGGTAGTTTGCTAGTCTAACTGATTATAAACTTGCTGTTAGGTTAAGCAAGATTGATTATCTGTCATTTTTGGTTAACTGTCAAGCCCATCCTGCACGTTATAACCGGTAATCGGTGTTATGCTATGTACTGCTTTCCATCCTTGAAACTTCCGATGAGGCAAGTAACTTATCTACTCTTTTCAATATCTAAATCACTTGAAAGAGAATTACGGATCTATAAAATTAAAAATCTAATGTGTTGCATTCACAGAAGTTTCTCCACTGTTCCATCGTTTGTTAGTGGGTATATAAACCATCCATACGAAAGTTTATCACATTTATATAAACGTTTGCAGAAATAGCAGTTACAGTTTTCATTTCGTTTTAGGTAAAAAGAAAATAGCGATAGTCAATGTTTTAACAACTAGACGCCATTCTTTTTTTTTATTTATTTGTTTTAGGTCGCTTTAACTCTTAGATCATATCGTGACCATACAATAATTATACCAATTGAATTCATTATATTTCAATGGCATTATTTACACGTTAAACACAGGTACGTGAATTAAAATTATATTAGAAAAGCAAATTAAATACAAAAAGTTATTTGCACACTAAACACAGGTCTATGAATTAAAATTACATAGATTTAAATAACATTTTTGAATAGGTATATTGCTGTTAAAAGTCAGTTTTACACAGATTTAAAATATTGCGAATTTGTACATTAGAGTTTGAAATCCAGTTTTATGCTTCTAAGAAAGAGTAGAACTTGCTTGAATTTTTGTGAGTATTCAGTGTTGTGGATATATCTTCTGTGATGCTGTAGAGCTGTCGTTCTGTAGTGTATCTTATGCATTCTGTGAAAATGTGTTTAATGGTGAGTTGTGTGTTGCATATTTCATATTGAGGTGGGTTGTCTTTGGTGAAGATGCATGAATGGGTTAGTTGGGTATGTCCTATTCGTAGTCTTGTGATAGTCACCTGTTCTTTCCTTTTCAGTGAACTTATGGGGCAAGGATTGGTGACGTCATCTTTCCTTACCATACGTAACTTTACTGGTAGATTTTGACTACATGCCTGGTTTCATTTTACTCTAAGTTGCCTGCTAAAGTGTTTTATGATGTCACTATAAGGTAATGAAATGTCTCGTAACTTCTGCTAGTCGAGTTGCTTCTTTGGCTGCTTTGTCTGCTGCTTCATTACCTCTGATGCCACAATGAGACGGAATCCACGTAAAAATGGTGTTCTGCTTGTCTGAAAGAGCGTGATGGTGAAGAGTTTGAATGTCCTGGAGTAGTTCAAGATCAGTCGATCGGTTTCTAAGACTTTGGAGCGTGCTTAGTGAATCGGTAAATACAAGAAAGTCACTGTGGCTGGATTGCTTAATGTATATTAAAGCTTGCTTAAATGCATAAAGCAGGAAATATGGAATATTTTGAGCTTTTTGATAGTTTGTAACATCCAAGTTAAGTTGGGGAAGAGGTATTCTCCATGGAGGTAATTCTTGAAATGCCCGTGGCATTGTGTGACCAAGTTCTTCTATGTATGTTCGTATTTTAAGGTGGAATGGTAATGACTGCCTTGACTTTGCCATGATTTCTTCTTTGTGTTTGTCTGTGAATACATATCAATCGATTTCTGAGTAAGGTCTTGCTGAAATCTTGATTGCATATTTCAAGCAAAGTTCCATTCTGCGGAAGTCCAGTGGTGTTTCATTGGTTTCTATCAATAGGCTGACTAAAGGACTGGTTCTAAATGTTCCTACATCCTAAGAGTATTTGCTTGGATCGTATTTAGTATTTTTAAAACGTTAGTTTAGCTGAATGATATATCTGGACACTGTAGTCCAATTTTGTTCTAATAAGAGCCTTATAAGTTCTTAAGAGAACGCTGATGTCAGTATCCCAGTTTCTATGTGCCAGAACTTTTAAAACACTTAGTCTTCTTATACATTTATTTTGTTTAATTCGGCTAAGTGGCATTTCCAGCTTAATGTTGAGTCAAATTTTAATCCCAATATTTTGACAGTTTTGGCACCTTTGTCTTATTTTCGATAGTCATAGTGGGTTTGAGAGATTATAAGATCTGGAGAAGCATATGCATTTTGCCTTACTGTGAGATAGACTAAGCCAGCGTGAGCTGCCCAGGTGTGGAGTTTTCCTAGCGTCTCTTGAAGAAGTGTTGATGTAGTAAGGGACGTTTTTCCTTTGCAGAAGATAGTCAAGCCATCTGCAAATAGTAGACCCTTGACAGGTGGAGAAATGCTGTTAACAATGCTGTTGACTGTTATAAGATACAATGCAATACTGACTATAGAGCCTTGTGGTACACTTCTTTCTGTAAGTAGTTCTTTAGACATCACTCCTTTATATCGTACCCTTATTTTTCGTTCTCGAAGAAAATTGTAAATAAAGTAGTACATGTTTCCTCTAATACCGATGCGTTCTAACTCTAAGTATGAAGTTTCGAGATACTGTATCGTACGCTTTTTCTATGTCCAAGCTTATTGTAATTAACTGTTGGCTCTCAATAAATGCAGATCTTATTTCAGATTCGAATATTAGAAGATGATCAGTGGTGGATCGAAAGCGGCGAAAACCATTTTGATGTTCCAAAAAATACTCAATTTTCTCTAATTCCCAGCGAAGTCGGCTATTAACAATTTTTTCAAAGACTTTGCACATAGTGCAAGTAAGGGCTATTGGTCTGAATTTTCCGGACGAAGAGAAATCTTTTCCTGGTTTTGGAATGGGCACAACAATTGCAATACGCCACTGATACGGAAATCTTCTGGAGTTCCATAGGTAGTTAAGAATTTCATGCAGGTAGATAAGTCCATCTTGAGGTAAGGATTTAAGAAGAGCATAGGAAATATTATCGGGCCCTGGACCGTTACATTTACACTGTTCAAGAGTTTATAAAACCTCTGTGGAGGTAATATTGTCATTGTATACTTCACTTGTTTCTTTGTTAGATTCTTTGGAACAAATCAACTGCACATGATTTTCGGGTAACTCGCTTTTATCACTTCCTTTTTCGGAAGTGACTATGAAGGACTGAGCTAACGTATTCGTAATGGTTTGCGGGTCTATAAGTGTTTTATTTTCTTTAGGATCATATAAAGATATATTTTGTACTGTTCCATATGACCCTCTTATTTTACGAATTTTTTGCAATATTACGTTTGAAGGTGTTTGATTATTTAAAGAGGAAACGAACGCCAGCCAAGAGTCTTTTTTGCTTGTTTTAACCACTTGGCGTGCCTTAGCTCTTGCTTTTTGGAAGTCAATTTTGTGTTCTGGTGTGGGTCGCCGTTTGAATACATAGTAGGCTTGGTTCTTTGCAGCAATTGCTTGCAGTTTTCTTGTCAGTAAAGTATTTCTTCGGGATGCTGATATCGGCGGATTGTAGGATCAAGTCTGTAAACGACATCACTATATCATTAGGATTGGATTGACAGAATTTGTTTATTTTGTGTAAGATAAGGGAAGTTTTCAGATATGTGTGACTTAAGCTTTTGCCAATTTGCAATTTTTAGATCCCTCTGCGATTGGAATTTCCGAAATGGAGGTATGACATTTACATCAGTTAACAAAATGGGAAAATGATCACTACCATACATTTCTTTAGAGGCCGTCCATTCAAATCTATCTTGAATATCAGGGGTAATTAACGTTAAGTCGATGGCACTGAGAGTGTGTTTTGCTATATTAATGTGTGTTGGTGAGGTATCATTAGGAATGTTGAGCTCTTCGTTGTGTAACAGTCGTTCTATTATTTTCTCTCTAGTGTTTGTATATTGGCTACCCCATAATGTGTTATAACTATTGAAGTCTCCCAATAGAGTAAATGACTTAGGAAGCTGGTGTGTTAAATGCTGTAATTTATGTGCATCTAACGTAATTTTATTTGGAAGATATACATTGCAAACTGAAATAGGTGTTGGTAGGCACGCTGTGATAGCAACTGTTTCAAGATCAGTTACAATCGATATATCTCGATGTTTAACATATTCTTTAATGTAAATAACTACGCCCCCACTAGCATGTAGGTAGTTGTCTCGATTTTTGTAGTAAGGGTTGTATCCTTTTAATGTCGCAACATATTTTTCTTTGAAATTTGTTTCCTGGAGACAGATAACATCAGGATTGTGTTTACTTAATACGAGAAATGTTAAGAAATTCAAAGATTGCAAGGAAGCCATTAGTGTTCCATTGAAGTAAATAAGCCATGATTGTCTTATAAATTTGAGCCTACAGCAAAACTTGCCTGTTATTAACTAATTGATTGATTGCTCATGATTTGTTTAGACGGCGGTTTTCTTATCTTGATTCATGTAGGCCATTAGCTTTTTTTCAAGTTTGCTACTTCTAACCTTTATAGCTCGGTGTTTACAGTGTGGACAAAGCTTTCGCAAAATACCCACTAGAGACTCGAGATCTGTGGTGTATTCTTCAACAATCGGAATTACATTGTTTTCCATTAAGCTTTGGAGCTGATTAAAGCTTAATGGGTAGGCGTGAGATTCTGAATCGATTATGTCTCGAATCAGTAGGAGCATTTCTGCAGTTGACTGCACAACCTCACAGGTTTTAACTTTTTTTGCCTGGTGTGTTGTTTGCGTGGAGACTATTTCCGAATCAGTTATTTCTTCTTCGGACATAGTCACGTGACACTTTTTCCCGGGGTCAGTATCCGTGTCGGTTGTGTTGTATGACATTGGCCGTTTAAGCCTTTGCGCCTCTTGTTCCACAGGAATGGGGTTTAGAGGCTTCTTGGATTCACCCTCGGGTGTCAGTGGATTTTCGAGAGCACAGGGGACGGAGCTAGATATCTCTGGAACTTTTTCTTTAGCTTCAGATTTAGTAAGGACCAGGATATTTCTATTGGCGTTGGGTCTCGGGGGTCATTTCTTGTGCACCCTGAGAATCGCGACAGTGTTTGGCAAGGTGCCCTTCCTGTTTACAAATAAAACAGGTTTGTGTGTAAGCTGATATATAAATCCAGCAGCTCCTTCATATTGGATTTTGATTTTGGGTGGCAACTTTTCAATATCAGTGGGTGGAATGTAAAACTGGCGTCTGAAACTAAGTATGTGGGAAAATCCCGGGTCAGAAATTCCAGCCCTTATGTAGGTTATGTTAGACATTAGTTTCATTCCATATGATACTAGGTGAGCTTCTATGACTGAGTTTGGTATTATTGGGCAGACATTACTCAGTACTATTCTATTGTTAGGTGGTTGGATACAAGAGCTTCTGCTAATTTGGAAGATCTTAAGTATATACATATTCTGGAGTTGGAGATTCTTGAGATAAACCTAATATTGCTTGGTTCTGTAAGTTTACTTATTGCGAGAATGTAGTCTCGAATGGTAAGTCCGTCATGGGAGTCGATAATGATGGCTTCTTCTTTCTTGGGTGTTGACTGCGCGACTGATGCATAGCTGTTGTTTCTTGTGGTGTTCATGTTCTGTGAGGTAGTATTAACGTTCTTCGAAGGTAAACTGCTTTACTCAGCAACTGCCATGAATTCTAATTGTTGTTATGCAAGTTCGATAGTATGACGGCTTTTAGGTTAACTTTTGCAGTTTAGATATACAATATTCCTAAGGGAATCTCTTAATAATACTCCTGTTACAGTAAGTAGACGAGTAGACAATTACACTATACACTTCTAAACTGTATTTCAGAAATTATAAAATTCCAGAAAGTTTAATATAACTTTAAATAAATAAGAACAACGAGAAGTAGAACAAAATGGTTTACGTCATGGCCTGCTCTATGACGCCATTCTTGCTGATGATAAAATTCCATAACCTTTCCACGCTATCTCGAGAAACAATTGAATATCATAAGGTTGAAGTATTCAAAGATTGGTCCATTATCAGCGGATATTTCGGAAAATGCTTGCGGGACGAAAAAAGTTATTTAGAAGGTGAGTATTAAAGAAATCTATAATGTTGTACAGTAAGTTTTCGTCTATCGTTTAACGTTTATAGGTCATACAAGATTGAACAATATTCCTTCCGCATGAAGGGAAAACTTTACAAGCCATGCTCGGTGAATTCAAGATAATCATCTTATTTGTCATTTAAGTATTTTTACTATCTAATATTTTCTTCAAAATGTTAAGAGTCTTTTTAAATACTTATTTTACATGTAAAGGGTAGTTTGGAGATAATCTAGTGCTTTATTTAAAGTATAGATATTTAATAGATACTAAATTCAATCTAAATAAGCATAGTCAATTAAATTTTAATAAATTGTTAAATTAGTTTTATATCTATGTAGGTGAGAGGCAAAAACTTACTGTACAAAAAATGTCGATCACGTTAAAACATAAAATTTGACGTATTTTTTTGTGGAGTTAGCCATTTTCGAAATATTTCTTGTTATTGGTTTCAGTTTTACATTATTTATCCCAAACTTTTATCAAACGAAGTCACTCATTCTTTCTTCTTTTGTTTTAAACCTGGCGATGCAAAGAGATCCGAATTTCATGTACATAGTCCCCAACTTTTAAAAAATTAGACTGTCGTTTTAGCTTAATTCATTCTCTTATTTCCCTTCTACATATAAGGAACCAAGAAATAAGATAAGTTCTTGTAATGTTTTTCTAGGTTTCAGGACACAGTTTTGCGAGAGTAATTTGTTGCAGAATAGATGCCAAAAGTCATGTGAATGGACAGTAGTTGATGTTTAATTTGTTATAAATATCCGAAGCTTATATTCGGTAAAACTCAAGTAAAGAAAGCGTGAAATGAAATGGCGTGTTATTTATGGATGCTCTTTAACTGCTATGGTTCTCAGCGTCCCATTCTATACTGGGCATGAAATACCGCTTAATTTTACTCAGAGGCCTCTCTATCAGGCTTGAGGTTCTTTTTCGTGCCGTAAATCTACGACATGGGCCCCGCAGCTTTACGTCCCTTTCGAAGGAAGCCATGCTAAGGATTTTTATGCCCGAAAAAATCCATCGTTCTCCGCCGGGTTTGTACCCGCGATCTTGGGTATATGAAGTCAGCATGATATCCATTACACCACGGAGGGCGACAAAAAAGAAAGCGTGAGTGAGTGATTGAGTGAGGTAGAATTGAAGAAATTTACCAGATTATGGCATTCTAATTAGTTTCAAGGTGGGATGTTCTAGTTCATTGTCGAGACTAAATATATTATTATTATTATTATTATTATTATCGTTGAATTAGTGAAAAAAATTAATCGAAAGGTTTCTTGTATCTGTTATTTATAAAATTCGGTGATGAATGCTTGAGAGATACCAAATTTTGTTTACTAAGCTTAATGTAATACCACTCCTCAGGACTTCAATGTTGAACATTATGTAGTTATACTCTCGTGTAGTCTGAAGTCTGTAGTAAATGATGTGTGGGACCAGGTAAAATAAAAGATGAGAGAAACTTTGATGCTACTATGGTGAAATACCTATTTTGCAATAATATTAAAATGATCAACATTTTATTTTCCGTTATAATTTATTATTACCTATAATTTAAAATCCGCTGAAAATTCATATAACCAGAGCTTATTGTAGCTCTAATCTTCAAGCTTCATTCATGCCTTAAGTACTATTAGGATGCAATATTATTACTTTATGTGTAGGAGTTAGCTTGGTAATATGCTGGCAGAGGATTAAATTCCCCAACTAACTGGCATGTTGCCATGTTTCCATGGTAGCTCAGTGGTTAGTGCAACCGGTTAGAGACCGGGAGATCTGTGGCTCATATCCCGGCTATGGCGATGTATTTTCAGTCTGACTATCTATCCAACTTGTGCCTTATAAACGATTGGTGTGGGGAAAAAAGTTAACCTATATGGCAGTTGTTTCATAAATTCTGTTGATATCCAATTATCATAAGAAAAATTCTGGTTCTATAAAAGTATGAAGCTCTTTCCCTTACAGAACAGAAGCTAGAATTCAAATCCCCCTGGGTCAAACTGCCTTACTGGGATTCTTGTCTGAAACTATAACGGAGTTACATCTCTTAGACTGAGTACTATTTCATACCTTTACTCATCTGATATGATCAGTTTGGCAGGACTCGCTAAGATTGTGAAGAATGGAAGAGACACATGTATTTTCGAAATAAAATTTAAGAATAAAATGTACTAGTAATTTCAGTTGAAACACCTACTACGTAACAAAATCTAGGCATCAAACTGTATTTCATTCATGTGTTTTTATTTTAACTTTCTCTATACGTACTATGTACATACTCTATTGAGAAAGTATTGTAATGCACCCACAAATTTGATAACGAGATTTCAGCGGAAATACGTGTTTTTAGGTCCCCCTGAATAAAAAAAAAATGAGCGTGCGTGTCCGTCTATGTGTGTGTAAGGGTGTGTAAGGGTGTCTGTGTGGGGGGGCAGCATAGCTCAAAAATTAAAAGACCGTTAAGTACCAAACTTGGTATTTAAGTTTGTTAACTTCTACGGATGCAATACGAAGATTTTCAAGAAAATCCCACCACCCTAAACTCCCTTTACATGGAATATTTTCGAAAATTTTTGATTTTCTCAATAATGTCTCTAACGATTTCGATTAAAATATCGTATTTTAAAAATATTTACCTGAAAAATAAAATGCATATCTTAAATTTTCTGGGAATATCCTATGAAGATATCCTTTATATTAGATGAATTTTGCGGAATTTTGCATAACTGCTAAACTGTAAGAGATGGACAAGAATTACTTCACAAAAATGTAGGGCACACTAAAACACACCATTTATGTTATATACAATTTTTTCGTGGTGTTGATCGTTTTTTGAAATTCCTTGTTTCTGCTTTCAGTTTTAAAAAACATACTATTCTCATACACGAATTTGTCAACTGCTGTCCTTACAAACAAAGTAATTTCAGTCAGATAGCAATCAGCTTTTGACTATCATTTTAGCCAATGGTATTCCCTTATTTCGCTTCTACTTAAGAGGAAGCAAGTAATAAGATTATTTCTGCTAATTTTTTCTCGATTAACATTAAGTAAATAGAACCTTAAGCTTTTTGACAGTAATTTGTCACACAAATGAAGAGAAAGTCATGTGAATGGAACACATCAGATTTTTTAAATTGGCTTTGTCAGAGCTAAAATATTTGATTGAATATAATATTCTAATATGCTCCTATAAAATTGTATTCTCTTTTTGTTACATATTTTGGCAAACTGAATACAAAGACAAAATATAGAAACCCAGAGATTAAGAAACAAGAAAAACTTCCAAAGATAACAGGATAAATCAAGTTGGATGTGGAAGCAATGAATTTTCGAAAGAGAAAAATAGATGAGATAATTTTACCTGCTCTTTTTATCTTACATAGGAGAATTAACTCATTGGGCATCCAATGCCTTGAGAACACTTACGTTTTCAAGCTTAATAATCTTAATTAAATGAAAATTAATTCTTATGTTTTAGTAAGATATAGGTCCACTAACTACCAATGTAAGTCAAAATTAGGATGAATATTTCAATGCATATATTTGGAGGTTCAGAGGAAGATAGGGACCAGTGAGAGATTTTCGGAGATATTGTCACGATAGCTTACCAACAGAGCTTTGGTATATAAAGTCGAAGGTCTGTGGTTGGAATACCAGCAGTGACAAAGGACCAAAAGACCTTTCAGTGTCACCTCTGTTTAATATTATAAATCAAAATTCAAGTAATAAGCTCTACATTCAAATTGGTGCCAAATCATTCGTGTTATAGCATTGCTATATTAAGAAAATCTTATGTGCTCCATTCACGTGACTTTCTCTACATCTCTGTAAGAAATTATTGTTAAAAAGCTTAAGCTTCTATATACTTCATGCTAATCGAGAAAAAAAAAATAGGAGATATAGTCTTATTACTTGCTTCCTTGTAAGTAGAGGTGAAATAAGGGAGTACCATAGGTTAAAATGATAGCCAAAAGCTGGTTGCTATGTGACTGAGTTTCTTTGTTTGTATAGACAGGAGTTGACAAATTCCTATATGAGAAAAGTATGATATTTAAAGCTGAAACCAATAACAACGAATAACTCAAAAAAGGTCAACTCCACAAAAAAAATGTATGTAACATAAATTGTGTGTCATAGCGTGCTCGACATTTTTATGTGGTAAATTTTTGTCCATCTCTCACAGTCTAGCATTATACGACATTCTGTAAAATTCATTCAGAATAAAGTAGTCTTCAGAGGCAATTCCCAGAAAATTAAAATATATACATTTTATTTGTCAGGTTTAATATACGATATTTTAATCAAAATCATTAGAACCATTTTTGAAAAAGTCAAAACTTTCAGAAACGTTCCATGGAAAGCGTAGTTTGGGGTGGGAGGATTTTTCTCAAAATCTTCGTATCGCATCCCTGGAAGATACTAAACTTAATTAGCAAGTTTGGTATTTTACAGACTTTTCGTTTTTGAGGTATCGTGTTCACAGACACACGGACACACACGGACCTTTTTCTGAAAATGCTATTTTTTTGACACAGAGGACCATAAAACATATATTTCTGGTGAAATCTCGGTATCGAATTTTTTGGTGGAGTGCAATACTTTCTCTATACACTATGCACATAGTACGTGGAGAAAGTAAAATTTCAAATTATTATAATATACCTAAGAAGCAGAGTAACTGGTATACCAAGATGCATTAATCGAAATTATATCAATATTTGCTAAATCGATAGACGGATAAATACACCCTGCTATACTTTTCTGTGCATATCCATGAATCTCTTTTCTGTTTATACATCTATCGCTCCTGACAAGTTCAGAAGAATTCAATACGCGGTACACACAAGGGCTGAAAAATGTTTGTGGGCGGTTGTGTCCAGGCTTTATGTGTTGAAAGTGACAGCTATAAATTCTGGTGATTCCAGACTTTTCGAACGCTCTGTGCCTTTGCTGTTCTGCTGCTTTGCTAACTAAGTACCAGCAGCACTGCTTCTTTGGGAAGTTCCATATGAGCAAGTTAATCGTGTGTGATGTGTCTGCCAACACGAACACTGCAGTGTTAATACGACGTTGCTGCCTCCAGTTTACATTACACAACAAGACCGTTGTTCTGGAACAACTGCTACCTCAGCTAGGAGAGCATGGCTGTTTTAATTATCATTAAAAGTCTCATGTGGTACTTGCTGTGAATTTTTCTACTGACTTCACTTAGTATAGCTTCTACAAGCTGTACCCACAAAAAACTTCTTTAAAAATTATACTGCATGCTAATCCAGATAGTTGCTTTAATATACAGGATCTTAATGAACTATACCGAAATATTTTCACGGAATATGTAGACTACTTAAATAAGTAATTTGAGATAGGAGGCTTATGGCCTGTTTATTGAAATTTCGAAGTAACGGCTATAAGTTTCACGTATCGCGGTACTTCGTCTGGAATGAAAAAAACTCTATGACAGTAATCGAACTCACCATCTTGGAGATTGCAGATTCCCGCGTTACGCATTAAGCCACGAGAGCAGTTGAAAAAGCGCTTCCAGAGTAGGCTGCATAACTCAATAACGTAGTTAATGAATGCTCACTGTCAAGTGATTACTTCGAGATTTTACAGATTTTTGCGACATTAAATCTTGAAAACGCTAGTAACGAGCTGCTAAAAATCGATATTTCTATACTCGGGCAGCAGTTTAAAGACATTCGAAGCCATTTTTTCAGCCTGCTTTGCTTTATAACACCGACTTATCAGCATCTGATACCCACACGTTTAACGCTATATAGTTGCGTTATGTTTATCCGGGGACCATGCATCGCCGATCTCAAATTACTTATACCAGTCACGTGCACAATATCGCAAATTATTTCGGTGTAGTTCATCAACATCCTGTAGATGCACTGGGGATATTGGTGCATGAGTTCGTGTCTGATGTAGGAGGAGATTCCGCACTGCAGTCATGAGCTTATTGTATGTCAGACCCCAGGAGGAGAGAATGAGATGACTGAACTTTCAAAGGGTAGCCGAAACCGGATGGTGAGGGAAGAGCCACCGTGGAGGTTCACTATAATGTTCCAAGCAGCTCTTCATCCCAACATAGGGAGCTCTAGGTGCCCGCGCCCCAATTCTGACCAAACTCCATATAGATCTACAGTTGACTTCCAACGCCATCCCACTGCATTTCCAGAGCGTAGACACCACCACGGAAAGGCGCCACCACCGCAATCCTCGCCGACACTTTCAAACCCGGAAGATACCGGTATTGTGAAATGAAGGGACAGTAAGTTCGGGGGAATGAAGAAATCTCCCCAAATTTTCCTGACGCGGGAGAACCCCCGAAAAACCCCATGGGTCAGACAGGATACCTGCAGAATCGATCCCAAGATCTACCGAACGTCAGTCTCAGCGCCTGAACCAACTGGCTCGGTAACCAAAGTGGTAGACACATACTCTTTCTATAAATTCACGAGAAACAACAACTTAATGGTCACCACTTAAAAAAGAAAGCTTATATCCAGTCATATGACTTTCTCTACTCACTGTTATTCAAACTATTTATACAAAAATATTCTTCTAGCTAGTTCATGTTAATCAACATACACATTTGCAGAAATTCTCTTGTTGCAATTTTCTTTGTAGGTACATACAATGGGATTCAGGGAATACAATATACGTTAATGAAGCTTTTAAGACTTAACAGCTATGTGATAGATATTAAATTGCAATCTCTTTGCTTAGTAGGATAGAAAATAACAGAAACACGACTTCCCATTTGAGAAATTAAATATTAGAAAATATAAATCAATAATAATAAATACCTTAGAAATGCTTATCCTCACAAATAATGTATCTCACATAAGTTGTGTGTTTGAACAAAATGTACATTTCTATGTACCTACTAAGAGTTTGTCTATCAATTACCAATTATATAAAAGTCGACCATCAATAACAGGACTACATAGGATATTCCCATTAGGGCAGTTTAGGATGTACATTTCAATTTATTCATTTATAACAAAATAGTCTAAACATATGGTGTTTAAATAAAAATCGTTTATCAGAAAATAATGTCCACGGTTTGAGGTGAAGATTTTTTAAAAACCCTCGTATCCTTATAATATGGTGAACTAGACATAACGGACTTTTCACCTTTGAGTTATACGTTCAGACGCGCACACACACGCGTACATAGGGCATTATTTTATATTTATTTCTCAAAAGCTCAATATCAAATTTTGAATAGAATGCAGTACTTCCGCACGCTCGTTGTGTAGTGTAGGGGTAGCGTATATGCATCACATTCAGAGGTCCAGAGTTCAAATTTCGGTTAGGATGAGTTACCTGTATAAGGGTTTTTCAGGATTTTTCTTTACCCTGAGAAAACGAAAATCAAGTAATTTGAAGTTCTATGAACCTCGAACTCATTTGAGAATTATTTCGCCGATTTCACTATCATACGATATATTTTACCAAGTTAAAGAACGTTAAATTACAAAAATAATAAAAAATAAAAGAAAAAGATAAAAAAAATGCCTCATTTACTTACTATAGATTTCAGTGAAAGCAAAAGATAAAAGAACTGAAACAGTCAAACTATTATAATCGAATATCTTAGAGATGGCGATCCACTATAAAAGTCATTTAAATAATTTAATTCAAAGTTTTGTGCAATAAATGTTGTCTATCTCTTATGGTTTATCAATATAACATTGCCTCCGAATACAGTTATTCCAGAAAATTAAACATATACATTTTACTTTTCATGTAAATGTCTTAAACATGCGGCCTTGGATAAAACCAGTTAAAAACAAAAGCAGGACAGTGCAGAGTGCACTAAAGTTGTCATTTGGCGAGTCAGTTATGTTCTGCATATTTAATGTGTGTCAAGTTCAATATTTCTCCTACGCTGAATGCTAAAGTGTATTTAGCAGCAGCTCGTGTTTTCATTTGTTACCTTATATTATTTTACCACATTGATGTCAAAATTGCCCAAGATTAAAATTGGTACGTAAAATTATTCATTTAATGGTTGCATTAAAGGTATATAGACCTTAATTCAGCTGCAACATTGGAGGAAACATTTGATGCGTTCCATTCACAAAACTTTCTCTAGCTATTCCGCAAACAAACTTTTTCTAAAAGATTATTCTTTTATCTACTTCATGTTAATTGGGATAAACATTAGCAGAATTGGTTTATTACGTGCTTCTTTATAAGTATAAGTACTAGGCCAATGCGATAATAAAATATCTTAAAAGCTGTCACTATGTGAAACAATTGGAATACCGTTCTCTTTGATTGCTTGGAGTCAAACAAAAGAGACGAAAAGAAAGGTGACTTCCCGTTTGAGGAAAGTACCGTAGTTTAACATTGAAACTTGTAATACGGAATATCTTAAAACGGTTAACTTACAAAAACAAAATGTACATTACATCAAATATGTGTTTTAAAAAGATCTGCATTTTTTGTACAGGTTACAGGTTACAAGTTAAACAAAAGGTATTCAGAATGAGCAGATCTTCAGATGCTATTTCAAGAAAATTCAGGATATATACAATGTCATATAAATATCAGTAATATAATACTTTTAATCAAAAACGTTAGTAACGTTTGAGAAAATCAAAATTTTTCAAAAATGTTCCTTGTAAAGTGCAGTTTGATGTGGAGGGGGGTTATCTTGAAAAATTGCGTGTCGTATCCTTGAAAAATACTAAACTTAAATGCCTAATTTGGTATTTAACAGCCTTTCGTTTTTCAGTTATGTTGTCTACATACAGACATACACACATTGACCTTCTTTCTAAAAATTCTTTTTCTGGGAAATCGTAGTATAGGTATAATTTTTGGGTGAAATACAATACTTTTTCTATTTACTATGTGTGTTGTACATATGCGCTACAGAAAGTAATAAGTTAAATCTCTGTCTTAGAATATATTCTTTGATTGCTCAAATAATATAATTTCGACTAAGAGTGAAAATCAGATTTAAAAGACATAGTGTGACCGATACACTAAGATATCTAGGGGTCGGCAGCAGAGAGTTTTCGGTATCATTTCTCTGGCCAACTAAACACGGCTCCTCAGAACAATGGTAAAATAAACACAATAAACAATTATTATATTTCACTTCCCCGCATTTTGTGTAATTAACTGTTCCTGGAGGTTATTTACGTAGTTTCTAGTAAGCTGCTTTACTAAAACGTTCTTCTCTGTATGCGGGACCTATACAAGGTGTCTCAAAACGACACCAAACAAGATACCAGTTGATTAGCTTAACTTTGACTTGTCCGAAACTTGATGTCCTAACGTTCAAACTCTTCTATTTAAAGTTTTATATGTGTTTAAAACATTTGGGATTAGCCAGCAAAGGCAAAACAGTTGTCATACGCCACACCCGCATGCTACGTTTTCCATTACTAAGGTGACCTGTGCCACGCCGGCGTGTCTATCAAACCACGTCTACACCACGCGATTGTGACCTTCGCTACCAACCGAAGTTCTTTTGGAGTGGGCCAGGCACGTGTCATTAGGTTATATACGTCTGCCTAATCCATGGGTATTTTATGACAGTTTTTATGTGCCGAATATAGAGTTGAAAATTATATTCACGTATCACGTACGGTATGACCAACAAGGTTCACATCTTCGTTTAGTGTCGTTTTGAAACACACTGTATAACGGGCTGACTAAAGACAAAAATTAATGACACAGAGGAATTAATGAGTGGAGTTAGTTAAAAAGTTAGGAAACTGGATGGATGATAGTGACGTGTCCAGTTTAACTATGAATTGTAACTCAGTAGTTCTGTTGATTGTGATTTATCGGATTAGTTATTCCGTTATGTTCTGAGTGTGCGGCAACAGTAGCTCAAGCGCAACGGTCGTGTTACGTTGGGTGCGTAAGTGATAAATTAGCTTTACAGGTAACTAATTGTCTCGTTTATTACAGTACTGTATTTGTCTTAAATAGGCTGAAAATCAAATACCTGTGTCGGGAGTTTATCGGTTATATAGGACGGAATGTATGTAAAGGATTACAGATAGCTGTTGCCATCTGTCGAGTAACAATTAACTATAGCTTTAACCACCAGAGGGTATTAGACAGTGGCATGATAGTTAGAGGAAGAGATGGTTATACAATGATGATACTATTTAAAATTGTTATACTTATTTATTTGAGATTATGGATTCCCCCACAATTCCTGGTGCCGAAACCCGGGAATATATTAGAACTAAAGCACTCTGGGGAAGGTGGACAAAGAACTATTTATTGGAAATTCCATAGTCAGCGGGGTAAGCCCATGGAGCTCAAGGTTGGAGACATTGTTTACTGTAAGAAGATTATGTTCCACGACATATGTGAAAGTTCGCTCGCATAGCTGAGTTTTTTATTTTTTTTTTATTATTTTTTTTTAAATCGTATTTGTTATTTGAGGTGGATATTCCTTCATTGGTCTATTTTTTGTTGTTGTATTCCTTTTTCCTCTTTATTTTCGTTTTCTTTTAGTCACAAACACACATCTACACATATTTACAAACACAGAAACACCCACGATTCCCTGCGCCACGAAGCATCAAAGCTAGGTGATTTAGCGAGTGCGGCTAAAAAGCTCTTCCTATGCCGGGAACGAACCCGGATTTCCTTGGTGAGAGCCAGGTATCCTAACGACTAGACCACATGGAAGTCGAGTTGAGATCAGGCAGAGACGGCAGGGTACGGACCGTGTTGCTGAGGACTCAAATCGCCCGACCGACACAGCTGATCATCCCGTTAGAGATCGGGACAGATTAGGGTTGGGGAGGATTGCAGACAGCAGGTGCAGATGGTTGGAGGAAGAGATGTGTATACATTGATGATACAAACCATTAAGTAAAAAAGTGAATAGTTTTAAAAAACGGTATATTCCCCTTCCAACACGACTCTTTGGATCCCCCCACAAGATACTTGATGGAGCAAGTTAAATATATATGTATCGGTGAACGCGTTAAAACGTTTATGTGAGAGTTTTCTTTGTACTCCAGTTTTCGAACCTCTCCCCCTCTCCGCAAAAAGATAATAATTTGCTTCGTATTTGCCAATACCGCCCCTCAGTAATGTAACGTCGTCCCTGTGCGGCCGACAGGTTGTCGCTTATTCTGATGGGGTGGGAACAAAGAAGGTCGTGCGCGAACCTCTAATGTAAACAGAGCTCTGCAATTGTCGAAGCCTACTACATACATGAGGCCATTAGACAAAACACGTTTAAAACTTCGTCACTATCGCTTGCCTGCGTTCATTGTTTGCAATGACGTCACTGTCATGTCCTATCCCGCGGTAAAACCGCGGTGTGATGGCACGTACGCTTGATCTGCAAAGCAAAGTTATTCTGAAAATAATACCTCTTTTGTTTCTGCAACAATCAGCTCTTTATTCTGCGTCTTTGTCTTGCTAAGTCTTTCTAAATCTATAGTAGACAAGTTTGCTTTATCTTAAAACATGCCTTATCATGTAGAATCATGTAGAATATTCTCTTAACGTATGGTGCATCAAGCACCTTCAACTCTATAAAGAGAATTAAATGGACTTAAATAGCAGTTAATATTAAGTTTAATACATCTTTAAACAGTAATGGTCTGTTAAAATCCCAAATTTGCTAATTTTAAAGGTAGCAGATTTGAGAAGAATAAACATAAAATTAATCAATTTAAAGGTGTTATTATAAATGATTTTTGGTAATATTAATATGCTTATGTCAAGTTCGTGCCTATAAATACTTTAATTTTTTATTTATTTGAGCTTCTATTTTAAGTAAATTCACTAGGAAGTGTTAATAACACATAAATATAACAATAACGTGATTGTTGTGGATAATTCCATATAAATCTTTGCTTGGCATCCTTCATGATTGTCCAATTTGAATGTAGAATTTGATTCTTCCTATTCGCTTGATTTATCCTATCCTCCTTCGACCGCTATTACTTCTACCTCTTTCCGCATTTCATCTGGAGACAAACGGAGTTTCACTAGAACCATTGAACATTTTCTATCCAGATTAGGTCAACTAGAAAGAACTGAAAAAATAAAAATTGTGATAGAGCCTGCTGCAAAAGACATTAGAAAAAACAAAGATAAGTAAATCTGGAGAATGAGATTCACATGCCTTTGTTTATTCTCTATCGTTAAAAAATATTACTATGAAAACTATTTTTCCGTCATTTTAATTAAGATAAACCTTTGCAGAAATACTGAAATTACACATTTTGTTACAGATACAAAGAGGATGTCGATACCGAGCGAAATGGCTCAGAAGTGACGTGTGAAGCTTCATACGCAGTGCCGAGTTCGATTACTTGTGACCGTCTACCCTGTTTATACGTTTATTTTCGTGGTGTTCTCTGGTTGTTAAGGGTGGTGTATTTTGCCATATACTTCCTTTCGCCCTGAACTCATTTCGTCTCTCATTTGTTTCAGGTTCACTCCGGAGCACAGTAGCGATCGGTATCGGACAGAGGACGCAGATGATTGGTTTTGGAATGTTTTCTGGCCCTGCACCTTTTCGAGCTAGAATCATGCGACTCAAGCATGTCAGAGTTAGAGAACTCCACGCCTGGTGTCCGTAGGCCATCGAGTGTATGTCGAGCTGCTAGGTATCCCTTCCATAATAACCTAGTCGGATAGGTAGAGTGAGACTGAAACATTCAATGCCATAGCCGGGATTTGAACCACGGATCTCCGATCTTTAGCCGGTTGCTCTGCCACTAAACTACCATGCCGGCATAGCATTCAATTTCTCAACTGACTCGCATATTTCCCGGTAAACCACAAGCTGATCTCAAATTATTTTGAGATAACCCCAATGGCGACTTACAATGTTGTAAGTACTTAAGTCCCAGGATTCATAGTATAGCCAACTATTATAGTCAATTGGTATTGGAATAACTGTTTTTTCACACAAGCCGAGTGTGGGACAGGAGTTGGATAAGTAGAGTCAGATTGAAAAATTCAATGCCATAGCCGGGACTTGAGCCGGGTACTCTGCCACTGAGCTCCCACGGTAACATGCCAGCATAGCATTGAATTTCTTAACCGACTCAACTATTAAAAGGGGAATTATAATTAATTTATTTCAGGTTCTACTCTTTCAATCATAAAGATTGGTTTTTAAAAGGATTAAGAATAATTAAGATGAGAATGCTATTTGGTATTTTACCGACTTTTCGTTTTTGAGATGTCGTATTCACAGACACAAGGACACACGGACACACACAGATTTTTTCTAAAATTGTTTCTTTATACAGAAGGCCCTAACACATGTATTTTCAGTGAAATCTCGGTATCGAATTTTTGGGTGAAATGCAATACCTTCTCTACACACTATGTACAGAGTACGTGTAGAAAAAGTAGATATGTGATGTGTCCCATTTATATGACTTTCTCTACTTCTCTGTTGCAAATTATTGTCAAAAGCCTTATTCTTATATCTACTTCACGGTAATTGAGATAAAATTAGAAATGCTCTTATTACTAGCTTCCTTGTAAGTAGAAGTGAAATAATGTAGTCAAGTTTTTAGAGCATACTTACTATGTGTTTCAAATTCCTTTGTTTGTAAGGCCAGCGTTGACAAGTTCCCATATGGGAGAAGTATAAGTATTTTAAAGCTAAAATCAATAACAATCATCATAAACGGCCAGCTCTAAAAAAATAAAAATGTATATGACATCAATTGTGTGTTTTTACAAGTTCTACATTTTTATATGTTTTAAGATTTTGTCTATCTCTTGCAACTTGCTAGGTATACAAAATTCATCCAGAATAAATAAATTTGATTTATTATGTAAATATATTAAATGTAGGTACCATATTTCAATCAAAATTGGTTAGCCATTTTGAGAAAATCAAAATTATCAGAAATTTTTCAATGTAAAGGGTAGTTGAAGGTGAAAAGATTCTCTTGAAGATCTTCGTGTAATATATTTGGAATTACTAAACTTAAATATCAAGTTTGGTATTTAGCACACTTTTAATTTTTGAGCCATTCTGTTCTCAGGTATACACACACGTGTACATACCTGATCTTTTTCTAAATATTTGATGTGTTCCATTCATATAACTTTCTCTAGTTGGTTCCATATAGAAACTATTATTGCAAAAAGTACTATTATACTTCAAGATAATTGAGATAGACATTAGTATAATTGGTCTTATTACTGCTTTCTGGTAAGTAAAAGGGAAATATGGGAATGAATACATTAGGCTAATGCGATAGTCAAATGCTTTAAAAGCTGGTCACTATGTGAAACAACTGAGGGGGCTTTGCATGATGCTGTTTGAGAAACATTAAGAAGTTTAAAATTGAAACCAATAACAATAAATATCTCTATAATGGTCAACTCTACAAGAAAAGCGAATACGAAATGAATTTGCTTCTTACTTACTTTCAACTAAATAAGGATGATTGATAAGTCAATAAAGATGAGGATGCAATAGCTTGGATTAAAAAATATTTTAATACACCTGCAATTATATTGGCGGCTAATCGATGTCCAAAAAATCAAAATAAGTGTTGATAGAGAATTGGATCTCTACATTATGAATTACTATTCCCGCACAATATAATTGTTTTTGGGCAAAAGTTCTTTTGTTGAATTAAAGTGGTTCAGATGATTTCTGTATTTCTAATTGTTAGTGTTGCATATATTATCCGTATATAATAAAAAGAGTAATTAAATATGATATAATAAGAATAGTATATATAAACAATAAAACCTTAAATAAAGCCTTAAATTGTCGCTTAACGAGATTAGGTTTTGTCTGGTAAGTCTTTGTCTAGCTCTAAAACTCATCCAGAATAAACAGGTCTTAAGAGATCATTCCCATAAAATTCAATAATGGATTTTATTTGGGATGTAAATATGTTTAGTATACGGTATACTTTAATTAAAATTGTTAGAGCCATTTTTCAGCAAAACAAAATTTTCAAATTTTTTTCATGTAAATGGTAGTTTTTGGTGGGAGGATATTCTTGAAAATCTTCGTGTCACATCCATGAAAGATACTTAACTAGTGCCAAGTTTGGTATTTAACGGTCTTCCGTTTTTGAGCTATGCTGTCCACAGAAACACCCAGACACGGATATCTTTATCTAAAAATGTTTTTTTCGCCTCAAAGGATCTCAAACATTTATTTCCGGTCAAATGTCGACTACGAATTTTGGTTGGAATATAATACCTTCCCTAGCTACTATGTACATTGTACATATGTGCTAGAGAAAGTAATAGTTGCAAAGGCTTCTTAAATGCGATGGAAAGAATGGTTAAAGTTATACGTGTGCGTAGAGTAAGCTACCTTCTTCAAAGGAAACATATTTAGTTATGCGTGCTATATTTGTTTACGATATGCTGATTTTGGAAATCTGTTTACTGTTTCGAACTGCAATCTTACATTCCATAGTTACAAAACTCAACATTCGCTTGCCGTGAGGTTGAAAATGGACCTAGAGTTACGTTTATCCAAGGCCGCCGCAAATCACTCTAAAATAAGTTAGACACATTTTAGAGAAACCTAAATAAGGTAGAGTCAGACTGAACAATTCAATGCCATAGCCGAGATTTGAACCACGGATCTCCCGGTTTCTAGCCGATTGCTCTTTCACTGAGCAGCCATGGGAACATGCAGGCATAGCATGTAATTTTTCAACTGACTCACATGTATCCCGGTAAACCACAAGGTGCTCTCAAATTATGGCGACCCCCATTGGCGACTTAAAGTATTGTAAGAGCTTAACACACAAGGAGTCATAATATAGCCAACTATTACAAAATAAATCAATGCTATGCCGGCATTTTGCAATGGTAGCTTAGTCGAAGAGCAACCGGCTAGAGAACGGGAGATCTGTGGTTCAAATCCCGGCTATGGCATTTAACTTTTTCAGTCTGACTCCACCTGTCCAACTCCTGTCCTACACACGACTTGTATGAAAAAAAAAAACCACTAAAACCAAACGTAAATAAATTTGATATCATTTATCGCATGTATGGGTAGTGACAGCGCGCCAGCTGAATCTCCACCACGTTTGTATTTATACACAAGCATTCTAACAGTGGCGACATACTGTTTGCTGAATTTGAGCAGACATTTCGATACGAATGGGAAAGTTGCTGCCATGCATCGTTTGAAGTGCTGCAGAAATGCAAATATTGAAATACCTCGTCCATTTCTGCTACAACTTTATTAGATGATATTAATCCGCAATTTGATAAGAAGTGTGACATTTTCTAGTTCCAAAACTTTATTTCATGAATGATAATAGGAGTTGTGTTATGTTAATTAATACAGACTTTGTATTTTAATATATAGACATTTTAGCATTTCTAGTTCAATAATTAGATCATCATTAACCCCCTAATATGATAAGGTTACTCACAGTATTCATCCGCAGCCCTCCATCTTTTGACACACGGCTTGTCCATACCTGAATTAATGAACCAAATCCTGGGTGAAAGTAAACAGAAACAAAGTGCGGATTTAAAATCCATAAAAGTAATCAAATAAAACCAAATTAATAAAGTATATAAATGTAGTACATACACTTTTCGTACATCATCTCTTATAATACCCATATTATATAAGTGGAAGATAAAGACGACTTCATATGTTATGTACGCAAAATTAAAGATATGCATTTTAATTGTCATACTAAAACTGAAAGTTTAAAACAAAACAGTCACTAATATTTAAGAAGTAAAATATTATATACTTTCCAAATTCCAAAAATTTTCCCACTTGGATCCTTGAAGACTGTCTTACAAATTGTGCTCTGAATGCAGAAAAATATACTTTGAAAGAGTTCTGAGAATTAACGTTTCTGAAAGTAGCAGAAGTAGCTACAACATTTCTTGCAAAAAAGTCCTCTAATCTTAAAATGAGTATCATCTGAGTGTTTATATAGCAGTTTCTGTCCTAAACTTGTGAACACATTGCGTTTCAATGAGTTACAAGCCAGTATATGAGAACTTGGAAGGGTCCCTGCTTAGTGCTTCCAAGTTGTAACAGAGGGCTCTTATGTCTCCTATAATTATATGACGCATACCAACGTACCACTTGAGGAATAGTAGTTGCAGTGGGCTTGAGGGCGCACAAGGTCATTAGCTCACTATCACTTGAAGTGGTTTTAAGTATCCCTAAGTGCCCAGATCCAAGATTCTAGAATATATTTATTCTTCTTCATGATCTTCTGTAAAGATTTAAAGAACTTGGTAAGAATGCCTTAACTAGCTTCCAAATATGTCTTATATCGTTTGCTTGAACTTCCTGGATGTTTACTTTCTGTGTGACTATAGTAAAATACTTTTTGGGGGGATTCTCTAGAATAAAATCCTATCAGCATGTCTCATTTTATTTCTACTAATTTAAACTTTTCTTCCTGAGAAAGTATCACCTACTGCTCTCTAATTTTCTAAACTTAATTAGTTCTATTACTGATCCTAAGAATAATGTACTCAGGGTGTTAGGGGTATGCCTGTGTGGATCCAAATATTACGAATAATAAAGTCCAAATAAAATTTCGTTTATATAGAAAGGAAACGGAGATAATAAAAAATTATTGAATACATTATCTACACAATCTGGCAACAGAGTAGAATTTAGGAGCCGAATGCTTTGTTTTGGTTTGCGGTCAGGCCATTGTTTTGTTGTGGTTTGTGATTGAAATCCGGTTCGCTACGTGCCGGTGGTTTATCATCAGCTACTGTCACTCAGTGACTCACAAAATATTCACTTATTCAACCATTAATTACGGTCGTCTCCTTAGCGCAGCTGCTTACCAAGCGGGAGACCTGGGTTCAATCCCCAGTACCAGCGTGGGGATTTTTCCCCCGTTGGGAGACCTGGCCCGGGGTGTACTCAGCCCCGTAAGGTCCCTGGGGGGGGTCAAATAAGGAGTGTTGATGGAGAAGTAGCGGCTCCAGGTCATGAGGACCGCATTAACCGACGGCGGGACTCGAGGCGCTGGGTAGGCCAAGGTTCCCCGTGAGCTGTCGTGCCATGGAGTTATAACCATTAATACCAGGCTTCAATTAAGAGTACCGATCATTCAAGTAACAATGGGACAAAGCTATTGTTATTACATTTTATCTTTGTTTTCTAAGTTGTTATTTCTGAACTTACTTAAATGATTCCCGCGGCACCTTCTGCTGTTATAGTAAACTTCTTTTTTACAGTCTCTAAATTGTGTATATGTAATAGTGTATAGAGAAGGTGTTCTATTGCAGAGATTTCACCGGAAATACATGTATTGGGTCCTCCTAAATCCAAAAAAAAAAGCATTTTTGGAAAAAGGTCCGAAGTGTGTGTATGTGTATCTGTGGATAGCATAGCTCAAAAATCTGATGTGTACCATTCACATGACTTTTTCCATATCCCTGCAACAAATAATTCTTAAAAAGCTTATACTTCTATTTACTTTATGCTAATCGGAAAAAATTAGCAGAAATATTCTTATTACTCGCTTCCTTGTAAGTAGAAGCGAAATAAGGGACAACCGTAGGTTAAAGTGATAGTCAGAAGCTGGTTGCTATGTCAATGAAGTTCCTTTGTTTATATGGATAGGAGTTGACAAGTTCCTGTATGAGAAAAGTATACGTTTTTCATAGCAGAAACGAAAAATAAGGAATGTCACAAAAACGACGAACTCCACGAAAAAAAATGTATATAACATAAATTGTGTGTTTTAAAGTGCTCTACATTTTTTGTGTAGTACGTTTTTGTCCATCTCTTACGGTTTAGCAGCCATTCAAAATTTAGTAAAATTCATCCAGAATAAACTACTCTTCAGAGGCTATTCCCAGAAAATTCAATATATACATTTCATTTGTCAGGTAAATATGTTTAATATCCTAAATTTTAATCAAAATCGTTAGAGCCATTTTTGAGAAAATCAAAATTTTCGACAAAAGTTCCATGTAAAGGGTAGTTGGGGGTGGGGGGGATTTTTCTCAAAATCTTCGTGTCACATCCCTGGAAGATACTAAACTTAAATACCAAGTTTGGTATTTTACCGACTTTTCGTTTTGAGTTATCGTGTACACAGAGACACGGACACATGGACACACACACACACGGACCTTTTTGTGAAAATGCTTTTTTTGAATATTGGGGACCCTAAAACATATATTTCCGGTGAAATTTCGGTATCGAATTTTTGGTGGAGTGCAATACTTTCTCAATACACTATGTACATAGTGCGTATGGAGAGAGTAAAAACGAGAAGTCCGTTAAATACCAAATTTGGCATCTTCCAAGATATGCAAGAAAATCACCCATCCTAGACTACCTTTGCATGGAAGAAATTTCGAAAAATTTTATTTTGTCAAAAATGGCTGTAACAATTTTGAGTAAAATCGCTTATACTTAAGATATTTACATGCCAAATGAACTGTAGATATTTAATTTTTTGGGAATAGCCTTAAAGACCTCAATATTCAGGATGATTTTTATTGAATTTTGCCTAACTGGTAAACCGTAAGAGATAGACAAAAACTTACTAAACAAAAACACAAATGTATATATCCTGTTTTTTTTACTTTATCTACCACGTACATATTAGGTAGAGAATCTATTCATTCCACCAAAAAATTTGATGCAAAGATTTCATCGAAGATATCTTTTGAGAACTAATAATTAAAAATGTGATGTGTTCCATTCTCATGACTTTCTCTATTTCTCTGTAAATTATTATTGTTAATAAGCTTAGCTTTTATTTATTTCATGCTGATCGAGAAAATTAGCAGAAATAGTCTTTATTTCTTGCTTTATTGTAAGCAGTAGCAAAATAAGGGAGTAGCATAGGTTAAAGTGAAAGCCAAAAGCTGGTTACTATGTGACTGATGTTCCTTTGTTTGTGTGGACAGGAGTTGACAAATTCCTGTATGAGAAAAGTATAAGTTTTTCAAAGCTGAAACCAAGAAAAAAGAATATCTCAAAAACGAACAACTCCAAGAAAAAAATGTATATAACACAAATTGTGTGTTTTAACGTGCTCTACATTTTTTGTGGGTTAAGTTTTTGTCCATCTCTTACGGTTTAGTAGTTATGAAAAATTCATCCAGAATAAAGTAGTCTTCAGAGGCTATTCCCAGAAAATTCAAAATATACATTTTATTTACCAGGTAAGTAACTTTAATATACGAAATTTTAATCAAAATCCTTAGAGCCATTTTTTAGAAAATTAAAATTTTCGAAAAATGTTCCATGTAAAGGGTAGTTTGGGGTGGGGGGATTTTTCTCAAAATCCTCGTGTCGCATCCCTGGAAGATACTAAACTTAAATACCGAGTTTGGTATTTTACCGACTTTTCGTTTTTGAGTTATCGTGTTCACAGGCACACGGACACACACACACGGACCTTTTTCTGAAAATACTTTTTTTGGATACATGGGACCCTTAAACATATATTTCCGGTGAAATCTCGGTATGAATTTTTTGGTGGAGTGCAATACATACTGTATTCACTATGTACATAGAGTATAGAGAAAGTAAAAATACATTAATATTACAAAATTTAGAACCACAAAAGAATAAATTACGGATAAATAAAAAAATATAAACATTTTTTAGAAAAATGTCAGTGTGTGTATTTGTGCGCATGCATGTACGCGTGAACAGAATACCTCAAAAACAACTATTCCGTTAAATACCAAGCTTGAGGTTGAAAATCAGCATGTACCAAGGATGCAACACGAATATTTTCAAGAAAATACCCCAACACAAACTACCGTTTACTGAAAAATTTTTCAAAAATGATTCTAACGATTAAAATATCATTTTGATTAAAATATCATATCCTAAGATATTTTCATTGCAAATGAAATGTATGTCTTGAATGTTTACTTTCTCTACTCGTAACTATGTACATAGTGAATAGAGGAAGTATTTGTTGTATTCCACTCAAACATTCGAAACCGAGATTTCACCAGAAATACATGTTTTAAGACCCTTTAACCAAAGAAAATCATTTTTAGAAACATGCCCGTGTGTATGTGTGTGTGTATGTATGTGGGCAGCATAACTCAAAATTAAGTTAAATACCAAAGTTGATATTTAAGTTCAATATCTCCCAAGGATGTGACACGTAGATTTTCAAAAAATTCCCCCCACACGGAACTACCCTTTACATGGAACAATTTTCGAAATATTTGATTTTCTCAAAAATAGCTCTAACAATTTTGATTAAAATATTTTATGTTAAATATATTTACATGGCAAATAAAATGTATATCTTGAATTTTCTAGGAATAGCCTCTGAAGGTATCTTTATTCTGGAATTTTATATAACGGGTAAATCGCAAGAGAGATAAAAACCTACTTCACAAAAAATGTAGAGTTCGTTAAAACAGAATGTGATTTTTGTAAGTAGAGGTAAATAAGGAAATACACTAGACTAGGATAGTCAAATATCTTAAAATTTGGATGGCATGTGGATGAATTCCGTTTCTTTTCATTGTCAGGGATATCTCAAAAATGGTCAACTCAACGAAAAAATTACCTATATTATATTAATTGTGCGCTTTAATGAGATCTATAAGTACATTTTTTGTGTAGTAAGTTTTTGTCTATCGCTTACGGTTTATTAGCTATAGAAAATACAGCAAAATTCATCCAACATAAGGAGGTCTTTAGAGGCTATTCACAAATAATTCAAGATATACATTTTATTTGTCGTGTAGATATCTTTAATATACGATATATCAATAAAATTGTTTGAGCCATTTTTGAGAACATCAAAATTTTTTACCTTTTTTCCATGTAAAGGTTAGTTTGGGGTGGGGGATTTTTGTGAAAATCTTTGTGTCGCAACCTTGACACCGAACTTATATACCAAGTTTGGTATTTTACAGACTTTTCGTTATTTGAGTTATCGTGTTCACAGACACATGGACGCACTGACCAACGGACACACAGACACACATACGGACCTTTTTCTATAAATACTTCTTTTAGATTCAGGGAACACTAAAACGTCTATTTCCTGTGGAATCTCGATATCGAATTTTTGGGTGGAATGCTATACCTTCTCTATACATTATGTAATAGTACTTGTAAATAAAGTAAAAACGAACTTCAATCACATTGCAACCATGTTGTAAAATATTTGACTATCGCTTTAGGCTATGGTGCTCCCTTGTTTTATTTTACTTACAAAGAAGCAAATAATAAGACAATTCCTGCTATTTTTTCTCGATTAGCATGAAGTAAATAGAAAAACAAGCTTTTAAACAATAATTGTTGCAGAGATGTAGAGAAAGTCATGCGAATAGAGTACATCAGATTTTTTGCGACTGGCCTCTAAGGTCCTCTTCATTCTGTTGACTTTGTATGGTCGGTAAACTGTAAGAGATAGAGAAATTCTACAAGAAAATGTAAGTATCTTTAAGGCATATCATTTATGTTAGATATATTTTTATAATGTTATTCATTTACAAAGTATTCATAGTAATTGGTTTAAATGTTCCAATACTTATAGCTTTCTGAAACGGGAAGTAGTCATTCCTTTTTCTTTATTTATTTCTTTTCGTTTTTTACTGTAAGTTAGATAAAGTCAACGCAGTTTCAAACTCTTTATTTAGCGTTATTAATAGATTTACAATAAAGTTTTCCTAGTATGTTTCCTAATTTCTTAAACAAATACTAGGAAAAAAATGACGCTGCCAATACATGAAGCAGACAGAAGAAACGTTTTGTTATTGAACTGGCATAAGTCATGTGAATGAAACAACAGTTTTTTACTTTCTCTATACGTACTATGTACATAGTGTATAGAGAAGGGATTGCACTCCACCAAAAATTTCGATACCGAAATTTCACCGGAAATATATGTTTTAGGGTCCTGTCTCAAAAAAAAATCATTTTCAGAAAAAGGTCCATGTGTGTCCATGTGTCTGTGAACACGATAACTCAAAAACAAAAAGTCGGTAAAATACCAAACTTGGTATTTAAGTTTAGTATCTTCCAGGGATGCGACACGAAGATCTTAAGAATAATCCCTTCACCCCAAACTACCCTTTACATGGAGACTTTTTCGAACATTTTTTATTTTCTAAAAAATGGCTCTAACGATTTTGATTAAAATATGGTATATTAAAGATATTTACCTGACAAATAAAATGTATATTTTTAATTTTCTGGGAATAGCCTCTGAAGACTACTTTATTCTGGAAGAATTTTACGGAGTTTTGCATAACTGCTAAACCGTGAGAGGTGGAAAATACATCCAGAATAAAGAGGTTTTCAGAAGCTATTACCATAAAATTCAAGATAAATATTTTATTTTCCATGTAAATATCTTAGAATGCGATATTTTAATCCAAATTATCACAGCCATTTTTGTGTAATACAAAATTTTCGAACATTTTCCGTGTAAAGGGGAGTTTGGGATGGGTGAATTTTTTTCAAAATATTCGTGTAGCATCCTTTGAAGATACTAAAACTTGAATACCAAGTTTGGTATTTTACAGATTCCACTGTTTTAAGTTATCGTGTTCACAGACACACAGACACAAGTACCTTTTTCTATAAACGCCTTTTTTTTTGGGCACAGGAGACCCTAAAACGTGTATTTTCGGTGAAATAGCGGTATCGAATTTTTGGGTGGAATGAAATACCTTCTCTATACACTATGTACAAAGTATGTGTAGAGAAAGTAAAACTTCCAGCTCGTCTGTAACATGAATTAAGTTTCAAGTCTCATACAATCAAAACCTTGACATAAAGAGCTCCAGAATGTCCTTTGACTGCTATCTAGCTGTTTGAAATAGCGGTAATTTTAGCATGTTTGCTTATCCATTCCAGAAGCTGAGTATAAGGGAAAGGTATATCAAGCGTGTAATGTCCGCTTAATCCGGTGTGAGACGACGGTTTCTGCATATCTCTGGAAGGTAGCATTATTCCTATCACGGCCAGCCAGCGTTGTAAAGTATTTAGTTGCGTTAATTACTGTCCCTCTAGGGTAGATTTAGTATGCAATCTAACATTTAGAACCACCAGAACTTACGGTGGAAACGTGTCGTGATAACAAAGGAAGTTCGAAATACGCCAAGACAGCTTTATGGCACAGAAGCTGAAATTAGAAGCACCATTGTATAACTTGCAGGTTCTGAAAGGTGAAGTGTTTGAGCTTGACGTATTGCAAATAAAACAACAGCTAGACAATAATATACAGCGATATACCGGTAATATGGGATGATAAGAGGAACATCTTGTTTTTATCTTTTATAAGTTTCAGCGAAAATGTACACGCTGATGTAACGAGAGAAAACTTTATTACTTTTTCGACATTGAAAACTCCTTCAATAGAGGTGGGCTATAAAATACCTTCTAATTTTAGTTCTTGCATTAATTCTTCTTCTTATGCGGCATTTTCTCTCTCCACATTCTCTGATGTTCCAATCATCTTCCCGTAGATTTCGCTATTCTAGTTCTCTCCATAGATATTTTAAATTTATTATAAATCTGTAACTATTAATGACATAATGAACCTGTTTGTACTTCCTTTAGATGTTTTGATGTTTGCTTTTTGTAGTCACAAATAATGTGAACCTGTTTGAACTTTCTTGTAGAAGTCATGAAGCTTACTTTCTGAGCTCACAAATAATGTGAACCTGTTTGAGGTTTCTTCTAGAAGTCTTGAAGTTTACTTTCTGAACTCACAAATAATGTGAACCTTTTTGAACTTTCTTGTACCAGTCTTGAAGTTTACTTTCTGAAGTCACAAATAATGTGGACCTGTTTGCACTTTCTTGTAGAAGTCTTGAAGTTTACTTTATAACTCACAAATAATGTGAATCTGTTTGAACTCTCTTGTAGAAGTATTGAAGTTTACTTTCTGAACTCACAAATAAAATGGATCCCTGCACCACATTACACACATCAAGATGATAATCCAGTTCATTTCAAACCCAATGTAAATATCTGCATTGATATTTGCCTCGCCTCTTCGAATGCGTTTCTTCATTTGATGTAAATCGTTTGAAAGTGGAGGAATGAAAACTCTATCTTTGACAAATTCCCAAAGAGAAAAGTCACACGACATGGTGGCCAAAGTAGCAAAGTGTTATTGTTGTCTTTAGCACGGCCAATCCAACTCTATGGTAGAATGTTATCCAAATAAACACTTATATTGTGATACTGAAGGAACAGGAGCGTAATGCAAGACCTTTCTCTCTTCCTTTGCACTGCAAACTTGGGCTCTAGTCTTCTGATCTGTCAGTTTTCAAGAACAAGAATAGCTTCTACGACCAAATCTTGGCATTTTTGTTGTCTCAGCATCCGGTTGGTTGTCACAGAAAAGTAAGTTCCTGAACTATTTGCTATTGCTTATGCAGAAAGTGTTACAGTCACAAACAAGTGTTAAAGACGCTCAGAAACGTCATGAATTTAAAACATGAAATGTAAATAAGTCCCAAACAGGTCTATTGTGGCTAGCCTCCCCCTCCCCCATAGAAGGAAGGGCGAAGAGAGGGAACAACATAAGCTAGCACAAGTCCGCTCGAGGACCCACCCCACTGCTGGAGCGCCAGAGAGAACGGTCATCCTCTAATATATCTATTTCTAATGAGCATGCATCAGCGCCAACTGCCCTTCCACGTTACCTACGAACTTAGAAGCAACTTGAAAGGTGAGAAAGAAATGAATGAAGGAATAGAAAGGAAATCCTAGTATATGAGGAATTGCCTCAGCATGCGCCTTCCGAACATGGGAAACTACGAAAATCCGATTGATCAAAATAGCCAATAGACAGGGATCGAAGCCGGGATCTCCGGCGCGATATTATTTAATCTAAGTGTAAGCGTTTCTGAGGAAATTCGTGTTGTAGGTTTTGCATGAACATTTTTCTAAAATGGCCTGCATGGCAATAAAAGAGAGAGAGAGAGATATTGTTACAGACAAAATTATCCTTTATATGGAAACAATTGTTTTATTACTCTTTTAAACTACATCTAACAACTTTTATTTCAGTACTACATATATGTTTAATACATTTGTTTGATTAAAAAACAATAATTTTGGAATTTTATGCGAATAACCTGTGAATTGTGTGAACTGGTAAGGTATTACTATTATGCATTTTTCAACACTCGTTGATAGATCTTAAACATTTTCCAGATTGAATCGTCTTGCGACATTTTTAAGCCTCTTAGCAGGATTATTCTTCCCCCCTCTTACATTTTTTTTTTTGTTATTAAATAACGAGAAATGTGTGCAACAGTGAATAGAAATATTGCTTTTATCAGACAAAGTATAAGCACCATTTGCAGCTTCCACAGCACCTTTAAATGGCGGTAGTAGTGTATTTTCTCTCAAATGAAGAGATTAAAATACAAGTCTTTCCCTCACCAAGCGCCCCAAGAGGTAGCGTTTCATTTAACAAATTACTTTACTTAATAAGAGTTTTGGAGATACTGTGAATTTAATCTAAGTTACTTTTGTAACTGAGAATGTTTCTGTGCGTCGGACATTTAAACCATTCATGAAAACCAAGATGGAAAATGAGAAAATTAAATTAATATGATTTTTTTCAGCCCTTGATTGCAAAATAATGTTTTTCAACTCGGAGCGATACATCTAAAGTTGAAACTGCTATTATTAAAATGAGGTTTAAAATAATTCTTTTGATTTTATTGTTTTATTGAGGAGAGATCTTTGATTCTGAAATCACATAGATTGCGGCTTTGAGTCAAAGGACTACTGAAGACGCATATAACTCGTTTAATTTCTTTTAAATTAATATTAATTTAATGCATATTCACAGAACCGTATATACATTCCTTTCAACAATCTTGGTTAAAGAAACCTTCTGTTGCAAAGGAAACTCAAAACCTCTAGAGTAAGTAGCCGAAATGCAGATAATCGTTATAGTCTAATTATATTTAAGAGCATCACTACCATTCCCAGACAACTCTTATCCATGTAATCATTAAGGTAAAGCAACAAATCAGTGATCTTCTAAAATACAACATTTCTCGTAAGCAGATATTAGAATTTCTGAACCAGGACGAAAAGTAATAAGGTTGAATTAGACTTGATGCAGTGATGTTCTATTTTATAGATTATCTCCATCCCTCGAAAAGATGTTAGAATGAGATAAAAATCTCGCCAGAACTTGTTGTACCTGCCCTCGGTGATTCATGGGCTCTATTGTTCACATTCTTTGTACTGACGGGTGGCATGGGAGTGCATAATCTCAATCTAACTGACCAATAATTTCTATTCCTGCTTATAAATTTATGCATAGATTTGCAACAACCTTGGTGGCGCAATTGATTGAACACTGGCTTTCAATCCATAGCTCAATTCTGCCAAAAGATATTTCTGCGCGCGTAATTGCAAAGACCTCACATTGGCGGGTTTAACGACAGGTAAAAGCGTATCTGAAGGACAAAACTGTGGTACATCGAATTCACTAATACTTTTTACTTGTGATTAATTGGCATTTGAAACTCGCATTAACACATAAATCTAATATACTAAATTCAAACCAGGTAGCCCAAATGCCTGTATTTCAAGTGTGCAAATAACGATAAAGAAGTTACCAAATTGTACTGGAAAATTGGAAGAAAACACAGGTCATTGGTAAGTAAGCAAATAGCGCAAATGGCCTTCGTTGCATACCTCTTACATATCAGCAAAAACACAGAGAGAGAGATAGAATCGCGCTCTCGCAGTTTCCAGACATGTACTGTAACCCGTGATATACAAGAGACCGAAAACGATGTTCACTGTTTTCCACTTCAGATAAATATCCATTATTTTAGGAGAATAAGGCCACCTGTCAATGTCCACTAATAGCTGCCGGTCCCCATGGCCGCGCTCGCCAAGGCTTGGTGCTTCGTAGCGCTGGGGATCGTGGGTTCGAGTCCCGCCTTGGGCATGGGTGTTATATGTTTGTGTTTATGTGTGTGTTATAACAGTAAAAAAAACAGCAATCCAGTAATAATACAGAAAAACAAGGTAAAAAAAAAAAGGTAAATTAAAGTAGGGTATACAGTGCCGGTGTCCTGATCAGACTCCGGTACCGTATTTAAAAAAAAAATAGCTAGTTTTGTAATTGTGTATACTCTGTTCTTATATAGCATTAGAGACTAGAGTATCAAAACATTAAGGTAACGAAACAAGTAAGAAACCTAGATTTCACTAAATTTATTATTACTATTTTTATTGTTATTATTATCATTATTATTATTATTATTATTAACAAACCGGAAAGAATCGAAACGAAAAACTTTAAAATACAAGAGCACATGGTGTTTCACTATATTATTATCATTAATAGTATACCCAGAGTAAATAAACACGTGAAAATCTACACACAAACACGAGATCACGTAGTGCTTCACGGTATTAAAACCGTTAAAATTATTACGCAGTAGACGTTAAGCATAATAAATCAAAACGTGAACACATGGTAACGAAAAATACACAAACACGAGAACACACAATGTTATACTATATTACCTCATCATTAATGTTATTACGCTTAGCAGAATGAATCATACACGAACATGTGTATCGAAAAATGTGCAAACACGACAGCACTTAGTGTTTCACTGTATGTCTATCATTAATAAAATATGCTTAATAAAATGAATCAAACATGAAAACATCAGAAAGAAAAATATGGAAACACGACAACATTTAGCGTTTCATTGTTTTGATATCATTAATATTGTTACGCAGGATACGCTTAGCACAATAGATCAAAACATCAGAACTTGGTAATAAAAATAAGCAAACACATAGTGTATTATCATCATATATTATTACGGGGTATACGTTTATTAGAATAAAACAAAGCATGCACACATCGTAACGAAAAACATCATAACAGGAGACCACGTAGTGTTCACTGTATTATCACGAGGGGCATACTGAAAGTCATGAGCAACACTGTTTTACAATCTTAATATTTATTTTTAAGCCAAACCAATTACATCATCATAATCTACAGACTTTCTTTCACTTTTCGACATAGTCTCCATTGTTTTGCACACATTTTCCCCATCGTTCTACAAGTTTGAAAATGCCCTTGTGATAGAACTCCGTTCCAGCCGCCCGCAGACCCTGACGCACTGCTTTCCGAATATCCTCCAGCGTCTCGTAGCGTTGGCCACGCATCTGCTCCTTCACAGAACCGAAAAGATGGTAGTCGGAGGGTGCCACGTCGGGACTGTAGGGAGGATGTGGAAGAGTTTCCCACCCTAATGCCCTGATCTTCTCCATAGTGTCACGGGCAGTATGCGGACGCGCATTATCCTGTTGAAGGATGATCCTCTTTCCAGGGCGTTTATCACGCAAAGCCCGACGGAGCTTCAGAAGTGTCTTGATGTAGCGGGCAGAATTTATGGTTTGTCCAGGTTCAAGAAAGACAACCAGGATGCAACCTTGTGCATCCCAAAAGACACTTCCCATAACTTTTCCTACAGACTGCACTGTCTTAGCTTTCTTCTTCGATGGTGAGTTCAAGTGGTACCATTCCATACTCTGACGTTTCGTTTCTGGCTCATAGTGATGGAACCAGCTCTCATCTCCAGTCACAATACACGTCAAAAATTCATCACCTTCATTATGAAATCTCTGAAGAAGGTTTTGTGCAATGGTTCTTCTCTAAAGTTTGTGGTCTTCAGTCAATAAACGGGGGACCCAACGGGCACGGACCTTTCGATAACCCAAGCTGTGGATCATTTCTTGCACTGCACTATGTCCTATTCCAAGTTTCGCAGCAATTTCATTCACTGTGAAACGCCTATCTCCTGTAATGAGCTCATCAACTCTTTCCTTGTTGCGTTCTGTAGAGGCAGTTCGAGGACGCCCGCTACGAGGCGCATTTTGCAGACTCGTGCTTCCATCTTTGAAATATTTCACCCATCTTCTAACACTGCTGGTACCCTTGCAGAACCTTCATCCGCACGTTGAAGTCTGAGATGAATTTCAGGAGCAGATTTTCCTTCTTTCACAAGGAATTCAATGACAGCACGCTGTCGAAACGAAACATCAATGTCAGCCATTTTTCAAACTCCGTCTGTGGTCACGTGATAGAAGCTAATGACGTCACAATATGTCAACATGTGGCTTAAAGTCTGTAGATTACGATCCTACAATTCGTTTCGTTACATTGTTGAAATTTAAATTTTTACAATGGGTTGCTCGTGACTTTCAGTATGCCCCTCGTATAATTAACATCATTAATAGTATACGCTTAACAAAAGCAGAATACACCGTAACGAAAAACAAACACGAAGCACATAAGGTTTTACAGTATTATCATAATTAATATTATTGTGCTTTATGCGCTTAGCAGAATAAATCAAAATATGAAAAAATTGCAACAAGATCACACTAATACGAAATCTCGCAGTACGTTCGTATTTTGATGTTTTCCTTTACGATGTTATCATATTTTGTTTCATTCTGCTAAACATTTTATAATAATAATAATAATAATAATAAAAGCAATAATAAAACAATAATAATAACAACACCAACAATAGTTAATATACACTGTGTACTCTCAATCGTGGTTTTTGTTACGGTACTTTAATGTTTTGATTTACCATTCAGTGACTCTAGTCTTTAATTTTAAATAAGAAAAGCGTATACAGAACTAGCTTTAGTGAACATTTACAGGTTAGTATATTCCCTCAAAAATAAAGGCTCCGTAACTGAAGTGGAAAGTGGTTAACCACGTTTTCGGTCTCTCGCATATCATCACGGACCCCAATACACGTCTGGAAACTGTGAGAGTGCGATTCTCTCTCCGTTTTTGCTGATGCGTAAGAGGTGTGCAACGGTCACTCGCGCTATTGACTTACCGGGTGTTTGCTTCCAAGTGAATTTGGCAACTTCTTTATCGCACGAAGGGTTATCTACACATGTGAAATACAGCGCTGTAAGTATATACAACTCTCTCTCTCTCTCTCTCTCTCTCTCTCTCTCTCTCTCTCTCTCTCTCTCTCTGTCTCTCTCTCTCTCTCTGTCTCTCTCTCTCTTTCTCTCTCTCTCTTGCTCTCTCTCTGTCAATGATACAGAAAAAAGTCTACAGAAACTTAATCTTCTTCAACTAAGTGCTTAACACGATAAAAAATTAGCAGAAATGGTTATAATATGATATTATCTCCTTGTACAAGGGGACTAAAGCATTAGTCAAATCAAGACACAAGTTCCTAAATTTAAATTTCAAGTTTGGTATTTACCCGATTTTTAGTTTTTGATTTATGCTGATCATAGACACGGCGGAGGTTTTCCTTTATTTTTTTTTTTGTATTTATTTTTTATTTTTGTATACAAGAGACCCTAAAATGTGTATTTCCAGTGAAATCTCGGTATCTAATTTTCGGGTGGAATGCAATACCTTTTTCTACCTATGTACTATGTACGAAATAGGGAAAGTAAAAATGCTATATTTCCATATAGTCTTGCAAACATGAGAAAAAGATGCGTTCCTGAAAGTTAATATTATAAAGTATAGTTTATTTAATATATTTTGATGGAAATACTTTATAGAAATCAGTTAATTCTGATTAAAGTTACTTAAAATAACTAAACTGGCAAATTCTTAACTAGTTGACAAGACTCAGGGTTGTTTTATTTATAAAAATCTGATGTGTACCATTCACATGACTTTCTCCATATCCCTGCAACAAATAATTTTTAAAAAGCTTATACTTCAATTTACTTTATGCTAATCAGAAAAAATTAGCAGAAATGGCCTTATTACTCGGATTCTTGTAAGTAGAAGCGAAATAAGGGACAACCATAGGTTAAAGTGATAGTCAAAATCTGGTTGCTATGTCAATGAAGTTCCTTTGTTTATATGGATAGGAGTTGACAAGTTCCAGTATGAGAAAAGTATACGTTTTTCATAACAGAAACCAAAAATAAGGAATGTCACAAAAAAGACGAACTCCACGAAAAAAATGTATATAACATAAATTGTGTGTTTTAATGTGCTCTACACTTTTTGTGAAGTAAGTTTTTGTCCATCTCTTACGGTTTAGCAGTAATTCAAAATTTAGTAAAATTCATCCAGAATAAACTACTCTTCAGAGGCTATTCCCAGAAAATCCAAGATATACATTTCATTTGTCAGGTGAATATGTTTAATATCCGAAATTTTAATCAAAATCGTTAGAGCCATTTTTGAGAAAATCATAATTTTCGAAAAAAGTTCCATGTAAAGGGTAGTTGGGGGTGGGGGGATTTTTCTCAAAATCTTCGTGTCGCATCCCTGGAAGATACTAAACTTAAATACCAAGTTTGGTATTTTACCGACTTTTCGTTTTTGAGTTATCGTGTTTACAGACACACGGACACATACGGACACACACACACACACACACACACACACACACACACACACACACACACGGACCTTTTTGTGAAAATGCTTTTTTTGGATATTGGGGACCCTAAAACATATATTTCCGGTGAAATCTCGGTATCGAACTTTTTGGTGGAGTGCAATACTTTCTCTATACGCTATGTACATAGTGCGTATGGAGAAAGTAAAAATGAAAAGGAATAATGTATTCTCAACATTTACCAAAATAAATATTTAAACCAGTTCAACCTGTCTTCTTGTACATTCTTAGTAAGGGATTAGAAGTGGCGAAAAGAGTGACGTGACTGACTTGCAATCTCTTCGCCAACCCGCCTCTGGTTGGCAGACGGCCTTATTTCTATTTGAATTTTACGCCTAGCCCAATCGGGATGGGGAGCCCAAGGGAATATAGAAATCCCGACTTAAATTCCACAGAAAACGCGTGGGTAGAAGTGCAGCGCGGTGTTAACGATCAATTACCGCTCCCACGAACTTCGGAAAGCTGATGAATTATGGGAACTCGTTGCGGATGATTCATGTGATTTTAGACGTAAGAGACGAATGGGTGCAGTGATTTGTCATTAACAGAATCCATTGATGACACATACACGAAAATCTCTGCAAAGATATATTGGGAACCGCTATTAGACTTATTTCTGTCACTACTGACCGAAATATCCGCGGTAAGGTGTGAGGCTAGGTCCCGGGTTTGATTCCTGTTGACCGTCCACTCCACATGGAGTTTTTCTTGGTTTTCACACCTCACCATTGCGAATGTTAGGAAGGTTTATTCTACTACGATTCTCTTTTCCCTCATTTCCTCCCATTTCATTCCCTTTCATGCTTCATGTATGTTTTCAGGTTCTCCAGTGTTGGAAGTGTTGAACAGATGGCGCAGTTACTTGCATCCTGGAAAGATTTTTCAATGTTAATTAAGAGCCCGGTTCGCTGCGCCTCCCTTTGGGATTGTTCCCTTATCATGTATGGGATGGGATGAATGTATGGATGGATGATACGTTCCGGAGAGTGTTCTGCACTGCAGCCACCATGGGCTTATTGGTCCTCACCCGGAGGCTAGGGTGATATGAAAGAGTATTTTCAACGTTTGGGCAAAACTGTAGCAGGGAGAAAGAACCACGTGGGGGATCGCTGACATACTCCACATACTTGACGCGGAAGCGATAGTAGTCCGCGCTCTAGAATTGACTTAATACTCCCAGTCCCACAGACAAATTCAACGCACCGTGAGGACTGTATTTCTAAAGCGCAATTCACCACTACGCAAGGGCGTTACCACCGTAGACTTTGCCGACAATTCAGCCCTGAAAGAGATGGCATGAATGGAGACAAAATGAAAGGACAGGAAGTTAGGGGTACTAGCATTTGCCTAGTGACATCGAAGAAACCATCCAAAATAACCTACTTCATCAGTGTCTCCCGGGATATGTCACAACAGATCCACTATAGTGTTGCAGTGCGCAAATTTCCCCTTTGCTATAATATCTAATAGTAATCATATCTAGCCAGTATCAATTTACTAGTAGCAACGTTTGCAAAGTATCAAAATAATATATATGTTTTAAATATATTCTTCAGAGGAATTGTTGCATGCTATTGGAATAAATTCTTTATATATATTTGATTGGAAGTGTTAGAGAGTTGAGGAGAAAATGAAACTTAAGGTTGTGTTAAAATGGGTTTTGATCTCGCGAACAAAAGTTTCAACAGTTTAGAAACTATCTAGGTTTCACAAATGCCATATTAGCGCCTAAGATTTTAGGATTAAGTAATTATATTTGTATATCAGTTTTTCATATTTTGGTGACATTCTCAGGTACGTATAAAATATCTTTATTATAATATAATTTAAAAGTTTTAACATTGTTAATATTTTCAATAAATTATAAAACTAAAAGCTGATAGCCAAAAGTACATTTTAGTTTATTTGCAAAATAAAGCGATGATTGTATCTGTGATAATTCAGCTAAAAGTAGTTTTTCTTCACTAGTCCACAAACAGTTAAACGGTAGATGAAATAATATCGTGTATTAAATTAAGTATTAATTTCATATCTGCTTTAACACAATTCCTCTTTTAGTAATAATTTTATAAAATACAAGTATATTTTCCAAGAAAGCAATTACGTACATAATGTTTAGATAATATTTCTATTATATACAAAAGTTTAATCTAAACAGCGCTGTATGGCTAAACTGGTTAGCTTGTAACAGATTTGTTCATCAAGATCTGCTTATATTCACTTTCTCCACTACTTACTCTTGGTAAGCACAGCAAGTATTATATTACACAACAAAAATTCGAAAATTTGCAAAACAAAGCAGTGATGTGTTCCATTAACGTGGCTTTCTCTACATATCTGCAACAAATTATTGTTCAAAAGCTTATTCTCGTATTTACTTCATGCCAGTCGAAACAAATAGCAGAAATGGTCTTATTACTTGCTTCCTAGTAATTAGAGGGAGATAAGGAAAGTGCCATACTCAAAAGCGATAGTCAAATGTTTTAAAAACTGGTTGTTATATGACTGAAGTTACTTTGTTTGTATGGCCAGGAGCTGACAAGTTCCCGTATTTTAAAACTGAAACTAACAATAGAATATCTCGAAAACGGCCCACTCCACGAAAAAAAGCTGTATAAGATGAATTGTGTGTTTTAACGAGCTCCTACTTTGGCTTTACTGTAGACTTTGTCTATCTCTTGCGGCTTACCACTTATGCAAAATCCTGCAAAACTCATCAGAATAAAGATGTCTTTAGAGACTATTCCCAGGAAATTTAATATATACATTATGTTTGTCATGTAAACATCTTTAATACACGACACTTTAATAAAAAAAAAGTTTTCGAAACTTTTTCCATGTAAAGGGTTGTTTGAGGTTGAGGATTGTCTTGAAGAACTTCATGTTGCATCCTTGGAAGATACTGAATATAAATACCAAGTTTGGTATTTAAAAAAACTTTTCGTTTTTGAGCTAAGCTGCCCACAGACACACGCACTGAGTGACAGAAAGGCAGACACACACGGACATTTTTCTAGAAATGCCTTTTTGGATTCAGGTGATCTCAAAACATATTTTCCCGGTGAAATCTCGGCATGTAATTTTTAGGTGCAATACAATGCGTTCTCTATACACTATGTATCCGTAGTAAGTGTTGAGAAAGTAAAACTTGATATTGAGATTTCAACGGAGATGTACATTTTGAGGCAGCTGAATCAAATGAGCACTTTAAAAAGAATGTTTAGATATCTGTGTGTTTTATTTGTTTGTACACAGTAAAGTCAAGAACGAAAACAATTTCTTCCAAAACACGACACAAATAACTTCAAGGAAAACCCGCACTCCAAACTACCCTTTACATAAAAGGATATTTTGTAGAGTTTTATTTTCTCAAAAATCACTTTATTGGTGTTGATTTAATTTACATATATTAAAATATTTACATGACCATTAAACTGTATATTTTGAACTTTCTGGATATAGCCTGTGAGTTTTCTTTGTTAGAAAGAAACTTTGTGTAATAGTAGGTATATAGTGAGAAATAAAAATGTGAGACACAAACAAGGCCATACTACGCAACAAAAGTACATCTTTTTGAATTAAAATATTTACCTAAAACAACTTTTGTAGTTTCTGTCATTTCCAAGATACGTATTATTATTATTATTATTGTCGGATTTTTTAAATGTTAATCAGTTTTGTGTTTTAAGTGTAGTTAAAATAATGTAGAAAATTGTAAACATTCAACTGTTTCTCGCGATGTCACTGAAAGAGCATCGAATTTTCAGGCCAGAAATTATAACGGTGCGCTTATGTGTAAACAATGTACATTGTAAACTTCTTAAGTACTTTTAATGAAAGGTGTAATGAAGCTATTTATGAAAACGTCCATCACAATTCGCTTGAAGTGGTTAGAAGGAAAATCTTAAACAAAGATAGTTTACACGTACATAACATTAAAATAATATAGAAAGTCATGAATATTACCAGAATATTTTATATGTGCCCAGATTAAGATGATCTATGCTTTAAATGCCCACAAGAATTATGAAATTTGAAACCATCATATAGCGGCCATTTTAAAAAAAAGTATATTTCGCTTCAATTTACTGTGTTTGTATCTACAACCCAAATTGTAATCAAATCATTTCTGCAAGCCCTTAATATGAAGTAATTAGAATATTATTTTAAAACATAGTTTGTAGAAGAATAAGTAGAGAAAAGTATGTGAATATAACACAATGCTTTCTCTCATTTGGGTTATGTAATCACTCTTAAAAATATTTGCATCTTAGAGTGTTATTGTAGGAGAATAGAACTTACTAGTTCATTTGCTATTTAATTCTGTAAATTTGATTTCCTGTCATCCATGCAGCTACTGCTTTACAATGGGGTTTCCTTTGATAGAAGAGCTGTCAAGGAAGCAAGAGTTTTGTAACAGATAAATAACTAATTTCAAAACAAACTTTATGGAAAAAAGAAAGAAAGTAAATAAAACGTGTGTTTTAAATTTGAAGCTTTCTTTTGGATCTCTGAGCATAAGGAAAGTGGTATAACATCACCAGAAAATTTATTATAGGCGTTTATTTATCTAAGTAATATAATTTAACTAATTATTTAACAATAAGAAAGTAATATTTACTTATTCAATAGAAGAAACAAAGTATTGAATTGTATGATGAAAATGCATTGCTGTACCATTTCCTCATTATAAGTATTTCACTAGATGGTGGTGAGTATTCAGCCGAATTCATTTTACTAGTTGTACTCACTATAGTGCATATTCATTGAATATATGAACGATTATTACTAGTCAAGATTCTTTGAGGGTTCGTTTTTGTCTTTCTAGTCCGAAATTCTGGCAAACATGCTTGCTATGGAGGACATGATCGCTAGAAATACATTGCTTCATAAATTGTATTGATCGAATGTACTAGATGTATTAGAGTTAGATAGTAAAGTAAGATAAAAATTTACTTCTAAGTAAGTGTGTTTTCATGTCTCCACATAAATGTAAAAGTATTGAAGATGACGGAGGCCCTTGCAATCGGCGCTAGGCACCGTAAGGCTAGATCCCTAAGAGGAAGAAGCAAGAGAAGAGATATAAGCGGCTATCGTGCTGACGATGAGCACAAGTGTGCACGGAACACTCGCGTTAATCGGCGCACTCCCAGAATCCCTTGAACAGCAAAGTAACGCCCCAGGCGAAGGACCTAGGAGTAGGTCCTGCCAGAAGTCTCTCGCAACGACTTCAAGAGGAAACCCATACACAGCGCAAGCCACCGCTCAGTCGCAACCCGCCAAACACCATCTCCTGGTCCTTCAATTCTAATACAGCAGACAAGGAAGTGATAGGTAGAAAAGTCGTGCAAAAAGGAGAACCACATGAGAATTCGCCTGTCGAAAACTGTCGAAAAACTCATTGGTCACCGGGGATTGCACCTGGCATCTCCCAAATGTGATTCAGACATTATCACCATCCCGCTCGATAACGCCATGTGATCACTGGCCTTCGGGGTTACACCTTTCCACCAAACGATGACGAACCCAGTTTTGATGTTTTGGAGACGTTAAGGGTGCAAACTTCCAATGGTAGAGTAATGAGAGAAATGGTGGAATGAGAGGACCTACAACTCTTACCACAACTCGAAACTACGTTCAGTCTTTGGGGATACTGACATGAGTTAGTTACAGGTGAAGGCTTGATTAGGGCTGACTCCAAATCGCCACCTTCAACATGACACCGCGAACGAAGCCACTGAACTACCTATAAGGTTCTCACAAAGGCAATCTTTAACACATATTCACCATATTTTCTTAGCGATTATAGTTGAGGAAAACTGGAATACATCTTAAGTTCTTCTACAAATTCCTTATTTAAGTTAAAGTTACAAAAATATATCGGACTGGAAAATGCAATGCCATAGCCGGGATTAGAACATTTATCTATTAGCTCTAACCAACTTAGTTATTACGGACATGCCAACATGGCATTAAATTTTCTACCTGACGCGTATTGCTCTTCTTTGTGCAATAAAATTATATGCAGTACCCTCGCGACCTTCTATAGCCATATATTCCATACGAACACTAACCATTAATTCATATAAAAACAATTCTTATATCTAAGTCACGTTCTTCATGCTTATTTGCTTACAAATAGCTCCAAATTAAGTAATTTGTCAAACTACATTTGCCGCAGAATTGCATGTGAACAAAATAGCCGGAAAATAGAACCTTGTTACACTGCAAAATAAGATTTATGTTTTTTAAATAGGTTCCATTCACATAACCTTTTACTCTCTCTAGCTCGTATGTACAGTGCACAGATGGGGTACAGAAGGTACTTTATGCCACCCAAATTTTGCTACCGAGATTTCACCGGAAATATAGGTTTTGACGTTCCCTGAGTCCGGAAAAAAAAACATATTTAATTTCTCTACACGTACTATGTACATACAATATAGAGAAGATAATGCAATGCACCCAAACATTTGGTCAAAATGTCAACGAAAATATATGTTTTGAGTTCTGCTATGTCCAAAAAAGCATTTTCTAAACGCATTTTTAGAAAAAAGTCCGCGTGTGTCGGTGTTTGTGTGTGTGTGTCTGTGGACAGCATTGCTAAAAGGCCGTTAAATAGGAAACTTAGTATTTAAGTTTGGTATCTTCTAAGGATCTGACACTAAGATTTTCAAGAAAATCCCCACAACTCAATTTACCCTCTACATGGATTTTTTTTTAAAAAAATTAATTTTCTCAAAAATGATACTAACGATTTTTATTAAAATACCTTATATTAAAGTTATTTACATCACAAATAAGATGTATATGTTGAATTTTCTGGGAACAACCTCTGAAGAGCACTTAATTCTATTTGATTTTTGCAGAATTTTGCATAACTGGTAAACTTTAAGGAATAGACAGAAACTTAGTGCACAAAAAATTAGATCTCGTTAAAACACATAATTGATGTCATATCTATTTTTACTTTCTCTAGCCCCATATGTACAATGTTCATAAGGATAGAGAAGTATTGTATTCCATCCAAAGATTCGATGTCGAGATTTCACCAGAAATACATGTTTTAGGACTCCCTGAATAAAAAAAAAAAAAAGAAAAAAAAAAGGCATTTTCAGAAAATTATCCTGTGTATGTGTGTGTGTGTGTGTGTGTGTGTCTGTGGGCAGGATAGCTCAAAAAGAAAAGTCCGTTAAATAACAAACTTGCTATTTAAGCCTAATTTCGTCCAAGGATGCGACTGAAAGATTTTCTAGAAAATTTTCCCAGACCCAACACTTTATATGGACCATTTTTCGAAAATTTTGATTTTCTCAAAAATTTCTGACGATTTTGATTAAAACATCTTATATTTAAGATATTTACTTGGCAAATAAAATGTATATCTTGAATTTTGTGGGAATAGCCTCTGAAGATCATTTTAAACTGGATGAATTTTTCTGAATTTTATATAACCGGTAAGAAATAGACAAGACTTTACTACATAAAAAATGTTGATCTACTTAAAACACACAATTTATGTCATACTTTTTTCGTGGAGTTAGTCGTTTTCGAGATATTCCTTTTTATTGGTTTCAGGTTTAAAATACTTTTCTCATACAGGAACTTGTCAACGGATTTCAAACCCATAACAACCACATTTTGAAATATTGGACTGTCGGTTTAGCCTAGAGCATTTCCTTATATCTCTTCTACTTATAAGGAACTAAATAATAAGACCGTTTCTGCTGGTGTTTATCTCGAATAGTATGAAGTGGGTAGAAGAATAAACTTATTAACAATAATTTGTTACAGAGATGTAGAAAAAATTCATGGGAATGGAACACATCAGATCTTTTTATCAAGTAAGCTAATAACACAGTATGTATTTAAAAATAAAGGATCTCAATTTAATAATGTTTTCCATTTAAAGGGGTTTTGGTAGAGGGCGACATTCTGAAAAGTGTTTGCTCCGCAGGTTTCAATGATATATGTACTAATATACGTAAACAAATATTTTTCTGCTGCTTCTAGTTATTAAGATCAGAAAATATGCGTTTCGTATACACGTTTGAAATTTAATTGTCATAGTGTAAAAAGTTTCCCAGTTTATCATGAGTAAGCAATCGATAATGGAGAAATAAATAAACAATGTTAAAGTTAAATTCAGAAGTAAACGATTGAAAAAGTTATCTTAGCGTGTGAATGATTGTAATGAATATGCCATAACATTTTTCAAAAAGCAGAGTATTAGAAAGTTTTGCTTGTTCGAAGATATGCGTATATAATGTTTCCCCCTATTTTTCCTTCAATAAACATAATTTTGTTCTAAACTAAAATTAAATTAGCATTTTGCATTATACTTATAAAATAAAATATATTCTGAAACAACCACTATAGTTTTTAGACTTCTACATTGCATAATCATATAAATTTTAAAGGCCTTAGGTCATTCTTTAAATAAAAGAGTGAAATAAAATTAAGTCCTTTTTTAAAATGCCGTCTTCACGGTGCTGTTAAAGTTTGCTGCCAGGGCGGAACCGGATGGAGCTGTGGAAGGTGCCCGGTCACGCAAGGGGGTGAAGTGGGGAAAGGAGAGCGGAGTTTCATTCCCCAGTTGTTTTCATTTTGCTGAAGATTAAAGTGGCACCTCGTAGCCGTTACATCCCACTACAGGACTTGGTAGCTTTATAAACACTTCATCTCTCCTTTAACTTGCCATCGGATGTCTGTAGGGCGAACAAAAATCCTTAATAAACTGCTTTAACCTCGCTGTAGTTTACCCCCCGGTAAATACCGTGGTCTGACAGCATTCTATTGCATCTCTAGTAATCTAGACAACTTGAAATAAGACCGTCCTTTTAACGTCAAAGGCTATCTTATATCCTAAATAATTTTTCAAGTTAAATAAAAAAATCTAATGTGTTACATTCACATGACTTTCTCTTCAACATTTCTCTATTGTTAAAAAGCATATGGCTTCTATTTACTTCGTTCTAATCGAGAAAGAATTACCGGAATAGTGTTATTTACTTGCTTTCTTGCAAGTATCCGCAAAATAAGGGAGTACCATAGGTTAAAGTAATGGTAAAAGTTGGTTGCTATATGACTGAAGTGCCTTTGTTTGTATGTATGGACAGGAGTTGACAAATTCAAGTATGAGAAAAGTATAAGTTTTTTAAAGCCTCAAAAACGACCAATTCCACGACAAAACTGTATATATAATAAATTGTGTGTTTTATCGTCATGTAAATTTTTGTATAGTAAGTTTTTGTCTATGTCTTATGGCTTATCAGCTATGCAAAATTCAATAAAAATCATTCAGAATATAGAGGTATTCAAGGCTATTCCTAGAAAATTTAAGCTGTACATTTTATTTGTCAGGAAAAGATTTTAAATATACGATATTGTAATCTAAATCGTTAGAGGCATTTTTGAGAAAATCAAAATTTTCGAATTTTTTTCCATGTGAAGGGTAGTTGGGAGTGAGGGATTTTCTTGGAAATCTTCGTGTCGCACCCTTGGAATACACCAAACTTAAACACAAGTTTGGTATTTAAGGGTCTTTTCGTTTCTGAGCTATGCTGCCCACAGACACACACACACATATATATATGTGTATATATATATACACACAGACATTTTTTATGGATTCAGGGGGTGAATAAAATCTCGGTACAGAATTTTTGGGTGCAATGCAAACCACCTCTATACACTATATACATAGTACGTACAGAGAAAGTAAAAATGCTTTTTTCAGACTCAGGGGACCCCAAAATATATATTTCTGGTGAAATCTCGATATAGAATTTTTGGGTGGAGTACAACACATTCTCTCTGCACCATGTACATTGTAAGTATAAGTGGTATGGTATAAAGAGATGAAATCTCAACAGACTACGCTGTCCTTAGCCATGTGAATACGAATGCCACTATCTAATTGGAATGGTACAACAGCTGGACTGGATGTCACTGAGACATCATCTGCTTGGCGCGAAACGAAGGCAGCATGGGACAAAGATGAGACCTTAAAATACCGTTAATGAGGTATCTTACCAAATATTTCCGTCACAGTATGACAAGTTGTTAAAACGAATAGAATAAATTAGACTTTTAAAGAAAAGCACAATGGTTTGAAAATCATAAACCTACGAATTCTAGTAAAACGCTTACGAAGCTTCAATGAAACTATTTTAAGTTGTACGCTTCTTTTTCATAAAATATTGCTAAATATACGTAGTTTTATTTAAAAATCTACTCGAAATTACTCAAACACAATGCTTCATAATACTAAAAGAAGATATCTAAAATGCAATCATTTCAAATATTTTTTGAGCTACACTTATACGTATACTTATAATCCCATGATGTATTTGTTATGCCTCTAGAGGAGGTCTTAATGGACCCTACAGAGACGAATAGCATTTTATGGACTTTTTTGGTCCTCAATTCTCACAACACATCAAGATCAGGGGCTTTAAACTATCATAGGAAACACCAGCGTTGCCAAACTTTCGGTTTAATGCGTTACTTGGCAAGAGGTTCTGAATAGTGTAGCGCACCGTCTGGTTGGAACCAGACACTGCTTTTAAGATCTGCCACTTCTAGTACTTAAATTGTTTTAGCGAGTAGATAGCTCGGGCATAATGTTGTGGGGCAGTTTGGGTGGTAGATGACCAACCATTCTCACCCATGGGGTTTGTCTATAGTTTCCTCTAAATGCACTATAATATCGCCAAATTCCTTAAGTTTAAAATTATAGCTACTAATACTTTAATTTGATTTCAACTAATACATATGGATAATAACATCTCTTACTATCATGTCGATAACATCTCTTCTTAGTTAAGTTATAATAAATAAGGATATTAAATAAACTACCTAATTTCCGTGTTATATATTTCAAGGTTGAAGGACCAACGGTGTTTGCCGGTTATGGCTGCCCTAACTCTATGTAGAGTACCGTCTTCAGACCGGTACCTTTTCGGGGAACCCCCGAACGCTAGGAATTTGTGGGCAAGGCCTGGGCAACGTCGGATGCGTTCGATGTGGAAATGTTAGGGACCTTGTACATATTTGCGTCCATCGTCATCCGGATCAGGGTGTCTTTCTCGAACCCAGTCCAAAAATCATTTTAAATGTTTAGTTAAGAAATAAAAATATTAAATGAATCATTTCTCCCTTCCAGGAGTTAGGAAATCGCAAAGGACCACAATGACCTACGTGGGGCCCCTCAATAATCTTAATCCTGAACGCTTATTTTATTCCTGTTTTTAGAGTATAACGCCGCCGGATTTTTGCCTACTGTGGCACCACGGGCTATGCACACCGATGATACACGAGTTATATAACTGCAGAAGAAAGTTCGTAAAGGAAACTTTTCCAACCAAAGTTTAAATTACCTCTCCTACAATTTCCTATAATGAGGACAGGAACATTTGGAAAAAACTTCAGTCAGGAAGACCATTTTGATGGGATTTGACGAGATCCTTAACCTCTCGACCATTCCTTTCGGTGATAATCTATTATGACATCTAACCAATCAGATTTGATTTACCAATTGAAACATTAAGGATAAACCCTGCTGTATTGCAGTAACGCCTTCTAAAGGTTAACTTTCTCGTCCTATCAAATGATATAGGAACGTGTTGTCGACTCACTCAGCGAAGAAAGGATAGAAGTATGCTGTCGCACCATCCTGTTGCAACGAAATGGTGTTTTTGATGCCAGTGGTTCTTAGCTGTTAAGATAAACGATTTAGTATATAACTGATAACAATTTACTGGTCCTCCAAATAAAACATACCCAATCAATTTATTTAAATTTTAGTCAGTCAAAATCATCACATGCAAATGCTCTGTTCAAATACTTGATGCAATATGTAACTATATCAAAATTGGTGGTGGTGTTTATTAAAACATTTTCATTATTGATATTAAAAAATAACTCAATTTTCTTTGAACAGGCCAAAATTCCCTCATTCTAATTAAGTTTATATACTTACTTTTATATGTAGAGGTAATTGAATAAATTTACTTATGTGTAAGAAAAGTGATGTGGTCCATTCACATGACTTTCTCTCTCTATTCTGCAACAATTTGTTACAAAAGCTTCTTCTTCTTTTTTCTTCATGCTAATCGAGATAAACAGTTGAAATAGTCTTATTTCTTAGTTCGTTATAAGTAGAAGGAGAATAAGGTCGCATTAGGTTGAAACGAAAAAGCAAATGTTTTAAAAGTCCATGGCTATTGATTGAAATTAGATTCTTTTTGTATGACCAGGTGTAAAACAAAAAAGACAAATTAAAATTTCTCATTTGATAAAATTTAAGTATTTTGAGATTAAAAACAACAGCAAGCAATTTCTCAGAAAAGGTTGGCTCTACACACACGCGTACGCATTCACACAAAACGTATATCACATACATTGTGTGTTTTAGAGAAATCTATATTTTTTGGGTAGTAAGTCTTTGTGGCAAGTCTATTTCTGACGGCTTACCAAATATGCAACATTCCTCTAGAATTAGGTCTTCATAGACTATTACCAGAAACTTTCGGGTATACATTTTATTTTCCATGTAAATATATTAAATATACAGTATTTTAATCCAAATCGTTAAACCCATCTTTGAGAAATTCTACATTTCGAAACTTTTTCCATGTAGAATGTAATTTGTGGTGCAAAGTTTTCTTAAACATTTTCGTCTCGCATTCTTGGAAGATAATGAACTTAATTATCAAGTTTGACATTTAATTTGAGTTATCTGGTTCAGGTTTAATAATAAGAGTTTTATCAGTTGGGTTTCTGATTTAGCTTTTTTCATTTATTAATTGATGATTTATATAAAACATTATTGTTTGTGAAGAATATAAATAAAATACGATAATGCATAATACTCTCTTTAAAGGAAATGATTATAAGAAATACATGCACACGCATACAGGGGACGCAAAAACTTGTGTTTCCAGTGAAATCTTTGTATCGAACATTTATGTGGAATGCAATACCTTCTCTACAGTGTACTGTGTATTAAGTAGAGAAATAAATTTTTTTTTTCGGATTTAGGGATGTTCTAAACATGTATTTCTGCTGAAATTTTAGTATCGAATTTTTGGGTGGAATACAATACCCTTTCTGCCTACTATGCTCATTGTAGGTACATATGTGCTAGAGAATTCCTATTGCATTGTATAAGTTAATATTGTAACAGTACTAATAACAAAGACAAATGTAACAATAAACCTTTATTTTCTTCTTAATATTGGCTTTCTATTACATTTAATGTATTCTTCATAAATTTTTCGGGTGGTATGTATCCTTCCAGTTCTTTACCTAAAGCCTGCTCTTAAGGTTTTACATATTTCCAGTTTTTTTCAGTTTCTACAATGTTTATGGTTTGAAGCATACAACATTTCCTTTGATTCATAATAGGAAATAAGCAACTTGGTAGTACCACTGACCATGGTACCTGTTTGACATTTTATTTTCTAATCACAAATGTGATCAAAGGTATGATAGTGAGCATAGTTTTTATTGCAGAAGATGTCATCTAATGTACTATATTACACTGTAAAAGGCTTTATAGCTGTGTGATCCTATTTCTGTGACACAGATATGCGATGGTGTAATCTTGCCCATATTACACTGGCTGCATCAAAGACAGCGAGAGGCGCGAAACCCCGAGCACAGATCTCACCGCTTCAACTCTGGAAAGTGGTCCTAAACATCACTTTACACAAAGCCTTTAAATTTCTGAGAAACACAGCAATTCGGCCATCTACCCGCGAAACTCGAACAAAACTCCAGTTTCGAATATGAGCATCTTATTTACCTTGGTCCTAGCAACCTCCGCAGAAAATGTTTAGAAAAAAAATCTGATGTGTTCCATTTACATGACTTCTTCCTGTTGTGCAAACCTACTATTCTTACAAAAGATTGTTTTTATTTACATCATACTGATCAAGATAAATATTATCAGAAATTGTCTTGTACTTGCTTCTTTCAAAGCAAAAGGGGAAATAAGGGAATACACTAGGTTAAATCTTTTAAAAGCTGGCCATTATATGAACAATTGAAATACGGTTATTTTTACATGGGCAGGAGTAAAAAAAAGAGGAGCGAAACGAAAGATGACCTTCCGTTTGAGAAAAAAGTAGGTCGTTTAAAATTGACACCAATTATAAGGAATATTTCGGTAAATATTAACTCTAAGAACCGAACAGAAACAAATGAAGTTCTGAGTTCCTTAGCTGTTGATCCCTAAACTTTCTGGCTTTAAAATACTCCACTGCTTTCACCGGGTGTTACAAAATAAGGTTAATCTTTTCTCTGCGCTACATACTTAAATTCTAATGCCAAAGTAACACGCGAATGTGGTAGGCTAATGCATATATTGTTTATACGTATGTACTATGGGAGTGTAGACGATACTGAGGGGTGAAGGAGTGAATGGTTTTTCATTTTCTTTCTCGCGTGGTATGTTGTACCAGAATAACACTAATAAAATTCGTGGAAAGACCCGAGTCTCCGTCAAATGTTCATATTTACAGCAAAGTCACAGCTCCCCAGGCATATTTTAATGTGTTTTACTGTACATACTATACACGCAGAGAAAGCATTGCATTCTATACAAAAATTCGAAACCGAATATATGAACCTTATATATACCTTATATATACCTTTTTTGGTCTCCTGTACACACAAAAAAACTATTTTTAGAAAAAGTGCGCGTGGTGTGTGTCCATGATAGCTCAAAAGTGAAAAATCGTTAAATGCAACTATCGTCCTCCGTGCTGTAATGGTTACCATGCTGACTTCATATGCCCAAGGTCGCGGGTTCAAACCCGACGGAGGACGATGGATTTTTTCGGGTGTTAAAATCCTTATCATGGCTTCCTTCGGAAGGGAAGTAAAGCCGTTGGTGTCGTAGCTTTACGGCACGTAAAAGAACCTCAAGCCTGATAGAGAGGTCTCTGAGCAAAATTAAGCGGTCTTTCACGCCCGATATAGAATGGGACGCTGACAACCACAGCAGTTAAAGAGCGTCCATATATAACACGCCATTTACATTTATATTTTGTTAAATGCAAATTGGTATTTAAGTTTAGCATCTTTCCAAAATGCAATACAAAAATTTGGAGAAAAATTCTCCCACTCCAAACTACTCTTTGTATGAATAAAATTTCAATTTCAATTTTCTCATAAAATGTCTAACAGTTTTGATTAAAATACCTTATGTTCAGATGTTTTCATGACAAACTAAATGTATATCTTGAATTTTATGGGAATAGCCTCTGAAGACCTCATGTTTCTGCATGGCTTTTGTATTATAACTCTAAACCGTCAGAAATATACAATAAATTACTACACAAAAATGTATATCTCAATTAAAATACACAGTTTATCATATAATTTTTTTCGTGAAGTTGACCATTTCCGAGATATTCCTTAAAATTTGTTTCAGTTTTAAAATACTTATACTTTTCTCGTATGAGAGTTTATCAGCTCCTGGCCATGCAATTCTTTCAGTCACAAGCTACCGGCTTTTTAAAGATTTGACTGTCGCTTTAGCCTAGTTTATTCCCTTATTTCCCTTCTATTTATATGGAAACAAGTAATAAGATTATTTCTACCAACGTTTATCTCGTTTAGCATGAAATAGGTGGAAGGTAAAAGTTTTTTGCTTTCTCTACACGTACTATATACATAGTGACTAAAGAATGTATTGCATTCCATCCAAAAATTCCATACCGAGGTTTTACCGGAAATGGACGTTTTAGGGTCCCCTGTATAAAAAACAGTATTTTCAGAAAAAGGTCGTGTGTCCTTGTGTCTGTGAACACGATAATCAAAAACAAAAGTCGGTAAAATACTAAACTTGGTATTTAAGTTCCAGAAATTCGACACGACGATTTTGAGAAAGAAAACGCTGCCCACCCCAAACTACGCTTTACATGCAAAAAACTTCGAACATTTTGATTTTCTCAAAAGTGATTAACGATTTTGGTTAAAATATCGTATACTAAAGATATTTATATGGCAAATAAAATCTATATCTTGAATTTTTGGAATAGCCTCTAAAGACCTCTTTATTCTGAATGAATTTTGCTCAATTTTGCGTAACTGGTAAACCATATAGATCACGTTAAAACATACTATTTATGTCATATACATTTTTTTCGTGGAATTGACTATTTCTGAGATTGTTATTTGTTTTATATTTAAACTACTTAAACTTTTAAATTTGTAAACTCTGCATAGAAACGGATTTCGTCCACATGGTAGCCAGCTTTTAAAATATTTGACTATCGCTTTAGCCTAGTGTAGTCCTTTTTTTTAATTCTACTTACAAGGAAGGAAGTAATTAAAACAATTCCTGCTAATGCTTATCTAGATATCATAAAGTAGATAGAAGAACTTACTTTTTAACAATATTGTTACAGAAATTTAGAGAAGGCTAAGTGAATGGGACACATCAGATTTTTTACATTCTCTTTGTGTCTGTGTTTTTCTAAGCACCTATCGAATAATCAATGGCCGTATCGAAGTTTTTAGCACGGGTTATGAAATGAAAGGTCATTTTCGGTGAACGATGCCATGAAAACCACACTATTTGTTCCCTTGAAAGGTTAATATCCCTGACGACGAGCTGTTGCAAGTAAAACATGTGCAGTAAATGAGAACCTGTCGCCAGGAAACAATATTTTATCGCCTGCAGAATACAAATGAGGCTCTGTAACTACTCCGTTCATTCCAAGCCTCTCAGGTATCACAAGCTTAGCTAGTTGCCTGCACTTCCTCTAAAAAGCCTTCCAATCACATGACCTTCTCTATCCGTTCTGCAAATGAACTATTCTTATAAGAACGTATTCGTTTATTTAATCACGCTAATCGAGCTAAACATTAACAGATATCGTCTTACTACCTGCTTCATTATAAGTAAAAGGGAAATAAGGAAATGCACTAGTCAAATCTTTTAAAAGTTGATCGCTATGTGAGCAATCGAAGTTTGATTCGCTTTGCATACAAGTAAAACAAACGATTGATGAAATGAAATGTAACCTCGCTTCTGAAAACTTACGAAGTTTAAAACTGAAACCAATAAGAAATATCTTCGTAATGGTCAATTCAACAAGAAAAATGTATAGAAATAATTGTGTGTTTTAACGAGATCTACATTTTTTGTACAGTAAATGTTTGTCTAATCTTATGCTTTACCAGCATATGCAAAATTCAGCAAAATTTGTCAAGAATGTACAGGTCTTCAAAAGCTGCAAGATGCAAAGTATCTTATTTAGCGGTATTTTAATTTTTGAGCTGTGCTACACACACGCGCTCGCGCGCGCGCACACACAGAACTTTTGTCTAAAAAGTTTTTTTTTTTCACTCAGAATGCCAAGCTTATTCCCTATTCCTCCCCAGAGGAATTCCAAGTATAAAAAAAACAGTGTGAATATATGTGATCTAATGAATAAAGTTAAATAAAAGTAATACCCAATGACAACTGTACACGAGATTAATACCAATGCCATCAGGCATTTGGTTCCAAAGGTAAATACCATTGTTATAAACCATACAGCTAAAGGCGGTGTATAAAGGGGGCAAAAATAAAATGTTACTCTTTAGTTCTAATACAGTTTGCACATACTACTGGCAACTAGAGAGCGGAAACGTGAGCGTTAACAGCGCTAAGGGAATTGACGAGGTTAGAGATAGGAGCGGGGTCTATACACTCACTGTCTGCTACTTCTCCCGCCTCCATGTTTAGTATTGTCCGTTCAAAAATCCGTTCGGAAAGCATGTGATATTACGTCTACAGGTAAATGCGTAGTGAGCTTCAGTTTTAATGATAACGCAGTAATGGGAAACAAACCTTCCCTCCAGTCTTCTGCATCTAATAGTATATTTGGTACCAGTGATACTGCAAGACACAATCCAAAGTTACACTCCAAACCTTCACCACTGTGATTAATATAGAGGACACTGACGTGTATCTAAAAAACACATGAACCACTTCTTCATTTAACTCTACAAATTTCCAAACACTTCATCCATAAGTTACATCATCATCGTCGACACGAATGGCAATAAAATAGAAAATGACAAGCACTGCAACCTTACGGTTAAAATGAACACAAACTCCTCTTAATTTTCTTTTCTTTCACTGAAAAATATGCCACGATTTCAGGGAAGGAACTGGCTGAGCGACTTTCATTTTACCCCTCTTGATTACGAGCGGAGACGTTGAGCGAGTTACGATTATTAAACGCGATAAAACGAAGGTCATCCTCGCTAATTCTCCTCTACTCGGTTTTAACTTGAAATTATGTTTAAAGCATGAAGAGTATCATATTTATACACGATAAACACGGGGCAGACGAACCACCTATATAGCAAGAAGGGGAAGCATTATATTCCATCCAAAATGTCCACGTCCAGAAAACACATGTCTTGAAGCCCCCTGAAAAAAACAACATATGTTTGGTAAAAAAAGGTGTGTGTTAGCGCGCGCGTGTAAATGGCATAGCACAAAACGATAAGTTGGTTAAATATAATACTTGACTTTTAAATTCTGTATCTCCCAACAATGCAACAAGAACATTTTCGGCAATATTTTCAAATGAAGTGTTTCTCTATTCAAATAAAATTTACCCGACAGTTACCGTTTTATCAACTATCTTTAGATTAATTTATTGTTTTTATGGATAAAGAAAGAATAACCCTATAAACATTGTAAAACAGTTGGTTTTATAATTCCCAAATAATAGATGAAATTAAACCACAATTTCGAATGCAGCCTTTTTACATTATACATCCATTAACTATTACATGCACGATTTTACGTTAATTTGTATTTTTCAAACATAGCTCTAACAATTTTAATTAAAATGCTACACGAAAATTAAATGTAAGTATTGAATTTTCTGGAGATATCCTCTGCAGACCTCTTTATTTTGGATGACTTTTACATAGATAGTAAACCATGGACAGAGACAAAAATCTTAATACACAAAAATGTAGACATCTTTAAAGAAGACAATTTACCACAAACAAATTTTGTTTGTGGAGTTAACCGTTTCCGAGATATTCCTTGTTATTGGTTTAACTTTTTCCGATACTTATACTTTGCTCAAATGTAAATTATTGTTCTTTTTCCATCCTGGTAATGCAAGGGAAATGGAATTTCAACGTCATTAAGTAGCAACCATCTCTTAAAAAATTTATAAACGGTTAGCTTAGTGTGTTCTCCTATTTCCCTTCTATTTATAAGAGATGTGAAATAAACCTATTTGCACTGTAGTTGATCTTATTAGCGTAAAGTAAATAGAAGAATAACCTTTATTAAGAATCATTTATTGTAGAATATGTACAAAAAGCTATGAAAATACGTATAACACATTAGCTTTTTACTTTCTGCAGCACGTGCGTATAATGTGTATACTGGATATACAAGGTATTGCATTCCACACTTGGTATTTAAGTTCATTTTCCTTCAAGGTTGCTACACGAAAAATTTCAAGAAACTACACCCAACCCAACTACTCTCACCGGTAGTATATTTCGAAAATTTTGATTTTCTCAAAAATTGCCATCACAATTTTGACTATAATCCCGTATTTTAAACATATTTATATTACAAATAAAATATTTACCCTAAAGTTTCTGGGAATAGCCTCTGAACAGCTGCTTATTCAGATTGAGTTTGCTTTAATTTAATGCATTCCCCTGTTTCCTTTCTATTACAAGCAAACAAGTAATAATATCAATTCTATTAATGTTTATCTCGATTAGCATTAGATAAAAGAATAATCTTTTGTAAGAATGGTTTATATGTGGTACAGCTAGAGAAAGTTGTGTGTATGGAACACATCAGATTTTTACTTTCTCTACACGTACTATATAGTGTATAGAGAAGGTATTGCACTATACCCAAAAATTCGATACAGGGATTTTACCGGAAATATATGTTTTAGGGCCCCTTGTAACCAAAAAAAGCATTTTCATAAAAAGGTTCATGTGTGTGTTTGTGTGTGTGTGTACGCGCGCGCTATAACTGAAAAATGAAAATCCGCCAAAATATCAAACTTGGTATTTAAGTTTAGTATCTTCCAGGGATGCGACACGAAAATTTTGAGAAAAGTCCCCGACCCCAAACTATACTTTACATGGAATGTTTTTCGAAGTGTTTGATTTTCTTAAAAATGAATCTCACGATTTTGCTTAAAATACCGTATATTAAAGATATTTAAGTGGCAAATAAAATGTATATCTTGAATTCTCTGGGAATCGCCTACCTTATTCTCGATAAATTTTACTGAATTTTGCAAAACTGCTAAACAGTAAAAAACGGACAAAAACTTATCACACAAAAATGCAGAGGCACTTTAAAACACACAATTTATGATATATGCATTTTTTTCGTGGAGTTTTTTTTTATAATTAAATATTCCTTGTTTTTTGTTTCACCTTTAGAAAACTTATATTTTTCTCATACAGGAATTTGTCAACTCTGTCCATAGAAACTAAGGAACTTCAGTCGCATAGAACCAGTTTTTGACTATCACTTAAACGCATGGTACTTTCTTATTTCGCTTCTACTTATAAGGTAGCAAGTAATAAGACTATTTCTGCTAATTTTTTCTCGATTAGCATGAAGTAAATAGAACATAAGCTTTTTAACAATAATTTGTTGTAGAGATGTAGAGAAAGTCATGTGAATGGAACATGTCAGGTTTTTTAATTACGTAAGGAACCAGCTCGCTCGTGATGTCAGTAATATCGCCTGTTTAGTGGGAGGTTTGTTACCAGAAGGGGGGATATAGTACATACACTCAACAGTAACTGCCCTGTATCCCGCATGCCATATTCCTGTGACAAGCATGAGAGAAAATGCAGGTGCTATGCAGTTTTTCCCTTAATTTCCACGAGCTTTTGCATTACTGAGTGAGCTGAAAGTTAGACAGACTGGAAATGACATATTATGAAAGTTTGCCTTTTATTCTTGTGATACTTTCTCTTTCTTTGTGTTTCATTCTCTTTTAATGTCCCTGTCTTAATTTAGACCTCAGGTGTCGTTAAACGAAATACCTATTTTTGTGTCAACAGCATATATCTCTTCCCCATAGATCAGCTTGGGTAGGTTTCAAAAGCGGGGGCGAGTAACTTTCATTCACAGAGTCTACCTGTAACGTGCAATCCGATGCAGCATTGAGGGTAAACTATCATCAAGGCTGAATCAAATATTGGAAATGAAGTGGCAAGACACAAGAATTATTGTGGTATGAGTTATATATTGGCTGCCGCGTTCCCTCGAGCTCTGTTCCGAGTTTTGTTACCGAGTACGCGTATGTACTCTTGCTCAGACGAGTTGGGTCGGTACAGCCTGCCACAGAGGAATTGCGTAACATTTGATTAGTCAAATTATATCTTACATCTGCACTCAACGAATGAATAGTCATAGTTACAATACTTTAAAATTAAAGAATCAGTAATGGAATCATAATTGATGTACATCATACTCGACTTCGTCACATATTCTGTAACTGAGTATGGTCATTACGACGTTTGTTCTAAGAACAAAACAGGCAATATTCGCTCGACTTTTCTACATCCTCCTCTTTACTATTTGAACACTATCTCACTCTCCAGCACCTTTAAGCGATAACTCGACAAAGGTAAAAATTCCTAAATTAATTTCAACGACTACTATGCATATTTTTTCTGCCTAACACACTCAATTCTTCATATTTACGAAAGATAAAAACATTTTATTTAAATATATGTAAAACTTGCTCTCCTACTGTAGTTTATAATTTACAGACATTTGTATGATGTGTGTAAATCATATTATTGTAATATTAAAGATTGAATTCCTATAAATATTGTATGGTCATAATATGACTTAGGAGTTAGAGCAACCTTAAATAAATAAATAAAATACAATTATTAGATTGACGTCATATGTTTTAAGTATACATTTCACTATGGTCATATTAAAGATGGATTTTAAATAAGTACATGCATAAATTAATGAAATTACCGTTTGTTATGAACCCTGAAATAGTGACGATGGGAGAAATCTAGTCGGTATCTTAAATATATATATATATATATATATATATATATATATATATATATATATATGTATATATACATATAATCTGAATTGTTCTGTTCATATGATTTTTTCCACCTGTTCCAAAAAACACTTTCTTACAAAAGATTATTCATTTATCTACATCATGCTAATCGAGATAAACAAAACCAGAAATTGTCTTATAGTTCCTAATGTTTTATCTCAATTAGCATGAAGTAGATATAAGAATAAGATTTTTAAAAATAATTTGTTAAATGAGTTATAGAAAAAATGATGAGTGGAGCTTAAGGGTGTTCAACTGCATGTTTTTAGCAGCTATAAAATTCAATGTAGAGACATTAAAATAATATGAAACAAATCATGAATGAAATATGTATAATGTCACAAATAAAACTTTAGAGTAAATAAAACAATGTATGGTAAAGGCCATAGAGGGATCTAAAGCCGGGTCGAACATGAAACATAGAAAGAACAAGAGATCAAAAATTAAACCCTCTACGCTGCAAATGACAGTATGATAAAATCACTAACGATAAAATCATTAAAAAACAAGAAAAGGATTCCAGAGTGCAGGATCATCCGTTGGGGAAAATACAGTGCCTCTTCTTGTTTTCTCCATTTTTATAAAAGTAGTAACAACTATATTAACATGTTAATGTTAATAGCTTTGCCATCTCATTGAACTTTTTTGACTTAATCTTTAATATCATGATAAACCATGTAAAACTCCTAATTCGCTGGCGAACTTGGATTATTAGCAATACAATTTGATGTATTCTATAACATGGCCTTCTCTATTCCGTAACAACCTATTCTTACAAAAACTTATGTCTCTACCTACTTTATGCTAATAAAGATATAAATTAACAGAAATGTTCTTATTACTTAGTTTCTTATACGCAGAACATGAATAAAATTAGGCAAAAGCAATTGTCAAATACTTTAAAAGGTGACTGCTATATAATTGAAATTCCATGTCCAGAAGTAAAACAAAAAAGAGGAATAAGAAATTAACATTTGAAAGAGATTCCGAACCTTTGTGTAGGAAGTTTTTATCCATCTCTGACGGTACACTAGTTATGCAAAAGTCAACCAAAATGAAGAGGTCTTCAGAGGCTATTCCCAGAAAACTCAATCTATACACTTTATTTGTCATGTAAACCTCTGTAACATACAGCATTTTAATCAAAATCATAATATACATGTTTGCTAAAATCGAAAATGTTTATACGATAAGAGTAGTTTGAAGTGGAGATTTCTTTTTTAAATTTACGTATCGTATCCATGGAAGATACTAATATTAAATAGGGAGTTTGGTGTTTAACGAACTTGTCGTTTTTGAGTTTTACTGCCTACAGACCCTACCCCTCTCTCTCTCTCTCTCTCTCTCTCTCTCTCTCTCTCTCTCATATATATATATATATATATATATATATATATATATATATATATATAAACCGGCCTTTTCCAAAAAACGGTATTTTGGATCCAGGATCTTGAAAATGTGAATTTCCGATGAAATCTTATTATCGAACTTGTATGGTTTCTCTGCCTACTATGTAAATGAACATATGTAATCGAGAGAGTAAAAAAGTTGAAGCACTTTTTTGCACAGATAATCATTGTCTAGTTAGTGCATGTGTGGCTGCCGTAGTGACCATCTTTGATGGGAGAATATCCAATGTGATCTGTAATTTTGAGAATTTTCTCTAATGGCTTACAATTAACACTCTTTGATTTCCCCCTTCCATCTTTTGGTGCCTACCAACTCTCTCATCAGTTACCTATTGCATGGGTACTTAGAAAAGCTCTTCTACGTCACACAAAAAGTTTATACCCAACCAGTACGAACCAGCTAAAAGACTTTTACACCTGCATGCCTTCTCATTTCTTGGGTGGTGCCTTTGTACTTCAGTGATCAGTCCTTGCAGGAAACGATGCGAATCATTCCTGCTGTCCACGCTTACAAAATGTATTAAAGAAGGTGTTCTGCTATATTCTGCAAAAATGGGAGACAAAATCTTCGTCATTTGCAGTCTTGTCCTGTCACCTTTATTCTAACTATTTTGCCACTATAATTTGCTTATTCTTCTCCGGGAATTTTAGCTATGTTTAACGTTTTTACGACATTTCAAATTCTTTTTATTTTCTTTGCATTAACCATAGACTCAAGTCAAAAGTGTGCTGACATTCAAAGACATTAATCAGCCTGGAAATATTTATCCTAAGACGGAATGTGTTAGCTGTCTCCACCCATGTCTTCCACATGTTTGGGCGGTGAATGTCGCCTTTTGATTCAGGATAGGTTTTTCTTTTTATCCCTGCTATACTCTTAAATCGTATTGGACAAGTCACATTACCTAAGGGGAAAGGGGGGTACACATGTAATGCAACTTGCAACCAATAATGTTCTGAGCAACTGGTGAGTTGCTTATTATCCAACTCTAATGTTGGATAATAAGTCACCTCTCTCACCAGGTGATTATAAAATGAGGTTAATCATTTCTCTGTGCTACATATTGAAGTTCTAATGTCAAGGTAATTTGCGAACATGGTAGACAAAATTAATACATTAATTATACAAGTCAACCTGTTCTGAAGGAGCATCGAGAAGGGCTGAAAGATGAAGGGGTGGATTGTCCAATCGGTTTTTCCTTTTGGTATATGTTCACATTTTAAACAAGACAACAGCACCAGACATATTTTAGTGCATTTAATTGTACCGTATATAATTGCATCTCCTAGTTGAGAATAAAAATAGCCAAATCCAGACTCCGGTGTTTTCATTGCAGGACATTGCATTCCATACAGCATTTTCATACAAGATTTCACATATTTTGAGACCCCTGAAAAAAGCATTTCTTTTAGAAAACATCTCTGTGTGCTCCTGTGGACAGAAAGCTAAGTAAACAAATCGTCCGTGAAATACCAAACCTGCTATTTAATTTATTATCTCCCAAGGATGCGACAGAAAGGTTTTCAAGAAATTCCCCCATCCCAAACTACACTTTATATGAAAAATATTGTGAAAGTTTTAATTTTCTCAAAAATGGCTAATCATTTTCATTAAAATATCGTATATTATAGACCTTTATCTGACAAATAAAATGTATATCTTGAATTTTCTGATAACCTCGTTCTTTAATCTCCATGAACCTAGCTGAATTTGGCATACCTGGTAAATCGTAAGATATAGCTTATTGCACCAAAAATGTAGATCTCGTTAAAACACATACTTTATGTCATATACTTTTTTATTTGGAGCTGATCGTTTTTGAGATATTCCTTGTTATTAGTTTCAGCTGTAAAATATGTATAATTTTCTAATACGGCAATTTGACAAGCTCTGGCCATAGGAGTAAAGGAACAAATCAGCCAGTTTTCAAAGAATTGACCATCGCGTTAGCATAATATATTCCTTTATTTCCCATCTACCTAAAAGGAAGCAAGTAACAATACCATTTTTTTAATTCTATCTCGATCAGCATGGAGTAGATATAAGAATAAGGTTTTTAACAACAATTTGTCGCAGAGATATAGAGAAAGTCATGTGAATGGAACAAACAGATTTTTTGCCAAAAATGATCTTAAGGTGTTCTTACAATCGGCGATTCAACTACAGAGACTCTATCTCCAAGAGGTAACAAATTCAATTATTAATGCTTATCATAATATTATGAATTAACAAAAAACGAAAAAAAAAGAAAAAGAAAAAAAGTTGACTGCCTCCATTAAAAATATCTATAATATATACACATACCATTTCTCTTTTTTATAAACAAGGGTTTACTGAATAAACCACATCACATGAAACGTCAGTAAATCACTCAAGAACATCCATTAAAAACAGCAAATATTGTTTCAGAAAATTTAGAGTACACACGTTTTGTGGTTGCATATGTAACATGCCCGTCTAGATTTGCCGTCCCAAGTTACAACATCGCATGTCAGTAAGACATAATTTTGGCAGGAAGAAACAGTAGTGTAGTAATATGTAATTAGTATCACTTTATGGAAATGCCTATTTGATAATGCCTTTAATTGCCTAACAGAAACCTTGGAACAAATTTATTAATGTGGTGGAGCGCTGTGGATTTTAAACATTTTCATTTACAGAAGCACAAAGAACTTAGATTTGTGTCCTACATTTTGATTTCCTCTAAACGTACTATGTACATAGTGTACAGAGAAGGGATTACACTCCACCTAAAAGCTCATACCGAAATTTCACCGGAAATACATGAATAAAAAAAAAACATTTTTGGAAAAAGTTCCGTGTGAGCACTATAAATCAAAAACGAAAATTCGGTAAAGTATCAAAATTGGTATTTATCTTTAGTATCTTCCAAGGATGTGACACGAAGATTTTGAGAAAAATCCCCCCATCCCAAACTATCCTTTACATGAAAAAATTTCGAACATTTTTACTGTCTCAAAAATGTATTTAACGATTTTGATTAAAATACCGTATATTAAAGATATTTATATGGAAAAAAATGTATATTCTTGAATTTTCTGGGAGTAGTCTCTAAAGACCTCTTTGTTCTGGGTGAATTTTGCTGAATTTCGCGTAACTGGTAAACCGTAAGAAATAGACAAAAACGTAATATACAAAACTTGTAGAACTCGTTGAAACACACAATTTATGTCAGCTATAGTTTTTCATGAAGTTGACCATTTTTTAGATATTCCTTATTATTGGTTTCAGATTTAAAATACTTAAACTTTTCTATTTTGGTAATAGAATGAGAAGGGTTTCATCTACATGGCAACCAGCTTTTAAAATATATTTCTATCGTAATGTATTCCACCATTTACCATCAAAATGTTTATCTTGATTAGTACGAAGTAAATAGAACATAATGTGTTACAGAGATGTAGAGAAAGTCATGTGAATGGAACATATCAGATTGTTTTGTATTTACCTGAATGTATTCCGATTTTATGCATATGGTTTAGTACATTAGTACATTATGACAAAATATATGATATACTATATTGGGATGTAGTAAAAATAGTGGCAACACGCCATGGAAGCAAAACAAGAGGGAATTAATTATCACTTTTAACATTTTACGGTGTCTTCGTTTTTGAGCTATGCTGACCACAAGGACACACAAGCACACACACACGTACACACACCTGACTGGCAGACAGAGAAACACACGGATATTTTTCTAAAAATACTTCTTTTGGATTCAAAGAGTCTCAAAACATGTATTTCAGGTGAAATCTCGGTATCGACATTTTGCGTACAATACAATACCTTCTCTATGCACTATGTGCATAATATGCATACAGAAAGTAAAAAACAATGGGATGTGATCCATTCACATGACTTTCTGTACCTCTTTGCAAGAAATTATTGTTAGAAAGTTTATTCTTCCATTTACTTAATGCTAACGCAGAAAAAAATGGCAGAAATAGTCTTATTAATTGCATTCTTATAAACAAAGCGAAATAAGGCAGCAGCATAGGTTAAAGTGATAGTAAAAAGTTGGTTGCTATGTGACTGAACTTCCTTTGTTCGTATGGACAACAGTTGACAAATTCCTGCGTGAGAAAAGTATGTTTTTCAAAGCTGAAATCAAAAAGAAGGAATATCTAAAAAACGATGAACTCCACGAAAAAATGTTTATCATATAAATTGTGTGTTTTAACGTGATCTACATTTTTTGTGGAATAAGTTTTTTTTCCATCTCTTACGGTTTAGCACTTATGCAAAATTCCGTAAAATTGATCCAGAATAAAGTAGTCCGCAGAGAAAATTGAATATAAATTTTATTTGTTAGGTAAATATCTTTAATATACGATATTTTAAGCAAAATCTTTAGAGCCATCTTTCAGAAAATAAAAATTTTCGGAAAAAGTTCCATGTTAAGAGTAGTTGAGGGTGGGGACTTTTCTTGGAAATCTCGTGTCTTATCCTTGGAAGATTCCAAACTTAAATACCAAGTTTGGAATTCAATGGTCCTTTCGTTTATGAGCTATGCTGTTCACAGACGCGCACACATACATTTTTCTGAAAATGCTTTTTATTGATTCAGGGAACCCAAAACATGTATTTCCGGTGAAATCTCAGTATTTAATTTTTGGGTGGAATGCAATACCTTCTCTATACACTATGTACATAGCATGTGTAGAGAAAATAAAAAACTCTGACGTGTTCAATTCACATTACTTTCTCTACATCTCTGCAACAAAATGTTAAAAAGCTTTTGCTTCTTTTTACTTCATGCTAATCGAGAAAAAAATTAGTGAAAAGACTATTTTTACTTTCTTCCATGCAAGTAGAAGGGAAATAAGGGAATAACATAGGTTAAAGTATTAGTCAAAAGCTGGTTGCTATGTGACTGAAGTTCCCTTGTGCGTGTGGACAGGAATTGAAAAATTCTTGTATGAGAAAAGTGTACGTTTTTTAAAGCTGAAACAAATAAAATGAAATGTATTAAAAACGATTCAAAGCACGAAAAATGGACATATAACATAAATTGTGAGTTTTAAAATGCTCTACATTTTCTGTTAAGTAAGTTGTTTTCTACATGTTACGGTTTGCCAGTTATACAAAATTCCGTAAAATCATCCAGAATAAAGTAATCTTCAGAGGCTATTCCAGGAAAATTCTAGATATACATTTTATTTGTCAGGTAAATATCTTTAATAAACGATATTTTGATAAAGATCGTTACAGCGATTTTTGAGAAAATCCACATTTTTGAAAAAAAGTTCCATATAAATGATAGTTGGTGTAGGGGAATTTTTTTGAAAATCTTCGTGTCGTATCCTTGAAAGATACCAAAATTGGTATTTAACGGTCTTTTGGTTTTGGAGCTATGCTAAACTAATGACTTCCTAGTTTACATATGTACATTATGAAAACACCCACGCAATTATAATACAGATAGTCATATTTATTGTTTGACTGTAAAATAATATCCAAATAATAAAATTAATTTCTTAAGTACCTTATGAGTCTTAATAGGTGAAAACTAAAGCAGGAATGAAACTAAAGTTTTACTCATCTGTAACCGTATTACTGAAAACAATATACTTCTGAAACCTTTAAAATAAAAACTCCTTCTACGTTCGTGCAATTACGATTTATAGTGCGAAAAAGTTCGTTCCACTTCGCATGATGTGATCGGAACATATTTCATATATTTTATCAATTCCGTATCAGTATCACCAAGCAAATAGTATCTTTTGGAGGATTTATAAGTGCACCCGGTAGGTGATACATCACACTGAACCCTGCATTCCCTTCAATTACGCTTTTTATTTTCAGCCTTACTTGAGCCAGGATGCTCGTGGATTAGTAAGTCCATCTTGTTAGTTCTTCTACATGCCGTACAGATTCAGTCAGCCTAATTACCTCTGAACTGTAACAGTGTGATAGTTGTGGGTAACTTGAAAAAAATTGCAGCCAATAATATGTTTCTGTGAAGCTGTTCTGTTTCTAGAAGTTTGGAAGTTTGTACACTAGAACTATTATTGGTTTCTAAATAGGTACACGAATAAGTACACTGCTAGAAAGCTTACTACGGCAATAATATAAATTTTGCTCAAATTTGAACACAACAAAGATGTTATTCGAATGCCTTCCTTCCTACTGACGTGGTTCTGTGTTATGCAGTGATAGCTGTTTTGCAGTAATGGGTTGCGCTCTACGTTGACCTTTTCCCATGCAAGTAGCGCCGCAATATATTGCCAAGTCTGGCCGCTCTTACCATGCATAAGGAAATGGGTACGAACTGCCTAGCTCTGGCAATATGTATAGAAAAAGTTCAAAGAGAGAAAAAGAGAGAGAGAGAGAGAGAGAGAGAGAGAGAGTATGTGTGTGTTTCTGGATAGGCATAACTCAAAAACGAAAATATCGTTTGAATACTAAACTTGGTATTTAATTCAATGTCTTTCAAGGTTGCGACACGAAGATTTTCAGAAAATCCCACCCCAAACTACTCTTTGACTATAACGATTTAGATTAAAATAATGTATTAAAGACATGTATACGATAAATAACATTTATATTTTAAATTTTCTGGGAATAGTCTTAGAAGACCTTTTCATTGTGGATTATTTTTGTATGGCTGATAAACCGTACGAGAGATGCAAACTTACTGCACAAAAAAGTAAATCTCATTAAAACACACAATTCATGTCACGGCTTTTTTTAAGCAATATGTTTCCAATATATTCTTTTTTATTATTTTAAACTTTTCAACTTTGCTCAAACAGGAAGTCATTTTTCGTTTTTGCTCTATTTTGTCTTCTCCCGGGTATTGTAAAGAGAACCGAATTTCAAATAACGACAGCTGTTGAAGGATTTGACTATGGTTTTATTCCCCTTAATTATATATATATATATATATATATATATATACATACAGGGTGTTAATGAACTACACCGAAACAATTTGCGAGATTGTGCACGTGACTGATAAAAGTAAACATAACGCAGCTAGCTACATAGCGTTAAATGTGTGAGTATCAGGTGCTGATAAGTGTTTTTTTTTTTTTTTTTTTAAACAGTACCGGAGTCTGATTAGGAATCCGGCGCTGTATCCCCGTTTACATCCCCCCCTAAGTTTACTGTATGATTACTGGTTTTACTGTTCCTTTACACAAACATATACACATTGCACAAACATATAACACCCATGCCCAAGGCGGGACTCGAACGCACGATCCCCTGCCTACGAAGCACCAAAGCGAGACGCCTTAGCAAGCGCGGCCATGGGGACCGGCGTGTTAAAGCAAAGCAGGTTGAAAAAATGACTCAGAGTGTCTTTAAAACTGCTGCCCGAGTATAGAAATATCGATTTTTAGCAGCTAGTTACTACCATTCTCAAGATTTAATGTCGCAAAAATCTGTAAAATCTCTAGCTAATCACTTGACAGTGCGACACTGAGCATTCATTAGCTGCGTTCTTGAGTTATGTAGCCTACTCTGGAGGCGTTTTATCAAATGCTCTGGTGGCTTAATGCGTAACGCGGGAAGCTGCTATTCCGAAGGTCACGAGTTAGATTCCTGTCATAGAGTAATATTTTTATTATATTTTTTTTTTTTTTCATTCCAGAATAAGTGCCGCGACACGTGGCGTACTGGTACTTCAAAAACTTATAGCCGTTACTTCGAAATTTCAATAAACAGGGCATAAGTCTCCTATCTCAAATTACTTATTTAAGTAATCTACATATTCTGTGAACATACTTCGTCGCCCAACGTGGTAATGGTTACCATGCTAACTTCATATACCCAAGGTCGCGGGTTCAAACCCGGCGGAGGACGATGGATTTTTTCGGGTGTAAAGGCCCTTAGCATGACTTCCTTCGGAAGGGAAGTAAAGCCGTTGGTCCCGTGTCATAGATTTACGGCACGTAAAATAACCTCAAGCCTGACAGAGAGCCCTCTGAGCAAAATTAAGCGGTCTTTCACGCCCAATTTAGAATGGGACGCTGTGAACCACAGCAGTTAAAGAGCACCCATAAATAACATGCCATTTCCATTTCTTGTGAAAATATTTCGGTATAGTTCATTAACACCCTGTATACATAATCAGTAAGACTACTTCTGCTAATGTTTGTCTTGCTAGCATGAAGTAAATAGAGTTAGGGCGGCGCCTTGACAGAGAGGTTAGATCGCTCACCTCCCACCTAGTTGGCCCGGGTTCAATCCCAAGTGCCCGCATGTGGGATTTGTGGTGGACTAAGCGAATCTGTGGGGGTTTTCTCCGGATCCTCCGGTTTCCCCTATCATTTATTCCACCAATTGCTCTTTTACCACCTTTTCTATCATTCATTTCGCTTACATTTCATAGCACCCACTTCTTGACGCTCTGCCTGGCTGCGTTCCAGATTCTCCATTCTATGGTATCATACCGTTGGCTCCCCGACAGGCTTGTGACCCCTAGATATTCGCTTGTAAGTGTTAGGGTAAGGGTAAGTCGACTACCAAAAGGAGGAATAAGCTATGGTAAGAATAGTTTGTAATAGAATAGGTAGAAAATTATGGGAACGTAACACATCAGATATTTTTCTTTTGGAATTCAAACAATAGTAACTCTGTTATATGTTTTAACTCTGTATTTTCACTTAATGTTTCTGAGCTGCTCGCAGACAGAGTGGGAACCGAAGTGGACAGACCAGCTGCTCACACCACTCTTGACGCGCCATTGGCAAAATACAAAAAAACAACAAAAAAACCCGTCGAAGGAAGAGCGAGTGGACTATTGTACCCTTTTGCTCCAGTTGCCACATTTGCATGCAGGACATGCTTCGTCCTCATCCTCCCTTGCATGTAAAATGCTGGTAAGTTGATCAAAAGAGTAATAGTTATCTCACTCTTTCTACGTTGCTGATGATTGCTTCACTGAGTGCAAGTTTCAGCTCTCAAAATAAAAAAAAAAAAAGACAAAAAACGTGCTTACAATTTTCAAGAAAGATAGCGATTGTTCTCCATTTGCTATGGGATTGAATTGAAATGTATTACCATGTAGTAACTGACGTATAATTCCTCAGATGAACATTCCCCAAATTCTATAAGATTATGGTTATTAATACGTTAAAACGCTTCACCAGATCCAAAACCATGGTTCTGTATTAAATATTCAATCGTAATTCAAGATACACAAAAGTATAAATTGCAGATTAAAATAAGTTTGTTCTGAGAATAAACCAATACTGTATTCTAATTACGATATATCTTATTCGTGTTTGTAATTTTATATAGTCTTGATCTTAGTTATATAAGGTCCCATAACGACACATCTAATGAGATAAAAGTTTGGGCGAATACATTTGTGCACCCTTAATATAAAAATATTGCATACAATTTATCTACATCCTGAATAAGCACATTACCTTCTAGGGAAAGATGTTCGGTGTTACCAACAGACTAAAACACACAAATATAAAAGGTTGATTCTGAAGGAGTAAGTGTAACTGAGGTAATTTTAAATTATGGTGTGATGGTTCCCTAAAGCTATATTATTGGTATAATATGGTTATTATTCTTGTAAAATGTTACAAAACTTTAGACATTACACTATAATACAACGATTTCTGAAAGCCTAAAATAAGTAGGACATACAATTAAAGAACAAGTTCAAGGTCTGTCCACTCAGGGCGTACCAGAAGGATTGACATAGTATTAAAGACCACAGAAAATTGCACATATTCGACCCAACAATACGTTTTGAAGATTGCCTCCGTGGTCAAGTGCTCAGCGAGTTGACTACTCACCTGGAGGTCCCGGGTTTGATACCCAGCTGAGGTGGGCAATTTTTCTTTAATCCGAATTATTCCTTTTCCCCCCACAGATTCTGGAAGTATAAATTCCAGAATGAATGTGCGTGGGCTTAGTAATAACAAATGTATTAATATAATGGTCATAACCTACAGTAATACCAGTTGTTTCATAAGTTAAAGACCACTGAAGTTAAGTGGGGGGGTTTATACAAATGAAACAACTAAAAAAATAGGTTTCGAAACACAAGATGAACAGCTTCAGAGAGAAAAAATAAATACAGATTAATTATTATATAAAAAATATTAACTGAAGGAAATAGAAGTAATCACTTTGATATTAGAAGTTCGAGGAGTCATTCTTCATCTTCAAATCTTAAAAAATAAAAATATCATATACTTTATACAGGAATCTTTCAACCCGTGTCCATACAAACAAAAAAAACTTCAGCCACTTAGCAACCAGCTTTTGACTATCACTTTAACCTACGGAACTCCCTTATTTTGCTTCTACTTACAAGGAAGCAATTAATAAGATTATTTCTCACCATTTTTTCTCGATTAGCATGAAGTAAATAGAACCATAAGCTTTTTAACAATATGTTTTAGCAGAGATGTAGAGAAAGTCATGTGAATGGAATACATCAGATTTTTTCTTACTTTCTCTACACGTACTACGTGTATAGTGTATAGAGAAGGTTTTGTAATGCATCCAAAAATTCGATACTGAGATTTCACCGGAAATACATGTTTTAGGATCTCCTTAATCCAAAAAAAAAATCATTTTTAGAAAAATGTCCGTGTATGTGTCTCTGTCTGTCTGTCTGTCTGTATGTATGTGTCTGCGGGCAGCATAGCTGAAAAACGAAAAGACCGTTAAATACCAAACTGGGTATTTAAGTTTGGTATCTTCCAAGGATGCGACACGAAAATTTTCAAGAAAATCCCTCACCCCTAACTACCCTTTATATGGAAGTTTTTTTTGAAAATTTTTATATTCTCAAAAATAGCTCTAACGATTTTGATTAAAATATCGCATATTAAAGATACTTACCGGACAAATAAAATGTATATCTTGAATTTTCTGGGAAAAGTCTCTGAAGAGCACTTTATTTTGGATGAATTTTACGGAACTTTGCACAACTGTTAAACCGTAACATAAGGATAAAAGGTTATAACACACAAATTGTAGAGCACATTAAACCACACAATTTATGTTATATATTTTTTTTCCTGTAGTTGATCGTTTTTGAGCTATTCCTTGATTTTGATTTCACCTTTGAAAAACTTATACTTTACTCACACAGGAATTTGTCAACTCCTGTCCATACAAACAAAGGAACTTTAGTCACATAGAAGCCAGCTTTTTACTATCACATTAACCTATGGTAGTCCCTTGTTTCGCTTCTACTTACAAGGAAGCAAGTAATAAGTCTTTTTCTGCTAATTTTTTCTCGATTAGTATAAAATAAATAGATGTATAAGCTATTTAACAATAATTTGTTGCAGAGATGTAGAGAAAGTCATGTGAGTGGAACACATCATATTTTTTAATTAAGTAATGAGTTTATGTTCAAACGGTTGACTTATTTTTGCGAAATTTCCCATCATTCATTTATGCATATCATTTCCTTCTTCATTATTATCCACCCGTCAGTATTATTACATAAGCGCTTATGTAAACTGAGGTGTTTAGCTTCTCTGCGTGCTATTGATCTAAGTATCGATTTGAAATACCTTTGAATAAGTAATAAGGCCAGAATTAACATAGCACTGTCACACTAAAAGAATGAGGATGAAGGAATGGACATAACCAGAAAGAAAGCTGACAAATAACCTTGTATATGGTTCGAAAGAATTTCTGAAACAATGATGCAATGGGAAATCAAGGAAGACTGTTGGAAAAACAAAGAAGAGTGGAGAATGAAAATAAGAAGCTTAATCGTGCAGGATATTAAACCTATATTATAAAATCGGATTTAAGAGACAACTCTGTTTAAAATGTCTAACATCAGAAGAAATACAAAAAAATATTTCATTTATCTGCCAGTTCCCTCTTCCTTAGTGCATTGATGTCGTTAAAATAGTTTTACTTGCTTTACCACCACCTAATATGTACAGAAAGTGCTACGTTCCATCAAAGAACTCAATGCTGTTATTTCACCGAAAACACTTGTTTTGAGGCTCCCGAAATAAAACCCATTTTTTAATAAGGCTCGTATGTATTTGTGTGTGTCTGTGTCTGTGAACAGCATAACGAAAAAATTAAATATATATATATATATATATATATATATATATATACCAAAATTTACATTTAGGTTCAGCATTTTTCGTAGATGGTGTATGAACATTTTCAAAAAAATTCTCCTTCTGGGACTAGTCTTTCAAGGCTCTTTTATTCTGAAGGAATTTGATATAATCCTGCATATCTGGTATAACATATTTTGAGATAGATAAATTTGTATTACACACAACATTTAGACCGCTTTAGACCACATGATTTACTTAACATATGTTTTACATCAGTCATTTCCAACATACACCTACGATGATATTTGCAATTATGTTTTATTTTATTTTGTGCTGTGGCTATTCCGATTTTTCTCGCGATATCATGGAAATATGGAATTTTAAGGTCAACTCTAAATTTTAAGCATCTAACTATCGATTGTCTCTCCTCTATCACCTTAAACCTCCAACGAAATATGTAATGAAACTATTTCCGCAATTATTTATTTTCAGCATAAAAAATCTGATTTGTTTAGTTCACCTGAATCTCTCTACTGTTCTTGAATAAATTATTCTTAAAACCCTTCTACTTTTATATACTCCTGGTTAATCGAGATAAACATTGGCGGAAGTGCTTTTATTGAATATTTCCTTGTGGATACAATGTGTATAGGAATATAATATACTTAAGCAAGTCAACTACTTTTAAAAGCCAGTCGATATCTGAAGCTCTTAAAATACCATTCGGTTCACCTGATCAGCACAAATAAAGCCAAATAACGACTTTCTATTTGAAAAAGGTTTAAGCATTAAAGAATTAATGACTGAAAAACAATAACAATGAAACGGTCAACTGCATAAAAATGGCATACAACGTAAGTGGTGTGTTTTAACGAGATCTACATTTTCTGTGTAGTAAGTTTTCTTTATATTCCTACATTTTTTCTATTTATGCAAAAACCATGCATAATAAAAGTGACTTTAGAGGTTCCTTCCAGAAAGTTTAATATATGCATTTGTTTGGCGTTGAAAGTACCTTACAATAAATGTTTAGGCCATTTGAGAATTATTTATTAAATATTTTAATAATTAAATAATAAATATATTATACTTCTTAAATTAAATTCATTTATTAAAAAACTAGATATCCGAAAAGGAAGCATTTGGAAATCATGGTATCATTTGAGCTATATCAGCTATTGTTTTCTTGGAACTTTTATGAAAAATGTTCGTGCGAGGTGGGAAACTTTATTTAAAATCTTTGTGTGGGATCCTTGGAAAATGCTGAGCATAAAACCAACCAAGTTTATTATTTATCGGACTTTTCGTTTTTAGGTTATACTGATCCAGACTCACGATCACAAGCGGAATTTTTCGGATTTTTGGGTGGAATGCAATACCTCCTCTACCTACTATGTACATAGAACGTGACAGAGAAAGTAATAGGCTCTCATAGGAATAGTTTTCGGGAGCTACTTAAAAATGAAAGACAGGGTGAGAAAGTAATTTTAAAGTAAATGTGGATTTAGATTCCATCGATTCGGATATATACTTATGTTTCTGTTGCCGCCATTTGACAATAACATAAAACCCAATAGCTAATATTATACGGGAAACCACTCGTTTATACAGGATGATTCAAAAATACATTGACAAAGTTTGTGGACAGGTTTTTTACATCAAAACAAGAAAATATGTTCGTATAAACATATGTCATAAAACCTTTTATTCTCGATTTATTTATTTATTATAGTTTTAACGTCCTTTAACCTGGTTGGTCATATTGGACGATAAATGAAATTGGTGAAATGCTGCTCAAATGATCTAGGGGTCCATGGAGCTCAAAGTTACTCGACATTCGTCTCCTCAGGAAAAGGGAAAACCCCGAAATAAACCTTATCCGGGTAACTCACCCTAAGCGAGATTCGAACTCACGACCTTTTGAGTATGAGGCAGACACGCTACCACCACACTACCCAGGTGGGTTTTTGTTCTTAATTTATTGAGGTTCAAATGCTTTGTTTAATAGAATTTTCGCTTTATTATATTTATGACGTTGTCAGCAAATTAGGTGACATCATTTATAGAAAAGTATCTTGCGTCTGACACGCATGCAATCGTCGAAGCATGAAATGTTAAATAGTCCAAGTTACTGTTGTATGATTTCGCAGGTTTACATGACACGTAGATTAAGAGTTTCTTCATCTAGGATGTCTGCAGCATAAACCAATGCTTCAAGATGCCCCAAAAGATGAAAATCCAAAAGATTGAGGTCGGGGGAACGTGCAGGCCTAGAACTGGTCCTCCTCTACCTATCCATCTGTCATACCAGATATTAACTAGTGCAACCCATACAATGAGATTAAAATGTGCTAGAGTGTCATGCATAAACAACATACATAACATTATTTGCAGAGTCACATTTTCTAATAAGTCTTAGAGAGTGTGCTGAATTATTACACATCTGATAAATGCCAAATGTTTAATAAACAACCATAGCAACACACAACCAACTCTGCAGGTTAAAAGGGGCCAAAGCCTTCGATGAATGAGTGCATAAATAAATAAGATTATTCGGTTGGACCCGGAAAACAGTTGAAGGTGATTTTCATTAATAAATTAATAACGTGAAAACGAAGCGTTTTAGAGCATATGGTTATATGAACATACTTTCTTGTTTTGATGTCAGGAATTCATCCCCAAACGTTGTAAAAGTATTTTGGAATCACCCTGAATAAAAAGAAGATTCATCTGCGATGTCGTGGAACTAAATCTGAAATAGGCGCAGTTCTTCCAGGTACATACGTGAGTTGTATGTTGTATAGAAAGCGAGATGAAGAAATATGCGTCCCGTAGAAGCTCCCACTTCTAACGTTTCCAAGAAAAAGTTTGCAGTAGGAATGTATTTCTTTTCCAGGAGAAGTTAAATGTCTACAGCGCCGCTCACAAGTGTTATTTGGCATGTTGATGTATTGCAAGGGGAGAAAGAATATTCCAGCTCACGTTTTACTCCCAAGCCAAACGGTGGCTCTCTTTGTATTAGCAGTAAAAGTGTCAAATTCGGAAAGGCAGCTCTAACTCAAGAGATATTGTTTAACTAGCTAACCTTAGTTTTCCTACATTAGGCTACCGTAAACAAAAAAAAACAAAAAACAAAAAAAAAAAAAAAAACCCGGCAATAAACCTTTTTACGGATACTTTCTGAGTAATGACATTGGTTTTCTACAAACTATATTCTTTACCCTTAAATCATACCAATAACCATTACAGTCATTCCAGGAGTTCTTTCACCTGACATGGTACATTTGTGGAGTTTGTTACCGATGTTAAAATAAAATTAATTAGAATAGAAACGTCAGGTATAATCACTATTTACTGCACCAATTTTGATAATGTGTAATAATGAATAGGATAGGAAAAACAGGTATAACATAATGAGTGCATATAACGTATGTTTGTGGATCTTGGAGTAGAAATCTGTTATACGACAATATACGCATTATTATCTGGTATACGGAAGATTCAACTTGCTCAACACCCTATTACACAACTACATCATTCATCAAACCCTGAAACCAGAAGGCAGATCCTGACCGTGAGTTCCTCACACAATTCCTTTTTATAATGGACAAATTACCATCCAGCCGTTACCAACACCGTTGTTTATTCCTTCAGCTCTGAAAGAAATGATTAAGAAGTGATGGAAATAGGAAATGGTGAACCAGAAAATGCATGTGATGAAATGAACCTCTTTAGCATTCTCCTGGTGTCCCAAGGACCCGCTAAACACCCATGAGTGATTTCGTGACATTTCTCAGTCACGAGGATCGAACCTGTTCACATATTGAGACCCTTCCATTTCTATATTATTTTCTGGGCCCTAACCGATGACCTATTGATTATTGCAGAGATGACTCTCACTGGTGTAGTAAAATTAGATATATGAATCGTAAATATTGAGCCTAAGACCCACGACTTCCAAATCAGAAAGCCAACACCTAACGAACGAGCCACCCAGACCGACTACAGCAGAACTTTTTTTTTCTTAATATATGTGCATATATTCATATATTAAAAAATATATTTCTATAAATTCTGATTTAGGGTTTCTTATACATTTCTTGTTTATATATGTGTATCTATACATATATTAACAACATTTTCTGAGGAAACCTAAATCAGAATATATAAAAAGTGAATTAAATACATATCTAAAAAATGCAAATGAACTATAAACTAGATGTGACATTATCCGTAAAATCCAAATATAAAGCTAATCAAAAATATAAGCACACTGTAAATCAATAATGTTATTAACTTCCCTTAGAAATGAAATAAAAATTCCGAATTTCATATATCCATATGATGTTCATTTTTCTTTTATTTCTTTCTCTACACGAACTATATACATAGAGCATCATAGAGAAGGTATTGTATTACACTCAAAAATTCGTTACCGACATTTTACCGGAAATACATGTTTTGGGACCTCTTGAATAAAAAAAAAAACATTTTTAGAAACCGCGTGTATGTGTGTCTGTGGAGCATAGCTCAAAAATGAAAAGCCCATTAAATATCAACTTGATATGAAAGTCCAGTATATTCCAAAGATGTGACACATAGATTTTCAAGAAAATCCCCGCAACACTTTTTACCCTTTACATGGAAAATTTTCTCAAAAAATTTTGCTTAAAATATCTATATGTCAAACTTTATAAGAATAGCCTCATATACATTTTTCCGTGGAAAAAATGTATATGAGATATTCCTTGTTATTGGCTTCATTTTTCAAATACTTTAAACTTTTCTCATATGGGAACTTGTCAACTACTGCCCATGCAAATAAACGGATTTCAATTCCATAACAACATTTTAAAACATGTGAATGTCTGTTTGGCTTAACATGTGAATTCCCTTATTTCAATTCTACTTATAAGGAACTAAGAAATAAGACGGTTTCTGCTAATGTTTATCTCGATTAGTAGTTAGAAGAATAAGCGGTCAATAGACTTTTTACAGAGATGTAGAGAAAGTCATTTGGATTGAGCATAGTAAGGTTTACATAATTATATTTCCATTCCTTGCTTAACTGGCTAACATTTGGATTAATTTTGTTTTCTCAAAAATATCCAAAATATTTGAGTGAATAATTATTTTAAAATCATTTAATGCACACTGTATCCTTCAGGCAGATACTCCTTTTACATTGGGGAAGCTAAACAATGGTTTTGTTTGAAATTTAAATTAAACCCTATTGCATATAACTTTAAAATATTGAACATAATATTTAACACGCACAAGATATGTAATTCCTTCTGATTAATCTCTTCTTTCTGTATTATATATAATAAGTAAGGAAAGTATAGTATTCCACCCAAAAAATTCGATAACAAAATATGCTTTGAGGTCTGCTGAATCAAAAAGCATTTTCAGAAAAAGATCATTTTTTGTGTATGTGTATATATGTGAATGTATAGCTCAAAAACGAAAGTTCGCATCTTTAAAACATGTAACGGAAACATTTCCATGAAAATCCTAAGCAGCATGTTTAGTTATCTCAAAAAATGAATGTATTAATTTGACTAAAATACGATAAGTTTAAGATATTTTATGACAAATTAAATTAAATGCTATTTTCTGGAAATAAACGAAATTCATTTTGGATGAAATTTGCAAAATTAGCGAACCGTAGGTGAGAGATGAAAACTCAAAACTCAACAAATGTAGCCTCTTCAAAACATACAATTTATATCATCATTTTTGTGTAGTTAACCGTTTCCAAAATATTCCTTTTTATTGGCTTAAATTTTTTTATATTTATAGCACACTTAAAAACCTACTGACATTGGGATCAGAAAGCGAGCGCCTCACCACACAGGCAGGAGTTTTTTTTTTTTTTTTTTTTTTTTTGCCACCACGCAACGTATTAATTCCAATTAAAATGGAGTATATATAGTTGGAGCAGTTTCAGTGTCCTAATTATTTAAACTTAGATACGCACTCCACTTATAAGTGTTTAACGTACTACCGATGCACTTGTACCAATGTTATCAGCTTCCCACATGGTTAATGCAAACTTCTTAATGTTATAGGTAAAATGAACAACACGAGCCTTCCTCAAAGTTCTTATCAGCGTTGCAGCAGACAAGGAGCACAAAAACCTTCACAAATTGTTTGTAATAAGTAGTGCTGCAGCTCATGGTGTTTCTTTGCAGTGCTCTTTTTCATAACACGGCACCCTAATCTCATAACTTTGCACTGAGTTGCTTCTACCTTTTTTGTACAATCAAGTTTTGCGTCATGGCCAGCAATTTCGTGTTAGTGGTCAGAACTTGCGCTGAAGCAGTACTCCAACCCTAACGACGGGAAGTGAAAATTGGAAAAGATTACGGCAGAGTATGTGAGAACTTAGAGCAAACTTCAGCACTCTTTTAAGCAAAATGCGCTAGAAAAGCTTCTATATCACAGCTTCACTATAGATACTCGGGCAGTAATGATTATTGAAACTACTCATACTAAATCAATTTAGTCACCATTTTATTTTAGAATTCTTTGAAATATATAGAGAAAGTTTCTTATTAAAGCTTTGAGATCCAAATATTTTATGTTTAGACAAACTGAATATCAATTTACATACTGAAATGGCCAAAAATAATGAGAGTTTTACGGCTGAGTCTTAGGAGGAATTGGAATTTTCGTAAAAGAGAGAAATGAATTCTTAAGAGGTATGCAGTTTTTTTTTTGTTTTTTTTTTTGGTAGTGTTTAACGCCCGCTTTAACAACTTATGGCACCGCAGGCGGTGACACTGATGATGCATGAATGATTATGGAGTACCGGTGGAATGCGATGGCGGGGGAAACCGGAGTACCCAGAGAAAACCCGCCCCAGTGCCGCTTTGTCCACCACAAATCTCACATGCGGTCGCTTGGGATTGAACCCCGGCCGTCTAACCACTCGGCCACGGCGCGACCCAGAGATATGCAGGATAACACACACACACACAGATAAATATATATTACATTTTTGTAATTAGACACACAAAGTTGCATACAAGCTGTAGCAGATACACCAGGTAGTTCTAGCTTGGGTGGTAACGGAACTCACAGGGATCTGCCTGCAGAATGCAATATAATAAATGCTTTATTGCACAATACCTTGAGAATGTGAAGTCTCGTCCATTCGATGCTCCTAAACAGTTGGCTTATTTTTAATTCAACTCAAAGTAAAAACTAACCGATGGTGCTTGTGGCTTCCTTTTATGGTTTCCTATTACGCGGAAATAATTTTCTAGATGTATTTATTAGTACGTTTATATTACACACAAGATTGACATCTTCACCCAAGTGCGACAACAGCAATGATGTACTGTGTCGCCGACCGTACAAGTGTTCATCCATGCAGGTGTATGTCCGTGTGTCTGTGAACACGATAACTCAAAAACGAAAAGTCAGTAAAATTCCAAACTTGGTATTTAAGTTTAGTATCTTCCAAGAGATGCGACAAGAAGATTTTGAGAAAAATCCCCCACCCCCAACTACCCTTTACATGCAACTTTTTTCGAAAATTTTTATTTTCTAAAAAATGACTGTAACGATTTTGATTAAAATATAATATATTTACCTGACAAATAAAATGTACATCTTGAATTTTCTGGGAATAACCTCTGAAGACTACTTTATTCTGGATGAATTTTATGGAATTTTGGATAACTGCTAAACCGTAAGAGATGGAAAAAAAATTAAAACACAAAAAAATGTAGAGCACGTTAAAATACACAATTTATGTTGTACATTTTTTTTCGTGGAGATGATCGTTTTTGAGGTATTCCTTGTTTTTGGTTTCCGCTTTGGAAAACTTATACGTTTCTCATACAGGAATTTGTTAACTCGTGTCCATACAAATAAAGGAACTTCAGTCACATAGCAACCAGCTTTTGACTATCACTTTAACCTATGGTACTCCCTTATTTCGCTTCTACTTGCATAGAAGCAAGTAATAAGACTATTTATACTGTTTTTCTCGATTAGTATGATGTGAATAGAAGTATACACTTGTTAACATAATGTGTTGCAGAGATATAGAGAAAGTTATGTGAATGGAACACATCAGATTTTTATTTATACACAATAGTTTTCATTCAACCACAAAACAAGCAGTAAAAGTTTATCAATAGCTATATTCCAGAAATTCTTCTGGGCTCAGTGCGGGGCAATAATGTACAATCTCCACACTTTGCACACTTAGCATTTCAGTAATGCAAAATTAAAAGTATCGAAGGAGTATTTAATGTTTCTCAAAGAATTAAACGTACTTCGATACCACCAGTATGTGGAGAATCTTCGATAGCACCAGTATGTGGAGAATCGACGGTTTCCAGGACCCATTCCTAGTTTTTAAATGCATACTTTTTAGCTTCTTTAACAACAAATTAAACAGTTCAAAAGCTACAAGGAGTTTAATCATGTAAAATTAGAAAAGCTGCAGCAAGTCAACAGGACAGCTATCTGGTTTGTGTATTACGACTCATCGGACTAACAATGAGGCTGCCAGGATCCAAACATTCATTGAACCAGAATAGACTGTGTTTATTGGTATTTTTACGAGTTTGCCACTTCCTCGCTGATTCCTGTTGTCTTTTCTGCTTCCCAAGAACTTCCACAGACTAGCTGCCTGCGCAGATAAAATTAGAAACCTGTGCGTAACGGGACACAGTTGGCTGTCACAAATCTTCAATGTGCAATCCGATGTGCTCCATTCACATGATTTGCTCAAGTTGCTCCATATATAAACTATTCGTTCACATGACTTTCATTCTTTAAAAGGTTGAAAGTGAAATCAGGGTTATTTAGTCCTGGGTGCTGTAATGATCCAGCATCATGCGCAATCATTAAAAGCGATAACTTTCAAAACGGGGACCAACGATAAAACCACGCAACTGCTGATGTGACGCCTCAGAGACGTTTTGAAAAGTTTGGCTTCTCCTAACCTATCAATAGCAATATGTCAGTTGATACAAGTGATGATGAAAAGTTTGATAAACTAAGATAGGTATACAATAAACATCACCAGATAGCTATGGTTACCGATCGATAGGTACTAATTCATAACATCTGCTATGTTTGAGAGACATCACGTCACCAGTTAAAGCTCAAGTTTAGTTCTTTTATAACACTATTTCTTTAGAGAATGAATTAAATCCCCCCTCCCCCCAAAAAAGACAAGATAACTCATGGGATCTACATTCTCATATTGAGCAATGTCTTAAAAATAGTATGAGATGTCTTCATTTTAAGCCCTCAGATCGTAAAATATTAGTGTTTTTTCTGAGAGGCCTTTCAAAACTACAACCTAAAACTACTTCCCAAACTAGTGTTACTATTGTCATTTTGATTTGTTGGATTCAAATACTTACAATGAGTCTAAAGATAGACTGGACCGTCTATTAACAGCTTTCGACTCCACGTCCTTCTCGCCATCCAAGTTTTACTCAAACAGCCGTAGGTCATTGGTTAGTTACCTACCTGAAATCAAAATAACATAAATATATAAATAAATGTACACATATACATGCTTAGTAAATTTATACTACAAAGTTATGTTAAACGTTATAACTAATTTAGAAGGCCACATTTTTGGTTTTCCTCAAAAACATGTTATACGTTTGGTTTTGAAGAAAACCACCTTACTAGAAATGCTTTTATTGTAAGGCAACGTTGTTCCATAATTGTGTATTTCACATATGCATTACGAAAAAAAATTGCTGTGTTCCATTCACATGACTTTCTCTACATATCCGCAACAAATTATTGTTAAAAAGCTTATGCTTCTATTTACTTCGTGCTAATTGAGAAAAATTAGCAGAAATATTCTTATTACTTGCTTCCTTGCAAGTAGAAGCGTAATAAGGGAGTACCATAGGTTAAAGTGATAGTCAAAAGCTGGTTACTATGAGACTGAAGTTCCTTTGTATGGACAGGAGTTGATAAAGCTGAAATCAATAACAATGAATATCTCAAAAACGATCAACTCCAGGAAAAAATGTATATTAAAGAAATTGTGTGCTCTAACGTGCTCTACGTTTTTGTGTGGCACGTTTTTGTTGATCTCTTACGGTTTAGCAGTTATGCAAAATTCCGTAAAATTCATCCAGAATAAAGTAGTCTTCAGAGGATATTCCTAGAAGATCAAGATATAAATTTCATTTGTCAGGTAAATATCTTTAATATACGATATTTTAATCAAAATTGTTAGAGCCATTTTTGAGAAAATCAAATTTTTTTAAAAAAGCTACATGTAAAGGATAGTTTTGGTTGGGGGAATTTTCTTGAAAATCTTCGTGTCGCATCCTAGGAAGATATCAAACCTAAATATCCGGTTTGGTTTTTAACGGACAGACACACAGGCATTTTTGTAAAGATTATTTTTTTTGGATTCAGGGGGTTCCAAAACATATATTTCCGGTGAAATTTCGGTATCGAATGTTTGGTTGCATTACAATACCTTTTCTAGGCACTATGTAGATAGTACGTGTAGAGAAAGTAAAACTATTAAAGGTATGCTCAACTATAATGAACAACTTGTCTGTGACTAACTTCCGCAGCAAACAACTGGTAGAGCTTAAATTATTAAGAAAGACTGGTAATGGCCATATAGGCAAATGACCGTGCAATCTTTATAACCTAACTCTAGACTCATTACGCTCCAATTCCATTACAACATCAAATAACGCGTATACTTAGAACATTATTTTAGACTTTCTACGCACACAATAAAATGTTACAATAACAAAAAGTCTGATGCATTCCACTCGCATGGCTTTCTCTAGCTGCTCCACAAACAAACTTGACATACAAAACATAGTTCCTTTATCTACATCGTTCTAATCGAGAAAAGAATTCATTTAATTGTTTTCTTCTTTATAAGCAGAAGAGAAAAAGGGAATTCACTGGGCTAAAGCGATAGTCAAATCCTTTAATCGTTGTTGTGCTGAAATTCCATTCTGTTTGTGTGCTAGGAGTAAACAAAAGAGAGTCCAAAAGAGAGATTGCCTCCAAATTGAGAAAACTTAAATTAGTTAAAATTGAAACAAATAGCTCGGAAACGGTTAACCCTACAAAAAATGTATCAAATAAATTGTACGTTTTATCGAGATGTATATTCTTTGTTCAGCAAGTTTTTGTTTATCTCTTATGGTTTACTAGTTATACAAAAGCTATCCAGAATGAAGAGGTCTTCTGAGGCTTACCCAAGAAAATTCAAGCCATACTTTTCGTTTATTATACAAATATGTTAAACATATGGCATTTTATTAAAAATTGTTGCAGCCATTTTTGATAAAAGCAAAACTTTCGAAAAAAGTTCCATGTAAACGTTAGTTGTAAGTTGGGTGATTTTCTTGAAAATCTTCGTATCTCATCCTTGGAAGATATCACATTTAAATAAGTTTCGTATCTAACTGACCTTTCCTTTTTGAGCTATGCTGCCCAAAGGTACATACAAACGTGGACCTTTTTTTCTAAACATTTTTTTTGGACTCAGGAACCTCAAAACATATATTTATGGAACATTTGTGTAGAATACAATATTACCTTCTCTAACTACTACGCACATTGTAAGTGCATGCGATTTAGAGAAAGTAAAAATAATATGTCAAACTGGCATCTGGATATTTAAACAGGACACCTAATGAAAATTCATTATTTACGCTGTAATTTTTCATACATAATTATTTTCACCCATTATAGTGCACATTAAATCTTAATCTAATTAGGTATAACATCAATGCATGGAACCTTTTCCCTCATAAAAAGCAGGTTTTTTGAATAGTTGCTGCAGAATTTCTTGAGATATCCCTACCCCAATCTTCTATATAAAGTTATCAATGTGAATTATGATCCAGATTTAGGTAGCGCTATGTACATTGCCTATATCTGAAAGTTGAAGGGGGCACGTTATCTATATCTACTCTCCAAACAGACATGCATAAAAACTGGAGTTTGCAAACTCCATAAAAATCCAGTTATTTACAAAGCAATCTAGTGATATTTCTTTTATCACGAGCTATAAGTGCAAATACCTATTATCCGTATACACTTGTGAATTCATTATTGAGAACATGGCCTCGGCATAAGCAGCTGTCAATTGCAAGGAGCCGCTACCTAGCCAGCTCGGTGCAGCTATTGTTCCGACCGGCCACGCTTAACATCAGCGCGTACCACACAAACAAAGCTGTTTGGGTAGTTATCATTCAGAAACACTTTGAATCCTGAATGTCCATTATTTTGGCGACAACAATCAGAAAGTGAAGTCTGAATTGAGTCAATAAGTGGATAGTTAAGAAGTTAAGACAGTGGCAGGCATCAAAAGCATGTGTATCGAGTGAGCTCTCTTAGTAATTCAGGCGTAAGTTATTGCGTTAACTTAGTATGTATGGATTTGTTGCAATATCTTATTTAGAGAACACATGAAAGTACAAAAAGTATCCTGCAATATACATTTGTAAAGCATTTTATAAATTTGAGAAATAGAACAATGCATTAGATGGCTTTCTAAACTCTTGCCACAATGTGCAAAACAAATAGCTTTATTCAATCACATGTTGCGGTTTTAAGAACATTACAGTCTGGTAAATTAGTTACGAGAATAATGTCAAAAATCACTTTCTAAATCCATACCGGTATGGCATTTAAATACTTATTTACAGAAGCATCTGATTAAATGCAAATTTTTTGTTGTCAGTTGCATTCACATATCTTTTTCTAGCTGATCAATATACAAACTATTCTTAAAAATGGTTATTCTTTCATCTAAATCATGCTAATCAATATAAACATCAGCAGAATTGATCTTATTACTTGCTTCCTTGTAAATAGAAGGCAAATAAAGGGAACTAACTAGGCAAAAGCGACAGTCAACTCTTTTAAACGCTGATCGCTATGTGAAATAATTGAAGTTCGGTTTGCATGGCCAGCAGTAAAACAAGAGAGATGAAACGAAAGATGACTTCCCGTATGAGAGAAAAGTTTAGTTCAAAATTGAAAATAATAACAAGGAATATCTCCAAAACGGTCAAGTAATAAAATAAAAACGTATATGACTTAAATTTGATGTTTTAAAGAGTTATACATTGTCTGGTAAGTTTTGTCTTAACTCTTACGGCTTAACGGTTACACAAAATTCTGCAAAATTTGTCTAGAATAAAGAGGTATTCAGAGCTTATTTCCAAAAAATTTAAAATATACGTTTATTTGTGATATATTTAACGGTTTTAACTAAAATACCCTACATTATATATACATATAGATATATATAATATACGGTATTTTAGTTAAAATCGTTAGAGCCATTATTGAAAAAAAAACAAAGGGTATTTGTAGTTTGTGACCAATTGATAGATACCAGCATAAATGCCAAGTTTGAGCTTTCAGTTTTTAAGCTGGACTGTCCACGCCGATTCACACAAGGAATTTTTGAAACATGCTTTTTCTGGACTCCTGGAATCTCACAGCATATATTTCAGTTGAAATCGCGACATAGAATTTTTGGGTGGAATACAATACCTTCTCTATACACTAGTAAATGTAGCACATAGTAAATGTAGAGGAACTAAAAATGATGCTTTTAGTTATTAGTTTTATAGTGTAAAAGAAACTATTTCAAAAGATTTGTTTGGTGCTACAACATTTGTAATCATGTCGTAACTGTGCTGTAATTACAAATGTATATAGTTACTACTTACTAAATATACAAAGTATAAAAACGGCATTTTCTTCAACAGCCATGATTTTACTGCATGACCATCTCAGAGTTTATTTGTATAATAATAAACATAATAATAAATAATTGAGGATTTTAAATTTACTTACTCTAAAGAACAGTACAGCTTAAATCCTCTATATAATAAAATATATCTATTTCGATCTGGTATAAGTTTTCAAATTACGAGTAATTCAGGTCAAAATTCCTGTTCAGTAATTTCAACTAAATGTTTATACACATGATGAATTAATTTCTAACTTTTCTTGTCCAATGAATGAATTCCTGTGAGATTTTAACCACAAATCAATTGGAAGAAAACACTCGAGATGCCTATAAAATGTTCATTTTTATGCATGGTCAAATCCTGAACGTTTATGATGAATTTGCACTAAACATATTGCTCTTATTGATTTGATATTACGATACTTTACTCATTAGCAGTAATACTAAATCATAGAAATAAATGTTAAATGCTTTGTTTAACCTTATTCTGCACCGATATTAAAATGGGAAATTATTATTTAAGTTGTTTTGTTTAACGGAAGATTTAAATGGTCTATATTTTAAAAGATTAGATCTTTCATCATGAATTGGAATTAATTGTAAGGTACTTTATATCAGAGATAGATACCTACTTTCTTCACTACATGTTTATATACAAAAAGCTTGGTTTCATGTTATAAATAGTTCTAATTACAAATAATCAATTTGATAGTTTGGCTTAAAGTTGGAGAGTTAAGGGATTTGGTTGGCGCTTTAGCCTAGTGTATTGCCTTATTGCCCTCTGCTTACAAGGAAGCAAGTAAAGACACAATTTTTGCTGGTGTTTATCTCGATTAGCATTATATAGTTAAATGAATAATCATTTTGAATTTATTTTTTTTAACATGTCCAGGTGTTAAATAATCATACAGGACTGAAGCTCTCGTAGCGCAAAAGAAAACATTAAATACTTGAAATGCGCAAGAGTATACATTTCTATACAGTTGCTTCTCTGGCTGTTAGAAACAAAGCCGCCCCTATACGGTGGTTTTCTGAAATGTGAATTGGACGGTGTTCTGCCTTATTAAAGCAATATTGTAATCTGTCACCCATGAACTTATTCGCCATAGGCAGTCCTGGTACATATATTTAGATAGTGATAATTAATATATTTATATTCATATAATCTTTCAAACAAATGTACGATTTAATATATTCTTCAACCCCCATCTTATATGACATACCTTACATTCTAATGTTTCTTATATTTACTGTATTTTTTTTTCTAAAGTAACATAAAAGTGAGTAACAGTTTTCTCAAAAATAAAGATAACCATAAAGCCTAAAACACTCATCTTAAATAAACTGGTACTTGTATGAAAACAAACTTCAATTCTTTCAACTGACGTACCTCAAATTAGATTTATACAGAAAATGTAATGAAATTACTGAAACGCATGTCAAATCCCATTTTGAGTAGGTACTTCGGAAATAATGTATAGGGAAGGGTTTATAGAAAACATTATTCAGGCGGAATAACTGGATCACGGCCAACACATCCGCTGGAGACAAAATGTTTGTTGTCATTCGCCATCCAGATGTTTCGATTTTATAATAGCAGCAGTGGCTAGAGGTGCCGGATCGCTGTCTGGAGAAAAGTAACCTAGTTAAAATAGTTTCTCCTTTGGTTTTGTTATTTCCGTGGAAATATTGATTTTAGCCTCCTGAATTTTGATTTAGGGGTATTACAGTAAACTATATATTGAACAAAATTAAAGTTTCTGCGTAAAATGTAATAAAATAAATGAGAAGCAAAAATAATGAGGACTAATAAATCCCTTTTTAATTTCTCTATACGCACTATGTACATAGTGTATAAGAAGGTATTGTATTGCACCAAAAAATTCGATACCGATATTTCACATGAGATATATCGGTATCGAATTTTTTGGTGCAATACAATACCTTTGAGACACCCTGACTCCAAAAGAAAGCATCTTTAGCTATTTTTTACTTTCTCCATACGCACTATGTACATAGTGCATAGAGAAAGTATTGCACTCCACCAAAAAATTCGATACCGAGATTTCACCGGAAATATATGTTTTAGGGTCCCCAATATCCAAAAAAAGCATTTTCACAAAAAGGTCCGTGTCCGTGTGTCCGTGTATCTGTGAACACGATAACTCAAAAACGAAAAGTCGGTAAAATACCAAACTTGGTATTTAAGTTTAGTATCTTCCAGGGATGCGACACGAAGATTTTGAGAAAAATCCCCCCACCCCCAACTACCCTTTACATGGAACTTTTTTCGAAAATTTTGATTTTCTCAAAAATGGCTGTAAGGATTTTGATTAAAATTTCGGATATTAAACATATTTACCTGACAAATGAAATGTATATCTTGAATTTTCTGGGAATAGCCTCTGAAGAGTAGTTTATTCTGGATGAATTTTACTAAATTTTGAATTACTCTAAACCGTAAGAGATGGACAAAAACTTACTACACAAAAAATGTAGAGCACATTAAAACACACAATTTATGTTATGTGCATTTTTTTCGTGGAGTTCGTAGTTTTTGTGACATTCCTTATTTTTGGTTTCTGCTATGAAAAACGTATACTTTTCTCATACTGGAACTTGTCAACTCCTATCCATATAAACAAAGTAACTTCATTGACATAGCAACCAGCTTTTGACTATCACTTTAACCTACGGTTGTCCCTTATTTCGCTTCTACTTACAAGGATGCGAGTAATAAGACTATTTCTGCTTATTTTTTTCTGATTAGCATAAAGTATATAGAAGTATAAGCTTTTTAAGAAGTATTTGTTGCAGGGATATGGAGAAAGTCATGTGAATGGTACACATCATATTTTTCTGATTAGTATTTAGGAAATATAAGTATAAGAATTTTAAGAATAATTTGTTGCAGAGATTTAGAGAAAGTCATGTGAATTTTACACATATGTTTTAATTTATATGCTTTCTATACATCTTGCCTATATTAAGTGGAGAAAGTATTGTGTTTCAACCAAAAAAATCCCATATGTTCCACTCACATGACTTTCTCTACAAATGAATGTTAGCTTATTCTTCTATCTACTTGATGCTAATCGAGACAAACACTAGCAAAAATGGTTTTCTTATTTGCTCCCTTGCAAGAAGAATGGAAATAAGGAAGAACACTAGGTTAAAGCGATATTCATCTCCTTTAAAATTTGGTTATTATGTGACTGAAATTCATTTCTTTGCAGGAGTTGACAGATTCCTGTATAAGTAAAGTTTAAATATTTTAAAACTGAAACCAATAAAAAGGAATATATCGGAAATTGTCAATTCTACGAAAAATGTTATGACATAAATTGTGTGTTTCAATGAGATTTACATTTTTCGTACAGTAAGTTTTTGCCCACCAAGTTTTTACCAGCTATGTAAAGGTCATACTTAATGAAACAGCCTTCAGAGGGTATTCCCAGAAAATTTAATATATACATATAGTTTGTCATGTAAATGTCTTTAATATAGTGTTTTCATCAAAATCATTGGAGGTATTTATGAAAAAGTCAACCTTTTCGAAATATTGTGCATATAAATGGAGCTTTGGAGTGGAGGTACTTTTATCTAAAACTGTGTGTTGCATGCTTGGAGGATACTAAACTTAACTAAAGTTTTCTATTTTACTGACTTTTCTTTTCTAAGTTACACACACACACACACACACACACACACACAAGGACTTTTACTAAAGATGTCTTTTGGATACAGGGGGCTCTAAAACATGTATGTCTAGTGAAATCTCGGTATCGAATTTTTGGCTGTAATGCACTAATTTCTCTACCTACAATGCACATTGTGCATACGTGCTAGAGAAAGTAAAAATTATAATAAATATCACGTGCGCGCGCGAACATACACGAACATTTTTCTAAAAAAATCTTTTTTGGGATATAGGAGACCCTAAATCGTATATTTCCATTGGAATCTCGGTATCGTATTTTTGGTTAGAGTGCAATACTTTCTTTACCTATGTACCATAAGTAGAGAAGTAAAAGTGTATGCAGCAGACTCCCTGAATAAAAAAAATAAAAAAAGTTCTTGGTATGTATGTTTTGTGTGTCAACAGCATAACTCATAATTGAAAAGTAGGTTAAATACCTATTTTGGTAATTTGAGTTAAGCGTTTTCCAGGCATACGACACAATTAGCTTCAAAAACCCCAGAATGCAAGCTACCTTTCTTTATCAATGAACGTTTTTTCAATAGTTTTATCTTCTAAAAACTGTCCATAATAGTTTTGATTAAATAATATATGTTTAAGATATTATTATGCCAAATAAAATGTATATCTTCAATTATCTACGAATAACCTCTCAAGCACTCTTCATATACATTTTATATAATTGCTAAACCATAAGGCACAACCAACATTAACACTGTGCATTAAACTATAGTGTTTGTTAAAGCACACAAGGTACAATAAATATGTTTTTGGCATTAAACATATCCGATTGTCTGCTTGTTATGAAACATTTGCCTAGCCCCTTCTATTAGATCTGTGCCAGATGTATTTGTCTATACTGAACGTGAAGCATTTATGGGATAAACAAAATTTTCAACATCTTCATAGTGATGCATGCGACCAGATTCAGCAGCGACCTTGTGGGAAAATTTCGAACTTTGTTCTCCGGTGGGCCACCATGAGAAAAACTCCTTCAGTAAAAAATTATTCTAGGTTGCGGAGTGCGAATTTTCAAAAAAAACAATGTCATGTATGTGGGCGGATTTTCCTCAAAATCTTCGTATTGCATGCTTGGAAGATACTCAACTTAAATGAAAAGTTTGGTATTTTGAGGCATTTCGTTTTTGAGTTATCGTATTCACAGAGACACGAACAAGAACTTTTTTCTAAAAATGCCGTTTTTTGATACAGGGGACTCTGAAACGTGTATTTGCGGTGAAATCTTGAAACCAAATTTTTGGGTAGAATGCAATACCTTCTCTATCTACTATGTACATTGTTCATATGTGCTAAAGAAAGTAAAAATATATATCCTAAACTAACTTAATTTCATATTGGCAGCTGCAACATTTTGAAATACTAACCGTAGCTGGTTATTGCACTTCATTTTGATCTATCTATTTCTTAAATTCTCTTCTATACTTATGTCTATAACTGGAGTTTATTATAAAATTTAAATACATAATTCTTATTGTAATCTAGCACACCCCACAAACAATTATGCCAATTTTGTGTGGAAAAGTCATATATAATAAAAAATAATTATTTTCGCATTTATATTCCCCCAATTTCATTTAATCATATGTCATAGCGTCGGTACTGTAGGGGCAATTTAAACTTCTGCACAAATTGAATTTGGTTCTAACAGTAAAAGCTGAAGCAACTGCTCTAAAAGTAACGTTAAAATAAAACTCCATTAATTTTTGCGTACAGTGCTGGTGTGAAGAACGTACTGGAGGTCCAAAGATAAGATGTCACACATCGTATTGCAAGGCTTTCTCTTTAAATGGGATTATCACTGGTCGGGAGCAGACAGGCGGCAGAGTCACGTGAAGTACCCTAATATTTGGGCTGACAGTTCATTTGGTGCCAGAAACGGGACGCAACCGCCAACACCATGGATTCCGGGGGTCGGCAAGGAAACCGTCCCCGTCCCAAGGCGCCCACTGCAACGACAAAAACAGCATACATCCGCGCGCCATCTGTCAGCACTGCCACACACACGAGTACAGAGGTACATGTCCGGAAAGATGAAAAAGAAATGGCTTGAATGAATGGAAATTATGTTCAGGCAGTCGTGGAGATTAAGCACCCCATCATTCATCTAAGTAACAAGTGAACCACGGAAAACCCCAAGCTAAAGCGTGCAGTCGATGGGGATCGACCCACAACCTCCCATTATAGGGGGTGTGACTTATCAATATCAACATAAATAGGTACCAACATAAATTGGCAGCCAAAATCTTCTAAGATATTAAAAATGTCTAAGTTACTCATATTACATCAAGAACACAATATTATACTTAATTTGAACTATTACGAAATGGTAAGATTTGTTTTATATAGGATTTATTTTTTCCTTCAAGCAAGTTGTATATTTAACCAGACCTTATATCTCTTTAAAATGTCATGAATTGCTGAATTTAACTACAAGAGGGGTTGTTATTGTGAGCGTAAATCATCTGTCTTGGGTTGGTTATTTCTTGTACTAAACACTAATACTCATTTACAGGATGCTGTTGCATGCTTATGTGAAATTATGACTTGAGTTTTGGAAGGAGAAAAATCAAACACAGATCTATTTCCCAAGAGAACAAGCATTCTGAGAAAAGGTAAACTACTTTATTATTAGAGAGCAGCATATGGTGTAATTTTTAGAAACAAACTGTACTGCGCGATAACAGCTTAGTCGTAATCAATACTTAGTATATGAAATTCCTTCATTTAATTTTTACTTTCTCTACTTTCTTTACTTTTACTAGTGTATAGAGAAGGTATTACATTCCACCCAAAAATGCTATACCGAGATTTTACCGGAAATATATGTTTTAGGGTACCCTATAATAAAAAAAAAGGATTTTCAGAAAAAGTCCGTGTCCGTGTGTTCGTGTGTCTGTGAACACGATAACTCAAAAACAAAAATTCGATAAAATACTAAACTTGGCATTAAAGTTTAGTATGTTCCAGGGATGTGACACGAAAATTTTACATGGAACATTTTTTCGAAATTTTTGATTTTGTTAAAAATGGCTGCAACGATTTCGATCAAAATATGGTATCTATATTAAAAATATTTATCTGACAAATAAAATGTATTTCTTGAATTCTCTGGGCATAGCCTCTGAAGACTAATATATTCTGGATGAAATTTACGGAATTTTGCATAACTGCTAAATTGTAAGAGTTAGATAAAAATTTACAACACAAAAAATGTAGAGCACTTAAAACACACAATTTATGTTATATACATTTTTTTCGTGCAATTGATTGTTTTGTTTAGACATTCCTTGCTTTTTGTTTCAGCGTTAAAAAAGTTAAACATTTCTCATACAGGAAGTTGTCAACTCCTGTCCGTACAAACAAAGGAACTTCAATCACATAGCAACCAGATTTTGACTATTACTTTAACCTATGGTACTCCCTTATTTCACTTCTACTTACAAGGTAGCAAGTAATAAGACTATTTCAGCTATTTTTTCTCGATTAGGATGAAATAAGTAGAAGCATAAGCTTTCTAACAATAATTTATTGCAGATATGTAGAGAAAGTCATGTGAATGGGACACATTAGATTTTCTCGATTAGGCCACAAACTATATCTTTATATTAGTTAACATTTTAAGTTAGTTTTGAACCAAAATGTTTCTAATTTGTCTTTAATAACATCAATAATGTTGTTATATGTTCGATAAGTATCAGCATGAATTGCCTCTAAAATAAATAAATATAGCGCAGTGCATAAATAATTAGCTCCCGCAGTGCCAGCTTTCCATAGAATATGAGGCTATTCACAATGAAAATTAAGCATTAACATAACGATATAAAAGTTAAGTATAAAGTTAAAGCGATATGATAAAATATTAAAATATTCGGGGGTGTAAGGCATGGGCTATGGGTAAAATTATTAAGACCTGACGTTTGGTCAATTTTTTGTTGCCATTTTCAAAGGGTAACACCCTGGGCAACTGAACAATGACTGCCAACAAGGCAATGTCACTTCGCAATTTATAGTTCACGTTAATATTAGAGTTTATAATTTATAATATTGAGTAGCATGCGATCGCTGGCATCCATCTGTGGTTGAGCATAAATTGTTCTTCTTTTTTATTTATAATGTCAGAACGCTTGTAAATCTCTCGCTTTCCTATGCAACCTAGCTTGATGATATTGGGTATTATCTAATACTGTTGTGTCTTCATAGAGAATATAATGAGTCATGGTGACGAAATGTTCATGGCAGTGCACTTTTCGGTTTGCGCAAGACGGCAACTGCAACTTGTGTTCTATTAAGCTAGTACTGATGCTACGTTTAGTTGTTTTAGATATAAATAGAACCGCATTGTTGCCTTGATAAAGGTTCTTAGACTCTCAGCTAGCACGTGCCTCGCAGAGAATAATTGAATCCAAATAATGGAACAACCTAAGAAACTCTTCCGCCACCTCCAGCCAACTTACTAAAATTCAATACTCCATCCTCGAGAAAACAGTTGAACATGATCCAAAGTCAACGCTTTCATCTACTGCAAGCGAACAGAATTGACAGAAATCACAAACAACATAATACCACGTCTGCCACCTTCCAACAACAGTGAAGATCCACTTCAGCGGCTGAGCGGTGTGGAAGCTTCAGCTCTCGAAATTTGAGAACTGCTTTAGTAATACACACGGATATCACAGCTACAATCCAGTTCAATAAATAATCTTTCTTAGGGACTTCATCGGGTGGACCCTTCAACCACTTCAAAGAATCGACATTTCAAATGCAGTTAAATTACCACTCACAACTTCATCATTTAGTTTTCCAAGTAGGTACGTGCAAAGATTTATTTTATGTTATAAAAGCCAATACACATTATAATCCTTCTATGCATGCTTTCCTACCTACTACGACTATATTCAGTGCCATCCTCATAGCCGAACTACTCACACGTTTTTTGTCGCCCCCGCCCTGGCGACAGCACCCTACTACTTTCTCCTCGACTAATGGAGGTGCCCTTGGCACTCTTATCTCTCCATTTCCTTCCCTACTCTCACCTTTAACTATATTTTCTAAACTCACTCAATGAATGCCCAATCGATCATATTTTAATCATGGGGTAACTGTATTTTAAAATACGTTAAATGGTGTCACGTATGCTATTAAAACCTGACAGTATTTCAAAATTTCAAATACTGAAGACCCGGCAAATCTAAAAGAGGTTAAGAAAGTAAACAAAATATATAAATTGATACGGCAATACCTTGAATAGGGATGGGCTAGAAACCTAAATCTCGTGAGGTTAGACTACATAGATGACTAGAGTCAGCATTATACAATTAACCTGATTGTTTGTTTTTGTTTGTTTTTTATTTTGGTAGTGTTTAAGGTCGCTTTCACTTGTGGCACCGCAGGCGATACAGATGATACATGGAATGAATATGGAGCTTCGGTGGAATGCGATGAATGCGATGGCGAGGAAAACCGAAAAACCTGGAGAAAACCCGCCCTTACGCCGCTTTGTCTCACATACGGTCGTTTGGGATCGAACCCGAGCTGTCTAGATGAGAGGAAAGTGATCTAAGCGTGGCTTCTGATTGTGTGTGAAATGCAGTTAAAACATCTGTACAAATTTCACTGTAGCGAAGTTAAATCGACCAGAAATAATCCTATCACCTTACATATCGCATCTATTTTGTATGTATGTGTGTATGCGTGTGCGTGTGTCCGTTAACCTCGGTAAATTAGCCCGGGGTCTATAGACCTTGAGTTACTTGACGTTCATCTTCTTAGGTTAAGGGGAAAACCCGCAAAAACCTTATTTGGCTAAATCTAACTGAAATTCGAACTCGGAAGCTCTTGAATGTAAGAAGCATGCTACCACCACACTACAGAGGCGGGTGATTTAATTGATAATTCAAATTGTTCAATATTTGTCATTTTTAATGTTCTTTCTCACTATTTCGTGACAAATTTTGAGGCCATTTTATACCGTCCAGTTGTTCTACCTAATCAATCACGATAAACAAGAAGCGTAAAGCTAAGGTCGTCTAGCCAGTTCGACATTTACTGGTTTTAGCTTGAAATAACATCACTGAGTTCTGAACCTCTTTTAACTCACCAAAGAATATCTGTTCACGGCAAATTTGGGGCAGTTGGGCTTAATATAGGGGAGATGCAGGGAATGGCGGTCGAGTTGCAGTCCCCCCTTCTCCAAAGAGAGGTTGGATTTTTCTATAAATTTTTATGTTGTCATTAGAAGTATTTACTAACTGTGTACATACATTTACGATGCTAAGTTATTGCTAAGTAGTGTTAATAAATCAAAATTAATATAAATTACACTGACCGTTATTCCCAGCATGTGCAGGTAATCATGGTCGCTAAAATAGAGAAAGTAAACATTTAAATCTTATCGTTCTTTTTCTATTAGAACATTTCTTAAAGAAATGAAGTTAGATAAAAAAAAAGTGCCTCTACAAATAATGAAAATTATGAAAACAGAAAATTAAATCTTGAAAATTAAATTATTGAATCTCCTGTTTGCCGTATAGGTGCGCTAATCAACTGCAGCAGCCGACAGAATTAATCGTGCTATTGTCTACATCGTTCTTGTTCACATTTTAGTTACGTCAGACTGAATAGCCTACGAGGTTCATTGCAATGTAATGACTTAAATTACTTTTAGGTTCTTTAGGTAATATTTTTCAACAGCGTAAGCACTGTTATTAATATTGTAAGAAGATTGAATATTCCTACGACAAATAATAATAATCATAAATGCTGAATTGAATTTGAAGGGAATGACGGTCACGCGCTGGGAATGGCGATCACATAGACCACCATTACCTTCACGAACAACGTTACAGAAAATGATTCATTACCAGCAAATAGTGTGTTCTCTCTCAAAACAAAAAGTATTCCAATAATCGCCAATAAATACGCTACTCGTTTTAAAAAAGAATTTAGAAAATTTAAAACAATGAAATATACGTACGATGTCTTGATTTTCTGATCGAAATTATAAGAAAATTGCCAACCACAGAAAATCACTTCTAACCTCCTAAATTTACAACTCAGCGATGAAGTTACTATTGAAATACTTCTATCTCTTTGCAAACAGAGCGCAGAGCACGATAGACATTTCTATGTCCTTACGAAGCGATATTCGCTGCTAACCATCATTCCCTGCATCTCCCTAAGCTCTGTTTTTAACAAAACTGAACACAAAAATATGTGTTCTATTCACATAACTTTCTCTCACTGTTCCACAAACATACTTTCCTTAGACAATATTATTCTTTGGCCATTTAATACTAATCGAGATAAATATTAGCAGAAATAGTCTTATTACTTGCTTTCTTCTCTTATAGTGTTTGAGTTATACAAAAATCATCCAGAATAAAGAGATCTTTATAGGCTATTACTAGAAAATTCAATCTTAAAATATTTTAAACATGTGGTATTTTAATCATAACATTAGATCTATTTTGAGAAAATTAAAAATTTTGAAAAATTTTCCATGTAAAGAATATTTGGGGATGGGGATGTTCCTGAAAATCTATGTGTCGCATTCTTGAGAGATACTGAACTTAAAATAACAAATTTCGCATTTAATTGACTTTTTTATGAGCTAGGCCGCCCACAGGTACACATGGGCTTTTATCTAATAATTCTGTTTTTACAGGACACCTCAAAACAATTGTTTCCGGTGAAATTTCGACATCGAATTTTTGGGTGGAATACAATTCCTTCTTTAATTTCTATGTACATTGTGTGTACATGCGTGCTGGAGAGAGTAAACATATGTGTTGTCTTACTTTGCCATGATTTTCTCTTCCATTCTTGCTATAAACCATTTTACCAAACCTTATTCTTCTAGCTACTTCAGGAATATCGGTATAAAAATTTGCAATAATACTTTTAACACAATTTCTTGAAGATATGCAGGAATAAGGGAGCAGTCTAAACTAAAGTGACAGTCAAATATTTCAGGAGCTGGTCACTATATCTGCAACTGAAATTCCCTTCTGCATCCATAGCCAGGATGAAAAAAGGAAATAACTACTCCCATTTGAGAAAAATATACGTAGTGGAATTTGAAAAACAATAACCAACCTTATCTCGGAAATGGATATCTCTACAAAAAATCTGACATAAATTCAGTTCTTAACGAGATCTACATTTTTTGTAGTAAGCTTATTTCTAACTCCTACAGTTTTCCGGTTATGCAAAAGTCATTCTGAATGATGAGGATGTCGAAGCTATTAAAAAAATTCAGGATATACATTTTATTCGTAACGCAAATATGTCATTAATGTAAAGTATAATTAAAGTGGAGGATTTTCCTGAAAATCTTTGTCACGTCCTTGAAATAAATTAAACTTATATTCAAGTTGTAGGTACTTAAGGTACAGACACAAAACACACACACACACACACATACACGAGCGAGAACCTTTTCTAACAAAGTTTATTTTCAGTAATTCTTAAAGCATTTCCGGTGAAATTTCGGTATCGAATTTGTGTGTGGAATAAAATACCTTCTCTACCTGTTATGTACAAACACAGTTCTTTGTAGAGAAAGCAGTATGAGAAGACATAGTTGTTCTATTAAACGGGAGGCAGTGGTCGCCTGTTAATACGCATCCAAATATTGATCTACAAATATCTATACTTATTGAGCTTTAAACCAGTGCACAGTTCCATAATGTCTTTCCTACTCTCCCTCTTCCTGTGTATTTCCTCTTTATTCATCATTCTCTTCTGTTTTGGAACCTTCCCTCTACGACCCAGGCAGTGGCCTTTTTCTGTAAATATTATATTAATCTAATGCCACCGCTTTTTCTTAGGCATTAATTAAACGCTGAGGTAATGTATTCACACGACTTTTTCTATTTACTCTTCCGGATGCTATTCCTACTTATTGATTGAGACAAACTTTCCTTAAATATTTACAAATTTGTTGTATGTATAAGAATACAACAGGTTGCTGAAATAGACATCTATGCAATGGCTTTGAAATTGTATGTATGCTCTTTGCATGACCAAGAGAAAACAAATCTAACGTGTTGCACTCATATTACCCCAATTAATTCATACAAATATACGCTCTTAAAAGTCCCTTACTCGTTTCATTCTTGTTGATCGATATAAACATTTTAAGAAATCGACGTATTTCTGTTATTTACCTGTAGGTACAAAGATACAGTAAGCTTTAAGCGGTTATCACATATTTTAATTGTTGGTTCTTATACAGGCTATTTCAAAACGACACGAAACGAAGATAACAATCGATTAGCATACACTTTGACTTGTCCGAAACTGATGTCGCAACTTTCAAATATTTAATGTTTTATGTGTGTTTAAAAATCGCACACATTTGGGATTAGGAAGCAAAGGAACAACGGTTGTCATACGCCACGTAAACAACCTCAGAACGTATTATACGAAACACATAACAAAACCAACATGCTACGTTTTCCATTACTAAGGTGACCTGTGCCGCGCCGGCGTGTCTATCAAAACACTCCTACACCTGGGACCTTCGCTACCAACCGGCATCTCTCTTGATTTTATGCAGTTTTTGTATGTGCCGAATTTAGAGCTGAAAATTATACTCACGTATCACTTACGGTATGACCAGCAAGGTCCACATCTTCGCTTGTTGTCCTTTTTAAACACCCTTATAATGACTCTGGAATTCCGTTTTTCCTGCATGACAATGGGGCTGTCCTTTTCTTTCTCTGCTCCACATTTAAAGGCTATTTTAATTTTATGTGGTGGTTTCTTCCACATAATAAGTAACAGTTGTCTCAAATGTGTCTCCACAGTTCTGTCGCCCTCCGTGGTGTAATGGCCATACTAATTTCATACACCCAAGTTCGCGGGTTCAAGCCCGGCGGAGGACCATGGATTTTTTCGGGTGTAAAAATCCTTAGCATGGATTCCTTTGGAAGGGAAGTAAAGTCGTTGGTCCCATGTCGTATATTTATGGCACGTAAAAGAACGTCAAGCCTGATAGAGAGGCCTCTGAGCAAAATTAAGCGGCCTTTCACACCCAATTTGAACGGAACGCTGAGAACCACAGTAGTTTAAGAGCGTCCTGGAAATGAATTGTACTGATACTGACATTAATTACTTACCACTGTCACAGATGATGTTGGAAATTCAGTCCTCATTCGTGTAGCAGATTTGGACTGTTTTGCCCTTATTTCGGACACTTTGTGTAAGGTTTTGTCATAAATTTGTGATTTAGTTCATCAGTTTCATTTCCTTACTAGTGGCTCTATGTTCTGCCTGCATAGTAATAGTCATTTAACATTAATTCACAAGCACAACCACAGAGCATTGATCTTAAAAGCAAACAGTTCTCACAGTATTATTCAAACTATAATGCTCCTCCTCTATAGCTCCGATCCCTACTTGACCACAGCCAAAAGCGTCGGAGTGTACTTCGGACGCTGTGTTGAGACACCCGGTATATAAATACGATTTAGTAAACCTTTAGTGAATGTAGTCATCTGCATCTGGTCCTCCTCTATATTATTCCTGGGTTCGGCTATCATTGTGCGTTAATAGTTATTAGGGTCCCATATTGGATATTGGATCTGTTATGGTTTACCAGTTATACAAAGTGTATCCAGAATGAAGAGGTCTTCAGAGTATATTCACAGAAAATACAAGATATACATTTTATTCATCATATAAATATCTTTAATATACGGTATTTTATTCAAAATCTTTATACCTATTTTTGAAAATAATAAACATTTTCTAATTTTTTCCAGGTAAAGGGTAGTTTGGGTGGGGGATTTTTTCTGAAAATCTTCACGTCGCATTAATTTTGGTATTTAACCGACTTTTACTTGTGACTTATGCTGTACACAAGAAGACACTGACACACTGACCTGTTTATAAAATTGCTATATTTGGATTCAGAGGCTCACAACATATGTATTTCTGGTGTTTCGGTTTGTAAATGTTTGGGTGGAATACAATATCTTCTCTGCCTACTAGTACATTGTACATATGTGTTAGAGGAAATAAAAAGGTTGTTTTCACATATTCAAATCAACATTATTTACAACTACATACAAATAATTGCAAACTACTCTTCTATACTGAAAATGACATAAACACAAAAAGCACTAACTGAAGGTACACCAATTTCCCTTCAATTAGACTACAAATAGATTTATACAGTGAGCTCGTTTAATAGCGAGGCCGCGGATCGCGCGTATGCGTGCTCCACAGTTTTATTATACTTGGGGGTTTTCATTTCCGTAAATACCACATTATTTACATGTGATAGTAACCTGCAATATAATGGGTAAATAAATATGTTAAAAGTGGAGTCTAAAGTAGTGTTCGTCTGCATTGAGATATTTGGCATGAGATTTGTATTCACACATACGTTTTTCTGCGTACTTTTTCTAATTTCCATTTTATTGTTTTATGAGGTAACATACCCATTAACAAAAACATAACACGGCTACAGTCATGGCAAAAATGATTGAGCGCACTTTGAGGGCAGGGTTATTCCCAGAAAATTCAAGATATATATTTTATTTGTTATGTAAATATCTTTAATATACGATATTTTAAGCAAAACCGTTAGAGTCATTTATGAAAAAATAAAATAATTCGAAAATTGTTCCATATAAAGGATAATTGGGAGTGTGGGGGATTCTCTTGAAAATGCTTTTGAGCTATGCTGTCCACAGACGCATACACACACTGACCTTTTACTAAACATGCCTTTTTTGGATTTGGGGATCTCAAAACATTTATTTCCGATAAAATCTCATTATCGAATTTTTGGGACAATTACAATACCTTCTCTATGCACTATGTAAATAGCACGTGTAGAGAAAGTAATTTTCCATAAGTAGGATAGTTAAATAGGAGGATTTTCTTAAAAAATTTCGTACCGCATTTATGGGTTATTTTTAACTGAAATACCAAATTATGCATTTAACCAATTTTTTGTTATTTGGGTTATATTTTTCATAGTCACATATAAAGATATACACACAAACCTTTTTCTAGGAACCTTTTTTGGGTGGTTCAGGAATCTCAAATGAAGCTTCCAGTGATCCCGACTTCTATTTTCTGGGCTTTTACAAACTTCCCTAATGATTGCATTTAGTAGAAAAAGTAAAAACAAATCGAGACTATTGTCGCAAGACCTATTCTGGAACTACTGATTCAGACAAAGGGCTCAAGAAACAACCTGGTTTCATAAAGACGAGGTAAAAATAATGCTTGAAGGAGTTAACTGCTTGTTGGTTAGAGTGATAAATTGTGGTGGGCTTGAATCACCCGTGAACATGTCTGTGCCTTAAAAATAAAGGAACGATTTTTTATCCCGCACTTTGTTTAGTAATAAATCTGTCACGCATCGCCTCCAGCTGTTTACTGAGATGAAACTTACTGCTGCAATTCAAATCTGCATCTCATATTTCATCAACGAGCGACGAATTTTTTCTAGCCACTATTTGTACATATATTTATTGTTAAATATTCCCTGACAAAAATGATTTACCGGTGGATTGGGGTGACAACAGACAAGAAATAGTCCTATAAAATATGTAGCATAACATTTCGGAAGTGTGTTATAGTTTGAGGTACATTCACTGAAAGGGTCGTCTCCTTAGCGTGGTGGTAGCTTGCCAAGTGGAAGACCTGGGTTCGATTCCCAGTACTGGCGTGGGGATTTCTCCCCGCTGGGAGATCTGGACCGGGGTACACTCAGCCTCGTGAGGTCCCTGGGCAGTCAAGTGAGGAGCTACTTGATGGAAAAGTCGCAAAGACCGCATCAACTGGCCGGGGGTGGGGATCGAAACGCTGACCAGTTCTCACCCCCCAATACTGCACCCCATCCATGATGTCTGTAATGGACCGAGATGGATGACGCAGCGGCTGGGCGGTAGGCTAAGGCTCTCAGTGAGCTGTGCCAAGGAGTCATTCACTGAAACTTTGTTCCGCATCTCTTACCTGTCACGAGTACTAGTTAACATTTATAGACTACTGCCATAGAATGGTGTTGTGCAGTACAAAATAACTCCATATATGACTTATATCTAAAATTGTCAATTTCATATACATCAGATCTGTGTTGGCTTTGAACGTATGATCCCTTTACGAAATTAGAGTCTCAAAGAGGTCCGCGATACACGGCAGAGAACAAGAGGGCAGCTTAGCGCCTTAGGGCCTTTATAAGCATGAACACTATAGAAGTGTTTATGTAGACTAGAAGCATCAAGAAGGCACTCGGTACAGAAAATTAACACTGTAGCCAAATAAAATAACGAATAAAATCCCTTATTAATAGCAACGCATGTACTTCCAATGTTAATAGCAACATACAATACTTCCCCTACTTGTTATACGTAGTAGAATACTTGTTTAATCTGTGTTAAAATGTATAAAATAGCACTATCATCAAGCATTAAATTATGTGGAATTTCAAAAGTAGGTTAATATTTGATTTGGAAAAAACCAATAACATTACAGTGTTGGGCAAACAATACGATTTACAAACTATTGGGAAAATATCCAAAAAAATAATTTAGGTCAACCAATAGTGTTTATAGAACATTGAGAATATGTCCGCTGTTCTTTTGTCCAATATATTGCTTTCTGCGTTGTGCCAGCGAGAGCATTTTGAAGTTAATGTCTTGCAATATTTGCAATTTCTTACGACATGGCACGTTTCAGTTACAGTGGGATTGTTGCATCTGTGAGGAAAAACTCGTTCTTTAAGCTAACTCCATAACAAAATGTCTTAGTAAACAAAGATGGTGCACACCTTCGAAATGCTGCAGTCAATCTATTTATTTCCTCGCTAGAATTCCGAGAAAAGCTACATTTACCTGCGTAATTAATTGTTTAGTAGGGGTGTAGATGTGGGGGGAGTGCTATCTTGTACTAAAATTGTGCTCTCCACGTGGTAATTCCTCAATCTAGGGAGGACGAAGATGATGGGCATCTGCGAAACTTTGGAGTCAATCCATATATTTATCTGGCTAGAATCCCTCCCCCAAAATCTGATGTTTCTATTCACATGATTTTCTCTGCATTCCTGCAAAAAATATTATTAAAAATGTTATGCTTCTATTTATTTCATGCTAATGGAGAAAAAAATTAGCAGAAATGGTCTTATTACTTGCTTCCTTGTAAGTAGAAGCGAAATAAGGGAGTACTATGGGTTAAAATGATAGTCAAAAGATGGTTGCTATGTGACTGAAGTTCCTTTGTTTGTATGGGCGGAGTTGACAAATTCCTGAATGAGAAAAGTATGTTTTTCAAAGCTGAAACTAATAACCAGGAATATATCAAAGGCGAGCAACTCCACGAAAAAAAATATACATTACATAAATTGTGTGTTTTTACGTCCTCTATATTTTTTGTGTGGTAAGTTTTTGTCTATCTCTTACGGTTTAGCAGTTATGCAAAATTCCGTAAAATTCTTCCAGAATAAAGCAGTCTCCAGAGGCTATTCCTAGAAAATTCAAGATATACATTTTATTTCTCAGGTAAATGTCTTTAATATACGATATTTTAATCAAAATCGTTATAGACATTTTTTAGAAAATAAAAATTTTCTAAATAAGTTACATGTAAAGGGCAGCTGGTGGTGGGGAATTTTCGTGAAAATCTTGGTCTCGCATCCTTGCAAGATAGCAAACGTAAATACCAAGTTTGATTTTTAACGGACTTTTCGTTTTTGAGCTATGCTGTCCACAGATACAAACACACATACATACACATGGATAGACAGACAGATAGACACACGTACATTTTTCTGAAAATGCTTTTTTATACAGGGGGTCTCAAAACATGTATTTCCGGTGAAATCTCGATATAGAATTTTTGGATGGATTGCAATACCTTCTCTATACACTATGTACATAGTACGTGCAGAGAAAATAATTAGAATTAATAATGTAATTTTTTGCAGGTGTGCAGATGTGGGGGACAGCGCCATCTTTGATTAAGATGCGATTCCTCAATCTATGAATGACGAAGTTCCGCAGCGTGCTATATTAGAGCTTCCTGTATCCTTCAACAACCTGTCTTATTTCCCATTTTTGTATGAACTGCATTGCTTGCCCAGCGTTGTGAAGTTTTTATACTTTTAGTATCTCAAGTATAATATTTATAGAGATACCTTATAGATCTGCATCTTGGAGTTTTTATACGAAAAACAAAATAGATGAGGAATATATTACGATTTTTATAAAATCTATGTGAATGATAGGAGCATTAATTTTATAAGTTACCTTTCACTTTGAGGGCAAATATCATTTTGAGGAGCTACAATCGTTTGCAGATAAAGTGAAATACTCATTGTGAAGTATAGCTAATGGCTACACATATTGGTAGCACGTGATTTAAGACGCGCTTTATTATTACATTGGGTTCTAGTCTACATTTTCTGAGTAAAGGCTATGTCAAAAAAATTACTGCTGGATAACTGTAAATGTTAAGCGACAGAGGTAGCTTAATACAGTGTAGCCATTTGTAATACTAGAGTCGGGTTTAAATACACAAGCTTTGAAACTTGAAACGTTGTGGGGTTACTTTGTGCAGAATATTATTTAAATGGTAATGACAAAGTAGCGTCGGCGTTATTGTGTGGGTCAGTTGGTCCGGTTAGGGTGGAACCTAGTGAAATTTCCCTACCTTTTGATGTCTTTGCTGCTCCGGTGTTAGCTAAGGTTTTTCTTCTTCATCCGCGATTATGAATTCCTCGGTACAGGGTGTGGTATAGAAGGAAAATACAAGAGGTAGTAACAAAATAACAATAATCACTGGTTCGTAAATATTATTGAAGAAAATTGTATGGTATAATATTACACTGTATAAACCGTAGCCGTTGACAACCAAATGACACCTACAAACATGATTATAAATCTGGGGAAAGCAAAACCATGACTTCTTGGTTTCAACCGCGGTGAGCAATGTGGCGCGATTTTGCTCCAGCGACCGACATAGTGTCGCCCTTGGAATCTGGCGTAGAACTGTCCAAAACTGTTGTGAATGTTAAACTTAAACATCCTTCTGTATGAATAGCGTCCCTTCTTTTTATTGGTTGCATGTACTTGTGTCTCTATTCCCTAAAGCCACTCAACGTTAAACAAAGGACAGAGCAATAATCTTTCTAGAATGTTTCCTTTTGGAAGCTCCACTAACAATACTTCAAGGTTTTGCTAACGGAAATCTGAGCATTTACAGTTAAAACCACGTTTCAACCCTTGTCGTCTTACCGTGTAAAATACTAACAAAATACAAATATTACCAAATAAAATAATAGTTAAAGCAAATCTTATTCCCCTTACTATGATTAATACTACATTACTATATACAAAGACTATCTATTTAATTAAGTATACTTATCACTATCGGTTCATTGCACAATACATCTTATTTTTACATATTATTGTTAGTTACATAATTTCGATGGTTTAAGCGGATATAGAAGAGTTACTGTCTCAAACTTGCCTCAGAATGGAGTAATTAACCCAAAAACATATTTCTGGTTACACAAAATAAACGTTTTGCTTTCAGTGGTTTGTGTATTTAAACTCCACCAAGTGTAGTATTTTTGTCCATGCAAATGTTTGTAAACCAGTGCATATGCAATGTTTTTCAAATTCATAGTCACTTAATGCCAAATCTAAGTAGTTACTATGGAAATAACAGCTATTACAGTGCTTACACTGGTTTTAATTTTACTCATAAATCTACGTAATTAATATTGTATATTTTGTGTGTTTTCAGATACATCAAAGTTCAGATGAAATGAGAAAACATCGGTTAGCATATTTTAATCAAAAAGATAGTTTTATAACTAGCTGAAATATCACGCATTGCTCGTGATTTGATGGTTACACTTGCCCAATATTCTTGCATTCTTTAGAGGCTTTTAAAAATATACTACTACTCCACAACCGCTCACCTGTAAATCTATTAATATATTATCTATGGACTGGTGCTGCAAAGCTTTAGAAGTTCCTCAAGATTAGTTCTAGTTATTAAGGTTCAATATAACACGATTTATATTCAAGTACACAAAGATTTTGCTTTGGCAGTTTGATTGTGCTATGTGATGCTGAAGTGCAGAGTTGCCAACATGTTTCATCAAAGTCGTTCACTTACGCTTTTTTAGGTCCAGGTTAGTGTGTGTTTATACTCATATTCGTGCCATCCAGGCGCCAATCTAGCGAGTTTCGCTCACATTATCACCTTCACAATTATGCAACAGCGGCAAAATGGTGTGATTTTCTTTCCCGCTATGCATATTTTCATATATTTTTACTTTCTCTATACACACTATGTACATAGTGTATAGAGAAGGTATTGCACTCCACCAAAAATTCGATACAGAGATTTCACCGGAAATATATGTTTTAGGGTCCCCTGTATCCAAAAAAAGTATTTTCAGAAAAAGGTCCGTGTGTCCGTGTGTCTGTGTGTCAAAAACGAAAAGTCGGTAAAATACCAAACTTGGTATTTAAGTTTAGTATCTTCCAGGGATGCGACACGAAGATTTTGAGAAAAATCCCCCCACCCCAAACTACCCTTTACATGAAACTTTTTTCGAAAATGTTGATTTTCTAAAAAAATGTTTGTAACGATTTTGATTAAAAGTTCGTATATTAAAGATATTTACCCGACAAATAAAATATATGTTCTGAATTTTCTGGGATTAGCCTCTGAAGACTACTTTATTCTGAGTCAATTTTACGGAATTTTACATAACTGCTAAACCGTAAGAAATGGACAAAAACTTATCACATAACAAAGGTAGATCACTTTAAAACACACAATTTATGTTATATACATTTTTTTCGCAGAGTTGATTGTTTGAGATATTCCTTATTTTTGGTTTCAGCTATAAAAAACACTTTTCTTATGCAGGACTTTATGAACTCGTGTCCATACAAACAAAGGAACTTCATTTACATAGCAACCAGTTTTTGACCATCATTATAACCTATGGTACTCCTTTATTTCGCTTCTACTTACAAGGAAGCAAGTAATAAGACTATTTCTGCTAATTTTTTCTCGATTAGCAGGAAGTAAATAGAAGCATAAGCTTTTTAAGAATAATTTATTGCAGAGTTGTAGAGAAAGTCATGTGAATGGAACACATCAGATTTTTTACTAAGCATGTTAAGACGGTGGGTGCGGCGTGTTGATTCAAACCATAAAGAATAACATCATGTCTTCCAGACCTTTCGCAGTGGATAATAAGATTTATTTTTAAATACCTCATTTGCCCTGGGAATTTTGATGGAATATTAGCAAAATGACTACACAATCCACTTAAACAGTGACTTAATTAAAACTCTCAGGACAGGAAAGACATACGTCTTAGAATGTTACAAAGCAAATATGCATTTCTAGTTTACGTTGGTAAAAGCTGAAACCATATTAGTAATGTTGCTTCAAAAGACTTCGTGTCATGGCGTACGCTTTTAATGAAAAATGTCAACTACCAACTGATAAAAATAAAAATTGCTCTGGCTAAAGCAAACGTTGAAGTAGACTGTATAGTTGCAAAAATACTATACGCAACAATAGCAGAAACGTGTGAAATATTAGATAAATACAAAATAAAGTGACAAACGGCAAATAACTGAATTTTTCAGGTGCTAAATTATGTTTTCCTTTAACCTTAAAAAGAAATGTATTACAAGACGTATTGTAATTTATGTAATATATACGCTACTACTTTAATACACTATACAAAACATTTATGATTCCGTTGCACCAATCCTTGAAAATAAATTCATTAAAATCTATTCCTTTCACGTGCAAAACTATCATTTCCTTGAATCTTCAAAATTAATGCATTACAATACCTATTATAACATAGCGGCTTCTACATACACAAATATAAGTTACCTAATATTTTATAATTGAAACATTTAATTTTCCTAATTTTGAAAGGGATCAGTGGATAATAAGACCATTTTCACTATTGAAATGAGTTATAATACTTGTGTTACGTAATGTGTATGTAAGGCATTTTAACAACTACGGGTGACTTTTGGTCAAGGATTTCTTCCTCCTGCCTTTGTCAAACCAATGACTAGCTAAAAGGCGGCAGTATGTATTTCAACAAGAAAATTAAATGCCAAATTTCGCTAAAAATAGATGTTTTGAGGACCTATGTATAACTTTTTTTAGAAAAAGATCAGTGCGTTCTTTTGTCTGTGTTAGTGTAAATGTGAACAGCATAATTCAAAAACGAAAAGTGGTTAAATACCAAACTAGGAATTTTAGTTCAGCTTTTCCATGGTTGCGATACGAAAATTTTCAGAAAAATCCCCCCTGAACAGTCCTTTGCATGAAATAACTATCGAAATTTATTACTTGACAAAAAACTTCTCTAAAAGTTTTGATGAAAATGGCGTACATTGGTTGTTTGCATGGTAAATAAAATGTATATACTGAACTTTTTAGCAATAAACCCCGAATTCCTCTTCAATATGAATGACTTTTGCAAAATTGGTAAACCGTAAGACATAGACAAAACCTTACTACACACAAACTATAGATCTCTCTAGATCCACAATTTATGACATAATGCTGAGTAGAGCTAACCATTTCAGAGATATTCCCTGTTATTGCTTTCAATTTTAAAATACTTAAAGCTATACATATTTGATTGTCACGTTAACTTATTTATTCACCTATTTCCCTTCTATTTATAAGCAAGCAAATAATAATATTTCTGCTAAAGCTTATTTCGATTAGCATGATGTAGATAAAAGAAACTCTTTTTTAGAATATTTTGTTTGGAGAACAGATAGAGAAAGTTTTGTGAATAGAACACATTCACATTTTTGTTAATCTGGTTTGGTGCAGGCCTTGGTGTGTGTGTGTGTGAATATATATATATAATTATTTTATACCGACCGAGTGGGCCCCACATTGACGTGAGACACTGGTATTCGGGAGGTACTGGGTTCAAACCTCGGTGACCAAGTTATCTTGCCTGTTAAGGTCGCTGCGTTGTCTTATTAGAATTGCGCTCTAATGGTGCGTGAGTGTTCATACTGTTAGGTACTTCTGCGCGCATCTATGGGCCTCTCTGCCCGCGGGGTTGGGACCTCCTACGATGCCTTCATCTCATGCCTGTCTTACGGTCCATAATAGTAACGCAGTGAGCTAGATATCCTCCTCCGTTCCAACATGCTGCATTCTGCCTAATACATACCTACTACCTAAATGGATGCAGTCACAGTGAGGTAGATAGGTACTCTTTGTTCTTTTGTTTTATCATTCAACCGATACGATTATTTTTACCGTGAAGTCAAGTTGTTTGTTTCTACAAAGCTAACTGAGTTGTTATGATAATAAACATACCTATAGCATAACGTGTATATATGTTGTAGACTTATGGTAATGAATTAACTACTACAACTGAGTTTTAAAACCCACGCTTTACCTTCATTTTCCCCCTATTTCAGGGAATTAATATCTAGGATTTAAGGCTAAAAGAACAATTAAACATTGTTTTCTCCCAGCAAAGTTCTCCAACAGATGCAATGTAAATTTTTTTGTTAGTTGAAAAACAGATAACAGAAACATCTATCTGCAAAATAAATAATACTGTAACGCCAGCTTGTTTGACTACAAGTAAACCATTAACTTTCAACGGAAACACTTAACATTTTATTTTTCTAGTATTCTCTAGAAGTGTATTCCAAATAATTAAATTACCTTCGAACGATACATCAAAATTTAATCACCAACGCTAACATTATTTATCCTTCATTATTGCGTGTACAAAGTTTTCAATAACTCATAAAATGTTTACAACTCAGCTTTTGATCAATATTGATGTAACAGAGCACTATAACATTTGCATCTATACATATTCATATTAGAAAAAAGTGATTAATAATTTTCGAGCAAAGTGGCATAGCTTACCAAAGCTACTTTTAAGAATTTACAGGATTGAGAAAAATGTAACAAAAAAACAGAATGAAGAATATGTTAAATTCTTTTGTTCAACTTCATCACCTCACTTTTTACTTTCTCTATACGAACTATGTACATAATATATAGAGAAGGTATTGCACTGCACCAAAAAACTCATTACCAAGATTTCACCGGAAATATATGTTTTAGGGTCCCCTGCATCCAAAAAAAGTATTTTCAGAAAAAGGTCCGTGTGTGTCCGTGTGTCCCTGTGTCGGTAAAATAACAAACTTGGTAATTAAGTTTAGTATCTTCCTGTGATGCGACACGAAGATTTTGAGAAAAATCCTATCACTCCAAACTACCCTTTACATGGAACTTTTTCGAAAATTTTGATTTTCTAAAAAACAGCTCTAACGATTTTGATTAAAACATCATATATTAAAGATATTTACCTGACAAACAAAATGTATGTTTTGAATTTTCTGGGAATAGCCTCTGAAGACTACTTTATTCTGGGTCAATTTTACGGAATTTTGCATAACTGCTAAACCGTAAGAGATGGACAAAAACTTACCACACAACAAATGTAAATCATTCTAAAACACACAATTTATGTTATATACATTTTTTTTCTTGGAGTTGATTGTTTTTTAGATATTCCTTGTTTTTGATTTCAGCTGTAAAAACTTACATTTCTCATACTGTACTTTGTGTACTCGTGTCCATACAAACAAAGGAACTTCAGTCACATAGCAACCAGCTTTTGACTATCACTTTAACCTATGGTACTCCCTTATTTCGCTTCTACTTACAAGGAAGCAAGTAATAAGACTATTTCTGCTAATTTTTTCTCGATTAGCAGGAAGTAAATAGAAGCATAAGCTTTTTAACAATAATTTATTGCAGAGTTGTAGAGAAAGTCATGTGAATGGAACACATCAATTTTTTTTCTCAATTATATAGCCCCGTTTAACTTATGCAGTCGTTTCGGGATCCACCCTCTTTGATTAAAAGAAAAGAAGCCCGTAAGTTTTGACATAGAATATATCGGTGGATGTAAAGCTCAATTTGGAAACTACAAACCACAAAAGTAGTTTTTTTCTTTAAATAATTACTTATTAATTACTTTGTTAAGATGGAAATTTGTAGTTTTAGTTTATGGTCTTCTATTATTATGTAAAATAATAAGGAAGGAATTAAGGGACAATAATATGTATACCTGGGGGATGGGGATTTCTTTGTCTACTGCGCATAGCAAGTAGGGAAATAATTGTACTTCAACCAAAAATTTGATATCGAGATATCACTGGATGTATATATAAATCTATATATCTATACATCTATTTGGATATATATGGATGCAGTATATAAGGCACCATGAAAGAGTAAAAACCCTTTTTAGGAAAATATCCAAATAGGTGCGTGTGCGTGTGTAAACAGCATTAAAAACGAAAAGCCGGTTATATAGCAAACGTAGTATAAAAGTTTAGCATATTCCAAGGATGCAAAAATAAGATTTACAACAAATTCCCCTTGTGAGTTTACCAGATAGGGTTTTCAAACTGAGAAGACAAATGTCGAATAACCTTAAGCTCCATTGACCCCGACTTCATTTGAACATCATTTTACCGATTTCATTCATTGTCTGATATGACCAACCAGGTTAAAGGTCGTTAAGCTAAAATAATAATAAAATAATAATAATAATAATAATAATAATAATAAATCTCATATCAAACTAAGTACCCTTTACATGATTTTTTTTAAATGGTTTATTTTCTCAAAAATATGTAACGAGTTTTATTAATGTAACACATGTTTGAGATATTTTCATGGAAAATGAAATGTACGATGGGCGTTCAATAGGTCCTTATCAAATCCAAGAAGTTATACTCGTAGCATCGAGAAAAGCTTGTATTTAGTAACCGTCGTATATTACTATATGGTGCTTAAAACTTCAGCTATATCCATTACGTGGTTTCGTTGCCATATGCGATTGAAACAACAATATTGTGCTTCTTTAGAGTTATGTGAAAAAATTAATTTTGTGCGGTGATAAGACATTTCTATTTAAAAGTTATATCACCGAAATAGGTAAAAGCCGAGTTGGATGAAGTTTATGGACATATACTGCAGCGTTTGCAACAATAATTTGCAATTGGGTAAATGAATTTCAACATGGACGTATATCCACAAACGATGAACATGAAATAATAGAACTGACTTCCTCCCAAATGTTTGACAATATCCAGGATATGCTTTTGAGTGAGCGACGAATCGAAGTTCGCAAAAGAGTAGAGGCCACAAGCATACCATAAGGTTCAGTGTTCTCAATTTTGCACCAAAAACTAAATCTGACAAAGCTCTCGGCAAGATGGGTGCCACGTTTGATCTCAATGGAGAATAAACGCAATCATGTGATCGATTTAGAAGCTGGTTTGGCAATTTTCGGTCTCAATCCTGAAGAGCTTCTGCGTCGATAAATAACCGTGGATGAAAAATGGGTACAGTACTACACTCCAGCGACTAAAGTATACTCGAAACAGTGGGGTTTTAAAGGCGAACCGGCTCCGAAGAAAGCAAACATGGTGACATCTGCAGATGGCGTCGGTTTTTTGGGATTCACTTGCTATAATCTACATGGATTACTTGTATAAATAAAGAATAATAAATGGAGAGTATTGTGCATCGTTATTGCACCGGTTAAACTGAGAAATCAAGAAAAAAAACGGTCTCATGTGGCATAACAAAATATTCTCTTCCATCAAGACAATGTAATTGTGTGTGCCTGCGCAGTTTCGATGGCAAACATTGAATAATTAAGGTTCGAATTACTAGAATTTTCACCGTATTCACTAGATTTGGCGCCCAGTAACTTTTTTTATTTCCAAACTTGAAACAGTGGCTTTGCGGAAAACAATTCATGTCTAACAGATGCCAATTTAGAGGACCTTCCAAAATCCTATTTTTTGTAAGGCTTAAAACAGCTTGAGAAACGCTTGGAAAAGAGTATCAAGCTAAAAGGAGATTATGTTGAAAAAAATACCAAATTTAATTTGTTTTCCTATTTTTTTCTATGAACGCCCCTCGTATAGCTTGGATTTTTTTGGAGGAGCCTCTAAAGTCCAATTTATTGAGAATGACTTTTTGCATAACTGGTAAATCATAAGGGATAGACAGTATTGAAAGGTACTCGATGACCATGTGGGGTCGACATTTCATGAAGGAAGGTAATGTTGCACCAGTTTGAACAATAACTATTGAAGGAAAGATGTCCTAAATAATGACATAACGTGACCTAATTGCACAACGCTGGTATAAGAATGGATTTAGTTATAAAGACCCCAGGAAGTAGGTCAAGAGTTGTATTACGCCTGAACTATAGACGCGGTAAACCGCATTTCTGATCAGCAGAGAGTAAAGGGGTCATTATATTTTAAACTGTCTGATTTCCAACCAGAATAGAATGTACAAGGTGAGTTCCGTGGAATTAAAATAATCTTTTGGGTTTTGTCCGTATCTCCTCAGACATGTATGCGATTCAATTTCTACAAATAACGCAAAAAGCAATATCTCCCCACGCACACTTGGATATACTTATTTATAGTTCTCCCGATCTCTACCCGAATACAGCTCTTACTCCCGATGTCTCCTACGTCCCTCTCAGCAAGCGCGCGCCACTAGCTCTATCCCTAACGATGAGCAGTGGCAGGGGTGAATATTACTCCACACTGGATATGTTATAGTATTTTGCATGTAGAATTATTTGTTTCCGAGATATTCCATATTATTGTTATTGCTTTTAATTTACGTAACTCAAATGAGAGACCATTTTCCGTTTTGCCTCTTTTCACGACTTTTTCTCCAATGTGCCCATAGAGTATGATTATGGAGAGTTAGTGCGCGATTTTGTGGATATCATGTATATATTAAGATACCCCTTACTCTATTACACTACTACAAACGTAAAGAAAATGAGAAGTAGCTCGCTATGTTAGGGAAAGTATTACCATTTTCACCTTAATTTTTCCTCTTTCAGTATTTACGATCCTTGTAAGGATGACTTTCACCCCCAGGACTTACAAGCCAGCGCGTGGGGCCAGGTGTTTCTTGAGGAACAGGAAGAGGTAGGGAAGCCAGGATGGTATGAGTCCGGTATGAGTGTGAGGAAGAGAGCGCTGAAACGGATGAAAGAAAAGGTAATTATGGTGCAGGTAGGAATGAATAGCAGGGTAAATCGGAGAATCTGGAGAAAAACTGCCGAGACACCCCTTTGTCCCCTGGGTATATGTAAGACGAGCTAACCACTGGGTCTCGAAGGTGTCCTGACCTCAAATTCAGAATTCTTTTATCAGGAACTTTAGAGCTATTTAAAAAAAGGTAACTTTAGCGGTGAAAAAGTTAATAGGGAGGGGAAAGTTTCCTGTAAAACTTTAACTTACATCTTCGGAATTTACTTCAATATACGAAGTTTGTTTTATGAGCTCTTCGTTCCCTTCTCTCATTCCCCTTGTGTAAATTTTTATGCCGATAATCATGATGAAAAATACATTAAAATGTTTTGCATGTTTGAATGCTTCTATCCGAAGGGACGGGCATATTAAAGAACATTTCAAAATAACCTGATAATAAAATACCTTGTTCACAGTGCCCGGGTATAAAAGTGAGATTCACTTTAATCTAAAATAAAACAAAAGATACATGTTTTGCCCAGCAGCACTATGAATATTTGTAAATCCCCAGATACTATTAATGCGCTTTTTTCATAGAATTGAAAATCACAAAATCACAAATCCTAGGTCTACAGTTAACGAAATGTATTTTTACAATAAACCTGATGTGTTCCATTCACATGGCCTTCTCTACCTGTTCCTCAAACAAACCGATTACAAAAGATTGTTTGTGTATCTTCCTAGTGTTAATCGAGATAAAAACTAGAGAAATTGTCTTATTACTTATCTCCTACTAAGAAGAAGGAACAGCCAAATATTTTAAAAAGCTGGTGCTAAGTGCCTGACATTGAAATTCGGTTCTCTTTGCATGGCAGATGTGAAAAATGGCGACTTTCTATTTGAGAAAACAAGTAGATATTTTAAAATTGAAACTAATGACAAGGAATACACTGAAAATGGTTAGCTCCAAAACAAAACTATATCAGACACAAATTGTATGTTTGAAGGAGACCTATATTTTCTGTTTAGTAAGTGTATTGATCTGTCTCTTCGGTTTACCAGTTACACAAAACTTACTCGGAATGAATAGAATTTCACAGGCTATTCCCAGAAAAGTATATACGCACATTTTATTTTTCATGTAAATATCTAAATATAAGGTATTTTAATCAAAATCGTCAGAGGCATTTTTGAGTAAATAAATAAATAAATAAATAATTTTTCTATGCAAACGACATTTTAGGGTGGGGGATTTACTTGAATATCTTAGTGTCGCATCTATGGAAGGTTCCAAACTTAAATACTAACTTTGGTATTTAATGGACTGTTCGTTTTCACATACCCACAAACCTTTGTCTAAAAATACTTTATTGGATTCAGTGATCCTCTGATATGTATTTCTGGTGAACTTTCGGTATCAAATTTTGGGCGGAATACCTTATCTTCTGGTCCTATAAGGTAAAAATGCATAATTAAAATGCCAAAGTAAAAAATGCCTAACGGCTCCGAGAAACCTAAAACAAGAAAATTATTATGTAATATTTCTTTATAAGGCTAGCGTGCAAATAAATAATACCAAGATTTAATATTGAAACGCTAACGGAGACATTTTGTTTAGTTATATAAAGCCATCATATAAGCGTTAAAATAAAAATTGTGAAAGGAATAATTAGAAGGTCTGTAAATTAATCAATTAAACATGCGTGGTGTTTTTCCCATTCCGTTTTTATTGCGACTTTCTACAATGATGTTGTTTTCCTCAACAAAATATTTCCTCAAAATATTGAGCTGAACAGTAGTAATAATGCAGTCCTATTTTCATTTAATTGTTTCACTCCATCATTCCATATACGAATACACAAGATTTCCACTATATCCAGTCTGCCAATCGTATTTCTGGTTTCCACAAAATGCCTTGCTTGGAAATCTACATACGTTGTTGCATGCCGGTCTCATTTTAGTTTATTGTTTACAGTATATTATAAGTATTTTATTTCACACAAAAATTGCATACGTAGATTTCACTGCAAATACAGATTATGAAGTCCTAAAATAAAATAAATTTATAAAATGGCCTGTCTGTTTCCACTTTTTAGTCTGAAAAAAAAAAAAAAAAACATAACTCACTAATAAATATTTGGTTAAATGCCATCTAATCTGTAAAGTGCGTGATCCTTTATGGGACGGAAACCTGAACAGTACAAAACAGACACTTGAACTAGGTGGCTGCAGTAGAGCTGGACTTTTAGAGATGATCTATGAGAAAATCATGTCTGGACAAAATCTGGAATACGGAGCTGTGATCAAGAAGGAAGAGTAATCAACACTTTTAAACATTTTTTCCAGTATTAATTTCGGTATGGGTGGTTATCTGCATATCGCACCCTCGGAAAATGCTAAACTTGAATATTAAGTTTTATATTTAACGGACTTGAGTGGCCCTGTTCGGTTTCTCTCTCTCTCTCTCTCTCTCTCTCTCTCTCTCTCTCTCTCTCTCTCTCTCTCTCTCTTTCTCCTCTCACCCCCTACTCTCTCACACAACACACGTTGAATAATGGATTACAATAAACGTTATTTATAATATGGATTGTTACTGAAAAAATAATTTGAAAGTGGATTTAATTGTAATTTTATGAAGATTGATAAAATAATTATGACTCGTTTTCTTATAATGTGCTTTTATTTATTTATTCTCCGAACATATTTTACCGGCGAAATTTCGACATTGAGCTTTTCGGTGGAATCCAATATTTACCCAATTTACTACGTGCAATATAAGCATTTATGATGTTTTCCATTCACATAATTTTCTCTAGCTATTCCAAATACTAACTATTCTTACTAGAGATTATTAAGCTATTCTTGCTAAACATTATTCTTTTATCTATACCAACTAATAGAGATAAACATTAGCAAAATTGGTCTTATTACTTGCTTCATTGTAACTACAAGGGAAAAAAGAGAATGCATTAGGCAAAAGCGATAGTCAAATGTTTTAAAAGCTCATCTCTGTGTCAAGCAATTGAGGTTCGGTCCGCTTCGCATGGCCTCGTTTGAGAAAAGTTGGGTAGTTTAAAATTGAAATCAGTAAAAAAAAACAAAAAAAAAACGCGAAAATGGTCAACCCTATAAGAAAAAATAGATATATTATATAAATTGTGTGTTTTAACGAGATCTAGATTTTTTGTGACGTAAGTTTTTGTCTATCTCTTACGGTTCAACTGCTACAAAAATCCTGCAAAACTCATTCAGAATAAATAGATTATCAGAAGTTATTCCCAAAAAGTTCAAAATATACATTTTATTTGTAATTTAAATATATTTAATATATGGTATTTTAATCAAAATCGTTGAAGCCGTTTTTGAGAAAAACAAAAGGTACAACGAATTGTCCATGTAAAGGATAGTTTGTGGTGGGGGGATTTTGTTGAAAAGATTCGTGTCAAATCCTTGGAAAATACTAAACACAAATACCAAGTTGGTATTTAAGGGACTTTTTATTTTTGCGCTATGCTGCCCACAGACACACCCACATAGCAGAACTTTTTTCTAAAAATGATTTTTTAAGGACTCAGGAGAACCCCATAACATATATTTTCGGTGAAATCTCGACATCGAATTTGGGTGGAATACAATACCTTCTCTAGCTACTATGTACATTGTATGCACATACGGGCTAGAGAAAGTAAAAATAACCAGCTGTCATTAAGTACTTCGTTTACAAGGGTTTAACGTGAAATGAATACAAAAAGGGTGGGATTCGACATAAAATGATATTATTACAGGATTATAGATTCTGATTATAGCGCAGTCGCACATGAATTCAAGATGAGTTTCCACTAATGTAAGAGACATTTTCTGGAGCATGTTCCAATTACTGATACTTACATTTACACTTATAAGGAAACGTATACAATTTGTTCCTAACGGTACGATACACAGTCTGGAACAGCTTGCAACTTCTCCGAAACTTGTTAAAATAAGTTTCCTGGATCATTTTAAGTCAATTGCAGCTGTTGATGCACGCTGACTCAATGGACGTACGTCAATACTGAATTATAATTGTTGATTTAAACTGTGGTCATACATGGTGTTACTACTCGTACTTTTTAAAACAGGATGAAATCCTTATAGTGGCGGATATGAAATGCCTATTTGAAACGTCATTCGAAGGTAACCTATTCCTCAATATTAAATACTTTATACTAGAATATTGGTTTGATTTACAACAAATAGCAGTAACTATAAGATTTCATCAGTAAAAGTTTAGTTTCACTTAGAACGGATTCATGATGTTTTCAATACTTAATTTTGAGCCCACTCTATTTGGAGTATGTCTCGGAAGGGCTTGGTTCTTGAGTAATAAATGTTTTAAAGTGTTTACTAATTTCTAGGACTTAGTAGATATTCTTGTCTTACACGGCTGTCAGTGATGCAAAAGGTATGGTCTCATTGGTTAATTGTTCTGCCAAATGGTTTTAAAAATGGTGAGGTCGATGATATTCGATGATTTGATCAGGTAACATTCATTCGACATATTGAGTAGGTTAGCAATCTTGAATTGGAAAAGAAAGCGTAATGGACATAATGTTGTGCACATGTGAATGTATGTGAATTGAGTTATTTTCGGTGTAGTGAGCTTTTCTCAGAGTAAATTGTTGAAATATAGTATATAAACGGATACTTGCAGATTGTTTGTTCAAGTATAAATATTAAACGAAGCTAAAATTGAACGGATGTTGTGCTTTCTGCCGTGTGTTTTTTTTTTTTTTTTTTTTTTTTAAACGAAGATGAGGCGAGTGGAGGCTCTTAGGTTGTAGCGTGCCGCTGCGAACGACAGAACTCTCTGGATTAGATTACGTTAGGAGGTTAGGTTACGCGTAAGTGAACTGTATCGAAACAAGGAGTAAAACTGGAGTTTCCGAAAACTATTTTTAAGGGGTTTTGAAAAACAATGCAAATTAGCGTTTCTTTGTGGGGAAAAAAAGTTTGAAATCGTTCTGTAGTTAAGTAAACATTAACAATGCAAAACCTAAAACGCTTCAATAAATAGTGTCTCAAAAACACTGCCTTGCATTCGCTGTACCTTTAAATTGCCTTATTTACACCCTTAAAATTTCAGATGACCAAGAATTTGCATTAGACACTTCCGCAGCACTCGTTCCTGCAGTATCTCCTTGTCGTACTGAGGGTTGAGTGTATGGTTTTTCCCCTACTTCGTACATGTCTCTCCCTGAAACTGCCGAAATGTCACTCAAACATGTCCTGTTTTATTGAACTCCCTGTGTTCCACATCACTGGAATTCCACAATCATGGTTTTTGTTGCAATTCTGATATTAACATTCTTGTTAAGGACAGATATTACTCCATTTTGAAAACAGCTGCAAGCAGTATATAGAAAGATTTAACTGCGCAAGTGCAAGTGCGGAAGTTATCGCTCGCCTAGCAAGGACAAATAACATGTTTTTTTCTGTTTTGTTTTTTTACTTTTTATTTACCTAATTTGATTACTGTGATTACCGTATGATTACTGAATTTCTGTTTTTTACTTTTTACACACACATACACAAACATATAACACCCATGCCCAAGGCGGGACTCGAACCCCTGCGCCGCGAAACACCAAAGCGAGACGCTTTAGCGAGCGCGGCCATGGGGACCGGCTGTTCAGACCATGTATACGGTTATTACCTGGTACACGAAACAAGCATGGAACACCTTCGGAACAGTTTGGAGCATAAATTGTTGAAGGACTTTTTGTAAACTAACGGAGCATTTACATGATATAAGTTCCACACAAAAAGTCTGCAGTGGAAATAAAACCTTAGACTGCCAACGAAATTGAGACAAAAATGCACAATATTCTACAGAACGATCACTGATTAAAGACATGAAGTTGCTTTAGTGCAAGGATTTTAATGAGCTGTGTTTATTACATTTAAAGACAATTTTCGTTATGAAACTTTGTGCTTTAAGGTATACGTTGACAAGGACAAAAATATTATAATGCAGCTCACCAAAGAGTGTTTGGACCTTTTAAATCTAAATTACACTGAGTTTTTCTAAAGTTTATAAAAGTAAGACAAAACAAAGATTTATTACTTAGGCCAGAGCTAGGAACTCCGTACCCTTCGCCGTTCCGCATATAAGTTGCGACCGACCATCTCGCCGCATCAAAACAAATCATTCATAAGAACGCAGGGGCGAGAGGTAGAAAAACCTGTTGTCAAGTAAACAGTACTATTTCCAGAGAGCAAAAATGACCAATGAGACATTCCTTAGAAGCACACCTATTTACGTCATTAGGTACGACAAACAAATTGTTACATATATAAGGCTGACTCAGCTGATTTCCTTCTTTACATATGTACATTATGAAAATGCCCAAGCAATTATAACACGAATTGTAATATTTAGTGATGGAATGTAAAATAATATCCAAATAATAAAATTAATGCATGCATATCTTCAGACACTTACCAGGTCAAAACGAAAGCAGAAATTAAACTAAATTTTTACTTATCTGCAGAGTATTACAGAAAACTATATATACTCCTGAAGCTTTCAAATGAAAACCTCATTCTACGTTCCGACAAGTAAGATTTGTAATGCGAAAAAATTCGCATGATGTATCAGATCACCAAGCAAATAGCATTTGTTGCGATCTAAAAGTGCAGCTTGTATGCGATAGTTCACACTGAACCCTGCATTCCTATATTTTTCATTTTCATCTTTGTTTCAGGTAGGATGCTCGAGGATTAGTAGATCCGTTTTGACAGTACTTCTACATGCCGCAGAGATTCGGTTCAGCTCCATACTCTGGACTATAACAGTGTGATAGTTATGGGTAATTTTCTGAACAAATTTGCAATCAATATTTCTGTAAAGCTGACTCTGTTACTGGACGTTTGACAGTTTGTTTACTAGAACTGTCATCGGTTTCTCAATAAGTACTTGCATAAAGTGCATTGCTAGAAAACTTACTATGGTTGTAAAACAAATTAATTTTGCTCACATTTGAGCAGTATAAAGATGTTATTCGAACGCCTTCCTTCCTACAGACGTGGTTCGATGATATGCAGTAATAGCTGTTTTGCAGTAATGGGTTGCACTCTCCTTTGACCTTTGCTCACGCAAATATTGCTGCATGGTATTGACAATCGGTAGGAACCTCCTAGCTCTGCTATAGGATAAGGACAACGGAGCATTTTTGAACAGTGAGTGGCAACAGGTAAAACTGAACAAATAAGGGAAACGGACAAGTCATGGCTATGGTCGTATGGGATTGTCATTGTGTGGTGCTCATAGATTGTCTCAAGGAGGCCCGAAACATCGCCAGGAATGGGGTATGGGAGGTAGCGGTATTTATTGTCTGCTAAATATTACATTAATTGCATCACACGGGTCAGGAATCTATACCTGTTCTCTGATAAAGTACTTGATTTGGTAATCTTAACTACCCTATTTTATATTCACACCTACACATACGTACTCGTTCAATAGATACAAATTGTCATATATCAATGTATGTAAACAATATTTTTACAGACACTTTATTTACTAACACATGTATTTCAATTAGGAATATGCCCAAACCTGACTAGTTTTGGTGGTTTAGAATAAAGTCCCAATATGCTGCTCTCCATCTGTTGGAAACCAGGTAATAATTTAGGTAATTATTTGTCCCTAATATCCTCTATCTGCATGCAAGCTGCCAAAATATTTATGCATTCCGCATTATCCACATAGTGGGCAAAAATATCCTTCGTCAACTATCTTACAAAACCCTCCGCCCTCCCAATCTAATTGTTTCATTTTTGGCTTTTTTAATGACGCTGTATCTATTTTCGTTATCCCTTTGCCAAATATTACTTTAACCATTTTTTTAATAAAATCTCCTTTGTAGCCCCGCCAACTTACCATTTTAGATGTTCTATATTATTCGTTTTATGACGATAACTTATGGTTCTCAGTGTTTCTATTAGCAGCAAGTGTCTAACCACATTCATTTTAGATTGCTAAACGGTCATACCTCGCTAAAAAGAAAGTTCCCTTGCATGCGACTTCACACATATCTGAGATTGCTGCCGCAAATTTGTATGGTTCATTTGCAAGAATTTTCAACACTCGGCATATTCACTTGATAGCTCACACTGATAACTCTTTTTTCCCAAAACTTTTAGATATGCCTGAGTGAAAGAAAATTCGCACCAAATGAAGTTTGAGCCTAAATAGACGCTTGTTTTACGGAGTTGGTAAAATCTTATTTTACTGAAGCATTAAAATAATGGGAGCTCCTTAGTATAAATACAGGGCTATTCAAAAAGAAGGAACAGATTTCAAACATTTGTGTTTTCCAAACTACAAAAGATAGAAACACAATTCCAACGTTTTTTGAAACAGAAAAGCTCAATTTCTGTACATTGAATATGAACACCATGCATCACACAATCATATAACAAAACGTTGGCTCATTTCTTGCCACATATGGAGCAGCTGGTTTGTAGCTATAGAATTCACAGCCTCAACAATTTGATGTGCAACAGCGCGAATATGACCGTGATTGGAACTTCTACCTGGACTGTTCAAATTTTACATTTTTGTCTGCCTAGGAATGCTGGAATTATGGTTATGCATTTCGAAATTTGGGAGAAATAAATTATTGAAAGCTGTTCCTTCTTTTTGAATAGCCCTGTATATTGAACTTTCATATGCTGCCAAATTTATGACGATAATAATGTGCTACATTTACACGACTTTCTCTACCTTTATTCAACAAAATATTCTTACAGAAATGTATTCTTCTAATTGCACGTTAATGCAGCTAAACAACAGCAGAAGTGCCTTTATTGTCCATCTCCTTGTAGGTACAATGGGAATAGAATAACAATAAGCTGAAGTAACAGACAAATTTAAGAGCTGGTCACTATACAATGGATTTGAATCTTACATGTTCAGGAAGTAGAAAAAGCGATATTTACATCTGGTTTGAGAAATGTTCCAATAAGTTATGTAAAATGTGTACCAATGATAAGGAATATCTCGGTAATGGTTAACGCATCTAAAAAGTTTATTTCACATAAATTGTGTGGTTTAACGAGATCTTCATTTTTGTGTAATATAAGGTAATATTGAAAGGTCATTCAGAATGAAGAGGATTTCATAGATTTAAATTTTCATGGAAATATATTAATGATAAGCATGGTATTCTAATAAAAATCGTTACACTCATTTTTGAGGAAAACCATGATTTTTGAAACATTTTCAATGTAAGTTGTAGTTTGGGGCGGAGTAATTTTCTTAAATATCTTTGTGTCCCATCCTTGATCATGCTGTAGATAATTACCATGTTTTGTAGCTAATCAATTTTCGTTTCTGAGTCATGCTGTTCCGAGACACACACGGACACATACACACTCACATATACACGGAATTAAGTTTATAATTTTCTTTTTTACTTTCTCTACATGTGAACAGAGAAGGTATTGTATTCCACACAAGAATTCGATACCAAAATTTCACTGGATATACTTGTTTTGTGACCCCCTAGATAAAAAAAGTTAGAAAAAGGTCAGATGCGTGCCTCTGAGTGTGTTTCTGTGGACAGCATAGCTCGAATACCTAACCAGGTACTTAAGTTAGTATCCCCCAATGATTCGACACGAAGATTTTCAAGAAAATCCCCCCACCTCATACCATCTTTTACTATTTTTCGAAAATTTTGATTTCTCAAAAATGGCTCTAACAATTTTGATTAAAGCTTTCTAGGTTAAAGATATCTAAATTACGAATAAAATGTATACTTTTATCTTGAGTTTTCTGGAAATAGCCCCTGAAGACCTCTTTATTACGGATGAACTTTGCTGAAATTTGCATAACTAATAAGCCATAAATAATAGACAAAAAATGTAAATGTTGTTAAAACTCTATTTATGTTACATATTGTTGTGGAAGTTGTTGTAAAGGTGTCCGTTCCTTGTTATTGATTTTTAACTTTAAGATAATTATACGTTTCTCATATGGGAATCTATCAACTCCTGGCCACACAAAGAAATTTCAATCAAATAGCAACAGTTTTTAAGAGATTTGACTATCACTTTAGCTTATATATTTCCTTATTTCTACTAATTTTATCTCCAATAGATAGATAAATAAGCTTCTTAATAATAATTTTTTACAGAGATGTAATGAAACACATGTGAATGCAACACATCAGAGCTTTTATTCAAAAGGCTTTAAAGCACATATCTCCATGAAATATTGACATCAACACGCTCTACGTTCTATATTACTATATTTATTGTAGGAGGGAGAGTCATACCGAAAACTTGTAGATCTCGCTCGAACAGTAGACAATCGATTGTCAGAAAGCAAACTCTCATCAGGAATCAGAATCCTGTTAAAAAATACATCTCAAATTTCAGCGTTACTTTATTAATGTAGTAACTAATTCCATTTTAAAAAGAGCGCTTTTGAAACAAGCTGTACTGTCTTATAGTTATTGAAATTGAATATCAGCTACATCCACAAGTTACATCCGCGCTCCAGCTCTATGGAAACACACATGAATAGCGCTCTTTGTTTCGGAAATATTCGGGTGGCCGTATGACTTCAACAATCGTAATCTACAGTCATATCATAGAAAAGCAGTGCAATGATAACCCAGTGAATAGAAACCTGCACAAATATTCCGCCGTCAAACGACTGCAAGGATTTCAGTTTTCAACGCTGATATGGGATGGCAAACATCAATGAAAATTTCACCAGTAATCATTCAGCATTCACAATGGATAACGTCAGATATGGGTTCATTGACCTGGTCTACTTTTGTATTTTATGTCACATGCTAATGTGTATGCTTTGAAATCATACATATATCATGAATTTATTTTGATTTTGAATTTATTTCAAGCCACATAGTTGCAATGTTTTAATAATATTATTACAGAAGCCAAGGTTTTGTTTTAGTGAGCAATATGCTATCACTTCTTTCTCTCTGTATCTCTCTCTATCGTTCTCTATCTCTCGCATTAAAATACAAAAAAACTGCATCTACTTATGAATTAATGTATATTACATATAAGTGAATTTGTCATTGGTAGAGAAAAAACATCATGTGAATTTCCACAATAAATGTTCAACACTAAAGATAATTATGACTTAACATCATATTCAACATGAATGAAAGTGTGCATTAAAGCAAGAATAAAATTAGTGAATATCAATAAATATATAGAATGTATTGGCGTTTAAATTGCGTAAGACATAAATATTTAGAGGAGAAAAGAATGTCATTTCTGAAGCTGAGAGAAACTCTAATGTCAAATAAAGTACAAAATTAAGAATGTCGTCCAGTGCTTTCACCAATACTTGGCATATGTAAATTGTCTTACCACTATTTGTAGGATGAAAGTTTGAAATTTTCTGTAGTACATATAATTCTCATTTGCCATCTAGGGGAAATCTGTATATGTTGCTGCTTACCAAGTGATCGTAACTAGCATGTGCTTGAATTTGCGTTAATAGATAGTTTTGTAGCGGTTTTCCAGGAATTTGTACAACAATTTGGATGTTCTGCACGTGCAATTTGGACGTCCTGGGTCATCAATCCAAAGGTGGTATGAACAACTCTGCGACAAAGGATGTATCTGTCATCAAGAGAAAGGACGCACCGAAAGACCAAGTGTAAATAAAGAGACAATTGACAGTGTCCCTGAAAGCTCTAAAGGAGCCCTAAAAGTCAGTACGGAAGTCAGTCAGCATTTGTATATGCCAACATCAACAATGCAGAAGACTCTACGGAAGCGAATGAAGTAATTTCCGTACAAACTACAGTCTGATGACCTAGCAAAGAGGCTAGCGTTTTCTGAGAATTGTAATGGACATGATCAAAAAAGGTGAGGGTTTGTTGGAGCGAAAGATGAACAGTGATGAAGCGACATATATAATGCCACTTGAAAAGTAATGATTCAAATAGATCGTCACATTCCGAAAGTTTTCCTAGCAACGGAAACATGTTCGTGGAGATATTGCAACATCGATTAATATCAAAACTAACGAAGGGCAAAACGGATTTGATTTTTCCAACAAACTGGGCCCCTCCAAATTTGTATACGAATGTCCGTCGGTACCTCAATTGACACCGGCCAAATAGATGGATTTGTCATACAATAGCAGCAGACAAAACTTCCTGACCATGACCACCCTGTGTGAGTGATTTCTTCCGGTGGGGTCTCATCAAGGATAGTGTTTACATCCCTTCACGTCCAGCGAAATGAGTGGGCGGAAATGAGAAGGCGTATTACCACAGTCATCAAGAATATCAATCAAGACATGCTTGAGAATGTTTGGTATGAATGGGACCACCGGCTGGATGTGTTCCGTATTACACGTGGTTCTCACAACGAGTGCATCTAAAGTGAATGCAAAACCACACACTTCTGCTTTCAAGTGGTGGTATGATAGTTTATATATAATAAGTATTGGTGAAGGTATAGACTTGTGGAGTCATTTAATAATTTTTAGATGCATTATAAATATGGCATTGTGGTGTTAACTCGTTTTACACTTTTGATATTTTGTGACCTAGTTTATGAAAAAAATCTACGTTTTTACTTTTTCTATACGCATTATGTACACCATGTATAGAGAACGTATTGCGCTCCACCCAAAAATTCGATAGCGAGATTTCACCGGAAATATATGTTTTAGGGCCCCTTTATCTAAAAAAAGCATTTTCGGAAAAAGGTCTGTGTGTCCGTGTGTCTGTGAACACGATAACTCAAAAACTAAAAGTGTGTAAAATACCAAATATGTTATTTAAGTTTAGGGATGCGACACGAACATTTTGAGAAAAATCCCCCCACCACCAACTACCCTTTACATGGAACTTTTTTCGAAGATTTTGATTTTATCAAAAATGGCTGTAAGATTTTGATTAAAATGTCGTATATTAAACATATTTACCTGACAAATAAAACATATATCTTGAATTTTCTGGGGCTAGCCTCTGAAGAGTACTTTATTCTGGATGAATTTTATGAATTTTGAATAACTGCTGAACCGTAAGAGATGGACATAACCTTAAAACACTAAAAATGTAAAACACGTTAAAAGACACAATTTATGATACATACATTTTTTTCATGGAGTTCATCATTTTTTAGATATTCCTTGTTTTTTGGTTTCTGCTTTGAGAAACATACTTTTCTCATACAGGAATTTGTCAACTGCTGTCCATACAAACAAAGGAACTTCAGTGACAGCAACCAGCCTTTGACTATCTCTTTAGCCTATGGTACTCTCCTATTTCGCTTCTACTTACATGGAAGCAAGCAATAAGACTATTTATTTTAATTTTTTCTGATTAGCATGAAGTAAATAGAAGTATAAGCTTTTTAAGAATAATTTGTTTCAGGGGTGTAAAGAAAGTTATGTGAATGGTACAAATCAGATTTTTTTAATAGTAGAAAGCTATACATTTAAACATAATTTTAAAGTTTTTTTTAAAAAATATTATAGCATTATGTTTTAAAAACGAAATATAACAGTAACTTTTTCGTGAAACTGAATCACACACAGAATATAGCAGGGTAATTGGATTAAAAAATGGCCCTCCTTAGAAAATACAGCTAAACATAATGGCTCACAAATAAGAACTCTGGAGTGTAAAAATGCACTTACATTTAGCTGAAGTATCGTTAAAACACACCTGCGCAGTGACATAGTAGTTTGCAGCGCAGAATCGCTGTTCCGGATTGCCCACGAGTTGGAACGAATTTTCTTAGCGCGCATGCATACGACTGGTGTCCTCCGCAACATGAGAAATTTTAAGAGCTGCAGAGCTGCGAAAAACAGAGACCTCTTCTGAGGGATCAAAATGTTCACTGTGAAAGCATGCTCCTGATCAGAGCGTTTCCATTTTACTTTCTCTACACGTACTATGTACATAGAGTATAGAGAAGGTATTGCACTCCACCCTACAGTTCGGTACCATTTCAACGGGAATATATGTTTTAGGGTCCCCTGTATCCAAAAAAAAAGTATTTTCAGAAAAAGGTCCGTGTGTGTGTGCGTGTGTGTGTGTGTCCGTGTGTCTTTGAACACGATAACTCAAAAACGAAAAGTCGGTAAAACATCAAACTTGGTATTTAAGTTTAGTATCTTCCAGGGATGCGACACGAAAATTTTGAGAAAAATGCCCCACCCCAAACTACCCTTTATATGGAACATTTTCCGAAAAGTTTGGTTTTTTCAAAAATGGCTTTAACGATTAAAATGTCGTATATTAAAGATATTTACTTGGCAAATAAAATACATATCTTGAATTTTCTGGGAATAGCCTCTGAAAACTACTTTTATTCTGAGTGAATTTTACGAAATTTTGCATAACTGCTAAATCGTACCTAAGAGATGGACAAAAACTTACCACACCAAAATGTATAGCACGTTAAAACAGACAATTTATGTCATATATATTTTTTCGTGGAGTTGATCGTTTTTGAGTTATTCCTTGTTTTTGGTTTCACCTTTCTCATACAGGAATTTGATAACTCCTGTCCATACAAACAAAGGACCTTCTGTCACATAGCAACCAGGTTTCGACTATCACTTTAACCTATAGTACTCCCCTATTTCGCTTCTACTTACAAGGAAGGAAGCAAGTAATAAGACTATTTCTGCTAATTTGTTTCTCGATTAGCATGAAGTGAATAGAAGCATAAGTTTTTTAACAATAATTTGTTGCAGAGATGTAGAGAAAGTCGTGTGAATGGAACAATCAAATTTTTTTGGTTTGATAACTGGCGGCCCCTGTTGCGCACGTATGCACCGGTACTCATGCCGCGCTGGACGACTTCGACAACCACATCTTTTTAAGGAGAAATCGAAGTGATAAAAGTGACTTTCTTTAATTTTAAAGCTAGAGATCTAATTGTTTGTAGATGCATTACTGGAAACAGAAGTAGTATTCATACCAATTGTCATTCAAATATATTTTCATTCTGGGTATATGAATTATTTATTCGATTTAATTGGCTTGAGGAACTAAGTGAGAAAATATGTGTTCAGTATTATTAATTCATTCAAAGCGTATAAATGTTAACCACATTGGTAAAGCAAAAGATACATATATCTATAATTTTAATTACGTTTCTTAATACCCTTATGAAAACTTTCAGTGAAATTTTCCTGTAGTGAGCATTTTTTTTATAAAAACTATTTTATATCGCAAAGTAGAAAAAATTCAAAAATCAACGCACGATCATATTAATTAATTAACTAATCTCGAACCTTAGGTCGTCTCCTTAGCACGGTAGTAGCGCAGCTGCTTACCAAGCGGGAGACCTGGGTTCGATCCCCAGTACCGGCGTGGGGATTTTTCCCCCGCTGGGAGACCTGGCCCGGGGTGCACTCAGCCTCGTAAGGTCCCTGGGGGGCCAATTGAGGAGCTACTTAATGGAGAAGTAGCGGCTCCAGGTCATGAGGACCACATTAACCGGCCGGGGGGGCTCGAGGCGCTGACCACGTCTCACCCTCCAATACTGCACCCCATCCATGACGTCTGTAGTGGACCGAGATGGGGGGTGCAGCGGCCGGGCGGAAGGCCAAGGTTCCCCGTGAGCTGTCGTGCCATGGAGTTATTATAATCTCGAACCTGATATACTATTACAAATAATTTTCAATGTTTTGTAAAACTTTTCAGACCTATATTTTTAGGGAAGAAGATAGAATTGTTATATGGTAAAATAACCGATACATTGAACCTGAGAAAAACGGCTTAAAATGATCCCGAAATCATGTGTTACTTTCCCTATAGGTTGACTCAAATATTGCAAATAAGTGTGTTTTATGTATTGGACAGAAATAAAAAAGCCAAATTTTCACCAAACGTGCTAGAATGCACATCTATGTCCCTTTAATATCAGATGTGTGAAAATTTAATAAAGCAGAAAATCGTGCAATTTTCCATTCTCTTCCAAAATCAATTTAAAGATTTACCTCTTATGTACCTTTATACAAAAGACAGAAAAACATGATAAATAGAAAACTTGCCTGTACTCATTGCATTCCGCGATATCCGGAAGTAAAATATTTTGTGGAGATACATAATGTAAAACTGCTTAACTTCTCAAGTAATTCCAAACGTAGTCAGAGCAACCGCAAAAATCCATGCTTCACCTGGCATGAACAAATCATAGGTTAGAATGTATTGAATATCAACCAATCACAATCATGCCTCACTTAAATATCATACAAATTTCTGTATTAGTCATTACCTCTTTTCACTGAGATATGATGATGTCGGCGAAACTCTCTCGCTTTACTCTCAGCCTATGAGACTACTAAAGGATCAGAACAAACATCCTCATAGCCACTGCAAATATGTTGTATTTTGTTTCTAAAATGTATAGCTTTATCACTTATTAAATAACGTCTTAAGTGATTCTTATGGTGTTTATGATTACTTCTTCAAAAAAGACAAATAAAATTCAAAGCGAATATAGGCAATATATGTTGTTTACATTCTCTGCACGTACTATCTATCAGTAGAAGGAATTGATTCCACCCAAAATTTCGATGTCAAGATTTCACCGGAAATATGTGTTTTGAAGCCCTCTAATTAAACAAATTTCATTTTTAGAAAAAAAAAAAAGGATTCCTCTGTGTGCGATTGCATATGTGCCTGTGAAGAGCAACACATCTCTCAAAACCAGAAAACTCCGCTTAAAACCAAAACATTTCAAGAAAATGCTCTACTCCAAACTACACCTTACATGGTACATTTTTCAAAACTTGACTTGATGAAAAAGTATAACGATTTAGATTATAATCCCACTTATTAAATATATTTACATGGTAATAGAATATATCTTAAATGTCTGAAGATAGCCTCTGAAGCCCCCTTCATTTTGAAAAACATTTTCATAACCGGAAAGCCGTAAGATATGGACAAAATCGAACTACACAAATATTGTAGAATAGGTTAAAACAAATACAGTGATTTATACCATATATTTTTTGTGCGGAGCTAGGCATTTCTGAGGTATTCTTTGTTATTGGTTTCAATTTTAAAATAGTTATACTTTCAATCGAAAACTCTTCATTCGTTTCATATCTATTTTGTTTTATTCTTATTCTTGACCATGCATAAAGCACCGAGTTTCATAGCATAGCGACAGCTTTTAAAAGATTTGACTATTGCTTTAGTCTAGGGTATTCCTTTATTTCCCCTACACTTACAAGGGATTAAGTAATAAGAGTATTTTTTCTAATGTTTAACTCGACTAGTATGAATAGATAGAAGCATTATCTTTTGCAACAGTAGAATAAGTCATGTGATCGCAATATCAGATTTTTAATAATTTATTCTAGAAATGGTGTAAACGAAATCTGAACTTTCTTGTAAATCACTCTCGCAGCACGACATATTGCCAAACTCTTGAGAGGTGTATTATGTCTTAAGTTTACTGAAGTTAACTTTTCATTAAAAATTGTGCTTAGGTCATGCTTAATTTGATGTACGGAATTTACTGTGAATGACGCAAACCTGTGAAAGAGCTGTCTCAGCTTTTCCTCTCGAGATTGTTGTCCTCGTCTGTGATTCCTTTCACAGAAGTCTGTCAGCTTTGGAATCTGACTTATACAGGAATATTTCAAATGAGCAAACTGCTAATCAGTTTCAGCTGCATGATTTAACTTAAAGCTACAAAGACAAAATAAGTTGTTATACCGCAAACATCCATGACCTAAAGTTTTTAATAGAGTTTTGAAAAACACAAGCGTTCCATTCACATGACCTTCTCTCGCTGTTCCACAATCAAAATGTTCTTACAAAAGATTATGCTTTTATAAACAGCATACTAATTGAGGTAAATATTACAAGAATTAGTCTTATTACTTGTTTCCTTGTAAGAAGAAGGGAAATTAGATATACACTAGGCTAAAATGATTGTCAACATTTTTAAAAGCAGGTCTTTATGTGAAACAATTAAAACTCTGTTCTGTTCGTATGGCCAGGGATAAAAAAAACTGAGATATGAAACGAAATATTATTAAGAACATTTCAAGTATTTTAAAATTGAAACCAATTATAAAATATATCTCGGAAACGTTTAACTCTACAAAAAAAATTCTGATGTGTTACACTCACATGATTTCCTCTAGCTGATGTGCAAACTTCTTACAAAGGATTATTCCTTTTTCCAACAATGCTAATCCAATAAATATTAGCAGAATGCTCTTGTTACTTAGTTCCTTACAAGTAGAAGGGAACTAAAAGAATGCGCTATGCTAAATTGCTATGCGCTGTTTTGAGCTATCGTTTTGCGATTGTAAATGCAAAGTCTTTAGAGGCAATTCCCGGAAAGTGCAACATTTGCCATGATTATAACTTAAGTATGTGTTAATTAAATAAAATTCGTTTTTGAGAAAATAAAACATGTTGAAAAGTGTTCCATATAAAGTGTATTTGGGACGGGGTGATTTTCTTGAAATTCTTTGTGTCTCATTCTTTAAAGATACTGAACATAAATGTCAAGTTTGCTGCTTAACCTACTTTCTCTTTTTGAGTTATGCTGTCCATAGACATACAAGGACCTTTTTATAAAAATGGTTTTTGTGGATTCAGGAGGCCCTAAAACATGTATTTCCGGTGAAATATTGTACAGAATTTTTGGTTCAAACATAATAGCCTCTCTGCCTACTATGTACATTTTATATATATATATATATGAGGAAGTCAAAAGGATATAATACTGAGTTTCATATTGTGCAATATAATGAGAGAAAGTATGTTGGAGCCTCTCCCCCCTCCTATCTCACTGAGATGGTTGCATCATAAAATAAAATTATAGTTATTTTGATTGAGATTGGTGATGAAATACCCTGTTGTTACATTCATATAGATCTCTCACATAGCTATACTGCAACAAGGTATTCTTGCAAAATATTCTTCTTCTATCTATTCCATGCTTATCAAGATAATCATTCACAAAAATATCCTTATATGAACCACTTGTAGATACAAGACAAATAATGGAATACAGTAGGCCAAGGAAATACTAAAATTCTATAAAAGCTTTCACTAAAGTGGTGACATAGAAATTCCGTTCTCTTTTCTTCATCAACAGGAATAACATCTGATAGCAACATCCCATTTGAGAAAAGTTAAGAGCATTGCAAAATTAAATGCGATAAAAAGGAATACCTCAGAAATGGTTAACTTCACATAAAAATGTATATAAAATAAACTTTTTTGACATCTACATTTTTCTGTAATACGTTGTTTTGTCTATGCCTTAATTATACAAGGTCATACAGAATGAATAGGACTTTGGATGCTATAGAAAATTCAATATGTATATACTCAATACATATACTCAATATATATATATATATATATATATATATATATATATATATACAAACATTAAATATGTGTTAATCTTTGCAACTATTTTTGAGAAAATAAAAATTTCAAATTTCGAAAATCTTTACTAGTAAAAGGTAACTTGGTGTACGTTGGAGTGGGTTTGTGTAGCATACTTGGGAGATGCTGAACTTAAATATCAAGTTTAATATTTAACAGACTCTTTGTTTTCTAGTTATGCTGAACATAGACGTAGAATCACATGGACCGTTTCTGAATTTGAATAAATATTCCTTCCCTAGAACGTAGGAATAACTATTCCTTCTGTGCTTAAAATGTACATAGCAGCTGGAGAAGGTATTGTATTCCATCCAAAAATTCTATGTCGAGATTTCAAAGGAAATAGATGTTTTGAGGTTCCCTGAGTCCAAATAAGACTGTTAGAAAAACGTTTGTGTGTCTGTGTATATGTGTGTGTACAGCATATCTCCCAAAAAAAAAAAAAAAAAAAAAAACTTTAAATACTAAACCTGGTATTTAAGTTTAGTATATGCCACGGATGTGACACAAAGATTTTCAAGAATATCTCCCACCCAAACTACCGTTTACATGGGAAAAAATTTCAAAAATAGCTCTAAAGACTTTGATAAAAATACCGTATAATAAACATATATACATAAGAAATAAAATGTATATCTTGAATTTTCTGGGAATTGCATCGGAAAACCCTCCTCATTCTGGATAAAATTTACATAACTTATAAGCCGTACTATATAGACAAAATGTTACTACACAAAAATATTTATATATCTTTAAAACACACAATTTATGACATATACTGTTCATGTAGTATTGACCGTTTTCGAGATATTTCTTATTATTGGCTTCGGTCTTAAACTAGCTTTCCTCATTATGTTTCATCTCTCTTTTGGTTTTATTGCTGGCCGTGCAAAGCGAACCGAAGTTCAATCGTTCACATGGCAAGCAGTCAATGCTTTAGCCTAGCGTAACGCCATGTTCTCCTCCTGCTTAGAAGGAAGCAGGTAGTAAAAGAAATTCTGCTTATGTTTATGTCGATTACCATGATATAGATAAAATAATATTTTGTATGGATAGCTTGTTTGCAGAACAAGTAGAGAAAGTCCTATAAATTGAACACTACAGGGTACCGCAAACATATATTACAGGGAAATCTAGTCATCAACGTGTAGAGTGGAATGCACTACTTCCCTTATCTTACATAATTGATAAAGTCTAAAGGAAGCCTAAAAATAGTAAGCTTTTATGCATTTCATTCTTTTTGATGGATCACTTCCTTCATTGACTCCTTTGTGCTGTTCTTCGAGGGATTGAAGCTTCAATTCTTATATACTTCACAGCAGACTGTAAAATGGTTAAACCTTTTTTCTCTCCTATCACGTCACACTTCGCTTTAGCGAAACTGACAGTATCAAATTTGCTAACGGCGGTTTGCTGTAAATTTTTCTCATCCCAATTACCGTCGGTATAGTGTTGCGGAATTTGAAAACTCTGCGCTGACAAAAACCTGTCTAGATTTGATGATCAAAACCGCGAGTACCTAAATTAGAATTGTAATAATATAGAGTGATTTACAGTTGAGAAGGCTGCGGTCATTAATAATTCTGCGTAAAAAAAGAGTGCATTTCCTGGCTGACAAAGGACATTCTGGTAAAAATCCTCTCGAGGTGGGCCCAACTGGGGCTCAGTTTTGGAACATAGCCAGAAGTGTTACTATTACTGATGATAGGAGCTGGCATCCTGCGCTTTAATGATGGGCAGCGTTAGATATGCTGCACCCTGTTTACTTTCTCTTCGCATACTTTGTACATAGTGTATAGAGAAGGTAATGTAATGCATCCAAAAATTTGATACCAAATTTTCACCGAAAATACATGTTTTGAGACCCGTTGAATCCAAAAAAATCATTTTTAGAACAATGGCCGCGTATGTATGTGTCTGTCTATCTGTGTGTATGCGTGTGTCTGTGAGCAGCACAGCTCAAAAACCGAAACACCGTTAAAAACCAAACTTGGTATTTAGGTTTGGCATCTTCCAAGGATGTGACACGAAGATTTTCAAGAAAATCCCCCCATCCCCAATTACACTTTACATGGAATTTTTTTCGAAAATGTTGATTTTCTAAAAAATGGCTCTAAAGATTTTGATTAAAATATCATATATTAAAGATATTTACCTGACAAATAAAATCTACATCTTGAATTTTCTGAGAATAGCCTCTGAAAGCTACTTTATTCTAGATGAATTTTAGTGAATTTTGCATAACTGCTAAACCATAAGAGATGGACAAAACCTTACCACACAAAAAACGCAGAGCACGTTAAAGTACACAATTTATGTTATGTACATTTTTTTCGTGGAGTTGTTCGTTTTTGAGATATTCCTTTTTATTGGTTTCAGCTTTGAAAAACTTATACTTTTATCATACGGGATTTGTTAACTCCTGTCCATACAAAGGAACTTCAGTCACAAAGCAACCAGATTTTGACTATCACTTTAACATATGGTACTCCCTTATTTCGCTTCTACTTACAAGTAAGCAAGTAATTATGCTATTTTTGCTAATTTTTCTCAATTAGCTTGAAGTAAATAGAAGCATAAGCTCTTTAATAATATGTTTCTGGAGAGATGTAAAGAAAGTCATGTGAATGGAACATATCAGATTTTTTTAAAATTAAGTAACAATATTATGCTGTGCAGTTCAAAGTGCGGTTCTGATGTCGTTTAACACATTTTAAATGTCTTTATTGTACACTCTAAGACATTAAAAATACGCCTGGAAATTCTTATCGTAAGAGGAGGTCCTTTCGCTGACCCCGCCCATGTCTTTTATCTGTTTGCTATGCTCTTAAAAGCGTATTCGAACAGCCCAGGTCTCCGAAGCAAAGGGGATTAACATGAAGCTTAACTTACGATAAATTAAGTTCTAAGTTTCAAATTGGTGACCCTAAACTGTCTGGTTCAACAATGATCCACTCTCTCACCGGGTTATACTAAATAAGGTTAACCTTTTCACTATGCTGCATATTGAAGTTTAAAGGCCAAGGTAATTCGCACACGCTATTACCATAAAATTCAAGATATAAATGTTATTTTTCATGTAAATTATCTTTAACATACAAGTTTTACTTTCTCTGCATGGTACATAATACATAGGTAGAGTAGGTTTTGCACTCCAACCAAAAACTCTATACCGAGATTTCATCAGAAATACAAGCTTTAGGGTCCACTGCAAACAAACAAAAAATTAGAAAAAAAATCCATGTGTGTCCGTGAACACGATGGCACAGGGGAACGACGGTTCGAGACCCGCTTTGTAAAATGTGTATATGTGTGAATGTATTAGAAGAAAAAAGCAAATGGTCATCAAATAGAAAACACAGTAAATATTAAGAAAATTAAAAGAGAGGAAAAGGTTAAACAGCGCCGGAGTCCCGACCAGACTCCGAAACTGTATAAAAAGACAAAAACAAAAAATAAACACGATAACTGATAAACAAAAAGTCATTGAATATCAAAGTTGGTATTTAAATTTAATACCTTACAAGGATGTGACACGAATATTTTCAAGAAAATTCCTGACCCAAACTACCCTTTACATGGAAAAATGTCAAATTGTGATTTTCTAAAAATGGCTCTAACAATTTTTATTAAAACACTGTAAATGAAATATATTTACATAATAGATAAAATGTATGCCTTGAATCTCCTGGTAATAGCCTTGGAAGCCTTCATTATTCTGAATGACCTTTGTATAGCTTGTCAACCTAAGATGTAGACAAAACCTTCCTACACACAAATTGTAGGTTGTTTTGTTTTAGAGATAATGGTTTCCAAGATATACCTGGTTATTGATTTCAATTTTAAAATAATTTTAATTTTCTCAAATAGGAAATCGTCAGCTTTACTCCGTAACATGCAAAGAAACGAATTTCAATCGCAATGTTAAAACATTTGACTATCGCTTTAGCATAGCCTACTGCCTTAGTTCCCTTCTATTTATAAGGAACTAAGCAATAAGACCATACTGCTAATGCTTATCTCGATTAGCATGGAGAAAAAAAAGAATAACCTTTTGTAAGATGTTTATTTGTAGAAGAGGTAGAGAAAGTCATATGATTTCATTATTATAGTACGAGTACTTCTTTTTTTCAGTTTCAAAATCGGCTTATGGTCCCCGTATTTGTAGGACTGACATCCACTAGGACTTGCAAGCCAATGCCTAAGGGTGAAAAGCCTGTTGGGGAGCCTACGGCACGAAATCACAAAATGGAGAACCTGTTACGAGGGGTAGCCGTAGCCAGGCATGAACGTGAGGAAGTAAGTGATATAAAATTGATGATTGGAAAGGTGATAATACAATTGGTGAAATAAGCGACAGGGAAATCGGAGGACCCGAAGAAAACCCACCTAGACGCCGCTTCGTCCACCATATACGGGAGCTTGGGATCGAACCTATGCGGCCTAGATGGGAAGCAAGCGTTCTAACCACTAACCGCGAGTTGTACTTTTCTCAAATAGAAATTTCTCATCCGTATTTTGTTTTGTTTTACTCCTGTATATGGAAAGATTTAGTGTATTCCTTTATTTCCTTTCTGCTTAGAAGGAACAAAGTAATAAGTCATTTATGCTAGTGTATATTTCGATTAACACTAATCAAGTAGAAGAGTAATACTCTTTCATAGGTATAGTTTGTGTGCAGAATATATGATAGAAAAAGCATGCGAATGGAACGATTAGATTTTAGATAATGTAATATGTGAAATTTTAATCCGTTGTACTTTGTCTTTGGAACCGTAGAGGATTAATAATATAAAGCTACATAATACTCAAGTTCTCACTTACAGGCCACCAAGTTGGAAAAGACGCATCGACAACGACCTCGAGTAAAATAATCTCCCTTGTCGTTAAAAGATATCGGTTTACCGATTTCCGATGTTAGCTGAACACAATTTTCTCTCTTTATACAGTTACTTGACATACACATCTAACATATTGATTATAAATACAATACAGACACAAAGAAAAACTTTCTTATTCGGAACTTTTCTAGAATAAATTAGCATTGCTTAATTCGACTCTATTTTTACTTTCTCTAGCCCGAAGGAGGAAGCCATGCTAAGGATTTTTACACCCGAAAAAATCCACCGTCCTCCACCGGGTTTGAACCCGCGACCTTGGGTATATGAAGCTAGCATGGTAACCATTATACAATATACATAGCAATTAGAGAATGCATTGTATTCCACCCAAGATTTCAATGTGAGATTTCACTAGAAATATACTTTTTAAGATCCTGATTCCGAAAAAGGCATCTGTAAAAAAAAGTCCGTGTTTGTCTGTGGACAGTATAACTCAAAAGCGAAAACAATGCTTTAAATCAAAATTGGTATTTATGTTTAGTATCCTCCTAAGATGTGACACGAAGGTTTTCAAAAAATCCTCCAACACAAACCATCCTTTACATAGAAACATTTTTTAACATTTTTTTCTCAAAAATGCCTCTAACGATTTCAATTAAAATACCGTATGTTAAATATATTTACATCACAAATAAAATATATATTTTGAGTTTACTGGAAATAGCCTCTGAGGACTTCTTTATTCTGGATGAGTTTTGTAGAGGTTGCATAACAGTTAAACCGCGTAAAACAGACAAAAACTTAGATCTCGATAAAACTCATAGTTTATGTCATGTATGTTTTCTTGTTTTAAACTACCTAAGTTTTCTCAAACGGGACTACTCAAAGCGAACTGAACCACAATTGTTTCACATAGGGACCAGCAATTAAAAAACTTTACTATGACGTTAGCATAATATATTCTCTATTTCCCTTCTACTTACAATGAAGCAAGTAATAGTTCTGCTAATATTTATCTCGATTAGTATGGTGCATATAAAAGAATGCTCTTTTGTAAAATAGTTTGTATTTGGAACAAAGCTAGAGAAATGAATGTGAATGGGAACACATTAGATTTCTTTTCCCTGGTTTTGAAATGACATATTATAAAATCAAACAATCTAAGAATAATGGGTAATCTTATATATATATATATATATATATATATATATATTAAATATTAACATATAATTTTGTAAGTAAAGGTAGACGCGCTCATTGTAGATATAAGCTAACGTTTTGGGTGAAATGAGGTTTATCGTGAGATCGCAAAAGTTCCCATGGGAATTTGTAGGTATCAATGTCATGAGAATACTCCAAATGGAAAATTTTCGTCACATTTATCGACCAAAGAAAATAGTTTTTATTTTCAAGAAAACCTGTTAATGGAAATATTAAAAGAAAATGCGATTATATAGCCGAATCATGAGATTTTTTTTTGTTTTATTTATATAGCCCCCTTTAACATCTAAGGTCATATCGGGGGCTTTGCATTAGAAGCAACTCGTCAGTAGGTTTAAATCATTTTGTTTTTCTTAAAGCACACACACACACATTCACTCTCGCATACATACTTCCAGATTCTGTGGGTGATAGGGAATAATTCAGGCTAAAGAAAAATTCCCCGCCCCAGCCGGGAATCGAACCCGGGACCTCCGGGTGAGAAGTCAGCTCGCGGACCACTCGACCACGGAAGCAGTCAAATGAGAATTATTATGTGCAATAGTGGAGATTAACGAAACATTACTCTTAAATTGAAACCAGGTAGAAGGGAGACACCTAATTTGACTAATGCTGGTATTTTAAATGACAGAAAACCAATTTTACCCAAAAACAGTTCACGAAATAGGTCGAGGACGAAAGCTATTGTGTGATTCAGGATAATTGTGGGAATGAAGCTAAGGAGAATAACTATTGAAGTGCCTATGATGAAATTTGTTTACCAGTAAGCGCATTTTACTTTCTCTAGCACATATATACATAAGTATTGTATTTCACCGAAAAAGTATATGTTGACATTTCACCGAAAACATATGTTTTGAGATCCCCTATATGTCCGAAAAAAATGTTTAAAAACAGGTCAGTGTGGGTGTGTGTATCTGAGTGTGGACTGCATAGCTCAAAAACGAAAATACCGTTAAAAACCAAACTTGGTATTTATATTTAATATCTTCCAAGAATGCGACAAGAACATTTACAAAAAATCTCCCCACCACGAACTACCTATTACGTTGAAAAAATGTTGAAAATTGTTATTTTCTCAAAAATGCCTATAACGATTTTGATTAAAATACCGTATATTAAAGTTACTTACAACACAAATAAAATGCATGTTTTGAATTTTCTGGAAATAACCTCTGAAACCTCTTTATTTAGATGATTTTTCAGAAATCTGCCCAACGGTTAAACCGTAAAAGATAGAGAAAAGCTTAATAACACAAAAAATGTGGTTATCGTGAAAGCACATAATTAATGTCATATACGTACGTTTTTATTGTAGAGTTTATCATTTTTAAATTTTCCCTGTTATTGGTTTCCCTTTTAAATACCTAAATTTTCTCAAACGGAACCATAGCAAATCGCAATTGTCTCACATACCGGCCAGCATTTAAAAGATTTTACCACCACATTTACTGAATGTATTCCTTCATTTCCCTTCTACTTGCAATTCTGCTAATGTTTATCTCGATTAGTAGGATGTAGATAAATGAAATATATATTTTGTAAGAATAGTTTTATTTAGAACAGCTAGAGAAGTTATCTGAATTCAAAACATCAGAGTTTTTTTATTGGGCATCGGAAAAACTCGACCTAATGATAAGTCCATCACTCCAGGCACTCAGCTCTCACTCTTTCTTCCTCTCAGTTTCCCGATAAGAAGATGCTTCTTGCTTTACTTTTAAATGCTAAATCCTGCCCATCTTCATATTTGTTACTTCATGGCATTTTCTAACTATAAGTGCATATTCTATGCGTAACAACTATTTTCTATAGGTAGAGAACACTGAAATATTCAATGCCATAGCCGGGATTTGAACCACAATTGTCTAACCACCGAGCTACCATGGCAACATGCCAACACGATATTAAATTCCTTATGTGGCTCGCATGCTTCCTGGTAAGCCGCAAGGTGATCTCAAATTGTTTCGAGATGATATAACCCAATGAGGTCTTTCAATATCTTAAGTACTTTCAGTCCCGGGTTTCATAACTTATCCAACTACGAGGTATTATACAGGGTTACTACAAAAGAAATAGACAACTTCAACTGCCTGTAAAACAAAAGCTATTAGAGATAGCAACCTAATTATTTTAGAGGTATGTTGAGAAACTCTCAAAGTTTCATGTGTTACTATTGGTAACGCTGTAGTGTTTTGTTTGTTGTTGCAGAAGCCGAAATGGCGGAAAATCCTGTGGAAAAGGCATATTGCATGCTGGAATTTGCTAGAACGCAATCAGCAACTGTTGTCCAACGACATTTTAGAACACGTTACCACAAAACGCCACCGACTAGACAGTCAATCTACGACTGGTATAGAAAATTCGAGACAGCTGGATGTTTGTGCAAAGGGAAGAGCTCGGGAAGACCAAGAGTTTCGGAAGAAAACGTTGAACGTGTTCGTTCTGCCTACATAAGAAGCCCACAGAAATCGACATCTAGGGCAAGCATGCAATTACAAATTCCACAGCAAACTGTATGGAAAATCTTGCGGAAGCGACTGCACATGATGCCTTACAGATTAAAGATGTTGCAGTTTCTGAGTGAAGAAAATAAGGTCATACGGCGTGACTTTTGCATCGACAAGTTGCGACATGATGAAGACGATGCTGGTTTTTGTGAGCACATCATTTCTTTTTTGTGGTAACGTGTTCTAAAATGTCGTTGGACAACAGTTGCTGATTGCGTTCTAGCAAATTCCAACACGCAGTATGCTTTTTCCACAGGATTTTCCGCCATTTCAGCTTCTGCAACAACAAACAAAACAATACAGCGTTACCAATAGTAACAAACAAAACTTTGAGAGTTTCTCAACATACCACCAAAACAACTAGGTTGCTATCTCTAATAGTTTTACAGGCAGTTGAAGTTGTCTATTTCTTTTGTAGTAACCCTGTATATTATGTCAATTAGTGTCTTTTCTCACAAGGGAGAATATCCACTTTTAAATCTACTCGTATATAGTGCCTTGAATAGCCAATATCGAAATATGCATACCATGCAAATTACAGCTGCTATGGGCAAGAAACAAAGCAGTTAAGAGCACCCAAAGATAGGATGTGTGTACACGTAAAGACAAGAATCATTGTGCAAATTAGTCCATACGAGGCTGAATATTGTAAACGGTCGAGCCAATTCATTCAAGAACTATTGCAGTTCAAGTGCAGTAGTAAATATCGTTCACACTGAGGACATCGACTGAAGGCGAGTTACACACAGTCATCTGTAAAATATTTTTCGTCTAAACTACTCTCGAAACAGTATTCAGAAGGTGTCTGAAATGATTCTGGATGTTCATAGGGTAACCAGATTTGAAAAAAGTGAATCGGATCAATTGTTTCAATCTATCTGCCGTAAATTGGAAGTGCACAATGGGATTGAATGCGAAGAAATTGTTCTTTTTGACACACTTTAACTGTGGACAATAAGACTATCATGTCTGTGATAAACCTTACCATACTTTCGAATGGACGGAAAAAGAAAACGTGCGCTGGTTGTACCAATCCAGTACATTTTGCAGGGATCAGCTTCTTGTGAAATTCAACATCTTCTGGTACTATTTCATTACATAGAGTATCATCTTTATTTGCTATCCACAAATCAATCCAAAGAAGAATTCGATCTCTTTTGTGCCATCCGGCTTTAACACCTGCTCCAGGAACACTTTCAAATCCATTTTTGTCATGTTTGGTGATTATCTAGCATATGCTTTCACATTGATCAATTCAAGTTTCATGCTTGCTGGAAATTTCCCCCTGGGTTTCGAGACAAGAACATACCTGTGTGGAAGAAGGGTACCATCCATTGCAATGACAGGCATTATCATATATGAATGGGTGCTGCAACTGAACCTACGGTACCATAAATAATCTTTGCTCCCCGGACAGCGAGAGTTCTCCCAGAATGTAACTCTTTAGCAAATCTTGACTGATCTGTGTTAATTATCTGATGGAAAATTAGTCTCATTAATTAAATGCTTTACTTCCGTAACAAACTCACCAGCTTACAGCTTTATGTGTGATCATGATAGAAACAATCTTATTTTTTCTCTTGAACTCTGCAGCCACGTTTTGGAAGCTTTGAATATTAAGGTGTTGTTCGGATCAAGTAGTGCTTTAAAAGACATCAACCAAATTTGTAGCGTTTGGTAGTGTATAGCTCCATGTTGTTTTCGCATTTCAATGAACCGATCACGTACCTGCTCGTTATTGAACGTTTCTTGTAATACCTTCCTGTTTCTGCTAAGTCGATTAAGCGTCTTTTCGAAGTTTTGCAAAACCGTTATGTGTCTTATCTTTTTGTGTCATTACCATAGTGAATTTGACTTTAAGAGACTTATCTGGGGCTTGTTCAGGAGAGCACCATTGTGGAGGATTATTTCCTTTTGCCTGCTTTGTCCAGATCAGCCAAGTAAACTTCAGGAAATGTCGTTTTTGTAACACTCTTCTTTGGTGGTGATGGATAATAAGAGGAACCGCTGCTCTCGTCACTGACAATGACACGTAATGCTGCGTCGCTTTCTTGTGAAGTCTGCTTATTGTCACTTTGAAGCTGTATCACTGGATCATTCCCAAAATCACTTTCAATATCATCTTCATCCCCTGTAAGAGTTTTATACTCATCAATAACGTCCTCATCATGAAGCTCTTTTCTAACCTGTTCGAAAACTAAGCGATGTAACTATGCGATGTGCCCAGTTGATTTTTTCTCCGAAATACCGAGGACAATCACTAAGAACTTCACGGCCACAACTGGTTTCATTTCGTAACAGCCTATATATTCAGCACATCATATTCACCTCTAATATATAACTAGCAAACTGATTCCGCGTGGCCTCCTTCCGTTCCATACCCCTTTCCAATGGAGCACAATACTCAAATTGCTCCAAATGTCTTGTCACATGTTCTAGAGCATAAATAAAGTGGTTTCATTCAAAAGTCAGCGATAGCTATGGATACCCTCCCTTGTCAGCATAGTGGTTAGAGCAAGTGATTGTATCCGTGGTTCAAATACCGATTGTGGCATTGAATTCTTCAATCTGTTTCTACCTATCTAATTCCTCTACTAAAGCGGCTAGTGTGGAAAAAACAATTAATTAAAATACTTTCTACCACACGGATTCTTCAAGTAAAACTCAAAGCCTTTTTATCCAGCTTTTTGTTTTGTAATTACAATGCGTTTATATTAAGTACAAGAGGTTTGTAAATACTACCAAAATTTTTAGCAATGTATTAGATGGTATTAGAAAGTATTTCTATTCCGAAATAATTAAGAAAATTTATCGAATACTTCTTTAAATTATCTATACAAAACCACGCCGATGTAAATTTCTTCTCTTTTTATATAATTGCCAAAGTCTTCTTATCATGTGAAAGTGCACTGCAAGCAAAGTACGCATTTGTCAACCCTATGAAGGCGTGACAAAATATTGGATCAAACCTGCTCACTTAAAGCTATGAACCAGAAAATGTATGTTCCTTCCTATCATATACAGGACACAGCAATAACACTTGTATGCTACATTCATGAGCTAAACATGAGTGCTGCAGCTGTAATTGTGCCTCAAATGTGAAACATCATTATTATGTTAATAAAAGTTCACACAAGCATGCTTAAATTGTGTGCTAAGCAGAGATACACATATTCCAATTTAAAGCCACACAAGCCTGCAGGCGCGCCTCTATTTCGCTGGCCAGATTATAGGAACTTTTCAAAAGCGCACATTACCACGTGCAGTATATTTACATAGCAGGCAGAGAGGATATGGTATTCCACACAAAAATCCGATACCAAGATTGCACCCTAACTACTTATTTTGAGGATTCCTGAATAAAAATATTTGATGTGTGCCATTCACGTGACAATCTAGTTGTTCCACAAAAAAAAAAAAAAAAAATCCTTACAAAATATTATTTCTTTATCTACGTCATACTAAACCAGACAAACATTAGCAGAAATGTTCTCATTAGTTGCTTCCTTGTAAGTAGAAGGGAAATAAGGGAGTACACTAAGATAAAGCTGTAATCAAATATTTTAAAAGTTATCGCTATATGAAACAATTGAAACTCGGTTCTCTTTTGCATTACCGGAGTAAAACAAAAGTTGAAAAACGAAGGTGGACTTCCCACTTGAGAAACGCGTAGTAGTTTAAAATTGAAGCCAACAACAAATTTTACAAAAATGATTATGACATAAAGTGTGTTTTAATGAGTTTTACATTCTTTGTGAAGTAAATTTTTGTCTGTCTCTCGCGGATTAAGAGTTTTACAAAAGTAATTCAGAATGCAGAAGTCTCCAGAGATTATATACATTTATTTGTTATGAAAATATCTTTAAGCATGTGACATTTTAATCCAAATTTTTAGCCATTTTTTATAAAATAAAAATTCCCGAAAAAAGTTCCATGTAAAGGGTAATTGAGGGTGAGGGATTATCCTGAACTTCTTCGTGTCGTATCCTTGGGTAGGGTAGTGCTTAACGCCCGCTTTAACTACTTATGGCACCGGTGGAATGCGACGGTGGGGGAGACCGGAGAACCCAGAGAAAACCCGCCCCAGCGCCGCTTTGTCCACTACAAATCTCACACCCGGGCCGTCTATGTGAGAGGCGAGTGGTGAAACTACTCGCCCCGGCGCGGCCCCGTCGCATCCTTGGAAGATGCTGAACTTAAATATCATGTTTTGTATTTAACCAACATTTCGTTTTAGAAAATGCTACGCACACATACGCGGACACGATTTGGACTGAAAATGTGCATCTCGTTAAACCAACAATTCTGTCACATTCAGTATTTTTTTTCTTATGGATAACTATTTTCAAGATATTCCCTGTTATTGGTTTCAATTTTAAAATACTTTACTCAAGCAATAAGCAGAAATTCCTCCAGGAATTATTTTATTCCTGGCCACGGAAACAAAATCGAATTTCAATAATAATCGTATACCGAAATTTTTAAAAAATTTTGAGTGATGCTTTAGCTTTAAGTATTTCCTTAGTTTTTTTTCTGTTTAGAAGGAATATTACCAGAAGAACACTTCTGGTAATATTTATAAATTAGCATGATGTAGATAAAAGAATATTCTTTTGTAGGAAAAGTTTATTTGCAGACCAGGCCGAGAAAGTCATGTGAATGAAACACATCCAGTTTGTTTTTGTGTTTTTCGAAAGATTGGAATAGAATCTGTCATTATATTGCTGTAACCCCTGAAATATTTTTCTGAAGAATGAAAACCTTGTGAATACATTGTGAAATATTATTTTTGGATGGTGGACTTCGTAGTGCGTGATGCTTCACACTACCTTCGCTCTACACATATAAAAAATATTGCTTTTTTATATTTTTCTTTCTCTCTTGTCGCGATATCGTGCTGAAATCGTTTTATTTGCCTTGGTCTAGCTGAGCCGTGATTATCGATGCTGCAGTTATCTCAGGTGACTTGTTGCGATACAAAGAAAGTAACCTTATATTACCAAAAATAAGGAAACTGGATCCGTACAGTTTGAACAATATATTTTTTATTGATAATCCCTCAGTGAAATGAAAACAGATGGCTAAAAATGCAATAAGGTTCCACTATACTCAAAGCTATGCGTACATAACTCACGGTTAGCGTCTATTTCCTTGAAGCAACATTAAGAAGTCAGTTGCTTCCTTTATTACTTTGGTGATGCTTTGCGTGCATTAACAACGCTACACATACATATTTATATTTTAATAGTTTAACATTTTCTGATATAATACATTTTCTTCTCTAAAATAAAATTATATTAGAAATTATTACATTTTAAAATATCCCTCTCCGTTAGAAATTTGTTTACTTATGCACAAATTTGGCGCGTTTTCTTCTTACATAAATTCATCTTTCCATGCATTGGCTAGAAATTAGAATTACATTTAATGTCTCTTTACGCTTTTTTTAAGCAATTCCCCGGGCTCATACCCTTTAAATTTGCTTGAATTTTAATGAATTTATTAATCATTCGTTCGAAAACCTTATGAAATAACAAGTAAACAAACATGGTTCCACGTGCTCATTATTAATTCGATTACAACAACGGATCTCAGAAACTTAACTGTTGATTTATGTATTTTCAGATTGATTAAATGTATTCGAGCGAAGTGGCGCCGGGTAACCTGAGCGACTCTAGTCTGGAGTTCCCACAACCTGTGCTAAGATTTCTTCGTCTCTAGATGAATGCTGGATGGATAATTTGATCTGCAAATATTCCTATCGTCCTTTATATCGCTGTATTTAGTTTCCTTATTTTTCACAGCTGATCACCCATTCCAATTATGATCCATATTTTGCATGTTGTGCGACAGACTTCTATCCCAAAGGATTTTTTTTGTAATTGTTTCATTTATATAGTCCCCTTTAATATCTAAGGTCGTCTGTAGGCTCTTTGCGTTGATTTTAAATCGTTTTACGTTCCTCAAGCACACACACATTCACATTCACATTCACTCTCAAGATTCTGTGGGGGATAGAGAATAATTCTGGTTAAAGAAAACTTCCCCGCCCCAGCTGCGAATTAAACCCGGACCTCCGGGTGAGAAGTCAGCTCGATGACCACTCGACCATGGAGGCAGTCAGTCCAAAGGACTGTTTTTTAGTCCTTGGGAGTGAAGTTCTACAAAGAGGTCCCGGGTTCAATCCCCGGCGTCCGATTATTCTGACACATAGATTTTAGTATCACCAGGTAAATTCTGGGGTGGTTCATCTTATGCTACCTCCTTATCAACTGTTTCAGGGTTGAAAAACCCGACGGTGGCTTGCGCTCTCTACCGTGTTGCCAGACCACTCTGTGATGACCCGACTTTGGATGATTTTGGAGGTACCCAGAGGCTCGGAGCTTGTGAATAAGGTCAGGACGGCGTTGGGTATGTACGAACTGGAAGCGTTAACCACGTCTGCGCCCGTCGTCATCCTGATCTAATGGGCTTTCGCGTCTCTTTCCTCTGTTTCTCCTAGAGTAAGTTGCATATGCTACAACGGTGCTCTGCCCCAGATACTGAGGTACCCATCCATAATAACCCTTAGGCTTATGCTAATCCTACAAAGAAGATGGAGCGCAATCTGTTGAAGATTCACTCACACATTCTTAACGTTTGCATATTTAAATCTAACATCTATTATGCATCCATTTAGAAATGGAGGTGACCAACTAGTACTTTTTACTTTCTCTACACGTACTATCTACATAAGTGTATAGAGAAGATATTGTATCCACCCAAAAATTAGATACCGAGATTTCACCGGAAATACACGTTTTGGGTTCCCTGAATCAAAAAAAAAGTTTCAGAAAAAGGTCCGTGTGTGCGTGTGTGTGTGTGACTGTGGACAGCATAGCTCATAAACGAAGAAACTCTTGAACACCAAACGAAGATTTTCAAGAAAATTCCCCCACCTTCCAACTACCCTTTGCATGGAAATTTTTTCGGAAATTTTGATTTTCTTAAAAACTGCTCTACCTATTTTGATTAAAATATCGTATATAATATATTTACCTGACACATGATATCTATATCTTGAATTTTCTGGGAATAGCCTGATGAATTTTACGAAATTTTGCATAACTCCTAAATCGTAAGAGATAGACAAAAGCTTACCATACAAGAAATGTAGAGCACATTAAAACACACACCTTATGTTATATAATGTTTGTGGATTGATCGTTTTTAAATACTCCTGTTCATACAAACAAAGAAACTTCAATCACATAGCAACCAGCTTGTGACTATCACTTTAAGCTATGGTGCTCCCTTATTTCGCTTCTACTTACAAGGAAGCAAGTAATAAGACTATTTCTGCTAATTTTTTCTCGATTAGCATGAAGTAAATAAAAGCATAAGCTTCTTAACAATAATTTGACATAGAGATGTAGAGAAAGTCATGTGAATGGAACACGTCAGATTTTAGTAAATACGATGCAGTTGTTAAACCTGTAGCCATATGATAGTTTGAGTAATTAAATCAACCATTAGTGAACAGATGGATACTTTGTACCTTCCAAAGCTTGAGAGTTAGACCTTGTGAGTTTATGATGCAGATGAGCATCCTATATAGTTTCTTTTTATAACACAAAAGGAGCAATCAGAATATTACCCTTTATCCTTTATGAGACGTAGCTTTTCGGCATTTGTTGCCAATAAGTTTATATATATATATATATATATTACCCAAATTTTGTATTCAAAACAAATAAACCACTTCACGTGCTTTTGCCATTATTTAATACAAAATTTCACAAACTCTCAATGATTTTACAATTTTAATGGTGCAAAAACATTAAAATCTTTATTAAAATTAACAAAACGCTTTCAAAAGCATCATAGAAAATTAATACATTTTGCTTTGAACGTTAAAATGTATTTAAGCTAGGTTGAAGTGCAAATGTATATAGAAATGATTAAATTGGACACATAAAGCTTTTAATTGTTGCTTTCACACGACTTTCTAATACAACAAAGTTTCTTAAAAAATTATTTTCAATATTTTTCTACTTGTGTTCAATAGAAAAAAAAACTTTGGCAGAAATAGTTTTATTACAATTATTCTTGTAGAAATGATGGGGGGAAGAATTGGATTGAATTGCATTCGATTGGATTGGATGGGTTAATGATTTTTTTCCGGTAGTGTTTAACGCCCGCTTCAACTACTTGTGGGACCACAGGTGATGACACTGATAATGCGTGAATGAAGATGGAGCAACAGGGGAAACCGGAAAACCCGGAGAAAACCCGCCCCTACGTTGGTTTGTCCACCACAAATATCAAATGCGGTCGCTTGTGATCGAACCCAGGCCGTCTAGGTGAGAGGGAAGTAGTCTAACCACTCGGCCACGGCGCGGCCCATGGATAAATACTACATCAAAAGGTACATGAAATAAACTGACCACAAATCAAAATGGCTTTCTTGATGATGATGATAACAGTTGGTGTTTAAGATCGCTCAACTACTAAGGCTATGAGCGCTCTTGACTTTCTTGGGTATGGTTCATCAAATGGATGCATGCATAACCCACGAGGGATGTTCAACAAAGACTGGCACTGAATTTTTTTCCTTCTGTTCAGTACTGCTTGCAACATCTGTCCATGCGTCATTGAACTACGAACTTTCATCTCTACTCACTGAAAAGTTCACAGTGATAGTTCTGTCTGTTGAGTGTTGACAGCCTGTGAGAGTGAATGTGTTTCATCAATGCCTCTAAACATTGTCATGGCAGATTTTTGTGTTCAGCGTTATGCAATAAGGTTTTGTGTTCTCTTGAAGAAAAACGCTACCGAAACCTACAATGATCTGAAGAGAGCTTATAGAGACACTGCAATATCTCATAGAGCATGTTTCTGTTGGCATCATGCTTTCAGTCTCACTGCGAGAACAGCTTGCACACATCCTTGGGATATCAGTTTGGGGCACTCACACAATTTTAAAAGAGCTTTTGCAAATGCCTAGGGTGAGCGTACTATGGATACCGCGACTGCTTAGTCCACAGCAAATGCAGGCTCGTGTTGATGTGTGCCGCCATTGGAAACAATGTGTTGAAGACGAGGGTGATGGTTGGTGTCAAAATATCATCACTGCTGATGAAACATGGGTGTACTGTTATGATCCAGAGATGAAGCGGAGTTGCACAGAATGGGTGCAACTTGGTCAATATCCACCACAAAAGACACGAGCACAAAAGTCTGCAAATAAGGCCATGGTCATCATTTTTTTCGGTTACCAGGGTATGGTGTACACTCACACAGTTCTAAGACACACCATAGTCACCGGAGTTTACTACCAAAACGTCCTGAAGCAATCGATCAAGGATCAGATCTCCCCAAAACAAAGGAACCTGATTGGGAAATGGAAACTCCATCACGACACTGCAAGACCAAATGTTAATGTTGTTACTCAGTTCCTGGCACAAAAAGCCTTCTTTATGGTACCCCATCCACCTTGTAGACCCGACCTGGCACCGTGTGACTTTTTTCTTAATCCAACGCCAAAAAGGAACTTAAGGAACGTCGGTTCGAAAACGAAACCAAGGCAGTGAAAGCTTTAGAGGCAACCCTGAAGAGGGTGTCAAGGAATGGTTTCCTGCACGTCTTCCAGGAGTGGTAAAGGAGGTAGGACAAGTGCATTGCATTGGATGAGTATTTTGAGGGGAACAAAAGTCTGTATCAGTGATTTTTTAAAATAAATTGTTGTATGAGTATTAATGCCAGTCTTTATTGAACATCCCTCGTATATGTGCAACATCAGTCAAGAGCGATACCATTATAAATACTGCTTGAATGAAACAATGGACTTATACGCAAATGAGTGGGATGTCGCCATACTCGTATAAATTTCATATCGGCTTTGTCATTACCAACCAAACGCAAACTTAACATGCTGGCTTCAGGCTGAATGATATGCAAAACTCCAGCCAGAAAATTACTCGCTAATTTAGCGACTACAGCTGGCAATATTCCGTTGCCCTTAGAAACAAGAGTTTATGGTGACATGCTGGCACAAATTTGTCTCCCTTAATAGATAATCATTATGCTGCCGACTCGTGTACATTCCGCGTTACTGCTCGTAATCTAAACTATTAATTTACGTCAGCTAATAATAATGTAAATGAACAAACGCGACAGTGCCCGGTGACATGTAAAATTGGGTGATTTTACTACAATGTAGCATAAATTCGTAGAAATGAATGAAACAATCAATGGAAGAATAAATATGCAAATTTTGGCCTGTAATACTAAAACGAAGTTGATATGTTCTATAAATATTGAAAGCTGCATACCAGTCAAAGTGGTCGAGTGACATTCCAACAGCTATGCTAATTACAGGGGTGTGAAAATTATTACACTCAAGCACATTTTACTGTAAGCATACCTATTGTAAGCTCTGAATTTAAAAATAATTTGTTGTTGTCTGACATTTAATCAAACGCTTGTGCAAAACATATCAGCTATTTGTTACTCTGAATATATTCCTGCAAAAAACACATTCTAACAGTTAGTTTTCTTGCAAAAAGATCAATTTTTCAACCCATGGTCTCATAGAATACAAATTTCTAGCAATATTATTGAATTTTCATACATAATACTTAGGTAAAGAATCAGTGAAAACTGTCTTTTTAAATCCATTTTTAAGTTTCTCTATAAGTACCATGTACATAGTGTGTAGAGAAGGTATTGCACTCCACCCAAAATTCGATACCGAGATTTCTCCGGAAAGATATGTTTTAGGGACCCCTGTATCCAAAAAAAAATAATTTCAAAAACAGGTGCGTGTTTGTATATGTGTGTGTCCGTGTGTCTGAACACGATAGCTCAAAAATGAAAAGTCGGTAAAATACCAAAGTTGGAATTTAAGTTTAGTATCTTCCAAGGATGCGACGCGATGATTTTGAGAAAAATTCCTCACCCCAAACTACCCTATACATGGAACCTTTTTCGAAAATTTTGATTTTCTCAAAAATGGCTCTAAAGATTTTGTTAAAATTTCGTATATTAAAGATATTATCTGACAAATAAAAGTATATCTTGAATTTTCTGGGAATAGCCTCTGAAGACTAGTTCATTCTGGATGAATTTTACGGAATTTTGCATAACTGCTAAACCGTAAGAGATGGACAAAAACTTACAACACAAAAAATGTATATCACCTTAAAACACACATTTATCTTATATACATTTTATTCGTGGAGTGATCGTTGAGATACTCCTTTTTGGTTTCAGATTTTAAAAACTTATACCTTGATGATATAGAAATTTAATAATTCCTGTCCATATAAATAAAGGAACTTCAGTCACATAGCAACCAACTTTTGACTATCACTTTAACTAATAGTATGTCCTTGTTTAGGTTTTACTTTCAAGGAAGCAAGTAATAGGACTATTTATGTGGATTTTTTCTCGATTAGTATGAAGTAAATAGAAGCATAAGGTTTGTAACAATAATTTGTTGCAGAGATGTAGAGAAAGTCATGTGGATGGAACACATAAGATGTTTTAACAATATCTGCCCAACAGTACAAAAGTACTCTATTATATACGCATTTTATTGCACTAAAGTTTTAATATCTTGGAGAAACAACCTAAATTACACCTGACTGCAGATCACAAATCTGGTACCTTGGATTGGATACCAACTATGACGTCATAAGCAGAAGAAATACAAGAACCTTTTGCCTTCTTCTGCTGGCGAAAATTAGTGTAGCTGTATAACAACTGCCACTGACGTATTAACAAGTACTGAATAAACAAAAAACTGAAAAAAACACAGAAGCAAAATAATTATTTGCCACATGCGATGAGCAAACCAACTGATGACACTGTGAATGTCGTTGCATCTAATATAAACAAGATATGTTATTATTTTGTGTTTGTTTTTTTAATTTCACCGATTTCTGTCTCAGCACTCTTTCATACATTAAAATCAGAAATCACAAAACAATAGCTACATATAAGGCATTAAAAATATTCATTTCTCAGTTTTAAACGTAAGTTGCTTAAATACTCAGATTTCTTATAAAACTGTAAATGCCGCATTATGTTGTTCTATGCAGATTATTTTGTATGTAAATTAAATTCAGCTTTATTTATCGACTGATAAGGATAGTAGCGTTTCATTTTTCGTCAGAGGCCTCTTTATCTGGCTCGAGGTTTTTTATATGACATAAATCTACGACACGAGAGTAACGGCGTTACTTCCATTCCGGAGGAAGCTATGCTAAGGACTTCCATCGCCCTCTGCGGAATTTGAACCAGAGGCTACCGCGTTACTCCTGGACCACGGATGACGACGCATTGTATACGTAAATAATGAAGATGGTCATTTACATTTTATCGTGAACAATTAAGTTTCACTTTACGAATAGTATATCCTTATACATTTGTATTAATAAATGTGATAATTACTTCACATTTTAACATTGTTTACAATTTTCAGTTAATTCTCTTAATACTAAAATGGACTTAACGTTGTGTATTTGTAATAATATACTCTGCCTATTTTTACTTTCTCTATACACACTATGTACATAGTGTATAGAGAAGGTATTGCACTCCACCTAAAAATTCGATACCGAGATTTCACCGGAAATGTGTGTTTTAGGGTCCCCAATATCCAAAAAAAGCATTTTCACAAAAAGGTACATGTGTGTGTATATCCGTGTGTCAGTGGGTTCATGTGTCTGTGAACACGATAACTCAAAAACGAAAAGTCGGTAAAATACCAAACTTGGTATTTAAGTTTAGTATCTTCCAGAGATGCGACACGAAGATTTTGAAAAAAAAACCCACCCCAAACTACCTTCACATGGAACTTTTTTGAAAATGTTGATTTTCTTAAAAATGGCTCTAACGATTTTGATTAAAATTTCGTATATTAAAGATATTTACCTGTCAAATAAAATGTATATCTTGAATTTTCTGGGAATAGACTCTGAAGACTACTTTATTCTGGATGAATTTTACGGAATTTTGAATAACTGCTAAACCGTAAGAGATGGACAAAAACTTACTACACGAAAAATGTAGAGCACGTTAAAACACATAATTCATGTTATATGCATTTTTTTCGTGGAGTCATCGTCTGAGTCATTCCTTGTTTTTGGTTTCTGCTATGAAAACTTATACTTTTCTCATATAGGAATTTGTCAACTGCTTTTACACAAACAAAGGAACTTCAGTGACAAAGCAACCAGCAAGGAACAAAGAAAACATAGCAACAAGGAACCAAGTAATAAGACTATTTCTGCTATTTTAGTCTGATTAACATGAAGTAAATAGAAGTATAAGCTTATTAAGAGTAATTTGTTGCAGTGGTAGAGAGAAAGTCATGTGAATGATACACATCAGATTTTTTTTTCTTGTTGCTCAAAATCAACAAACTGCATTTACTAAAAGCCCAACACCTCAGCATGTGCAACTAGTGTAATTATAATAAGTAGACTAAAAAGGATACCTTTGTTGCACTGTAAAAGGACTCATTGCGAGTCTTATATACATGTAAACAATTTATTCGTTCTCATAACACCAAAAAGAGGTGGTTCACTCCGGGTTACTAGTACTCAAAAGACGTACTCTGCATCATGGGGAAGAGGTATGTAGGTATTCTGGGACGCGTTTCACAATATTTACAACTTACGTATTAACAAATTAAAATAACAAGAAGACTACAAATGCTTGTAAGCTCTGTTGCACAATAAATGTTTGTCAACTTTTGAAGTTTAAGCAACTTTACAAATCCAGATAAAGAATTTATAAACCCGTTTTCCCGTTTCGAAGCATCACCAGACACGCATTACTAAATCCACTAATCAATCATCTGTGTTTAAGTCTGCTTACTGCTGGGGCATTCTATAAGTATTGTGCGTTTCTTTAATTTGATATAAAAGTACTCCGTTGTATTTGAGTATTAAAGTATATTAAATATTGAAAATACGTAATTACAAAGTTTCGCATGGTGGTAGACTATGCTGATGACTGGTGATTTGATAGGTCGTTTTGCATTTGGTTGGTTGAATTAATGGCGACCTTTGTACCTACCAGGTGATATATGATAAAAAAAGATTACACTAATGTTTATCTGTAATTGCAGGGAATGCATGGATTAAGCTTTTGAAAGAATAGCTTGTTAAAATAGGTAGAGAAAGTTATATAGTGTAACATATCAAATTTTTATATTTTCCCCCCAGTGATATTAAATAAAAATGCATTTTGTTGAGTATTTTGGATGAAATAAAGTCACATGTCTTACATCCACATGATCTTTCTAACCACTCTTACACAAACTTCTCATATAAAATATGATTATATCTAAAATAAGAACTGAAGCTTTCCTGGCGACGTGTTAATTCAAAATCTTCTCGGGCTTCTAGCCAGGTAAAAACTTGGCTTGACACCAACGTTTCGAAGAAGTTCACCCTGAAGACGAGGAAGATGCACTTCTTCGAAACGTTGGTGTCAAGCCAAGTTTTTACCTGGCTAGAAGCCCGAGAAGATTTTGAATGATTAATTCTGATTCTTGTTAGTTCAGATAAAATGTCAGATTACAATCATATTTCGTTGTAGGTAAAGCACTTAGACACATTTTTACTTTCTCTATACGTGCTATGTACATAATGTATAGAGAAGGTATTGTACTCCACCAAAAATTCGATACCAAGATTTCACCGGAAAGATATGTTTTAGGGTCCCCTGTATCCAAAAAAAGTATTTTTAGAAAAAGCTCCATGTGTCAGTGTGTCAGTGAACACGATAACTCAAAAACGAAAAGTCGGTAAAATACCAAACTTGGTATTTAAGTTTAGTATCTTCCAGGGATGCGACACGAAGATTTTGAGAAAAATCCCCCACCCCAACTACCCGTTACATGGAACTTTCTTCGAAAAAAATGGCTCTAACGATTTTGATTAAAATATTGTATGCTAAAGATATTTACCTGACAAATAAAATGTATATTTTGAATTTTCTGGGAATAGTCTCTGAAGACTACTCTATTCTGGGTCAATTTTATGGAATTTTGCATAACTGCTAAACCGTAACTAGTGGATAAAAACTTACCACACAACAAATGTAGAGCACCTTAAAACACACAATTTATGTTATATACATTTTTTTTGTGGAGCTGATTGTTTTTGAAATGATCCTTGTTTTTGGTTTCAGCTATAAAAACATATTTTTCTCATACAGGACTTTGTGAACTCGTGTCCATACAAACAAAGGAACTTCAGTCGCTGAGCAACCAGCTTTTGACTATCCCTTTAACATATGGTACCCCTTTATTTCGCTTCTACTAACAAGGAAGCAAGTAATAAGACTATTTCTGCTAATTTTTGCTCCATTAGATGAAGTAAATAGAATAATTTGTTGCAGTGTAATAGAGAAAGTCATGTGAATGGAACACATAAGATTTTTAAAGAATTTACCCCCATTAAGAACTTAAATAATGTCTATATTTTATGGCTATTTCTTATGGTTTAACAATTATAAAACCTTTCAAAATGAAGAGGACCTTCGAGCATAGTCCCAGATAATTTGATATATATACCTTTTATTTTTCATAAAATATCTTAAAACGTTAGTTTTTTAATGAAGTCATTAAGAGCCATATTTTGAGAAATTTAAAATGTTCGAAAATGGTACGGTTTTAAGCGGGGAGATTTTAATGAAAATATTTGTATCCCCGCGCAGTTATTTCTATAAACGCCTGTATTCTTTTTTATTGCACAGGGATTCTAAAAACATGTATTTCAGGTGCAATTTTCGTATCAAATTTTTAAATAAAATGCAATACTTCCTCTGGTTATAAAGGTAAGCAGTAGGCAAATTAAAACTTTAAAAGATAATTTTCCTCCTTTAGTAGTTTAAATGTGGGATTAAAAATAGGTAGGACCTAGGTTACGTTTCAGTCGGTAGAGCGCGGAATCATTGAGTGCCCATTTTACCTCGCTCTCTATAAACAAACAGTTCGGAATAATTATTCGGATAGCGTGATTCGTTTCACAAAAAATAGAGGTTGTGTCAGCTTATTTCTGTATAGTTTAATTTCAGTTTTTTTAATGTAGTTTCATTGAATATGCAAGTGTTTATTCCAGTGAAATACCAGGCGAAAAGTTAACATTAGAACATAAGGATTTTCGTGCATGTCTCAAATATGAAAACAAATTCGTGTTGAGAAGTCAGCCGGCAGTTTTTACACTGGTATTTAAAGTTCCAGAGATATATTAAAGTAAATTGTTTTTAAGGGTTGTTTCCACTGTATGAAATATAAGTTTGTAACATGTTCATAATATTTGTCTTACATACACATTTCTTTGGGATTGTATACAACTGTGGAATACATTGGCTGGAAAAGGCCGTTATCCTTAACTGGGATTTGAGGTTACATGATGTTTTCTAATTCCGTGTTTTCGGTCCCTAAAGCTGCCAAAATGGCATTCAAGCAAGTCCTTCATTTATTTTTTTTTAAAAACAGTACCGGAGTCTGATCAGGACTCCGGCGCTGTATTCCCATTTACATTTCCCCCCGTAGGTTTTACTGTTCCTTTACAAACATATACACATTGCACAAACATATAACACCCATGCCCAAGGAGGGACTCGAACCCACGAAGCACCAAAGCGAGACGCTTTAGCGAGCGTGGCCATGGGGCCCGGCGTTATTAGTACACTGCAGTCCACACTGATGGCATCCCACAAGCTGAGATTTTGCTTCAACTCTGCTAATCAAGTTCTCGTGAAGCACGCAGATCACTCCGTTTTGAAAGAGCAATAGCCAATATACGGCAAGGTCGACTTATGCAAGTGCAGGTACCGGAACTTCATTAAGTTACCGCTTGCCAAGCGGAAACAGGCAATAAGTCAGAACATGATACGTTTCTGTACCAGGTTTACGAAACCCGTATCGAACAAGTCTGCAAAAGTATAGAAGACAAAATTGTTGCTGGATTGGTCGCGAACAAATCGGAACATGTTCAGCACACAAGTTCCATTCAAAATTTAGCTTTAATGGAATTATCTCCTCGAACGCTGACATTACTAAGCGTAAAAAGTATACATTTTAAAAAATAACTTAGCCTTCTTAATCCCCCCCGTATGAAGAACTGATACCCCCGAGGATTTACATGCGAGTACCTAAGGATTGAAGTCTTTCAAGGTGCCAACGACATTTAATCATAAAATAAAGAACGCAAAACGAGGACTAGGCCTATAGACACGCCTGAGAAAAAGTAGATGATACGAAACGAAGGCGAAATGTATGCTAAAAATGTGATGATGGAGTTATTGGTGGAATAAATATCAATTGAAATCAGAAAATCCGGAGAAAAAAAAAACTTGTCCTGAGACCGCTCCACGCATCACGAATCCCAAATACAGTGACCCAGGCTTGAGAGACGAGCGGTCTAAAAATTTGGTCACGACGCCGCTGTTTTAACAAATACCAGATGAAATTGGGGAGATTTAGAAAACTCTACATGTCAGTTAACGGTGAAACATATTTTAGACATAAATAAATTCTGATGTTTATATTCACATGAGTTTCTCCCCTTATTGTTATACAAACTTCTCTAAAAGGTATACCTGTTCGTATTCATGATAACACTTCATGATTACACACTTATGCATATTTTTCTTAAAACGATAAGTACATCGAACTAAAGGAGCATGGGAATTTCTGAAACGTGTATTTTTTTATTTTTTTTTTTATCGTTCCCGCAAACGACAGAAGATGTTGCGAAAAATAGGTATACGTAGCAGGCATATGGCTAAGTATGACTAGCCAATTAGCAAGCAGTGTCGGGCCACAAATTTAAAAAGTCGCTATACCAGATTTTAAGCTTATATATAAAGATTTGACGCTCCTTGTTGATAATTACTTCCATTATTTGGGATATATCTTGTTGAAAGAGAGTAAATAAAAAAAACTTTAAATGGATTTAATCAACAATGAAGAAGTCATTACTATGCGATTAAACCTTTGCCATGCAGTTATAAGAGAGGAGGGGACAGAACGTTTAGTGGAATCATTTTTCCTATACCTTCCTAGTATAAATGCGAACAATACATGTAATTTATATACTTAAAACATTCGCTTACTAGAAAATCTATATAGCAAACAATTTTCTGGGAAATGATTTTGAGATTTTTGTAACTCCTCTATATATCGAACCTATAAGGCTATGATTTCAGCTAGAATTAATATTCGTGGTTTTTGAAATATCGTCTCCATAAACATGGTGTTGATCCATTTAAATGTCAACATTTGCAAAAAACACACAATTAGGTTTATTTTCAGCCAATATTTTGGTTGTTTGGTTTTAGATATTATTTGTATAAACAAATACTTCCATCATTGAATTACGACAAGACAAAATAGAGGTTTTGCTGACTTAGTGACCTGTGTTGGTGGAGCTAAACTAGCTGATTTTAAAGAATTAACAGCAAATGCAAATAAATTGTGTGCACATTCTCAAAACTATAATGCTTCTTGTATTATTTTACTGCAATAAAACTTGCACAAAACAAATCAGTAATATTTATTGAATAATCAGTAACCGCCTATTCACCAAATCTTGTTTTTCTTTTCACTTACCTTACCGGTTTGTTTCAAACAATGCGATATTATAGTATTTTCATTTAGAATAGGTGGTTCAAGATCACATCTAGTGCTTACCAGGCATCCCCTCCACGCCAACTAATATATGCCTACCTCCCTTTCCCCTCTCTTTCTCTCTCTCTTACTCTTTCAAGGCATAAACATTGAAAGGGCTGCAGGGTGGGTGTAATCGTGTGCGCCAACTGAGAGGGGAGTATGACCTTAAACCGCCTATTCTAAATGAACATAATATAGCCAACAATGTGGTTTGAGTGTTAGCTGATTCGATAGTGGTAATCAGAATTTTATAAAGCGCACTGCTCTTCTAAGACATAAATAAAAATTGGAGAATAAAGGTTAAAATAAAGTCATTTTAAAGTTTTATATTACGATTTCTATGACTACAGAAAAAAGCGAATAGCGATTTACGACTTGCCAGATGTAAAATGTAACGTTTAAAACGAAATAGCTTGGAAATAGTTGTAGTTAATACTACAAAAAAGTGGTAGACTTAAATGTTGTAATATAATGACTTCTAATTTTCTCTATGGTAATATTTTCTCTCTCCCTTACGGTTTACCGATTATACTACACAATGGAAGAACATGCGAACAATCAAGCTCAAAGAAATTGTTTAAGTTGTACTAAAAGGAGATCGGCATGTTGGGATATACTACATTACTAGCGGATAAGAATGAAATTAAATATAATTCACTTTTATTTATTATACAAACTAAATAAAAGTGTATCTCCATCTACTAAAATCTAATATTTATGCAATAGCTATTAACAAAGCAACATCTGGTAAAACATGGCAATTCTCTGGATAAAGTGCTCAAAGCCAGATCATGTTTGTTCAGTTAATTTGTTTCTATATGTTTTGTTCTTTATTGCTCTTTACTTCTCTCTTTTCTTTCTTTTTTTCATCCTTAATTTGTGTCTGAAATGTGCATGCACGGTCAACGACCCATGCAGCAAGCATTTCGGTATTAAGTTTAATAATATGACACCAATAAAAAAACCTTTTCGTATACCCATCTGGCTATCTGTCTGCCTGTACAAAATTTATTCAGATTGAACACATTGTCACAGAAATTTTCATATATTTGACATTCAAATAACTTAAGTCTGTGATGTTTTAATCAAAAAAGAGAAGTCACGTTTTAGAATTTAACAAGTAACTAAAAATGTTCCATGAAAAAGATAGTTTGATATAAAATTATGTTCTTTCTAAACTTTGTATAACATCCTTGAAAGAAGTTAAATTTTAATGCCAAGTTCCGGATTTTACTAACTTCTCATTCTTGCTTGTTTTTTTTTCAATGGGTTCAAAACAGGGAATATAGGCATGTGGTACTGAAAGTATAAATCGAGCATATTCCATTAACATGACGAAGTAATGGTATCATTACTTGCTTTCTTGTAACTAGAGGGAAAATAAGGGAACACCCTAAGCTAAAACGGTAGTCAAATCCTTCAAAACTTGGTTGCCAAGTAGTTGAAATCCGTTTTTTTTTTTTTTTTTTTTTTTTTTTGCAGGTCAGGAGTGCACGAATTCCCACATGAGAAAAAAGTATTTTTTTTTAAACTGAAGTCACTAATAGGGAATATACATCTCGAAATTGGTCAAACGAGATGATCAGAAACTTAGTTTACAAGGCCCATATTCTTGATGTATCGTCTTTTACAGTGAAATTAGTAGTGTGCGCTAATTCTAATACATGCGGTTGCCAACTGTGCAGAGATTTAGCAAACTACAGCGCTACTGCAAGTTTAATACAAATGGCGATTTGTTTGGCAAACTAGCCTCGCGAAGAAACCCGCTCAGTTATTCGATTTCTGTGGGGGAAACATGTAACCGCGGCTGACATTCACCGACAGTTGATAGAGGTATTATGGAGAGATTGTAATTTCTCGCCAGCATGTCACCGAGGATCGCAGTGGCCGACCCAGCAGAGATTTGAACAGAGCTTGAGCGGAGGAGATGATACAGGACAACAGAACGATCGCCTTAAGACATATGGTGGTAGAACTGGGAATGTATTTTGGAAGCATTGATCACATTGTTCACGATATTCTGCAGTACCGGAAAGTTTGTTCCCGATGGATTCAAGAAATTTGTTCAGCCAACACAAGAAGAAGCACATGGGGACACGTCTACAATGGTTCTCCACGGAAGGGAACAGTTTTCTTCACCACGTTGACGAAACATGGATCTACCACTATGCCTCCAACAGTAAGCAGTCGTCAAGTGAGGGGAAACATCTCTCTTCTCCAAAGACAAAAAGGTTTAAGGTGGCACCATCTGCCGGGAAGGGAATGGCCACAGTATTTTGGGACAGTGCGGGTGTCACACTCGTTTTTGGAAAGACGGTACATAGTGACCGCTGACCGATACCATGACACGATCGCGCGAAGCAATCCAGAGGAAACGGCCAGGAGTCTTCACTGAGGGTGTCATCATCCTTCACGACAACGCGCGACCTCATACAGCCCATAAGAGAACCACGTGGTTGATGCAGTTTCACTGGGATATGATCGACCACCCTGCATACAGCCCGGATCTCCTTCCAAGCTACGTTCACCTTTATCCTCACTTGAAGGAACACCTAGGTTGACGACGATTCACTTCAGATTAGGAGGTCCAACACTTCACAAGGGGCTGAACACGCAAGTACAGAATTTTTACCAGGAGGGAATATTGAAGGTCGTTGCTCAACCGTTACGGAGCCTATGTAGAAAATATATACAAAATAAAATGCACTCATCTCACTGCAAGCTTTGTAAACTTAGTTTCCGGTCATTCCTCGTATATGACATAAATTGCATGCTTTAACGAGATCCACATTTTTCTGCGGCAAGATTTTGTCTCTCTCCCTGTCTCTCTCTCTCTCTCTCTCTGTCTCTCTCTCTCTCTCTCTCTCTCTCTCTTGTGGTTTACCAATTATGCAAAATTCAATAAAATTTATCCATATAAAGAGGTCTTCCACATAAAGAGCTCCCAGAAAATTCAAGACATTCGCTTTGTTGCTATGTAAATAATTTAATATATGGTGTTTTAATAAAAAGTGTTATCAATTTTTTTTAGAAAACCAAAATATTCGAAATTCTATTTATATAAAGGGTAGTTTTAGTTGCGGGAATTTTCTTCAAAATCTGTGTTGCATCCTTGGAAGATACTAAACCAAGTTTGATATTTAAGGGTCGCTTCGTTTTTCAATTATCGTTTCAAGACGTACTGATCTTTTTCTAAAAATACTTTTTTGGATACAGAGTCCATAAAACGCGTATTTTCGGGAATCTTGTTATTACAGTTTTGGGTGCAATACCTTCTCTACCTATGTACCACGTAATATGCAAAGAAAGTAAACATTATCTTAACCCGGGAGCAGGCATGGAGAAAGTGTGCTCACTTGATGGTGGAAGAAAAATAATTTGAACGTTTTGTAGCTTAAATAAATATGTTTATAATCTCTTTATAAGGAAACTAAAATAATTCTCATCTAACAAATAAAAGGTCAGCTAGATAAACTGAATGAAACTCTTTCTCGTACCCCGCAACCTTTTTAGCAGCAGCTTCTTCAAACACGCCTTTCTGATACAGGCATTATTAGTGTATGGAGGTTAGAGCAAGTGATTATAGCAAGATCATTTGAAATATGGCTGTATTCCTCCAAGCTTCTAAAGCTGATTTGGGAGCTGGAAAATGCCGGTTGGATTTATTAGCCATGTGCAAAACCCGTACTAGTAATCCTCGAACATCAGATATTAAATCATTTCCTATCATCGATAATCGGAACTCATGATGCCCAAAGCCCAATTACAAACTTGTAACTCTCCTTCATCAGCATTTAATGACAACAAAAACTGGACAAGTAGCAACAAAGCTCAAAATGATGGTCGTAGCAACAGCTGTGATTCTCTGCTGGGCCCTATAATTATTACACAGCTTACAACACAGATTCATGTTAAAAATGTAACAATACCATCTCCATGGTAGCTGCCAAATTGACGTTATATAGTTCAGTACAGTTGAATTTTTCTGGCTATATTATATTGGACTTTGAATTGATGTCCTTGAAAAGATAGGTAACATTAATTATTAAATTAAATTGCACAGCATTAATATTGTGTTATAGCACCATCAAGTTGCTGCAGACATAAAAATAACTTTGTGTTACATGCACATGATTTTTCTCTTGTTATCGTTTATCTTTATATAGCTTCTAAGCATTTATCGTACGAAATATACATACGAGTATTTATACTATATATAGTAATAAAACCTTTAGTTTCTCTACATTGTGTATAGTACGCATGTAGAGAAGGTATTACACTCCACCCAAAAATTCAACATCGAGAATTCGCCGGAAATACACCTTAGGGTCCCTGTACAAAAAGTATTTTTCTAAAAAGTCTGTGCGTGTGTGTTTGTGTGAGTGCCCGTGTGTCTGTGAACGCGAAAACTCAAAATCGAAAAGTCGGTAAAATACCAAGTTTGGTAGTTAGCTTTAGTATCTTCAAAGGATGCGACAAAATGATTTTGAGAATAATCGTCCCATTCCAAGCTAATCTTTACATGGAAAAAAATAGTACATTAAAGATTTTTACATAAAAAATGAAATGTATATGCTGTATTTTCTGAGAATAGCTCCTGCAGACCTCTTTATTCTGGATGAATTTTGCTGAATGTTTCCTAACTGGTAAACCGTAAAAGATAGACAAGAACTTACTACAAAAAATATAGATCTCGTTAAAGCACACAACTTATGTCCTATACATTTTTAGTGGATTTGATAATTTTTTAGATATTCCTTCTTATTGGTTTCAGTTTTAAAATACTTAAAATTTTCACATACCGGAATTTACCAACTCCTAACAATGCAATAATAGTAATAATAATAATAATAGTAATAATAATAATAAATAAATAAAATGGGTTTGATCCACATGGCAACCACCTTTAAAAAGATTTATCTATCGCTTTAGCTTCTCTTCTGTTTAAAAGAAAGCAAGAATAAGATCACTTTTTTAATTTTTATGTCGATTAGCATGAAGTGGATAGAAGGATTAGCTTTTCAACAATTTTACAGAAATGCAGAGCAAAATCATATGAATAGAACACATATTTTTTTCCGTAACAAACACTCTTTATTTCTTTCACAAGCTGATTACAATAAGTATATTTTTACAAATTATTTTCTTCAATGCCTTTATAACAATCCTGATGCACAGTTTTTTTTTTTTTTTCGACGTTCGCTGCGGCGTAGATTATTGCTCACTATGAATTTACTGTAAAAAAAAAAAAACACTCAACTGTTGCATGCGATAGATTCACAGTAAATAAACTGAGCTTTGGATAGGCATCGTTCCCCGTTTTATACCTTTCGTCAAGTGGCTGGAAACTTCTAGAAGTAGCTGCACGTACCAACTACTGCAAGTGTCACAAACTCATGTGTAACATGCCGGCCTTCGACGTGGAAGAATCTTCTGACAACTCACGTATCCATTTGTACAAGTGTAATAATCACAACTGTAATATCAAAAGAACTTTCCCCAGGACTCGTGTCCACTAGTGTAGTGTAACAATGGATGCCAACAATCATCTATGGCTTACGAAGCAAGCCGCTCACACATGCTCGGCGATTACGGCCGCAGGATGTGCTCACAATATGCATGTTAATCGAGAAAAAGCATTGTAAGAAATATCTGATGTGTTCCATTCTTCTAACGTTTTCTATCTATCTGTAAACAAACTTCTTACTGAGGATTATTCTTCTACTTCATGATAACCCATATAAACGTTAACAAAATGGTTGTATTTAGTTCCTTATAAGTATAACGGAACCAAGGAAGTACATAAAATAAAGCGACATTCATATCTTTTAAAAGTTGTCGCTATACAGTTTTCATTGAAATTCGGTTCTCTTTGCATAGCTAGGAGTAAAACAAAAGAAACACAGATGGCGACTTTCTGTTTGAAAAAAGTATAGGTATTTTCATGTTTAAGCCAATAACAAGCAATATCTGGATATGGTTAGTGCGACAGCAAAAAATGTGCTGCATCTAAATTATGTGTTATGACAGATTTACATTTCTTGTGCAGAGAGTTTTTATTTATTACTCATGGTTTTTAAATTTGCAGAAGTCATCTATAATGAAAAATCCTTTAGAAGCTATTCCCATAACATTCAAAATACACGTTTTATTGATAAATAGCTTTGATAATATAGTATTATAATAAAAATATTTAGAGCCATTTTTGACGAAAGAGAAAATTTCGAAAACTCTTCCGCGTAAAGGGCAGTTTGGATCTTTATGAATATATATATACACACACAGGCGAACTGACAGACACCAACACGTCCTGCTTTTTTTTTTGGATTTAGGGGTTCTCAAAATCACGATCGAACTTTAAAATAACTTCTTCATGTAACATGAAATTTGTACACACGTGCTACAGAAATTAAAAATGATTAGACAGTATTACGATTACAAAGTTGATATAATAATAATAACAATGATGGTAATAATAATGATATTAATAATAATAATATAAATAAGTAAAAATAAAATATGAAATCATTTGTAAGGTTTACATGTATATCACACTCTAAAGTGCTCTAACTCAGTAGATAAGTTAATTTTGAGTTGCTTATGTATTTAATTGCAGGTTTAGTGTCCCTTGCTTAGTACAAAACTATAGTAACTTCACTACTTGAGATATTTTATAATCCAAATCCCAATTTATTTTACAATCATAATGAAACTAAAATATTTCTATCTGCAAATCAGGTATTTTGAGTTATTACACTTAGAAGCCAGGCTGATTATATTAAATAACATGTTCACTTTAAATATCCTATATTAGTTGTAAGATTCTGTTTGAAAGGCGTTTCCAACGCTTAAAATGTTTCTAGAAAGGAAATCGTTGCAAAATGTTTCGAGTGACTGGAAAATATAAATGCGAAAAAACTTTACTTAAAAAAAAAACTGCGAACTGAGATTCCTTATTGCAATTTTATGAATTAGAAAGCTAGCATGAGTCCTACACTTAAAGAGGATGTGAAATACATAGTGAATGATCGTAGAAAAAGAATGCTGTGCTAGCATCAAGATGAAGCCAATTGAGATTACTTTTAATATTTTAGAGAAATGTATGTATTCCAGTTCGTCGGATACAGACCCCCAGTTCCAAAGATCCTCAGTTCCATGACACACGTTGTAACTGTTCATTTAAAGATGTAATATTAAGTTTAACCTTGCAGCCAACCTAAAGTCTTAAAGTATTTAACAATTTGCATAGTAACGCTGTAGAAATAATATTTGGCATACTGTTTCAACTAGAATATTTCAAGAACTTAAACCATTAAATAATTGTTGGCAATTTCGTTTCAGTTATGAAATAAACCTAAAAGCGACCTTTCTATATATGCTTATAAAATTACCTGTACATATCATACCTTCCCTATTAAAATTCATTCTTGGCCAACATATTAAAACAAATGTCTTTATTGACTAAACATTATTTATAAGTACAGTCTTTGATTCATTGCTGCAAATAATTAACTCGACGTTTCAACACATAGATAGTTTACAGCTGCATGCCATCTATGGCTCGCGCACCACTGAGTGCTAACTTTTCCGTCACTCAAGATTCAGTACAATTCACAACGTAATACAGCAACCGCACTGCAATCCCTCCTCTTTTTATAACCAGGAAATAGTGTCAAAGATCTTCCTGAAAGCTTCTGGAAGCCCAAACCTGGAGAAAAGTTAGATTAGAAAGCATTCTGTAGGTTCGTTTAAGCCAGCAAGCCACTCAGCATAGAACTTTCAAGGGATATACATGTATGCAAATGTTTATATACTACAAAAAACAAAAAAAACAAAAAAACAATGAATAGAACATATATGCGTAAGCTTTCACGGCCGGTGTCCATAGTTTTAAAATTTAAAATTTTCGGGATATTTTGCCGTGGTCTGTAGGTTAAAATATGTTTAGTTAAAATATTTCTACCTAACGTTTCGTCCCTGTCTGTGAGGGACATCTTCAGAGGAAATGTGCTCACGTCACTAACTCGAAGTTCTTTTCTTTTCGAGTTAGCAACGTGAGCACATTTCCTCTGAAGATGTCCCTTACAGACAGGGACGAAACGTTAGGTAGAAATGGTTTAACTAAACATATTTTAACCTACAGACCACGGCAAAATTGCCCGAAATTTTTAAATTTTAAAACAATAGACATATAATCACATCATTTGGCTTTTGAGACCTGTTCGCCACTGCACTATACTTAATGTGCTCCATAAAAGCATAATTATGTAGTTTCTTTGTTTATATTTGTATGTACATATAAACAAAGGGTATAAAAATTAGTGTTAAAATGTGTAAATAAATATAATGCCATTATGTAACACTGATTTCTTGCCAGATGATAGTTTTCTAATTATCGACATAATAGTTACTGCTCGTAATTATATAAAACTAAAATATCATTATTGTATTACGTACACTGCTAAGTGCATACCTGTCAACATTTAAATACATATTTCCAAATATGTTATAGTGTTTACAAAAATGGACAAATTTACAATTATGTAATAGAGTACAAAATATCATTGCATCTGTCTTTGCACTCCTTGTGTCGTTGCTAAATACAAAAAAAAAATCATTTGACACATTCGTGCAAGTCAAAGTATACAGCAGTTTAATTTGAGTATACAACACGCACACAAACATGCACAAAATGCAATACATTTATTATACCAATAAAAACATTAATTATTAGGATATTGTCAGACAGATTTGTCACTTATTCATTTAAAAATTATTTATTGCATAGGTACTCCTTAAGAGAAGTCTTAAACGCCCTAAAATTGCCAACTTTTTCTTTGAGATTACTGGGAAGAGCATTAAACATCTTGATTGTTACATAATACACACATTTCTAAAGACAAGGGAAGATTAACATTAGCACGAAGAATATATCCCTTTTGTCTAGTATTAATGTTATGAATTTCAACTTTTACTTTCTCTACACGTACACGTACTTTGGAAAATGCCCGTATGTGTGTCTGTGTCTCTGTTTGTCTGTCTGTGTGCAGCATAGTTCAAAAACGAAAAGATCGTTGAATACCAAACTTGATATTTAAGTTCGGTGTCTTCTAAGGATGCGACACAAAGCTTTTGAAAAAAATTCCCCAACCACAACTACCCTCTATGTGGAACTTTTTTCAAAAATTTGGATTTTCCCAAAAATGGCTCCAACGATGTTGATTAAAATATTGGATATTAAAGATATTTACCTGACAAATGCATTTTCTGGGAATAGCCTCTGAAGACTACTTTATTCTGGCTGAATTTTACGGAATTTTGCTAAACCGTAAGAGATGGACAGAAACTTACCACACAAGAACTGTAGAGAATGTTAAAAATACACAATTTATGTTATGTACATTTTTTTCGTGGAGTTGATCGTTTTTTAAATATTCCTTGTTTTTTGTTTCAGCTTTGATAAACTTACACTTTTCTCATACAGGAGTCTTTCAACTCCTGTCCATATAAATAAAGGAACTTCAGTTACATAGCAACTACCTTTTGACTATCACTTTAACCTATAGTACTCCTTTATTTTCTTCTACTTACAAGGAAGCAAGTAATAAGACTATTTCTGCTAATTTTTTTCTCGATTAGCATGAAGTAAACAGAAGCATAAGCTTTTTAACAATATTTTGTTGCAGAGATGTAGAGATAGTCATGTGAATGGAACACAAGATTTTTTTGTTATGAAATTATGTGAATAAACTGCATTGAATTTTAAAATGTATAATATATAAACACAAGGCAAGGTGAGCTAGAAGAATCTGATGTCTCGCGTTCCAAAGTTTCCTGTTACCGTCACGTCACTCTTCCTGTTGTTTACCATCCCAACTGCGATGACTCATATTAAAGCGAACGTGAGAACCCATGCTCAAGACAGCACTGTCACATAATTAAATTGTATTTAATGAAGTTAAATACTTTAAGATAACACGAAGTCATCGAGGAAACAAATTACAATAACGAAACATTTGATAATCCAAACCAATGGCTGATACCAAAAACAAGTTATTTCTAACAAATTGTACCTTTTAAAGAGCTCTGCACTTTAGTACATGTTTGCCTTTCTCTCAACGTTTACTAATGGTAGAATTATTCGGTTCACTAACCTACACATCACACATGAACATTTTCTAACCAGACTTTTTTTTTTTTTTGTTGTAATTCAGGGAACTTCAAAGCAAATACTTCCGGTGAAACCTGTATCAAATGTTTGGGTGCAATGCAAAACCTTTTTTATCTGCTAGGTACGCGGTGCAAGAAAGAAAGTAAAACTGAATGTTTTGGAAAGGAAGCATCAGTGGATTGTTTGCTCTTTTTTGTGCAGGGAACATGGTTTTTTTGTTTGTTTGTTTTTTTACACAGATACCGTTTTTAAATAATGCTGTGCTTAGAGAGGATGAACAGCACGCCGGTTAGCAAAGTCGAGAACCGATATATGCATCTCCATTTTCTCGGTTGATTTACATACCAGAACAAGCCAGACATAGCGCACAAAACAGACTGGTTATTATCGCTTCCGCACAGGTAACAATTCTTGTCGTTTCTGCCATAATACGAGTGTATGCTTACGACTTAATTCGCCAGGAGAAACAGTATTGTATTGTTTAAAGATTTGAAAATGTTGAAGAGATTTATTGGTTTTTACTTGTGTTTACGTTTGTGCCGTTCACAAAGATTTTTAAACAAGGCATGTTCATTTTAAAAATATGAAGTGTTTCATTCACATGACCTTCTATACCTATTCTTACAAAAGTGTGTTTTAATATAATATAAACACACTTTTGTAAGAACAGATAGAGAATGCCGGTCCCAGTGGCCACGCTCGCTAAAGTGCCTCGCTTTGATGCTTCGTGGCGCAGGGGATCGTGGGTTAAAGTCCCTCCTTGGGCATGGGTGTTTGTGTGTTTGTAAATGTGTATATGTGTGTACCTTAGAAGCAAAAAAGCAAAACGGTAGTAAAATAGCAAAATCTGATGTGTTCCATTCACATGACTTTCTATATCTCTGTAAATTATTATTGTTAATAAGCTTATCTTTTATTTATTTCATGCTAATCGAGAAACATTAGCAGAAATAGTCTTCTTTCTTGCTTTATTGTAAGTAGAAGCGAAATAAGGGAGTACCATAGGTTAAAGTGAAAGCCAAAAGCTGGTTGCTATGTGACTGATGTTCCTTTGTTTATATGGACAGGAGTTGACAAATTCCTGTATGAGAAAAGTATAACTTTTTCAAAGCTGAAACCAAGAAAAAGGAATATCTCAAAAACGATCAACTGCAGGAAAAAAATGTATTTAATATAAATTGTGTGTTTTAACGTGCTCTACATTTTTTGTGCGTTAAGTTTTTGTCCATCTCTAATGGTTTAGTAGTTATGAAAAATTCATCCAGAATAAAGTAGTCTTCAGAGGCTATTCCCAGAAAATTCAAAACATATATTTTATTTTTCAGGTAAATATGTTTAATATACGAAATTTTAATCAAAATCGTTTGAGCCACTTTTGAGAAAATCAAAATTTTCAAAAAAGTTCTATGTAAAGGGTAGTTGGGGGTGGGGGGATTTTTCTCAAAATCCCGTGTCGCATCCCTGGAAGATACTAAACTTAAGTACCAAGTTTGTTATTTTACCGAGTTTTCGTTTTTGAGTTATCGTGTTCACAGACACACGGACACACGGACATACACACACGGACCTTTTTGTGAAAATGCTTTTTTTGGATATTGGGGACCCTAAAACGTATATTTCCGGTGAAATCTCGGTATGGAATTTTTGGGTGGAGTGCAATACTTTCTCTATACACTATATACATAGTTCGTATACACTATGTACATAGTGCATATGGAGAAAGTAAAAAGCTATCAAAGCAGAATAACATGCATTAGCCTTTCATAAAGATCCTATATACAACTACACGATAAAAAGGACAAAGTTTCTAACCGCTATTTTATGTTATTCATGGTATACTGTTAATGTCTTTGTAGAAAGGTTTATTTAAAAGCAACAAGTCAGTATATTGGTCATAAGTCCTGTTCCAAACAAATAACAGGTTAAAAAGGAGAAAAAAAAAACAAACGAATCGCTAGCTTTCAAACATGACATTAAATGACGTTTAGCAAAGCGTAACACTTTAACACAGAATTTCGTAAAACGGCTTACACCAAGAGAAAAACTATTTGACATTAATTTTATATTTTAATGACCTCTAAGTTATTGTGCGTAGTAATATTTTGTCTATGTCTGATGGTTTACTAGATATACAAAATTCAATGAGAATAAAGAGGTCTTAGGAGGTACTCCCAGAAAATTCAAGATATACATTTTATTTGTCACGATAGTAACTACAATATATGGTATTTTAATCAAAATCGTTAGAGCCATTTTTGATAAAATCAAAATTTTTGAAAAATAATCAATGTAAAGCTAGTTTGGCGGGGGAAATTCTTTTGAAAATCTTCGGAACGCATCCCTGGCAGTTACCTACTGCATTTATATATCAAGCTTGGCATTTAACTCAGATTTCGTATATGGGTTATCGTGTTCACGGATACACACACGGACCTTTTGTTAAACATGTTTTTTTGCATCCCTATTTTTGAGGGCCTCAAAATATATTTCCGAAGTTTTGGGTGGAATGCAATACCTTTTCAGGGCCAACAACTTATTCCATTCAGAGCTGTTAGTTCACAACTACCCACGCTGTTTATCCTTTGTTACATGCTATGCATCTCTATACACTTTGTGCATAGAATATGTTGAGAAAGTACAAAAAGGTTATTGTGCCACATTCACATGATTTTCTCTGCCTATGTTGCAACAAACTATTCTTACCAGAGCTTACTCTTCGGTCTCATAGGGCAAACATCAGCAACAATACATATTTCGTTATAGAAAGAAGGATAATAAGGGAACACAATAGGATAAACGACAGTCAACTATTTGAATAGCTGGTCGCTTTGTGAAGGTATTGAGATTATTCATTTTGATTTGGCAGAAAAAACAAAAACGAATTAACGACTTTCCATTTGATAAATGTGTATGTATGTATTGGAAAATTTAAACCAATAACAAAGAATATCTCAGAAATATTACACTTCACAAAAATAGCTTTTTGACAGAAATCGTGTATCGAGATCTACATTTTTAGTACAAAATTTTGTCTATATTTTATAGTGTCGTAGTTAGGAAAAAGTCACCCAGAATACAGAGGACTGCAGAAGCTATTCCTAAAAAATTAAAAATACATATTTAAATTGTCATAAAATATACTATTTATGTAACATCTTTCAACTTATATGGTCAAATCAGGAATGTTGCATTAGAAACAACTGAGTGTTTTTTCACTATAGGGTTTATTAACGTTAGTTTTCCAGCACTATACTATAAACTCGATTCTGGTTAAATAAAAACTACCTACCCCAGCCGGGAATCGAACCCTGTATCTCTAGGTGACAGACTAGAATGTTATAAAATATGTACATATAGTATTTCAATCATAACCCCATTCCAAAAATGTTTCATGTAAACGTTAGTGGAAGTGGAGAACTTTCTTCAAAGTCCTCCTATCGTATCCTTGCAAGATGCTGAATTTAAATGTCAAATTAAATATTTAAATGGGTTTTCGTTTTCGAGCTATGTTATTCAAAGATATGCAGACATTACGAATACACGCATGCAGACTTTTTCTACTTGTTTTTTCATCCAGGGAACCTCTATACATATATTTCCATTGAAATATCTGAATAGAATTTTAGGTGTAATGCAATAGCTTTTCTACTTTCTGTTACATTGTAAGTTGTAGAGAAAGTAGTGTTGGGTTCACATTCCATTTCTTATTCACTCTGCTACAAACTATTCTTTCAAAACTCTACCTCTATTTATTTATTGTTAATCGAAATAAGACTTTACCTATTTAACATTCTTTGCATATATAAGAAAGTTGTAGTGGCCTAAAAGAATAGGAGCATTTCTTTGTGAGAAAAAACGATTTGCAACGTACCACTTACAAATGTAAACGTATTTAAAAATTCAAGACTACAAATAAAGATTTTCGGAAATGGCTAACGACACAAAAAGTTTACATGAATTGTTAAATACATTTCATATAAACATAATTTTATTTTTTACTTTCTGTAGCACATATGTACAATGTAAATATTATAGAAAGTATTGTAATCCATGTCATACCAATATTTAGAGAAAGGAAAAAACTGGGTATTTAACCACAGTACCTTCCAAGGATGCGACACGAAGATTTTCAGGAAAATCCCTTCACCCCAACTGTACTTTACATGGTACATTTTTTCCAAAATGTTGATAATATGTTTAATATATGTTTATAACAAACGAAATAAATATATACATTTAAACATAGGTAATTTAGAATTTATTATACTATTTATTATATTATCCTTAATAGCATTAAAAGGACTCTATATTTTAGGAGATCTAGACAACTATATGTATATATTTTTTTTTCTGGGAATTACCGCTACAGACCTCTTTATGCTGGATGGACTTTGTAAACTGTTAGGGATTGATTAAAACTTACTACACAAAAAATATCGATCTCATTTAAACGCACAATGTATTCTTATAGCTTTTTGTAGAGTTAATCTTTTCTTGATATTCTTTCTTGGTTGTTTCAATTTTAAACAATTTTCTAAAACGACAAGTTATCTTTTGTTTCATCTCTCTTTTCTTTTTCTCCTTGTGTGCAAAGTAAACCCAATTTAATTTCTTCACATAGCGACTGGTTTTTAACAGATTTGACTACTGCATTAGCTTAAGTATATTTCTGTATTTCTTATCTAATTACAAGAAACCAAATAATAAGACACATCAGATTTTTTTTAGTAATTCTGTTCAAAGTAAAACACACATCCTTTTATTGTATTCCACCTAAAGCTTCCATGTTAAGATTTCGCCGGAAATGTAGCATTTTTGGTTTTCGTGCGTCCGTGTAGCCGGGTGTCTGTTTTTTTTTGTTTTTTTTTTTTTTTGTAAACACGAAAACTCAAAAACGAAAAGTCAATTACATACCAAACCAGGTATTTAAGTTTATTATCTTACAAGTATGCGACACGAATATTTTCAAGAAATTCCCCAGTCCCAAACTACCCGTTACATGGATTTTTTTTTCAAAAATTGTGATTTTCTCAAAATAAAACACTGTATATTACAGATGTTTAAATGGCAATTAAAATATATATTTGAAAATTTCTGGAAACAGCATCTGAAGACTTCTTAATTCTGGACGACTTTTACATAGCTGCTAAAATGTAAAGCATAAACAAAAACTTATTACACAAAAATGTAGAACTCATTAAAACACACAACTTATGTCGTATACATTTTTACTTTCTCTATACGTACTATGTATAGAGAAGGTATTGTAATGCACCCAAAAATTCGATACCGAAATTTCACTGGAAATACATGCTTTGAGACCTCCTGAAACCAACAGAAGCATTTTAAGCAAAAAATGGCCATGTGTGAGTCTGTCTTTCTGTCAGTGTGAGGGTCTGTGAGCGAGTGTGAGTGTTTGTTTGTGTGTGTGTGTGTGTGTGTGTGTGTGTGTGTGTGGGCAGCATAGCTCAAAAACAAAAATTCGTTAAATACCAAACTTGGTAACTAAGTTCAGTTTCTTGCAAGAAAGCGACACGAACAGTTTTAAGAAAATCCCCCACCACCAACATGGAAATTTGTTTGAAAATTTTAATTTTCTCAAAAATGGCTCTAACGATTTTGATTAAAATATATTCAAGATATTTATATGGAAAACAAAAAGCATATCCTGAATTTTCCCGGAATAGGCTCTAAAGACCTATTTATTCTGAATTAATTTTGCTGAATTTTGCGTAACTGATAAACCGCAAGAGATGACAAAAATTTACTACACAAAACATGTATTCCTTGTTATTGATTTCACTTTTAAAATACTTATACTTTTCTCAAACGGGAATTTGTTAACACCTGGCCATGCAAAGAATCGGATTTCTATACTATAGCAACCATTTTAAAGGATTTGACTGTCGGTTTGGACTAGTGTATCCCCTTATTTCTATTGGAATTATGGAATTAAGTAATAAAACCATTTCTGCTAACGCTTATCTCGATTACCCTGAAGTAGATGGAAGAATAAGCTTACAATAATTTGTTACAGATATGTAGAGAAAGCCATCTGATTGGAGCACACCAGATTTTTTTTTTTTTTTTTTTTTTTTTTTTTTTTTGTGAAGTTGACAATTGCTGCGATATTGTTTTCTTTGTTACTGATTCAGTTTTAAAAAGAGACGAATTATATAGCAACCAACTTTTAAGGAATTTGACTAATACGTTAGCCCTCTGTATTCTCGTATTTCTCTTAGATAAACTTACAAGAAAGCAAGTAACAAGACAGTTTAGAATAATGTTTATTAGTATGATGTACATAGAAGAATATGCATTTTAATAATAATTTGCAAGAGATTTAGGGAAAGTGAGGTGAATGGAACACACCCAATTTTACTTTCTCTATGCGTACTATGTGCATAGTGTATAGAGAAGGTATTGTATTGCACCCAAAAATTCGATACCGAGATTTCACCAGAAATATATGTTTTCAGGCCTCCTGAATCCAAAAAAAAACATTTTTAGAAAAATGTCCTTGTGTGTGTCTGTCTGTGTATATGTGTGTGTCCGTGTGCCTGTGAACACGATAATTCAAAAACGAAAAGTCGGTAAAATGCCAAACTTGGTATTTAAGTTTAGTGTCTTCCAGGGATGCGACACGAAGATTTTGAGAAAAATCCCCCATCCCTAACTGCTTTACATAGAATTTTTTTGAAACTTTTGAGTTTCTCAAAAATGGCTGTAACGATTTTGATAAAAATATCGTATATTAAAGATATTTATCTCACAAATAATATGTATATGTTGAATTTTCTGGGAATTGCCTCTGAAGCTCTGAATTGTACGGAATTTTACATAACTACAAAATTGTAAGAGATGGACAAAAATTTACCACATATACAAAATGTAGAGAACGTTAATGCACACAATTTATGTTATATACATTTTTTTCGTGGAGTTGATCGTTTTTCAGATATTCCTTGTTTTTGGTTTCAGCTTTGAAAAACTTATACTTTTCTCATGCTGGAATTTGTCAACTCGTGTGCATACAAACAAAGGGACTTCAGTCACATAGCAGCTAGCTTTTGACTATCACTTTAACCTATGCTACTCCCTTATTTGGCTTACACTTACAAGGAAGCAAGTAATATCACAATTTCTGCTAATTTTTTCGCGATTAACCTGAAGTAAATAGAAGCTTAAGCTTTTTAACAATAATTTGTTGCAGAGATGTAGAGAAAGTCATGTGAATGGAACACATCAGATTTTTACTATTGTATATGTACTATGTACATAGTATACATAGAAGGTGTTGTATTACACCCAAAAATTGGATACCCAGATTTTACCAGAAATATAGGTTTTCAGACTTCCTGAATCCAAAAAAAAAGTACTTTTAGAAAAATGTCCTTGTGTGTGTGTCTGTGTGTATTTATGTCTGTCTGTGGGTAGCATAGATCAAAAATTAAAAAACCGTTAAAAACCAAACTTGGTATTTAAGTTTGGTATCTTCCAAGGATGGAACACGAAGATTTTCAGGAAAATCCCTTCAACTTGGAAAAAATTTCGAAAATTTTGATTTTTATAAAAATGGCTCTAACGATTTTGATTAAAATCTCGTATATTTAACATATTTACTTGACAAATAAAAATTATATCTTGTATTTTCTGGGAATAGCCTCTGAAGACTACTTTATTTCGATGAACTTTAAGGATTTCTGCATAACTGCTAAACCGTAAGAGATGGACAAAAGCTTAACAAACACCCAGAGCACATCAAAACACACAATTATGTAATATACTTTTTTGTGGAGTTGATCTTTTTTAAGATATTCCTTGTTTTTAGTTTCAGGATTGAAAAACTTATACTTTTCTCATTCAGGAGTTTGTCGACTTCTGTCCATACAAACAAAGGAACTTTAGTCACATAACAACCAGCTTTTGACTATGGCTTTAACCTGTGGTACTCCCTTATTTGCCTTCTACTTACATGGAAGCTAGTTATAAGACTATTTTCTGCTAATGTTTTCTCAATTAGAATTAAGTAAATAGAAGCTTAAGCTTTTTAACAATAATTTGTTGCAGATATGTAGAGAAGGTCATGTGAATGGAACGCATCAGATTTTTTGTTTCAAATTAAGTTTCAAGAGTGTGTACTAAGCTCGGCTGGAGTTAAAAAGTGCAGCTTGAATGAAACGAAATGTCATTTATATTTGCAAAGGAAAAGATTTTATTCTTCAGAATTCTGTGTATGTTCTGAAAACACAACTAACTGTTGAACTATTCGAATATATGTCATCGATTGTCGTGGTAAACTTTCCACGAGAACTTCAAAACAAGTGTCAACTAAAATTAGTGTGCTTATGTCACATTTACAATTAATACTCATATAATCAAGTCTATTGTGGCTTCCTGTTGTTCTCTGTGAATTATGACACACACTGGATTGTTCTTTCACGCAATCAAAAACTGGTCATGAATAATGCGTACTCTAACAAATGCTATTGGAATTTATGTCGATATTATAACATGAAAAGTTATATTGATAGAATGGTGAAAGATTTCCACTGCAAGGCCAAAAGAGTTTTACAGAAAAACATATATTTAACAGGAATATATGCGTCGTCCCAGTATCGTAACGATTATACTTAGTATAATGGAAGAAAATTGAAGCCAACGTCACTGTGGGATCACTGTGGAATTAATTTGCCTGGAAAATGCAGACCGTTTTTAAATATATCACATGGTAGAACAGGCAGAGAATTTATCAACGAGAAAACAAAAGAGAATTATGAAACTGGAGAAGCGACCGAGATAGACAAATGGAAGCTGTCACTATTCTCAGCAAAGAACTTATGGGGATGTTGCAATATAAAGCTTTCCAATTCTCATTTGTTTTGACGATGCCGTGTCCTAGGGACAAAACAATGTACCATCAAAATAATGGCGCTCGTCTGATTATTTTCATAATGCTACAGCTGGCTATTTTTATTCATCCAATATACACTGCAGTCTCTTGCAACTTCCTTCTTTCAAATGCCAGAGAATACTCGACCACTAAGGTTTATTATCCATACAACTTGTTTTTCACATTTCATATAAAAATATGTCCATGCGGGATTCCAAAAGTGGTAATCTGTTGACAATGGAATCCGATGTTTCTTTAAGAGCCTTTATCGTTCGTTAGCATGTGAGCTCTTTTGTGAAAGTATAATCTATCGATCAATTGTTTTAGTTTCGCTACATGAAGTACTCTTGTTTATACGGTTTACATGGTAGTATCTATGAAATATGTATCAATCTTCCTTTTATAGCCGCTTCTTATGTCATCCACGATATCGATATAATAAATTAATATATTTAGCATAAAGGAGAGTTTTACCTTTATCTTTAAATTTTTTATTTTTTTATTTGTGTTTCAAATTTTTCTTTTAAAGGTTTAGTTAACTAAATAAAGTTAATAAAGAAATTTAACCCTTTCAATATGATTTCAAGACATACGTTTATTCTTTAAGTTTATAACTAAATTATTATTGATAAAGGATATTATCTCAAATTTTAATAATTAGGGGATTTAAGATATAATAAAGTAAATATAAATGGTAAAAATCTGTGCTGTTAAAATATAAGAAACTTCAACAGGACGAGCTCCAATTCAGGTTAGTAAAATTAAAATTATAACAATAATTCAAAATATAAATTGGTTAATTGGATAATTGTAATCCTCTTAAGTTCGTAACAGTTAGAGGTATAAAAAATAGGATTGCAATTGATATTACTAGGGTAAATACACCTCATAATTTGTTAGGAATAGATCGCTAAATAGCATAGTGAAATAAAAATACCATTCTCTTTGAATGTGTGCTGGAGTCTCTAAGGTGTTTGTAGGTGTAAAATTATCTGGGTCTCCTAAATATAAGATTCTTTTAGGGATAATAGGGATAAGATAATAAATAAAATAATAAATCCCAAAATATCTTTAAATATAAAGTAAGGATGTAAGGGAATCTTATCAATATTTCTGTTTAACCCTAATGGGCTATTTGATCCAGTTTGGTGAAGGAATAATTAGTGAACTATAACTGTTGCGGCTACAATAAATGGAAAAACAAAATAAAATGTGAAAATCGATTTAAAGTTGCATTATCTATAGCAACTCCTCCGTATAACAGCCCACAAATATTACATATTTAGCATCAGAAATTAAATTATGAAGAATAGCTGGTCCCCATGGCCGCACTCGCCAAGGTGCTTTAGTGCTTCGTAGCGCTGGGGATCATGGGTTCGAGTCCCGCCTTGGGCTTGGGTGTTATATGTTTGTGTATATGTGTGTGTTGTAAAAGTAAGAAAACAGCAATCCAGTAATAATACAGAAAAACAAGGTAAAAACGAAAACAAAGGTAGGGTATACAGTGCCGGAGTCCCGATCAGACTCTGGTTCTGTATTTTTTTTAAAAAAAAAAAAACGAATATGAAAGAGGCAGTAACTCGTTAAGGTAAAGGGAGTACTCGTGTCAGCATTCACTATTTACTTCGTGACCCACAACGCCACGGCTACCACGTGTACTCTGCACATGCCCTTGTTGTGTAGCGTTGTTAAATGTTGTTCAAATACTAGAAGATGAAATAAAGGTTCTTAAGGGTTTGACTTTGTGTACACATACACCGAGTGATCAAACTTCATTTTTTACCGCAATAACGTTTGAATTGTTGTCTCTCTAGAGCGAATCTCAATCGCAACGGAATATTTCTGAGGACTTGCTGAGGAGCGCCAAGTCGTACTGTAGAGCAGGAGAGCATGGACACACCAGCTTCTTTGGAAATCTGAACGCATTGTCATGGATATATCAACGTCTTTAGTGTTTTGAACGTCAGTTGTTTCTCACAATCAGTTGCCTTCCGTGGTGTAATGGCTGCCATGCTGACTTCATAAAGGTCGTGGGTTCAAGCCCGGTGGAGGAGATGGTTTTTTTCGGGAGTAAAAATCTTTAGCATGGATTCTTTCGGAAGGGAAGTAAAGCCGTGGGTCCCATGTCGTAGATTGATGGCACGAAAAGAACATCAAGCCTGAAAGAGAGGCCTCTGAGCAAAATTAAGCGGTCTTTCATGCCCAGTATAGAATGGGACGCTGAGAACCACGGAAGTTAAAGAGCGTCCATAAATAAAACGCCATTTCATTTTCTCACAATCAAAGCTTACAATGCCTCTTGAGGGCTGGGGCTGAACTGAGTACTTCTACAAATACATCCGTATATACACGACACTGGCTCTTGGGATTGTTATATGTCCCGTGCGAATGTTTTGTCATTTCAGTCCTCTGCATTTTTTCTATCTTTACTTTTTTATCTCTTTTTTGCATATTTGTGAACTAACCATTTGTTAGGACGTTAGTTTCTTCCGTATGTCTGTAATTGTCTGTAGGCTTTATTTTGTATTGGCCACCATATCAAGTACTAAAGAGTCTGCTTATATTCTATCGCGGCAAAAGACGAATTAATTGGATCATTCAGTATGTTCGCTCAGGTATGTTCCTTAAACAGCCTACTTGATTTTGATGCCCGGACTACAGCACATCAGTGAATGTTACACCAAAATTACCTCCTTTGGGGTAATAAATTTGTGATGCTTTGACGTGTTTGTTTGTTTTAAGGAAAGGTGCGTTTTACAAATGTATTACTTTAGTGTGGGTATTTGATGTATATGTCTCGGCTTAGCTATAGTATAAAACAATGTAAACTCCAGTGAACACTTTTGTAGTTTATCTCTTTAACTCAGAAGTTTTGCCTTTTATCCTAGCCCTTAAAGATGTTTTACTTAATTATTCAACTAAACGTTCAGAAAATGCCATATTTTCCAAAATATTTAAAATATGACATATATTTGAATGATGCAGTTGCTAAAGTCACCAAAAACTAGTTCTTGGTCTTGTCTCGGAATAGCTGCAGTGTAAAACAATGTAGACCAGTGTATTCTTTTGTAGTTTGTTCTCTTCAACTCAATTCTCAGTCTCGGAGATTGCAATTTGTGCTATATATTTGTAAATAATATCAGGTTTTTGCTGAAATGCTACTAATTTACTAACTTTAAATTAATAAAGAGAAGCGGATGGCCCCTCTTTAAACAGATATACTTTTGTAAGTAATCCGACGCGAATTACATACACAACATCCGACGCGTCTAACGCTAATTGACGCTGTGAGTGATTTTTACACTACCGAGATTTCCAATATTGCACTTCTTCTTAAAAAAGCTGATGTATTCCATTCACATGAATATCCCTACATCTCTGAAGCAAATTATTGTTAAAAAGCTTATGCTTCTGTTTATTTCATGTTAATCGACAAAAAATTAGCTGAAATAGTCTTATTGCTTGTTTCCTTGTAACGTTTTTTGTATAGAATGGAGTTAAGAAATTCCTGTATGAGAAAAGTTAATTTTTACAAAGGTGAAACCAAAAACAAGAAATATCTTAAAAACGACCAACTCCACGAAAAAAATGTATATAATATAAATTGTGTATTTTAGCGTGCTCTAAATGTTTTGTGTGGTAAGTTTTTGTCCATCTCTTACAGTTTAACAGTTATGCAAAATTCCGTAAAATTCATCCATAATAAAGTAGTCTTAAGAAGCTATTCTCAGAAAATTCAAAATATATAGTTTGTTTGTAAGGTAAATATTTTTAATTTACGATATTTTAATCAAAACGTTAGAGCCATTTTTGAGAAAATCAAAATTTTTGAAAAAAGTTCCATGTAAAGGGTAGTTTGAGTTGGGGGGGATTTTTCTCAATATCTTCATGTCGCATCCTAGGAAGATACTAAACTTAAATACCACTTCACAGACACACGGACACATAGACACACGGAACTTTTTCTTAAAATGCTTTTTTTGGATACAGGGGACCCTAAAACCTATATTTCCGGTAAATTCTCGGTATCGAATTTTTGGATGTAGTGCAATACCTTCTCTATACACTATTTACATAGTACGTGTAGGGAAAGTAATAAAAATCACATTTATGCAACACTATTAATATTACATACTCAGTAAAATTATTTAGACTTTAATTGCCTTTGAATAACGTGGATGAAATAACAAATGTTAATGTCTCTTTTTCTCACAATTTGTTTTTGTATATTAATTTTCCCGCATTATTGGTGCCTTTGTTTTTTTCTTTACTTATACATAAAGCAAGTTATTACATTTTGTTTAATGCAAATAATTTACAATAAGCTGTTTCATTGCTGATTTGGATATACTAATTGAACGAAAGGTTGCAAATAGTGAAAGTAAATCCAGAGAGATTAGCAGGAGCGAGTATCAGAGGCATAAAATAATCACAAAAATACAGTTTGAAATGTTTCAACCGTGCAGTGATGACACCTGTTTGATATACACAGCTTGCCATCGATTGGTCTCGGCTCCACAGTACGATGATTCAATTAAACAAAGGGAATGAGAGTGCCATAACTAGGACTAAGGTACATAATTAGTTATCTATGTCATGAGTACATATAGCTTGCATCTTGTTAATTATTTTGGAAATTTACCTTTTGAGTGCTGGAATGGAATAAATTGCTTGGAGTAAAATGTTCATCACCACTATAATTTAGGTGTACGAGCTTTTCTGTGATTAGAAGTAGATCGAATGCATTCAAACTAGTCACACCTAGCAATTCCTCAATAACTTTTGGCTTGTGGAATAAAACTATTTTTAACAATCTTCGAGTGAATTCTTAGCATATGTTTCAGACACTCTGTTTTCAGCTTCATTTGATTTACTAAGACGTAACTTCTAGCTCATGGCCTATGCCTATACTTCTTATTTTTCATATTACACACCTTCATACTACTCTTAAACTTTTAATTTTTTCTATCTCTACTTTTTTGTTTGTTCTTTAATTGATCAGATTTCATTTCCGTATAAGGAAAATATTAAACATTTAATTGTGTTAGTATTGTGTTTCCTAGCATTATTGTACCACTCAACATTTTAAATTTACAAAGTCATCTAATGATATGTTCTTTTCTGTAGATAGTATTACAGTCAAGGTGACTAAGGACATAAATATTTTTAAAACCTTTTATCAGGAATCAAATTTAGGAGAGAGAAGATGAATTCCTTTTTAGTGTGTGTCATATTAATTCACAACTGTTCACTTGTGACAGGAATTTAGTACGACGCATATATTATTAGTTTAATCATTACTTTATAATATTTAACATACGAGATATATGCTCAGTGGAAAGCATCACCGTGGACGGTAGAAAATAGCTTTTGTATTCGTCAAGGCTACGGGCTTTGTTGAAAATAGCAAGCATTTTAATGCATTAGGGACATAAGTAACAGCCCTTAAGAGGAAACCAGGTACTTTCCCTTTTGAAATTGGGGAAAGGGAATTTCACTTTGTAGAACAAGGTCACGTGGGTGTTAAATAAAGAAAAATCCCCGATAGTCACGTGATGACGCCACTTTACGCGCTCTTTTTCAGGCAAGCAGAAAGGAGGGCAAAACTCGGACCTTTTTGTATATAAGTGATGTGCGGATAAGAAGTCGAGAGACACAACGAGACACACAACGACACATAACGAGGGTACAACGCGTAACACACAACGCGTAACGCACGACACATCATGTAGGAAATCGCGCGCCGTATATTGCAGAAAATCAGTGTTTTACAAAGTAATCTGACGGGCAACCATTATCGTGAATGTTATACGAACCGAGAAACCCCAGACCACAGTGACTAATGTAAAGTTATAATAACACCGTAAAAGTGGAAGTAGCACGTAATGAAAACGGCTTCATCAAGTTCGCGATCAGTTATGTCGGGAGTCGCTCGTAGGGTTAGTGCCTCAAATGAACCATAAATCACCAATAAAGGAAGTCTACAGTGAATTAAGTGAACTTTCTCTGTTATTTGAGTCTACCAACAGTGTTACATACCCTTGTCATTCTTTCCCCCCTGAGTAAGAGACTCATGATCTACTAGAAGAAGCTTCGCCGGTGCAACCAAGGGAATCTGCAAGGTATGTACACTTAATGTAGAGAAATTCACCAGCATTAACCCGCGACCAACTCCAGGTCACCTGAAAGCGTCATATTAACAACCCAAAAATAATAAGACATATTGGCACCCGAACGTTGACGCTACTAAAACAACCACGACATATTGGCACCCTAACGTGGTGGCCACAAACTAAAACAACCACTGCTCTAGATGGCTTGTCGTTGAAACTGGAATGGTTCTGTTTTAGAAACACCTTAAGGCATTATTTTAAGCTATTTTAACCGCCACTTTATTTTAATTACCGTCTTTCAATTCACTGCACTTACCTTTTAGGAATACATTATTTTCGCTACATTCAGACTTGATACTGTGTCATAAACAATTACGTAAGCTATACGAACTATATATTTGTTTTGTCATCACCGAGGTTTATACCAATTATTAAAGCACATGGTTGTCATTCTGAACTATATGAGATGTTCTGTTTTTTCTTCATTCCTTCGATCATCTAAACAAGTGTATTTTGTTTAATTTTAGATCTTATAAGAATCAGAATACACATGTCTTTTTCATTTGTAAAAATGTAATAACACCATTGTGTAATTTTGTAAAATCTCTCCATATTTGAAATGATTAATATAGGGCATTCTATCAGTTGTGCAATATATATTCTTCTTTTGTTATATTTTCAGTTCCTTCTACTTTCAATGTTTATTTCATTTGAAAACTTTCTCTGAACCGAGTATACATACAACATTTGGAATCAGCATCTTATCTGTTTATTAATCTATCAAAAATCCGGTTTGAACCTGGCACAGACTATGGTATTTAGGTGTGCTTAAAAGCGACAACCCCATGCCAGTAGATTTACTAGCATGCGAAAGAGCTCCTACTTAAGGAAATTCCAGTAAACTGACGGCGATGATATGAATCTGCCAAATGACAAATAAGAAACAAATATTTTAATTCAATTCTTTTAAGTGATAATTTTTTTTATTTATTTTTGAAAAGTTATATTCATGACTGTACGAAAATAGTTAGTATAAAATAATAGTCTGTACTGTTCATTATACAGGGTTACTACAAAAGAAATAGACAACTTCAACTGCCTGTAAAACAAAAACTATTAGAGATAGCAACCTAATTATTTTGGAGGTATGTTGAGAAACTCTCAAAGTTTTGTTTGTTACTAATGGTAACGCTGTAGTGTTTTGTTTGTTGTTGCAGAAGCTGAAATGGTGGAAAATCCTGTGGAAAAGGCATATTGCGTGTTGGAATTTGCTAGAACGCAATCAGCAACTGTTGTCCGACGACATTTTAGAACACGTTACCACAAAAATGAAATGATGCGCTCACAAAAACCAGCATCGTCTTCATCATGTCGCAACATGTCGATGCGAAAGTCACGCCGTATAACCTTATCTTCTTCACTCAGAAACTGCAACATCTTTAATCTGTAAGGCATCATGTGCAGTCGCTTCCCCAAGATTTTCCATACAGTTTGCTGTGGAATTTGTAATTGCATGCTTGCCCTAGATGTCGATTTCTGTGGGCTTCTTATGCAGGCAGAACGAACACGTTCAACGTTTTCTTCCGAAACTCTTGGTCTTCCCGAGCTCTTCCCTTTGCACAAACATCCCGTTGTCTCGAATTTTCTATACCAGTCGTAGATTGACTGTCTAATCGGTGGCGTTTTGTGGTAACGTGTTCTAAAATGTCGTTGGACAACAGTTGCTGTTTGCGTTCTAGCAAATTCCAACACGCAATATGCCTTTTCCACAGGAGTTTCCGCCATTTCAGCTTCTGCAACAACAAACAAAACACTACAGCATTACCAATAGTAACAAACAAAACTTTGAGAGTTTCTCAACATACCTCCAAAATAATTAGGTTGCTATCTCTAATAGTTTTTGTTATACAGGCAGTTGAAGTTGTCTATTTCTTTTGTAGTAACCCTGTATATAATGAAGAGTTATTTTAATTAGTTGATTTTAAAGTTAATCATTGACTATCTGGTTACGATAGAATCGCATCAGGATATTGTGAAACTGAAAAGCAAATGTGACAACCAAGTGGGATGTGTTATTATTCTATTCATCAAATATTTATGCAAATAATCAGGAAATATAGCTAATATTTTATAGATGTATAAAAATTTACTGACAACAAAGCCATGAACCGAGAATACATAATTCTTGTGCAGTACATTTCCTCTCGTTGTTGCAAAAAGCAAGATGTCATCCTTGGTTTTTATGAGAAGTGATCGTCTGACCTGTTTGTTCACCACAGAGAAATAGCTGCACAGCAGATACCTTTAGCATTCAAATGGCGGGTAGCAACCGGAAATTCGGAATGTCACACTACATTTGCAGCAAGGAAAAATTGCTATCATCACAACTGTTGACGTGATGACATGTTCAATTTATCGCGCTCTACCTCCTAGTGGGAATGCGTTTCAAAATCATAGCCGCGCACATGTCTGTTGAAAAAAGAAGCACAAAATTGTAGCGCTGCGGTTATGGAAACCGTTGTACCAAATGTGAGAAGCAGAAATGTTCACTGACACTTCATTCAATTGAGCCCAGTTCAGTTATTGACAATTTATATGAAACAAGCACCTATCAACACTGCTAGGTGCGAAACATTTCCATACAATGTATTGTATCATTATTTAAACTGTGCTAGTTGCTCCCGTTAACATATGTCGTGCTTTCTTTATTTTCTATACAATGCATCTTTCATGAGTAGTTTCCAAAAGCGTGCAAAACTGCGTATTCTATTTTTTTTTTTTTTAGCTTAACATCCTATAACCTGGTTGGTCATATCGGACGATGAACAAAATTGGTGAAATGATTCTCAAATGATCTCGGAGTCCATGGAGCGTAAAGTTACTCGACATTCGTCCACTTAGAACAATAGAAAACCACGAAAAAACTTATCCAGGCAAATCACCCTAAGGGAGATTCGAACTCACGACTTTATCGATCTATATTTTTGCTACCAATGGGCATAAAATAATAAATGTAATGTCGTATTCGGTAATCTCTGTGTAAATAAGCTGCTCATTTTAGACATCCGGACCGAAAAACACAAATTAAAATATAACAAAAAAAAATCAGTGTTCCATTCACATGACTTTCTCTACATCTCTGTGTATTATAGTATTCTGAAAAATCGTATTGTTTCATTTACTTCATGCTAATCAAGATAAAAATTAGCAGAAATGGTGTTACCACTTAGTTCCTTAGGGAACACACCATGCTAACGCAGTGCTCAAATCTTTTAAAAGCTGGTTGCTTTGTGAATGAAATTCATGTCTTGGAATGGTCAGAGTTAAAGTGCCAGATAAAAGTTTTACGTGTTATAAAATTGAAACCAATAACAAGGAATATCTCGGAAAGGATTAACTCTCTACGACATAAGCTGTGAATTTTAACGAGCTCTACATGTTTTGTGTAGTAACTTTTTGTTTATTTCTTACGCCTTATTAGTTATGCAAAACTCGTTCCGAATGAAGAGGATTTCGGAGGCTATGCCTGTGGAGAATTCTAGTTATAAATTTTATTTGGCATATAACTATCGTTAATATATGACATTTTAATCAAAATCGAGCCATTTCTTAGAAAATCAAAATGTTCTAAATGTTTTCCCTGTATAATGAAGTTTGGGGTGTGAAATTTCTTGAAAATCTTTGTGTCGTATCTTAGAAAATGCTAAACTTAAATATCAAGTTTGGTATGTAACCGACTTTTCGGTTTTGAGTTGCCATGTTTACAAGAACACTGACGCACACACACACACTCGCGGACCTTTTTTGTAACATATATATATATATTTTTTTTTTCGAACAGGGGACCCTAACACTTGAATTCCCGGTGAAACCTTGCTATCGAATTTTCGGGTGAAATGCAATACCCTCTCTACCAATGCACTAAAAGGAAGCAAAAATTGCTCTACGCGTTTTATTTAGCCGTATCGTTGTTGTAAAACAGACCCCCACCTATAAACTTCCAAGAAACAAAACAATCTTGGCTCGTTCCTGCCTAAGTCATGACTTACAATAATATAGATAATAGTAGTAATTGAGGTACGGACATTTGTATTAAACGAGCGGAGTCATACGACCTTGTGTCCAAGTTTAAAATATTTATAAATTATGTTTAATTCTCTTTGCTTACCTGAATCAATACGTGTATTGACCTTACCTTAAGCGATGAAACAGCTGGCAGACTGTGATATGGCCGCGCCGTGGCCGAGTGGTTAGACCACTTGCCTCTCACCTAGACGGCCGCGGTTCAATCTAAAGCGACCGCATGTGAGATTTGTTGTGGACAAAGCGGCGCTGGGGCGGGTTTTCTCAGGGTACTTCGGTTTCCCCCGCCCTCGCATTCCACCGGTGCTCCGCCTGCAGTGCCATAAGTAGTTAAAGCGGGCGTTAAACACTACCCCCCCCCAAAAAAGACTGTGATATGTGCGCTTCCGTGAAAGCATTGACACATACAGTATATGACCTTAATCTTAAAAAATAGACTTTGTAAAACGAGAATACAAATTTAATTTATTAGTATGCTATTAACAATTAATATTAATTATTATACAGGGTGGGAGAAGAATAAGTACGAATATGTGTATCGGCGTTTGTTGTCGTATTTGCTGTTTTTTCCGTATTTTCTAAAGATTTGTTAATGAGGAAAATTTCACGATGGCTATTATTTCCCTCTCTCAGAAGTTCAGTGATTGTTAATAATAGATGTGAGGGCAGAATATAGATCGGTCTGAAATTTAAACTTACGTAACCAAAAGTTTTTGTCTTCATACAGTATTATTTGGTTAGGATTCACCATTATTCAGGCTTAAACTTAAAAATAATTAACACAACCACATGATTATGCTTTATTTAAATTTGGTTTTATTAAACAACTACATAAATCAAACCAACATGAGAGCTCTTGCATTTTCATTCCTTAAATTACAAAAGCACTCACTTTGTTCTTACAAAGTTGAGAAATTAAATTAAATATCAACACTTAAAAAAGTTTAAAATAGAAAATTAGGGCAACCTTTGTCACAGATCTTTTGATACAATGTTTGTTTGTTTTTGTTGTTGTTAGTGTTTAATGCCCGCTTTTACTACCTGGGCACCATAGGCGATGACACTGGTGATACATGTCATGAAGATATAGCGGGGGAAACCGGAGAATTCGGAGAAAACCCGCCCTTACGCCGGTTTGTTCAGCACAAATTTCACTTGTGGTCGCTTGGACCGAATCCGGGCCATCTAAGTGAGAGGCTAGGGTGCGATTCTACGGTGCAATGAATGTTCATTTGGGAAGATGGTGATTTAGAAATCGCCAATAATACAACCCCACGCAATATTGGTAATTTCCCAAGTTTTATAATACAATTATTGTTAAAATGACTTTACGGAATTTGCTTTGTGGAATACTGGAAGTGGATAATAGATTGTAGTTAATCTGTGAGTTTGGTTGTTCTACTGAGTTTAATATCGATTGTTACATGAGTACTTTCTGATTGTAGTTAATCTGTGAGTTTGGTTGTTCTACTGAGTTTAATATCGATTGTTACATGAGTACTTTCTGCTTGGTGTAAATATACGCTTAAGGATCTCTATAACTACCAAACGTATAATTAGATATTTGCTCATGTTCAGTATAAAATGCGAGAGCACATGCACACCGGAGGCTGCGTTTAACTTTGTTCACACTCCTCTCCTACTATTAGCATTCGGAAATCCCATCGCCCTTGACTAACGTCTGCTCTACTTGTCCAGCATTGGCGGTGATAAAGTATAGCGATAAATATTTCTCCTCCATTCCTAAGTACCGCTGTAGCTTGTCAAGGAATGCACTTAGATTTCTTCAGCTCACGAATGGGGAAAATTCGCGTACCATTTACGATAGTTTTAAATGAATAGGTGTATTTATTGAAATAACAGTATGCATACATCAATCTTCATCTATCACACGGTTCTATAGACGGTACGTGCTTTTGCTACACACACAATAGTAAGCAAAATTAAACAAAAAAAAAAAAAAACGAAAAGAGTAAGCACGAATATAAAAGGACAAAGATATTCAAATACAGCAATTTAAATTTACAACACCGAATAAACCGTATTCAGATACATTAATGTAACCTATTATAATAAAAATATATACAAACAATACTAACACCACAACAAAACAATGACTAAAATCCATGAAATAAAATAGTATGACAAAGTATATGTATGTAAAATATTATGATCACTTTTGTTTAAGTCTCCTTATCGCCCCCCTCTTCCCTATTTTCAGCCTTCTCAGCTGTCTTGTCTTAAATAGAAATTTACCTAATCCGACCGCGTCTTCCATGCCTGTCAGTAGCGTCCAACATGCTTCTAACTGCACATTCGCGGCGTAAAGGATCGCGCTAAATAATGTTCCCTCTATTCCTCCGTACCTCTACACCTTGCCAAGATATGGATCCACGACGCTTCCTCCTCGCAAATGTGGCAGATTTTCATACCATTGTCGTCAGTTAATCATCCGCCATACTCCTTGTCAATCTATACCTGCCCCTGTCTAATGAGTTTGGTACCTGTTTTGATGTATTGCTCCATACCCCACTCCGAATTTAGCCCGGACTGTACTTCCGGTGAAACCTGCACCGTGCATTGCACAGTTATTTGATGTTTGTCAATATCACAGAGGCGGTTCTTAATTTTTCTCCAAATATTCTGTCTGCTGCTTGTCCCGCCATCCAAATGAAACCCATTTCAATGGTTTTCAAACCTTTCTTTAATTCTGATGCCCACGTCGATGTGCCTTCCATTCTCAACGATTCTCAACTAATTAGAGATTGGTTTCACAATTCTCACCCAATATTTAACTGCTCTGATTTTGCACTCTTTCTTTTCGCCCCGTACCTCGAATTCCTTCATTATTCCGCAGTTGGCCAGATCCCTCTCTACTCCCGAATTCCTTTAAAAAATTGGGTCCTCATTTGGTCCAGATTTCATGTTTGTTCCCACCCCCATATTTCTCCTCCATATGTCATCGTGGAACTAACTGTTGCTCGGTTTACAGTTTCCATTAAGGTAACGATATATTTGGAATTCTGCAACGTATCCGAAGAGCTTCTGCTGCTTTCACCCTTATCTTATGTTTGTGATGTCAATGTGTTTTGTCCATTTTCCGTTCAATGTAAATGTGGGACCTAAGTAAACAAAAGACTTAACATTGTCCACTATCTGCCCTGCATATGTCCAGGTCTCCTCCTTGCTTATAACAGAACAATTGATTCACAATGTGCCAAGTCCTAGCGTAATGAGTTCGGTTCCTGTTTCAAGTTACTGCTTCATACTTAGTCCAGACTGTAATGTTAACTCGCAAAAATAATCAGAATTCCGGAATAAAGAACTACACTGTGTAATTAAATAACCTGTTGTGCAATTGGCTGAAGTGAAATAGGTGGTCATTCATCTGCTTGTTCAATAATGGCAGCCACTCAGCCCTTCAAATAATCTTGTATTTAAATGAAAACATTGCTTTAAAAAATCTGATGTGTTCCATTCACACGACTTTCTCTACGTATCTGTAACAAATTATTGTTAAAAATCTTATGCTTCTATTTACTTCATACTAAACGAGGAAAAAAAATTACCAGAAATACTCTTATTATTTGCTTTCCTTGTAAATAGAAGCGAAATAAGGGAGTATTATAGGTTAAAGTGATAATCAAAAGCTGGTTGCTATGTGACTGAAGCTCCTTTGTTTGTATGGACACGAGTTGACAAATTCCTGTATGAGAAAAGTATAAGTTTATAAAAGCTGAAACTAAAAACAAGGAATATCTATAACACGGTGATCTCCACGTAAAATGTATATAACATAGATTGTGTGTTTTAAAGTGCTCTAAATTTTTGTGTGGTAAGTTTTTGTCCATCTCTTACGGTTTAGCAGTTATGCAAAATTCTGTAAAATTCATCCAGAATAAAGTAGTCTTCAGAGGCTATTCCCAGAAAATTCAAGATATATATTTTATTTGTTAAGTAAATATCTTTAATATACGATATTTTAATCAAAATCGTTAGAGCCATTTTTAAGAAAATAAAAATTTTCGAAAAAGTTCCATGTAAAGGGTTGTTGGGGGTACGGGAATTTTCTTGAAAATCTTCGTGTCGCATCCTTGGAAGATGCCAAACTAAATACCAAGTTTGACTCTTAACGGAATTTTCGTTTTCGAGCTATGCAGCCCACAGAAACACACACATACAAATGGACCTTTTTCTAAAAATGCTCTTTTTTTATTCACGGAACGTCAAAATATATATTTCCGGTGAAATGTCGTCAATTTCTCTACTTGCTATCTGTATAATAAGCATAGAGGACATAGAGCATATTGTGACATTCACACGAGCTTCTGTACTATACAGGAACAAATTGCCCTTACAAAGGCTTATTGTTATCTCTACTTCATGCGAATCTAAATAAACCTCAGCACAAATGCTCTTATTACTCAGTTCCTTGTGAGAACCACAGACATTAGAAAATGCAATAGGCTAAATTCATAGGTAAATCTTGTGAAAGCCATCGCTAAGTAATGTAACTGAAATTTACTCCGTACTATGTGATCAGTATGAAAACAGTGAATATTGACTTCAACGCTCAGAAAATTCTAAACACTGGAATTTTAAAACCATTATTAAGAAATATCTCGGAAATGGTTATCTGTATATCAAAAATTGCGTTTTAACGATATCTAAATTCTTGATGTAGCAAGTTTTTGATTATCTCTTACGGTTTACCAGTTGTTTTTAAACACACACTTTTACTATTATGGTATCACAGGCACTGATTAGACATAGAATGAAGAACTAGCAGTGATGGAATGGGAGACTGCAGAAAAGCCGTCCCTGCGCCACTTTATCCAGCACAAATCCCACATGCGGTCATCTGGGATCAAACCCGGGTCGTCTTGGTGAAAGGCGATTGGTCTAACCAGTCAACCACGGCGCGACCTATACCAGTTTTGCTGAATGATGTATATATGCCACCGATACCATGTTTTTTAATGTATTTATTTAAAGTCACTTTATAAGAACAAAGGCCCTCAGCGACCACAATATTCTTATAAGAGCAATGTGTATACAAAAGATATAATGTGACGCTTATAAGGTAGACACATAATGTAACCAATATATCGTAATTCTTAGGTACTCGTTAAGACCATATATTAAAAAATCTGATGTGCTCCATTCACATGGCTTCCTCTGTTTTTTTGCTAATAAACTATGCTTACAAAAGATATCACTCTTTTACCCATATCATGCTAGCTGGGAAAAACATTAGCAGAAATTGTTTTATTCAGTCCTTCTTTCTAATCAGAGGGGAAATAAGAGAATACACTAGCTTAAAACGATAGTTAAATCTTTTAAAAGCTGGTCTCTATTTGAGCAATTGAAGTTCGGTTCGCTTTACCTGGTCAGCAATCAAACAAAAGAGAGATGAAACGGAAGCTGACTCCTTTGAGAATGCTTACGTAGTTTAAAATAGGAACCAATAAGAAGGGATATCGCTGAAACAGTCAACTCTGTAACAAAAATATATTACATAAATTGTGTTTTTACGAGATTTACATTTTTGTGCAGTAAGCTTTTGTACATTTTTTACAATATTACCTCTTATATATAATATATATTATATTTGTCATGCAAATATCTTTAATATAGGATATTTTAGCCAAAATCGTTAAGAGACATTTATGAGAAAAAAAGTCATGTAAAGGATGGTTAGGAGAGAGGATTTTTTTCAAAATGGTCATGTCGCACATTAGGAAGATACTTAACTTAAATATAGAATGTGGTATTTAATGGCCTTTTCGGTTTTGAGCTATTCTGTCTACAGACACACACACACACACACACACACACACACACACACACACACACGCATATTCCTTGTTCCAATATTTTTTTTCTTTGGAGGGGGTAGCGAGGGGGACTTCAGGGACCTAAAACTACATTTTCTGTGAAATCTCAACTTCGAATTTTTTGGTGGAATACAATATCTGCTCTACTTATTTTGAGAGCTACTGCACTATGCTCTTCATTTTGGTTATAATAAAGGAGATAAGGAAGGGGCTTATATGCATAGTACGTGTAGAGAAACGCAATTGTAGCCGATTTTGTCTTTGGAGTACAGAGTGTTGGTTCTTGGTTCTATAGCGCGGTCTTGCAAGCATTTACTTGTAGCGTCGGTACGGGCAACATTTATTATAAGCACCTGACACATCAGGCCGCTGACCGTTGGGTGGAAGACAATCCTATAGTCAGTCATTTCAACTTAATGTTTTCTCATTGACTACAGGCTCTAAGGGAGAAAGCCAAAAAGGCGTGTCTATATCTTTGATCTATTTTTATTGCAAAAATGTCCAGCTGAATCTGCAAAATCAATGTGTCAATAAGCAATTGTTAATTGAGAAGCGCGGTCTTATCTGTAGATTTTCTATAAATGTGGAAATATAAATACAAATTATACAGACGGAAGTAACACCTGCTGCAGAAAACCTAATTAATCAACATAGATAAGTACTTTATATTATAATTTTTAAGACAGTGAAAACTCGTGGTAAAAATTGTGTGAAAATTTGTTTCAAACAAAATGTAGACAAACAATCTGATGCTGTAGGTTCTATGCATACAGCATTTTCTACTCGCTCTTTTACAAAATATACTTACATATTTGTTAATTAATTCACATGATAGTTGGTTTAACTATGAAACCGGAGCTTAAACTATTACGGTATTGTAAGTTGTCATTGGGGTATGTCATTCCCAGAAAACTAAAGCCATTCATTTTATTTGCCATACAAATATCTTACATATAGCGTTTTCATCAAAATAGTCAGAAGAATTTTAATATAATGAATAAAAATGTTTTTGATATGAAAGGATAGTTTGGAGTGGGTGGAGTTTTTTAAAATCTTTGTATTGCATTCTTGGAAGTCGCTGAACTCAAATACTAAGTTTGGTGTTTAACAGAATGTTTTTGGTTCAGTTATGTTGTTCAGACACACACGCGCGCGGGCGAATATTTTCCTAAGAACATTTTGTTTGATTTGTGACGCCCCAAAAATTTGTTTCCAGTGAAACCTCATTATTTCATTTGTGGATGCAATGCAATACTTCCTCTACTCAAAATAGATAATTAACTAATTATCTAATTCTGTTTTGATTACAATATAAAGGGAAAGAAAAACATACAAGTATTACATCCTTTATAGTATATTCCTGAAAGTATAAGAGCGAAAAATTATAGCTCTCAATGGAGAAAGACGTGGTTGCTTTCTATAAATCAGAATTGACGAGCTTTCTCTGCAATAGCCGAAACATTGGAGAAGTTTGTAAACTTAAGTGAACGCATGAACGCTTCGTAACTTCGCAACGAATGGAAAGAGATGAATTCACTCTGCTCTTTACCTAGAGTTTATGCATCCATGCTCCGAGCAAACATTCTTTGAACAATTTTGACGCTGTAAAAACAGCGTTGAAAATTGTTTCGTCGCGATCGTTTCACCTACTAATATGCCGGATTCGTATGCATCTGGCTTCACCTAGAGGCTGTGCGTGTGCTATAAATCCGGAAGTTTTTCTTTGCTAACATGAGTTTAAAGTCTAATTTACACTTGTGGTAATTTAAGCGTGAGATGAAAATGTTTGCTTAGGTATAGAACTATGTGTACAGCCACAGCTGAAACGTTTGCAGTGTAGGTTTATATGATGTTTAGAAAACGGAACAAAGTCGCCAAAGGTGAATATGTGCTGAAAAATTTAGCATAAAACTAGAAATATTACGACACAATGTGAGCTTTGGAAATTTAGGAGCTACGTAAACAGATTGAGTTAGTTGTAATTTATTATTTCTCTATTATATACCTATAATAAGTATAGAGTGTACTGTATTTTACCATAAAATTCCGTATGGAGTTTTCATTGGAAACAGAGGAATCCTAAACTTAATAAACATATTTTTAGAACATTTATGTACTCATACGTGCCTGATCTGCTCTACTAAAAACGGAGTGCCGGATACACACCATACGTCACGTTCTTCAAGATATAACGTAAAGTTTGCTTTGAAAACCTAACTCCAAACTATACTTTGCAGATAGAACAATTTTTGTAATTACTTAAAATTACACTAATGATTATCATTAATTTCGGCTAAGATGGCTATCGTAAGCTGCCTGAAAATAGTCTCTGAAGACCTTTTCATTTAATAGAATTTGTATAATGTGTGTTGACTTTAGAAGCCATAAGCCCAAACAAAAGAATGGACATGGATTTCAAAGCATTTGTAGATTATGTTCAATAAACCATTTGTGACAGTAACCATTTCCGAAATGGAAATAGCGTTTTATTTATGGACGCTCTTTAACTACTGTGGTTCTCAACGTCCCATTCTAAACTGGGCGTGAAAGACCGCTTAATTTTGCTCAGAGGCCTCTCTATCAGGCTTGAGGTTCTTTTACGTGCCGTAAATCTACGACACGGGACCAACGGCTTTATTTCCCTTCCGAAGGAAGCCATGCTAAGGATTTTACACCGATTTTTGAACCCGCGACCTTGAGTATATGAAGTCTGCACGGTAACCATGACACCATGGGGGGGCGATAACCATTTCCGAGATATCCGTTTTTCCTTGTATACATTTTAGAATATTTCATATGCTTTTAGATGCTTGGCCACATCCCTTAATTTGTTTAATTGTTATATTTATACCCCACCTTTAACAACAATCTATATTGGCAGCCTTTTTATTTTTGGAACTTATTGACTATTGTCAATGCTATTAACTGGTGAGCATTTGTCATTGGATTTTATTACCTTTGGATTTTATACGAGATCAGGTTATTATCGTGCTCTTGAAAAGGTTATCTTTGTTTATAGTAACCTCTCAGAAAACACACTTGATTATTTCGGAAGTCGCTGACGCTTTGCAATGCACCAATGAATGCATCACTTCAGCCAATGAATGCCTATATATCACAAATGACCAACGTTAACTATACGTGGACTAAAACTGCTTTTCTTGTGAATTACACGAGTTCAAGTGGTGTTTACTTTGTATTCTTAAATATGTAGAAGCCTTGGGACGTAACTAGCTTTGATGTTAGAAATAATAGTGCCAATAATCCAATTAGTTTTCCTCACATAAGGGATTCGTTTAGTCAGTTGTTAGTGAAGTGAGGGTTTCGCTTTCGCACGTTAAATAAGAGCGCGTGATTACGGAATCAGCAAGGTTTTGGCATTGAGATATCGGTACTTGAGTAGACTAAACTATTTCAGGCAGGAACCATATTCTCTATTTACATGAATCTTGGTACGATATTCACGATGTAAGAAAAGGATGGGATGACGGTAGTTGCTCTCGCTGCCTTTCAGCCCATGTGTCACGTGGAAATAGAAACATGATCTTGAGGTAGCCAGGGTTGGATTGAGGACTGCTTAAATTTGTCTTCTAAAAATATTCGGGTAGTCTTGGCTAATTCACATCACGAGGTGAATGCTGAAATATTTGAAGCTTGGTTAAAAACCAATTAAGAAAACATTCCTCCTATGAGTGTTGTTGTGTTAGATAATGCTAGTTATCACTCCTGGCTAAATAATTAAAATTCCCAACATTTCCAGCAAAAAGACGAAATGATCAAAGTCATGCAAGAACATACTTTAGATTTACTCACTCCACTTCCTATAAAACCCTGCTTTTGAAGTCAGTATCTAGAAAGTGTATGTAATACACGCAATGGCAAAATATCTTGGCCATGAAGTCTTCGGGTTACCAGCATATCATTGAAGTCTCAATCCGATTGAGCTCATATGGGCACGCCTTAAACATACTGAAAGAAGGCGGAATACAACTCCTTCTATAAGTGACAATGTGTGCAAAATGTTGAGAGAATGTTTGCCGAATATGTATGGTCGGGATGTTTTCCATGGCAATGTTTCCTTTGTGATACATGAGAGTGAAAGCGATGAAGGTGAAGACAGAGGTAGATAGTATTACCACTGTTTTTTTTTGGGGGGAGTGTTTAACGCCCGCTTTAACTACTTACGGCACCGCAGGCGGTGACACTGATGATACGTGAATGAAGATGGAGCACCGGTGGAATGCGATGGCGGGGGAAACCGAAGTACCCGGAGAAAACCAGCCCCAGCGCCGCTTTGTCCACCACAAATCTCACGTGCGGTCGCTTGGGATCGAACCCGGGCCGTCTAGTATTAGTACCTTGTAGTACTCCAATTACCTTAACAAGAATTTTGGTAACGATATTATTCGCTTGGCACTTGGTTTATGAACCATACTGTCAACAGGCATACATACGAACCTTTGGCTAAAATGCTTTATGGAACTCAGGGAATCCCAAAACATATATTACCGGTGAAAACTCCACATCGAATTTTTTGGTGAAATACTTCTCTGTCCACTATGTATATTGTACACACAGGCTAAAGAAAGGAATAAAGTAAACGAATGAAGACTTCTCATTTGAAAAAAGAATAACTATTTGGAAATGTATACCAATAAAGAGGGAATGGTTAATGTATATTACATAAATTATGTGTTTTAAAACATCTAAGTTTTTTTTTTAGTAACTTTTTGTCTATCTCTTACTGTTTACCAGTAATACAGGTTATCCAGAATGTAGAGTACTTCAGGAACTATACCCAGATAATTTAAGAGCTGCATTTAATTTCTCATTATGTAAAATATATTTTGTTATATGGCATTTTAATTGAAATCATTAAATGCACTTTTAGAGGAAATCAAATATTATAAAAAAAAAAAATCTTCCATTTAATGCGTAGTTTGGGGTGGGGGATTTTGTTTCATATCTTCGTGTCGCATCCTTGGAAGATACCCTCTGAACTTAAATACCAAGTTCAGTACTTAATGTTTTTGGGTTATGTTTGCATGTACCAGGACATGTTTTATAAAACAGCTTTTGTAAATCCAGGGCCCTTAAAACATGTAATTCCGATGAAATATCGATATAGAATAGGGGTGGAATTCATCTCTACCTAATAATATACATTGTGCGTGGTAGAAAAAGTAAAACTAGTATTGGAAACTTCAGAGTGAAAAAAGGAGCTGTCAGGTGCACAATTTTATATGGATGTACTAAAAAGTTTTAATAGTCGTAATCATTGCATAACAATTGAGAAAATTATAGGAAATGATACCGAACTATGGAAAGGGAAAAACTTATGGCGATTTCAACAATCAACAATGTGACCAAACAGGATATTATGGATGAGTTGTGGAACTACTGGGAATGAACTCTAAATTACCACATAAATTCTCGTTTAAGTTTGTTTTCATTGATTAATATATGAAAGCTTGTTTTAATTTCAACGGTGTTTCTTACGACAGAAATTTTGGAGCCCACTTCCTTTTACAGAAGTATTAAGAATTTTTAGACAAGGTTTTACAGGAAAAATCTTTATTTGCACTGCTACAGTGAATAAATTTCTAAATAAACACGCTGCACTATAAGACTTTTAAGCGTTTAACTTTTCTGGAATGCGTAAACAAGAATAGAAAATATACAATTATAGGTTGTCCCCGAATTTACTTTTTTTCACATAGGCAACCCTATTGATAAAAGTGAAGATAAAATACCTCTACTGTAGTATTGTACTGTTGTCCTCCGTAGTCTATGTGTAACATGCTAGCCTCTGGTTCCCAAGGTTGCAGGTTCAAACTCAGCGGAGGGCGTTGAATTTTTTCAGGTGTAAAAATACTTAGCATAGCTTCCCTCGCAGGGAAGTAAAGTCGGTGATCCCGTATTGAAGATTTACGGACAAAAAAGAACCTCAAGCCTGATAAAGTGGCCTGCGAGCAAAATTAAGCGGTATTTCACACCCAATATACAATGGAACATTAACAACAGCAGCAGCTAAAGAACGTCCATAAATAAAATTCAATTTAATTATATTAAGTTAGGCTACTTACTTAAGTTTCAGTTATTTTTTTACAAATGTTCTTGATTACCTATACGTACTGTCTCCGCAAACAACAAAGTATATTTAGTGTACTAAAATTTAGCTATGGTCGTTACCTCGATTTATGCTGTATATATTAACTGTTTAAATAGTAAAGAATAATGATCTGAATACTAATTTCATATTCCATAACAATAATAACAATAATAATAATAGCAACAAAGCTAATTATAAATCCCAAGATTATCTGTTAGGTAGCTGCATTAACCTACATTTCCGCAGCTGTGTTTACGAGTGGTTAAAGTGACGGATTTCTTACGAAGAGGTTCCCGGTTCAAATACCACTCTCGAATGCATGTTTTCAAACCTATAATACTAAATATATAATGAACCTATTTCTAGGCGTTTCAATAAAGTTTATGGTATTACTGCACATGAATACATTTCTAAAATATCCAGATCCCATTTTGAGGATGATACCTCCCTGCACTCAAAGAGTTATAGCTCGTAACTGAGTACAGTTTATCTTGTATACTCCTTAAAACATCAAACCACAATACCGGCACGCATGCGCGCTTACACATGTTACTTCAAAAACTGGACGCAATTCCGTAACGCCCTATGTACTTACATGAACAAATCTTATATAAAAAGTCTGATGTGTTCCACTCACATGATTTTTCTACATCTCTGTAACAAATGATTGTTGAAAACCTAATTCTTCTATCTATCTCACGTTAATCCAGATAAATACTAACAGAAATGTTCTTATTATTTGCCTCTTGTAAGTAGAAATGGCTTGTTATTTATCGACACACCTTAACTACCGTGGTTCTCAGCGTCCCATTCTAAATTGGACGTGAAAGACCGCTTAATTTTGCTCAGAGGCTTCTCTGTCTGGCTTGAGGTTCTTTTACGTGCCGTAAATCTACGACACGGAACCAACGTCTTTACTTCCCTTCCGAAGGAAGCCATGCTAAGAATTTTCACACCCTAAAAGAATCCACCGTCCTCCGCCGAGTTTGGACCCGTAACCTTTGGTATATGACCACTACACTACGGAGGGCGACTTGTAAGTAAAAGGTAAATAAGGGAGTACAAAAAGCTCAAGCGTATTTTTTTAAAAGTCGGTTGCTATGTGATTGAAATCTGCTTCGTTGCATAAGTAGGAGTTGAAAAATTTCCGTATGAGAAAAGTTTTAAGTATTTTAAGACTTAAACCAATAACAAGAATATTTCGGAAGTTATAAATTCCACGAAAAATTGTATGACAAATTGTTTCTTTTATCGAGATCCGTTTTCTTTGTGTAGTTTTTGTCTATCTGTAACGATTTATCATTTCTGCAAAATTCTTCAAAAACCATTCCAAATGAAGAGGTCTTCAAAGGTTATTCCCTGAAAAATTAAAAGTACACGTTTTGTTTTCCGTGTAAATACCTTTAATATACGGTATTTTAATAATAATCGTTTGACCTAATTTTGAAAAAAATCAAAATTTTCGAAATTTTTTCCATGTAAAGAATAGTTTACGGTGGCCGGATTTTCCTCAAAATCTTCGTGTTGCATCCTTGGAAGATACAAATTTTAAATACGAAGTTTATTATTTTACAGACTTTTCGTTCTTGAGTTATTATGTTCACAGAAACACACACATTCGGCCATTTTTCTGAATAGGCTTCTTTTTTATTCAGGGAAGTCTAAAAGTGTATTTCCAGTGAAATATCATTATCATTTCTTTTTGGATTGATAAAATAATAAAAAAAATATTCATGAGAGTCCTTCAAAGAAATATTCTTTTAAGTATTTTGATTAGAGGTGTATTAATTTCAATACCTTCTCTACCTATGTACTTTGTACTAAGTAGAGAAAGTAAAAGCTTGATTTAAAGAATTATGTTACTGTAAAGTAATAACTTGCATTATTTATTCTAATATAAATTAAATTTGTGAGAATGATACTCAATTTTTTTAGTCTCAACTCAAATCTTTGTATACATAGTTCAAAGTGCCTCTGAGATTGCACCAATTGCTGCAGAAGACATTGACATTGAGAATATTTACTTTCGGTTTTTGTCGTAGCCTGCGCATTTTGAAGTATGTTAGACAAGAACGGCGAGGTTAGCCCTCGTTAAGACATCAATATCAGAGCGTAAGTTGGGGACAACAGGCAGCGCGTCAGGATATTTGCTGGTGTCAACAAACGGAAATTATGTGTTGTCTCAGCAGGGCATACATCCCGTGGGAAACCGCAGATGCAACACTCCTATGTCAACGTGAAGCTACTATATCTGTAACGGGAATCATCGTGCGTCGTCTAGTCTACAAACAAATTGCATTGTAGATTAACGTGTTCATTGAATGGGCGTCTTAGTTGTTTTTTTTTTGTTTTTTTTTTTTAACTTTCTTTATACGAACTATGTACATAGTGTATAGAGAAGGTATTGCACTCCACCAAAAAATTCGACACAGAGATTTCACCGGAAATATATGTTTTAGGGCCCCCTTTATCTAAAAATAATATTTTCATAAAATGGTCCGTGTGCGTGTGTGTGTGTGGGTCCGTGTGTCTATGTGTCTGTGAACATGATAACTCAAAAACGAAAAGTCGCTAAAATACCAGGGATGCGACAGGAAGATTTTGAGAAAAATCCCCCCACCCCAAACTACCCTTTACATGGAACTTTTTCCGAAAATTTTGTTTTTCTAAAAAATGGTTCTAACGATTTTGATTAAAATATCGTATATTAAAGATATTTACCCGACAAATAAAATTTATATTTTGAATTTTCTGGGAATAGCCTCTGAAGACTACTTTATTCTGAGTGAATTTTTCGGAATTTTGTATAACTACTAAACCACAGGAGATAGACAAAAACTTGCCACACAAAAAATGTAGAGCACATTAAAACACACAATTTATGTTGTATACATTTTTTTCTTGGAGTTGAATGTTTTTGAGATATTCCTTGTTTTTGTTTTCAGGGTCGAAAATCTTAAACTTTTCTCATACAGGACTTTGTCAACTCATGTCCATACAAACAAAGGAACTTCAGTGACATAGTAACCAGCTTTTGACTATCGCTTTAACCTATACCACTTCTTTAATTCCTTTTTACTTACAAGGAAGAAAGTAATAAAACTATTTCTGCTATTTTTTCTAGATTGGCATGAAGTAAATAGAGACATAAGCTTTTTAAGAATAATTTGTTGCAGGGATATAGAGAAAGTCATGTGAATGGTGCACATCAGATTTTTAATTATTTCATTTGTATAGTCTTCTTTAACTTCAATGGTCACATTGGGGGCTTTGACTGGTGAAAGAACTCGTATTACTGTAGGTAAATGTAAATGGAGTTTTATTCATGGACGCTCTTTTACTGCTGTGGTTTACAGCGTTCCTTTCTATCTTGGGCGTGAAAGACTATTAATTTTGCTCAGAGGCCTCTCTATCAGGCTTGAGGTTCTTTTACGTGCCGTAAATCTACGACACGGGACCTACAGCTTTACTTCCCTTCCGAAGGAAGCCATGCTAAGGATTTTTACGTCCAAAAAAACCTATCGTCCACCGCCGAGTCTGAACCCTCGACCTTGAGTATGTGAAGTTAGTATGAATCATTACAACACGGAGGGCGACGTATTACTGTAGGTTTTGAAACATTAGATTACACGCACGTTCATTCTCACATTCATACTAACAGACTCTGTAGGGGATATGGAATAATTCTGGTTAAAGAAAAATTGCCCACCCCAGCCGGATAATCGAACCCGACACTCCGGGTGAGAAGTCAGCTCGCTGAACAGTCGACCACGGAGGCAGTCAACGTCTTCATTTTGTTGGAATAAGCATTTAAACCCTAAACAGATGTGCGTTGCTTTATAACGTTAGCGCTCTCGAGAGGATTTTTTGGCATTCAAACGAAAACGAGATTCAAAGGCGTGTATCTGTATTAAACACCTGATATGTTTCTCTTTATTAAATACACTGCTTGGTGAGATATAAAAGATGGCATCATATGAATCATAAAGAGAAGTGTGAGGCAAAGGGGAAAGGGCGAAGAAGAGAGTTTTCTCGAAAGTGGGTGTGAAAACTCACGCAGCGCCGTAAGGGTGCAGCTGCTATAAAGTTGAATATGAAATGAGTTTTCAAAGTTGGACATAAAATATATTTTCAGACAGCATGGCCTAAAATTAAAACTTATAATATTAGTGAGATAAAATTATTATACCATTCCATTGGGACCAACTTTGGTTTCAAGTCCATCAAATGAAAATTACACTTTATACTTGCAGTTTAATAATCCGAACTGGTTTGACTAGGTTTTAGTTTTCATTGTCTTTTAATCGATTAATTTCTCTTGGTGCTCGTATCATCTATTCACAATACAATTCCTCATACTTCAGATTATCGTAATTCATTGTAAAGCTAGCGTATATGTTATATTGGCAGCTTTGCGATTTATTTGATTTAAAATGTTGTTCTTTTATCTAGTATAACCTAGAAAAATATTAAATGGCTCAAAATAGAATTCAGAAAAATGTGTTCCATGTAAACGAATTTCTCTACATTTCTGCAACAAAACATTATTAAAAAGCCTATGCTTTATGCGAATCGAAAAAAATAGCAGAAATAGTCTTATTACTTGCCTCCATGCACGCAGAATCAAATTAAGAGAGTACCATAGGTTGAAGTAATAGTCAGAAGCTGGTTGCTATGTGACTGAATTTCCTTTGTTTGTATGGACAGGAGTTAGCAAAATCCTGTATGCGAATACGTTTTTAAAGCTGTAATCAATATAAAGGAATATCTAAAAAACGATAAACTGCACGAAAAAAAATGTTATTTACAACCATAACAAAAACAAATCTAACTAAATAGATGGAATTGCGAGATATACAGACCTCTCAATTTCAGTGTCTTAAATAACCCCTTTCTCTTTAAATAAGCTCTGTATGCTATTCAAATTTATTAAGCTCAATAGGAGCCTTAAACTTAAATTTCACCATATATTTAATTAAAAGTTCGCAAAGCTTTTAATTGTAACTTTTTTAATGGTTTATACATGACATAAATTCTGTGTTTTTTCGTGAAAAAATATGCATATTTAGTGTAGTAAGTTTTTGTCTATCTCTTACGGTTTACCAGTTATGCAAAATTCAATAAAAATCGTCCAGAATAAAGAAGTCTTTAGAGGCAATTCCCAGAAAATTCAAGATGTACGTTTTATTTGGCATGTAAATATCTTAAACATAAGAAATGTTAATTAAAATCGTTAGAGCCGTTTTTTTTTCACGTAAAGGGTACACACAAACACACACTCACACACACACGCACACACAGAGGACCTTTTCCCAATTTTCTTTTACTCAGGGGGACCCAAAAATGTATTTCCGGTGAAATCTCGGTATCGAGTTTTTGTGTGCAATGCAATACCTTCTCTATGCACTATGTACATAGTACGTGTAGAGAAAGTAAAAAAATTAAATGGAAGAACCACTAAAATTGCACAAGTAAAGAGTATTACACTAGAGATGCTAAATATAAAAAGCAATGTGAAATAGCATTTAACCACCTCATTTTCTAAAGTAAGGCAAAACATGTTTTAAATGATTTTACTGAAAATGTGCTCTTTGTTTATTTTGAAGAGAAAAATAAACAGTGGAAATACTAATACTTTTATTACAGCTAAATAGCATATAGAGAGAGATGAAACACATTTCAATTACTTTACTAAGATTGTACACTCCCACTTTGGTTTGCATAGCCTCTAATTGATTTTACTCTTTTGCTTCAGAGTTCTAAGCGATAGCGTTCACGCACATAGATTACATTCACATGTTTCTGCTGATTCATAAAAGACTTGCACTACTCAAACTAACATTAAATTTGACATAAATGTTCAGTAATTCATTTTTATTCCAGTGAAATAAACGATATCTACGTAGTTAATTAAAATACCTATAAAAAGTCATAACTGATAACATTTATGCAGTGCATTTTATTTCAACAATATTCAAGCATAGTTCTAGAATATATTTTAGTGGAAATGTTTATATTTAATTCGTAAGTCAAATTCACTTGAATATTCCCAACTATATTCAACGGAATACATTACGAAGTTTTATATTTTGGATTTTTGTAATAATAGGTTATGCGTGTAGAATACATGCTCCAGCAACTACAAATAAACAGTAGAAGTCTTCTTCATTGTAACCCAAATATCCAATGATTAAATTTTGTGCTAATATCAAAAATAATCAACATAGTTGTAACTACCAGGATAATTTATGTTTTGAGCACCCCTAGCGAGTTAACCTTACATGAAAGTCTCTGATATCTCTTACAAACACGTGAGTTGATCTCTTTCTAAAGGAGATTATTCTTAGTTTCAGGAATCAATATAATATTGAAATTTTACAAATTTCAGAACATTTAGATCTCTCTGACTAAAGGTAAAATATGTCACAATTATTAGAAGTGTTATATTGATTTTCTTATACTCGTAAAATAAAACAATACTTTTTAGCATTGTATCATACTCGTAGTATTATTTACAACCATAACAAAAACAAATCTAACTAAATAGATGGAATTGCGAGATATACACACCTCTCAATTTCAGTGTCTTAAACAATACCTTCCTCTTTAAATAAGCTCTGTATGCTATTCAAATTTATTAAGCTCCATAGGGGCCTTAAACTTAAATTTCACCATATATGTTCATTAAAAGTTATAACACATTCTGTCATACCTGAAATTATAATATTTTTCATTCATAAAAACCCTTTCCGGCCAGAAGTTGCGTAAATAAGTATTCTTCAATTCCTGCATTCAGACTTGAAGTTTTATAGCGGTATTTAATTGCTATGCTGACTTTTTGGTGGACTTCAAAGGACATTTTTAATGTTTAAGAAATCAACTACAATTATAATACTTTCTCTAACTTGATGTACATAGAGCACGATTATAAACTAGTTGTAGCAAAAGGTTTCTCATCGTGTGGAAAGTGTAATGCTATATTCACAATGAGATGCAAGCGCAGACGTAATGTAGCGTAAGTGCAAGAGCGAGGGAAGACCATTCACAATGCAATCGTAAGCGTAACGCAAGAAGTCTGGATTTGTAAATCAAATACGGATATCTTCCAAGAGTACTGCAAGATTCAAATTGAATAACATAACCAATAATTCCCTTAAGAAAATTTACTCTCTTTTACAAATAAATATGCTATAAAAATCTTACATACTAACAACTGACGCTCAGGCAGTGAAGTCACAATAATTTGCTTATTCAAAATTATTGTAAATAGTACAAGCATAGAGACTGCAGAAAATGATATAGCTACACATTTAATGAACAAAAATTATCCGTCTGCGCCTTCGATTTATGAGAACCAAGAAATCTAGACGCAAAGGATAATTACAGCCTTCAAAACAAGGATTCGCAAGGAGACTGTCATAGCCTCTTGCGGGAAATTAGAGATTGCGTGGAACTGCACGGTCAAATAGAAGAGCATAAATGTACAGCAGGCCCTGTCAAATCCTGTAGTGTGATCGTCTGTTGTTGATTTCATAGATAGTGCATAGAGAAAAGAAGCAGACTTCATCATCTTTGCACACAACGCGTTGCGTTGTATTGCGTTGCGTCTTGCATGTTTCTATGTGAATGCTTACATTAAATAATATGAGTTCAAATTCTTGCGCTTACATTGCGGCTGCGCTTGCATTTCATTGTGAATGTAGCATAAAACAGATTAAATTGAATAAAGAAGCAAATGCATTAGAACAACTTCATTGCTTCCTGTACAAAGTATAATAAATGTTCATCATGACTTCTTTCTGTAACACTGCATACTCTAATCTATGAGTTCGTCTCAAATTCTTATGGGTTATATCTGGGTAATACGGCTACTTCTGTTCCTATAAGAAATCGTATAATTTAGTCATGAAGTGTCTTTGAATAGACACAGAAACCACACTTCTCATTTCGTGAAACAGCTCTAACAGTGATCTCGCTCCTCACTTGTATACATATCAATTCTGATTTTGGGTTGAGATCATATTTTACTTACTCTACTGCGTAGAATTAATGGATGTGGCAATGTTTTAAATGCATTTAAACTTATAGCTACCCTCTGTTCAACAATTGTTGATCAACATAGTGTCATATGACAAATTTATAATGACTAGCTTTAATATACTAACAAAAAATATTTAGAGACCCTTAATGCCATAAAAAGATTGCATTGGATATAAATAATTCTAAAGTCTTTTGATGTTAATATTTTCCTATCTTTTCGTTTACAAATTATACAAAAGTCAATCAGAATAAAGAAGACTTCATAGACGTTCGAAAAGATTTAAATACAAAATTAGATTTTCCTGGAAATATATGGTATTTTAATCAAAAAATATCTTAAATATTTTCAAGAAACGATATTTTTAATAGACAACGGAGAGAAATATTTGGCTAATCATTCAACCAGAACTATATTTTTATTTAATTATGCTATTCTAAGCTAATTTCCTAATAAATTATATATATTTTACTTATTATTACACAAATTCTTCTTTTAAGTTTAAAATACTTTCAGTGTGATGGATACTTTTAGGGGGGGGATTTTCTTATGGAAGACGTTGAACTTAAAAACCATGTTTGAAGTTGAACCGACTATTTCGAAACTAAATTTTTGGGATAAATGCAAACTTCCACTACTTACTAAAGATAGGTAGTAATGTAATTAAAAAAAAATAATGTTTGAGAAGATAAGTACTTAAATGTTTTAGTTGACACGCTGACACTGATGACGTCACTATTTTTACTACCCATTAGGATATTGCTACTGCAACTTTCATTTAGAAGCTACTCTCAGAACCTTAATAGCTTGGGTCGAAATGTGGAGAGTTTCCTTTAATTACCGGAAATTGAACCCCAGTCTTTCCGCTCCTATAATATTGCAAACTAACCCAATTCCTTGGAAGCATTGTGACCAGGTATCTTTTGTTCACATTAAGTTACGTCTCTTCTGGCATGAACTCTAAATTAAGCCTTGCTTATTCCAGATAGCGCATCCTCTACATCGGTCATCTTAACGCATACAATGGAATCTTTTTACTTTCTCTATACATACTGTGCACTTCACCCAAAAATTCGATACCGAGATTTCACCGGAAATATATGTTTTAGGGTCCCCTGTATCCAAATAAAGCATTTTCAGAAAAAAGGGCCGTGTGTGTGTGAACACGATAACTCAAATACGAACAGTTGATAAAACACCAAACTTGGTATTTAAGTTTAGTATCTTCCAGAGATGCGACAACAAGATTTTGAGAAAAATTCCCCCACCCCAACTACACTTTACACGGAAATTTTTTCGAAACGATTGATTTTTTAAAAATGACTAACGATTTTGATTAAAGTATCACATAATAAATATATTTACCTGTCAAATAAAATGTACATCTTGAATTTTCTGGGAATAGTCTCTGAAGACTACTTTATTCTGGATGAATTTAACGGAATTTTGTGTAACTGCTAAACTGTAAGGGCTGGATCAAAACTTACCACACAAAAATGTAGAACACGTTAAAACACACAATTTATGTTATATACATTTTTTGGTGCAGTTTGTCGTTTTTTATATATTCCTTGTTTTTGTAGAGCATTGAGAAACATACTTTTCTCATACAGGAATTTGTCAACCCCTGTCTATACAAAGAAAGAACATTTAGTTACATAGCAATCAGCGTTTGACTAACATATCGTATATTAAAGATGAAAAATAAAATGTAAATTTTGAATTTTCTGGGAATAGCCTCTAAAGACCTCTTTATTCGGAATGAATTTTGCATTACTGGTAAACCGTAACATATAGACAAAACCTCACTACACCAAAAATGTAGATGTTAAAACACACAATTTATGTCATATACGTTTTATGTTTTCGTTGAATTGATAATTTCTGAGATATTCCTTGTTGTTTGTTTCAGATTTGAAATAATTGAACTCTTTTTTTCACACGGAAAGTTATAAACTCCCCTTACATAGAAACGGATTTCATGCACATACACCCGGCTTTTAAAATATTTGACTTTCGTATTAACCTAGTGTATTACCCTGTTTTCCTGCTATTTGCAAGATAGCAAGCAATTAAGACAATTTCTGCTAACGTTTAATGTTTATCTCGATTATTATTAAAGTAGATAGAAGAATATGCCTTTTAACAATAATTTGTTATAGCGACATAGAGGACAGCGTCGCCTGGTCCTTCAATGTGAAACATACTACAAGAAAAATCTTATGTGTTCCATTCACATGACTTTCTCTACATTTCTGCAAAAAATATCATTAAAAACTAATGCTTCTATTTAATTCATGCTAATCGAGAAAAGTTAGCAGAAATAGTCTTATCATTTGCTTCCTTGTAGATAGAAGCGTAATAAGGGAGCACCAAAGGTTGAAGTGACAGTCGAAAGCTGGTTGCAATGTGACTGAAGTTCCTTTGATTATAGGACAGGTGTTGACAAATTCCTGTGTGGGAAAAGTATGTTTTTCAAAGTTGAAATCAATAATAAGGAATATCTCCAAAATCATCAACTCCACGAAGAAAATATATATAACATACATTGTTTTAAAGTGCTCTACATTTTTTGTGTGGTAAGTTTTTGTCCATTTTACGGTTTAGCAGTTATGCAAAAATTCCGTTAAATTTATCCAGAATAAAGTAATATTCAGAGGCTATTCCCAGAAAATTCAAGATATGTATTTTATTTGTCCGATAAATATCTTTAATATACAATATTTTAATCAAAATCGTTAGTCATTTTAGAGAAAATCAACATTTTCGAAAAAAGTTCCAAGTAAAGGCTAATTTGGGGGGGGGGATTTTCTTCAAAATATTCTTGTCGTATCCTTGGAAGATACCAAATCTAAATACCAAGTTTGGTTTTTAACGGACTTTTCGTTATTGAGCTCTACTGCCCACAGATCCACACACACACACACACACACACACACACACACACACACACACACACACACATACGGACATTTTTCTAAAAATGTTCTTTTCTATTCAGGGGCTCTCAAACACGTATTTCCGGTGAAATCTCGGTATTGAATTTTTGGTTGCATTATAATACTTTCTCTATACTCTATGTACATAGTACATATAGAGAAAATAAAAATGATAGAAACAGGAAATGGAGAACGGGTAAACCAGATAATGTAATGAACCTAACCAACATTCACCTGGCGACACGGAGAAACACTAGAAAAGTCTTATATTTTACATTCACGTGAGTTTCAGTACATCTCTGTAACAAATTATTCTTATAAAGCTTATTCTTCCACATGCCTCATGACAACTAAGCTAAATAAAATTAAAAATTAAATCAAAACAAGAATTAAATTTTAACATCCTTAAAATAATAACAAATTCTAAAGTCATACAATCCTAATATAATAAACCTTATTATAATTTTATTTTTTAAAAAGCTATTCCCCTCTAAAATTAGAAATATTTTATATTCTAATAATTAAATAAAAAATAATTAACGTAACCATACGAGATGAACATAGATTGTGTGTTTTAATGAGCTCTACAAGCGGTACCATTTTGCCTATCTCTTACGGTTTACCAGTTATGCAATAGTCATTCAGAATGAAGAGGCTTTCAGAGTCTATTTCCAAAAAAAATTAAGATATACGCTTAATTTTTCATTTAAGTATATTTAATGTATGGTATTTTAATAAAAATCATAGGAGTAATTTTTGAGAAAATCAACATTTTATCAATGTTTCCATGTAAAGGGTACTGGGTAGGAGGATTTCTTGAAAATGTTCGTGTCGTATCCTGGGAAGATGAACTTAAATATCAAGTTTGGTATTTAGCTGACTTTTCGCGTTCACGGAGGACCCTGAAACTGTAAATCCGGTGAAATCTCGCTATCGAAGGAATTTAACACCTTCTTCACCCATGTAATATGTACTAAGAATGAAAAAAACAATTGGTCAGATAGGCGGGTCACCGGAAACGAACCCACAACTTCCAGAATGCGAGTCCGTAACTCCGCCTCCTATGTTGCAATGTTTATAGACCTTGATGGAGTCAAGAATCGTGGTGAATAATCTACATTTTTATGCTCCCTACATGTCATAAGGCTTCCCGGAGGGGATAAGTTCCGACCCCTTAAGCTGCTTCGGTGCAGGGCTGCGGACCCTGATCACCCGTGGTACTTCTGACGTCACTAGAAGTAATTGGACCGAACACCTCCCAGAGGAGACTGTTCGGATTGGGTTAGACTCGACGTGGCAGTGGCTCGATACCCGTGGGAGATTGGGTACGTCTGGGCGGTGACGCCTGGGTGAGTTGTGAGATGCCTAAATGTCCTCCGGCACTAACTTATAAAACTGGTAGGCCCAAGCTGGTCGTAAGGCTGTTTACCCGCATTCCTTCAATTCTTAACAAAACACGTTCAACTGCTGGTCTGTACAAGTTTAACTCAGACTATAACAGCGTCACTGTTATGACGTATTGCTTTACATCCCACTAAAAGTAAAATCCTAAAAGTATTTGGAACAAAAACACAGCGTTTGTTTGTTCGCGTGGATGGCCTAGCTAGAATTTTCTTGGCAACAAGAGGCACTCTTTTTGGCGGCGGAGTCCCGATATTCATAGGCCATTAAATTCAAAGGCATAGATTTCCCATCCGTATGCAATTACAATTTATGGTGGTTCTTAAAATATAGAATAACCCACATGCGATGGCGAAACTAAACTCAATATAAGAAGGGAAATTGCTATAATTTCAGAAAAAGAATTAAGAAACTATGGGAGTCACTTTTTGTTACAACAACTGATTAAATGGAAAATCATGTATATTTTTGTAGCAAATGGTTATTCGGTCTCTACTGTCCTTTAAACTACATAAATCAACATATTTCCAAAACCTAAATTTTCAGTTTGAACAGCTTGAATGCATGCTATTTTCTTCTTTTCTTTTTTACATATTCTACCAACCACTCTGTCGTACATGCACAGTAGCTAGAGAGGGTATTTATTCCACCTAAAAGTTGGACATCGAGATGACCCAGAAATTGAGGATCTCTGATAAAAGATTACAAAAAATACATGGGTGTGCGTCTGTTGCCGAATAGTTAAAAACGATAATCACTACCCAAAGCTACTTCTTACATAAATTACTTTTCGGAATTTTCATTAATAAAATGTAAATCCTGAATTTCTTGGAAATGTCCTCTTTATTCTGAATGATTTTGACATAATTGGTAAACCATAAGAGATAAACATGAACTTACTATATAAAAGTAAGTTTTTGCAGAGCTAACTATTTCCGAGATAGTTGTGGCTATTCGTTTTAAAATTTCCATTGCTAAAGTTTTTCAAATAGCAATTAGTGATTTACCTTCATTCATGCTGGTAATGTCTAGAGGGAGGTAATTTCAAATGAGTCACTTAGTGATAAGGTTTTAAAAGATTTGATTAACGCCATTATTACACTCGTAGGTATATTCCTTTACATAGGGAATAAAACCATTACGCTAATGTTTATCTCAATTAGCAAGAAGTAGATAACAGAATAACCTTTTGTGAGAATATTTTGTTGCAGAATAGGCAGAGATAGTCATGTAAATGGAACACAGCAGACGCTTAAGGTCCATTAAAATTTCCCAGAATTTGCAGAAGTACCCACAATAGCATTCTATAAGCCAAAATATATACTAATCCCAATAATAATAATAATAATAATAATAATAATATCACGCTTATTTAAAATGTATTTTGATAAAATTTTGTTTTTAATCCAAAGTCATAATTGCAGTAACGAATTTTTCCAAATTATGAGACGCTTAGGGAATTTGGATTATGCAACATATTTACACAACAAAACATAAATTACAGTTTTTAGACCTCAAAATATTTATTCAATTTGAATTAAATAGCTATGTAAACACAAGTGTTTCATAACGTCATACAAAGATGTGCAGCTTTGGAAATTCACTCTGTGTTACTTAATGAGTATTAAAATTCTTATTGAATTGACAATTTATATGGGAAGTCTTCGCTTAATTTTGAGGGTCTATGAATATCCAATTTAGCTAGACGGGGTGTCTCAATGGAAATAAGTAGTTGTAAAAAATACTATACGAATAATGGAGAAACCAGTGCTTAAAAGGTTTTTTATAATCGTGTTTTAGGCAAAATTTGAATCGATTGCACCCCTTACAAACAATCCAGTACAACCCTCTCATATTTTGGAATCTAATTCCTCTAGGTCATGAAGCAGCCAAACGTAGGCTCTCTATTTTCTTTTAGGATATCAGGATCCCCAGTCACTGTGGCAGAACCGCGCATATAGGAACCCGTGGCCTTTGGTGTCTCATGTGGTGACACCCGGGAGGGAGGGAGAAATGGGTAGAGAGACCCATTGATCCTCCAGATGATCCTCACGAGAGTGCCCGGCCCGAAAGCTCCAAAGGCTTATTCAGATCGAGAGGGTACCGAAGACACCGGTTAAAACCTTTACAATATGCGTCACCATCCATCCGCAACTTGCCGAACATCGCCCCATGAAACTTAAACCCTGAAACAGATGACAAGCAAATGATGGACACTGGAAATGGAGCAAGTAACTAACCAGCGGTGGCAGCGCGGCTCTTGCCAAGTGGGAGACTTTTGTTCTATTCCTGGTACCGACGTGGGGAATTTTCCCCCGCTGGGAGACCTGACCCGGAGTGTACTCAGCCAACCCTGGGGGGCCAACTTAGGAGCTACTTGATTGAGAAGTAGTGACTCCTGATCGAGAAGACCGCATTAATCGGCCGGGAGCGACTCGAGGAGCTGATCACGTCTCACCCTCTGCACTGCACCCCATTCATGACGCCTTCGGACCGAGATGGGGGATACTGTGACCGCGCAGTAGGCCAAGGATCCTAGTGGACTGTCATGCCATGGAATTAAAACTAGCCAGTATTCGCCTGTCGATCCGGAAACTCCAGAAAAATCCATGGTTCAGGTAGACCGGCCAAGGGAATCGAATCCAAAATCTCCCGAATTCAAATCACACAACCGCCGAGTCACTCGCTCGATTTTTGGGATATCAGGTGAAGAGGGAGTTCTGGAACTGACAAAACTGCCGAGACAATATATGCTGGACCAGTAGCTGCCATTGATCACTCAGTAGATCACCAAACCTATCACAAATCGCTGGCCAATACAGAGCATCGGTCCATGTCTCACCGTTCATCAGACAGCGGTTTTCCGCAGGAACGAGGGCTGTTTTTACTTTCACTAGCACGTATGTGCAGTGCACATAATAGGTAGAGAACGTATAGTATTCCATAACCAAAATTTGATACCGAGGTAAACCGAAAATGCATATATTAAGGTCCTCTGAATGGTGAGCATAACTCAGAATCGAAAAGTTAATTAAGTACCAAACTTTTTATGTAAGTTAAGTATCTTCCAAGATCGCGCCAAGAAGATTTTCAGGAAAATCTAACCGTCCAAAACAACCCTTTATATGGAACATTTTTCGAAATTTTTGACTTTCTAAATATTCGCTTTAATGATTTTGATTAAACTGCCGTCCATTAATGATATTTAGACGCAAAATAGAATGCATATACTGAATTTCTTGAGAATAGCTCCTGAAATTCTCCTCATTTACAATTACTTTTGCATAGCTGGTAAGTCATAAGAGATAGATAAAAGCTTACTCTACAAAAAATTTAGATCTCTAAATGTTTATACGTCGTCAAGAAAGCTTCAGTTCTGAATTTAATATAGCTCTCGTTGTAACACACCATTTTTATCATAGAGCTAGCCATATATTCGTTGTTCTTGGCTTCAATTTTAAAATACTTAAACATTTCTCAGAAGGGAAACTTTTCTCATTCGATTCATATCTCTTTTGCTTTACTCCTGTATGACGGTAGCTTTTAAAGAATTTGTCCATCGCTTTAACCTGGTGTATTCCTTTATTTTCTTTCTACTTATAAGGAAGCAAATAATAAGCATTTCTGGTAAAGTTTATCTCGATTAGCATAGTGGAGATAACAAAATAATCTTTATAAGAACAGTTTGTAGAGAAGATAGAGAAATTAATGTAAATGGAACGCTTCAGATTTTTTCCCCATGTTAAACAGCAATTTGTGGCTACTGCATGACCTTCGCGGTGAGATTGTTCTGCAGGAAATGGCTAACAGAATGATAAACAGGACCCACTAGTCTCTTTGACATAGGTCCTCTAGAGGTTACACCCTTCTCGTGACACAAGTTCCGGTTTCCGTAACAGATAAGACCGCGACACGCAACTAACATCCAGGGGAATTTCGTCAACTAGATTAAGTAATTTCCGTGGAGCCAACTCTAATTAATATTGTTTATTTGGTTGATGAGGGCCGCTTTAATTCGTTTCATTACCTTTCTGTCTAATTAAAATTTACTGTAGCCTTAGAGCATCTTTGAGCCCCATGAGGAAAAACTTCGTTTGGTGAGTAGTTAGTAGGTACTAGTAGTCATTCTAATTTAGCTGACTGATGCGCAATTATCCTAGTCATTCTTCCCAATATATTTCCCCCAAATCCTTAAATCAAGCGTACTTAGCTTTCCACTTGACGCTAATGATTCCTGGAGTCTGGTATTCGCAACATATACTATTTTGAAATAGTGTTGGTAACGAAGCATTTCTCTCGGGTAAGAGACAAAAATAAACCGTGTGACTTTGACTTCCTATTGGCGAGAATGTTTCTAGTTGCCTTCTGATATGTATTGCAGAGAGTTTCGTTAGCTAAACAAGTTGTTTCTAAATGTATGAGACAAAAAGGACTAGCTTGCCTGTTGTGATGAGTTGATTCCACAAATATACGCAAAAGGGGAACTCTTGAAACTTCGTTTGGCAACACTGGAATTTAGGCATTTATGAATATCGTCACTAAAGGCGCTGACTTCAAAATGGAAGCACAGCAAGAAAAATGACTTGTTTCATGTTAAAATATGCACGAACTTCGTCGGTAGTTCTGGTTCAAAGGTGTTTCTGGACTAAATTCTGCGAAAGAAGCACCTCATCGTCACAACATCGCAAGATGGGTGAAACAATTTGCGGAAGCAGGCAGCTTAATGAAAGGAAAAAGTCCGGACCATCACCTGTAAACAATGAAGTGTTGAAAACATTCGAGCAGCTTATCAACAAAGCTCGCGAGAGTCCACCCGTCGTGCCAGCAGGGAACTTAATGTGTCGCATACATTGTGGCTCGTGCTACACAAGAATTTCAACTTTAAGCCTTAAATATTTTCAATGGCACAGGAATTTAAAGCTGCTCATCCACCAAAATGGGAACAGTTCTACAAGGAATTGCAAGAACGGCTGGAGGAGGAGGGTTTCGAGGTTAGACTGGTGTTTAGTGATGAAGTTACAATTCACCTCTGAGGCAAAGTCAATAGACACAATCTGAGATTTTGAGGTACATAAAATCCTCTCGTCACATTGGAACATGAACGGGATTCTTCGAAGGTCTATAAATGTAACCAGCAGCAGGTTGTTTGGGCCTTTTTTCTTTATGAAGATAGGGACATTTACTTAGACATGCTCTCTGGACAGTTGTTACCTCAAATTTTATAGCAAAATGGTGCCCCACTCATTGGTATGGATGAATACGAGATCATCTCTTCGAGATCTTTTCACAACGTTGGATTGGTCATACTGGACTAAATGACATTCCACTTATGTTCTGTCCTCCCAGGTATCCTGCGATTTCTTCTTGTGGGGTTATGTGAAGGACAAGCTGTTCATGCCTCCACTTCCACAAAACATAACAGTTAAAGCAGCGGATAAGCGTCGCAGTTGTCACTATTGATCATGGTGTGTTGCTAAAGGTGTGGCAAAAACTAGATTATCGTGTTCCTGTCTGTCGTGTCACAAGGGGCGCGCACAACTAGCATATGTGAATCTAAACACAATTTGGCAAATTACTCCTTCATGTTGTATCTCAAAATTGTGAATAATTTCATAACAACGGGCATCGCTTGTCATTCTTTTTGATGCATTCAGTTAGATACACTCTGTGTTAAGGTAATACCTACAGTGAAATTCGGAAAATCCACAGTTCTAAGATATTTATATTGGCATATTTAAACCAGTTATTACACACAAAGGCATTGATGTTTTGGTTATATTTAAAAGTTCTACGCTACATGGTTATTTAAATAAACATTTTCCTTCTACAATGTGTTATTCCAATAAAAATGTTCCAGAAACAAATTTATAAAAATATTCAACTTTTACAGAAAATAACTTAAAATATCCGATGTTTCATTCACATGACTTTCTCTACCTGTTCTGCAAACAAATTAATGTGACAAACAAATATTACTTTCATCAAGCTAATCGAGATAAATATTAGTAAAATGGTTTTATTACTTAGTTCCTTATAACTAGACGGGAACAAAAACCTAAGTAGTTTATGCTATGTGAAAGACATTTAAAATCGGTTCTCTGTAAATGTTCAGGATTAACACTACAGAAAAGCGAACGATGACTTCCTGTATGAGAAATGTCCAAGTGTTTTAAAATAGAAACAGCAACAAGCCATATTTCGATAATGGAGCTCCACAACAAAAATATATAGGACATAAATTGCGCGTTTTAATGTGGTATACGTGTTTTGTGTAGTTAGTTCTCTAGCTATTTGAGGTTTACGAGTCATGCAAAAGTCATCCAGAACGAAGAAGTCTTCAGAGGCTATTTCTATAAAATTTAAGATATACATTTTGTGGTGTGAATATCTTTAATACATGACATTTTGATCAAAATCTTTAACCAAACATTACGAAAAAGTTTGTATTTTAAGGGTAGTTTGATTTGGGAATTTTCTTGAAAATTTGCGTGTCGCATCCATGGAAGATTCTGAATTCAAAAATTGTTTTCCATTTAACCAACTTTTCGGTTTTGAATTATGCTCTTCACAGACATATGGACACACAAATGCAGGCACGCGTAAAAACGTTTTTCTAAAAATTTGTTTTTATTCAGGGAGCACTACAGCCATGTATTTTCGGTGACATCCCTGTACCAAATATTTGGTAGAATGTTGAGTTACTTTTCTACCTATGTACTAAGTATGAAGTAAAGAAAGTAAATAGTGTCATTAGATTTCTATATTAACCTTTAATTATTTTAGAAAAATTAAATATTAAAAGTAGTGCCTTATTTTGAAAACGTAAATATTATTTAATTTAAATAAATTAGTAAAAAGACATTGTCTGGAAATTTTTGAGTATGGAAAAACGTTCAAAAGGATAACATAATTTAAATTTTGGTTGCCAATTATTTAACATGGTTCTGCTTATTTATAACTTCATTTTCAAATTTGCACTTTAAATGCAACAAGTGAAAAAACATAGATTCTTATAGTTTAAAATTCATTTTATTTTATTATGAAGTGACCAATCCAATACATTGGTGCATAAAATTCCAACCAATCGGAATACATGATCTCTGCAATTTAATCGATTTCTTTATCGCACCCACGTGCATATGTTTTCCCTCTTAACCAACATTTGTCTCATAATAATAGTATTAGCGTGCACTGATATTTCCATGCGTACATAATAGCGGAAGTTCCAAAATATTTTTGTGAAAGGTCTATTGCTGAAATAGACATTTTAAAATTGAAAACTCAAAGCCGCAGAGTACTAAAAACAACAGAGAGAGTTTGTGGAACCAGTTCAACGAGGCCATGATTTATGATATATATATATATCATGTTACACTGATTTCAAGACAAGTGGGCTTTTAGGAATACTATTCTTCGTGTTCATATAGGCTAATCATTGTTATTTTATTCACGAAACAGTCTTATTAAATACATCTCGAGCTACAACTTTTCTCTATATAAATATGTTCGCAACAAATTGCTCGCAAATTTATAGATAAAAGTTGGAGCTCTCATTATGTTACTTATGAAAAAATTAACATTTTAATATTCTAAAATTTTTCATAAATTTTACTACATCTTTCAAAAGTATTTTATCAATACAATGATATTCTAAAACAGTAAAAGTTTCTTCTCATACTTTTTTGAGATATCACTAAAATATAATTCATCACACTCCCCGTAGTTTGCAAAAATAAAATTATCCACTGGCATGCATCTTTAGTCTCCGGGATAAGTTAGCCTATCTTTAATATATTTAAATTTACCCCAAACTAGCAAGCAATTCAATCGAGTTACCAGGGTGCCACTAAATATTAAATTAAGCATACACAATTTATTTTGCAACGGAAATAAAAATATTTTTAGTGATAACTCTATTAATCTGGTTTCTCTTACTGAAATATTCACATGAGCTCTATGAACTCTTGCTACAGAAAAGGAAATGCGCTCGCTTGTGCTTAAACAGAAGGTGTATAGGATTCCTTTATCATTAGAGGCAATTCTTTTTTAAAAAATGTACATATTATAATAATTATTAACTTTATAGAAGATATGCGTAATTTCTTTTACCTTTGAATTTCACGAACGATAGTTTACTTTCTAATTAAATATAGAACAAAACATATCCTTTGGAAGAATCAAAATGATCTTGCATGAGTCATTCTTACAGCCAGTAGTTTATGTGGGTAGCTATTCATTTCATTGGTATAAAGTTTTTTTTGTTTTTTTTAGAGTTATTAGATATTGAAGGATTTTCTAAATGTTTTCCAGCAGCGCGATTATATAGCAAAATCGAATGAACATTATTGGATTCCAAATAATCATGATTTAGTTCCCAAGGCAATAGCAACTGTGGACACAACCTGGTTGTAAAACACCGCATTTTGTTTTAATAATTTAATAGGTATCTCGATATCAAGGATTTTCTTTTCAATTTATTGTTTTTACAGTAGATATCTGCAATGTATACTGCTTTCAAGAAGTTACAATTTAGGTGTGTGTGTGTTCGTTAATCTTCCCGTACAACTGTGAGTAATTCTGGACTACTGTTTTAAGCTATACTTTCAGAGGATATAATAACCTCTGACATTAGTAGATATTAGAGGTCTGTATAACATGGGATATCTGCACAACAAATATTCTAAGAATGGTAAGATTCATTGTAAAATAATTTTAAGATGTTTCAAATGTCCCATAAATATACAAAAGACCACTTTAATAGAAGTACAGAAACAAATAATTAAGAGCTGTACATCCTTGCATACTTCATAGATGTATAGGGAATTCAGGCACAGTTTATATGTAGTGTATATGTTTTAACATTATAATTTTGGTTTTAGAATCCCAATTTAGCCTAAAAACTCCAACTTTAGTTGTTTTGTGTAAGTTTGGGAAAAAATGTCATGAGTCCAGCCAAAAGCTTAAATCAGCTTTTTGTACACCATTACAAAACGAATATTAAATCCCTCTTCGCAGGTTAAGTCGTAGGTCAAGTTTTCCCAAAAGCCAAATAGGTACGTATTAATTCCAGGGGGAAAACATTTTTGCACGTATTTAAACTCGTCCTCCTCAAATAGACAAGTGTTTCCAAATAATAATACATAATAAAAGCATTGTTCTTCCATTTCTCCAGCAAAAATGCGTACTGGAGCTACAGTTCTCTACGGCACAATGGATGAGTTGGGTAACTTTGTGTAACAATATATGGATGCTCAGTAACTACTATCATTTTCAGCGCCCCATTGTATTATGGGCGTGCAAGACCGTTTAAGTTTGCACAGAGGTCTCTTTACCAGACTTGAGAATGCTTTGCGTGTAGTAAATATGGCACGGGATCAACACCTTTACTTTCCTTCCAAAAGAAGCCATCCTAAGAACGAAAAAAAGTCTAATGTGTCACATTCACATAACTTTCTCTAAGAGACTATTCTTACAAAAGATTATTATTTTGTCTCTATCATGCTAATCGAAATAAACATTAGTAGAATTGGTATGATTACTTGCTTCCTTTTAAGTAGAAGGCAAATAAGACTAAAGCGATAATCAAATATTTTAAAACCTGGTCGCTAAGTGAAACAATTGAGGCTCGGTTCGCTTTGCATGGTCCCGTTTGAAAAAAGTTAGATAGTTTAAAATTGAAATCAATAACAAGGAATATCTCGAAAATCTCAACTCTAAAAGAAAAACGTATGTGACACAAATTAAGTGCTTTAATGAGATCTATATTTTTGTGTAGTAGCTTTTTGTCTCTTACAGTTTGAATTATACAAAATTTAGAAACATTCATCCGGAATAAAGAGGCCACCAGAGGCTATTCCCAGAAAATTAAAAATATACATTTTATTTGTAAAATAAATATATTTAATATACATTATTTTAATCAAAATCATTAGAATAACTTTTGAGAAAATCAAAATTTAAAAAAAAAATAATGTAAAGCATAGTTTAGAAGTTGCCAGTCTTAATGCCAAATTTGGTATTTAACGGTATTTTAGTTTATGAGCTATGCTGTCTACAGACACACACAAACACACACAAACACAGGGATCTTCTTCCTAAAATGCTTTTTTTGGATTCGAGACATCAAAACACGTGTAGGGAGAGTAAAAATCCGTGGCTCTCCGCCGGTTTTGAATCCGTGACCTCGGGTATCAGGAGCTGCCATGTACGTTAGTTCTAGACCATGGATGAAGTGAGATTCAATGTGAATACTGCGTGCCTCATTTGCTTCACAAATCGAAAAGGACTGATACATATTGAATAATCAGCATAGCTTTATCAGTGCATAGAGAATTTGCAGTGTAGATCTTGAATACAAACCAGATATGGCTTATAGTTCTGCATTACTTTGTATTCGCAGAGACTAGAGAACCTCCTGCTGTCGCCACCAGGTTGTGCATGAAATGTTAACTAAATTAGCAGAAACAGTCTTATTACTTGCTTCCTTGTAAGTAGATGCGAAATAAGAGAGAACCATAGTCAAACGCTGGTTACTATGTGACTGAAGTTCCTTTGTTTGTATGGACAGGAGTTGACAAATTTCTGTGTGAGAAAAGTATGCCATTTAAAGCTGAAACCAACAACAAGTAATATCTCAAAAACAATCAACTCCACGAAAAAAATGTGTATGACATAAGTTTTGTGTTTTATCGTGATCTATATTTTTGTGTTGTAAGTTTTGTCTATTTCCTACGGTTTACCAGTTTTCCAAAAGTCAATAAAAATCATCCAGAGTAAAAAGCTCTTTAGAGGCTATTCCCAGAAAATTCAAGATATACATTTTATTTGGCGTGTAAATATCTAAATATAAGAGATTTTTATCAAAATCGTATCAGCCGTTTTTTGAGAAAATCAAAATTTACGAAACTTTTTCCGTGAAATGGTAGTTTTGGATGAGGGAATTTTCTTGAAAATCTTCCTGTCTCATCCTTGGAAGATACCAAAAATAAACACCAAATTTGGTATTTAACGGTGCTTTCGTTTTAGAGTTTGCTATCCACAGACACACACCCACGCAGACACACGGACCTTTTTCCAAAAATGCTTTTTTTGGATTCAGGGGACCCAAATCATGTATTTCCGGTGACGGTATTGAATTTTTGGGTGCAATACAATATCTTCTCTGTATACAATATACATAGTATCTGTATAGAAAGTAAAAATGTATAGAAACAGGATGTATTTTAATTTGTAAATATAAAGCTCAGGTTTCAAAACATGTGTTCCTAACATAACCTCCATTTCTCAGCATATACCTTTAGAACTACGGACGCAAATCATCTATTACACGGTGTTTTATTTTAACAATAATTTCAGACACTTAATGTTGAATTGCTTATTTGCGTGCCTCAACATTTGGATTTTATGAGGATATGCTTGAGATCCTTATGCAGTAATCTGCAACAGTGGAAGGTGATAGTCCAAGGGACACAGAATGGCCTCACACTGGAGGCTTAGGAATACGCTGGAATGCGGTCCTTGCAGAAGTGATATTGTTCGGTATTTCCAAGTTTTTTCTTTAAAGTAGAGCTGTTTAAAAATGTTAAACCGTGTTTTGATAGAATGCAATGGATCATTACGGTGGATATTGTAACGCTGCAATTCTTGTAATAGGTCATAATTGCAAACGCACGTTGGGCATCAGTGCAGTCCTCCATCATGACTGAATGCCACTCGACTGACAACACGATAACGATGTAAGCAGTCAAATCGACATGAGCGTATCGGAAATAATCAGATTTAAAGTCCCCCTATATAACTACCAGAAATTCGAAATTTGTCACACATAAAGATTTTTGGTGTGCTCGTAAAATTTAACTGCAATAACTGCCCTCTATGGTCACAATAATTTATTTCATATTGCCCTGTAACTAAACACGATAACATGAGATTATTGTATTGATCCTGTAATATTATCAATCATACACTAGTCTTTAAAAACTGTATATAACACGCGCCTATTATAAAACCGCACCTTAAAACAAATACATGCGTATGCCTAACATGTACTTACTTGCTGGTTGATTATAAACAAGGACTTCCTTCTACACCTTACAAAAATAGTAACCGCATATACCTGAAACAAAAAGAAAGCAAATATTTTGTATTAATTGTAACTTTGAATCAACTGGATGAAAAACATAATCGAAATAAGCTTAATCTATGCATGTTATCAACAATGCATAACATACTCTTAATAGAAGATCCGAATATATCATTATTTGTTCAAAAACTTATTTGTGGCACCGGCAGCTTAGTGGCTTGATGTAAAGAAATTCAAAATTACCGCCTTTCTACAATTATGCACAACCTGGATTCAATATTAAAAATAGGTTCCGTCGTATGTTACAAACAATAGTGCGCATATGAGTGATAAAACTGTGAACTCAAAAGTATCTTTATTAGAAGCTGGTTATGTGGTTAAGAACGTTGGAGTTGAAATTTATAACCTTTTAGTTTTAAATATATTCACTTAAAATGGGCATAAATGATATCAGTAAATAAAGAACTTATGCAGAGATTCAAAGCTTAAAAAAAGTTCTCTGATATTACAATTAAACGTCTTCATTGCCAAAAAATGGAAAATGTCTAAACTAATCCGCGTAATCACATTTGTGAGAAAAATATGACAGAGAGATTATTTCATACCTAACTACAGTGAAAACAAATTTAAGGATTTCATTTACTTTAACGCATTTAATTGTTCTTTTGAAGGTATTGGATTGAATAAAACGTTCATTAAATGCATGTATATGTCTTTAGATAGAACATTTGGGATCGTTCATACAAATTTTCTAGCAAATTAGAATAGTGCTTGCCAAATATCCTTAAATAAGATTCTTGAGAAGACATTAGAGTTAACATTTGTAATTTTACAGAGGGTTTTGTGGTGGAAGTAAGATTAGGTTAGGTTAAAATGAGTAGGCATCGATTATTTCTCAGATTATGAAGAAACCTTATTCATATAAAGCACTAAAAGTTGAATCAGATAAGAAAAAGTGTTTCTCAATTTACACCCCCACAAACGGAAGTGAAAGGATAGCCTCGGTTCAATTAGGTATATGGAAATTAAAGGGGATGATAAGGGTTGTAATCCCGGGTATCTGCCTTATCTGTGAGGAAAAGAAGACTAATTTCATATTTTTACAGTTTAGAGGAATAATGGAGAGAAATAAGTCTTAGCTAGAAGAAATAAAATTAAAAGATTCTTTTTTATTGTATACAGATACAGAAACGTTTAGTTAAAGTGAAGGTTAAAACAGTTCGGGCACTTTACTAGAACATAAATTAATTAATTTGATGTATTTAGTTACATTTATTAATTTTGTGACTCTAGTAGTCTTGACCAAGTAGCTAGAACTAATGGCAAATTATATCGATTGCACTTAGAACTGAAATATATAAATAAATACATTCATAAATAAAATTCTTCCATATTATTTGCAAAAGTTATTTTTCTAAGCTCCGTGACAATTTAAGTACAACTTCTCAGAAGGGTATCTACATTATTCCATAAGAAGGGTCCTTAATACATTATTCAATAATTCCTAAATAATTAAAAAGGAATGTGTAAAAGCTTATAACAGAGTTGAATTTAACAAATTTGCATTAGAGGAATGAAACTGGGGAACAATTTCCTGGATACGATGTTCTTTCTTCGGATATTTAGTAGATGTAACCAATTTGTATTTTCGCTAGGGTTCCTTACAATAAGGTTGGTAAGGCAAAGACAATAAGATATTTTTCGATCGGGGTCTTTTGAACCAGCAAAGGGGAGAAGGATGAAACCGGGTCCTGTGCCCATCTCGAGACGCGTGTGTCTAGCTTTTGTGTAGTTACCGTTCAGCCACATGACATCCTGATCTGCCTCTTCCACCGTCTCAAAAGACTCACCAATAATACATTAAACCTACATTACTTTTCCCAATCATGAAAGATCCACAGAATATATAAAATATTTCGCAAAAAATAGACTAGTATACTAAAATACAGACATTCAGTTGTCGCTATTTTGACAAAACTAAATACAAATCGCTGAAATCAAACAAAATCGCAGCAAACTAGACACTTTAATCTATGGTACGTACATAATAACCATTCTTTGATTTAAATTATTTACTTGTAAATATACAAGATCTTCATATATTTGACAGTAATAACTTCAAATTAAGAAAAAATGACTTGGTTGTATGTATAATATGAAAGCAAAGCAACTGTTTGTAATTATCGTTATTGAGTTTATTTTCACTAATGTCACCCTATGGGGAAAAAGAACAATCTTTAAGATACTGCTCAGCCTGGGAAAACGAAATCCATGACATCGAATAACTGATACAGAGCTATGCCACAAAACACAAAAATGGATTTGACATAAATTGGAAGCTTCAAAGCTCTGCATATTTCGCCCTGCAATAAGTTTTCGTGTGTGTCTTCTGATTTCACAGTTACTTAAAATTACACAAAATTTATTTGGAACAAACTGAACTCCAAAGACATTTCACATCAAATTCAAAATGCAAATTTATTAATCCTATATGCATCTTGAACGTACGTTGTTTTACATCCTCTATTTCGTACATAGTACATAGGTAGAGAAGCTAAAGAAGATTTGACTGGAAATACACGTTTTAGGCTCCCCTGTCTTAAGACATATTTAGAAAAAACCATGAGTGTATATGTGTGTGTCCGTGAAGAATAACTCAAAAACAAAAGTCCGTTAAATACCAAACCTGATATTTAAGCTCATTGCCACCAGGGATGCGACTCGAACATTTTAAAGAAAGTATCTCATCGTCAACTACCCTTTACGTGAAAAAAGGTATAAAAATATTGATTTTCTAATAAAATGGCTCTAATGATTTTGATTAAAATATAATATACCGTATAATAAAGACACTAAATGACAAACTAAGTGTACATCTTGAATTCTCAATAGCCTCTGAAGCTTTCTTCATCCTGAATGATTTTCGCATACAGGTAAAGCGCAAGATATAAACACTACTTCCTACACAAAAGGGTATATCCCGTTAAAATACACAATTCAATGTCATATACATTTTTTGATCATTTAACGATTTCGTTGTTATTTGTTTAAATTTTAGGAAATTGATACTTTTCTCAAATAGGACTTCGTCATCCGTTTTCTTTTGTTTTATTCTTGGACATGCAAGTAAATCAAATTTCAAACTTATTAAAGGATTCGACTATCGGCTAACCTAGTATACTCTCTTATTTCCCTTCTACTCGTAAGGAAGCAACGTAAAACATATTTCCATGAAAGAGATAATTTCTTGTGGGAAGATTTTATTGAAAATCTTCTTCTGGTATAGCTCATCTGTATACTTATACTGCGTTCAATCCAAAAATGCAATTTGCTTTTTCACACATACACAGACCTTACTTCTTTAAAGATTTTGTTTCATTGGACTTCGAAACGTGCATTTTGATATCGATAAGAATTTTATGTAGCGTGTGCCTGTATAATAGCATTTGAGAAAATACATATGACTGGATGAAACTAAAAGCTATTTTATATACGTATATACATATATATAGATACATATTTATACATATAGATACACATGGATACATATAGATACATATAGATACATAGATACATTTAGATATATTTCAGTAGCTATTTATTTTATGTAGTGGGTGCGTGTACAATAGCATTTGAGAAAATGCATACAATTCGGAGAAACTGAAAGCTATTCTATGCAAAGCAATTTTCTATATATTTCAAGAGTAGAGCATATTTAACATTCTAAGCAGCCTTAATTAGAGCATTGCTCCCCTGAAAGCGCTACAAGAAGAGAAAAAGATACGTCTTCCATATCACATCAGTAAAAAGGGCAAGCTTAGTACTTCGTTACGAAAGTTCTCTCATTAGCAAACAAGAATTTCCGTTTGACCTACTCTGATGAAATTGTCCTAAATAAACAGGAGTTGGCTTCAGATGCCTCCCAGGTATATTATGATGTATCGTGGATGGGAACCCAACATCAGTAAACAACCTTCCTGGAGCAATTACAAAACGCACGTGTACCGTTGCTGTGTATTTCCCACCGAAGGATTGACTTCCTGAATTTGACTTCTGGATTCCTTATTGACATAATTTTAAATTACTGGAATGGTCTTCCTTTCCCAAAGTCACTGAAAAATGCAAGCTGGGTATTCATCAAAACTGATTTGTTTCATTTCAGTGAAAAATAAAAGCAGAGAGAACTCCTAGGTTGCATTTCTCTACACATTCTTTAACAAATTATTACAAAGTCTACTTCACAGTAATCAAGGCAAGGTTCAATAAAACACGGTATTTATACTGAAATACACCAGTGGACAAAGCGGCGCTGGGGCGGGTTTTCTCCGGGTTCTCCGGTTTCTCCCGCCATCGCATACCACCGGTGCTTCATCTTCATTTATGTATCATCAGTGTCACCGCCTGCGGTGCCATAAGTAGTTAAAGCGGGCGTTAAACACTACCAAAAAGAAATTACACCACAAGCTTTCATGTTGTACTTTCTCTATACTACTATATACACATTGTATAGAGAAGGTATTGCATTCAACCCAAAATTCGATGCCGAGATTTCAGCGGAAATACACGTTCTAGGATCCCCTGTATCCAAAAAAGCATTTTAGAAGAAGATCCGTGTGTGTCCGTGTGTTTGTCCATGTGTCTTTGAACTCGATTACTCAAAAACGAAAAGTCGGTAAAATACCAAACTTAGTATTTAAGTATAATAGCTTCCAGGGATGTGACACGAAGATTTTGATAAAAATCTCCCCACTCCAACATACCTTTTACCTGGAAAAAAATTCGAAAATTTTAATTTTTTCAAAAATGGCTCTAACGATTTTGATTAAAATACCCTATATTAAATACATTTATATTACAAATAAACTGTATATCTTGAATTTTTTGGGAATAACCTCTAAAAACCGATTTATTCTGAATGAACTTTGCTGAATTTTTTGTAACTGGTAAACCGTAATAGATAGACAAAAAGTTACTATACAAAAATGCAGATCACGTTAAAACATAATTTATGTCATATGTATTTTTTCTTGGAATTTACTATTGCTGAGATATTACCATTTGTTTTAGATTTAAAATAGTTAAACTTTTCTCACACAGAAAGCTGTAAACTCATAGAAACGGATTTCATCCACATGGCAACCAGCTTTTAAAAGATTTAACCATCGTTTTGCCCTATGGATACATTATTTACCTTTTACTTACAAGGAAGCAAGTAATTAAGACAGTTTAAGCTAATGTTGATCTATTATCATGAAGAATAAGCTTATTAGCAATATAATTTGTTACAGAGATGTTGATGCAATCATGTGAATGGAATACATCCGATTTTAAGCGTCTTACATTAGCGATGTAAGTCTTGAACTGCTTGTAAAATGCCCTTTTTTAAGTAGTTTATTTATTGTCGCTTTAACTTGCATGGCATATCTCAACAATTTTACAGCGTAGTCTCATCTCTATGTTGCAATTTGCTTTAGATTTGTTTATACAGCTCAGAAATATTACAAAACTATAAGATCGGTTTACAATGTACTGGGTTTCTAAGTGTTCCAAGTGTTTCTGTTAGTTATCAGGGAACATTGGATTCTAATTGCTGTTGTTGGTTATTTCTTGCACTCTTTTATAATATGATTGACAGTTACAATAATGTTATGATGCTACAGACAGGAGGATAAGTTTTTCTGAGTAAATAAATATGGGTAAGTTTAGTGTGACCAATACGAAGACGAGTGATGAGAATTTGTTCTTGGCGAGTAAGATTAGATACTGGAATCGGTTCTCGGAATGATGATTGAATTTCTTGTTTGCTGGTGGAGGTCTCTAACAAGGTGGAATGTCACTTGAGCATACCCTCTTGATATGTGCGGTAACTTTGGTATATGTTTTCTTCTTGTGTGGGCAGACGAGTCACTTCGTTTGCTGCGATGTCTGCTTGTTCGTTCTCAGTAATATCTTGACATTTTAACTTCTTGCAAAGATGATTATTCTCAATAAATCATAAAGATATCGAAACATTTTATTTAATCTTTGGTGCATGAGTAGGTGTATTGGGAACATCTCTAAGAAATGGAAATTAAATATATAAACTAGAATTACATAACCTGTTATTTTTATTGTAAAAAAACTAGAGTATTAATAGTTAAGAGCTTTAAACTTAAAGAATTTGGAGGTATTACAATTACAGTCTAGGGGTTACTCTTAGTGTTTCGGTGCATTGCACATTCTTGATGTTTACTGAAATGTCCCGATGTTTTTCATTAGATTTCTTCAAAACCATAGATTAGGTATGCTTTCACATAATTATCTATCCCACAAATAGTAATTTGAAACATAATTTAACAATAATTGCCGCATAGTATTGACGAAATTCAATGCAATTTGGGCCTAACGATTTATATACATAACTCGTTGTTTACATCTTGTGCTCGCCACGTACAGATGCTTCTTTGTCTTTTCGTCTGCTCTTCCAGTTTAGAAAATGTAAAATTGGAGCCATGGCCTGCGTGTTGGACCATTTCTCGTCTGCGTTTTAACAAAACAACACAACATCAGTCTCTGATTATGCCCTGAAGCTCATGGGCTCAAGTCATGTCTTACCCTAACTTTTAACAATTGGCTCTAAGGGATTCAGATTGAACGCTTCCAATGCCTCCCTAGCATCAGCTTTTTTTAATTTCTCTAAATGTATAATGTAGTAGAGTAAGAAGCTATTGTAACTTATCCAAAACTTTGATACTGGAATTTCGCCGGAAATACATGTTTTGAAGGTCCCTGAATACCAAAAACAAACAGTTTAGAAAAAGGTCCTTATGTGTTCTTGTATGTGTGCGCGCGTGTCGTTTTTTCGTTTTCTTTTTGTGTGTTTTTTGTAAATGTATCCGTTTCTTATTATTGGTTTCAATTTTAAATTACTTATTTCGTTTCATTTCTGCAAATAGAATCAAATTTCAACTGTTTCTCATATGCGACCAGCTAATAAAAGATTGGCCGTTGTATTCCCTTCTAGCAAGCAATAAGGCCAATTCTGCTAACGTTTATCTCCATTAGCATGAAGTAGATAAATAATAAGTTTTTTTTTTTTAAGAATAGATTGTAGAACAGATAGAGAAAGTCATATGAATGGAACACATCAGATTTTTAAAATTAATAAATTCAAAGGTAACCAGTGTTTCGGGATCATCCCGCAAGACCCGTTCCATCAGGGCATCGCCCAAAAGGGCTCTATCCCGAAAATACCTGAAGGCGGGTGCCGATAGTGTGGTTCCCCAACGACACCAGGAAGAAACGTCTACAAGATGCAAGCCACTGACCAACCGCAACTCGTCCAACACCGTCGCCAGGTTCTTCAATCCTAAAACAGATAAGGAAGTTATGGGAACATGAACTGGTTTACAAGAAATTCGGGGGATTTGATGAAGCTTCCCAGCATTCGGATGGCAACCTCGCTCGGAAACTTCTATAGGAACAGTCTGTAGAATAGAAGGTCGTTTGAGCGTAACACAGTATCAGTTCATTTGAAGGAAGCTATAGGGATTCTCTTTTTCTTTCTCTTCTTTCTATGTAAAAGTTATCCTCACCTTCTTCTCTGTTTACTCTGCTTGTACTCAGCACTTGCTAGCCAGCGCTTGGGGTCAGATACCTGTTGAAGAGCAGATGCTCGGAACCAGAGAGATGGGTGATCAGTCCGATATCTGATATTAAAGTAGGATATGGATCATATGAAATGAAGGCAAAATGAATGAAAGACTATGGAGCAGTTGTTGGAATAAATGAGTGGGACGGGGACCGGAACCGGAATACTCGGGAAAACCCGCCTAAACTCAAAACGGGCCGCCTAGATGAGAGACTAGTTGCGTAATCCCTCGGCAACGGTGTCGCCAAGAGTTAAATAATTTAAAAACAAAAGAAGAAAAATAACCCACTTCGGTATTTGGAAAAAGCGTGTCTGACTTATATTCAAGAGGATACGGGTTACCTCGCTGAGGATGAGTTACTGGGTAACGTTTTATTCCTCCCGTCCCCTCTCCCAGGGTTTTCCCTTAAGCTGAAAAGTCATTTTTGAGCAACTTTAAGCTCCATGGACCCCGATACCATTTGAACATCATTTCCTCGGTTTTCTTCATTGTCCGATATGACCTACCCTTTAAGGAAAATAAGACAAAAATAATAAATAAATAACAAATAATTGAAAATAAATAAACGCTTTTTTAATTTCAAAGCTTTCACGATAAAATAAATCAAGAATATGCATCTCATCATTTTTAATTTTTATATCACGTAAAATATACATGATAGGTAGAGAGATATTGCGTTCCACCCAAAAATCTAATACGGAGATTTCACTGGAAACACATTTTTGAGAATTGCTGATTACAAAAAAAAGCAACATTTTTTTAGAAAAAGGAACATGTGCGTGTCTGTTAAATACTAAAGCTAATAGTTAAGTTCAGTATTTTTGTAGGACGCAAAACAAAGATTTTCAGGAGAATTTCTCTACCCCGTACTATCCTTCACATAACAGATTTTTTTAAACTTTTGACTTTCTCAAATGGCTTTCAATTTTGATTACAATGAGGTATATTAAACTTTCATACATGACAAACAAAAATCTTATTATATAAACATATATATAGCGTTAAAACACGCAATTTCTGTCACATGAAATTTTTTTGAAGTTAGCCATGTCCATGGTGTTTGGTTTACAGTTCCTTAATTTGAAATCACCGATTAAATCCTCTTAATTTCATTAGGAAATAAAGATTTGGAATTTTTCTTGGTTTCGACTTAAATTCATTTATACTTTACTTAAAATTAATTTTATCCAATGCTTATGTTTATCTCAATTGAGAAGTAGTCATTCATTTTTATTTTGCATTCCCTGGCCTCACTAATAGAATGGAATTTTATGGTAATCACATAACGACTATCTCCTGAAAGTTTGTTTAGAGTTTTAGCCGAGAGCTTTTCTCTATTCTTCTTGAGCCTATAATAAAATACTTAATAAAACTATTTCTGCTAATTTTAATCTGATTAACGTGAGGAAGATATAAATGCAATATTTTGTAGAAATAGTTTGTTGGAAAATAGGTAGAAAAAGTTAACAAAGTGGAACACATCTGATTTTGTTTCGTTAAAATCTTCGTAGATGCACTATATTTTAAATGTTATTTGTGCAATTGCATACCGCAACGTTAACTAAATGCAGTTTCCCTAAGATTATACATCTCTGGTATTGATGTATTGAAAATATTGAAGGAACAAATGAGTATCAATCGCATGCTAAATTTGCGCATACATCAAGAACTAGATTATAAATTTTTATAGTGCTTAACACCCGTTTTTATTATTTATGGCAAGCAATGCCACTGATGATACATAGAACGATGATGGAACACCGTTGCAATGCAATGGGGGGGGGGACACCGAAAGCACGGAAGAAACCCATCGCTGCGCCGCTTTGTCCGTCACAAATACCACATATGATCGTGAGTGAGAGGCGAGTGGTGTAACCACTCGGCCACGGCGCGCCCCTCAAGATTATAAATGCTAAGCTAGTGTATCTAAAATTTTCCATGAATTCAAGTCTGGTCTTATTATTTAATTTCTGACTCAATTTACAGTAACTTCTCGGGCTGCGCTACGCAGGGTTATCATCTCTGTTACCTGTGTTCTACTTCAGGTATTTGCTATGTGCTTCTAAATTTCATATCCGTGTAGACCTACTGCTATACAAAAGCGAATATCATTTTTCATCATTAAAATATATCCTAATTCAGGTATTTGAGACCAAATAATGTAAACATTTCTAGAATAAAGCATTTGACATGTTCGCATGACTTTCTCTATCTATTCTGCAACAAACAATCCTTACAAATTCTTATTCTTCTACATGCTTCATGCTAATGACGACTAGCTTTAGCAGTTAATTGTTTTATTGCATATTTCCTTGCAGACATAAGAGGAACAAGGCAACATACTAGAGTAAAGCGATGCGCATATATTTTAAGAGCGGGTCACTATGTTTGCAAGGGAAAAAGAATAATGAATTCCCATTTTAAAGAATTATAAGTATTGCAAAATTTAAAACCATAATAAAGAATACCTTGAAAATGATTAAGAAGACAAAAACGATTATTACTTTAACGAGACATAGATTTTGTGTGTAGAAAGATTTTGTGTCTCTTATGTGGTTTAGTATTTAAGCAAAAGCAAATCAGAATGAAGAAAACTTCAGAGGATATTATCATAATATTTAATACGTGCATTTCAATTGTTATGCAAATATTTTATACATATCTATGGCATTTTAATCAAAATCGTAAAGAGTCATTTTTGATAAAATAAAAACTTTCTTAAATGTGTTTCATAAGAGTAGTTTCAGGTGGAGTTATTTTCTTAAAAATCTTCGTGTTGTATCCTTGGCAGATATTTGCTTAAATATTGAGTCCGGAATTTAACTGATTTTTCGTTTTTGAATGCAGCTGTTAACTACCGCATTGTATACTCATACCAACACACACATACACACATATAAACTAAGGACATTTTGCGAAAATTATTTTTGATTTTGAGGCCAGTGAAATTTTGATATTGAATTTTTTAATGGAATGCAATATTTTCTCTATCTTTTATATCTGTGGTACAGAAAGTAAAGAGATATGTGCATGGGGCTTGAGATTGATTTATTGTACATCTGATTGAATTTAATTGCATTTCTCGAGATAAAAATAAGGGTTCAGGTATTTAGAGATAAATCTCGCAATTACCAAGGCATTCTCGGCTGTAGATATAAATGAAAAAGCACCCTAATGTCTGTGAGCTTTGCCTGATATACCTGATTACGATATCGTGAAGGGTCTTCAACAAGGATAATCTTGAGAATTGAAAGTGAATAATGCAAATCTGTTGTTTAAAAACTTGATTTTATATACCGTAACACGATTCTGCACCTCATTTTATGTATGTTTAAAACATTACAGAGTGTAGTACCACAGCACTGTGAAGAAACCTAGACGTGAAGAACTAATTTCGCTTGGTATTCAAGGAGTTTCTTACATTAACTCTTAAGGTAAGGTTCTTTCTTTGCCATTATTTTGCTACGTTCTCTCTAATATATCTGCAGCAGAGACTATACTCCTGAGAACGCCCAGGGAATTACTAAGCCTGATTACGCCCGCATCCCGTCAATATCTTCGGCCCTAAATCCATTTACAGATGCGCCGGAATGAGATGTAACTAATCTTCATTGCCGCGAGGTTTGCCTGCACACAAACTAGTTCCTAAGTATTCGCTTAGCGACAGCAGGAAATACACAGAAACTTGAGTAATTCTAACGCTTATAATTCATATTACACTTAATTCTAACTTTGCTTTGTTCTCTTGGATTGTCTATATATTGTCTCTTACTCGAACATAATTTTTATAATTTTAAGAAAAAATGTGGAAAGTGGCAGCCGGAGGAATATTTCGCATTAGGTTTAGACACGAACGGAACCCTCAGAACACCGAACGTAGGCCCTTGTGGCCCTTTTCCACTTATATAATCACAGTGTGGGAGGGAGGGATGAGGATATAGGCCCGAAGAGCGATCAGATCCGGATGACAACGGGCGGTTTCAGGTAGAACGTTTCCGACGCAACCTTAGGACCTGCTCATGAGCCCCACAGGAAGCACTGAAACCGTAAGGCGGGTCTTGTTTAAGGTTCCCGACAACAACGACGACGGCACGTAACCTTTTATAATGTTCCATTCACCATCCAGCTGCAACCCGCCGAACACGGTTGCCTGGTCCATCAACTTTGAAAGAAATGATGAGAATAGGAAAAGTTGGACCGGAAATTTCGATGGATATAGTGAACCTACCCAGCCCTCTGCAAAGAAACTTTATATGATATAAACTGTGAATGAGAACTATATTTTTGTATAAAATGTTCTCTACATTTACCTACCCTTTAGAGGATATTCTTATAAAATGCAAGCCATGATTTCATTTGTCATTTGAAGACATCTTAAACATACGGTTAGAATAAAATCGTTAGAGCAATTTATGAGAAAAACATTGTTGTAAAATGTTCCATGTAAATGGTACTTGTTGTGCGAGATTTTCTTGAAAATCTTCGTGTCGCAGCCTTGACTTAAATACTAAGTTTGATATTTAACGGACTTTACGTTTTGCTGTTCACGTGCACAAACAAGGACATTTTTTTCTGTATTATCAGGGGACCTCGTGCATTTCTAGTTACCCAATTTTTGGGTGGGATGTAATAGCTTTTCTAACTAGTATGTCCATTGATAGAGAAAGTAGAATCCAAATGTACATAAATAAAAAATCATTGAATTATACAGTTTAGTGAGACAAAGGACATAGATTGGACCGTTTAACTTTTGATGAATCGGTAAACCTTGTTACATATGAAATGAAACAAATCTTACTTGTGGTTCGTCCGAATGAGTTTCTATATCCCTCTTCTGCAAACTGTTGTTACAAAACTCTGTCGACGATGACCTCATTTGATCTAAATTTTGTTCCCGCGAGCCATTTCTTCATGCTTGAGAACAAGAAGAAATTGCAGAGAGTAGATCGGGTGAATATATCGGGTTGCAACATCAATAATATAACTATGGATGAGCGTGCTTTGTCGTGGTGAAACAGAACTTTCTCCTTCACAAAATGGGACCGTGTCCCCTTCAACGTCTTGTCAAATCGGACTAATGACTCATTGTAGTATTTTTCAGTAATAGCTTTTCACTTTTTAAGAAATCAATGAGTACGACTCCCTTCACTACCCCTCCCCCCCAAAAAAAGAAATCGTCACCGTTACTTTTCCGACCGATGGGACATGAGAGTCTTTATTTTATCAGTAACATATCTTTGTTTTGACTGTTTCTTGGTTTTTGGAGTATAATAATAATCCATGTGCTATTGACGGTGACAAGTCGATGCGAAAAGTCGGATTTTGTTTAGATGCATCCAACATAGCCGCGGAGTTCAAATCTGTATCCACTTGTGAGCAATCAATGGGGCAGTCAACATTTTCTTCTCAACCTTATCATGCAAAAAATGAGTTACCGTTCCCATCGATACAAATATGATGTCTACCACTTTGCAAAATTTGGTTCGATGATTAGCGAAAATCATATTGAGGACTTTTTTAATGATGTCCTCGGTGACATCTGCCGGGCACTCATTAATGTGGCTATTCGGCTACGTTTAAAGTCGTTGAACCAAAATGTAACTGTTGTCTTAGATGGTAAAATGTGCCCATAAACAGTATCCAATTTCGCTTTTATCTCTTCGCTTGCTTTCTCATCCAAAAGTAAAAAGCGATTCACTAAATGTTACTGTACTATTTCCATTTTAGTGAAAACACTTTGAGCGACTTAGTGAACTGGCTACCAAATTCATACTGACTAATGAACCAGCACCAAATTTATTTTGGAAATGTGCAACAAATGCCGCTTACACGATGGTAACCAACTTGAACTAGTAGCACTTTTTATTTTGAAACACGGTTCTTATAGATATAAATGTCTTTATAATGTTGGTGAGCATATGTGTCAAATTTATTGGTTGCGGCATTCCCCCCTACAACCCGTTATCTCTGAATTATTTTATATTATAAATTATGTTTTAATATATTGTTCATATTTGCTCCAGCTAGTTGGTTTCTTGGTCGAACAAGTGTATCTTAACAGGGTGTGAACGTAAAAGGAACTATTTCAGAGTTAATATATTTTACAATTTTTAGTTTAATAAATTTAGTTAAACTTTTGACAAAGATTTCATAATCCATTTACACTTACCTATATGTTAATGGGATCATAGCTGAAACTGTATTACCCGATCACTTACCCGTGAAATTTAGATTTCTCGTATCTAATTTAAGTAAGTAATCTGTAACACCGAAATACTGAGGAAGAACATTAAATGAACTTCTACCTAAACGAACTGTATTGTACATTATATATAATGCATCCGTTCTGTCAAATCATTAAAACTGTTCTCTGTTTGGCTAGTCTTCCCTCTCTCAGTATCGTCTCCTCTCATGAGCCAATAAAAACTATCCTAGCATCTCACTTAGCTGCTAGCTCTAGAGTAACTTTTACATTTTTATTATCTCGCCACTCCTTCTAGACTTGCGTAGTCTTTTTAAGTCAAGGACATTCTCTTATACGTTTCATCCCAGCTCCGGCGCTATTGTCCGCAAAAACTGAAAGATTTCTCTTTTAGACACATAAAGCTTCAATTATGCCTTTATGCTACCATCCTCAATAATATAATCTTATTTCTACTATTAGATATACTAATTTACATTATCTTGCTTGGTATTTATTTACAGCTTCTGGTGGTCATTAGCACTGTCTCATGGTTGATGATAGCATAGATTTAATAAGCACATACTCGAACTTGATATATCGATGTTCATTGCATAATGGACTCCATATACCCATTTCTCTTTTTGAACAAATGTTTACGTAATGTTTTCTTTCCCCAGTACCGGTCTTGTCGTCATCTCACAACCTAGGTGTAACCCCTGCTGGTTAAGGAATCCCCATTTTCAATACTGTGAGTTAAATACCCACTGAGTGTGGAAACTCACACCAATCAAAAAGTCGGTCTCCAACCGTCCAGCGGACAAAATATTCCCAAATCAGGAAGGTGGGCAAGTGATTAATGCTCGTGCTTGACTAACTGGGTTTCTAGCCCTAACATCGTTTACCTTTACATCAGATTAAGAAAGAAATGAAAATTGTAAATTTCACATCTTGGGAGAGCTGAAAGTAAAGATTAGAGATGATGCCATGAGGTCATGGTAACCGATATCAGTTGGCGTATCTAGAGTGGAAGGATGACAGCTGTAGTATCCTGAAGGAGGTAAGAATTTAAATAAGAAGCTGAACAGTGGAAGAATAGACAGAGTAGTCTAGACACTCGTAGAATACACCTGTCAGTGGTGAAACCACATAGCTAACGCCCTGTATTTGTAACTCCAAGTATGAAAGAAGATCACAGGTTATATATCTGCAGTATTATTTTCAATTCAAACAACTCAAGTGCCATCACGCCATTCGGCGTACAACTGCGCCATCTTTAATGGGTTTCTTCATCAGGAAATTTCTAATTCACGAGTTCATCAAATGTGCACATGGTGACGAGGGATTATCTCATCAGCCATAGATGGCACTCAGGACGAAACCACGACTTGCGGACGTGAAAATGCTAAATTTAGACCAGGGACGTTTCTTTCAATTTATGGGTTCAAATAAACATTACACAAGACCAACGGTTTTACTTCCCTTCCAGAGGATTGGCTAAGGATTTTTATGTTTCTAAATCTCCATCATCCTCCATTGAGTTTGAACCCGCAACCTTAGGTAGCAGTATTTAATTAAGTATAATTGATAAGGAAAAAATCCTTGCATGTGTGTGCTGCTTCGCTAACTCGCTTAAAAATACTTGTCAATATCGCTAGTTAAATTGCTCCCCAATTTATTTCGCGAGGTAATCTTTCTTTTATACCTTGAAATCGACATTGAAGTATCAGTAATGTATATTTCACCATTTTCTTTAATATTATTTTCCATTAATGTCTAACTTGAGCTAATAAATTATATCCTTAGCGATTCAAAATTATTCTGAGAAAAATAAATTGCCTGTAGAAGTGCATTTGACATCATAGAAATGGTAAATCCTTTCACAATAAATATGGAAAATATGTATCTTGTGTAGCTATGTCTTAAATATGAAGAATATTTAATTCGTTCTTATTAATTCACGTTTTATTTTGTCAATTATTGTGTATCGTTTAGTTGCTCTTAGGTATCTAATTTTGGCTGCATTAATGTTATTCCAATCTTTATTTTTTAATATCCATGCTTCTCATCCGTACTATGCACTCATCTTTTCTTCGGCGCTTGGCTCTTAGTCTCCATTCGGTAGCTTTCGCGCAATTTCGCAGAGCAGAGCAACAACATTAAGCCATAAAGTTATCTATAGATCCTGGTATCTAGTGACCTCAATGTCAAGGTTTCATTTGTTTGTAGATACACATGTTCTGTGTTTGGTGAAACAATTCAGCTAGTTCACAGTAAATTATATAACCTATTCATCATGATGGTTGAGATTTTACAGAAAGAAACTCTTTGTTGACAACACTGAAGAAAGTCAGGCGGGCGAGCTCTTCTGCCCCGGCCCTCGCTTCCCCAAGAAAAGGTAGGATTATAGTACATCTGTTTTCTATTCACTCTTAGGTTGATACCCGCCAAAACCGATCCACGTGGTCAGTGGACCGCGGTACAACGCAGTAGCAAGGCGCGCAGTAATGTTACATCTAAATGACAGAATAATGTTATTCTTAAATGGTATAACATTGTATACAAATATCTACGAGTTTAACAAACGCCGATTTATACCGTTAAACAGAGCTATAAGACCCAGCTTGGAATTCGTAAGAGTCACCTGATTTCCCCAAATTGTTTACACAATAACGGTTGCTTGCAGTTCGAACATATACCGAAAGAAGAAGCGTTGCTTTAGGAGATGGATAGTTTAAGTGACACTGTTGTTGATAACCTGGTTGTCAAACTTGGATTGGAAAGCAGCAGTACAAACAGTTCAGACGACGATTCCGATCTGAAGGGAATACAGCCGCTTCCAGAGAGCGAATAAATTAAGTTATTGCATACATGTTATTTATTTTTTCGCACGTGTTTTTAGGTGTAATTATTACATCGCATTTATTTTGATACGACTATCAATTTTATAACCATTATGCTTAACAGAATTTAAATTGTCGGAATAAGGACTCTGTTCGTTTTACGTTACAATATGCCGCGTGTGCACGCCACGTGGTCGAGAAAGTATGACTATTTCTGGCGCGAATGGCGGAAGGCTACATTGCAACGGTGCACAGGTCGCCTGGGGATGTTTTAGCGAGGATCAACCTAAGGCTGAACTGGGTGTAGATATAGTCATTACCTTATAAAGTTTTAAATTTGTCTAATTTTTAATGTTCTTGCTAATTTCTCACATGTATTTACTTTATAGTTTAAATCTTAATTCCCGTTATAATAAGTTTCGTTACATTGAAATTAGTTGCACTATGTATTTGTCTAGCGTTTTTATTTTAAATTATTTTTTATTCAGCTGGGTGTTTACAACAGAATGCCATTATCTTTGTTTTGCTATTGAAATCCTAAGTCCATGCATCTTTAATATTTCTGCTAGTTCGTTAACAATTCTTTGTCATCTTCTTCTGTTGTGTAATTATTAAATCTGCAATGAGCAGCATATTCATATTATAACTGTTATTCAGTTTCATTGTTGGTATTTTTTGTTTTTTCTTTTCTAAGAATATCGTCATATACAGGTTAACAGCGGGGTCAACCTGCAACCATATAATCGCTAAAAGCATAACCATCAATAAGTTGCTTTACTCTAATTTCCATTAATCAATAAAGCTATTACTTTTGTTACTCTTTGCTTTGCTGTCACTGCACTATAAATTAAAACGTGTCTTCTTTGTTCATAACCTTTCAGTTCCTTGTTAATTTCTTAGTTCGTATATACAGCGTACAAAGTGGTTAGAGAGATTATTGTATTTTACCCAAAACTTCGATACCGAGATCCTCAAGAAATGAATCCATCAAACTTGGTATTTAAGTTTCTTAGTTTACAAGGATACCACACAAATATTTTCAGAATAATCTTCCCACCCCTAACATCCCTTTATATGGAAGAATTTTCGAAATATTTGATTTCCTTAAAAATGGCTCTAGCGATTAAAATACCATATATTTCAGGTATTTACATGCCCTAAAATTGTCTACCTTTCATATCTTGGTATTAGTCTCTGAAGTCCTCTTCATTTTGAATAACTTTTGCAATATAGAAACTATAAAAGATAGATACCTAACACAAAAGTGGATTTCGTTAACACACACAACTTATTTCATACATATTTTTGTATAGCTAGCCATTTCAGAGTTATTCCTTGTTATTGGTTTAAATTTTAAAATACTTATAAAAACGGAAGTCGCCGTTCATTTCATATCTCTCTTTTATTGGTTCATTTATCCCAGAAAAACGCAGTGAAGAAGAAAAGCTTTTCGGTGTAAAAATATATTTTGCAAAGACATCATAATCAAATTAACTGAATAAACAGAAGCTGTCATATTTAAAATTATTAACAACTAGTAGAGAAAAAGCTCCTAAGAGTTGAGCTTAAGTTTTTCTCTCCACTCAAAGTTTATGGGAGTTGGTCATTTTTGTTTGAAGTTGTGCAGAATCCAAAAACGATACAACGACATAAGCAGTAGCCACAAATGTTTAAGAATATCTGAAATATAAGTGCTGTACCGACAAAAAATTATAAAATATATATCAAATTGAAATGAAACCAACGCGTCTGTTAATTTGGGAAAACGTTGAAAATGTTACATTGTGTGGCTTTGCTTTACTATCTTATAAATTGGGCTTTCATACTACATTATGGTTCTTAATATCAACAAATTTAGCATTGTGGTAGAGTATCGCATTCAACTTAAAACTTCATTGTATTAAATTTTATTTATTTGAACGCATTTTTATTATTCAAAATTCTCTCTAGATCACATTTTATGACTTATTAACTTGAATATATTTGAAGAGCTTTGGTAATTATGGATTTAACATTGTAAGTGTTTAACAGTTTGTCTCTTCAAATAATTAAAATTTAAGAAATGTTTGTACAATAATTATTTCATATTATATATAAACTTAACTAATATTGCATTTGCCTAGCTGGTTACAATATGTGGTGCACTATATATTTTAATGTTTTTAGTATATTGTTAACAAATATGTGTTACTTTTACAGGAGTTTCTTTACATATTCTGTAACAAACCATTTTTACAAAAGCTTCTTCTTCTATGCCCTTCAATTGGTTTTATTTCATAATTTTTTTTTTTTTTTCCTTTTTGCTTTTTTCAGTGTGTAACGCCTGCTTTTACACTATTGCACCGCAGTCGAACACACTGAAGTTATATGGAATGAAGATGGAACACCGGTGGAATATGATGACGCGTGAAACCGAGAATCCGAAGAAAAGCCGCATGTTGCGCCACTTTGTCCACAACAAATCCCACATTCTTGGAAACGAAATTGGGCTGCCTAGATGAAAGGCGCGGCCTTAATTCATATTTCCTTGTAGTTATACAGGGATAAGGAAATCTTTAAGCTAAAGCTAACCTCATATCTTTTAAAAACTAGTCAACATGCGATAGTATTGAAATTTCGATCTCTATGGTTTAGCAGAATAAAAAAGTAAATATTGTCACATCTTGGCTGTGTGCACTGCCAACTTTAGTTTTCATAAAAACAACAGTTAGGGTGGGCTTTTCCTCTTTAGTAGGAATGACTTCTAGTTGAGTGGACGTGCAACTATGACACCAAGCGTGGCCCCGTGCATCATTGACCATGATAAAAAGGTAAAATATAATTTTGATTCAGACATGTTATCTTTAAATTAGCAGTTTAATTCACCCATCCACGTCCTTTTTATTGAATTGTGTAGTTTATTTGCCGTTGTAAAAATATTGTATTGAGCTATGTTCCCATATGTACACCTAACTGTAGTGAAAAATACATTTTTCTTAATCCATCCTCTCGTAGCTAAGCGAATTTGTTGATTTATTAACAATAGGCGTGACAATATTGAAAAATTGAAACCAATACATGCAATATCTCGGAAAAGGTTAACTGCAGAAATAAGTAAACAGTCTCATTTAACAAGATCCACATTTTATATGTAGTAAGATTGTGTCTATTTCTTACGATTTTCTATTCAGATGCAATAATTATTCCTATAAAATTCAAAACACACATTTTGTTTCTCATGAAAAATCTAAAATATATGGTATATAACGAAAATGAGAAAAACAAAATGGCATTTAAAGGGTAGTTTGTGGTGAAGGTATTTCCTTGGAAATTTTCTTGTCAAATCCTTAGAAGAGATAGTAGATAAACATTGCAAATATATAATCATTTTAGTGTAACTGATATGTTGCGATTATTATTACTATTGTTAAATACATGGTCTCATTTCTTGTTTAGTTAAAATTCTTTTTTGTTTCTGTCATATATTACGTTTTATTGATTTTATGTATTTTGGATCTTTAGAGTTACATACACTGTTAGCGGGATGCTTTAAATCTAAGGATTAATATAACATAAACACAAGTTTCGAGGTATTTTTTGCAAAAATGTTCAAGAGTACTTCCGGTGAAATCTCGGTATGGACATTCAGGGGTGGAATATATCTTTCTCCTACTTACTATAAATAACAGAATGCATAAAGGTAAAGAAATCAGGTGAAAGCTGTAGATTTTAGTTCTTCATAGATGCATTAGTTAACAACTGAAGAAAAAAGTAAGAAGTTCAATTTTCAGGGGAACATTTTCACCATTTAGTCTTCCCTGAATACCCAATGTCTGACGTGGGAGAAGAAGAAGATATAAATGGATGTCGAAGCCACATTTGGGTGGGAATAGTCCAAATGTTCAATACAAGCTTTTGGACCCACATACCTTCTCTGTGAATTTAGATTATACTTTTCGACTTGAATTATAGTGTAGTCGAAGTGAGAATTTCCGCGTAAATTGAATATGAGGCCATACAAGAGGCCTCTTAGTGTGAGGGTGGCGACCTCATATATGCTGTGTGAACGTTTGACTACAAATGGCAGCATTATGGTCATGACGTCTGCAGCATTCCTCACGTTTGCCCCAAACTAGGAACATTAGTCATTCCAGTTTTCCTTTGGAAATTTAAGACCAAAGAGAATCGTAAAGCATTTCCTACATTCCACATTTAGAACGTGCCTAACTTTATCTTCATTGGTGTGCCAAAATAATTCATTAAATTTTATATCACACGAAACTTGCATAATGAATTGCAATTATTGTGGTCTGGTCGCTGAACCAACACATACCATGGCATGCCAGCAATATATTTTTACTTTATTTACCACGCACATAGCAGTAGATAAAATTCTGTATTCTATCTAAGATTTTGCTCCTGCATATTTGACCACAAGTTCGTGTTTGAGGCCCCCTGCATACAAATAGAAGTACCTTTTTATAAAAATTCTGTGTGTCTGTGAACAGTCGGACAAATACTAGTTTGGTATTAATGGTTATTATCCTCCAAAGATTAGAAACAAAGATTTTCCAAGTAAAATCCCATTCTAACAACCCATTACATTGAACATTTTTCAAAAGTTTAATTATCTAAAAAGTGCCTCTAATGATTTTAATTAAAATACCTAATATCAAAGGTTTTTGCATGACAAAAAAATAGATACCTTGAATTTTCTGTGAATAACCTGTCAGATCAACTCATTCTGAAGGAACATTGTGCGTATAACTTTGTTTAACTGTTATGCATTAAGGGAGACAAAAACGTACTCCATAAAAATTTCAATATTTTTAAAATACACAATAGCATGTTTTGTTACATAAGCTATTTCCGAAATATGCATTCTTGGAAATGTTCGACTTTTCCTTTCTCTACGTAGACATGGTGCATTTGTAGAGAAGATATTGTACTCCAACCCAAATATTCGATACCGAGATTTCATCAAAAATACATATTTAGAGCCCCTTCTATAAAAAAACAATTTTATAAAAAACTTGTGTATGTGTCCGGCGTCTGTGAACACGATAGTTCAAATGCGAAAAGTCGGTATACATTTTAATATTTAAATTTAGTATCTTCCCACAGTGCGAAACGAAAATTTTGAGGAAAATTCCCCACATTCAACTACGCTTTTCATGGGAAAAAAAATACAAAATTTGAATTACTCAAAAACGGCTTAAAGGTTTTAATTAAAATATTGTATATTAAATATGTATACATGAAAATAAAATGTTTATTTTGAATTTTTTGGGAAAAGCTTCTGAAGACCACTTCATTTTGGATGAATTTTGCATAACTGGTAATAAACCAAAAACTTATTACATAAACAATGTAGATCTCATTAAAACATACAATTTATGTCATATATTTTTTTCGTGAAATTAACAATCTCTGAGACACTCCTTGTTGGTTTCAATCACTCAGCAACCAGCTTTTAAAAGATTTGACTATCGCTTTAGCCTAGTGTATTTCCTTATTTCCTTTCTACTAACAAGGATGCAAGATATAAAGACATTTCCGTTAATTTTTATCTCGATTAGCATTAACCATATAGAAGAATAAGCTATTCAACAATAATTTGTTACAGAGAGGTAGAGAAAACCATGTGAATGGAGCACATAAGATTCTTTTAAATACTGGTGTGCAATTTTGCCTTAAAGGGAATAAACGATAGCCATTTAAAATGAAATTATCTGGTTAAAATCTTTAGCAATTGTCAAAACAACACACTGTCTTTGAGCATTACACTCACAGCTCTGTGAAATGTGACGGTGTCGCAAAATTTCGGTTATTGCGAAAATTATCCTTTAACTCAGGGTATTACTCGGATGCAAGACAAAGATTTTCTAGAAAATCGCCCCACTGCAACTACTGTGTACAGGAAAAGTTTTCGGTATTCTATATTTACCCAAAAAGGTTTCCAACGATTTTGATAAAAATACCTCATGATTAGAATACTTGCATTGCAAATGAAATATATACCTTTAATTTTCACCTGGTGTGTACTCTTCACTTTGGATGACGTGGTATACCGAGATATATTAACAAATCTCACTGAACAAAAAATGTACATCCGTTTAAGAAAAATATCGTCATACTTATTGGTGCGTTAACCATTTACGAGACGTCCAATATATTTAAAGATAAGCAACGCAATAATAACAATAAATATCCAATCTTCTTTAAAATTCAGAAATTAGTTATTATATAGTAAATTAACATAGTGGGGAAACATTTTTAATTGATAAGGTAATGAAGTAATTTATTCATGAAGGACCTTACTGAAGCTAATCATTATTAGTTGTGAATTTTCAAATACATTTATTATCCTCAAGAGTTACATTGCTAGCCGTTTTTCCTCGTGGTTTTACAAAGAATTCGTTACAATTTCAAAGCGATCAAATAGCGATTTGGTTTTAAAAATCTGAGTAGTGCTTTGGACTACTATACGCTTCCTATAATACCCTTCCTATACCTATAACGAAATGTGTAATGAGAGCTTATACTAATTATCAACAAGTAGATTTGAGAGAAAGTTTTACAAGAAAAGTTATTAGAAGAGTGAGTTGAGAAAGGAATGTTAACGCAACGTATCGGATTTTACTTTCTCTACACGTACTATGTACATAGTGTATAGAGAAGGTATTGCACTCCACCAAAATATTCGATACCGAGATTTCACCGGAAATATATTTTTAGGGTCTCCTGTATCTAAAAAATCTGATGTAATACATTCACATGACGTTCTCTATATCTCTGCAACAAATTTTTGCTAAAAAGTTTATGCTTCATGCTAAGTGAGAAAAGATTAGCAGAAATGGTCTTATTACTTGCTTTCCTGTTAGTAGAAGCGACATAAGGGAGTAACAGAGGTTAAAGTGATAGCAAAAGATGGTTGCTATGTGACTGAAGTTCCTTTGTTTGTATGGATAGGGGCTGACAAATTCCTGTATGAGAAAAGTATAAGTTTTTTAAGACTGAAAAAAAACAAGGAATATCTAAAAAACGATGAACTCCAGGAAAAAAGGTAGATAACATAAAATAAAGGAACATAGCAACCAGCTTTTGACTATCACTTTAACCTATAGTACTCCATTATTTCTCTTCTACTTATAAGGAATCAAGTAATAAGATTATTTCTGCTAATTTTTTCTCGATTAGCATGAAATAAATAGAAAAATAGGCTTTTTAACAATACTTTGTTGCAGGGATGTAGAGAAAGTCTGTGACTGGAACACATCGACAGTAAGATTTTACAGAAATAGTTTTAAGATTCCCTGAATCAAAATTCTGATATGTTGCATTATATACCTATTTGGCAACATTGTATTCTTGAAAAGTTTATTTTTTTCTTCATTCTAATCGAGATAAGCATTAGCAGAAATAGTCTTGTTAATAATTCCTTGTGAGAAGAGTGGAAATATGTAACAAGGGCATTAATTGGACTACGGGCTATAGATGGACGCTATGTGATTGAAATTCTCTTTGCTTGTCATGGTCAGCATTAAAACAAAACAAAAGTCTGATGTGTTACATTCACATGACTTTCTGTACGACTCTGCAACAAATTATTCTATTTAAGTAATCTAATCAAGAAAAAATTGCAGAAATAGTTTTATTACTTGCTTCCTTGTTAGTAGGAGCGAAATAAGGGAGTATCATAGGTTAAAGTGATAGCAAAAGATGGTTGCTATGTGACTGAAGTTCCTTTGTACGGACAGGAGTTGACAAATTCCCGTATGAGAAAGGTATGTTTTTCAAAGCTGACAACAAAAACAAGGAGTATCTCAAAAACAATCAACTCCACGAAAAAATTCACATAACATAAATTGCGTGTTTTAACGTACTCTACACTTTTTGTGTTTTAAGTTTTCGTCCATCTCTTACGGTTTAGCAATTATGAAAAATACCGTAAAATTCATCCAGAATAAAGTAGCCTTCAGAGGCTATTCCCAAAAAACTCAAGATATTGTCAGGTAAATATCTTCAATATACGATATTTTAATCAAAATTATTAGTGCAATTTTTAAGAAAATCAAAATTTTCGATTTTTTCCCTGTAAAGGGTAGTTTGGGGTGGAAGATTTTTTTGGAAATCTACGTTTCGCATCCTTGGACGACACCAAACTTAAATACCAAATTTGGTATTTAACGGTCTTTTTGTTTTCGAGCTATGTTGCCCACAGACACACACATACACACAGACAGACAGGCAGACTGACACACACGGACATTTTTCAGGGGGTCTCAAAACATATATTTACGGTGAAATCTCGGTATCGAATTTTTGGGTGCAACACAATACCTTCTCTATATATTATGTACATAGTACGTATAGAGAAAGTAAAAAGTAAACACTACTTAGGGTTTAACAAAGTTTTAAGTATTTAAAATTTAAACCAATATCAAGGAATATCTCAGAAACAATTCACTTCACAAAAAATAATGCATTTGACAATTATTATGCGTTTTAACATATTTAATGTTTTGTGTAGGAACATGTTCTCCATATATATCTCTTTTATATAAAATTCATCCATCATGATCCCCCCCCCCACACACACACACACACACACAAAAACACACACAGGACACACACGCACTCGGAAGTTTTATCTAAAAATACTTTCTTTTCTAATTTCTCTATACGCACTAAGTACATGGTGTATAGAGAAGGTATTGTACTGCACCCAAAAATCCGATACCAAGGTTTCACCGGAAATACATGATTTTGGTCCCCCTGAATCCAAAAAAGCAAAAGAATCTTTATAATAGTGTTCGTGTGTGTGTCTGTCTGTATCTATGTCTGTCTGTCTGTCTGTCTGTGTGTGGGGGTGTGTGTGTCTCTGGGCAACATAACTCAAAAACAGAAATACCGTTAAATACCAAACTTGGTATTTAAGTTTGGTATCTTCCAAGGATGCGACAAAAAGATTTTCAAGAAAATCTCCCTACCCCTAACTACTGTTTACATGGAAATGTTTTCGAAAATTTTGATTTTCTCAAAAATGGCTCTAACGATTTTGATTAAAATATTGTATATTAAAGATATTTACCTGATAAATAACATTTATATCTTGAATTTTCTGGAAATAGCCTCTGAAGACTACGTCATTCTGGATGAATTTTAAGGAATTTTGCATATTTGCTAAACCGTAAGAAATGGAGAAAAACTTACTACAAAAATGTAGAGCACATAAAACATACAACTTATGTTGTATACCTTTTTTCTTGGAGTTCATCGTTTTTGAGATATTCCCTGCTTTTGGTTTTACCTTTAAAAAGTTTATACTGTTCTCATACAGGAATTGGTCAATTCCTGTCGATACAAACAAAGGAACTTCAGTCACATAGCAAACAGTTTTGTCTATTTTAACCAATGGTAGTCCCTTATTTCGCTCCTACTTACTAGGAACCAAGTAATAAGATTATTTATGCTAATTTTTTCTTGATTAGAATGAAATAAATAGAAGCATAAGGTTTTTAACAAAATTTTGTTGCAGAGAGGTAGAGAAAGTCAGGTGAATGGAACACATCAGATTTTTTTTTAATTCAGGCACCTCAAATTATATATGTTGAGTGAAATCCCGGTATGCATTATTGAGGTGAAATACAATACTTTCTCTATCAAAAAATATATTTTTTGGAAAAATATCTATGTGAGTGTGTGGTGTGTGGGTATGTGTGTGTGGTTGTGTGGATATGTGTGTGTGTGCGCGCGCGCGCGCGCGCGCGCGAATAAAACACCGAAAGTCTACTATATACCAAACTTTGTGTTTAGTTTCAGTAGCTACCAAACATGCGATAAGAACATTTTAAGGAAAATCTGCCCTCACAAACTACTCTTTAAATGGAAAAAGTTTGTCACTATTTCTTTTTTCTCAAGAATGACACTGAAAATATTGATTAAATCACTTAAAGATATTTTCATGACAAGTGAAATCCTAAATTTTCTGGAAAAGCCTCTGAACTCCTTTACATTGTGAATGCATTTTACATAAGAAAGAGATATCTTATTGCTCAAACTATTCAGATTTCGTTTTCTTTTGTTAGTGTTTAACGCCTGCTTTAACTACTTGTGGCACCGCAGGCGAAGATATGTTGATACATGAATGGAGATGGAGCACCGTGGAATGCGATGGCGAGGAAAACCGGAGAACCCAGAGAAAAACTGCACCTGCGCCGCTTTGTCCACCACAAATCTCACATGCAGTCACTTGGGATCGAATCCGGGCCGTCTAGGTGGTCTGACGATTTGGTTAAAGCACACTGCAGCATTTTTTCTTATGTAAATAAGTATTTTCTTTGTCATTGTTTTGATTTTACGAATACCTATACTTATTTTAAATGAGAAGATTTTCTTCCCCTTTTCTTTCTTCTTGTCAAGTTAGAGAACGAAATTTCAAATTTAGCATAAAGAGATCAGCTCCTAAAATATTTTAGCACCACTTTAGCCTACCGTATTTCCTAGTCGCATTCCTATTTTACCAATTTTAGTAAATATGTATTTAAACCATTTATAGAAATGTTTATATTGAGTAAGCATTATCTCCATTAATATGGAGTAAATAGAAGAACGAGCTTACATTAGATTAGTTCGTTCAAGAAAAGGAAGATAAAGTATAGGAAGGTGTCACATCGGATTTGTACTTTATCTACCTATACTATGCAGTACACAGTAGGTAAAGTTGGAATTGTATTGCACACAAAGATTCTATACCGTGATTTTACACGTTTTGAAAACCCCTGAATTTTAAAAATTAGAAAAAGTCTATGTGTGCCGTATGTGGGTGTGTGTGCTTGTTAAATATCAAAATTAGTATAGAAGTTTAGTATCTTTCAAAAATGCGACAGGAATATTTTCAGAAAAAACCTGCCAAACTCAAACTACCCTTTACTTGGAAGACTGCGTTTGAAATTGTCCATACTCTAAAAATGGCTTCATACTGTAACAACGCCGTCCGGCAAATGATCAGTACCATGTTCGCTTTGGCATGCGGCAGGGAAGCTGAAACGTAAGACATCCAAGTTCGGTGGTAAACACGCGCTTCGAGACTTCAAGACCTCACGATTCTTCTAATGTTCGAGATGTTTCTCTAAGCTCTGGTTTCTACTGGCTTCGACAAGTTTCAAGACATTTTGTGACCACATAAAATAGGAAGAATTTCAGTGAATCGTGTTTGAATTGCACTGGGAGGTAGGGTGACTGAAGTGTTAGCGCTTAGTGGTGCACGAGCCATGGACGGCGTGCGACTGTAAACTGTTTACATGTCGAAACGTTAACTGAACTATTTGGAGCAGTGAATGTGAAGCTTTATTTGTAAATAATGTTGAGCTACTAAAGTCATTTGTTAAAATACTGTATATTAAATACATTTACAGGACAAATAAAATTTGAAAGTAGAATTGAGAACGATCTCTGAACACCTTTGCTTAGGTGTTAAGCCGATAGGACAAATAACTTACTACAGCGAAAATGTAGATCTCATCAAAACATACAGTTTTTGAGGTAACAATTTTCGAAATGTTCCTTTTCAATTTTTGGTTTTGAAATGTCCAATATTTAAATTTTTTCTCAAATGTGAAGTCCTTTTTCACTGTTGTTGGATATTTCAATTACATCCTATATCGAGCGGCTATTAAAAGAAATTGATATCCCTTTAATTAGTAATTACTATTTTCCTTCTCTTTAGAAGGAAATAAGTAATCAAAGCTTTTCTGCTAGTGTTTATCCGATTAGCATGAAGTAGAGAGAAACTTTAGTGAGCATAATTTGCTGAAAAATAGGTCATGAGAATCGAACACCTTTTTCAGTTACTGCACATGTTTAAAGCGCAGATATGAATACAATATATGGTCCCCTAAGAAAATAGTTACCACTTTCCCCCTTCTGCAAACACAAATTACTGAGTAAATAACGACTCTTATTTTAAAAAATCAGTGAAATGTGTCAAAATATTCGCCAACTTGGTTGGTACATGTAGCTCCTTGTATTCCTCGACAAAAAAAGTAATTTCTAATGGAATGGTTTTTGAATTTCAAATTATGTTTGACACTAAGCTCATAAAAACAAATGGATAAACTTAAAAACAGCTTGTTCAGGTCGAGCGTTTGCTAATATCAGAGAAAAGCATGCAAACTGCTGCTTCTCTGCCCCTTTCACTGCATTACCATATTCAAATTGTGTCTCATATATCAAGACTGGCATTTTCCTTTTGCAGAAAAACTTCTACTAAATTTAAAGGCTGTAACGATCCTGAGAAAAAGAGGGATCATGTTATAACGATAATTCCACAGAGGACAATTAGGTACCGATCATTTTAGACTGCATTGAAGTTAGAGGCTTGCTCAGTATTTATGCTTCCAAACTCATATTTATGTATCTAAGTTACCAGAGGTAAATCTCGAGAAATAAAAGCGAAACTCCAAAATCCAAATTTTGATTTACATTATCTCCTCTAACATATGTTACTAAATACTAAGTAAAACGCTCACATATAATATTTGCATGGTTTTTCTCTACTCACTCTTCTAAAAATGTCCTATTCACTTCTTATTAATCGAGATAAAGCTCTTTAGCAATACCTTTTTTTAAAAATTTCTTGTATGTATAAGGCAGACCGAAGACGTTCCAATAATCAGATGTTCAAAACCATCGCTATAACCTGCTTGTAAATTCGATTGTACATCCTTGAAATGGCAAGAAGCAAATGAAAGTGACATCACTTTTAAAAGTTATATGGTTTTGAAAAATGCAAGCCAATAAAGGCGTTAGACAAAATCCTTTAAATAATATTAATAATTCAGTTAAATATATTCATTTGGGTTGAAGAGAATTTTTGGACTTAATCAAATTTCTATTTGTAAAATCTTGCCATTTTCAAAAGTAAATCAGGAAATGGCTGATAGTGAAAACTATTTATTGTATATAAATTGTGAATTAGAACGCTAATTTTTGTAGTAAATTTGTAATAATCTCGCATCGTTTTCCAGTTATAAAAATTATAAGCACTGTTTCCGTTTTAAGAACAAAATTGTCCAAAAAAAAATTTTCATCGCATTTTATGCGATGTATAATTTAAACACACATTTTATCTATCCCGTATATATGTTAAATTATATGGATTTTAGGCATAAGCCTTCGAGCAAATTTTGGGAAAATTCAAAACTGTTTACATGTAAAGATCTTCGTGTCCTCTTTTTGGAAGATGCTCCCTCCCTCTCTCTCCCCCTCTGTCTTTCTCTCCCTTCCTCTCCCGCACTCTCTCCCTCTCCCTCACTCCCTCCATCTCCTCCTCCCACTCCTCCCCCCTCCCTCTCTCTCTTTGTCGCCCTCCGTGGTATGATGGTTACCATGCTAACTTCCTTCCCGGTGGAGGACGATGGATTTTCAAACCCGGTGGAGGACGATGGATTTTTTCGGGCGTAAAAATCCTTGGCATGGCTTCCTTCGGAAAGAAGTAAAGCCGTGGGTCCCATGTTGTAGATTTACGGCACGTAAAGAACCTCAAGCCTGATAGAGAGGCCTCTGAGCAAAATTAAGCGATCTTTCACGCCCAATATAGAATGGGAAGGTGAGAGCCGCAGTAGTTAAAGAGCGTCCATAAACAAAAACGCCATTTCATTTCATTTCTCTCTGTTTCTCTTTCTCTCTCTCTCTCTATCCCAAACGGATTTTTGTTTCTTTTTAGATCAGGGAGTCCCAAAACATATATTTTTGTTGAAAATTTTATCATCGCAGCTTTGATGGAATTCAATATGCGGAATAAATAATAAAGGCTTAATTAATAATAATCATAATAGCAATAATAAAAATAGTAATAATAAATTTATTGTTTTAGTTTATTGCTTGTATAGTTACTCCGGCAAGGATAATTTATGTCTTGTCCGTAAGATGAGAATATTCATTCCAAAAGTCGGTCAAAAGTCGCGACGAAATTGTGGGAGAAACCACAACCGCATCTCGGTGTGCAGGCTAGGGTGATACCGCGGTTTTGTTTCCATTTCCTTTAAGTGAAATGGGGATAGTAAAAGCATACACACTCAGACCTAGCATCCAGAGGAGAAAATCCCTATGCTGGTACCGGGAATCCAACTTGTGTTCCCTACGCTACAGACAGGCGCACTACCACCGCGCTAACGGACGGACACAGCATCCATACATGCATATATCTACGAATAAGAATACTATGAATACGATCTAGTAATATCAAATAACTAATGTATTATTATTGTTATTATTATTATATATTATTTTTCTTTTAGGTACTTTTATAATGCTGCTAATCATTCCAAATGTAAAGGGACGAGTAGTAGGTAATGTGATGTATACTTTGGATTATGCTAAGCAAATAAAATAAACAAGGTGTAGCCACAGAAGCAAAAAATGGCTTCCCTACCTCAAGGGATAGTGTCATTAGTATTATTTATTTCTTAGTATTTATCATTTTAAATCGCTTTAAGCGCTTGGTCACATTACAAAGAAAATGTTCGGTAAAACACCTCATTAACGGTATGTGGTGTGACTTTCAAGGTCACATTCCCGAACCTTACTACCTTCGCTTTGCGCTAAGCAGTTGGTGTTAGAGGGCCGTCCAGTCTAGCTGCTTACACTAGATAACACCTCAATCACCATTACCATCTAGGATCAGTTTTGTTATTGTTTTAGACTTAATGTGAAACTTTCGGGTGTGGTATTAAATATTCAATTCGGTATTTAAGTTGGTGACTGTAGGAAGCCATAATAGAGCCTCAGATTTGGCGGCCCATAATATTTGAACCCAGGACCTTCGAATGCGGGCCCCATTTTAAGTATATCGTTCGATCCACTACTTCATACTAATGTAGAACACATTAGCAGATATAGACTTACTTGTAAGTAGAAGGGAAATTAGGGAATACGTTAGGCTAAAGTGATAGTCAAATTTTTTAAAAGTTGGTTGCCATTTGGTTGAAATTCCTATCTTTGTGTGGCCAGTAGTTTACAAATTTGGCACGATAAAAGTGTAACTATTTTAATACTGAAACCATTAACAACAATTACATCGGAAATGTTCTAATCCACGAAAAAATGTATGGTTTAATTGTGTATTTTAACGAGATTCTACATTTTTTTTTTTAATGGTTTACCAGTTATGCAAAGTCATTCAGAGAGAAGAGGTGTTCAAAGATATTTCCAGAAAATTCAAACTTATTATATTTATCCTGTAAATATCTTTAATACACGATATTTAATCAAATCACTTAAAAGCATTTTTGTGAAAATCAAAACATTTCGAAATGTTGCCATGTAAAGGGTAGTTTGAAATAGGTGTCTTCGTGTCGCATCTTTGGAAGATACTAAAATATCAAATTTTACCGACTTTTCGTTTTTGAGTTATCTGATTCACGGACACACGGGCACAATGACACACTTATTTCTAAAAATGCTCCTTTTGGATCCAGAGGATCATAAAAGGTACATTTCCGGCGAAATCTCGGCATCGAATGTTTGGTTGGAGTGCAATACCTTCTCTAACAATGTACCAAGTGAAAAATTCAATGAAGTTTATGCTGTGTATGGCTAATTGGAGAAGTATTAACAACGTATCATCAGAGGATTTTCTTTAATCAACTTTCTAATAATGGCTGCACTCTAACGAGAGAATCCAGAGTGATAAGTTATCTCAACCCTGGATAGATGGTTCTAGGTAGGAGATGTAGGCTTAACTGTTGTAGAAACGTTGCTTACTTACCTTTTAACACGCAAATTAACATCTTAGGGACTAATTATTAATTTACTTCCTTTACGAAGGAAGCCTCGTACTAAATTACGGAAAACGGCTGTGATAATCAACAAGTTTGCAAAGGAAAATCATTATTATATTCTATATGTATTAAAATGCATTTATAATTGCGAATTTCTAATATAAATAGTGTTTTTTTCGATATGGCGTGTAAAAATAAAAGGTTTAAGTATCAGAGTATTCCAAATTAATAAGTTTTTATAATGTTATAATTTAGGTATAGATATAAAAATCGGATATGTTCCATTCACTTATTCTTTAACAAACTATTTTATATACCCAAGCGTATTTTTCTATCTAATTCATGCTAATTGAGATAAACATTGACAAAAAGCATTGGCATTATTATTATTATTAATATTATTATTATTATTTAGTTCCTTATACTAGGCAGAAAATAAAGGAATTTTGTAAGCTAAAATGATTGTCAAATCTTTTTAAAGATGGTTGCTATGTGACTGAAATTTGGTTCTCTTTACATTGCCAGGAGTAAAACATAAATTCACAAATTCCTGTTTGAGAAAATATTTTCAATATTTTAAATTTAAACCAGTTACAGAAAACATCTTGGAAATGATTAACACCACAACAATTCTACATATGTATTAACAAGATCTACATTTTCTGTGCTATATGTTTTTGGTCTGTCTCTTATGGTTTACTAGTTATGAACAAATAATAAATGAAGTCTTTCGAGGCATTTTATGTTAATATATTTTATATGTGGCATTTTAATTAAAATCGTTAGAGCAAAAATTGCGAAAAATATTGTATGTAGAGTGTAGTTAGGAGTAAGGGTTTTTTTCCCTAAAAATCTTCATGTGATTCCTTGAGAGATATGAAACCTAAATACCAAGTTTGGCATTTAATTGACTTTTCGTTTTTGAGTAATGCTGCTTCCCACCTATGCGCACGCCCACTCTCTCTCTCTCTCTCTCTCTCTCTCTCTCTCTCTCTCTCTCTCTCTCTCTCTCTCTCTCTCTCTCTCTCTCACACACACACACATACACACACATACACACACTAACATACACACCGATCTTCTAAAAATGCTTTTTAAACAGGCTGAAAACAGGAATTATGTAATATTTATTTATTACCCTTTTTAACTTTCTGGCAATGGTTTCTACAATTTACCTATTAAACGAGTTACCTTTTAAAATGGAATAATCGTTATAATTTTAACAAAAACGTATGAATATCTTGCGAATATATTTTTTGAAATAAGCTATTTCTACAACATAAAAACATTCAGAAAAACTGTTGAATTGAACTAATACATCAAAACGTACATTAATGCGTTTTAACATGAATGATTAATGATCAAGTTGAAATGCTTAGTTGTGAGTTTCTAAATACACAAAGTTGAAAAAAAAACTCTTATTTTCTTTGCTTTTAGACTTTTGTTATAAAAAGTTTATTTAAGATTTGGTTAATGTCGTATTTAGCTCACTCCAGTTTTTAAAATATTATCTCATGTGCTATATTTACATGGATACCTCTATCCTTATTTGTTTATTATTATGCATACACATTATTTTTACCAAGGTTATTTTTCTATCAGCTTTATTTCCATCACGATTCATGTTAAAAAAAACATTACGTTACACATTTCGTTAAGCATACAAACGGAATGGCGGTATTCAGCTGTTAAAAGAACTGAAGCTATATGCTGACCTGAAAATTCCATACCATTTAAATGCAATTGAGAGAAACACCTTTAAATTAACTGAATTTAAAAGTGACAAAGTATTGAACAAATCGAATACGTAGAAAATAGCTTACGGTAAAATTAAATTATTCAAATCATTTTTTTAACCTTTACATTTGTAGTGCACTGTATCTTGATTTTGATCCATCGCTTGAAGTTTATCTGTTTTTAAATTACACCAAATTTCTTGTGAATACAACGGACAACACAGTCCATTTAAAATAATTTCAAAATAATAATTATTATTTTCGTAACAATTTCTTTAATATATATTATATTTTAATCATATTCTTCCATTCATGTTTTAGAAAATAAAAAAAAATTGAGTACTGTTCCGTGAAAGGATTTTATTGAAAATATTAGTGTCAAATCTTTGGAAATACATAGGTATCAAGTTTGGTACTTAACCGACATTTCGTTTTCAAGTTATGCTGTTCACAAACTCTCTCTCCCTCTCCTCTCTCTCTCTCTCTCTCTCTCACACACACACAAACATACACACACATATATATATATATATATATATATATATATATATATATAATCTTTCATACCTGGAAGAGAAAGTAAATTAAAGACTAGTTTACAACATTTGAAATACGATACTTTAGTTGCCAGAAAGTTATCAAAGCTAACATTTCAAGTATTTGTTAACTGATATTTGGGAAAACCAATCCTCGGAGTTATTTCATTCATGTTTTTATATTTATGCACAGCATATCTTAAACACATATATTTCAGCTAATATTAACTTCCATTTAGGATTCTGAAAGTATGTATGTATTAAGCTTTGAATATATCCCAGACATTTCACCAAATTTCATGAACAGGAATAATTCTGGACACACACTTGAGTATCTCTTAAAGACAAAACCAAATAAAGCACAAAAATAAATATTTATTTTGTCATTTTGGAATATAGCTGGAGATTAATGATCCGATTAATTTCTAACTTGAATATTTCTTAGTTAAGTATTTCTTGGTTAGAACAGTGGTAAACGCTTCAAACTTTTTTTTTTTTGTTTTGTTTTTTTGTTGCTGCTCAGTTCGCGATTGGTGTACACAAGGCGCTGTGCCGTGTAGGATTTCTTTTTAATTCATTCATTTTGTTAATTACAAAGGGTATAAGTTATATTATAAATACAGTATATCAGTTCACAATTTTTTTATATATAGTTTTAAACAATGTTGTCTGTGCGTTTAAATTAAACATGTGCAGGAAGATGGTAACAAAATAAGAAGGTGTTGTAAGCGCTATAGAATGAGCAAGGCAAAAGCTGTTGCCGACTGCAGTGAAAGACGCTTATGTTTTTGCAGATCTTCTCTTGCTGCTCTAAGATGACAGCGTAAACCGTCGACGCTGGGATGCGTTTCAGACAGCATATAATGCCGAAAGCCAAGTGCGAGCCACACCTGTGCGAAGCGGTCGGTAGTACTTCGAGTCTCTAGTTGTAATGTGCGAGCATAATCGTTGGGATTTTGCGAAGGAGCAAGACGGTCCAATTGCGAAACAACCCAGTGCCAGATCTGTCGTGCTGTTGTGCAGGTAACAAACGATGGCGTAGAGTATCCCGCACACCGCAAATGTTGCATGTGGGGGTCCTCACCATGTTGTATCGGAATTTTTTATCCTCTGTAGCCACATCATTGATGACCAAATATGCGCATGTAGTCCACTCCGTAGATATGTTGCGCAAATGGATGTTCCGCCATACCTGACACCAGGGTCTGTTGGGCATCCTATCCTCCACATGAATTGGTGCAAGCAGCGGCTGTAGGAAAAGCTTGTAGAGCTCAGTTGATAGTCCTCTAGGTTGCTGAGGTAGGACATCGACATCAATGCCATCCAAAACTTGGAGTGCTCTCTTAAAACCCGCAGGAGCAGCCCGAACTGGAGTTCCAAGAGAATTCTTGAAGGGTTCCCAAAATGCTATTCCTTGTTCCTCTCCATATCCCCTAGTGGCAAGTATAATAGATTTAACAAGAAGCGCTTTACTCTTAGGTCCCACTGCAATTAAACCTAAGCCGCCTTCGTTACGTTTTCGCCACAATTGGGTTTTAGCTATACGAAAGGGCTGTGCTCTCCATAAATAGTATCCAATAAGTCGCTCAATTCGGGAGACGTGTTTTTCAGGCATTGGTAGTATCTGCGCCATATACCATAATTTTGCTAAAACAAACTGATTGATGTGCCACACTTTCTGTAGAAGATTCAAGTTCCGGCCTAATCAAATTTATTTTGTGATCCCAGCTGCGAGCAATCATCGGTGTAAACCGCTTGGAGAAGAAGATGCCGAGAATCTTGACACTATATTGTATCGGGATATCGAGCAATGTGTGAGCAGTCGGCCACGATCCAAGAGGGAGCAGTTACGACTTCGCGGTGTTCATTTTGGCATTAGAAGCTTCCTCATAAAGTGTGATGGCGGTGTGTACCAAGGGTAAGGCCTCACGCCTACGGATGAGCAGCGTGACGTCATCAGCATAAGCTCTGGCACAAAATAATCGAGCTGGAGTGAAGTCCCAGTCAATTTAGCCTGAAGATAGAGAAGAAAGAGTTCTAAAGAAAGGGAGAAGAGAATCATTGATAGTGGACAACCCTGGCGTACAGAGTTAGTAAGCTTTATAGGCTTACTGAAGTATCCATTGACTTGCACCTTCGAAGACATCCCACTGTAGACGGTTCTGATTGCAGATATTAGCAACGGTGGAAGTTTGAATTTCTGAAGCACTTTAAACATATAAGCATGGCCAACTCTATCAAAGGCTTTATCAAAATCCAGACTGACCAACGCAGCAGCCTCCGACGGATTCCGTTCATAATGGAGAATTGTATCTCGGAGGACCAGAAGGTTGTCAATTATAGTCCTGCCCGGGATGCCACATGTTTGTCCGGAGGTTATAATTGTAGGTAGAATAAGCCTTAATCTGGATGCAAGTACTTTCATCACAATTTTGTAGTCACTGTTTAAAAGTGTGATGGGTCTATGGTCCCAGATGACGATGCCATCTGCGAATCCAGGGCAACAGTTCGATCCAATCAGGATCTCGTTTACCAACTCTACAACTTCTGCTTTGATTATACTCCAAAAGGTCTTGTAGAAGGAATATGTCAGGCCATCTTCTCCTGGGCAGGAATGGAGGCTAACGGAATTAATGGTTTGCAGAATCTCGGTGCAGAATATCGCTGCTCCAAGGAACGCTGTTCCTCGAAAGTTATACCGGTGTCAACATATTGGAAGAGCTCCTCCATGGCGTCATTGCGTAGGTCAGTGGTGTCAAACATGGTGCTATAAGATGTATGGATAGTCTATAGGATTTGAGGCATAGAGGTGACTTTGGCGCCTACCGGTGTCAGAAGAGCATGGATGTAACGACCACTACCTGCACACTTCTCCTTAATGGTATGAAACGATGAAGCTTTCTCCTGTGCCACGACGGAGTCATGAGTTCGCGAACTGGTCATAGTTCCCGCCAAAACATGTTGCTATATTTCCACGAGCTTCCGCTTCACAGCTAGAAGGCGATGGGTTACGTCTTGACCACTCTGTTGTCTAGAGAGAAGACCCATTAATGTTTCTTGGTAAAAGTCGGTGTGCCGTCGTTCAATTGCCCTCTCACGACCTTTGACCTTGAAGAAGGGCGTAATACCAGGCTTAAATATACGTCGCCATTTCTCCACCACTGACAGCGGGGAGCGTCGAGCTTTACCCTGAAGACTTTGCCACAACTTGGCAAAATCAGCAGCAATAACGTTGTCATGTAATAAAGCTTCGTTTAATTTCCAATAACCTCTGCCATATAGCGGAATGCGACTCTCAGCGATTAATTGCAGTTTGACAGCATGGTGGTCAGTAAAGGCAACAGGTAAAACTCGCACTGTGTGAATCAGAGACTTGAACCGAGCGCTTAAATAGAAGCGATCTATCCTTGAGGCACAGTTCGCTCGACAGTAAGTAAATTCCACAGATGTAGCGTTCATATGTTCCCAAACATCACAAAGACATAGCCCGGTTACCAGCTGATCCAATACCAAAGACTTATTATAACCAGGTCACTGATCCTTAGCATGTAGCACGCAATTGAAGTCGCCACCTACTAAAAGCAGGGCATAATTCCATCTCAAATAATAGGGTAGAATGTTTGTTATAAATTCTTCTCGCTCATGGCGCCTATCACTCCTTGAAGGCAGGTATAGGTTAAGTAGCAGCATATTGTCCATTCTAGCACTTATAACACGACCACTAGGATGCATCTCTATCTCGGCAAACGTCAAACCTGCTCTGTGCAAAATAGCAGTACCACGCATATTTTCTCCAACATTCACCACCCAACTGTACTGTGGACCCACAAAGCCAAAGTCGGTTATGTTAACTTCTTGGAGGAAAACTATATCTAAATCATGAGTCCGCACAAAATCACGTAAAAGAGCCTATTTGGCAGTGCAGCGTAAGGAGTTGATGTTAACAGTGGCAAAGGTACGTAAGACAACCATTAAAACAAGGCCAGAAGTAAACCAGAGCAGGTCACCGTCCAAGATGTACCTAGTCAATTTCAACGGCATGAATATGTGTTCGTGATACCCGTGGAAACTTCTTCGGTAGGCTTCCAGACCCAGAAGGCAAGTGCTTCCTGAGTCGAGTGTCTCTCACGGTCTCCCACGCGATATTAGACTCCGTTTCTTCGGTGCCCTCCTCCTCACTAACAAACAGTGGGCGTTCTCTCCTAACCGGCACAGTTTCGTCAGAATCCATCTCACTCCATTTCTGGTGTTCAATTATTACAGTGTCTGGTGTATCGCAGGGGCCAACCATGTTCTGGTCACCACTATTAGGCACCACAACAACAGAAAATCGTATAGGGGATGAGACACCCATTTCTGCTACTTCTGAGGGAGTATTGACAGCTACCGGTGCGGACACAGAAGTCTCCTGCACCGCCACATCGTCACGCATACAGCTGGTATTCGGGTAGACTTCCTCTGTAGGTTTGACGTTACAAACAGGCTCTATTTCACTAGCTTCAGTAGCGGGCCCATTAAACGCACCTACTCTTTGTTTACATTCCTCTTCCGCCCGAGCGCTAACTTGTCCTCTCACTACATCGCTGAGTAACACAGCCCTGCGCGAGACAGAGACAGGCAGTACAGACTTTTTGTATGGACAGTGTGAGCGAAAATGAGAAGCTTCCCCACACACACATAGCACGTTTGCGGTTGTCCTAGATAGGTCACACCAACAGGAAACCCACGCACTACTACTGTAGATGGAATTTCCTTTTTTAATTCCATTCGTACAGAACGAACACCAGACTTGACGGGGTACTTATAACCTGCGTTCCATTGTTCTTCTTGAACCTCTAGTAATTTCCCATATTGTGAAAGTTTCTGTTCCAGAAACGTGTGAGTGATCTCAGGCACTAAATTGAAAACCCGGACATTTACAATGCGGCAGTCAGCGGGCCCAATATTTACCGTTAGTATTTCACAATTTTCATAACTAAACTTTGCCGCCCCCTTGAAATTGCAGTGAATATCTTTCATAGTGTGTTACAGATATAAATTTTATAAAAACTGATTTTTCTCTAGAATGAAACTGTAGTGTATCTACCTGATCAGGTGGTATTTTCATGTAGTCGTGAATCCAGTCATGCACTTCCATCGCGCTGGGTCGACGTTCAGCTCCTCGAAATGAGATTTTCAACGTATTTTGCAGGCGTATTGCCTCCATCAGTAGAAATTCTTTCCTTGTAGACTCGCACAGAACAATCTATTTGACGCTCCTTAACGCTTCTCGATTACGCGCAACACAGCGGACAAACAACCTCTCGGTCCGCTAGCTGCAGCCAGACTGGAGGTTTAACCTTGACATTCGTAAACAAAAATGTGATTCAACTTCAAAACATATACATATCAAAGTACAGTACAGTGTACAGAAACTGCCGATAAGAGGAACCACTATTTATGCTGGTAGGTGAATGGCACTACGCTTATGCCACGCTCCAATTTCAAAACCCTGTCAACTATAGCAAGGCGTGAATGGTAATATGTGAGCCGCGCCTCGGCCGATTGGTTAGAAAACTCGCCTCTCACCAAGGCGACCGCATGTGAGATTTGCGGTGGACAAAGCGGCGCAGGTATAGTTTTTTTTCGCCATCACAGTCCACCGGTGCTCCATATTATTCCATGTATCAGCAGTGTCCTCACCTGCGGTGTCAAGCAGTAAAAGCGGGTATTAAAACTATCTAAAAATGATAGCATGCGTTTTTCCTTTGTTTCGCGATGGCAGAGGAAATCCAGAGGTCTAGAAAGTTTCAGATGCATAGAAAAGTATAATTCAGAATGTGTCTTACGTTAATTTGATTATATTATCGTCGGTGTGGAGCAAAAGTCAGATTGCCAATCCTTTTCGAATAATGGAAAATGCTATCTTGCATATTTTTCGGGGGAAGGGGGTGAGGGATGAAGCAAATTTATCTATATTATTATATGTGTATTAATTTAAATTGCACATTTCACATATTTATTTAAAATAATGTCATTGCATCACACAATAAGTCGTCGTAAATTAAAGCACAGTACACATAGGGAGAATACAAAAGTATCCCTAAAGCATTTTTTTGTTAAGCAAGAACATAAGGGAGAAAACACAAAAAGATCTTAAAATAGGTTAATATTTTAGTAACTAATTCATGACTCCCCTCCCCCTCCTGTTCCTATTTCAGCATTCATTCTGCCAAGAAATTGTGTTGAAAATCGTTTTACTCGGATTAAATTGTTTCCTTATTCTTACCTTTGCACTGCTCATCTTGTTTATCGATAATTTCTTGTTGTTGAACTTGAATACTAACCAATAGAATATTGGCAATCCCAGAAATAGAGTGGACACAAATGATGACAAGTTTCCACCAACATTAAACAAAGAGATATACTAAAAGACAGTAATAATGTCGGACATTTCCGTGCACCGGACTATAGCTATGCATTTTTACTGTACATTAAAATTTCCCATAATAGACGCCGAATTTGTCACGCCCTCTAAACCATGAGAGTAAACACTAGAGTAAAAGTAAAGATAATAAAAGCATTGTTCAAGCAACATAGCTCCACACAAAAGGATGTGCATAATAATTTCTAAGGTATGAAGTCATTGTTCCGTCCATCTGCTATTGATTACGTACCCTTTGTTGGCAAAAGTCCATAACTTGGACCTTCCGTCAGCTTTGGCTAACCAAAGTTTTGGATAGTGGTTTGAAACGCGATCCCTCCAAGTTTACTCATGTATTCTCTTCCGTTGTTTCCCTGATTAAAGGGCAGGATATAACAAGGTAATGGAAACTTCCTGTAGGAGGTGGGCTGTAAACCTCCTATCACAACATCCATTTTTTGTGATGCGATATAATGGAAGCACAGGATTATCAGTTCTGAGATACTCGACTTTACACTGCACTACAAAAGGTGTAAAACTGATTGCCCATTGAGTCAAATAGAGGGAGCAACTTTGCTTGAAGCTCCTGCAAATCCTCTTCTGACAGTAGCGAGGAGTGACTTTCAAAGTGAGCAGATGAAGATTATTAATCAATAAAGGTTTATTAAATTTAATATCAAGAAGCTCCAAGTAATAATTTTCATAAAATAGGAGAGAATAATAAATGCATTTTATCTCCTTTAATATAAACTGCGCAAATTTTTGAGCCAAAGTGCTGTGATTTTGTGTCTTAAGATGCTTTTTCTGAGTTTTGTGTCGTTCAAAACCTAAAATGTGAAAATGGCAAGCTTAGCCAGAAGAACAATGTTCGCAACTAATGACACCATATAACCATAGAACTGTATCATAAATTTTCATTGCAGTGACGCATAAACGTTTTAACTTCTTTGCTTTGAACGCATTTTTTCTTCGGCTTGTCACTTTTAATTACATTCAGTTTTTCCTCATAACTACGAACTAAACCTCTTCAGTCCTCTATTGCACAGTCACTTCGACCCTTCTTTTACTGCAATAGTCCTCACACTACAATCACACATATTCATCTATCCATATTCAGTGATTGCAATAATTCCTAGAGCTGACCAGCACCGCTTGAGATGTTTACCTAAAATGGAGAATATATATATCATTCAAACTCTTCAGTTAATAACCAAAACTTCACAGGAAATATTAAGTTTCACTGCTAAACATCAATCTACACAAAATACGTGAATAATTCCTACTGAAATATACTTATCTACCGTTCTATTCCCCCTTGCTTTCTGAAACCCACGAAGTACGAGGGGCACTATTTATATTTTGGGCCTAATAATAAAAAGCAGTAATTTGTAATTGAAAATTGCATTATTGTTTTCAAAATATTCTCCTTTATGAAAAAATACACTCTCCCATGCGTTCTAATCATTTGTCATAAAATTCTTTCCAATTTATTTCAGACACCTTCAAAACATGCTTTTTGAACGCATGAATGACCCCCTCTGCCGACGAAAATTGTTGTCCGCCCATTTTATTCTTGATATTCAGGAACAAAAATAAATCCTGCGGTGCAAATCAAGATTATAAGGCAGATGAAACATAATTTCGAGTTTTTGAGTGTTCAAATAATCAGATAGGACGAGATGTGTGAGCGCTCGCATTGTCTTGATGAAGAACAATCAAACAACAAAATAAAAATTTTCGAAATTTTTTCCATGTAAAGCGTAGTTGGGGGTGGGGGGATTTTCTTGAAAATGTTCGTGTCGCATCCTTGGAAGATACCAAACCTAAACACCAAGTTTAGTATTTAACAGTCTTTTCGTTTTTGAGCTATGCCGTCCACATCAGACAGACAGACAGACACATACACACGGACCTTTTTCTGAAAATGCTTTTTTTGGATTCAGGGAGTCCTAAAACAGGTATTTCCGGTGAAATCTCGGTATCGAATTTTTGGTGGAATGCAATACTTCCTCTATACACCATGTACATAGTACCTATAGAGAAACTAAAAATTAAGCGAGTTGCTAACACATGTACTACTATATCAGCATAATTGTTGATGTCATTCTAATGAACAGGATTTTAAGTGAAATGGAAAATATATACACTAACGTGCATAAAACCATCCAAAGGGAAACAGCTGAGTTTTGTATCTATGTTGGTGATGAGCAGAGCTAGGAAATCGAGAAATACCAATGTTACAATACGAAGCAAGGTTCTACAACACACTGAGAGCTGTACAATCACTGGACACTGCCTTTATTGCCAAGCTGGGGTGTCATTTAGCCTAGGCAATGGCAATCGTTACATTGTTGTAGACGTTTAATCGCAAACACAGAATATTTTTGAAAGATCCTGACTGAAAATGAAACTTTAAAGAAAATGGTGCCTAACATGCCTTTACCGCCCCAATCTGTTAACTCCTGGTTAAATACGGTTTTATATTATGGACATCTTTAAAATATAGTTATCGAAATTCATATCACTTTGGACAACGATCATACTTCCGCAGTAAGAGCTGCTGAGTCCCTCATTTCAAACGTTACATGAAGGTTTCTGTTCATTAAAAATATGTTTATATATATTTGAACCAATAATAGAAAAGTCAGGTTATAAAATACATAATTCGAGAGAGCTCGTAGGAGAAATACCCAAAAGATTGATAGAGCAGCGGTTTGTTATGATAACGCAAAGCAGAAAATGAAAACTGCATATGAGAAAAATCCAGGGTATTTGAACATGGTAAATACAAGACTAACATGAAATAGTGCTTAATGTAATATCATCTGCAAAAGTTTATGTTTGCCCCTTTAATTTCATGTGAATTAAAGAAGTTGTCAAACCATAAACATTATTTAAATAATAGATAAAGGTGTTTCAAATGTCAAAGTTTCAAGTGTATGTTCCTATAATTGTAATAACTTCGACGATCAAACAAAGTGAGCAGTAGACATTATTTTATGTCCCCAGATTTAGATAACGATTCTCAAATATGTTTAATACTGTATACATAGCATTATGAAAACAGTTTATTGGCACGTTTGCATACCCCTGTGAGGTCTGTCTTTTTTAACGCAAAATGTTACATGTTGACACAACTTATCTGTTATTGCTTTCCGCGTAGTTTGTCGCGCAGTACACAGTAGGCGATTTGCACATAAAATATTTGTTAACAAGATGTCAATTACCAGGATAATACCAGCGCCATCGGTGAGCCGAGATTTTATCCCGCAGGATAATTTTTACACGCGAGTAAATATGCAGACTTGGGCCTGCCGCCTCTAAGCACACTTAAACCATCGGTCTGGGTTGACTTTGGAACCAGAAAGCCAGCCCTAACTGAGTCATCCAAATCATCACAGAGTCTTACAGATGTAATTTGTATTTAATTTATATATTAAAAGGTCAATTTAGCTTTATAATTTTATAAAAGGTGATTTAATTAGTAAAATATTTAATTTATGTCACATAAGTCGATTTAAAACATAAGTATAAAGCTTTAGCCAAATATTTACTGGTATCAGCTGAGTGGAGTCAAATGTTGGTTACCTGAAGGTTAACTGGGGAAAAATACTATTTCTATGGAAATGGCACGCATTTTATGCGCGTTAGTGTACAACTACATCCTCTAGTAGATTATAATTTTGTTTACATAAGCAATAAATTATAATCAACCTAAAAGCGTTGGTCGCAGTTCTTCGGATGTATTCGTGAAGATCCGTTTGGACTGGTACATTGGCATTACGAAAGTAATTACTTTCATTTGAATCTAGTTACATTAGGAGTCTCATGAAATGAAAATTGATCAAACGGCAAAAAGTATTAATGGCAATATCTTGCCTATCTCTTTTGAACGTTACAGGATGTTTAGATAGTGTAGGTTAATAATATAATCGAGGTCAAATTCGAAAGTGCTTTACTTATTTACTTATTTACTTATTTTAGAAAAATTATTATTTTAGAAACATGCTCATGTGTGTGTGTTTGTCTATCTGTGTGTGTGTGTGTGTCTGGACAGCATAACTCAAAAACTGAAAGGCCGTTAAATACCATCTGGGAATAGCCTTTGAAGACATCTTTATTCTGATGAATTTTACGGAATTTTGCATAACTGGTAAATCGTAAGAGAGAGACCTTATCTTACTTGATAGAAAATGTAGAGCTCGTTAAAATACACAATTTATGTCATATACATTATTTCGTGGAGTTGGTCATTTTTTAGATATTTCTTGATATTGGTTTCAGCTTTAAAATACTCATACTTTTCTCATATGGGAATTTGTCAGCAACTTCAATCATATAACAACCAGCTTCTAACTATCACTTTAGCTTATGGCTCTCCATTATTTCCCTTCTCCTTACATGGAAGCAAGTAACAATACCATTTCTGCTAATTTTTTCTCGATTTGCTGATGGAAACAGAAGAATAAACCTTTTAACAATAATTTGTCTCAGAGATGTAGAGAAAGGTATGTGAATGGAACACATCAGATTTTGTAATCTCAATGCTATCTGCTTAGTTATTCCTAAACAGCTAAGTGAATTATGAGCATCAATGACTATACCGGCCTTAAAATGCTTTATGTATAAATGTATATATGTGTGTTCCATTATCAACTTTATTTTCAAATAAAATCCATAAATCCAAGTCGGCCACGAAAGTTCAACACCATCATTTATTTTCCCTGATATTCAATGCATTAAGTATCTGCTATCAGGGCGCAAAGCTCCGGGTCGGAAATTGACGAGGCATGGCAAATATGATGCGCTTCTTTGCTTTTTAAAAATCGAGATAGGGCACGGTAGAACATAATGTAGTATATTCAAAATGTGATTAGATGAGGAGACAGATGCAGAGGAAGATGGTTCGGCTGGTGCCAGCTGGTATGGTAATGTAAAATGTGTTACTTTCACATTACATATCTCCCCTCCACCATTTATTAGTGGCTATATAAACTATTCAACTTTGTAGTTGTGATATGAAAGCATCCTAGCAAATTTATACATAAATGAGCAAAAAATAAAATACACTCCATGCCAAAAATATGAATGATGGTTTGTCTACAAAGAAACAAGTGCCATTAAGACATTTCAATGCCAAAATGTTTCGTATGAGTCGTAATTGTTTTAGCTTGTCTAAATGCACACGTTTGTGTTTTTTAAACACAATTTTTTTTATTTCTATTTCATTTTCAACAAGATAAAAATTTTCAGAAATAACGGCATTCAAAATTCATTATAGAGGCAAAGAGAGCAGAGATATTTAAATGTTTAACAACTGAAGCTATGTGCTGCCCTGAAGTCTTTCAGGCGAGAAACAACTAAAGTCAATATTCAGAAACTGTTGGTTCATGTACACGATTAATAACGGATAACTGCTAAATGACTTATATCACAAAGAAAGGTTACTTCGAATAAGTTGTGCGATATAACGGATCTACATTTATTGTCTAGTACGTTTTTTAGCTATTGCTAAACTTTACTCACTAAACTGAAGGAAGTTAATTACATTTACATATATTTTATTTTTCATAAAAATATCATTAATGTAGACGCCTTTCTCAAAGTCGTTAGCACTTCTGACAGTAAAAATGCACAACATTTTCCTCTATAAACTGTAGTTAAGAGCGGGAGAGTTTATTTGAAATGTTCGTGTCATATGAGAGACTCGCATTCTGGGTCACGGGACGGATTTCCATCAACCTCCCTCTCTGACCTCGGGGTTTTCAAGAGTTTCCGTGGTCGATAAGAAAATGTTAAGTTGGTTACCTATGTACAGGATTTCTTTACCATCATTTTCCATCCCATAATTTTCCTTTCATTGCGTTTCCGTTTCATATTTCAGGCGTGATTCTAAGTTTCGTGGCGTTTGGAGATGACGCGGAATGCCTGATCAAAGTAAAGAACACGCCTCATGTACACTAGAGTGCTACTTGGCCATGTGTCGCTAATCGTCCTCTCTAAGAGGCTCCAGCAGTGTGACAGAGCTGTTAGCGACTTCTGCGCGTCTCTGTGACGGTACCTGCCTCCTAGTTTCCTTCACTTCATCCCTTCTTCCTTGAGAGGTGGTAAGAATATATCTATGTAGGTCGCAGTGCTCCATTGTATAATCTTTGCCTACATTATTATTGTTCTGGATTTTTTTTTTAATACCTTTGTAATTTTCTTAAGTGCTTCAAAGATTCAGTTGTTGCCAGCAAAGTTATGGAAACAAAACAATGAAAGTCAAGGCTGGCATATATTATCTAGCTTTTAAACATACTCAAGTCTCCTCTTTTCCTCTGGTTCGTACAAGAAATGTGAAATGAAACCATTTCTGCAAATGTTTATTTCGAATAACATAAAGTAGATGAGAAAAAATTTAGTAAGAATGGTCTATAAAAGCTGTTCTAGTGGATAGAAAGTAATATAAATATGTCACATCAGATTTGTTGTATCTCTCAACATTCTTCAAAAATGTAATACGAAAAAGTCTCCTATTTAAATTTTAAAGTTGTAACGCAGGTTCTTTTTATTTGTTCCATTTTATTTTAGTCGCTTTAACAACTTGGTCGTATCGCGGCGGATCTAAAAACACCTCATTGACGTATGTGGTGGACAGTAACCTTCAAAATCTCATCCCCTGACCATTCTATCTTCTCTTCGCGCCACGCTTCCAGGCTAGCTACTCTACCATCCATAGTCAGATGGCGAAGTGTATCTAGCCTTTCGAGGACTCCGCGAAGCAGTATCGCTTAGCTCCGCGATGAACAGAATCATAGGGTTAGAGTGCCGTCCAGTTTACCAGGCTACTAGTTTCGCATCCTGTAGTTTGATGGAAGAGCAGTCACAAAAATTGCCACATATTTTAAGTTTTACCATTGTTTCTAGATTGTAGATAGAACTTTGGGTCGTGGTATCAAATATTATGTTCTTATGTACCTTAGCGACTAGATAAACCGAGGGGGAAAAACAGACAAATTTGTTGGTCCGCGGGATTTGAACTCGGGAGCTAAAGAATGCGGCCACAGACTTTTCACCTGAGCCATCTCTCTCGGTTATAGCAATTGTTTTATGCGTCCCTGTAGTGCATACTTCTTATACTTCATATTGTATTTAATTTCCTTTTCAGACAAATTAATCTGTATCCAGAAATGTCCTCTTTCTATAGCGTCATCTATACAAATGTATTTCTCGATATGGGCAATTGTTTAACAGCAAACAAACTTCCCTCTAGAGAGTTAATGCGTGACACAGAACCAGAATGTAATTACAATTAATTCATTAACTATTGCCACTTTAACAAGAAATTAGTGGTCAAATAAACGTGTGAAGCAACACGATTTGGAAAACCAAAAGCACCAATTAAGCATTTCACTTATCCAGCTTAATTAATTAGCTTTTCCTAATTACTGTGTTATTCGTTCCATTTTATATTTTACAGTCGCACAGAATGTAGAGCCAAATCGTTCATAATTGGATTGCTATATAAAAGCATTCATAACCTATAGAAATATATATATAAACATCACATCCAGGATTCAAGTAAATACAAATTATAGAGATAATATCCATAAACCCAAAGTAATTAAAACGAGCTAAAATACTCAGTATATTGGCATTGAAAATGGAAGTATTTTAGGCTTTATAACGCAAGCAATATTTGAGATCAGCATTTAAAATGAATTCAATTCGGAATATGGCGTCCACATTTTCAAGAAACTATAGATAAATACTCTACCGGTTTTTACTTTGTCTACACGTACTATGTACATAGTTTATAGAAAAAGTGTATTCCACCCAAAAATTCGTTACAGAGATTTCCCTGTTATACATGCTTTGAGACCCCCCTGGACCCAAAAAAAGATTTTTAGCAAACGGTCAGTGTATATATGTGTATGTATGTGTGTGTATTTGTGTGTGTGTATTTGTGTGTGTGTATGTGTTTGTGGATAGTGTAGCACAAACCCGAAAAGTACCCAAGGATGCGAAATAAGATTTTCAAAAAAATCTTCCACACAGATTTACATGGAAACATTTTTAAAAATTTTGTATTTCTCAAAAATGACTATAACGATTTTTATTAATTTATCCTTTATTAAATATATTTATATAAGAAATAAAATGTTTATTTTCTGAAAATAGTGCTTGAAGACATTATTCTCGATGTGCTGAATTTTGCATAAGTGGTAAACCGTAACATATAGACAAAAATTTAGAACAGAAAAAATTAATATCGCACTAAAACACATAATTTATGCCATATAGGTACATTTTTTTTAGAGCTAACCATTTCTGAGATATTCCTTATTATTGCGTTCAGCTTTAAAATACCTATACTTTTCTAACATGGGAATCTGACAGCTCCTGGTCATACAAAGGAACCAATATTCGATCACATAGTAACAAATTTTAAAAGAAGAGACAGAAGAATACATTTTTAGTTGTAATTTGTTACAGAAATGTGGAGAAATTCATGTGAATGGAACACCACCAATTTATTTTTTTGATATGGTAAAACATGTATTCTACACCATTAATTCATGAAAGTGAAAAGAAATTGGCTCAATCCTGGGTATTGTTTATTAACCTTTAACTAAGGAAATTGAAATATTAGGGCTAGATGTCCGAGAGACACTAGCTCTTTAAACGCTTATGAGGAGCTAACATGTTATATTCTTATTACTTTCTATTCCATGTACATAGTAGGTAGAAAGGTACTGAATTCCATCCAAAAATTAACTATAAATACATGTTTTAGAGTCTTCTGAATCCAAATAAAGCCATTTTTAGAAAAACTTTCTCTACATCTCTGCAACAAGCTATTTTAAAAGGCTTATGCTTCGATTTACTTCATACTAATCGAGGAAAAAAAACAGCAGAAATTGTCTTATTACTTGCTTCCATGCAAATAGAAGGGAAACTAGGGAGTACCATAGACTAAAATATTAGTTAAAAGCTGGTGACTGAAGTTCCTTTGTTTGTATAAACAGGAGTTGAAAAATTCCCGTATAAGAAAAATATAAGTTTTTTAAACAAGGAATATCTAAAAACGACCCACCTTAAGACAAAAATGCATATAACATAAATTGTGTGTCTTCAGAAGCTCAACATTTTCTATACAGTAAGTTTCTGTTTATCACTTACGGTTTGAAAGTTACACAAAATTCTGTAAAATCCATACAGAATAAAGTAGTCTTCAAAGGGTATTCCCAGAAAATTAAAGATATATATTTTATTCGTCAGGTAAATGTCTTTAATATACCATATTTTAATCAAAACCGTTAGAGCCATTTTTGAGAAAATCAATTTTTTTTTTAAAAATGTTCCATGTAAAGGGTAGTTGGGGGCGGGGGGGGTAGGGGATTTTCTTGTAAATCTTAGTGTGTATCCTTGGATGGTATTTTACAGACTTTTCGTTTTTGAGTATGCTATCCATACACCCACATACACACACACGGACCTTTTACCAAAAATGTTTTTTTTTTTTTGGATTCGGGGGGACCCAAAACATGTATTTCCGGTGAAATCGAATTTTTGGGTGCATTACAATACCTTCTCTATACACTATGCGCATAGTACGTGTAGAAAAGTAAAATTTGTACAAAAGTGTTAAACACAAACTTGATATTTAAGTTAAGATGCTTTAAGAAATTAATATCCCTCACCCCAAACTACTATATATGGAAAATATTACAAAAACTTTGATTTTCTCAAAAATTGGCTCTAATAATTTTGATGAAACTATTGTTTGCGTAATAAGTAAAATGTATTTCTTTAATTTCTAAGAATAGCTTCAGAAGACCTCTTCATTCTGAAAGACTTTTGCATGACTGGTAAGCCGTAACAGCTACACAAAAGTTTACTACACAAACATGTAAATCTCGTTAATATACACAATCCATGTCAAATGTAATTTGTTTGTGAAATTAACCACTCCCGAGATATTCTTTTTAATTATTTTCCACTTTCAAATGCTTACGCTTTCCTCAAAATAGAGATCGTAATTCGCTTATCATTTCCCTTATCAAGCAAGGAGGATAGAATTTCAAAACCTCCACATAGCGACCACCTCTTAAAGGAATTTACTACTCCTTAACCATAGTGTATTTCCCCATTCACACTGTATTTTCAAGAAAATATGTAATGAAAGCATTTCTGCAAATGTTTACGTGAAGTATACAGAAGAGCAAACCTTTTTGGAGCAACTTATTCAGCAATGGATAGAGAATTTCATGTGGATGTAATGCATCAGCTTTATATTAAAAAACTTTATTTGTGAGTATTTAATGCATTTTATTATAATTCCCAATAATGTAATCACAAGTAAGATACGTATAATTTAATGAAAAAATCGGAAGTGTTCCATTATTATTATTATTATTATTATTATTATTATTATTATTATTATTATTATTATTATTATTATTATTATTATTTTTACTCCAGCTATCCAGATAAGCATTAGCAAAATTGTGTTAATAATTAGTACCTTATAAATAGAACGAAACTAAGGGAATACTCTTTGCTAAAGCGTTAGTCAAATTTTTTAAAGCTGTCTGAAAGCGTCTGACATTGAAAGTCGCTTTTATGCATCGCCAGGATTGCAACAAAAGTAACATGGACGCCTTCCTGTTAGAGAAAAGTATACGTATTTTAAAATTGAAACCAATAACAGGAACATCTCGGAGACGGTTAGCTCCACAGTAAAAACGTAAAGAGATAAACTGTGTGTTTTGAACACATCTACATTTTCTGCCGCATGTTTTTGTCTATCTCCTACGGTTAACGAATTATGTAACTGTCAATCAGAATAAAGGGATTTAACAGGCAATTGGAAAGGAATTTAAACATATACATTTTGTAATATAAAAACATTTAATATTCGGTATTTTAATCAAAATCCATAGAGCCATTTTCAGAAAATCATAATTTTCAAAAATTTTTCCATTTAAAGGGTAGTATATAGGGATATTTTTTAAATTTCCCTGTCGCATTATTAGGAGATATTAAACTTAAATACCTAATTTGGTATTTAGCGGACTTTTCGTTTTTTAGGTATGCTGTACTCATACATACACGCGCGCGCACACAGCACATACAGTACCCTCACTGACATTTTTCTAAAAATAATTTTTTTTAGATTCAAAGGTGCTCACAACATATATTATGATGAGATCTGAAATTAAAGTTTTGCGTGGAGTATAATACCTTCTCACCAACTATGCCATTGTACATATGTTCTAGAGAAATTAAAAGTCTGATGTGTTTCATTTGTACGACTTTCTCGAACCTGTTCTACAAACGAAATGTCCTTACAAAAGATTACTCTTGTATCTACATCGTGCTAATATATATAAAAATTCACATAAACGATGTTCTTATTTGTTTCCTTTTAAGTAGAACGGAAATAAGGGAAAAGACAAGGCTAAGGTACATCGGTATGTGAAATAATTGAAATGTGGCTTCCTTTTGCATTCCTGGGGTAAAAAAGAGATGAAACGATACCTGATATCACGCTGGGGAAAAGTTAAAGTCGTGAAACAAATAACAAATGTCTCGAAAGTGGTTAACTCTACAACAAAGTGTATGTTTCAAACTGTGCGTTTCAAAGAGATCTAAATTCTTTGTACAGCAATCTTTTGTCTATCTCTTACGGTTTACTTGCTAGATAAAAGCCATCCAGATTGAAGAGGTCTCCAGAGACAAATCCTAGAAAATCCAATATATATATATATATATATATATATATATATATATATATATATATTTCGGTTTCATGGAAATAGAGCAATTTTTTATAAAATAAAAACATCTATAAAAAGTGCCATAAAAGAGTGTTTGAGGGTTGGCGATTATTCCAAAGTTCCTGGTGCTGAATCCTTGGAAGGTACTAAACTCAAATACCAAGTTTGGCATTTAGCCGCCTTTTCGTTATGCTGACCATAGACACACACATATGCACATATATACACACGCACGCGCAATACTTTTTCTAAGAATACTTTTTCTTGTGGATTCAGAGGACCCTAAAACATGTATTTTCAGTGAAATCTTGGTATCGAATTTTTGGATTATATACAATGCCTTCTATATCTATTATGTACATCATATGCATATACGTGCTAGAGAAAGCAAAAATATGTGCTTTTAATGAAATTATGATTCATCCATTGCATTTATAAATCGAAACGAAGAATAGTTTTAATTTATTAGCTACTAGTTTTACACAAGGAATGATTTCTTAGGTGTTAACTTAAGAAACTGCAATGGAAAAGTTGACTTTGGAAATATCCGTAAAATTGCACTGCCGATGCATTTTTTGATTATCAAGAATCCAAATAATACCTTACTTATACTTCTGAGTGCATATAAATCATAGAAACTTATTTATAAGCATTGGATGGTTTATTACTTTCTCTACACGTACTATGTACATAGTTTATAGAGAAGGTATTGCACTCCACCAAAACATTCTATACTGAGATTTCACCGGGAATATATGTTTTAGGGTCCCTTGTATCCAAAAAAGATATATATTTTCAGAAAAAGGTCCGTGTATGTGTCTGTGTGTGTCCGTATGTCTGTAAACACGATAACTCAAAAACGAAAAGTCGGGAAAATACCAAACTTGGTATTTAAGTTTAGTATCTTCCAGGGTTGCGACACGAAGAGTTTGAGAAAAATCCCCCCAATCCAAACTACCATTTACATGGAACGTTTTCCGAACATTTTGATTTTCTCAAAAATGACTAACGGTTTTGATTAAAATATCGTATATTTACGTCACAAATAAAATATATATTTTGAATTTTCTGGGAATAGCCTCTGAAGGCTGCTTTATACTGGGTGAAAATTACGGAATTCTGCATATCTGCTAAACCGTAAGAGATGGACAAGAACTTGCCACACAAAAATGTTGAGCATATTAAAACAACAATTTATGATACATACATTTTGTTCGTGGAGTTAATCGTTTTTGAGATATTCCTTGCTTTTAGCTTCAGCTTTGAAAAACTTATACTTTTTTCCTTCAGGAATTTGTGCAGTTGTCCATACAAACAAACGAGCTTCAGTCTCATAGCAACCAGCTTTTGACTATCACTTTAACCTATGATTCTCCCTTATTTCGCTTCTACTTTCAAGGAAGCAAGTAATAAGACTATTTCTGCCAATTTTTTCTCGATTAGCATAAAGTATATAGAAGCATAAGCTCTTTAACAATAATTTGTTGCAGAGATATAGAGAAAGTCATATGAATGGAACACATCAGATTTTTCAAATCAATTTTCTCAATTATAAATGTTCTAACCCTCCGCAAAACTTCCAACTTTGGTATCCTTTTACATAGATTGACATTAGTCCATTGATCTATCATTTGAAAGTATAAAAACTATAAAATATATAACTTTAAAGATATTATGCGTTACATTCACAAGCCGTTCTATATCATTTTGCAATAAAATTGTCTTATAATAGTATATTCTGCTATCACTTCATGCTAATTGGCATAAACATAAGTAGAAATTATGTTTATCCACATATTTCCTTGTAAATGCAAGGGGAATAAGGCAATAATGACTTGGCTACAGCGAGAGTCAAATATTTAAAGAACTAGTCTCTATATGATTGCAGTGTATTTTTGTTCTCTTTGTTTGGCCAGTGTGACACAGAAAGGAATTAAAAAAAACTCCCATTTGAGTATGGATTATAAATTGTAAAATATTTCGAGGAATATGTCGGAAATGTTAACTCAAAGCATACACATATATATAGGTAAACATATAGATCCCATTACAACACACAATTTTTGTCATACATTTTTGTAGATTTGATCCTTTCCAAGATATTCCATACACCTCGATACAGATTTGAAATAATTAAACCTTTCCCAAACGGGCAGCCATCTATCGTTTCATACCTCTTTTGTTTTACTCCTATCCACGCAAAGAGAAAAATGTAAGTTGTTTCACATTGCGATAACTTTTAAAGGATTAGCTATTGCATTAGCTTAGTGTACTCCCTTATTTTACTTCTGCTTACAAGGAAGAAAGTAGAAAGAAAATGTCTGCTAATGTTTATATCGCTTTGCATGACGGTAAAAATAATTTGTTTGCATAATAGGTAGAGTAAGTCATGTGAATGGAACACCTCAAGCTTAATGACACCGTATATACCATGTATACAGTAGATAGAGAAGGCATTGTACTCCACTCGCAAATTCGATATCGAGATTTCATCGGAAATACCATGCTTTCAGAATTCCTAGTTCGACAAAGAAAATTTTAGAACAAAATCCGGTGTGTGTCTGTTGACAGCATAAGTATAAACGAAAATTCCGTTAAATACAAAAGACTTTAAATTCAGTATTTACAAGCATGCGACACGATAATTTTCAGGTAAATCTCCGCACTTTAAAGTATTATGAACGTGAAAGCATTTTCGAAATGTTCGATGCTATCAAAAAATTAAAATGCTACTAAAATGATATTTATTAAAATCGTTAATATTAAAAATATTTTCATGACAAATATATATATTCTGAGTTTATTTAAATGCCATCTGGAGTCCTCCTCATTCTGAATTGACTTTTGTATAACTGGTAAACCGTAAGAGTGTGAGAGAGAAAAGCTTGCAGAGAAAACACAGATGTAATTAAAAACGCAATTTATGTCATATTTGTTGTTTGTAGAATTAAACATTTCTGAAGTTATTTATTTTTCATACACAAGAAACTGCATTCGTTTAATATATCTCTTATTTTACATCCGGCCAAAGAGAAAAAAACTTTCAATTGTTTCACATAACAACCACCTTTGAAAGGACTTAACTATCGCTTTTGACTGTTTATTGTATTCCCTTATTTCCCTCTACTTAGAAAGAATCAAGTAATATGGCCGTTTGTGCAACTGTTTATCTCGATTAACATGAAATAGATAAAAGAATAATCTTTTGTAAGAATATGTTGTTGCAGGACAAGTAGAGAAAGTCATATGAATGGAACACATCAGATATTCAAAATAATTTTCCAGTATTGAGAAATAAATAATTTTAAAGTGTATTTTTCTACAGTAGTTAGATTCGACATAAAAAAGTCCAATATGATACATTAATTATTGTAAAATTTGACATGTTGATATCAATACTACTTTTACCAGGACGTATGGACAGTGTACATAAGAAGAGAAGGTATTGTATTACACCAAAAAATTCGGTACCGTGAGTACTCGTAAAATGTATATTTTAAGGACTCTGGAATCAGAAAATGATTTTTATCAGTACCTAGGTTTATGTTATGTGTGTCTGTGTGTCTGTGTGTGGGCAAACTTTCAGTTAAATACTAAACTTTCAATTTAAAAAAAAAAATCTAGCAGTTTGATCAATATGACGTTTATTAAAGATGTTAATGAATATCTGAAATTTATGGGAATGGTCCCTGAATAGCCCCATTTATTCTGAATGAATAACGTTTGCATAAAACTGGTAAAATATAAGAGACAAAAATAAATTTAGATCAACAACGGAGAATATCTCGGAAAAAATGTAAGTAAATGACATAAATTGTGCATTTAATGGGAAGTATTCAAACATTTTCTGAAATATTTCATTCATGTTTCTTTTGTTCTATTTCTGGTCATATAAAAAGAACCAACATGAAATCACATAGAGACAACCGTTTAAACATTTGACTACCGCTTTATTTTCCTTCCATTTATAAGGAGCTAAGCACAAGACTGCTTCTGTTAATGTTTTTGTCGATTAGAATGGTCCATAAAATAATAATATTTTGTAAGAGTACATTAATTTTTTATACTAAACTATCTATTATTTTTTGTTTTACATTCTACTGCACAGGAAACTTCAAAAATAACATTTATTGTACTGTATTTACTATTAAACATGAAAAAAAACATATTTTTTCCATTCACACAGCTTTCTCTACATATTTGCTACAAATTATTGTCAAAAAGTTTCATACACTAGGCTAAAGCGATAGTCAAATCTTTTAAAAGCAGGTTGCTATGTAATTAATATTCTTTGTTTGTATGGCCAGGAGATGACAAATGCCATATGCAAAAAGTATAAATAATCATAAACCTGAAACCATAACATTTCTCAGAAACGGCCATCTCTACAAAAAACAAAAAACAAAAAAAAAACAAAAAACGTATAGAACATGAATTGTGTGTATTAACGAGAACTGAATTTTTGTATAGTAAGTTTTTATCTATCTTTCACGGTTTATCAATAATGCAACACTCATCCAGAATAAAAAGATTCAAGATATAGTTTTTATTTGTCATGTAAATATCTTTAATATAAGATACTTTAATCAAAATTGTTAGAACTACTTTTCACAAATTCAAAATTTCCGAAAAAACTTCCATGTAAAGGGTAGTTTGGGTAGGGAAGATTAACTTAACTTAAATACCAAGTTTGGTATCTAACGGACTTTTCGTTATAGAGCTATGCTGTCCACAGTTTCTCACACATACACACACCTTTTTTTCTAAAAATGAGTTTTTTATTTAGGGGGTCTTAAAATGTGTATTTCTGGTGGAATCTCGGTATCGAAAATTTTGGGTGCAATACAATACCTCCTCTATATAGTATGCGCACAGTACGTCTAGGGAAAGTAAAAATCTGGAGTATTGCACTCTCAAGCTGCTCAACAAACAAACTTCTTAGAAAAGATTATTCTTCTTTCTACACAATGCTAATCGAGATAAGCATTAGCAGAATGTTCCTATTACTAAATGCCTAATTCCTAATATAGAAAGGAACTAAGGGAATGCACTTGACTAAAGTGATAGTCAAATGTTTTAAAAGCTGTCGTTCGTTATGCGATTGTCATTGCAAATCGCTTATTTGCTTGCCCAGGAGTAGAACAAAAGAAAAACGGATACTTCTTGTTTGAGAAAAGTATACGTCCTGTACAACTAAAAACAATAACAAGGAATATCTCGGTAACAGTTACCTCCACAACAAAAACGTAAAAAACATTAGTTGTATGTTTTGATGAGATTTATATTTTTTGTGCAGTAAAGCAAAATTCTGTAAAATGCATCCAGAATAAAGAGGTCTTCAGAGGCTATTCCCAGAAAATTAAAAAAAAAAAATTTTTTTACCTGGTTGGTTATATCGGACGATGAATGAAATTGGTGAAATAATGCTCAAATGATCTCGGGGTCTATGGAGCTTAAAGGTACTCGACATATTCGTCTTCTCAGGATAAGGGAAAACCCAGGAAAAAAACCTTATTCAAACAACTCACCTTATGTGAGAGTCGAACTCACGACCTTTTGAATGTGAAGTAGACAAGCTACCACCACACTTCCCAGGCGGGCAAAATATACATTTTATTTTTCATATGAGATTTTAAACAAAATCTTTAGAGCCATTTTTGAGAAATTCAAAATTTTCGAAAATGTTTCAATATAAAGGGTAGATTGTAGTGGGGGAATTTTCTTGAAAATCTTCGTGGCCCAACCTTGGATGATCCTAAACCTAAATACCAATGTTGATATTTAAAGGTCTTTTCGTTTTTGAGCTATGCTGTCCATAGATATACACGAACCTTTTTCTAAAAATGTTATGTGTTCCATTGACATGACTTTTAGATCTCTGTAACAAATTATTGTTAGTAGGCTTATTGTTCTATATATTTAATGCTAAAGAATTTCCAGAAACGGTCCTGTAATTAATTCCTTATAAGAAGAAGGGGAGTAATGGAATAAACTAGGCTAAACTGACAGTCAAATGTCTTAAAATGTGGTTTCTATGGAATTAAAATCCGTTTCTTCGCATGGCCAGGCATTAACAAGTTCCAGTATGAGAAAAGTATTAAGTATTTTAAAACTGAAATTAATAAGAAGGAATATCTCGAAAATGGCCAACTCCACGAAAAGAATTTATATGACATAAATTGTATGGTTTATGGAGATCTACATTTTTGTGTAGTAAGTTTTTATCTATCTCTTACGGCTATGCAAAATTCAATAAAAATCATCCAAAATAAATTGGTCTGCAGAAGTTAAGTGATGGAAATGGCTTTAGTATGTGGCATTTCAAGAGCCATTAGAGCTATTTTTAAGAAAGTAAAATGTTTCGAAAATTTTTCTATATAAAGGGTAGTTTGGGGTGGGGAGATTCTCATGAAAATATTTGTGTCGCGTCTTTGGGAGATACTAAACTTAAATACCAAGTTTGGTATTTAACAGACTTTTCGTTATAGAGCTATCACACACACTCACACACACACAGACACACACACACCTTTTTCTTAATTTTTATATTCAGGGCTCTCAAAACATGTGCTCTTGGAATCTAATTTTGAGTAGATTATAATACCTTCTGTATTCAGTAAGTACCTATACAGTACGTGTAGAGAAAGTTAAAATTATTTTTATATCCCGGATGTAATGCTATTCCGACTGTTAAGCGTTTCAGCCACAGTTCCTTGAAGAGCTTAATTGAGGGGTTTTACTGTATTAAATTTGAGGTTCCTGAGTTGCTCTGTTCACAATTGCAGTAGCGACGGCGGACTGGTCCCATCATTTGTCCCCTAATGCAACAATATGTGTTCAACAATTATACCCTGTATGTCTAAGTAATCTAGCATTCTTGGAACACAATACTGATCACTTCTTGAACTTCTGTAGCGGAAGTAATGGAAAACGATGGTCAGATACTTCTTTCATATCGCTGAGCGTATGGAAACTTTTTGCATAACTTTTAGCTTTAAGCATTCCCCACAGATACTCATATTGTAACAAATGCCATTATTGACCTAAGAACAAGCTGCAGATTTAAACATTTCCTCAATTATTTCTTATTATTCTTATTTATTTTTAATACTTTCATTTGGCAATACTTTTCTTAAGCGGGAAGTTGTATTCGTTTCATGTATATTTTGTTTTAAATCTGGTATAGCACGCAAGGGCATACTATATGCCTAGCTATAAAAGTAGTTATTGTTGTAAATGTATATGGCGTGTTATTTATGGATACTCTTTAACTACTGTGGTTCTCAGCGTCCCATTCTAATTTGGGCGTGACCGCTTAATTTTGCTCGGAGGCTTATCTATCATGCTTGAGGTTCAACTTCTCTTCCGAAAAATTCGATGGTCCTCCGCCGAGTTTGAACCCGCGACCTTGGGTACATGAAGTTAGCATGGTAACCATCACGGAGGGCGACAGTTATTGGTATTTACAACACTGCTGCTAATGCTGAAGACAGGACAAGTACAAAAACAAAGTTTTGTGATAGTGTGGGGTCGTAGGTAGAGAATCCGTATGTCTAACACAATAGGAAATGCTGAGAGCCATTAGTTGCTCAGTCCGCACTTCCGCTCTAGTTATTAGGTGTGAGCACGTCTTTCGCAGTTATAATACCTTCACCTCCAGGAGCAAGATTAATCACCTCGCTGTGTGCACAGGCAGCCGCCATATTCCTGCGAGAGCTTGCATTAAATCAGATTTCCCTCAACCGTATCTCGTAATAAAACCAAAAGTGTGCGTTTTTCATCCGGTTCCACTCCTATCTCAGCGCTTTCCCCACTCATTTCACCCCCCCCCCTCCACCCACTTTCCTTGACGAGATAAATTTGAAAGTCTGAAATCTATGTACTACTAAGATTCAATATTTCAACACTACAATTTTTCATCCTTTGTGCTATTCCTTCGCCCATATGAAATACGAATATTGATTTCTCTCGCTCCCAGTTTACCATACGACCGCCATCAATTGCAGTAATACCAGCCTACCATGCAACTACACTTATGACGTAAGACCCAGCAAGATGGCTTAGGTCCTCATTTTGGAGGTCCTGGATTAAAATCCATTGGAGCGAACATGGATTTTACGTGGCTTCGCTAAGATAAATACTGCATTGGATATTTAATACCACGACACACAGTTTCACCTTCAGTCTAAAAAGAAAACACTAGCAAAACTGATATGTTCCATTCCCATACTCTTTCCTTACAAAGAATTATTCTTTTATCTACAACATGAATCAACGTAAACCTAGAGAGAAATTCATTATGACTTGCTTCCTTGTAAGTAGAAAGTAAGTAAGGGAATACACTGACTAAAGAGATAGTGAAATCTTTTAAGATCTAGTTGTATGTGAAGCAATTGAAGTTTGGCTCGCTTTGCATGGCCTGCATTAAAACAAGAGAAATGAAACGAAATGTCACTTCCGGTTTCAGAAAAGTTAGTTTAAAATGAAACCATAATAATATCTCAGAAACGCTCAGCTCTACATATAAAACGTATATGACATAAATTATGTGTTTTACCGCATCTACAGTGCCTATGCAGTAGGTTTTTTGTGCATCTCTTACGGTTTAAACGTTATGCAAAATTCTGCAAAACTCACCTAGAATAAAGAGACCTTCAGAGGCTACTCTTAGAAAATTTAAAATATACATCTTATTTGTGGGGTCACACACACGGACTTTTTCTAAATATTTTTCGAAATTTTGGGTGGAATACAACGCCTTCTCTATCCACCTTGTACAATTTATATACGGTCTACATAAAGTAAATATCCGATGTGTTCAATTCACTTAACTTTCTCTAGTTGTTCCAAATACAAGCTATTCTTACAAAATATTATTTTATGTACATCATGCTAATCGAGATACACATTAGCATAATTGGTCTCGTTACTTGCTTCATTTAAGTAGAAGAGAAATAAGAGAATATATTATACTAAAGCAATAGTAAACTTTTTTAAAAGCTAGTCGCTATGTGAAACTTGAGGTTTGGTTCACTTTACTTGGTCTCGTTTTGAGAAAAGTTAGTCAGTTTAAAGCTAAAACAAATAACAAGGAATATCTCAAAAACAGCTAACTCTACAAGAAAGTCTTATATGACATAGATTATGTTTTTTAACGAGACCTACATTTTTTGTGCTAAGTTTTGTCTGTCTCTTACGGTTTAACCGTTTTGTAAAATCTTCTAAAACTCATCAAGAATGAACAGACCTTCAGGGGCTATTCTCGGAAAATCCAAAATATTCATTTTAATGTAAGAATATCTTTAATATGTGTCATTTTAATCAAATCGTTAGAGCCATTTTTGACAACAAAAAAAAGTAACAAAAAAATTCCATGTAAAGGGTAGTTGGGAGTGGGCGATTTTATTTTTTTAAATCTTCGTGTCGCATCCTTGGAAGATACACAAAATACCAAGTTTGTTCATTACTGGTCTTTTCGTTTTTGAGCTATGCTGTTCACACACACACACACACACACACACACACACACACACACACACACACAGACACACACTTTTCTAAATTTTTTTTTTCGTACTCAGAAAACCTCAAAACATATTTCCGGTGAAATCATGGCATCGAATGTTTAGGTAAAATACAAAATCTTCTTTATCCATCATATATATTGAATATATGGAATAGAGAAAATAAATAATTCAAAATAGATTGGTAATCGCAATTGCGCTGCCATCTATCCACAGATAATGTAAGCAGCACCATCTGCTACTTGAGGAACTAAGTTATAGATATGATGTGAAGAGACGGGACCTTAAAAGGTTAGACCTATTTAACCATCTGAGTATGGATGGTAGAACAGCTGGACTGGACGATCTTCGAATTTTAATTTATACTTTATTAGGAGGACTGCGTGTAGTGGCACAAACAATTTCTTGTGAAGTTAAATTGACATTGATTGTAGTACCTTTCATTACTTTCTCTACACGTGTTATGTACACAGTATATATACATATATATATATATAGATTATTGTATTTCACCCAAAAGTTTGATACCAAGATTTAATCGGAAATGCAAGTTTTGAAACCCCTTGAATTTAAACAGATGATTTTTAGAAACATGTCCGTGTTTGAGTCTATGCGCAGCACAGCTCAAAAACGAAAAGTTCGTTAAATACCAAAACTGGTATTTATGTTCATTATCTTCTAAGGATGTAACACGAAGAGTTTCAAGAAAATCTCTTCACCCTCAATTACCCTTTCATGGAAAGCGTTTCGAAAATTATTATTTTCTGGAAAATGACTAACGATTTTGATTAAAATAGCGTATATAACGACATTTACATGACAAATAAAACATAAATCTTGAATTTTCTGGGAAGAGCCTCTAAAATCGGTTCATACTTGATGGGTTTTGCACAACTAGTAAACCACAAAACATAAACAAAATCTTTCTACATTAAAATACAAAACGTATGCCATATGCATCTTTGTGTAATTAACCATTTTCCGGATCTTCCTTGTTATTGGCTTCAACTTTAAAATACTTAACACTACTCCTGGCGATACAAAGAGAACAGAAAGATTTCTCTATCGCCTTAGCTTAATGCATTTCCTTATTTCCCTTATACTTATAAGAAACTGAGTAATGACACCATTTCTCTTAACATTTATCTCAATTAGCACGATAGATAAAAATAAATAATAGCAGGTAAAATAATTTTTTAAAAATTGTTTGTAAAATAGGTAGAGATAGTCAGATTTTTTTAGCCTTAAAGAGTATGGATATTTGGTAAATATTTTATTTAATTTTTATAAATATTTAGTTTAACAACAAGTATTTGTAATATTTTGTAAGTTTAATGATTGGAAGGGTTTGAGAAATGAATATAAATATGTTGGTAACATTTTTACGATTAATTAAGGTATTTAAGAAAAAGAAATCCATTTTGAATCCCCTCTATCTTAAGTACCTTTATAACTCACTAGTCTGTAGAAGAAATTTTACTGCTCCACTTTTGGTCAAGTTGAATTACTGGACTAGTTACTCAGATAGTGCATGAAACTTAGTATATAGAGAATACGGAAATTACAAAAATATTTGCCTTTTGTCAATATAGATACTGTCAAACTGCAAATATAAACTTACTGAAACTTAGTAAGTACAATTGTACTTGTGCTTAATAGATACAATGTTAAATAATGTAGGTATTTTATACGTCATAATACAACCACACTGCCAGCACTAATACTGCAGTACATAAAATGATTGAGCATGTACCCTCGGGAGCACGCGAAGACTTCTTAGGGGTGCATATAATATGTTTCCTGAATGATCACAAAGTAGCGAAAAATATCTCAACCAGAGAGATTTGAACTGCTCGGTGTGTATAGCCAACAACGATAACATACAGCTACGCTCACTAATAATTTGAGTTGTTTGTTTCAAACGCCGACAACAATAAGTGTCTGAGAATGTATGTTAGTTAACTGTTAATCTACCAACAGTTCAGTACTCAGTATATTTTCGTGTCTGTTAGGTGCAGGTTCGTTTTCTTTACTCAAAGTTTCACATCTCATTCTTTATATTTGTGAACTGTTGAATGTCTTTATTGTAATAGTCGACTATTTTAGCTTTTGTTGTGGGATGGATAAATAGGAAAATGTAAACTCAGTGAAACAAGTGCAAGTGAAAAGAGCGACGATTGTTTCACCACGGGACATTGGTGAAAATTGTGTTGAGGTTGAACCATCTACGAGCAAGTCACCGAGAAATGTGAAATAAAGATATTACAGTGAATCTTACATTAAATATGGATTCCTATCAAATATGTGTGATCCACCTCTTCCCCTTTGCATTATTTGCAACCAAACTGTCGAATAATTTTATGAAACCGTCCCTACTTCACATACATTTGGTAACCAATCACGGCGGATGTAAAGACAAGCCAGTCGAATTTTTCCGACACAAAGCAATTTCAATAAAAGCAAATCAACTAAGGCGGCACTGAAGACATGAGTTAGCGATACTAGCTACAAAGAATAAACCACCTTATACCGCAGTTGAATCTATAATTATTCCTTGTTCTTTGATTATAGCAGATAAAATGTTACGCAGTGAATCCGCTAAAGTAATCAAAACAATTCCGAAATCCGATACAGTGTAGGGAGTAGAATTCATGATATGGCACAGATATTGTTGACCAAATAGTAGAACATACTCAGACAAAATATTTGTCATTCAAATGGATGAATCGGTAGGTCTGTCACATGATGCTGAGTTACTTATATATGTTCGGTATTTTGACGTTAAAAAGGGTGTCATTGCTGATAAAAGTCTAGGATGTAAAACAATTACCAGAACATACAGATGGGGAGGATGTTTTTAAAATTCTTGAGAATGTTGTAAGATTAAAGTTAAATCTGTCATGGAACTGATGTGTAAGTTTATTCACAGATGGTGCTGCTACATTGACAGGCAAAAAAGCGGTCTTATTGCTCGTATTCGCGAAATTATCCCCAAAATAATTTAGAAACATCGCATTATACACAGAGAAAATTTGGTAGCAAAAAAAAAATTAACTCCAGATTTACACGAAACATTGAACACTGTTATAAAAGTAGTCAATTTAATAAAGTCGCGTGCGCTGAACTCCCGTCTGTTCAAACAAAGGTGCGAGGAAATGGGAGCTAGGCACACTCAAATGTTTTTGCACTCCGAATTGCGCTGGCTATCACGGGGGCGCGTATTGACTGGTCTTTTTGAACTGAAAAATGAGATAAAATGTTTCCTTACAAAATTGAAATGCGGTCTGTTGAAGCGTTTTGAAGATGAGAGTGGATTTGCCAATTAGCTTATCTGGCGGATATATTCAACACATTTAGGGGAGCTTAATTTTTAACTCTAAGGTTTTGACAGAAACATTTTAAAGCTCACGAGAAAATAAAGGGGTTTTATAAGAAAGTTTTATTTTGGGTTGATTGCGTTAATAAAGAGAATATTTCAGTTTTTTAAACTATTTTGGAACGCAGTGTAACAAAATGAAGTTAGAATTTATGATGGAAATAATCAAATTCCACCTACAAAATCTCAGGTTACAGCCTTTAAAATACTTACTAGAAATTGAGAAATACGATATTACACAAGAATGGATTACAAATCCGTTTTGCACCACCACCATTAATTTCTCTGATCTTCCCGTAAAATTACAAGAAAGTCTTTTGGAAATGCCCGTTGACAGTTCACTGAAAATAAAATGCTAAAACATGTCAATTTGTGATTTCTGGTGTTCCGGACACAAAGAGTACACTGAACTTATTGACTGCGCCATTACATGCCTTCTTCCATTTCCCTCAACTTATCTGTGTGGGTAGAGTTTCTCTGCAGTGACAGCAATCAAAGCAAAACAAAGAAATCGCATGAATCCAAATCGCCACTGATACTCGAACTAACGAAGATTCAGCCACGAATAGAGGAGCTGGTGTCCAGAAACCAAGCTCTACCATCTCATTAACAGGTCAGAAACAAATATAACTTCATACAATTTTGTGTCTATGTGATATCTGCAACGTATTTACATAGTTCCTGCATTTATTTTATACACTTATAGCATAATCCTCCCTTCTGTAATACTTAATATATTGTAAATGTAATAATCTATTTTATATGTGGTTATGTATAATTAAAACTATGGAAAACTCTAGAGCCAGGCGTAGGGGTACAGGCTGGAATGGAAAACTGTCAGCGGGGGTACACGGAGAAAAAATGTTGACTAGCACTGCCCTACACCATTAAAAGTCACAGTATTATATATAACTACTTTGATAGCTAGACATTCAGTATGCTCTGGCATGCTATACCGGGTTTCTCGTGAATGACGAGACCAGTGACCCGCCACTCCTTTAGCATTCATATACGAATCCACTGCTGTAGTGACGGCCGGCTGCTCCCATCATTTGTCCCCTAATGCTAATATCGTATAAACGCCTTACGCATATCTTTCATTATAACAGGTGTTCAAAATTAAATCCTGTACGTCTAAGTAATCTGGCATTCTCAAACACATTACTGAACATTTCTGCAACTTCTGTAGCGGAAGTTATGGATACGATGGTCAGAAACTTCTAATACGTCTTCTAATTCGCTGACCGTATGGAAATGTGTTGCATACATTTTATCTTTAAGCATTTCTTACAAAAAACCATATTGCAATAAATGCCTCTATTGACTCAACAACGAGTAACAAATAAAGTCATTAAGTCACTACTTCAAATAATTCACTCGACAGGCAGTTTACAGTTTATGACTGCACGCCATCCACGGGTCACGCACTAATACGCTCTAACACTCACTCACAACTCAGTACAATTCACAACCCACTGCAATTCTTCCTTCTTTTTATAGGGAAAAAATTACGTCACAGACTTTCTGGAAACTTCTCGAAGGTACTACAACCAAAGCTGAGAGAAACATCTCGAATATCGGGAAGAATCAAAATGTTATAAGAAGAAAGGAGTCTCACGTTCCGAAGAATTCTGTTGCGGCGCGCCGTTGTTACTTTCTCTACACGTACTATGTACATAGTATATAGAGAAGGTATTGTAATGCACCCAAAAATTCAATACCGATATTTTACCAACAAATACATGTTTTGTGTCCCCCTGAATCCAAAAAAAAAAAAAAAAAACATTTTTACAAAAAGATCCGTGTGTGTGCGTCTGTGTGTGTCTGTGACAGCATAGCTCAAATCGAAAACACCGTTAAATACCACACTTGGTATCTAAGTTTGGTATCTTCCAAGGATGTGACACGAAGATTTTCAAGAAAAATCCTCCCATCCCAACATGGAACTTTTTTCGAACATTTTGATTTTCTTAAAATGGCTCTAACGATTTTGATTAAAATGTCAAATATTAAAGACATTTACCTGAAAAATAAAATGTATATCTTGAATTTTCTGGGAATAGCCTCTGAAGACTTATTCTGGATGAATTTTACGGAATTATGCATAACTGCTAAAACTTAAGAGATGGACAAAAACTTAAAACACAAAAAATGTAGAGTACATAAAAACACACAATTTATGTCATGTATATTTTTTTCGTGGAGTTGATAATGTTTGGCATATTCCTTGTTTTTTGTATCAGCTTTAAAAAATTATACTTTTCTCATACAAATTCCTGTCCCTACAAACAAAGGAACTTCAGTCACATAGCAACCAGCTTGTGGTTATCAGTTTAGACTATAGTACTCTCTTATTTCCCTTCTACTTACAAGGAAGCAAGTAAAAAGACTATTTCTGCTTTTTTTTTTCTGATTAAAATGAAGTAAATAGAAGCATAAGCTTTTTAACAATAATTTGTTGCAGAGATGTAGAGAAAGTCATGTGAATGGCGCACATCAGAGTTTTTACTATCGAACTACAAATGGCTCACATTCCAGCTCCCGCCGCATACCAAAATGAACATGAGAGACCGCACACACAGACGGCATTGTCACAATAAGGAATAGGTACATTTTTCAGTCTCCCCAAAAGTTGGTAATATGACGTAACTTTTTTGTGTTTTTTTTTTTTTTTTTTTTTTTTTTTTTTTTTTGTGAAGTCCTTCTTAATTGTTCCTCGTTAGAATTATTTATTTTATGTTTGTTTAAAAGGTAACCAGTCTGTTTAAACTTTTGTAACCGTCATTAAATTAAGGGTTTGTTAGGAACGGTGATACCATATATTTCTCAACAAATTCAAACTGGTAGTCTATGTATGAACATTAACTACGCTGTATTCAAATTAGCATAATATAATTTTCTGTTATGTAAACCATCATGACCATATACAGACAGCTGTGCCATATACGCTATGCCAAACAACGCCAAATGCCCATAACCACCGCAGATTATCACCGAACGATGTTATCCAAAGGCATGGCCTACTTCGAGTAAGGCCAGCAATGATAAGCCAGGTCTGGTCAGCACCATTAAAGCCCTTTACAATATTTAAACGCATTGCCCACAAACTTGGCACTCAGACTGCAAGCTGTGTCACGGGTAATATGGTCTGCGTGTGATGGTCTGATATCACTACTATCATTAAGTGACGTTCTTCGTGGCTAGATCTCGAAGAACAGTTACATCGCTATTAGAGGTGGGTTTAACTTTTTACTTTCTCTACACGTAGCATGTACATAGTGTATAGAGAAGGTATTGCATTCCACCCAAAATTCGATACCAAGGAAAAAGGTCCGTGTGTGTGTGTCTGTGGACAGCATAACTCAAAAACGAAAAGACCGTTGAATACTAAACTTGCTATTTAAGCTTTATATGTTCCAAGGATGCGATACGAAGGTTTCCAAGAAAATCCTCCCACCCCCAACCACCCTTTACATGGAACTTTTTTCGAAAATGTTGATTTTCTCAAAAAAATGGCTCTCACGATTTTGATTAAAATATCGCATATTAAAGCTATTTACCTCACATATAAAATATATATTTTGAATTTTCTGTTAATAGCCCCTGAAGACTACTTAATTCTGGATGAATTTTGCATAACTGCTGAACCGTAAGAGATAGATAAAAACTTACCACATAAAAATGTAAAGCACATTAAAATTAATTTATATTATATACATATTTTTCCTGGAGTTGATCGTTTTTTAGATATTCCTTGTTTTTGGTTTCATCCTTGAAAATCTTATACTTTTTTCATACAGGAATTTGTCAACTCCTGTCCATACAAGCAAAGGAACCTCAGTCACATAGCAACCAGCATTTGACTATCACTTTAATCTATGGAACTCCCCTAATTCGCTTCTACTTACAAGGAAGAAAGTAATTTACAAGGAAGCAAGTAATAAGACTATTTCTGCTAATTGTTTCTCGATTAGCATAAAGTAAATAGAAGCATAAGCTTTTTACAATAATTTGTTGCAGAATGTAGAGAAGGTCATGTGAATGGAACACATTAGATTTTTTTTTCTCTATACACGCTATAAGTTTACAGTAGGTATAGAAAGTATGTATTCCACCCAAAAATTTGACGTTGAGATTTCATTGCAGATCCCCCGAGTCCAAAAACAAAACAAAAAAAAAAGAGCAAAAAACAATAAATATTTGTGTGTGTGTGTGTGTGTGTATGTGGATAGCATAACTCAAGTTGGTTAAACACGTACACGTGTAGGATAACTCCCCCCTCCCAAATTACCCTTTAAATGAAACAATTTTAGAGTTTTTTTTAGCCAATTCGATTTTGGTTAAAATGCTATTTATCATAGAAATTTACATGACAAAAAATATATTTTATTTATTGGGAATAGCCTCTGACTCCTCTTAATTCTGGACGAGTTTTGCCTAAAAGGCAAACCATAAAACATAGACTAAAAGTTACCACTCAAAGAAATGTAGATCTTGTCAAAACACACAGTTTATGTCCTACACATTTTTTCTTGTGGAGCTAACCATTTCCGAAATAATCCGTGTTATTGTTTCCCAAAATACTTATAATGTTTTAAAATAGAAGTCTTCTGTGTTTCTTTGGCCCTAAAAATAGAACTGAATTTCAATGAGTCATATAGCGACAGCTTTTAGAACATTTGACTAAGTTTTAGCCTTTTACATTCCCTTATTTCCCTTCTATTCATAAAGGAGCTAAATAATGTGATTAAGCTGATTTTTATCACAATTAGCATGAAGAAGTTAAGACGTTTTTTTAATAAGTTTGTTTACAGAAGAGTAGAGAAAGTCAAATGTGGAACACATATTATTTTTAAGAAACACTCGTAATGTTTCTACTTAAATTCGAAATAGTTTCAAAATATTGTTTTTGATTTGGTTTATTAGTTCTTGTAGTATTTCACGTAGCTAAAATATGCCACTCTACGACATAATGGAACTCCATTATTAACATATAATAAATGTGATCTTAATATAAGGGGCTCAATAAAGAAAACTGATTTTACTTCTTTAGAAAATAGATCGAAAAATCTGATGTGTTCCATTCACATGACTTTTTCTACATCTGTGTAACAAATTATTGTTAGTAAGTTTATTCCTCCAAGATAAACATTAGCGGGAACGCTCTTATTACTTGGTCCTTAAGTACTAAGGGGAATGAGCGAATACACTAAGCTAAAATGAGGTTGCTATGTGATTGAAATCGATTATTTGCGTGACCAGGAGTTGAAAAGTTCCTGTACGAGAAAGGTATAAGTATTTTAAAACTGAAACCAATAACAAGAAAAATCTAAAACCTGCTAAACTCCACAAAAAATGTATATAACATAAATTGTGTGTTTTAACCAAAACTACATTTTCTGTGTAGTAAGTTTCTTTTCTCTTACGGCTTACCAGTTATGCAAAATTCCGCAAAATTCATCCAGAATAAAGAAGTCTTATTAGGCTATTCCTAGAAAATTCAAAATATATTTTTATTTGTCATGTAATTCTCTCTAATATACGACATTTTAATCAAAATCGTTAGCCATTTTTGAAAAAATCAAAATTTTCAAAAATGTTTCTACGTAAACATTAGTTGTGGGTCGGGGGATTTTCTTTAAAATCTTCGTGCCGCATCCTTGGAAGATAGCAAACTTATACCACACACATACACACAGACCGGACATTTTTCTAAAAATGATTTTTTTCGGATTCAGGAGGTCCTAAAACATGTATTTCCGGTGAAATTTCGGTATCGAATTTTGGGGTACATAACGATAGCTTCTCTATACATTATTACATAGAAGGTGAACTTTTACTTTTGGTTATTGCTGAGGTTTTATCTTCATCTCAAAGATGTTATGACCAATGATAAGCTACAGTAAGAAGAATAGATACAATCGATAAGTCGAAATGGTAGAGGAATTTATGTCTCCGGAGCTTACAAGATTTCCTTGAAGAAGCCAGCATAAGTTAGGAAAGGCGATGTCCATAGTTGGTTGTCCTTTGTTTCTTCAGGAATCATGTAATCTCCTTCCAGATCTCCACGCTTGTCTGCGTGTGGATGATTTCTTTGGGAATATCTGAAGAACTGGAAACGTTCAAGTCTCTCACACAGGCCTTACAGAACCAAAGAGAACATTTGCTCAGAAATTATTGTTACTCAATTAGTTATTCAACTCAATTAGTACAGCAGTAATTTCCAAGTTCATATAGAAATCGCGGAATATCATAGCAGAAAAGGTTATTTCCAGAAATGTCTCCAGCATATTTAGTAATAACCGTAACCGTAAGGAGATGCTTCGATAAAATGGCATTAATTTAATGTACTTATTTTCCCCTTAAATTGTCCACGATGAACCTAAATTCGGCTTTATCTATTTTTACTTTCTCTTTAAAGAAAATAGTATTCCATCAAAATATGTTGTCGAGATATCGCCGTAGATTCGTGTTTTAAGGCCCCCTGAATTCAAAGAAATTAGAAAAAGGTTCGTGTGTCCACGTGTTTATGTGCGTAAATGTGTCTGTGAACAGCATTAACCAAAACCGAAAATTCAATTAAATACTAAACTTAATATTTAAGTACTGCACCTACAAAGTATGCTACAAGAAGATTTTCAATGACTTTTCCCCATCTCAAACTACACTTTACATTCAACCTTTTTGGAAAATATTTATTTTCACAAAAATGGATCTAACAATTTTGATTAAAATTTCAAAGCAAACGAAATGTACTTCTTTAATTTTCTGGGAATAGCTAAAGAAACTCTCTTAGTTCTAAATGAATGTTGCATAACTGGTAAACTGTAAGAAATCGAGATATCGCACTACAGAAAAAATACACCTCGTCAAAATACACATTTATATCAGATACCTCATTTTGGAGACATTACATGTTAATGAATTACGTTTTCCAATACGCATACCTTTCTTTAATCTGAAGTCGTGTTTCGTTGTTATTTTATTTCGATACCAAGATAACCGAATTACAAAGTAATTTCTTTGTACATAAAAAAATAAGTAATCAGAATATTTTGTTAATATTTGTCTTAATTAAAATGAAGTATATAGAAGAATAACGTTCTATAAGAATAGTTTGTTACAGATTACGCAGAAAACTCATGAGACTGAAACAAATCAGGATTTTTAATACATATATTCCGAAAACTCATTTTTACAGTCCACCTACTGCCAACATCTGCATTTATATGCGAATGTGAGTCGTGCAGACTCTTTTAGACACAAGTCTCATTCGGCTACTGAATTATTTATTCTCGAAATACAAACCCATTATCTCAGCTCTTTCCATTTCCTCTCTCTATAGCTGTTGCTCCTGTTGTTCTGAAAAGCACATTTGATACACCTTCAACTTTAGTTTGTTGTTCTCTGCTTACAATAGGAGCAAATAGCAGCGTAACAGGTTTGCCGGATGTTCCTTACTGTTGCGATGAACAATGAGGTTGAGAGAGCTCGCTTCTGTTGCGGCTAATTCCATAGTTCGCATCATAGTTTTGAAACTGTTTCAACAGACCAATTTACGGAACAGACTCAACTCGTATAAGAAGTTGCAATAGAGTGGCTGTTATTTATGCCCGTCTATAATCTAAGAACAACATGGCTCCTGAACACTGGCTGCGCATAAATGAATCAGCAAATTGGTATTATACTATTATGATGGTATCATTGGTAAAAATTGCTTGGAATATGTACTTATGTGTTCCATTCATTTCTCTGAATCTCTGCATCAAATTATTGTTAGAGAAGCTTCTTTTCTTCTTTATTTTAAATGTATTTGAATTTCACTGTTGCGTTGCGTCATTGTCTTGACAAACTGCTATGTTACCTTAATATTGAATGGGGAAGAAAAATAGAGCAGTACTACGGCCATCTAGCGGCAAATAAATAAGTACATACTCTAGGTGTTCGTCACCAGTAAAGCTACTTTGCTTCTTTATTTTAAACGATGGAAATCAGGAAAGAACAGTTGATACATAAAAAGTATTTGCATTTCATTGTTGCGTTGCGTCACTGTCTAGATAAACTGATGCGTTACCTTAACAATGAATAGGGAGGAAAAATAGAGCTCTACTAAAACCATTTAGCAACAAATAACCGTGGTACAACCGCCATCTGCCGGCTATTAACCGATTGCGTTCCCTTGGCACTGTATGCTGATGAATCAACGAAAATATATGTATGTACGCGCATCAGTTTCGAACTGCACCAAATTGAAGAATTTTTTTTTTTTTGTTTTTTTTTTTTTTGTTATGTTCGTTATTGTCATGATAAGGTTTGTGTAAAAGAACATGTTTAAAAATCGCACGGCAAAGTCTTAAAAGTCACATGATATGAATCAGCATACAGTGCCAAGGGAACGCAATCGTTCAATAGCCGGCAGATGGCAATGGTAGCACGGTTATTTGTTGCTAAATGGTTGTAGTGGAGCTCTATTTTTCGTCCCTATTTATTGTTAAGGTAACGCATCAGTTTATCTAGACAGTGACGCAACGCAACAATGAAATGGAAATACCTTTTTATGTATCAACTGTTCTTATATATATAAAAAGCTTATTATTCTATCTGTTAATGCTAATGCTACACGAGAGAAGTATTAGCACAAATGGTCTTGTTACTTAGCTGCTTATCAGTAGAAGGGAAATGAAGGAATACAATAGGCTAAACCAACAGTCAAATGTTTTAAAATATGGTGCCTATGTGACTGAAATCCGTTTCTTTGCTTGGCCAGGAGTTAACCAGTTCCTGTATGAGAAAAGTTAAAACAAACCAATAATAAGGAATATTTGAAAATGGCCAACTCCAGGGAAAAATGTATATGATATAAATTGTGTGTTATAAGGAACTCTACATTTCATGGTATTTTTGTTTATCTCTTATAGTTTACTTGCTATGCAAAAACTAAATCAAAATCACTCACAATAAAGGGATATTAAAAGGCTATTCTCAGAAAATTCAAGATATACATTTTATATGCCATGTAAATATCTTAAAAGTGATTTTAATAAAAATCGTTATACCCATTTAGAGAAAATCAAAGTTTTCGAAATTTTTCCCATGTAAAGGAGTGTGGGTGAGAGATTTCTTGAAAATCTTTGTGTCGCCTCCTTGGAAAATACTGAACATATAAACCAAGTTTGGTATTTAACGGGCTTTTCGTTTTTCAGCTATGGTGCCCACAGACACACGCGTGCGCGCACACAAAACACACAGATACACACACACACACACACTCTCTCTCTCTCTTTCTCAGAGATACCCCACGGACATATTTCTAAAAATCTGAAGTGTTCCATTCATATGACTTTCTCTACATCTCTGCAAAAAATTATCGTTAAAAAGCTGATGCTTCTATTTTCATCGTGCTAATCGAGAAAAAAATCTAGCAGAAATAGTCTTATTTCTTGCTTCCTTGAAAATAGAAGCGAAATAAGGGAGTACCATAGATTAAAATGGCAGTCAAAAGCTGGTTGCTATTGACTGAAGTTGTTGTTTGTATGGACAGGAGTTGACAAACTCCTGTATGAGAAAATTATAAGTTTTTCATAGCCGAAACCAAAAACAAAGAATATCTAAAAAACAATCAACTACACGAAAAAAAAATATATATAACATAAATTGTGTGTTTTAAAGTGCTCTACATTTTTTGTGTTGTAAGTTTTTATTTATCTCTTATGGTTTAGCAGTTATACAAAATTCTGTAAAATTCATCCAGAATAAAGTAGTCTTCAGAGGCTATTCCCAAAAAAATCAACATAGACATGTTATTTGTCGTGTAAGTATCTTTAATGTATGAAATTTTAATCAATATCGTTAGAGCCATTTTTGAGAAAATCAAAATTTTCGAAAAAAGTTCCATGTAAAGGGTAGTTTGGGGTGGTTTTTTTCCTCAAAATCGTCGTGTCGCATCCCTGGAAGATGTCAAAGTTAAATACCAACTTTGGTATTTTACCGACTTTTCGTTTTTGAGCTATCGTGTTCACAGACACACGGATACACACATACACACACGGATCTTTTTCTGAAAATGCTCTTTTTGGATACAGGGGACCCTAAAACATATATTACCGGTGAAATCTCGGTATCGAATTTTTGGGTGGAGTGGAATATCTTCTCTATACACTATGTACATAGTAGGTATAGAGAAAGTAAAAATTAGCAGAAAATTATTACTTGCTTGCTTGTAAGTAGAAGCGAAATAAGGGAGTACCATAGGTTAAGTGATAGTTTAAAGCTGGTTGCTATGTGACTTTGTTTGTATGGACACAAGTTGACATATTCCTGTATGAGAAATGTATAAGTTTTTCAAAGCTGAAAAAAACATCTAGGATTATCTTAAAAACGATCAACTCCACGAAAAAAATGTGTATAATATAAATTATCTGCTTTAACTTGGTCTACATTTTTTGGGTGTTAAGTTTTTGTCCATCTCTTACGGTTTAGAAGAAAAATTCTATAAAATTCATCCAGAATAAAGTACTCATCAGAGGCTATTCCCAGAAAAGTCAAGATATACATTTATTTGTCATGTAAATATCTTTAATATACGCCATTTTAATCAAAATCGTAAGAGCCATTTTTGAAACAATCAAAATTTTCGAAAAAAGTTCCATGGTCAGGGTAGTTGGGGGTGGGGGGATTTTTTTGAAAATCTTCGTGTCGCATCCCTGAAAGATGCTAAACATAAATACAAAATTTGGTTTTTATCGGACTCTCTTATTTTCTCCATTCTTTCACTGTTTCTCCCTCTCCCTTTCCACACCCTCACCACTTCCATCACCTGCTTCTATCTCTCATCCTCCCTTCCTCTAACGTCTGCCCTTCCTGCCCACTTACCCTCTCCTTTATAACCCACTCTCCACTTTTGAAGTTTTAAAAGCTTGTAATTAAACTGCTGTATCTTAGGTGTTAAACCAAAGTAAAAGACATTTATCAAGTCTGAGTTTGCAATGTGGTCGGTACTATACTCTTGTTTTGTTGTAACTGGTTTAGTTATACGAATTACACACTTATAACGGAAAAAAATTAGATATTAGAATATAGAGTCATAATAGCATCATCCACTCTGCGGACTGTACGAGTAATTAAAAAGTTTTCTAAGTGAAACGTAAGGAATGTTAAGATATCATCACGTGATTCATTCAGACGAGAATATTATGTTGAATTTTAAACTAGGTACTGTTTTCTGCTCAACATGCACTTTTGGATTTGAAAAATGTGCATTGGAAACACATAATTTATATAACATATATCTTCCTACCAATGCATTGATCAATTGTCTGTTCAGTCTTTATTTGTTCGGTCTCAACTTTTGCTTGGAAGTCGGATATTTTTGGCACCTCATGATTTGTACTCTTTAACCACTTGATGTACTACTTCGTTAATCATTTTAGTCAAATATTTCCAATTCTCTTTATATGTTTATACGCACCTGAATTCCTAGGTATATTCACACACAAATCTTCTGGTATAAACTTTCAGTCTTCTCGGAAATCTAATTTCTATGTCTTACAATATATTTTGGTCGTTCATAAATCAGGTTTTAATTTTTTTGTCATGATTTTGTTGCTGTGTCACAATTTAGGAAAACTTATTTGTTTCATTTTATGTATTTATTTCTCTCAAAACCTATTGAAACAAAAACTCACTTTTTCACCAAGAACTCTTTATTTATTCCACAAACTGATTACGATCAGAATCTGCTCACAAATAACTGTCTTTCATAACGATTCTGCCTTATAGTTAAGATACAGCTTCTGTTGAACTCGCTCAACTGTTGCATGTGATGCCTTCTCAGTGAAAACTACAGTCTATGCAGGTCTTCGTTGCCCTTTTTATAGCCGTTGTTTACGAGACTGTACATTTCCAGAAGTCGCTGCAGTATAGTAAACCGAAGGTGGTCACAAACTCACTCAGGCTTAGTAATGCGCGGCTTTAATGTCAAAGAACCTTCCGAAAGAACACGTGTCCACTCCCACCAGTGTAACAGTGTTATGCCAGACAAACTTACTGAGGCACAGATGTCCGCTAACGCACTGTAACGATCGATGTCTTCTATGACTTAAAAAGGAAGTGACACACTACGGCCGCAGGGCGTAGTCACATTATATTACAGCCCAAATACTCAAAATGGGAGACTTACTGTAATATTTTGCCTTTCATAATACTTCTGGATCTTTTAGGACATTGTCCTTATCACTTTTGATTTATTTCTTATATTTTTATGTTGTAAATATTTTCTAAAGTATCAAGTGGTTTCCTTCGTGACTCACGTGCTGAAGGTCGTTGTGCAATTTCCCCCTCCGGACGGAGATTGAAATGTTACCCTATCCACATCTCCACCACTGACTAACTCAACTGCCCAACGTGTTTCGGAGTCCACGGTAAAATTTTCATCGTATTTCGTCCTCTAATTCCGTCTTATTCTCATCATTACACTCCCATCGGAGGTAAGGGACACCTTCCCCTCCTTGCCGCCATCTCAGAAAGTCGATCACTTGGTAGAAACCCCTGAAGGTCCCAGACCATATGGGGAGTATTAGAGGGAGCGGTGCAAACAGCTTCACTGTTTTGTATTCATAGCACATCATCAGCATAAATTAACATATTGATGTAGTACTTTTGATCCTTTTATAACTGAATTTATGTAGTCTCTCTCAGATCTTCACAATATCAACAATATTATATATAAATATTGTTGATAATTGTTTAGCAAACCTTGCCTAACAATATTAGACTACTTCTATAGAGGGTCTTTATGAACGTTGATAGAAATGTATCTTGGTGAAAACGACATATCAATAATATTTCTGGTTCGGATATAATGGTAGTTTATACGTTTGATGCAGTAAATATATCGGGCTAATGTTTATTTCTATTTGCATGATATAGATAAAATATTTTGCATGAATAGTTTGTTTCAGAAAATCAGAAAAATGTATCTTTAATGGAACACACCAGAATTTTATAAACAGAGACGTCTCTATTTGACTTTCGTTCTTTCCAGGACTAATATCCCATCAGTATCTGTCTTAAACTACTCACTATATTGTAGTGTCTTATATAGACGTCTTAATTCGTGATGAAGATTTTCGTCCCATAGTTATTTTTGCACTAATAGTCAAGGCGATGGTTTGAATAGATACCTAGATATTGAGGTAACTGTACAGTCCAAGGCATAAAAAATACGCCTGGTGCTGTGATTTTGCTGAAATTGTGAACGTTTGATGGAGACTCGGATCTTTCTACCATTTTCATTGGTGTCAATCTGATACGAGAAGGAAAGTGAAAAACTGATTGGGCAATCTACCCCTTCACCTGTCAGTGTCTCTCGATACTGCCTCAGAACAGTTTAACTGTTATAACCAGTGTATTAATTTAGACTACCACGTGCGCGCATTACCCTGGCATTAGAACTTCAGTATGTAGCGCTGTATGTAGAACTTCAGTTGAGGGGGTCACCAGTTCGCAACTCAGAACTCAATGTGTCGCAAGTTACGTTTCATATTCAATCCTTTCCTTCGCTAACGTGTCCTGCCCAATGTGCTTTTAAGAGCAGGCAGGCAGGTGAAAGACATGCCTGGGGTCAGAAAAAAGACTCCGCCTTGTAAGTATTTCCAAGCGTATTTTTAATGTCTCTGAGTGTACACTGCATATGTAATTCTCCCGTTGTATTTCCTGGTAACAGTACTTCAAGAAAGGCAATTGTCGTAATTTAATTCGATATTGAATTGAATTTTTTTATTTTGGCTCTTCAGGTGTTCTAAGAATGTTTTAAGTTAAATTTTGCCAATGTAGCCACACCAAAATAGTCCGGAAATTTTAGCTTAGACACATGGAGTTATCTAAACTTAAACCATATGTCAGTACAAAAAAAACAAACATCAGCGGCCAGCCAATGGGAAGATAAAGCGGTGAGTGCCATCTGCAAACCCCAACACAATGAATAAGGGTGGAATGGTTTGTTCCTGCGAGCCGTTGTGACGTCCCTTGGAATTTAATTTCTACATTTCTGTACAGATTTTTCTTAAATCTTTACTGTGATTGAAATGCTTATCTTAAGCAGAATACCAAAATTCATTAAAATTGGATAATTCTCTATAAGATTCAATAATTTCGTATATTTTACAATATAACTATATCACATAATCAAAATGCTCCATGCATTTCAAAATTTGAGAAAATGTTATGGACATTTTGAGTTGGTGGTTTACACCACACAAAAAAACTTAACGTGATGATAATTTACAACTTGCATTACTGAATCATGATACTTTTAAACAAAGTTAGAAATTGTTAACCTTAAAATTATTTCTTTCATAAAGAATATCTGCTTAAATTACTGTTGGTATTAGAATAACTTTGGCACCTGCAGTATTACAATAGATGCTTCTGAGGATTTTTAGTTTCATCTAAACCAAACTGAGACGCGTGCAACATTTTGAAAGTGTGAAAATGTAGTTTTGAGATAAACGGTATTTTATTAAATTTTATGCAAAGGTGTATTTTCCTATCTTTATTCTGGGTTTCCCAGAATTTAACAGTAACATTTGGCAGAATTGTAGAGAAGTAGTTTGAGATAGAAATCTTATGGACTATGGATTCCAAATTTTTTGTTATAGCCTAAAATGTATTAAGGGTCAGCAAGCCAATTTTCAAATCACCTTAGGCCGTGACCTCGAATTTCAAAGAGTCTATATATAGTGGCATTATTTTGCGCCATGGGCATCGGCTTCAGATGTTGAGGGAGTTGGAGGTTCAAGTCTCCGTATGTATGTTTTTCTGCTTTGTTTGCATTTTATAATGAACTGTACATATTTTTATGCGTTACTGAATATGATTTATTTGTACAGACAAATAAAATAAATGTTAGGTTGGCATCTAACGTTTCAATGACAGTTGCATTAAACACCTAAAGAAGTATACTTCTCCGCACCTTTCGATAGAGCTTCAAACATACAACGTATCCACATTGACGTTTTATCTAAGAATACACTACAATTGTAGGCACATTTCATAATTTACGAAACAATATCGTGTGTCAATGAACTTCAATTAAATACAAAATGAATAGTCATCTCCATAGTAAAACAAATACCTACATAAAATTGATTAAAATCGATTTACTATAAAGAAAAGTGCATTCTGCCTTTTCATCTCTGCATTAAAAGCAAATAAAAAGAGCCTTTGAAGGTTAATACAATATCCAAAGTACAAAATACAACAGGTTAACAGAGGAACTGCTCGATGTTCGACCAGCAACATCCCTGCAGATATTGAACCTACGAAGCAGAACACCGTACGACCACAGTAGCTCAAGTTTTAAAGCAACATAATACCTATATAGACAAGTACCACTGTTCGAATCCTAGCAGTAGTAGAGTTTTAGTTTTCTCTTCCATCACTAAAATCATAGATCAGTCTCTATGATTCAAATTACACATTACATAAATATTTTAAACAAACCTAAATTTATTAAATCAATCTACGTAGGCACCTTGACAAACAATTAGTGCATTGAATATTGAGCACTACATATACTTTGTCTTTTCAAAGCAATTTTTCACTGGAGGATTTATCATCTCTACTTCAAAAATGTAAACTAAGTGTAGTGGTGCAAGTCAAAGTGTGCACCTCATTGAGAAAAGCAACAAATTAAAAAACAACTAATAATGCAAACTTAAGAGAGCGGTGCGATCTTAGTACTTTGGAATTCGATGACCAGCACTATACCCATTCATCCCCAGTACATATGTATTAGCGGACCGTTTAGCTAACTGCATATAATCTGAAGTCAACCGAACTGTTATAATGGCGTATACAGCCTCAAATAAGACAATTTTGTCAAATTTGAAAGTCCAATACTTTTAAATATCGCATTGAGTGCATTCTTTAGAATACTAGCATACAAATGGGGCATTCTGAATGAAAATAGGACGCACATGCCCACATTCTTTTCAATTACAGCCACTGATGTGACATACAGAAAGCATGCCATAACATTTGGCAAAAGAGGTTCTTCATCTCAAAATGTTCATCTAGTACCCCTCTATATTCCTCTCAATTCGTACGGGTGAATTCTGGGATATCCTATAAGAGAGAGACAACCAAATGATCCTCTATGCCCAAACAATACAAATATTTGCTCTGCAGCTTTTTGCAGCCTATTTTAAAAGTATTTGATATAAAACGATTTTAAATGTTTTGCCATTGAAGTCAAAATGTCAGCCCCAGTATCCCTTAGGCCAAATTACAGTTTAGCTATTTTCTGTCGTCATTTATATGTCTAATCATGACATTTTGTATTCATCTAGATGAGATATTTTGGGTCCAGCAGATCTGTAAACTAGTTTTTCCAAAGAATTATTGACATTTAATGTTTTTTTTTAACGTAGAGCATCCTCTTCCTTACCTTATATGCAAAGAAAGTGAAAATCTTACATCAACTTCATGTGGATTATATTGAGAGCTTCGGAGTTGTTTCTTCACCGCAAAAAGCGAAAACTACAACTCTAAGAATTAAAGGGACTTTTTCAAATTCAGAAAATACTTTGCCCAATTCTCTTATTGCTAAGAAGATAATCGAATTTCGGTGTTTTCAGCTGCTGCAAGCGTATAGGGACCGTGCAAATAAATAGTGCTGTATTCTGGTGGGAACTAGTACAACTGGTTGGTGAGAGAACCAGTTATTAGTTTAGTCAGGATTGGAAAACGTTAATTTTCGTCAGTTGGTGTAGCACAGCTATATTTTGTGATTTTCTCAAGAAAACAACTTATGCAGCTGATTCAAAACCTTCTTCTTCCTCTTTTAAGAATTAGGTGTTATAATCACCTGTTCCGGTCTCGATCATTCATCCAACAAAGCCTACCCTGATCTATCTTTCCTGTCGCCCGTTAATTCCTTATTTTTTATTAATCTATATGCTATCTTTCTGTCGACACGATACTTCCATATGATTCTATTTCCTATCATAAACCGAATGAGCTTTTAACATCTGATCTTATTGTTTCCTTTCTTATTTTATCAATTTTAGAACCTCTCCTGACATATCTCGTGAAGTTCATCTTGCTGTCTTCGTATTTGTTATTGTCCATGATTCGGAACCATATAAGTACATAATATAGAAAGTAATTTGTGAACTACTAATGCTCCCCATATGGTCTGGGACCTTCAGGGGTTTCTACCAAGTGATCGACTTTCTGAGATGGCGGCAAGGAGGGGAGGTGTCCCTTATCTCCAATGGGAGTGTAATGATGAGGATAAGACGGAATTAGAGGACGAAATACGACGAAAATTTTACCGTGGACTCCGAACCACGTTGGGCAGTTGAGTTAGTCAGAGGTGGAGATGTGGATAAGGCCAAATTTCAATCTCCGCCCGGAGGAGGAAATTGCACAACGACCCTCAGCATGCGAGTCACGAAGGAAATCTTAGAAAATATTTACAACATAAGAATATAAAAAATAAATCAAAAGTGATAAGGACAATATCCATAAAGATCCAAAATTATTATGAAAGGCAAAACATTACAGTAAGTCTCCCATTTTGAGTATTTGGACTGTAATATAATGAGACTACGCCCTGCGGCCGTAGTGTATCACTTCCTTTTTAAGTCATAGAAGATTCTTGACGTACTGTCCTACACATCCTGCTGCAGTGTCCGAGATACGCCAAACAGAGACTTCAGGCCGGCTTCGATGACTTACCAAGTGCTCTACATAACCACCAGACAATCAAAAAGACAATAATATTCATAAGACAGTGTAAACTTTTTGAATTATTATAAAGATAAATGTAATCATTTGGTATTTTACCAATGTGAAAAAAACAACTATGTTTTGTACAATTTGTAAGGTCGCGATATGACCATGCTGTTAAAGCGACCCAAAATAAATTATATTGCAAAAAAAAAATCTTGGCATTGATTGTTACAGTGCCGAAGCAAGTTGGTTTGACATCGAAGCTGTAATTGTTACACTTGTGCAAATGGACACGTGTTCTTTCGGAAGGTTCTTTGACATAAAAACCGCACACTATTAAGCCTGGGTAAGTTTGTGACCACCTGCGGTGTACTTAATGTGTAGCGGCTTCTGGAAATGTACGGATATAAAAAGGGCAACGAAGACCTGCATAAGATTTAGTTTTCACTGAGAAGGCATTGCACTCTAGTTCTGAGTATCTAGTTAATTGAAATGTTATACTTTTTCTAGAATTTTCCTTTTTATTATTATTTTCGATTCAATATCTTTATCTTGTTTGTAAATATACTTAAGTGCTAGTATTTTGTGTTTTGGCTGAATCTACTGTATACACTGCTCTTTGTAAATTATCATCTGTTTATCGTATTAACTTTGATCTTCAGCTTATCGTAGAGTATTTTCTCGCATGACAGATCCATTTTTAATTCCAAACTGTATTTTAACTTTCCACTTCATAATTAAGTCGTGAACATATAAATAAAATAAAGTGGTGATAAACTATATTCTTGTGGGGCATTGATTCAAAGCCTAGATTACGACATCTATGTTTATAAAAACTGCTCAGACTTTGACTGCATTACACGGCCCCTCTGAAGACCAAATTGAAAATATAACTAAAGTTAATAATTGCATTTTCATTACACGCTCTGAGCGATATTTATAATGTTTGTATATGAATTTCTAAGTATTAAAGCCAGATGAAAGGTATTTTCAGTGAACTGGACAAGGAGGTTTTAGATAAACTCTCTTTCAATCTCGTACGTGCTTGCTGGCAGCACTCAGGCCGATTTTTACGTGCATGTCTATAAATTTCAGTCTTGGTTTTATTAAAATTTTGGTTTGAATGTTGATAACTTGAAATCAACAGCTCATGAATTTTTAGGGTACTCGTATCCTTAATAAGCGTTCTGCTTTACTCATTTATTTGCTTAAAATGTAAACCCTAAACTGTTTAGTAGCAATATATTTTCTGTAAATATGCGCCAATAATCCTAACTTCTCTTGAATGATGCCGTTGACGCTCCGCCACTCCCGCGTCATGCTGTACAAATCAGTAGCGGTAGACCGCGTCGCATTTCTCCTGCTAGAAATGCGAACTCATTTGATTATCTTACGCCAGGTGTTGAAAATTAGGTCCGTTCGCGTTTCAAAAAAACTATACAAGACTACCTCAGAAATAAAACCACAGACTAATGGTCTTGGTAACAGAGGGGTACACGTCAGCAATAGCCTCTCGATCATCAAACCTTTCACTAATTATTTCAGCCATAGACTTCTCTCCTGTATAAAGGTGCGTTTCCTCTGATGATTGTTTTGTAAGGAACTTGTATTCCAATCGTGTTCCGTAGGGTAATAAGGGAATACTCTACGTGAAAGAGACAGTCAAATCTTGTTAAAGCTGGTCACTTTATGAAACAATTGAAATTCAGTTATTTCTGCATAACAAGGAGTATATGAAACGTAAAATGATTTTCCGTTTAGAAAAATTCAAGTAGTTTAAAACTGAAAACGTATCATACCGATATCAAGGTAATGTTCCTTATACTCATACACATAAAAAGCAATAAATATTAAATGTAAATAAAATATAAATTAATTTAAATCGGAGCCAAAAAATGTGTAGACTATTATTAGACTATTAATCTTTAAACTACTTAAAACTAAAATCAATATTAGGGAATATCTCAGAAATGGTTAACTCTACAAAAAACAAAAACAAAAAAAACATTATATGGCATACATTGTTTTAATAGGATCTACATTTGTTGTGTAGTAAGTTTTAATCTCTCTCTTATGCCTTCTATATAGAACATGCAGAATACGTAGATCTCCAGAGGTATTTGTTTCATTTTCATGAAAATATGATAAACATAATGTATTTTAATAAAACTTGTTAATCATTTTTGAGGAAATCATAATTTTCGAAAAATGTTCCACGTAAAAGGTAGATGGGATTGGGAATTTTCGTGAAAATCTTTGTGTCACATCCTTGGAACATACTGAACCTAAATATCAAATTTAACATTTAACCTAGTTTTCGTTTTTGATTTATCAAGTTTACAGACACACACAGATCTTTTTTTCCTAAAATATATTTTTATTCAGGGACCTGAAAACATTTGTTTCTGGAAAAATCTCTATCTGAAATTGTTGGTCGGAATACAATACCTTCTCTACCTGCAATGTACATAGTACGTGTAGAGAAAGTAAAACTAATGTATTTCTGAAGCTACAGCATATAATAGATGCCTCTGGAAAAATTTGAGAAAATAAATGAAACACTTGTATTTATATTTGAGATGTGTATAAATCTCAAATCAGCCAAAGATCCACTTGACACATTTTCAAAAGCCGGTGTTTATAAGATCCTATGCATTTGCAGATATGTATACAAAATACAGAAGTAACACGCGCATAACCGAACACAAAAGAAACTGCCACCTATGACAAACAATCGAATGAAATGTGATAAGGTAGAAGTTTAGCCGAAATCAAACATTACTATTACTGTTTGTACAGGACACACTGCCAACTTCAGTACAATATGAAGTATTTAAATTGAACGAAATCTGGATTCCCATAGATAGCCTCCACGCACACTTAAAACAATAGCACAAACATTTCTTTTGACTCCACCCAAAGGGCCACGAGAATATCTACTAGCTGTTTTATAATTTAATTCTTGAGAGAGAAACGAATGTCTCCACATATAAATGAATTGAAATGAAATTGAGTTTTATTTATGAACGCTCTTTAACTGTTGTGGTTCTCAGCGTCCAATTCTATAATGGGAGTGAAAATCCGCTTAATTTTGCTCAGCGGCGTCTATTATCAGGCTTGAGGTTCTTTTACGTGCCTAGATCTACGATACGGAACCAACGTCTTTACTTCTGTTCCGAAGGAAGCAATGCTAAGGATTTTTACGCCCGAAAATTCCCATCGTCCTCCACCGGGTTTGAACCCGCGATTTTGAGTATATGAAGTTAGCATGTGACTACCACATAGACGTCGGGACAAACAGCTTTAAATTCTTAAAAAGGTTTAACCTACATACCTCTGTAAAACAACCTGAAAATTTTAAATCTTAAAACTTTAAGACAACTGACATAGAGTTTGGTTATGAATAATAAGGGAGTTTAAAATGAATTAGCTATAAATAGGTTTCTTTCATTCGCAGTGAACCTTTTACAGCTGTAAAACTTTAAGGAATAAACACAGCTTACTAAAAGTCTGAAATTGATCACCATTTATATCAAATTATTTTTTTATTACTTATAAAAACATGTCACAATCACATTCCTCCATGCTGCGATTGTACAAGTCCTCTTTCAAATAAAAATACTATATTTCAGTCTCCAAAATACAGTTATATCAGAAAACACCATATCATTTCAAAGAACATTGCATAAACACTTACAGACACAGAATTATAACTGTTATTGTGTTATGGCTAATTTACTTTAATTGTCACTGTTTGATGCAATAGCATTGTAAAATTATTTCTCCTTGAACCACTTGTGTATTTGGTGTAGATTTTAATCTGTGTGTGTAATTCATTTACATTACTGTTCTAATTATACTGGATGTACAAGACATTTTATGTGGCCGCTATAAGAGATATAAAGCTAGAAATTCTGTGACCTAAGATAAAGGTTACAAAATAACTGTAATATATCAATAACAGTATGGTTTCCATGTAATTAGATTAGGAGCTGAATGTTCTCTCGGTCTACAAAATTTGTATAAATTAAATTCCGGAGTCTAGTTTAATCAAGTAGATTAAGAACATCAGTACATCGAGCTCAATTAATATAAGTTCATAAAAAATATGATGTGCTCCATCCACATGACTTTCCCTACATCTCTGTAACAAATTATAGTTACTAAACTTGTTTTTCTATCTATTTAATGCTACAACATTATCAGAAATGGTCTTATTAGTTAGTTCTTTGCAAGTTAAAAGTACGTAAGGAAATACATTAGTCTAAATCGACAGTCAAATGTTTTAAAATGTGGCTGCTATGGAATTGAAATCCGTTTCTTTGCGTGGCCAAGAGTTGGCAAGTTTCCGTATGAGAAGGGTTTAAGTATTTCAAAACTGAAATAAATAACATGGAATATCTCGAAAACTCCATGAAAAAATGCATATGACAAATTGTGTGTTTTTCCGTGATCTACATTTTTTGTATAATAAGTTTTTATCTAGCTCTTACGGTTTATCAGTCTTGAAAAATTCAGCAAAAGGCATTCAGAATAAAGGACTTCAGAGGATATTCCATGAAAATTCAAGATACATTTTATTTGCTATATAAATATCTTTAATATTCGCTATTTTAATCAAAATCGTTAGAGCCATTTTTGAGAAAATGAAAACTTTCCAATTTTTTCCATGTTTGGGGTGGGCGGAAATGCCTCCAAATGTTGGTGTGCAGCCTTGTAAGATACTAAACCTAAACACCAAGTTTGGTACTTTACAGACTTTTCGTTTTCAAGTTATCATGTTCACAGATACACGAACACAAGGACACACACGGAAATTTTTCTAAAAATTTTTTTCTTTTGGATACAGGGGACCGTAAATTATGTATTTCCAGTGAAATCTCGGTAACAAATTTTGGGTGGAATAATACCTTCTCTATACACTATGCACATAGTACATGTAGAGAAAGTAATAAGCTAGTTTGTAGAAGAAAATGCAAGCAAATGGCATTCATACAGAAGTCACCCTTACTGCTTTTTTGCGGTTCTGTGTTCATTTATAAAGCGAAGTTGATCTTGGAAGAATAGTATAAGAAACATAAGAGTATACATTATCCATTCATATAAGAAGACGCAAATGTTTTGCAAACATAACATGTGTATTCTCTGAAGCACAAAAATGGAAATATTTTCAAGTATACAACCCATCCATATTACATGTATAGTGTAGTGGACCCTTCATATCTCTCCGCGGGGAGGAAAACAAACCTTTTCAGAAACGGCTGCATTTATATTAGATTTTGTGCAATGTCAGCTCCACTGTGGTTTTAGCGTTGCAAAATAGCTTCTACCGTTTGGCTGTGCTGCAGGTTTATATGAGATTAATTTACACCTTCATTACATATAGTTTCATGCTACACTGGTTTTTCACAACAGGCAATATACTTTGTTCATATTCATTTTTATTTTCTCTAAATGTAAAAAATGTTTCCCCACCTTAAATATCCTATTACTACATTTAAAAATCTGATGTGTTTCATTCACTGACTTTTTCTATATTTCTATAACAAATTGATGCTAAAAAGCTTACTTCGTGCTAATAGAGCTCAACATTAGCAGAATTACTCTTCCTTGAGATTAAAAGGGAACACACTATGCTTAAGCGATAGTAAAAATTTTAAATGTTTGTTGGCATGTGCTTGAAACCCGTCTGTTTGCATTGTAGGAGTTAACAAATTCCCATAAGAGAAAAGTTTAAGTACTGTATTTTAAAACTGAAACCATAACAAGGATTATCTCAAAGCGGTCCACTCCACCAAAACATGTATGTGACTAATTGTGTGTTTAAACGAGATCTACATTTTTTAGTAACTTTTTATCTATCTCTTAGGTTTAACATTTTGCAAAATTCAGTAAAGTTCATCCAGAATAAAGACCTATTCAGAGGTTATTCCCAGAAAATTCAAAATATACATTTTATTTGTCATGTACCTATCTTTAATCAAAATAGAGTCATTTTTGAAAAACGAAAACGTTCTAATTGTTGCATGTAAAGGCTCGTTAAATATACAGAGGTTAATATTTGAATTATTTATTCTAAAATATTAGACTTTTTGATTGGAAATCAAGTGTACTGAAATATTTATTCCTTGGAATAGATAAATAATGTTGCGTATTAATTATTAAATTAAGTAAATTTATCCTGTTCACAGACACACGCGCGCGCGCGCACACACACACACACACATACACACACACTCACTCACACACTGAAACTAACATTTACACACAGACACACAAGCTAGACACACACTCTCTCGAGGATATTTTTCTAAAAATATTTTTCTGTGATACAGGGGAGCCTAAAATGTGAAATCTCTCTATCGACTTTTTGGGTGGTGTGCAATTCCTTATCTTCTTGATGTGTTTCATTTATATGACTTTCTTTCTCTAGCTAACTGTTCTTATAAACATTGTTCTTCTATCTACTTTGTGTTAGCTAAGATAAACATTAACAGAAATAATTTTGTCCACCACAAATTCCACATGCCGTCGCTTGGGACCAAACCCGGGGCGCCTAGGTTAGATGCGAGTGCTCTAATCTTTCGGCATACTTGGCGATGAAAATAAGCCATGGGCACCCCAGATTGTATGCAAGACTTGTATGGAAGCTTTGAGGTTATGGATGAACGGCGACGAAAATAAACCATGGGCACCCAAGAATGTATGCAAGACTTGTATGGAAGCTTTGAGGTTATGGATGAACGGCGACGAAAATAAACCATGGGCACCCAAGAATGTATGCAAGACTTGTAAGGAAGCTTTGAGGTTATGGATGAACGGCGACGAAAATAAACCATGGGTACCGAAGAATGTATGCAAGACTTGTAAGGAAGCTTTGAGGTTATGGATGAACGGCGATGAAAATAAACCATGGGCACCCAAGAATGTATGCAATGTATGCAAGACTTGCTTTGAGGTTATGGATGAACGGCGACGAAAATAAACCATTGGCACCCAAGAATGTATGCAAGACTTGTAAGGAAGCTTTGAGGTTATGGATAAACGGACAAAGAGAAAATTTTTAATTTGGTCTTTCAATAATACGGAGAGAAAAATTAAGTCATACTAATGATTGTTAAGCTTGTCAGATTAAAGTGCAAGATTTCAATGCCAAGAACAAAAGTGACATAGTGTATCTGATTTAAATTTGCAATAAGATCAATCAAGCATGATGAAAAGTCTACCAATTCCTTCTCACCCATCTTCAAGTTGTACATCGCCTCGAAAGGCTTTAACGGACATCAGTGGATCTGAAGACGAGTTTATACCAGTACAAGTAACAATGCCCCACACTTATTTAGCCAGATCGTACTCCATGTCCCGGTACATAATCTTGCATTACCAAAAGAAAGCTCTGAACTGTTAAATTTCTGTATACTAAAATAAACGATTATTCTGTCATGATATTCCGAAACTTATAACATAGCTTAATGTGAAGTATGTAATTTCTGAATGAAGGCTTTTCATAGATGCTTCTCTAATCAGCTTGTAAGGTATTGTATTCCACAGTGGTAATGTTCTTGGATCTGTACCAATTGCTTATTCTATTATTTTGAAAATATCATATGAAAGTTTGCAGTTCTACTGCAGTGTGTGATGTGGAATTTATCTGGTAACTTCAAAGTTGTCAATCTCTTACTAAGCCTACAAATGGGATACGCACACATGCCTCTCTTCCTGTGCGAATAGGATAGTAGAGACACACAAAATCACTGCAAAAGGCATGAACACCAACCAGAGGACCCTTGACACCTGGAAAATGAATGTATAGAAAACGTGCCTTGTGGAACCCACAAAAGTTCTTCTCCCTCCTCTTCACATAAAATTGGGTGTCATGAGTCAGTTTGTACGTGCGCTAGATAAGGACACTGAATGTTTTAGGTTCATTTGTGATATTTATCACAGAATGACCCTAGATAAGCTGAAAACAGGTGGTTTTACTGGACCTCAGATCAGATTTCTTAAGTGTGTCCCCAATTTTGAGAATACAATGAGCCAAGCAGAAAAACAAGACTGGCTAATATATAAAAATGTAAAAAACGTCCTAAGAAATATAGAGAGTCCGGCTTACAAAACCATTGTGAACACCATGTTGGAAAATTTGAAAAAAACTAGGTTGTAACACGAGTTTGAAGTTACACTTCCTACAACCCCACACACTATTTTCCAGATGCCTGTCTTGGTTTTTACATCGAGGAATAGGTGAACTTTTCCATCAAGGTTTGAAGATACCACAGGGAAATAATATATCACAATAATTGTACTTTTAACATGATGGCAGACTACTATATTCCTCCCAATTTGTGCGGCTGAATTCTGGGATATTCTGTATATAAACTACTGGAACATATTAAAAAAATTCACTATTACAAAAAGAAATTCCGAAAGGATGTTAACACTAGGCTAGCAGTGTTTTCAAAGTCTGATACTTAAATAAGGTTCTACTTGAAATCTATGAAAATACAGTTTATACTCTATCTTTCTCCGCATACGTGAAGTGGAAACGACAGTACTGCGCCGCACGCAGTGGACCAGTGAAGAAAGCAATGCTATTCCTGCATTAAAGCAGCTCTTGAAACTTTCCCTATTTACTGTGAAATTGCCATTAAAACATATTTTGGTTCACTCGTTGCAACTCAGGTCTTGAAATGCTGGCATTTCTTGTAGTTATCCACATTAAATGCTTATGTGGTTGTTTGCTCTTATACATCCTGTCCTTTAAACCTGTAACATGTTATGGAACTATCTCTTACATCGATGTGGTGATTCGACTTTAATTCGTCCCAAAAATTATGTGTTTTGGTATAAAATATCAGAACCACAACTGCAGCAATATATTTCATATATACCTATTTTAAAATAACGTCAATGCTCATTTGTAATCATTGACGGTAATATTTTTTTAAGCGGGTATTGCAAAACTTGTGCACGGGTACGATAAATGTCTCAATTATTTCGGTGATTATAGATAGATACTTTACTTCACTGCTTAGGGCGTGGCCCGGTGGCAGCGCTGTCAATGTAATAATACTATAATACAATGAGTTAAATAAACAATAATGTGAGTAATACACTGTTAAAATGCCAATGACATTATAGTATACTTATACATAATTGTAACAACAGTAATAATAACCCAATCTTTTTTTGAGGCAAAGTCTCCAGTAAATCTGCAGGTATTTTGTTCCATTCATTTACTGTTCTGTTTGCGAAGGAAAATTTACCTATGTCTGTTTTCTGTTCTCTATTCCTTATTTTTTCCGAGTGATCATTCCTCCCACAGTATAATGGCTTTAATAATCACTTGGATATGTCTTTCCATGCAGGTTCCACCTTATAGGCTCTAAAAATTGCACATAGCCTTGCTCGTCTCCTACGTTTTTCTAGTGTTTCCCAGGAAGTAGCAGTGCTGGTATGATTTTCTAATCGTTACTTATGTCTACAAATTTAGCTGCTCTTTTTTGAACTCTCTCTAGTGTCAGTTTTTGCCCCACCCGATACAGATCCCAGCATGCAGCACTATATTCTAATATTGGTCGAACTAAAAGTAAAGTTGAAAAGTAACCATAAGTGTACAAAATTTTAGTAATCAAATATTGTTCTCTTTTATTTATAGCCTATCGGAGGTTGAGACACCTTTCTGGTGACACCTTTGTATCAAATTTTTGGATGGAATGCTGTAACATCTCTATCCACTTTGTACATTGTGCATGCGTGTTAGAGAAGGGAGAAAGGAAAAACAATTTTTTTAAGAAATCCTTAATTTTAAATAAAATAGAAGTCTTAACACTTCACTGAAAGAAAAGTAAAATGTTCTTAAACTTGACTTCTTGGTAGAATAAATATAGCAATTAACCTTCACAATTCACTTCAGCTGTGACGTTGCGTTGGTTGAATTGCCTCAGTGCTCAATTTTGCTCCTTGCCTCTCGCCACTCTCCATGCTCCCACATGTTGTTACATGTTTCTTCTGCACCATCCTTTCCAAAGTGTTTTTTCGCATCATTCTCTCTCCTCCTGGCATCTGTGTATATTTAAATAATAAATATTTATGAATCCATTTGATATTATAGGGTTAGACGTGTAACCTAAATTGACGCAAACGAGGTAGCAATTGTCATTGAGCTCCCACAAACTTGTATGGCAGTGTATGCCAGGGATATTTAGTTCAGAATAGGAGAGGGGGAGCAACGCTGTTTTGTGACTTAAATCCCAAACCTGTAATAAAGATACATTTCTGGATGTTTCTTTCCCGCTCATGACGTGAAGCTCCTTCGAATATCAGCAATGGTTATTTGGTTAATTTTTTACTTTCTCTACACGTACTATGTACATAGTGTATAGAGAAGGTGTTGCACTCCACCCAAAAATACGATACCGAGATTTCACCGGAAATATATGTTTTAGGTTCTCCTGTATACAAAAAATGTATTCAGAAAAAGGTCCATGTGTGTGTGTGTGTGTGTGTGTGTGTGTGTCCCTGTGTGAACACGATCACTCAAAAACCAAAAGTCGGTAAAATACCAAACTTCCAGGGATGCGACACGAAGATTTTGAGAAAAATCCTCCCACCCAAAACTACCCTTTACATGGAACTTTTTTCGGAATTTTGTATAACTGCTAAACCGTAAGAGATGGACCAAAGCCTACAACACAAAAAATTTAGAGAACGTCAACGCACACAATTTATGCTATATACCTCTTTTTCGTGCAGTTGAGCGTTTTTTGAGATATTCCTTGTTATTGGTTTCAGCTTTAAAAATACTTATACTTTTCTCATACAAGAATTTGTCAACTCCTGTCCATACAAACAAAGGAACTTCAGTCGCATAGCAACCAGTTTTTATCTATCATTTTAACCTATGGTACCCCTTTATTTTGCTTCTACTTACAAGGAAGCAAGTAATAAAACTATTCATGCTATTTTTTTAACATGAAGTAAATAGAAACATAGGCTTTTTAACAATAATTTGTTGCAGAGATGTAGAGAAAGTCATGTGAATGGAACACATCAGATTTTTATGTTATGGCATAATGTTTTTTACACCGTAACGAGTGAGGTTGTGATGACATATATGACGTACGATGAGCGCTGCCTGGCGTCGATAAAAAGTAAGCATGTATCGACAGTCCACTGAACGAATAGAGAGGAATGAGAGGTTGAAGGTTTCCTTACACCGCTACGCGCAACAAAAAGTTAAGTGATAATGTATAGGTAGACTGAACTAGGATTAGACGGGCGGGGTCCCCAGACACTGAGGCAATGTATCGCATATAGGCCCTTAAGGTCTTTGCGTCTTTGATGACCCCTGGGAGATAAGGGTAAGAAGCGAGAATCGAAAGCCGAACATTTTTAGTTTTGATATTTGTAATGTCAATTTTTGTTATTATCAGCCCTAATCTATTTGGATTACTTGATTAGCTTGAAATGAAATAGGATAATATTATTTCATTATTTGGTATCAAAAGCTTATGATCCTTGTATTGATGATTACCAAGGGCGTAAGTATGCACGGGGTGCCTAACGGTTATAGATGGAACACCTACAACGCCACCCGGTTCCACTCAGGAGTTTCCAGATTCTAGCGGGTACCAAGGGGCCCCAAGTTCGAAGGCGCTGATGGTTGGTCTCTACCGAGCAGTACCGACGACGATACCAGGATAAACCCTATACAGTACGCAAGCCACCATCCAGCCGCAACGCGCCAAACACCGGTAGTTGGTGCTTTAACCTGAAAAAAGATGACAAGGAAAATTTTGGGAACAGTGAATTAATGGACAGGAAAGCTCGGGATATGTAATGAAACTTTCCATTACTTGTCTGGGGTTACAGGAAAAATCTCGAAAAAAACATTGGTCAGGAAAGCTGGCCATGGGAATCGAATTCACAACCTACCGAATGTAAGTCATAACATAACTGGGGGAAGATGCGCTGTATAATAGAAAGCATTTGCTTCACAAAGAACACCTATAAGTGATGTGAATGCCATCACACAGACTCTGTTTGTATTTCATATTTTTGGGTTGGTTCCTTATTAACTCACCAACTCCAAAATAAGATAATAATATCGGTCATTGTTTGCCAGGTAATTGTCACTGGAGTTATGGAATCTCATATTACGTTAACCATAAACAGATACAATACGGATGCCAGCACCACTAATTAGAGAAACTCCAGTTCTACTGCATATTTGGGCAATGGATTAATAGCCTGGTCTGTCCTTAACGCCCAAAACCCACCTCGCACATTACTCAAAAGGACTAGTTTGTTAATAGCCTGACAAAAATAATTGCCTAATATACAGACTGGTGGTAGCATTTTACCACTATTTGATCCCACAAAAGTATTCACATGCACTGGGGATTTCGTATTAAAGCGCAATATTAATATCATGGTTTTGAGCCTTTTGACGAAATTCAAAACTCAATTGCTATTCCACTCAAGTCGAGCTAAAATTATAGTGCATATGAGCCATGCTATTTTATTTATTTATTTATTTATTATTTTTTCCTTTCAGAGTCTCGATGTGTTCTTTCAATATTCTATTTATTTTTCTTTACGCGTCTCTTTCCAAACTAGACCAGAAATTCTTCGTCATAGTACTGCGTTCTATATTTGTAGGACAAGCAATTTTACCTTCTCTAGCACGTATATACGTGCATAGTACATAGTAGTTAGAGAAGGTGTACTTCTCCCAAAAATTTGATGACGAGATTTCACCGGAACATATATGTTTTGATGAAACCTGAGCATTTTAGGAAAAAGGTATGTGTGTGTGTGTGTGTGTGTGTGTGTCTGTGGACAGCATAGTTAAAAAAAGAAAGGATCGTTAAATATCAATCTTGGTATTTATGTTTAACGTTTTTAAGGATGCTTAACGAAAGTTTTTCAAGAAAACCCCCACCACAAACTACCCTTTACATAGAAACATTTTTTAGCTTTTTTTTCTCAAAGCTGGCTGTAACGATTTTGAATAAAATGCCTTATATTGAAGATATTTACATTACAAATAAAGTGTATGTTTTGAATTTTCTTGAAATAGTTTCTGCAGACATATTTATTTTGGGTGAATTTTGCAGAATTTTGCATATTGGTTAAACAATAAAAGGTAGACAAATACCTACTATACAAAAAGTACATATCTTTAGCGTAATGTATCCCCTTTTACTTAAAAAGAATCAAGTAATAAGACAATTCTACTAAAGTTTATCCGATTATCGTATTGTAGATAAAAGAATAATATTTTGTACGATTAGTTTGTATATAGAACAACCAGAGAACGTTATATTACTTTCTCTACACGTACTATTGAGAAGGTATTGTATTCCGAACGAGATTTCATCTGAAATACATGTTTTGAGATTCCTGAATCCAAAAAAATGAATTCTAAAGACATTTCCGTGTGTATGTCTGGCTGTGTGTGTCTATAGGCAGCATAGCCCAAATACATAAAATCCATTAAACACAAAATGAATGTGAGAGGAAGATTTTCCATAAAATCCCTTCATATTTCATGTAAGCATTTGGATTTTTTTTCAAAAACGGCTCTAACGATTTTGAGCAAACTACCGAATATTAAAGATATTTACATGAAAAAAAATGCATATCTTGAATTTTTCGAGAATAGCCTCTGAAGATCTCTGCATTCTTAATGACTTTTGCATAACTGGCAAGAGGTAGAAAAAGATGGACTACAAAAATATAGACCTCCTTAAAACGCGCAATTTATGTCATGTACATAGATTTCGTGAAATTGACCGTTTCCGAGATATTCTTTGTTATAGGTTTCAGTTTTAAAATACTTACTTTTCTCATTCAGGAATTTGTCACTGGCCATGCAAAGAAACAGATTTTAAACCCATAGCAACCAGCTTTTACAAGATTATGACTACTGACTTAGTCTGGGCGTATTAACTTACTTCCCTCTTACTTTCAAGGGAGCAAGCAATAACATTAGCCTGAAGTGCGAGATAAAAGAATATGCTTTTTTAGCAGTAATTTGTTATAGAGAGGTAGAGAGAATATTGTGAATGGAACACAGACTTTTTGTCCCTTGTCTCCTAAGGTGTCCCTAGCCAGTGAGATTGTATTATATCTCATGTTTTACCTACCTGTTAAGTAGCACTATAACAACTTAATATAGGTACTTGTCTATCTAAAATAAACTAGGTGTGAAAAAACTGGGTGGGAACTGGATGTATGTGTTTTTAGATTGGGCTGAATCAACCGAGATCAGTGTTAGTCAGGATATCTTCTATAAAGTTGCAATGCATAATCTTACTTAATGCAAAAAAAGATTCTGATGTGCTCCGTTCGTAATATTGTTCTACCTGTTCTTCAAACAAACCAATCTATGGCAGAAGTAGTCTTATTACTTAGTTTCTTGTAAATAGAAGGGAAATGAAGGAATACACTAGCCTAAAGCGATAGTCAAATCTTTTGATATGTAATTGAAATTAGGTTCTCTGTGGATGGCCAGGAGTAAAACGAGAAACAGAAATGGAAAATTCCCTTTAGAGGAAAATTTTAAATGTTTTATAATTAAAACCAACAACAAGGAATATCTCAGGAATCGTAAGCTCTACAAAAAAGAAAGTATGTGACAAATTGTGTATTTTAACGAGGTCTACATTGTTTAAATGCTCGTCTCCTTAGTGCGGCTGTTTGCCAAGCGGGAGACTTGGGTTCGATTTTCCCGGTACCGCTGGGTGAGGTGGTCCGGGGTGCACTCAGCCTTGTGAGAGACCCATTGAGGAGGTACTAGATTGAGAAGTAGCGGCTCCAGATCAAGAAAACCGTATCAACCGGGTAGAACTCGACACGCTGATCACGTCTCACCCTCCAGTACTGCACCCCATTCATGACACCCTCGGGACGAAATGGGGGATGCAGCGCTGGGCGGTAGGCTAAGGTTCCATGTGGACTGTCGTGCTATGGAGTTACGTAACAATTTTCTTTTGCTTACCTCTTACAGTTAAACAGTTATGCTAAAGTCATTCAGAATGAAGAGGAGTTCTGAAAATTCAGATAAACAATTTATTTGTCATTAATAAATATGATTAAAGACATTTTTATAGAAATCAAAACTGTCCATTTTTTTCTATTTATGGGTAGTTTGGAATAGAGATATTTATCTGAAAATCTTTGACAGCCATCCTTGGTAGATGCTGAGCTTAAATACCAAGCTTAATACTGAACCAGGTTTTCGTTTTAAAGTTATCGTGCTCACAGACACATGGACTAACGCGCACAAATACACATTCTAAAAATACTTTTTTGTATTCAGGGACACCAAAGAGTGTATTTGTGATCTTTGTATCGGAATTTTGGGTGGAATGCAACACCTTCTCTACTTACGTTACGCAATATGTACGAAGTAGAGAAACAAAAAGCGTCTGGTACCACTTCATTCGCTAGTATGGGTTGGGAGATAGTGTTGCAGAAGGTGCTACAACGGTTATGTCTACCGCATCAAAAGAAGCACAAATCTAATATTTATAAGGTGCTTTCCACTCACCCTCTTATACTCACGGAACCCTTTAACTAAATAGAAAAACATCTGAATCCATTCATATGACTTTCTCTACTTTTCTGTAACAAATTATAATTAAGAAGCTTATTCTTCTGTTTACAGAAACGATTTTATTACTTAGTTCTTAATAAGAAAAAGGGAATTAAGCGAATTCACTAGGCTAACGCGACAGTCAAATATTTTAAAATGTGGTTGCTATGGGATTGAAATCCGTTTCTTTGCTTGGCCAGGAGTTGACAAGTTTTCCGTATGAGCAACGTATAAGTATTTTAAACCAATAACAAGGAATATCTCTAAAACTGTTAACCCTGCGAAAAAAATTCATATAACATGAGTTGTGTGTTTCAACCAGATCCATTTTGTGTAGTTGGGCAAAATTCAGCAACATTCATTCAGAATAAAGAGGTCTTTAGAAGCTGTTGCCAGAAAATTAAACATATACATTTTATTTGCCATATAAATATGTTTAATAAACAGTATTTAATCAAAATCGTTAGAGCTATTTTTGAGAAAATCAAAATGTTCGAACATTTTTCCATGTAAATGGTAGTTTGGGGCGGGAGGATTTTTCTCAAAATCTTCGTGTCGCATACCTAGAAGATACTAAATTTAAATACCAAATTTGGTATTTTACCGAATTTTCGTTTTTTAGTTATTGTGTTCAAAGACACACGGGCCTTTTTAAAAAATTGTTGGTCTTTTTTGGATACAGGAGTCCCAGTGAAATCTCGGTATCAAGTTTTTGGGTGGAATGCAATATCTTCTCTATACAAGAAAGTAACAATTCACTCGTTCGAAATGGAACAGCAGTACTTCTCGGCAATGGATACGGTTTTGGTCCACAGTTTAGTTTGGGGCCATTTTCGAGCGTTTAAGTTCGGTACGGTCGGCCTTGTGCTCAGTGTTAGAGACATTCTCCAGCGAGTCAGCATGCCTCGTACAGAAATCTCACCGCAGCTCTATGGAACATATGTGTTACATCTATTAACAATGTTTTAATCCTTATTAATATCTTAGAAATATTACACGATTATTTACGATGGACAGTAAAAGATGTACGTGAGAACTAAACAATTAGACAATATCGTGAATCTGAGAGACCTCCTAACAGTGAAATACATAGCTAGAAAGCTACTCTCAAAAATGGCTTTATAATAAATGATTTTAATTCTCTTCACGTACTATATACATAGTGTATAGAGAAGGTATTGCACTCCACCCAAAAATTCGATACCAAGATTTCACCGGAAATTTATGTTTTATGGTCACCTGTAACCAAAAACAAAGAGTTTTCAGAAAAAAGTCCGTGTTGTGTGTCCGTATGTCCATGTGTCTGTGAACACAATAACTCAAAAACGAAAAGTCGTGAAATACCAAACTTGATATTTAAGTTTCGTATCTTCCAGGGATGACACACGAAGATTTTGAGAAAAATGCCCCAACCCCCAACTACCCTTTACATGGAACATTTTTTGAAAATTTTGAGTTTCTCAAAAATGGCGATAACGATTTTGATTAAAATGTCGTATATTGAAGATATTTATCTGACAGATAAAATGTATATCATGAATTTTCTGGAAATAGCCTCTGAAGACTACTTTATTCTGGATGAATTTTACGAAATTTTGCATAACTGCTTAACCGTAAGAGATGGACAAAAACTTATAACATAAAAATGTAGAGCACGTTAAAACTCTTAATTTATGTTACATACGTATTTTTCGTGGAGTTTATCGTTTTTGAGATAATCCTTGGTTTTGGTTTCAGTCTTAAAAAACTTACCTTTCTCATTCAGAGATTTGTCAACTCCTGCCCATACAAACAAGGAACTTCAGGTACATAGCAAACAGCTTTTTCAATTACTTTAATCTTTGGTACTCCCTTATTTTGGTTCTTCTTACAAGGAAGCAATTTCTGTTAAAGTTTTCACAATTAGCATGAAGTAAATATAAGCATAAGATTTTTAACAATATTTTGTTGTAGAGATGTAGAGAAAGTCATGTGTATGGAGCACATCAGATTTTTAAATATTACATTTACGCTTTATATTAATTGGATATTTACACAAGAAGTTTTCACCTTCAAACATAAGTTCCAAGACCACTGAGGAACTAACAAACACCCTGTAATTCAAATAGCTTTATAAAGAAACATTCTCTAGAGTATCCATCAATTTTATGTTTATGTTATTTTAATATACGATATAGGTTTATATCATATGCTATTACACCCTTTCATTTTATAAAAACATTAAGAGAGAGTTTATTCTCCAATATTTGCTAATTGAAGATTATTTCACAATAAAGTTAATGTTGTTATCTAAATACTGATATTTAAACATGTATTACTTTGCTATTTAATTAGCCCATTTTCACAGGATATCTAGCGAATGTATTTCCGAGAAAACAAGAGTTTGGGTCTCGCATGTTTCCATATTCATTAACGAAATGTAAAAGCGGTGACGTCTGTGTCAGTCCACCGTTACTAGATAAACAAACGTTAAGCTTCATTACGTGTCATTTATCAGTTAAACGCAGTTTATTTCTAGCTAATGACCCTAAGTATTGCAATCTCTCAGCATCGGAATATTCAGCATTACTCAGCAGTGCTGCTACCGAGGAGCAAAGGTCTATTGTCATGAGCAAAATACGGAGACGCAGTCAGACATCAATAACCTTATAACCTTTCAAAAGCGAAATTCTCTGAATAGTTAAGTGAAAACTCTAAATGCCATGACATTGCTACAAAGCGGATCAAAGCCATTAGTAAACTTTACGTACACTTGCACACATAAAAAGTGACCCACTCCCTTAGATTGCCTTAGTATTTTTCTCTTCGTAAGATTTTCATTGTGCGTCTTGCAGAGAAGAAAACATATGATGTGCATTTTCATGACATTTCCTGCTGTCCTGCAAACAGATTATTCTTTTCTCTACATCATGCTAGTCGTGATAATATTAGGATAGATTGCCTTATTAACTTAGTTTCTTATAATTCGAAGTCAAATACGAGAATACAATAGACTAAAGCGATAGTCTAATATATTAAAAGCTGGCCTATATGTGGCACAATAGAAATTTCCTTCTCTAAGCAATGCCAGGAGTAAACTAAAGAGATACGAAACAAATGATGACTTCCGCTTGAGAAAGATGTAATTATTTTAAAACTGAAACTAATGACACGGAATATCTAGGAAACGGTTAAGTTCAGAGAAAATGTTTTCAACATAAAGTGTGTGTTTTAACGAAGTCTACATTTTTTGTATATCTCTTATGGTTGACCAGCTATGCAAAAGTAATTTCAAAATGAAGAGGTTTTTAGAGGCTATTCGCATTTTATTTATGATGAAAATATCTTCAACATACGGCATTTTAATCAAAATTGCCATTTACGAGAAAATCAAAGTTTGTTTCCATGTAAAAGGTCTTTTGGAGTGTGGATAATTTTCTTGAAAACCATGTGTCGCATCCTTAAAAGAAGTATTTCCCATGTTCCTAATGTTCCACATAATGTTTCCACCGTGTCTTAAAGGTTAAAAATAAGTAAGGTTCACAAAAAATCACCATAATGTTTTTGGAAATAATGTTTCTAATTTTAGAAATGAGTTTAGAGATTTTAGAATATTTTCGAGAGTACACAAATAGTAATTAGGACTTAATATAAAACTATTATATAGATATATTTGTAAACTCATTTACAGTGAATGATCTTAAAAATGTACAGAGTGAAACATGTTTATTAGAACAATTTAAATTTAAGTAAGCATGCAAGCTTATGCAAGAATTATGAAACAAAGCAAAAATATCGCTCAAGATGTTTGTAATGAATAGTATCTTTCATACTGTGCACTGAAAAAACCAGTTCTTATTCTTCTCAGCCATTTAGAATTTTTTCTTTTCTCTTTTTTAGAACTCTAATATATATATTTAACGAGATTAATAATTCGAACCAGTTTTCCCAAGAGATTCCGAGAGAATAAAATCATCTATTATTGAAAAACATTTTCCATGCTTACCATTTACCCATTGAGAATTTTTCACAAAAATTATCCATTAATGTTTTAGTAGCATTTGCTTACTAAGTATGTCGCCCACAGTAAACTGGGCATCGCGAGTTATAATATATGTTTGTATGTGAAAATGAAAAGTTTCATAGTTTTCTTGAAATGTATACAACATAAACAAAACATAAAGCATATACTGCATACAACTATGCTAACGTGAAATACTTTTTGGGATCTCCGTTTATAATATCACTCCCAAATGTTAACTTTGAGCTTATAATACAAACTATTTCATTGCTGCATTAATTTAAAATAAAACCATTTTGGTATGCTTGTTTTAAATTTTTCAGCGTTTACAATATAACATGAAAAATAATTAATTACAACTGAACTATTTAATATTTAACTAGCGAATGACTATGTTTAAATCCATAATATTGAAAGTAAAGTAAACTAAAATATTAATCTAATAAGTTATAATCTGTGTCTATGCAGAACAGTGACTAGTGAAAACTACGGAAAGAAGTAAATTGAGAAGAATGGAGTTTAAAAATCCAATGCAACACTATACCTAAACAGTGAAAGACATATTAAATAGCGCTTGTGACTTTAAATTTATTTATGTTAAAAATACCAGTGTGTAGCACAAAACCACTAATTATAAGTACTATAACAAAAATGTACATTAATTGATTTTTTTTTTCAAATATTTCAGCAAATAGCACAGATACAATGTCTTAAATAACTTAATATAGTTTTGGGTATTACATTCTCAAACATTTTCGAAAGTTGCTAGACCTAAGATCGATTCGAACTACAGATCTTCGATTGCTCTAATCATGATAAGCCTTCCATACGATTGTGTGTTTTTGAGATATACTTCAAAAGCGACTTGAGAGTCAAGGTAATGGGTTAGTTGCGACATTTGAAGAGTTCAAGACCAAGGTCAGGTACTCGAATCAGATGAGCTTTAATACCGCATAGTAGGTCAAAGAATCGAGACGGAGAGCTACAGCTGCATGGTTCGATCACGGCTGCGGTTTTCACTTTTTCAAGTCTAATTCAAAAACTTATATTACTATCTGCAACGATTAGTGTGAAAGAAGTATTAGTATTTTACATGTTGTTTAATTATTTTGCTTCATAATCCTTTAAGAATATGTGCTGTAAAACTAAAAACTTCTATTACTAATTAAGAGAAAGAAAAACGAAGGAGAAGAAGCATCTAACACAGTTTAAGGAATTTTATTAGTAATTTAAAATGGTCCTGTCGTTATTCAGGAAGAAAATAACAATTTGATGTGTTCCATTCGCATACCTATTCCGCATGTCACCCTCCGTGTTGTAATGGTTACCCACTTTATATATCCAATGTCACAGGTTCGAACCCAGCGGAGGACGACGGATTTTTTTCGGTCGTAAAAATCCTTAGCACCGCTTCCTTTGGAAGGGAAGTATGAATGGATGAATGAATGGATGAATGAATAAATGTATTTATTGACATAGCAATATCATACATAGAATTTCAACAATCGCACAGGTCCACAGACCGTACGTGCTTTTGTAATACACATTACAAGGAATATTAAAACAACAGCAACAAAGAATCAAAAGAGTAAACACGAAAATAAAAATTCAAAGGAAATACACAGTCAAAAGCAACATTAAACAACAATAAAGAATTAAGAGTGAACCCGAAAATAAAAATACAAAGATATTCAAATATAGCAATTTAAATTCACAGCACAGGGTACACCTGGAAGGGAAGTAAAGTCGTTGGTCACGTGTCCTGGACTTACGACATGTGATAGAACCTCAAGGCTCATAAAGAGGCAAAATTAAACGATATTTCATTCTCCAGTATAGAATGAGATTCTGAGAACCAGATTAGTTAAACAGGTCCGTAAATAAAACTTCATTTCCATTTCCTAATCTGCAATCCACTATTCTTCTAAAAGCCTATTCTTTTGTATATTTAAAGTTTTTCTAGGTAAACAATAACAGAAATGAATTTATTACTTTTTTTTTGGCATTTTATAAAGGAAATATGTATTCTAAGTTAAAGAATTAGTCCAATCTTTTCAGAGTGGGTCACTGTGTAATGAAATTGAAATTCGAAGAAGAAATAAAAAAATGACTTCCCATTTAAAAAAAATTATGCGCAAAAGCAAACAAAACCAACAAGAACAGGAGCACCTAAGAAACAGATGATTCCACGAAAGAGAATAAGTTATATATTTTAACAAATTTTATACTTTAACAACATTTTGGTTATCTCTTATGTTTATCAATTATGCAGAACTCATCCAGAACAGAGTACTTCAGATGCTATTTCCATAAAATACAATGATATATATTATTTGTTCATTAAATATATTAAACGTGTTATTTTACTCAACATCGTTAGAGCCAATTAAAATTTTCGAAAAATTTTCCATGTAAAGAGTAATTTGGAGTCTGGAATTTTCTTGAAAAGCTTTGAGTGGTATCCTCAAAGGTAGATGAACTTAGTATAAAGTTTGGTATCCAATGAACTTTTGTTTTTGAGTTATACTGTGCACACTGACATGGACAAATGCGCACATACACGGACATCTCTAAAAAGTTTTTTTTATGGATTCAGAGGACCTCAAAATGTATATTTGCGTTAAAATCTTTTCTCAAGTTTGGTTGAATTCAATACTCTTCTTACTGATACGTAGTGCAGAAAGTAAAATAAAAAACTTATCATATTGCTGGAAAGCTCATATTCATTCTATGACTAAATACAGTTAACTTTATAGTTTTGGTGGTAGAAAGTTTGTAAATAAGTTCCTATTCGGCAAATAAAGGTAAACTAAAGTAAAATGGCATTATTTAATTAAATGTATGTAATGTACTTGGTCGTCCCCTTAGCGTTGCTGCTTACCAAGCGAGGCCGGTCCCCGTAGCCGCACTCGCTGAAGTGTCTCGCTTTGGTGCTTCGCGGCGAACAGGATCGTGGGTTCGAGTCCCGCCTTGGGCATGGGTGTTTCTGTGTTTGTAAATGTGTTTGTGTATGTATATTTAAAAAGGAAAACGAATAGGTCAACTAAGGAAACTAGAAAACAGAGGTAAAAAGGAATACAGCGCCGGAGTCCTGACAAACCTCCGGAGATAAGCCGGTCCCCATGGTCGCGCTCGCCAAGGCATCCCGCTTTGGCGCTGGGGATCGTGGGTTCGAGTCCCACCTTGGGCGTGGGTGTTATATGTTTGTGTATATGTGTGTGTGTGTTTCAAAAGTAAGAAAACAGTAATAATCGGCAAAACAAGGTAAAAAGAAAAAAGTAAATAAAAGTAGGGTATACAGTGCCGGAGTCCCGATCAGACTCCGGTACTGTATTTAAAAAAAAAAAGAAAAAAAAAGCGGGAGACCTGGGTTTGATTCCCAGTACCGGCCTGGGGATTTTTTCCCACGCTGGGAGACCAGGACCAGTGTGCACTCAGCCTCGTGAGGTCCCTGGGGGGGGGCTAATTGAGGAGCTACTTGATGGAGAAGTAGGTCATGAGGACCGCATTAACTGGTCGGGGGGAGGATTCGAGCCGCTCCAATACTTCATCCCATCCATTACATCTGAGGGACGCAGCGGTAGGCCAAGGTTCCTTCTGAGCTGTCGTGCCATGGAGGAGGAGTTTATATAGTGTTCTTATTCAAGTATACTTGGTGCAGGGACGCATACCCAACAACTCGGTCCCTACAGCCGCGCTCGCTAAAGTAGCTTTGGTGCTTAATAGCGCAGGAGATCGCGGGTTCAAGTCTGGCTTCAGGCATGCTTGTAAATATGTGTAAAAAAAAAAAGAAAGAGAAAACCCTTACCTAAAAGCCCCTCGGAAGCAATTCATTACAGGGAGAAGAGCATAACACAAACGTGCCACTCCATACAACCGCTGCTGTTTTGGTGCGTACCCAAATTGGAAGAGCCAATCCTACACTATTTGGAAATTGTTCGGGCAACTTAAATAATCAACCTAGAATAATATTAATCAACTTAGCACTGTACGTTTAGGCATTTTCTTTAAATGTTTTGATTTTGGAATGTCTACAAATAAACTAGAAACGAAGCGCTTCTACATTTATATAAATACGAGAGTCACATTTTACACTGAAGTCTTCTCAACAGCATGCGTCGCTATTTAACACGAGTCTACGGAGTTTTTATTGTCACGATAATTACTTTTTTCATGATGTTTAACTCCCGCTTTTGCTATATATAGCACCGCAGGTGATGACATTGATAATACATGGAATGAAGATGGAGTACCGGTAGAATGCATTGCCGGGGAAATCAGAGAAAACCCCCACAAGTCCCATATGCAGGCACCTGGGATCAAACCCGAGCCGCCTTGGTGAGAAGCGAGTGGTCTTATCACACGGCCTAGGCGCGACCCAATTGATATTCTGGCCAGTGATTCTCAGTTCTTCAGCCAAGTAAACTAGGAGTTGTAAAGCACGTAAAACAAATTTATATGCCAGCACACCAAAACCTTAAAAGAGTTTACTATGGGGTTCAGACGTAAGCAATTTCTACATTTTCCGCAACGTTTGGGTATTGAATTTCTTCTTCTTATCATTCTTCCGTCATGGATTGGGTCTTTGCTGTTCCGTTTCGAGGCTAATATGTTTTCTATCCACAGTGTTCTTGTCGACCCACATCCCGCTTTCCAAAGGGTGGCAAATAAAGTTTGCCTCGGCAGTCTCTCAAAGGGCACTCTTTACGCATTGTGGTAGCATCATCGTTCATAATTATCAATTTCCTCAACTGTAGTTTCAGTTGTTAATTTATCTCGTATTTCACGGTCTTAATTTGTCTAATAAGGTAACATTATCAAAAGATCTGAGAAATCTCATTTGTTCAAATTCAATTCGTTTTTTTACTTTCTCCCCACCTACCTACATCATCACTACTCCATCAAAAAATTCGATACCGAGATTTCATCAGAAATATGCGTTTTAGGGTCTCCTGTATACAAAAAAGTATTTTCAGAGAAAGGTCCGTGTGTGTATGTATGTGGGTCCGTTTGTCTGTGAACATGATAACTCAAAAACGAAAAAACGGGAAAATACCAAACTTGGTATTTAGGGTTAGTATCTTCTAGGGATGCGACACGAAGATTTTGAGAAAAATTCCCCCACCCCAAACTACCCTTTACATGGTACTTTTTTTCGAAAATTTTGATTTTCTCAAAAATAGCTCTAACCATTTTGATTAAAATTTCGTATATTAAAGATATTTACCTGACAAAATGTATGTTTTAAATTTTCTGGGAATAGCCTCTGAAGACTACTTTATTCTGGATGAATTTTACGGATTTTTGCATAACTGCTAAACCCTACCAGATGGACAAAAGCTTACCACGTAACAATGTAAAACACATTAAAACACACAATTTATGCTATATATGTTTTTCGTGGAGTTGATCGTTTTTGATATTTCCTTGTTTTTGATTTCAGCTTTAAAAACTTTTTCTCCAACAGGAATTTGTCAACTCCTGTCCATACAATCAAAGAAACTTCAGTCACATAGCAACCAGCTTTTGACTATCACTTTAACCTATGTTACTCCCTTTCATGTTTCACTTCCATACAGAATATAGGCTTTGATAATACATTATAGAAACTTATTTTAATGTCCTTTGACATATTTTTCCAAAAAATGGTTTCTTATTATTAAATTTATTCAACTGTACTTCTGTATATTTCCTGTAGATCCATATATATATTTTATCGTTATTTATACTACACCTAAGATATTTAATACAACGCACTTTCTCTGTAGTATGGCGCTGAACATTTATTTTTGTTCTTATGTTACTTTCTTTAGCAAGAACAGACAAGGTCTGTAGTGAATAGAGAAGGTATTGTATTCAGCCCAAAAATTCAATACATAGGTTTCACCGAAATACATGTTTTGAGACCCCCTGAAGACAAAGAAAGCACTTTTAGAAACATGTTCGGTTGTGTGTGTGTGCGTCTGTGACCTGTGGGCAACATAATTCAAAAACGAGATTTTCAAGAGAATCACCCCATCCCCAACTACCGCTTACATGAAACATTTTTCGAAAATCTTTAGTTTTTCACAACTGACTTACGAATTTTCATGACAAAGGAAATCAATATCTTAAATTTTCAGCACTCATAGGCTTCTTCATTCTAGATAACATCTGCATAGCCTTTGTATTACTGGAAAATTACGAGCGATAGACAAAAATTTACTACACAAGAAATGTAGATCTAATTAAAACATGTGAATTATCCTTATATAGTTTTTTTAGAGTTAACCGTTTTCGAGATATTTCGAGGTATTGGTTTAAGTTTTAAGCTGCTTTAACTTTTCCCAAACAAGAAGTCATCTTTCTTTTCGTCTATCTTTTGTTTATTCCTAGCAAACAAAGGGAACCGAATTTCAAGTGTTTCACATTGCAACCAGCTTTTAAAAGAATTAACTGTGGATTTCGTTTACCTATTTACTTACAAACAGAAATGCAATTAGACATGTGTGCTAATGTTTATCTCGATTGTGACGAACTAGATACAAGAATAATCTTTTGTAAGAAAACTTGTTAGCGGATCACCTAGACATATTTATGTGAATGGAACACATCAGATTTCTTTTACCCTCTTTTGCTAATGCATTTGTCTTAACACAAGAAATGTCCATATCGCACGTTTTTGAAATGTTTTTCCTTTTATTTTCGCTATTTACCCTACCATCTGCACCACACCACTTGAGGGTAGTTACCTTCCAAGGATCAGTCGAACTTTGGATCAGAGAGAGGATAGCCATGATGGGTGATCTGGCTATTGCCTCATACGTGTGAGGAGAATGATATGAAATGATGGTGAAAGGAATGAAACGAAGGGAGAAATTCCACCTAAGCGCCGCTTTCCGCCATTAATTGAATATGGTCCCCAGGAATCCTACCAGGGCTCCCATGGTGAAAGGTAGCGGTTTAACCATTCGCCCACGATGCCACGTATCGGCGGAACCCAATAGAGAAAAAGAAATTTTATAATAGCAATTATATGGTATTAATATAACAGCAACACTATTTCTATAATCATGTGTTGAATTTTAAATGCATTCTTCAAATTGTAATTTTGTTATCTATGAGTGTGAATTTTAACTTGATTTTTTGCTATTTGTCTTTAATGCCCATTATTAATGGTCCTCGTTTCTGTATTAAAATTCAGACTAATCATGGATGGGGTTCCCAATCACCTTGGGGTAGGCCCTTGGGACCCTTTGCGACTTACATGCCCCAATTGGAAAGGACGAGGAGTGAGACTCGAACGTCGATCAGATCTGGATGACGACAGGCACTAGGATGGGTAGGTTTCCAAACGGTTCCATATTGAACGCCTCCGGCGCTGTCCAGCCACGAGTCTCCGGGGGTTCCACGATGAGGTTGTTGCCGAAAGCAACCAAAGTGTGCCTCGATAGTGCTGTACCTCTGCGAGGCAGAAAGCTGCTTCAAAACCAAAGTGATGATTTGATATAAAGTACATACATATTATTCAATATAAACAAGTAATGAGGAATGTAGTTCCAAAAATAAAATGAAGACCATGGAATCCTGTGTTTACAAAGAAAGTTGATCCGAAAACTGAGTCTGCCACAAGCCACCATCCAGTTGCAGCCCACCGAAAACCGTCACCTGGTCCTTAAATACTGAAACAGATGACAAGAAAGTGGTGGGAACAGAGCATTATGGACAGGAAATTTAGACTACGTAATGAACATTCCCAATATTTGCATGGCCACGCGAGTGAACCCCGGAAAAACTGCGGTTAAGGATGGCCAGCCAGGGGAATTGAGCCCACGACTCCTGAATGCCAATCATAAACATCACCGCGACGCCAAGTCCTTCGCTTCATTATTCACTTTACAGCTGACCACCAATTACATGTATGAAGATATAATAATAAGCTTTAGGAAGCAAATCTTTGTTCTACAGTATAACTACTTTCACTATGTGTCAGTTCTCAAGGTATGCATAGTTACGTTTTATTTAAAATCGTTTCCAGAGAGGACCTGTCGATGCATCAGTGAGCAGGTGTTCCAATCCAAAATCTTGGTCCCTATAGATGCCTCGGTCTCCATTTGTGTATCGCAGAGACTATCTCCCTGTAAAGCTAGAGGTGCTATTCAGCCCCGTAACATTGAACAGTATCTTCGGTGCTACGTATATACAACTTGTGGATACGCTTCACCAAGCATGAATAATCCCTGTTCACCCCCATGTTTACCTCCCTCTCAAACTTGATTCTCTCCATTACATACCTGCTCTCGATCAACTTAAAACTTTTTCGGATCTGCACTTGAATGTTCCTGTTCCAAATTACCTCCTTTGTAATGGTTTTCTCAATAGATGCCGAACAATAGAATGGGTAGCGTAATGGTTCATGCTTCAAAAGCTTTAGTTACGATCTTCTGAAAACTCAAATTTGTAATTCAAAATAAGCACCTCGTTCTGCTCTGCTTAGAAATCGATTCTCCTTATCAATTCCTGCCGCATCAATTTTTACTTTCTACCTTCCCTCGCTAGCTAACTATATCTGGTCGACAAATGGCTATTTGCTATCCTCAGGACAAGAGTGTAGTATGTTACTAGTTTTTGTGACGCTGTAAATATTCTTTATTACTGTTCAAATGTGTTCATAATGTTTAAATATGCAGCCTCCAAGTTTTAAAGCAATATTCTGCCAATACTTCAATATTCTGTATATTTGAGAACTGAAGTGGGTTACGCATAGACCGTAATGATTCATGCATTGTTGAAGCAACATTTCATGCCGTTAACGGAACACTCATTTTTGTATAACTTTTTTTACATTTTTTCAGTCAAGCCTTAAGTTGTTCGAGCGGTAACACTGCCAGAAAGGTTGCAATTTTCACGCGCGGGCTGTAGAAGCCATGAGGTTCATCTGTTGTTGGCAGGGCTTTTAAAATATGTATGAAATTATGCCTATACAAGAAGATAGGACTGGGTCAAAAACGTAAAACATTGACTTGAGATGACTAATATGTGCTCATTTTTGTTCTGCCAGAGACCAACTAAATTACCTGAGGGCGGCAATTAGTGTCACTGATCAAACGATACTAATAAGGCTTGAAGAGCTATGCTTAAGACCACAGAGACCTAAAAGAGTCCCTCTATCGCAACGTCATCAAAAGACAGTATTGATGTTTGCTCAGCAACATCCGCATTGTCATAAAGTACTGTTCACAGAGGAATCTCGCTTTCCTCTAACACTGTCATGGACATCTGGGCCTGTACATCGTCATGGTGGACCTAAGGTCCAAGAAATTTGCCGATTTGGCGCTGGATCATGATGTACCATCAGTATCGATAGTGTAACATAGGGTGGTCAGAGGGCCACTAAATGATGACGGATGCACTGCCGATGTTACACTGGAACATGTTATGCCTATTACATTTGGACACCTTTTATATCACACGGGTAAATCCGCAAGAAAAGCGGATAGGTACCGTGGTGATTTGCCCCCGCCCGAGTACACTCGGGCGACTAGTTCCTGCTCCTGGCTCCTGGCTCCAATGGGACCGCACTTTGTATTGCAGCGAGATAAAAAAACGCTGCAGATCTGCAAGATGATGACAAAGAAAACTTGTCGAAACGTGTCCCGGCACCCACCAAGTCCATCCACGCAAAGTATGTGTAAATAGTGGACGTCATAACCGGTTTATAGAGTTCTTACCGGCGCTAAGAAAATTTCCATTAGTTAGGCTGTTCATCCAAAATAAGGCTGTACATGTATTGCTGACTGTATATACAACAGGAAATCAGGTGTAGGATTGGAAAGCAGAGCGGACTCAGGAATCGCTACTTGGTGAAAAACCAAGGAGTATCTTTGTAACAGGAAACCAGGAGCAAATTGCTGCTATGGTTATGTGTGAATACCCGTGGATATAGTTGACATGACTTATAACATTGTATTATTTTGGAATTCTACATAATTTTCTTCTTGTCTCACCTATTTGTTCACCGAGCCAGGTGGCTAAGGCGTTTCGTCTGTGACTGGCATTCGGGAGGTCCTGTGATTGATTCCCACGGTTGTCCCATCTGACTAATTCGTTTTTTTTTCGGGTGTTTTCTCGGGTCACTAGGCAACTTCATGGGAGGTTTTTTCATTCTCCTGAACTTCTTGTCCATTTCATCTACATTTCATCCAGCCAGTCACTTTCAAGGTTGTAAGGTTGGCGAGGACTGCAGTGGTGGGGTATCCCATGGTGATAACTACGCTCTGGAAATATAATTCTCGGTGGTAGGATGGCGCTGGAAGTCGGCTGTAAAATTAGGAAGTTTGGTCAGCCCTGAGGAGTGGAATCCCAGCGTTCCTCGCGTCGGGATGAAAAAAAATGCTTGGAATATGTTAGGGACCCTCCATGGTGGCTCTTCCCCGCTGTCCGATTTCGGCCACCCTTTAAAATTACTGTCATCTCCTCCCATCTTCTTGAGGTCTAAAATACAAATAGCCGCTGGCTGCATGCGGAATCCCCTCCGACATATCACACACATACACCTCTTTATTCAGTAGAGCTGACTTTAAATGAAGTGCAACGCGTATCTTAATTTATCTGTCTGTATAGGTTTAAGAGACTTAATGCAAAAGAAATGGTTCCTTTGTTGCGACAAATCAACTGTCTGGCATCAAAAATAATTTCCATAAACTTTTTCTAAGTTATTTTTGGTCAACCACACCAACTGAACTGTTATGGTATCCATAATACTCTAGCGACTCATTAAGATCTTAAGGCATTGAGAGTAGCTCCCCCATCGCCAGAACCTTTAACACTAACAGTTCAGGATGGCAGAAATGGCAGGAGCAAGTTAATAAGACTGACAATGGTTTAGATAAACTAACACAGCTGAAAATTATACGTAAGTTTTAAATGGTTTCAAGAGTTTATTGCAACAAAAATCAAGAAAGCAATATAAAAAATCTGATGTGTACTATTCACATGACTTTCTCCATATCCCTGCAACAAATAATTCTTAAAAAGCTTATACTTCTATTTACTTAATGCTAATCAGAAAACAATAACAGAAATAGTCTAATTACTCGTTTCCTTGTAAGTAGAAGCGAAATAAGGGACAATCTGGGTTAAAGTGATAGTCAAAAGCTGGTTGTTATGTCAATGAAGTTCCTTTGTCTTTATGGATAGGAGTTGACAAGTTCCTGTATGAGAAAAGTATACGTTTTTCATAGCAGAAACCAAAAATAAGGAATGTCACAAAAGCGACGAACTCCACGAAAAAATTGTATATAACATAAATTGTGTGTTTTAATGTGCTCTACATTTTTGTGAAGTAAGTTTTTGTCCATCTCTTACGGTTTAGCAGTTATTCAAAATTTAGTAAAATTCATCCGAATAAACTACTCTTCAGAGGCTATTCCCAGAAAATTCAAGATATACATTTTATTTTTCAGGTAAATATGTTTAATATACGAAATTTTAATCAAAAACGTTAGTGCCATTTTTGAGAAAATCAAAATTTTCGAAAAAAGTTCCATGTAAAGGGTAGTTGGGGGTGGGGGGATTTTTCTCAAAATCTTCGTTTCGCATCCCTGGAAGATACTAAACTTAAATACCAAGTTTGGTAATTTACCGACTTTTCGTTTTTGAGTAATCGTGTTCACAGACACACGGACACACGGACACACACACACACGGACGTTTTTGTGAAAATGCTTTTTTTGGATATTGGGGACCCTAAAACATATATTTCCGGTGAAATCTCGATATCGAATTTTTTGGAGTACAATACTTTCTCTATACACTATGTACATAGTGCGTATGGAGAAAGTAAAAAATACTATTTGCAGTTCAGTGAGTGGTGAACTATTCCTCGGGTACGTTTCACAAATGGCATACTCAGAAAAATGTATTTAAGATAAATGTTCTGTTTTTAGGTTAGAATAAAAAAGCATTAACCCAAGTTCAAGCATTCTATTGAGATCCCAGATAAACAATGAATATTTATGTTTAAATTACGAGATTATCTTCATTGTAATCTAATGGTCCAATAAATTTAATTAACCTTTTTCTTTCCAATATATCTAACTTTCGCGTTACCTGCAAATTAACAGTAATGTTGTCCTCTTCTGCAAACTCGCAAACACGCTGAAGCTCCTGCTCTCAGGCTGCCATCACATCAGCATTTAATGATACACAATAACAAGGAACAGTATTTTGTAAAATTTCCAAGTTTTGGAATTATAGTGTGTATACTGTCGTATCCAACGTTATTATAAAGAAAATTACAACAACCGTATGAAAATTATAATACAAGCAGTAAACATATTCGGTTTTAGCTACTACTATTATGTTAATTATTACTTCAATGTTTTAATCTATTTTATGATCGACCATGCAGAAGTATACGTCTGTTAGCTGGACCTCATTAAATAGTATCTCTTCATTAAAGTGCAAGTTATCATGGATCAAAACAATACTTTCCGGTCGGTGTACATCTCGTTACGCTGTTAGACCCAAAGTGCAATAACTGATTATTCTCGTATATTCAATCGAAGAACAACTAGCGCAAGTTTAGAAAAAATAAAAATGTCGGCAACAATGGGATGCAACTTACAATGACCAAACATTTTTGAAAAACTATACTATGTTACTACTACTTATTACCATAAAAAGCTGTATTTCTTAGCACAATAATTATCGTTTATTGTAAATAATTTTCGAATAAATGCAATTTGTCTTCTCAGTTTTAAAGTCTTTCTTTTTAAGCTTATAGCCGTACATATCATTAAGTGTTGTGTCCAGGTGGACATCGCACCAGCGTATGTACAGCAACCTATCGGCTGCTTCACAGCACAGGATAAGGTTTATTGACTCAGGTAAACTTAGAATATTAAAAATAATATATAAATATTTTAAACTGACACATGTTCGAACTTAAATATTGGTATAGTACAACTAAACTGGCAATTAGGGTACTCGTATGATAATTGTGAAACTCGTTTCGCTCGTTTCATAAACCTACATCTTGCCATTAGAATTTCGTTGCACAAACACTATAAAGTTGACAGAATATGATCACTTTTATTGAGCAAAGTAAAGTCGGAAAGGACGGGAAACGGGAATATTTTACCTTAGTGGTGGAAACTCTTGCTAGAATCAAACGCTAACTACTGAACATAAGTCCAATCCGGGTAAGGATGTGCCTTGCAAGACAAACATTGTGTAAAATAGTTGCATAAATTTCCCTCGTAAACATTTCTCTGTTTATTAATTGGAGTTCAATTCTGGAGTAATTTGAACCGTGGACCTCACGTTCTAACACATTAAATGTCTGTAGTTCGAGAGTTAAGAAATGAAGACGAAAATCAATAACGCACAATACTCAATAACTGGTATCACCACAATCGTCTGCCTTTCAACCGAGGTTTCCAATAGCTGCAAATGTAGTATATTGAACATTCTCAATAAAAAATGTATCAAACTCTCTTCCAAGTTCGTCTCTCCAGGATTTTTTCTTACTATTTTATTAATAATAACTTTTCTTCAGGACTGGTGCTTTTGTGCTACTCTCAGATATTACCCTTCTATCTACACTCACTCACCCTTAAAATAGAGTATTGCATTCTATGAAAAATTTCATATCCAGATTTTATCACTAACCTCTTGGAAGATACGTGAAAGTGTATGTGTGCGTGTGTGTGCGCGCGCGCTTTCCCCAACAGCTCCTATCCTCCTACCCTCTAGGAGGTATTAGTTCTCCCGTATTCAGTTTTGTCTAATATTTGAGCATCTGTTCTTTAATTAAACCCGAGCCGATATAATATGAAAAGGAAAAAAAATGACTTATTTTATACACATCACTTACTCTACATATTCTGCAAACTATTATTAAAGTATGGCCTTATTACTTGCTTCCTTATTATTAAAAGGAAATAGGGAAATACACTAGGTAAAGCGATTGTCAAATCTTTTAAAAACTGTCACTATGCGATGTCATTAAAATTTGGTTCGATTTGCATGGACAGGAGTAAAACATAAGAAAATCGAATGACAACTTCCCGTTTGAGAAAAGTATAAGTATAAAAAATTGAAAGCAATAACACAGAACATCTAGGAAATTATTAATTTCACAAAAAAGGTATCTGGCGTAGACTGGCTTTTAACGATATCTACTTTCTTTGTGCAGTGAGGGTTTGTCTATCTCTTATCATTTACCGGTTCTGAAAAGTCGTCCACAATTAACAGAGCTTTAGTGTATATTATCAGAAAATTCAACCTATACATTTTATTTGTCATGTAAATAATTTTAAAATATGGCATTTTAATCAAAATTGTTAGAGGCATTTTTGAGTTAATCAAAAAATTCGAAAATGTTTCATGTAAAGAGTAGTCTGTGGTTGCGGAATTTTCCTAATAATCACAGCACACACAGACATATAAAAATGTCTAAAAGTTCTTCTTTTTGTTATTCAGCGTTCCCAAAACATGTCCACGAGATGTAAAGAACATATAAACCTTTAGTGTGTAATTATTTATTATGTTTATCCTGTATTTTCTTTATTTTTATCTCAAATTTTATGAATATTAATATTCTATATAAGAGGATTATATACTTTAATTTAGGTTCATTTTAATTTTTTATTTTATAATTTGAATTTGTCGTAACTTTGTATGGAATATGGTTTTGTTTTAATACACATAGTCATGTGAAAGACAGGAGTTGGATAGGTAGTCACACTGTCACTGGCAGTTATTCCTGACAAATTGATAATAGTTTGCAATACTATGAATCCTGGGGCTAAAGTTACTTACAACATTGTAAGTCGCCATTGAGGTTGACATCTCAAAAAGCTTTGAGACCACTTTGTGGTTTACCGGGAAACATGCGAATCAGTTGAGAAATTCAATGCTATGCCGGCATGTTACCATGTTAGCTCAGTGGCAGAGCAACCATATAGTTCAAATCCCAGCTATGGCATTGAATTTTTCAGTCTAACTCTACCTATCCAACTCCTGTCCTTCACACGGCTATGTGTAAGAAAACAGTTATTCCATACAAGTTCACCATAATAGTTGTCCATACTATCAATCCTGGGTCTAAAGTTACTTACAACATTGTAAGTCGCCATTAGGGTTGTCATCTCAAAATAATTTGAGATCACCTTGTGGTTTACCGGGAAACATGCGAGTCAGTTGAGAAATTCAATGCTATGCCTGCATCTTGCCATGGCAGCTCAGTGGCAGAGCAATCGGCTAGAGATCAGAGATCCGTGGTTCAAATCCCGGCTATAGCATTGAATGTTTCAGTCTGACTCTACCTATCCAACATATTCATTACTTTTTTTTTTTTTTTTTTTTTACTTTCTCTAGCTCCGTATGTACAATGTACATAGGGATAGAGAAGTATTGTATTCCACACAAAAATTCGATACCGAGATTTCACCGGAAATATATGTTTTAGGGTCACCTGTATCAAAAAAAGGCATTTTCACAAAAAATTCCGTGTGTGTGTGTGTGTGTGTGTCCGTGTGTCCGTGTGTCCGTGTGTCTGTGAACACGATAACTCAAAAACGAAAAGTCGGTAAAGCACAGAACTTGGTATTTAAGTTTAGTATCTTCCAAGGATACGACACGAAGATTTTGAGAAAAATCCCCCCACTCCAAACTACCCTTTACGTGGAACTTTTTTCGAAAATTTTGGTTTTCTTACAAATGGCTCTAACGATTTTTATTAAAATATCGTAAATTAAAAATATTTAGCTGACAAATAACATGTATATATTGACTTTTCTGGCAATAGCTTCTAAAGGCCTGTTTATTCTGGATGAATTTTGCTTAATTTGGCATAACTAGTAAACCGTAAGAGATAGACAAAAACTTACTGTACAAAACATGTAGGTCTTGTTAAAACACACAAGTTATATCATATACATTTTTCTCGTGGAGTTTACAGTTTTCGAGGTATTCAGTGTTATTAGTTTCAGTTGTGAAGTACTTACACTTTTCTCAGACGGCAGTGTGCGATTTTCTTTTGTTCTACTCCTGGCCAAGAAAAGAAGGAATTTGTAATGACAATCGCACAACGAAGCTTTTAAAAACATTTTACTATGGCTTTAGCCTAGTGCATTCCCTTATTTTTTTCCTACTTAATAAGAACATTGTACTAATGAGTACCTCAATTAGCAAGATGCAGAAAGAAGAATGATCTTATGTAAGAAGTTAGTAGAACAGCTAGAGAAAGTCATTTGAGTGTAATATATCAGATTTTTCTTTTAGAAATGTTTTCATTGAGCATGAATCCGTGCAATGCACCCGCCAATAGAACAACTGTACAATACATCATAATCCACTAATTTAAGGATAAGAGAAAGACATAATGAAAGGGAAATTTCGGATAGGAAATTGTGGTATGTGACTAACCACCTCCGCATTCGCCTATCAATTCCAAGAAAACCACAAAAAGAGAGGTGTTCGAACCTGGAACCTCTGAATGCGAATCGCACGTTACCGTAGCGCCATCTCGCCTGTTATTAAATGAATGCACACAGGCAAAATCCTTTATTTGTTGTCGTAAATCGAAGCTATCAGCACTATAAAGATAAGAAAGTCTTTAATTCTTATTGTTTAGAATGACGGCACGGGTTTGCTCCCAGGTGACCGTATGTGGAATTTGTGGTGGACAAAACGGCGCAGGGGCGGGTTTTCTCCGGGTTCTCCGGTTTCCTCCGCCATTGCATTCCACCGGTGCTCCAACTTCATTCCATGCATTAACAGTGTAATCACCTGCGGTGCCTATGCAGTAAAAACGGGAATTAAATACTATAAACAAGATGGTGCAGAATTCTAATCATTTGTTAATTTAATCTACGTAATGTGTTTAATCTTATAAGTGTTTTAAAGCGGAACTCAAGAGCTCAATTTGCGATTCTCTTACTGAATGTGCTTTTTATTTTTTATTATTTTCTCTATACGCACTGTGTACATAGTGTATAGAGAAGGTATAGCACCCCACCAAAGTATTCGATACCGAGATTTCACCGGAAATATATGTTTTAGGGTCCCCTGCATTCAAAAAAACTATTTTCAGAAAAAGGTCCGTGTGTGTGTCCGTGTGTACGTGTGTCAGTGTGTCTGTGTGTCTGTGAACACGAAAACTCAAAACCGAAAAGTCGATAAAATACCAAACTTGGTATATAAGTTTAGTATCGTCCAGGGATGCGACACGAAGATTTTGAGAAAAATCCCCCCACCCCAAACTACCCTTTACATGAAACTTTTTTCGAAAATTTTGATTTTCTAAAACATGTCTAACAATTTTGATTAAAATATCGTATATTAAGGATATTTACCTGACAAATAAAATGTATATTTTGAATTTTCTGAGAATAGCCTCTGAAGACTACTTTATTCTGGGTCAATTTTACGGAATTTTGCCTAACTGCTAAACCGTAAGAGATGGACAAAACCTTACCACACAAAAAATGTAGAGCACTTTAAAACATACAATTTATGTTATATACATTTTTTTCGTGGAGTTGATTGCTTTTGAGATATTCCTTGTTTTTTGTTTCAGCTATAAAAAACATACTTTTCTCATTCATGACTTTCTAACTCGTGTCCATACAAACAAAGGAGCTTCAGTCACATAGCAACCAGCTTTTGACCATCACTTTAACCTATGGTACTCCCTTATTTCGCTTCTACTTACAAGGAAGCAAGTAATTAGACTATTTCTGCTAATTGTTTCTCGATTAGCAGGAAGTAAAGAGAAGCATAAGCTTTTTAACAATAATTTATTGCAGAGTTGTAGAGAAAGTCATGTGAATGGAACACATCAGATTTTGTATTTGTTTATTTGTTTACTTTTTGCTCCTAAATACTAACTAGGGACACTGGAGTTAAATTTCTATATTTGTACACACATTTTCCTGAAAAGTTTACCGTGAACGCTATAGTATTATGTTAATAAGAATAAAGAATCTCATTCAAATTGGATGAATAATTTGAAAAATATAAATTATTCCATAAATTTTCTGAAAATATATTATATAATCAAAATGTTCCACAAGCTTCAAAATTTGAAAAATTGGTAGGTGATTTTTCATTTGCAACTTTTAACGTTCACAAAAAACAGCGTGTGTATTGCAATAACTTTCGATTCCGAATTATTATAATTGTTTTAAAGTTACAGGTTTTAATCGCAAAAATTAATCATATTTTAATGAAGAATACAGTTTTTGAAAAATTATATGCATGTTAGGATAACTTCGTTGCCTGTAATTTTATATATGCTTCTGCACATTCTTAGGAAATTTTAGTTGTGTTCAAACAAAAACTAAGACGTGTGGAACATTTTGAAAATTAGAAAATGTAGTTGTGATATGAAATATTACATCGTAAAATCTGATGTGTTCCATTCATATGACTTTCTCTACATTTCTGCAACAAATTGTTGTTAAAGAGCTTATGCTTCCATTTACTTCATGCTAATTGAGAAATATTAGCAGAAAAAGTCTTATTACTTGCTTCCCTGTAAGTATAAACGAAATAAAAGGAGTACATTGGTTAAAGTGATAGTCTAAAGCAGGTTGCTATGTGACTGAAGTACCTTTGTTTGTATGGACAGGAGTTGACAAATTTCTATATGAGAAAAGTATAAGTTTTTCAAAGCTGAAATAAATAACGAGGAATATCTAAAAAACGATCAACTCCACGAAAAAAATCTACATTAAATAAACTGTGTGATTTATCCTGATCTACATTTTTTGTGTTGTAAGTTTTTGTGTATGTCTTGCGGTTTACCAGTTATGTAAAATTCAATAAATATCTCCATAATAAAGAGATCTTTAGAGGTTATTCCCAGAAAATTCAAAATATACATATGTGGCATGGAGATATCTTAAATATAAAAGATTTTAATGAAAATTGTTACAGCTATTTTTGAGAAAATCAAAATTTTCACAACTTTTTCCATGTAAAGCGTAGTTTGGAGTAGGAGATTTTCTTGAAAATCTTCCTGTCGCATCCTTGAAAGGTGCCAAAGCTAAATACCAAGTTTGGTATTTAACGTTCTTTTTGTTTTTAAACTATGCTGTTCACAGACAGACCCACACTCACACACGCACACACACACACACACACACACGGACTTGCTTTTTGGGGGGGGGGATTCAGGAGGACCCAGAACGTGTATTTCCGGCGAAATCTCGGCATCGAATTTTTGGGTGAAATGCAATACCTTCATAGTACGTGTAGAGAAAGAAAAATAGGTATATTGTAATAACTCTATGGCACGACAGCTGACAGGGAACCTTGGCCTACCGTTCCCCATCCCGGTCCACTACAGACGTTATGGATGGGGTGCAATATTGGAGGGTGAGACGTGGTCAACGCCTCGAGTCCCCCCGGCCGGTTTATGTGATCCTCATGACCTGGAGCCGCTACTTCTCCATCAAGTAGCTCTTCAATTGGCCCCCAGGGACCTTACGAGGCTGAGTGTACCCCGGGCCAGGTCTCCCAGCGCGACAAAAATCCCCAAGCCGGTACTGGGGATCAAACCCAGGTCTCCCGCTTAGAAAGTAGCTGCGCTAGCACCGCACTAAGGAGACAACCATATGTATATTGTGCTATCCTTAAAAGGCTGTAGAACATGACACAAGGAGGGGAAGCTGAATATTGATTCTCTACTAAATATTTACTATAGAAAAATATTTTAGATGTATTTAACAGTTGTAGGAAAAAATTCATTCCTATTGCATTTCACTTTAAGTAAAAACGGTAACGGCTGTAGACCTCTCCTTCATCATTATCATTCTTATACTAGCCTCGGAGGGAACAGACACTCACCATTATGAAAACTGTTTTAAAAGCTATCGTTATGCGATTGTCATTGCAAATCGCTTCTTTGCTTGACTAGGAGTAGAACAAAAGAAAAACGAACCGTTCCTGTCTGAGAAAAGTTCAAGTACTTCACAACTGAAACCAATAACAAGGATTATCTCTGAAACGGTTACTCTCGCAACAAAAAACGTAAAGGACACATACATTGTGTGTTTTAACGTGACGTACATTTTTTGTGTCGTAAGTATTTGTCTATCTCTTACGGTTTAGCAGTTAAGCAAAATTAAGCAAAATTCATCCAGAATAAAGAGGTCATCAGAGGCTATTCCCAGAAAATCCAAGCTATACATATTATTTCGGATATAAATATCTTTAATATACGGGATTTTAATCAAAATCGTTAGAGTCATTTTTAATAAAATCAAAATCTTCGAAATTTTTTCAATGTAAAGGATTGATTGTTGTGGGGGATTTTTTTTTAAAGTCTTCGTGTCGCATTTTTGGAAGATACTAAACCTAAATACCAGGTTTGGTATTTAACAGTCTTTTCGTTTTGGGGCTATGCTGTCCACAGACACACACACACACACACACACACGCACACACATATACACATGGTCATGTTTTTAAAAATGCTTTTTTCGGACTCAAGGGACCCTAAAACATATATTTCCAGTGATATCTCCAAATCGAATTTTTGGGTGCATTACAATACCTTCTTTATTCCTATATACATTGTACATATGGAGCTAGAGAAAGTAAACAATGCTTCTAATCATGTTTGTGGAAAGAGGTTCCCCCAAATGTTTAAGACCACATGCGGAGGGTCGGAAGTAAAAACTTAGTTTTCACATTAGGTTATATATTGGAAGTTGGAAACGTTTTCTATCACATTCTGCTCTGAGAAGTTATACAAGTACTTACTAGAATATGCGCGCGCATAGTATAGTTTTCGAAGAAACGCCAAATTGTATACTTAAAATTCTTCATCTCAACTACATTTGCATGGTTGTAAATATTTTGATTGAAAAGTTAATTTCTCAGACCGTTAAAAACAAAAAGTATATCTTGAATTTTATTCGAATAGTCCTCGAAGTCCTCATTATAATATAATTTTGTATAATACCACTAGAAAATACAATGGAAATCGTTAAAGCCATTTTTAAGAATATCAAAATTTTCGAAAAAAACTCCCATGTAAAGATTAGTTTGGGGTGATGGGATTTTTCTCAAAATCTTCGTGTCGCATCCCTGGAAGATACTTAACTTAAATACTAAGTTTGGTGCTTTACCGACTTTTCGTTTTTGAGTTATCGTGTTCACAGACACACTGACGTTTTTGTGAAAATGCTTTTTTTTTGGATATAGGGGACCCTAAAACATATATTTCCGGTGAAATCTCGGTATCGAATTTTGAGTGGAATACAATACTTCTCTATCCCTATGTACATTGTACATACGGGGCTAGAGAAAGTAAAAATTATTACACAACAATAAAGATTTTAGAAATTTCATTTTTATCGGGATACAATTTTAACTTTTCTCACTTGAAGATACTGAAAATCCATCGCTAAAAATATTCTATGCTCTTTTATTATATTGTCAAAAATGTTTATCATTTTACTTAAGGAACTGCAAGAGAAAATAGATTTTAAAATTTGAACAGTTTTAACCAAATATCTTAATAAATGAAAATCTTGATGTTTGGGAAAACAAATTCTGCAGAACGTATTTTTATGCCTTACATATGTGAAAAAAGGGCACTTCTAGCTTCAAAATTGTGGAAAAATAAAATTACGTCCTTCACTCCCTTAAAACATATAATTATGTAAAATAGAGCTTTTCCGCAAAGTTGGCAGTTTTGGACACACTGCATTTTACATCCTTGCATTTTCCCTCATTAAACTGCGCCATCTGGTGCAAAACTTATAAGATTTGCATTCTTCATTTATGCCTTCCTCCTCCAAGAGTAGCTTCAGCTAATTTTGAACATACAAGATCAACTGACAGCTGTTTGTTCTTTTGCGTTAAGAATGAATTACGTAGGGTACCATAATATTTAATTTGAATTCATTTTTAGAAAATTGTTTATCGTGGATGATTGTTTTCATCACTGATAATATTATTTATATATCTCCAAGTGTTACCATGTTATCATTATTATTAGCTATTAGGCTTATCTATAAATCGACTTTTTTATTTTGATTCCATATAAAAATCTAAATATTCGTGAATATAAAACGGTACAGTTAGCTACCAGGCGTCATTTTTAAATGTTTTAACTGGAGCTACAGCAAAGCATTACAGGTGAAACTGTACTGGACTCGACAAGAAAAAACTTCAGTTCAACAAGAGCATGCAAAGTGACATACGAAGTAGTGCGAAGCTAAGCAGCAGTGCAAAAAGAAAATGACAGAAAAGGCAGCAGTAGAGAAGAGGAAAAGGAAAGATAAGGGTCCAATCTACAACCTGGTGTTTTTAATGTGAGACATGCATTGAAATCTTTCCCTGTTTTCTCGAGATTTATATTCGTATTTTCGGCATTTTTCTTCCTGTAAAAATGATCCTTGTGGAGCAGTTTTTCCGTTACACAAATAAAATATGCTGTACATATTCACAGAGATACAATGAATTAACTTTTACTGTCAGATGTATTTAAGCATATGCTTTCAATTTTCAAACGTAAAATTTATATTTTATATTTTTTAAAAAAGAACATTCATAAGTATACAAAATGTTGAAGGCTAAACCAAAGGAGACAGAGAAATCTAGGGTTAAAATATTACAACATTTTAATATTGTTTGTTACAAGGAACATTTTAGTAAAGTAACAAAAAGAAACAAACCATAACTTCCAAACCATTAGAGTAAAATGGATGAAATTTGCACTGTAACTTATTTGCTTTATGTTATTTCTGTGGTATAAAACTTAGGTTTGAATTTCAAACTTTCAGTCATACATGTCGTTAATGAATAAAACTAATACAAACCTTGACATATTCCGAGTTTGACATTCAAATCAAAACCAATTTCAGGTTGTATACATAATTAACTACTCTAATGAATGCATAGAATTTTTTTTTAAACTTTACACATAGAATAGTTGAACATTATGCGTAGTTTTCAAAAGATTTGAAGCAGAAAACATTTAATGTTTTGTAAAACGTCAAAAGACTTCATATGCAGACTTAATAGCTAGTATTTGTTCTTTCAACAGCAACAATTAAAATTAATGTTTCTTTCATAGCAGTCGTATGTAGAACACAACTTGGAAAGGTAGAGTCAGAATACTTAAAAATTCAATGCCATAGCTTGGATATGATCTACGAATCTCCTGGGTTCCGTTCAGTTGCTCAAACCAATAAACTCCTATGCCAATACATCAGCCGGGCACTAAATTCTCTGACTCAGTCTTTTACCCCTAAACCACAAGGAGATTTCAACTTTAAAAAGAAATCTGATGTGTTCCACTGACATAACAACTTTCTCTGGTTGTTCCATATCCAAACTGTTCTTAGAAGAGATTATTCTTGTATATACATTATGATAATCGAGATAAACATTAGTGGAATTGGTATTATTATTGGTTTCTTTGTAAGTAGAAGGGGCAAAAGGGAATACATTAGGCTGAAGTGATAATCACATTTTTTAAAAGCTAGTCGTTATGTGAATCCATTGAAGTTTGTTCACTTTGCATGGTGCCGTTTGAGAAAATGTATAGAAACTAATAACAGTCGATTCTACGAGAAAAATGTGTATGATATAAATTATTTTAATTTAACGAGGTCTACATCTTTTGTGTGTTAATTTTGTGTTTCATTTACGGTTTAACCGTTATGCATAATTTTACCAAACTCATTCAGAATAAACAGATCTTCAAAGGCTATTTCTAGAAAATTCAAAATTTACATTTTCTTTGTGATGTAAATATCTTTAGAATACGATATTTTGACCAAAATCATTAGAGCCATTTTTGAGAAAAACAAAATTTTCCAAAATTTGTCCATGTAAAGAGTAGTTTGTGGTGAGAGAATGTTCTTGAAGATCTTCGTGTCGCATCCTTGGAAGATGCTAAACATAAATACCAAGTTTGGTATTTAGTGGTATTTTCGTTCATGAGCTATATTGTCCACACTCACACACACACATTTTTCTAAATATGTTTTTATCAAACACAGGGACCTCAAAACCTATATTTGCGGAGAAACCTCAACATCAAAATTTTGGGTGAATACAATACATTCTCCAGCTACTATGTGCATGGTGTGTAGTTCCTAGAGAACGTAATAAACAAAAACGCGAGACAGTTGAAGAACTTATTACTATTCCGGCATTTTGCCATGGTAGCTCAGTGGTTACAGCAACTGAACAGAAACCTGGAGATTTGTGGCTCTAATCTGGGCTATGGTATCGGCTGAGTCTACCTCTCCATCAACTAAAATGTTTCAATGTGGAGCCATTACTTTCTTGTGCTACAGTGTAAGCGATACATTTTATTTACCATGGGTGGATAAAGACATAGTATAGTAAAAGCTTAAGCGTTATGAACCAGAAAAGACTTGTGTAGTTTATTTATCTTGTTTGTTCCCAGAGTAGTTGTGTTATATTTCCGCTTTGAGTTGAGGAACCGGAAGGTAAGCTGTCCTTCATAACCACAAGATGTTAATGTATTTTCCGTACACAGCTTGGGAAAACCATCGCCTCGGTAGGGAAACATTTCTGTGGACTGTTTTTACACAAGTTATTGCAGAATCCGTTTCTTCCGCAGAAATTATACCGTGACATTTTTCGCAACTAGCCTAAATAAATATGCACTAAAATGTCCAAAATGTGCATGCAATTTGAGTGTACGACATCTAATATCAGCTCAAACTAATTTCCTATCGTCCTGGCAATAATGCTTGGGAATTCCTATACCTCATAATAATTCGCAGCTCCTTCACCTCTGGGTACATGACTTTCATAATCGGCATTTTAACTAAGATTTTTAAGATCTTACCTGAAATTACATAAATCAATATAAATGCACATGTGACAATATCACTTTGGTAGCTTTCCAGCGTAGGGTTGTTTATATAGAACTGCCAAAAGACCTTAAACTGAAAGTCTCAAAATAAATATGTGATATAAGCAACTGAAGATTCGTCCTATGCGTTGGTCAAGCTAAAGGCAAAGAATTTTTTAACTTTAATGAAACGGAAACGAACTTGTCAGAGTTATTCTGATATAGACTCTTTATTAGCTTGTACTTTTACGTTACTTATTCAATAAAATACTTGAACAAATAAAACTGCGCTAGCATAATGACGATAATAATAATAATAATAATAATAATATATTTGTTATATTATTAAAGCTCCGATAACCTATATCGGCGTATTTGGGACACAGCCGGTGTATTCTTGATTGAATGAAATGTCTAGTTCACCACCATTCGCACAGTGAACATGGGTCGACATAAGACGAAATTACGACTTGTGGAATTTTTTATAATTACGTTCTCTACGAAGGTGTGCAGTTTTTATGTGCAAATAAGCATTACATGTGACCAGGTTTTTACTTTCTTCCGAAGAAGGCCAAGCCTAAGGAGTTTTAAATTTGAAAAAATGCATTTCAAAAATTAATCCCATAAACAGTTTATGTATTTTATATAGATTTTAGGTTTTAAAATGACAAATTATTATATGCGGTGTATTATCAACTGCTTGAATGTTTCTTCATTATCAGGAAAACTCTGTATAATCCCTCTCTTGCATAATATTATTTGAATAATCATTAGGAACCTCATATTCATACTGTTTCTCATACAATGTCAGCAAAAACCACAATCCTCAGTGGCACACAAGAAAATTTGATCTTGAAGACAAAGTTTATACAGTTGGTCTTATGCTATACGCGATAGTCTCTTAGCTTTTCTGTAGAAACACACGAAGCCTCCTTCATATTATTCCTCCTATCTTCAACTCAGCCTCTGTTCCTCTCGTTTCCATCAGTGTTTGTGTTAGCCTTCACGAAATTGTGAATCACATTTCTGTACATATTAGTTTTATGTAGCACAGAATGTAAAGGCATTGTTTCGCAGCTCGATAGAAGATGTGTACCTATTATATCCAAGTTGTTTCTATTCCTATGCCTAACTATATTTACTCTCCAGATGTCCGAAAGGGAAGGCAACTAACTTGGCAAACAAACCGTAGCCTCGGCAACAAGCACCAGACGTTACATTCATCAGTTGATTTATTTACCAATGGTACTATATCAACTGTTTCGTGATGCAGAACAGTACTTTAGCGTAAACAACTCTTAAGCCAACGGTAGTATTTGCACTATTATTGTATTTAGCAGTTTCATATTTTACAATATTTGAGAGAAGGTAGGCCAGAGTCAATATAACCAGAAGTCAACCGGGCAGCACAGTTATGAACGAAACGTCTGGAACATCTACCTCCAGCAGTCGACGGTATAACCACCCGGAAATGACAATTTGTGTATTATTGTCATGTGAGACTGAACAACAGCGGCCGCTTTGCAAATCCAAAAAACACCAAGAAGTTTTTCTGATGCAGAAAAGCCTGAGAAAATGCAAGAGAGATTTACGGGTGCTATCAACATCCTTACCTCTACGGGTCTCACCCTGCCATACCATGTTTCTATGATTGGAGAGGCGTTTAAGTGAAGCAGGCAGTTAACGTACTGCGAACACGTCTGTGGGTGCCCGTGTCACGTCCTACTCCGGGTTTGAAATCTTTCCAAGATATAGAAATCGTATAACTAGGAAGTGTAAAATATATAGAAGTTGGATAGGTAGAGCAAGACTAAAAAATTCAATGTCATAGCCGGAATTTGAACCACGGATCTACCGGTCTCTAGCCGGTTGCTCTCCCACTGAGCTGCTATAGCAATATGCCGGCATAGCATTGAATTTCTCAACTGACTCGCCGCATGTTTCCCAATAAAATCATAAGGTGATCTCAAATTATTTATGAAAAGACAATAAAACCAATATATAGAAGTTGTTAGCCGTCATTTTGAGCACCACTAATTGTTGATATAAACTTTAACCTATTACTATCAGTATTGTTTTATTTTGTTTATTCCCTATGTACTATCAAACTGCCTGTTTTCCTTATTTCGGGAGCCCAAGATATAAAGAAAGCGTATCTTATCACGCGGTAGCCACTGCGGCCACCAGATCCGTAATATCTGTACAGAATATTGTCTTAATTCTTAATGGGGATTTGTTCCATAACTATGTTTTCAAGCATGTCCCATAAATACGTACATACGTTCAGCTCTAAAAAGTAAGCAAGGCCAGTCAATGAGTTTGCCATCAAAGTCACACTGAGACACCGATTCTCTTTGACTTCTTTTCAGTACAGTTTCTATCCTGTCTAAGTTTTCCTCGGTTAGAACTGTTGGTTTTCTGGCTTCTTTTTTTTCTTTTTTATGACAGATTTAGTTCAGTTACGTACGGTAACAGAGTATCTCGGTAAACATTCGAGTTGACAGCTTACATGCGACTCCTATCGAACAAAGCATAACAGGAATACATGCTGTGTTATATAATAATAATAATAATAATAATAATAATAATAATGATGATAATAATAATAAACACAGAGAGGCATAACAATCGCTTACGCATATCATTATTCCCAATATATAGAACGCTAAAACAATATCACACTGAATTGCAAATGGACATATGCTCAGTATGTTAATGAGCTAGGCTACCGCAGAGAGAAATAATTTTATTAAATATCTGTTATAAGTCGGATGAGGAGTACTGTTTTGTCGGTCGGGATAAACCCGAAATTTTTTAAGTAAAATATGTTTCACCTATCATACATACAGTGTGCGGCATAAGTAGCTTGACACATACGAGTATTTCCTTATACACTGACAATAAACCGTGATAACGGGTAATTACAGTATGGAGGATAGGAAGTTGATACTAAGAAGTACTGGAAGTGAGGTATGAGTGACAGTGGAGGCCCGCTGGCGAGAAACATTCAACAGACCTTATCTACTTATTGTGTGACCATCTACTTTAATTTCGTTCACAACACCTGCTTTGAGCTAGGAACTTCGCAAAAGTCTCTGCGCAAGGTGTTGAAGACACTTTACGTGATATCATATCACCTACGAGCACTCCATGGAGGACCATTCTGACAAGATATCTGTAGTACGACTTAAGACATGATACGTAAAATAATTTGCTGTAATGCACCATGCTTCAAGTTGTCCGGACATGTCAAAAAACACAATTGTTTGATTTGGAGCGACACTAATTGAATATACTGCGTTGAACCAGCCTAAAATCACAGTTGGGGTGGGTTATTATATGACGGAGTTATCGGTTTTGTTTTCTTTGACACCACTGCCACGGGTAAAAATTATTTGCATATGCTACAAGCTACATTCTTGTCAGGGACCCACGGGTGATATGACGCCTCATGTTTCATTTGTTGTCTTTGAGTACCCGAATCAGAAGTTTCCGAATAGATGGATTGGCTGGCGTGGAAAAATTGGGTGATCTCCTTTTCTCCTGACCTACCACAATTTTTTTCTGAGAAAGAGTAAGTGCGTGTCTGTCACAGGCCATTTACAGTTCTATGCAAGTGCAGAGGGAGGCCATTCTGGATATGTAAAAAGAAAACCAATAATGAGAGAAATAGAGTTTATTTATTTTAGGTTTCCCCACTGATAGCCGTTAAAGACAAAGCATTCTAGACAACTTTACAATGTAGGTTACATATTTTACAAGTAGAAATATAAATATAAATGGATAGGTAGAGTCAGACTGAAAAATGCAATGTCATACCCGGGATTTGAACCACGGGTCTCTCGATCTGTAGCCGGTTGCGCTGCCACTGAACTGCCATGGCAACATGCAGGCATAGCATTGAATTTCTCAACTGACTCGCATGTTTCCCGGTAAACCACAAGGTGTTCTCAAATTATTTTTAGATGACAACCCCAATGGCGACTTACAATGTTGTAAGTACTTAAGTTCGAGGATTCATAGTATAGCCAACTATTAGGGTCAATTGGTATTGGATTAATTGTTTTTTCACACAGGCCGTGTATAGGACAGGAATTGCATAGGTAGTCAGACTGAAAAATTCAATGCCAAGGCCGGGATTTGAATCACGGATCTCCCGATCTCTAGCCGGTTGCTCTGCCACTGAGCTACCATGGTAACATGCCGGCATAGCATTGAATTTATAAATATAAATGTATGATATATATGGTTCCTCTTGCTCCCATGATCAATCCTAACACTTTGATAAAATATAAATAAGATACAGACATTTGATACAAATTACAAAATAAAAATAAATTACAGCAAGAGTCTCTATGTCTCAAGCTACTCATGGCACATATGTATAAAGCCTGTGCTTTCAGACACGGCAAAATGTTTAAATGTTACTCTCTTATTTCTAACTGATTTGCAAACAATTCGACATTGTTTCTTCGTTTTGTATCAACGTGGACATTTTCAATTTAGAATACGTATAAAATTACCGCTACCTGTAAATTTAGCCCTCAACTCTTATTTGAATATACCTTGTAATCTCATTATTCTGAGCCCTAAGCTTTTGTTCTGGGCACGTCAAGTACTAAATCCACGTGTATATAAATGTTGCATAGTGAATTTGCTGTCAACCGTAAATATTCATTTTATTTATTTTGAAGTGTAAAATCAATTCATAAAGATTCCAAATTTACTTTATTTTCATATGAATATATCAAAGAAAATTGAACCAGTGGAAAATTGGGTAGAAGAGCTGTTTTATTCCTGGCGTATGCTACTATTCAGTGTTCAGGGCTGTGCAGCTGAAACCACATACTAATGTTTTAACCATTTAACGCGAAATTACTACATGATTTGAATAATAGCCTACTTAATAAACATTATATGGATCGTTAGTTTGAAAACACTGTTATTACACAATACTTATTTGAATGAGGACCTCTCTCAGCTACTTTTATTTATGTCTCCATTCTGTTTACACACACGTTCACTGATGAATCCATTAACCCCTTATGTGTCTGGTCTAGCGTATTTTACACAAAGGCGTTTGTTAAAGCTTTTAGTTTTTTATGGATTAGGATTGTAATATCTAATTATTTTAACCTTCTACAATAAAAAACATATGTACTGTTTAGCACAAATCCAAAATCCATTCACCCACATTCAAAGTAACCGTATCTACATCCAAACATGCTATCCAATCGATTGTTTTATTTGGGTCCTTCCCGTCCATTACCATAGCCACAGTTGACTGCAATCGCTGGGATTCGAGCTCGCGACGTTTGGCTGTGAATGAAAATTTATGTTCCATCATGCCATATCTCTTGCGGACTCAAACGTAGTGAATTTAGCCTAAGGACATTTTTTTTAGGTATGGCTTCTTTTACCTACAAATAAACATTACACGGGCCCAACGGATTTACTTCCCTTCTGAAGGAAGCCATGATAAGGATTTTTACGTATGAAAATATCCATCGTGCTCCGGCGGGTTTGAACCCGTAACCTTGGTAATTAGAGGCCAGCATGGCCATTACACCATGCAAGGTCACTGTGAATGTTATCGAATCTTTAGTGTTGCATTCTATAATGAATCAAGTAGCACCCTGTTGCTTTATGTAATGTATATACATAAGAGTATCTAGATACATTTTTAATCTTTAAACCGCTTAAGTTTCTTATTTCTAATTGTACCAACCATCAACAATAAAATACAAATATTCATAGCTAGAGCACGGTCCAGGGTCAGGAAATTGACGGATTGAGGTTCGATGCACTCAGAGTATAACTATGACGTGATGAAGTAGGCGTGGTCTCTATAGCGTTTGGAAACGTGTTGCACTACGCAACATTGCTCACTGCCTGGCCTAAGTTCCTGGTAGTACTGCTGATAGACAAACTAGCGAACATTGAAAGAGAGCGCAGATTGAAAAATGTTGAAAATACGAAAGGGTAGATGTTCACATGAACAAAATTGTGGATAATTCAAACATAATTTGAGTGATAGGAGGAGATCCTTTTCTTTCGATACAGTAAAGATGTATCTTGTAATTCACTGTAATGAATTCTGAGTAAGTTTTATTTATGTTCATTGTCTTTTCAAAGCTCTGCACATTATTATCCTGAATTTTTGTATCAAGCTTTATACTTTTATTTACAAAAGTATAAGGTGTTATACGAATTAATTTATTATGAAATAATTGTTTTATTGTGTTACTTTATGAACTAAAGCGATGCATATAATATTAGTACATGTATAGAACTACTTAAATACCAAATACTGTATTTAAATTTAGTATATTCTAAGGATAGGTCGTCTCCTTAGCGTGGTGGTAGCGCAGCTGCTTACCAAACGGGAGACCTGGGTTCAATCAACAGTACTGTGGGATTTTTTCCCCCTGGGAGACCTGGCCCGCGGTGCACTCAGCCTCATAAGGTCCCTAGGGGCGGGACAATTGAGGAGCTACTTGATAGAGAAGTAGCGGCTCCAGGTCATGAGGGCCGCATTAACCGAACGGGGGGGGGGGCTCGAGGCGCTGACCACGTCTTATCCTCCAATACTGCACCCCATCCATGACGTCTGTAGTGGACCGAGATGGGGGACGCAGCGGCCGGGCGGTACGCCAAGGTTCCCCGTGAGCTGTCGTGCCATGGAGTTGTGTTATCTTCTAAGGATGCGATACGAAGATTTTCAAGAATATCCTCCACCCTCAACTACCATTTCCAAAAATTGTTTTTGAAAATGTTTTTCTGAAAAATGACTAACAATTTAGATTAAGATGCTGTATACTCAGGATATTTACATAAATAAAATGCATATATTGATTTTCCTGGGATTAGTCTCTGAAGAACTCTTCATTTCAGATGACTTTGGATATTTGGTACTACACAAAAATGATCTTAAAACACACAATTTATGTCAAATACATTTTTAGTGTTAAGTGTTTCCGAGATATTCTTTTTATTGATTTAGATTTTAAACTACTTAATTTTTTCAGAAACAATAAATCCTCTTTCGCTTCATATGTGTTTTGTTATACTCCTTTCAATTGGTTCACATAACGAGCTTATAACTATCACTTTAGCCCAGTGTATTCCCCTAGTTTCTTTCTAATTACAAGGAAGCAAGCAATAAAATATTCTGCTAATGTTTATCTCAAAGTTAAGATGATCACAGATAAAAGAATCAATTTTATATCAATAATTGGTAGAGAAAGACATATGAATAGAATGCATAACATTTTTTACTTTGGACGAATCCTTCAACATGTACTGCTAAGGAGGATTCACAAAGCCTTAATAGATGGACACATTGTTTAGAGATTTACTCTCAAATGTGTGTGGAAGTAAACATTGTTTTTAAATGTGATGGAAATAATTGTAACTTGTAAAATGAATACTTAACCAATGATATGAGTAGCTCCCAAACTCTTTCTTAGGAATATTTTATGTTCCTGCAGCTTTGTAGAACAAGTTATAGCCTCTAAAGATGTTATGAAACTTATATTCTCCGTGTTTCGAAACTGACATTCTGTTTGTGTTTCTTTAAAAACAAAACATTGGCTGCCGAGTACTGTGCGTATATATGATAGTATGCGTGACTCACTAACAGTTCCAACCTTGGGCAAAACGACTTTTGATGTCAGTACCTCTCAAGAGTTACCTTAGGACATGTGTGCCCAAGATCATAGGGACTTTGCATATTCGGAACTATTCGTCTATTCTCTTTAAAAGCTTGCTGCGTTTTCACCTTATCTCATTTAGGATGCCATACGTCTATTTTGTTTATGACAGTATATTAATGTTTATGACAATATGTGATGTATCCATTTTGAATAATAAATATGTATAAGCTTTTATCGTACTTGATTAAACGTATTCAACGAACTACTCCATATTCTGTGTGTTTAAGAGTAGGAAACTTTGATTCGAACAGCTGATTCTGCATTTTATATGCACTACATAAAACTTATATAACTTTCATTACACAAACGGTTATGCGCAAAACCTAAAGGAAATGCTCGGTATAATTGAGTATTCTGCTTTTGTTTTATTTCAGCCTTCTTAAATATGGAATAAATATTTGACCTCTAAACGGCTTTAGACATACGCTGCAAAGCAGACTTAACGCTAGTGCTTCCCATTTCATTTTCTTTCTCTGTTTTCCCGGAATGTTTCATGACTTGAGAAAGTGGGTATAAAAACTTAAGAACTCGTGTTTATAACTTGCTCTGGCTTTTGTCGAGATCTTTCTTCAAGATTTTATGCAACAATAAAGAGTAAAAGACACTCGCATGGCATTCTCTATTACTTTTCTACAAACCATTATTTTAAAACCTTATTCTTTTACATAGCCATATTAACTGAGATGAAGATTTAAAGAATGCCACTGTATATTTTCTTATAGGTGCAAGGGGGTTAGAGGAGGGTGAAACGATCGTCAAATGTTTAAAATGCTGATAGCTAAGTTTTGCCAATGGATTTTTAATCCTTAAAAACAATCGCATGTGTTGCATTCACATGACTTAACCATTTGATTATTTGGTGACAAACTATATCTACAAAAGCAGATTTGACTGCCTCCGTGGTCGAGTGGTCAGCGATCTGACTTCTCATTCGGAGGTTCCGGGTTCGATTCCCGGCTGGGGCGGGGAAATTTTCTTTAGCCAGAATTATTTCTTATCCCCCACACAGTCTGTAAGTATGTATCGAGAGCGAAATGAGTGTTTGTTTGAGGAAAATACTAGTTTTTAAAAGAATTGACGATCGCTTTAGTCTAGTGTATTTCCTTATTTTCCTTCTACTTACAAGGAAGTAAGTAATAAAATCATTTCTGGTAATCGTCCTTATAAAGTAAGAAGCAAATTAATTGGATTCACATTCATTTTCATTTCTGTTTTCTCCATTATTTTATATTACAATTTTATATGTTTATTCCCATTGACAAAATCATTAGCTGAAGTAGATTCAACTACGATAGGCATAAATCTATGATTGACACACAAATTCCCATAAAATACTCCAGAATGATTAAATAAAATGTTGCTTCATTTAATCTCGATTAGCATAAAGTAGAGAGAAGAATAAGCTTTTTAACAATAATTTGTTACCGAGATACAGAGAAGGTCGTGTGAATGGAGCACATCAGATTTTTTATGCACTACCAGGAAAAGCACAGCGATCTCGCGCCTCGTTTTGCTCCTGATATTTCATCTGTTTTAGAGCACCTGAAATGTATATTTAGTCTATTACAAAACTAAACATCTGATGTGCTACATTTACTTCACTTTCTCTACCCATTTTTCACCACAAACTATTCTTAAAGGCTATCTTATCTACTTCACGCTAATCCAAATAAAGACTTGCAAAAATACTTTTATTAAATACACAATTCTTTGTAGACACTATGGGAATAGTGGAATACAGTATGCTTAGTAAATTCATTTAAGAGTTGGTTTCTAATGGATGGTTTTGAATCTCCGTTCTCTCTCTACTTGTACAGGAGAAAGAAAAAGAATAATTCTGCATTTGAGAAAAGCTTAAGTATTGGAAAATTGAAACCAATAACCTGAAACACTCCGCCCACAAAAAAGTCCATTTGATAGAACTTTCTGTTTTAACGAGATCCACATTCTTTGTGAAACAACTTTTTATCCATATATTATGGTTTGGTAGCTATGCAGAAGTCATTCAGAATGAGGCAATTCTCAGAAAATTTAAGACATAAATTTAAGATGAAGATGTCTCAATTACATGGTATTTAATTCAAAATCATTAGAGCCATTTAAAAAAACACAATTAGGAAAATTAATCATTTAAGGGTAGCTTGGGTTTTGGGGATTTTCTTGAAAATCTGTGTCCCATTCTTTGGTAATGTTCAGCATAAATATAAGTTTGGTACTTAATCAATGTTTTGGTTTTCGGGTTACGCTGCACAGAGACACGCACGGAAAATGTTCTAAGAATACATGGAAACCCGTGGTCAAGCAAAACTATGGGAGTTTTACTTAAAACAACCTTCTTTATTCCTCTAGTTCCATATATAGGAAAATGTGTTATAAAACATATCTAGGTACGCGTATTTAATTTAACGTGAATTAAATGAAATAATAAGCTTTTAAAGAACAGCACCTTAAGTTGTTGCCTGAGAATGTAATGTGGATTTAATGCATAAGATGTTTCAAAAATGTAACGTTAGGTTATTCATAAAGTGCTTTTTGAAAGCTTTTTCATTGTCAGCTATTAAAACTTTGTTATCTTTGAAAAGAAAAACTACTTCATAACTGAAATGTGAAAACGGATTCATGCACGGGCTTCAGAACTCTTGTTTTCTCTGGCAAAAATTGGAGAATAGCTTATATACTTCTTCCTCCAAAGAGCATCGAATAATGGTTGCAGTTATAGAAAGCTGTGTGATTAAAAACAAATGGTACATCAATATCACATCTCGTTGTTCAGTGGATCATAGAAACATCAACTTTGTCCAACACGACAATTTAATACGTATTTTAAATATATTATTATTTTTATTATTATCGTTATTATATGTTAGTATAAAATATATTTTATATGAAAACTTTTATTTCACAATTTATGATACAACATAGCACCTAATAATTCTATACAGGCGGTCAGTATTTTACAGTATCTATGTTATATAACATTTACAATAAGATTAGGTATTGCTATATATTTGCATTAACTTGTATGCAGCTACAAAATTTATTCACAACCTATTTATCCAACAGAACTTCAAAGTTAACAGCCTGGTAGAGGCTCAACAAATGTAAATGGCGTGTTATTTATGGACGCTCCTTAACTACTGTGGTCCTCAGCATCCCATTCTAAATTGGGCGTGAAAGACCACTTAATTTTGCTCAGAGGCCTCTCTATCAGTCTTGAGGTTCTTTTACGTGCCGTAAATCTACGACACGGGATCAACGGCTTTACTTCCCTTCCGAAGGAAGCCATACTAAGGATTTTTACACCCGAAAAAATCCATCGTCCTCCGCCGGGTTTGAACCCTCGACCTTGGGCATATGAAGTTAGCATGGTAACCATTACACCACGGAGGACGACTAGTAGAGTCTCATATATTCTCATTGGATTATATGGAAGTACGTAGCTATTATCACATGTGTAGCATCTTCTCCAGATCTCCAAGCTGTATGTTCAAAATATGTCGTACCCAATGCTGATAACTACTTAAAACTCAGAAATAAGTCTTTGCAGATTGAAATAAGTTTCCAACAGAATTTTAGATGGCACATCTTTTGATAGCATCTAAAAAGCACATCTCTATTATTTCACTCTACTATTGGTCTCCTGTGTTGACTAGAGGTACTTTTTCTCGCCTTCCATGCAGTTGCGCGTGATTTTCTATAATAGATAACGTCTTCTAAGCACGCGAATGACTGCGAGACTCTGTAGTGTTCACACTTGAAATTTGTTGCTCTTTCACAAAGAGATATGCTGCTAGTTACTGCCATTATAAGCAGAGAAAAAATATACGAGAGAAATATAAAGTTTAATAGAAATACTACACTCTTATGCTTTCATCTTCAATAAAACTAAAGACTAATTATAAAAAATAAATGGATAAAAGGTAACAACGGAGGGCGACAGTTCGGGCATTACGACCTATGCAGATCTTATTCAATCAAGGATTTGCCTACTACCTATCTCGGTCTCACATCAATCGTTTCCTGGGTCTTCCCACTAACCTCTGACCTCTTGTTTTGTATTCCATTATTTGTTTAGGTATTTGTTCTGCTGTCATTCTTTCTAAATGATAAGCCAATACTTTTTCTGTAACGGATTTAATGTATAGTTCCTTTCTTATAGCTTTATTTCTAAATCGGGCATATCTTGTCCTACCATTAACAGATCTTAAGAAACGCATTTCAGCTGTTTCAGGTTTGCTAAAGTATTTATTCCTTGGTGTCAATGTCTCTCTACTTTAAAGTAAGACGAGGCATGTGATGATGGAATACAATTTAAATTGTGTATCTTTTCTTGTTTTCTCTTTCACTGTTCGTTTGATGGTACCACATAGTGCTTGAAATTTAGTTATTTTGTATTTGTATCTTCATCTATGTCATAGCTTAAATCACATCCAATATATTTCTAATGCGACACTTGTTCAGTAATATGAGGTGAGATGAAGGAATCATAAGAGCCCCTGGCACACTGGACACCAGAGACGCGCGGATGTCGCTAAGTCTCCAAGTACGATGATCCATGCCACTATCGGGCCGCTAGAGAGGGCGTGCAAGTGACTCGTCGGCCTTCCAGTCATCTAGAGCGCCCGGAGCGTAATCTTTCCATTAAGCATGCATCCGCGTCATCTGCCCGCATTGCCATATTCTTTGAGCCTGGAAGCACACCTAAAAGATAACAGGAAAACAAATAAATGGGAAATAATAGAAAGAAAATCGTGGTGGATAACAAACCTGGCGACACCGGAGTAAAGGTGAAAAACCATAGCTCAGGGTAAGCGGTTCCTCCCGAATGCGATTCAAACACTTCACCGCGTCGCCAGCCACCTCGCTCGATAATTACAGAAAATATAAGAAGGAAACACAAAACTAAGAACGTCCACCTATTGAGTTATACAGCGTAAATCCATAACTTATTCAACAGGTGCTAGTAATTGCAATTCTCCCTTACAACTGCAAAACACGTATTGTGATTATACTTGGAAACAGTTGTGACTAAATGGAAACTGCGAAAGAGCTGGCAGTCCTCAAAGGAATCTGCTTGTATTCAGTTAAGAATTTCATTAAAGTGTCTTAAGTACCCAGTTTAAATAGATGTGTAGTTGTATAAACCACTCAGATATTAAATTATCAGGTTAAATTGTTTGTTTGCAGTAATTTTACTTTCTCTGTCTTTTATATACATTGCACATAGTAAGTAGAGGATATATTTTATCGCAGCCAAAAATTTGATACCGAGCTTTCATTGGAAATGCATGCTTTAGCGTTATCTGAATCCAAGTAAATTATTTCTAGAAAAAGGTGTGTGTGTGCCTCTCTGTGTGAGTGAAAAGCCTAACCCAAAAACGAGTACCAAATCTTGGTATTTAAGTTTAGTATCTTCCAAGAACACGACACAAAGACCTCCAGGAAAATTCCCCATCCCAAACTACCCTTTATAGGGACATATTTTAGAAATGTTCGATCTCAAAAAGGACTAACGATTTTGATTATAATGCAATCTAGCGATCTTTACATGGCAAATAAAATGGATTTTCTGGTAACAGCATGTGTCTCCTACATTCTGAAGGGTAAACCGTAAATATTGCCACACTAAAATTAATCTCGTTAAAACATTCTTATGAAGTTAACCAATTTCAGATATTCCTTATTATTTATTTCAATTTCAATTTTCACTTTTCTCAAACGGATAGTCGACATTCGTCGCTATTTCTATCCTTTATTTTACACGTGTGCTTGCCAGGAGAACCGAATTTAATGTCATCCCTTAACGACAGTTTTTAAAAGATTTGACTATGGCTGCAGCTTAGTGTGCTCCCTTGTTTCCTTTCTGCTTACAAGAGAATAAATAACACAATTTCTGTTAATATCTGTCTTAAGATTAATATGAAGTAGGTAGGAGAATAATCTGTTTTAAAAGATTTGTTTGCAGAACAGGTAGATAAACTCATGTGATTGGAACACACCAGAATTGTTTTTCGTTTAACCACATCCATCAGCACGAAAGCTAATTACATTTCTTAAAGGCTAATGTCGTAAGACATTATCCTGTGGTCAGGGAATTTAACGATCTGAGCGGTCTTAGACAGCTTATCGTTGACTCACGTCACCCACCACAAACTGCAAAAGGAGGAAATTAACTAGCCACAGAGTCCCTTCGGAAGTTTGCCAATGTATCATCTAAACTTGCTGTATAGTTTCCAATCAAATGGCCCGAACCCTGTGCCTGAAGAAACAAACTTCACTGGCACAGAGTACACTATTTTCACCTTCGCAAAAGGAAAATGTTTCTTATAGAGCATTAGAATAAAACGTTATTCCGCGGCAAAGTAATCTGAAGAGAGATAGAGCTATTCGTCAGCAAAAGAGGAAACTCAAACAGCAGAAGAGAAATCTAAATGCGTATGCTGATATTGCAAGCACAACTCTGTGACCACATATTTTAAAGATAACCTATCTGTGAAATTTAAAAATCGGCAATTTATTGATGAGTTTTGAAAAGTGTAATACAACAATCAGCTACGATAATAATACAGAGTTTTCCAATTTATTCGGCCTTTGCCACTCAGTCGTTTGTCCGCGCATGACGTCAGTACTAGGCAGCGAGTTTATTTCGCATTGCCTCTTCAGAGGACTAGCAAAAGATGAGCAGATTAACTGGATGTCAACAGTTTCGAGGTCATCTCTATAAAATGGATCCTTTACAACATTTATGTTTCAAACATTCGCTTGCGTCTCGTAAACTCGCAATTGCAGCATTTACGCTAATAGGTAACATATTCTTCCAGTATGGAAGTAGCACTCAACCACGCAAACTCTGTAATCGGTGGTCACTTCCATCTCACGTGCAAGAACTTACAAAATGTCCTGGTGAAAACAGTTCTGCATCGCCCAGTACATCAACATGTTTACAAAGTCGGCAATTTATTGCATGCAATACCGTACCTGCCCGCTTTAAGACAAATGGCTTGCAGAATTATCAATTATGTCTTGCATTTAAACCCACTGGCACTAAAGACCGAAAAAATCCGAATACCCAGTATATAATAATAATAATAATAATAATAATAATAATAAATGAAAACAATGTTTCATGCATATCTTTCAATCAGTTCCAGAATTATTCATTTGCTTATATTTCTAAGTGCTTAAAAATTACTCCAAATAATGTGATCATTTAAAAAAAAATATTCTATATCTAAAATTTTAATTGAATAGAATTAAGTTAGAGAAATAAATTTTAATACACAACACTAGTTTGGGAAAAATTGGTGTCAATATTAGAATTCAATGTTATTGTTTAAAATTTACACAAAATTCAAGGAGAGTTTAAAAACTATAACGCTAGAGTTACAGGTGTCTGCTTTTATAAAATGCATTTAGTTCATATAATCCCTCACTTTTCTCCTCATGGTTTGTTCGCTTTTATATACAAAACCATTATTAAAAATTGTATTGTAATGTAAGCTTACCGAAATAGTTTTAAATATTTAATATATGCATGCTTTAAAAGGTCGTGGACTTATCACAATTGCAGAGAACCAAAGTAAAATACGTGCTGTGTTTAGAACACTTAAGCTCAAATTATATATTTTGGCAAGTTTTGGCTTTTTTTAATTTATTTGTTTTCCTCAAATTAATAGTCTTAACTGAGAAATGCTCAACACTTTTTTGAGAGATGTATCTTTATTTCTTTGTTTACCTTATAACCCCCACTCAGAACTTATAAGCAAGCGGCTGTCGTCAGACGCTGTTGAGGAGCAGAAGTTTTGGATCAGAGAGTGGCCAGGAGGGTTATTATCAGGCCGTTGCCTGGTATGACATTAAAGAAGTGAACGTAATGGCATGACGGTGAAAGGGATGAAACAAAATATGATTATGAAGCAATTGGTGGTATGAGTAGCGAGGGAAACCGGAGAACTGAAGAAAATCCAACAAGACCCAGTTTCGTCCACTACACTATACAGTTCCCTGGACAGGACTGGACTGGACTACTGAGCGGAGAGGATTCCACACGAAGCACTATATCGCTATTATGCAGGGTGTATATAAATGAATATCGGGATTTTAACTCTTTATAATATTTATTACATTCAACTTACAGTTATGAATGATATGTCAAATAAAAAAGTAACTCAAACAGTTTTACCAAGAAGCTTTTAAATGTTCAATGTGACTACCCTTTGTCACACGCAACACATCAAGTCTATAGCCGAGTTCTTCCCAAACGTTGATAAGTGTGTATTCAGTAATTGTAGCAACAGCTGCTTCAATCCGGTTTCTTAATTCAGGGAGGTCAGCTGGTAGCGGAGGCACGTACACAATCCTTGATGAAGCCCCAAAGGTAAAAATCGCATGGCGTTAGGTCAGGAGAACGTGGAGGCCATACATAGCAAGCCCTGTCAATGGGGCCTTTGCGGCCTATCCAGCGCTCGGGTACAGTGATGTTCAACCAATCGCGTACCTCGTTATGCCAGTGAGGTGGCGCACCATCATGCTGGAAAATGAAGTTCTCTGGCTCATTTTCTTCCGACTGAGGGAAGAGCCATTGCTCTAGTGTATCAAGGTAAGAAGTGCCAGGTACAGTAGGTTCACCAAAAACGAAAGGCCCATAAACTTTTCGCCGGGATACGGCACAAAAAACATTCACTTTAGGGGAATCTCGTTGCATTTGTACCATCTCGTGAGGATTTTCTGAGCCCCAGATACGCACATTATGAACGTTAACACGTCCACTAAGGTGAAAGGTCGATTCATCACTGAAGACAACACGATCCACAAAATCGTCATGAAACAACATGTCGTTTGCGAATTTGGCACGTAATCCGTGGTCTGTCGGCTTTAGAGCCTGTAATAGCTGTAAACGGTAAGGACGTAGCTGTAAGCGTTTTCTTACAACTTTCCAAACAGTCCACACAGGAACTTGTAATTCACGACTAGCCTTCCGGACTGATTTCTTTGGGCTACGAGTGAACGACTCTCTCACTCGCTCAACAGTCTCTTCACTTACTCCTGGTCGTCCCGTGTTCTTCCCTTTACAAAGGCAGCCGGTATCTTCAAACTGATTATACCATCTACGAATGTTTTTATCACTAGGAGGATCACAACCGAACTTACTACGGAACGCACGTTGCACAGTAACTACAGATTCCGTCTTTGCAAACTGCAAAACACAAAACGCTTTCTGTTTACTAGTCGCCATCTTTGCTACTACCGCTGTCCGGCGGATTACGGCAGAAACATTGCACGCACATGCGCACTTGTGCCAACAAACAAAACTGTTTGAGTTGCTTTTTCATTTGACATATCATTTATAACTGTAAGTTGAATGTAATAAATAGTATAAAGAGTGAAAACCCCGATATTCATTTATGTACACCCTGTATTATGTCAGACCTCTGGGTGGAAGCGCGAGGAGAAGAGTGAGGTTTGCCGAGCAAGTGCGCGGGCGAGTTGGGCCCCCTGGGTAGTTCTCCGTCAGGTTTCTCCAGAGAACCACTAGCCCACACGGATTTCGACACTGTTCCATCTCCACGCGGACAGACGACCGCAAAGCGGGAAGAATAGAAGTTACAAAGCAAAGTATCAGCATCTAAGCCACAGTACAACTGCCGACACTTCTACCTGTAAAGACCGAAATTAAAGATGATTTTTTTTTTTTTTCAGGAGACCTTAAAACCTGTATTTTCGATGAAATCTCAGTTTGCAAGTTTGGATGGAACACAATACTTTCTCTACCTGTTACATGCATTATACGTAATACTACAGTTCTCCTTTATTTACACATTCAAGCTTTAATGCTACTTAAATGTGTAGTTGTTTACAAAAGGTGCCCAGAGTTCCGGCCACGTGCTTCAATAAGAACCCCGCGTTAACGTGTCAACGTCATGGTACAAGACTCTAGGCATGTGCTCTCTACAGCCAGCAAACTCGGGGAGATCCATAGTGATCCCTGACAGCCAGCTGATAAGAGGTGTGTCTGCCAATAGATTCATGCTACGTAAGCAATGATGTCATCCTTGTTGCATGATGTAACAAACATTCCTCAATGCAGTTTCAGTTGGCGTCAAGTAATCCTAGCGTAATTGTAAATATAAGCAATGATAATGACGGTGACATTTATTGTAGAAGCAACGATGAAGATGAAGTTGACGATGAACATGATTTGGGAGAAGAGACCCTGCCAAGCGACTAGAGGTTTGGTGCTGTAGCCATGGATGGGACGAAGTGACAACAGAGTGACGGAGCAAGGCAACTGTCAAGTATCACTATGGATCTCTCTGAGTTTAGTTGCAACCATCCGAGCGACGAGTTCACAGTGAACAATACCATACTGTCTCAGCACAAACATTGTGTTTCTAACGCTGTGACACGGTTACTGATTATGTAAATATTGTTACACCTAGAGTTGCTGACTGCCTCAAAAACAACAGAGCAATTCTGTATCTGAGAGAATTAGCTGGGTTTGTTCTTTTCCTTCATTAAAATTAAAAAATTATATGTATATATGTATATATATATATATATATATATTTTAGCGAGTTTTTTTTCAAGTGAAGCGTTGAATTAAAAAAATCTTTCATTCACAGGACTTTGTCTACATCGCTATAACAAGCTATTGTTAAAAACACATATTCTTCTATTTGATTTTATGATAATCGAGATAACATTAGTAGCAATTGTCTTAAATGCTTGCTTGCTTGTAAGTAGAAAGGAAATAAGGGAATGCACTACACTAAAGTGGTAGTCATTTTTAAAAGCTGGTTGCCATGCGACTGAATCCGTTTCTATGCAGGTCCAGGAGTTTACACCTTTCCACTTAAGGAAGGTTTAACTATTTCAAATCTGAATATCTCAAAAATGGGCAATTCCAGGAAAAAACGTATATGAAATAAATTGTGTGTTTTAAAGTGATCTACATATTTTTGTGCAGAAAGTTTCTATCTCTTACGGTTTACTAGTTACGCAAAATTCAGCAAAATTCATTCATAATAAAGGGATATTTAGTCTATTCTTGGAAAATTCAAGAAAAATTTTATTTTCCACATAAATATCTTAAATTGTGGTATTTTAATCAAAATCGTTAGAGCATTTTTAAGAAAGTCAACATTTTCGAATTTTTTTCCATGTAAAGGGTAGTTTAGGGTGAGGGTATTTTTCTTAAAAATCTTCGTGTCGCATCCCTGCAAGATAACTTAAATACTAAGTTTGGTGTTTTACCGACTATTCGTTTTTGAGTTATCGTTTTCACAGACACATGGACACACACACGGACCTTTTTCCAGAAATATTTTTATACAGGGGACCCTAAAACGTGTCTTTCGTGAAATCCCGGTATCGAATATTTAGGTGGAATACAGTTCTTTCTCTATACACTATGTATATAGTATTGTAGAGAAAGTAAAAAGGCGCTAACACGATTATGGTTTTCTTACAGCAAAATATTCAACATTCGAAGGGTTTGTGAACACTTGCTGCCAGCCCACACAATAATGTTAAAAAAGAAGCCTTAAAAACATGCAAATTTACTTGTTTTTACGCATCTCTCTTACCCTTAATATTAAGCTTTCATAAGTGCCGAGATCAGCAATTACACGGAAAGCACGATTTCACAATAGGATGATTAATACAGATACATCGCCAGATCGGAGTCCCTTGGGTGAAGTTTTCTGCCGTAATTTGCGTAAATTAAAAGGGAATAATACTGCATTGTTCGGCTGCATTAATAGACAAACTATGTTCTTTCTTTCTATGGGGGCGGTAATAAGCATACAATAGCAGGCAAACTCTTCTACAATGGGATACATGATGTAAAGACGAAAGTAAAAGTAAACTTTTGCCTCTGTTCCAACCTTCCTATTCACTACTGAGGTCAGCAGAGCGCGAGCAAATCGTTCTCCATTTCTACTTAACGTGATGTCACATATTCCGATATTTTGGTTCAAAAATCCTCCAACTACAAACTAGATCAGAGATGGATGTTAGTCTTATTAGATTGTAATTTAGATTTAATACTTTAACTATAAATTAAAAACTCTGATGTACTCGTTTCGTATGACTCTCTATTCTGCAAACAAACTATTCATATAAAAGCGTATTCCTTTATGTCATGCTAATTGAGATAACATTAAACAATTAGTATTATTATTAGCTGAAAAATCGCCCTTGCCTGTGTTTTCACGGTTTATCTTTTCTTTAGGTTGCTTCTTGAATAGCCGTGCGTTTCTTTGAAGGTATTTAGAAACTATTAAAGAGTACACTCAAACAAATAGCTAATTAAAACGCATGAACTTACAAGGAAAGAAAAGTAACTCAGAAAACAATATGCAAAATCAATAACCAACAACAAATATCAGTTTATAATGACAGTTTCTTGTGTATGCCGCTTTGACTCAAACGTTATCGCGTTATGGTGACTCGTCGCTATTTACAGAGAAAAATTCAGTTGGGAAGAAGTAATACCAGCGTAAGTAATGTCAATATATCCAATATATTAACTATCAGTAACCAACATATATAAAACTACCAAGAAAAAACAAAAGAAAACCGAGAAAATGAACATATAAACGAGGAGAAGAAGTGGTACTACTTCTGGTTTGATGCTTTTGCTGTTATCCACGCCCATTTTTCCATTTTTTCGTTTTTATAAATATCGTCAGTTTTTGTTTTCTTATAAAATAGCACAAACTTCCCATAGGTCAAGAAATCCCGCTGGTTATAAAATTGAGAAACTAATCGTGGTAAGCGCATGTCCAAACATCGGAATGTGGTCACAAAATATGTGGATGTTAATTAAAATCGACATCTATTACTCTATGTTAGTAATGTTTGAGCGCCAAGAATTTTTAACCAATGTGATTACATTGAATATTTTGGGTTATTTTATATCAATATGCAGTATATAATTATATGATGCTAAATAAGGTGATGTGACAGTAAAAGAATTTTGCCTTGTTTGATATTTGTGGTGTTTTTACAATTATATATATAAAGCAGTTCCAAATTATTTTAATCTTTCAACCATACGATTATATCGTCTTTTTGTTTAACCATATTATCTGTTGTAATTACTGAACTTTTTATGAATGATGAATTTCAGATATCAGATTAAAGAATCGTATGTAAACTTGCGTTATTTTGTTATTTTATGAGGTCGTGAAAGCTTAATTAAGTAGATAATTTATTTCCTTATATTGGCAAAATTCCAGCTATTACATAATCACATAGAAAAATATAAATGGTCATGCTAGCTTTTGTAGGCATTACATGAAATGAAATAATTGATTTTGTGAAATTGGACGGAATTTGGAATTCTAAGCTAGACAGTAATTTTTGCCTTGTGTCAGAAGTATTTGTTCTAAATTTGTTCCAAATCGGTGCGATTGTAGTCGTACACATACATACATAAATAATACATAATACATAATACATAATACATAATACATACTTACATGCGTAGGTACATAGGGCATATATACATTACATACATTTTATATATTATATTTCCTTGTGGGTACAAGGAAATACATTAAGGTAAAGTTATAGTTAGCCTTTTAAAAGATCATACTAATCGATGCGATGATATTTAAATTTGGTTTTATTTGCATAACCAGGAGTAAAACAATAGAAAAATGAATGTCCACTTCCAGATTGAGAAAACTAAGTTAAAACTAAAAATATGGAACATTTTTCAAATCGTTAATCCAGAAGAAAGGATTTACCTATATGACAAATTATGTGTTTTAATGAGTTCTAGATTTTTTTCTCACTCTTAGTATGGTTTACCACTTACGCAAAAACCATCCACAATGAAGAGGTATTTGAGGTCAGTCCTATAAGAGTTAATATATACACATATATTTTTAGTTTTTTTATTTTACTCAAAGATTTTATTAAAATGCCGAATGTTTAAGATATTTTATATACCATCAAATACCACCTGTCATAAATCTATTTTAAACATTCGGCATTTTAATAAAAATCTTTGAGTAAAATAAAATCAAAAATCAGTTCCATGGCAAAGTTGCCTAGGAATGCTGTATTTTCTTGGAAATCTTCGTGTCGCATCCTTGAAATTATCCAGAACTAAAATTTGGATTTGGTACATAATGGAGTTCTTGTTTTTGAGCTATGCTAATGAAACATATAGCCGAATTATTTTTCTAAAAAAAACTTTTTTTGTTTTTTTGGTTTTTTTTTTTTGATTCTGGTGTCCGCAAAACATTTCCGGTGATACCTTAGGATCGAATATTTGGGTAGGTGGAATGCAAAACCTTATTTGCCCATTGTACCTACGTAGTAGAGAAAGTAAACTTGTGTTTGTTATTTTACTTATGTTTGCATAGGTATTTATGAAATTGTAAAGCTGACGACGAACAAATATTCGATCCAATGTTTGTATTTGCTTCTAAGCTCAGCATATAATTTGGGTTTACAACACGTAGAATCATGCAATTTGTTATTTCCCCTCCTGATCTCCAGTAATTACTTTCAAGACTCATCTCGAGGGTATAGGATACAGTCTTTCGACATATCTCGAGACACCCTGAACTTTCCTTTGAAACTATACGAGTAAAGTTATTGAAGTTAAGGCTGCGTTTCGCAACACCGAGATCAATTGCTATAACAACAGAAGATGCATGTATAAAATGGAAACGTGTTGTAGAATAGCTGAGTTAACGTCAAGGAAGAGCGAAACGCAGCAGATATTGGAGATGTTTATATACTTGGAAGGGTTCAAGAACGCTTCGCAGCCCTCCGCAACGAATGGAAGGGGTTAAATCCGCGCTCTAAACCAATCGTATCCCTCCAGTGCCTGCCTGAAGCACGCACTCCATTAACTGCCGCGGAATTAACAACAGCTATGGTGGCTTGTTTTACAGCACAATAAATGTATCTGCAATTCCCTGCAGAGATTACAGACATCACAATATGTAAACAAGCTTGCCAATTTGCGCACTTTATGATCATTAGTTTATTGATCACAGCTGAATTGCTATGACAAAGTCAATTGTTTATACGACCATCCATTTGTCTGAATGGACGACAATGTATATTACATTCTCGACCACTTATATACAATGTACACAATAGATAGAGAAGAAATTTTATTCCACCCAAAAATTCCATATAGAGATTTTACCTAAAATATATCCTTTGAGACGCCTGAATAAAAAAAAAAAAAAAAAAACCTGATGTGTTCCATTCACATGACTTTCTCTATAACTCTGCAATGAATTATTTTTAAAAAGCTTATGCTTCTATTTACTTCCTGCTAATCGAGAAAAAATTAGCAGAAATAGTCTTATTATCTGCTTCCTTGTAAGTAGAAGCGAAATAAGGGAGTACTATAAGTTAAAGTGATGGTCTTAAGCTGGTTGCTATGTGACTGAAGTTCCTTTGTTTGTATGGACACGAGTTCACAAAGTCCTGTATGAGAAAAGAATGTTTTTTGTAGCTGAAACCAAAACAAGGGATATCTCAAAAACAATCAACTCCACGAAAAAAAGGTAACATAAATTGTGTATTTTAAAGTGATCTACATTTGTTGTGTGGTAAGTTTTTGTCCATCTCTTACGGTTTAGCAGTTATGCAAAATTCCGTAAAATTGACCCAGAATAAAGTAGTCTTCAGAGGCTATTCCCAGAAAATTCAAAATATACATTTTATTTGTCAGGTAAATATCTTTAATATACGATATTTTAACCAAAATCGTTAGTCATTTTTTAGAAAATCAAAATTTTCGAAAAAAGTTCCATGGGAGGGATTTTTCTCCAATTCTTCGTGTCGCATCCCTGGAAGATACTAAACTTAAATACCAAGTTTGGTATTTTACCGACTTTTCGTTTTTGAGTTATCGTGTTCACAGACACACGGACACACACGGACCTTTTTCTGAAAATACTTTTTTTTGGATACAGGGGACCCTAAAACATATATTTCCGGTGAAATCTCGGATCGAATTTTTTTCTCTTTACACTATGTACATAGTGCGTATAGAGAAAGTAAAAAGTAGGTCTCGTTAACACACAATTTATGTTATATGCCTCTTTTGTAGAGTAACTCGTTTCCGGGATATTCTTTGTGGTTGGCTCAATTTTAAACTACCTAAATTTTCTTAAACGGAAGACGTATTTCGTTTTCTCTCTCTCTCTCTTTTCTTTTATTTCTGGTCATTTAAAGCGAACAGAACTTCAATTGTTTCACATAGCGACCAAATATTTGACTACCACTTTAGCCTAGGTAATCCATATTTCCCTTTTACTTACAAGGAAGCAAGTAATGAGACTAATTTCGATAATGTTTATGTCGATTAGCATGAACTCTTTTGTAAAAATAGTTTATTGAACAGATTGAGAAAGTCATGTGAATGGAATACGTTATATTCTTACAGTTACTAACGGCAATGTTATCAAACAAATCTAAGCTGAATGAAGGAAAAATGCTCTAATAACTTCAATGAGGATAAGAATATATGCTTTCTTTTTATAATTGTCCATCACATTCCAACCATCCACACTCAACAAATACATAGTGGGGTTTCATCAGTTCACCCTGAAGACGAGGAAGATGCACTTCTTCGAAACGTTGGTGTCAAGCCAAGTTTTACCTGGTAGAAGCCCGAAAAGATTTTGAATTAACACGTCGCCAGGAAAGCTTCAGTTCTTACATAGTGGGGTCTTCAATTAAAGTAAGCTCCTGTTTTGAATGTAAAAAAGAAGTGTCTAGGCAGCATGTTTAAGGATATCCCATCCCATAATTGATAAGAAGGAGTAAAAATGGAATCTGTGTAATATAAAATAGTACTAGAGGTATTGTTAACCACACCAGTGTTTTGAAATACTCAAATACAAGCATTAAATAAAATATTCCGAAGTTATTTTTAATCAAGCGTTTAAACTTGCATTTGTTACAGCCAAAATATCCTCATAAAATATTAAGATGAATATAGTCAATTAAAACAGACGTCATATTAGCTGCTGTAGCCAATGTAAACTGCTACCGGAATTTGAAGCAATTTGTGCTCTAAAATAACGTAATTTTTTATTTATTTTTTCTAAAACTCTGCCTGTCAAAAACTTGGTAATTTATGTCACAAACAATATAATTTCCTTAACCTAGCCATAACAATAATAAGATACATATGCGATTTTAGTATCTGAGTTAATTTAATAAATCAATTTTCAACATTGCAAAATTGCTTCCACTAGTGTGATACATTTCAAAAGGTTGTTCGAAAATTGTTGTCCAATCTTTTGAATACTAAATCTAAATCTTTAATCTACATGTAACATTTCTGTTCGTGTTCCAGTCCTAATATTATAAAATATGCCATCCTTAAATAAAATATTAGAAATGTCACTTATTTCATTTACTTGTTGCAAAATGGAGTCTTTGACATAAATATTAAATACTATAAAATATAACAGTACGGTATTTACGACTGTACTCTAGTAATCCTAGGCAAAGCAAATATACAAAGAACCCCAGAGAGAAAATCTTTAAATAAATACGTTTCTTAAAAGGCGTACTGAAAAATTTTATGCAACAATAACTGGCAAGTTGCACTATGTCTTTTGGGATAATTTCTTTTAACACACAATCGATAAAGAAATACCTGATTTTTCTATGAACACTTTCAGTTAGAAAGTTACATTCGTTACATTTTTCAGTTAAATCCGACTCATAACTTACAGGCAATGAAACAATTTGAAGAGAATCTAGTAATAAAGTAAACTCCAGATTATCCCGAGCAAGAAGTGGGTTTTCAAAATAATAAAAATGTAAACGCACCAAACATGTATAACCCCAAATTTTGCCTAAGCCAAAATAAAGTCCACCTTTGCCTAGCCTTGGCGGCTTCGCTGTTCTTTTTTAAGATGGTCTGTCCCTTGTGAATTTTCTAGCTGACTCTTGCTTCTCTCTCCCACGAGGGCTTGCTTGAGAGCCGGAGGAAAGACAGTTCTAACATTTATCATCAGGTTGCAGCAAAATCACAATTTACGTCACTCAGACAATTGTAGATGATCTTGTTTCTGCCATAACTATGTGATGTCGTAGGTACCAGCCGATGCGGATGTGGAAGGGTATAACGACTCAAGGCTAAATGCTCTAGGGATAAAAGTAAGCAGATTAGGAGGATGAGAGCTTAGATGAGGTACACAGGATGTTCTGAAGAGAAATGCTTGGGCTCTCAAATTCAATTTGTTAAGCTCACAGTGTACTAGAACTGGCTAGTAAAGGAAAGATTGTGGAAAGAGCGCTGAAATACTGGTTCAAAACTATTGACTTAGCAGAAATACATTTGTTAAAAAAGTGTCTAGAATGTCAAGATAAAAGCATAATGACCAATTGCTGTTGAAAAAGCTTGGAAAGTAAACGATTGCATCACGATATGATATATGTAGGTTAAAGCAAAAACACATAAATGAAAAAGGGAGTGAGAGAGAGAGGGTGAGAGAGAGAAAGAAAAAATAATGTGAAAAACATCTGATGAGTAGCGCCGTGATCGAATGGTTAGACAGCGCCTCTCATCTAGACGGCTGGGTTTGATCCCAGGATACCTACCGTATGCGAGGCTTGTGGTGGATGAAGCGTTTTCTGTGCGAGATTTTTCCGGTTTTCCCCACTATTCATTCCACCAATTCTTCTATAATCATAGTTCTTTTAATTCATTTCACCGTCATTTCATATCAAACACTTACTTGTTTTTCTACCAGATATCGCACTAATCACCAATTCTGGCTTCTTACTGAGCCAGAGGCTCTGCTCCTTCAGAGGCCTATGACTCCAGAAGCTATGTCCTTGTGGGGGCTGTAAGTCCTACATACGAGGAGGATAAAGTATTGTTAATAGAACCAATGTTTTGGTTTGTTCTTAAAAGTTTGTATTTTTGGGCGAAAATTATTTTTTGAAAGGAAGGGCCTTTGTTTTATTTTACTCAATTCATCCCTCACCAACAATCCAATTCATCCCTCGCTAACCAGGTTTGAGGATAGAGAGTAAGAAAGCGATTTAGCTGAAAAGAGCTTATGCTTTCTGTATAAATAAGAAACATACCTATTGAGGGAAGGTAAAAATATGTAAACATGACAAACAAACAGAAGCAATGCGATATTGCATGGTAAGAGAAAAAAGATCAGGAATGCCGTTAACAGGCTTAAGGACTCAAATGGCTTATAGTGGTGCAATGAAACACGTTAAGCATACCTTTAAATATAAGTCAGCCGAAAATTGGAGAAAAGAATTTATTAACAAAAAATAGTTCAACATCTGTAGAAATATAGTAATATTTGATATGTTTGACAAAGATAATAGGAAAAGTGAAGAACAAATAGATCTGGATGAAGACAAATTTAAAAATATAAACTTACAGCAAATTAAAATTAGGAATTCTGAAATAAACTAATTACCTAGTATGAATGGTATGGTAAATAATAAACATAAGTCTTAAAAGGCCCAGCGCTGAAAGTCGTTCATAGTTAGTTGTATACTGCTTAGCACAATAATTAAAACTACTAACGTGTTCCCCAATTATTTTTCCTTTTTGCCCGGCATCTGCTTCTTTTTCTGTTTGTAGGAATACCAAAGCAAAATACATGGTCAGAGAACCAGCTTTCATTTAGCCCTATTGAATGAAGACCAATGCTAATAGGCTTTCTTTGGATGTAGAGCAGGACTGCAGTTTCTTTTCATTTTGAGCAATTTTGGAAACTTTTGACCAATTATAACTCCAGGAATATCTTTGGATATCACTACTGACATCCTGAGATCATATCTCGAATTCTAAACGCTGAGAGAGCATGGCATTTTATGCATACCTTGTCAACTGGGGCTCTTCACAATTGGTAATTTCCTCTCCCTGTCTCAGTCGCTGGCACCTACCGGTGTATGACACGACAGGCATGCAATTTTCTATAGGGTTTGGCTGGGGTATATTTGTGAATCATGAACCCTAATTTGTCAAAAGATGATCAAAAAATCTCAGATACCGCTTGGAAATCTATGTTAAGTACTCAATCAACGCAAACCATTCTTTCTGACACAAAACTGTGCAATCGAACACGTGCCAAGTTTATACTTCAAAGAATAGAAGTACATTCAAAGAAGTACAGTTTTAGGTTGGCTTATGAGGAATTGAAAATTAAGATATTCAGTGCAATTCTTGGACATGTTTGTGTTATGCTTAAAACAGAGAGTTTTTTTTTTAATTGGAAACTAACATTGTTTGCATTTATACATTTTTTAAGCAATTTATTTGTTTAAATCCCACAGGTTTGTAATGGTTTCATCAGATTAAAGTAATTAACGGTTTTACTTTCATATAGTAGCCCTTTAATTTAATTTGTGATAACTTCGGATTGTGTTACTGTTGATTAATTGAATAAAATATGATTTGAGTTTATATTTGATGAACAACTTCCTTAAACTTAGATGTAATAGGATGAATATTGTTTCGATTTGTGGTAAGCTCCATCTTTATTATCACCACTATTATTATATTATTATTATTATTATTATTATTATTATTATTATTATTATTATTATATTGCAGAATAATGATGTTTGTTCAAATGTTTCAAAACTATAATATTTATTTAGTTTTAAAGTTCCATTTCACTTTATGGTTTAAATGTATGGTTATTATGGGAATTTTGGGCTAGGCAGCCTATCCCTCAATGCTCTCTGGATGCAATTGATGCAATTTACACTACTTACAGAAAGTAATATTTGAAAATATAAACAGAATCTGTAAACGTAGAAAACTTACTTGAGTTGTAATTGAACAACTAAGAGTATGATGTGCCATGGCACTGTGAATATTAATGGCGTTCTGCTGACCCTAGTTTATATTGAAAAAGAAATTGTGTCAATCTAAATTGATAATGCTGATCTTTTACATTATCATTGTTCAATATCAGTTTTATTTCAGCGTATGTACATCACTGATGGTGTTATTAAATGATAGCTGGCACGAAAAAAAAAAACAAAAACTTACAGTCTTAATTATGTATATAAGTCATTTATCCTGTAATGTGAGGTGTGTTTTATTTATTGTATGACACAAATTACAGAACAGAACTTAGTCGAAACATAGAACTTGTTTGTATTCATGCAGCAAACCGTTTAAGAGGATTAGCAAAGTCATAGTAGTATAACAGGTACCTAAGAACATATCAGAATCTGGTCCCCGCGTCACCAACTAGCATGATGTTTTGCTAAAGCAAGCAGGCTTGCTCCGTGCATGCAGTAAATAAACACATGACAGCAGAAATGGCTCTCTTTCTTTGCACAGGGTGTCGTATAATTTATAACGTTGTGAACAAAGAGCAATGCAAGGTAGGTCATGGACTCCTACGTTTATGTCTGTGTAGCAGCAAGCCTTCTTGATTATAGAGAGACCGAATAAGCGTTTAGTTTGCGGCAATATTCTACAGTTTTTCTTAAGTATGACAACCAACAAGGAGAGAATTTTTTTTTTTTTTTAACTGTTTTCGATACCAATTAATTACCATATGTCTGTTCATATTTGCTGCTATAAATGTTTTAGTTACAACTTAATTTAATTCTAAATTATCATATGTTAGCATTACAGTGCGATTAGAATGGTATCAACTTAAGCAACTTGTTACTTTACTATATTAATAATATAATAATGTTGTTATTTTTTGTATTTATTTATTTATGTTTCGACTACCAATTACGACTAAACCTAAAAATATGTATAAGTATATATTAGAAATATAAACGCTATTATATACTAGAGCAATCATAGATAGAACAATCTTTCTTTCTACTATGAAAATACAATGGGTATATCAATCTATGAACGGTAGACTACGTATTTCAAACGCAAAATATTCACTTGTCCCACTACAAAGTAGGTGATTCGCAAGAGCGAATTTACTCTCTCTGCTTTATATTGGACTACCAGTTGGTGACACCTAGTGTAGGTTGTCGTTTGTATTCAAGTTCCCTTTTCATATTGGCTTCTTTCTATCTAAACTTGATTATGGTGAAAGACATTGTATGCATATTTACAGTCTCAGTGACAATGAAAACGCTAAATTGCGTAACATAAGCGGAGGGGACCATTCACAATGCAACCGTGAGTGTACTGCTAGATATTGTCCCGGGTTTCTACAACACGTTTGTTTTGTGACCAGGCCACGATCGCGCGGATGCATATGTGTGCACAAGCTTTCTACTATACCGGGTGGGGGTTGTCCATTGTAAAACCCCGCGTTACTTACGATTAATAATAATATGCATTATAATAAGTAGAGAACGCATACTGGGTAACGCTTTAGTGATCGCAAGCTAACAATGGTACAGAGATGACGTTCGGGAGGGAGATCGGTACTCAGGGCTGCTAAGGCTACCTCCCCCACTTCCTCCCCAGAATAAGCGTGAGTTTGAGCCCATACATTCAAATTGTTCAACTCAAGTATAGTATTAGTGTTCACTCAGCACCGTGAAGCACTTGGGGAGCTATGTTCGGTCACGAAAGCCAACATTCCAACTGCGAGAAATATGGTGCTGCCATTACCATCTAGATAATTTTCCTCTCCCTTGCGGCGGCAGTGGCTCGGTAGACCAAGTTCATAACGTTCCGAGTGTCACAGATCTAAGTTGAAACTATAATTTCAGCTAGGAATATTTTAACAAAGAAGTTTTCCCCTCAATATATGCTAGAAAAGTCTTTATGATGGTACACTACTCTGTACGAACATTGATGCTGGATAAAAAGGGGGGGGGATGTGCTTCCATAAATTAAAGATTAAGGCAGGGTTGTATCTTGTCGAAACATAATTCAACATGTAAGTACAGAAAATAATTACTGACTGGCATCTGACTGTTTTCAAAGGTTTATAAATTGGGCGAAATTATTTTTGAACACAATTATGTATGCTGACAATCAGCTACTTATTGCCAAGACAGAGGATATGCTGCAATATACGTGCAAATTAAATATTAAATTTTAAAATACCAACATTCAAAAATTTAAATTTATGGTTTTTAATATTAAAAATCCAATTAGATAAAACATTATAATAGAAGGCATGATATTGAATAAAATTTCATATTTGAACTATCTATTGGGAAACATACGAGTATTTCCTGTAACTTTGATAGAAACGCACAAATAAGAATATCGCGTTTTCAAACTGTATGTCTGTCTCGCATTCGAAAAGGTTGCGAGTTCAAATCTCGTTTATGATGAGTTACCCGGATAGCGTCTTTTATCGGGATTTTCCTTTATCCTGAGAAGACGAATGTTGAGTAACTTAAAAAAAATGTGTTATAAAGCAATGGCTGTGCCAACAGTGTCATGCAATAGTGAATTTTGAGTGCTGAATGAAATGGGTGAAAGTAGAGCATGTGCATTGATAATTAAAACGTTAAGAGTAACAAAAGAATATTAATGAAAATACAGTATTATAATTGAAGATATGCGTAAAGAATTGCAAATTATACCCTCCAAGGTGAAGTTCAAAAATGCAAAACAAAATGGATTCAAAGTTTAATCTGAATGGAAGAAAGTCGAATACCTAAAATAATCTGAAACTTCAGGCAAGATATTCCAGAGAAAACGAAGAAAGAGGTAGAATGAAGAACCGAAACAAGCCTAAATGCCTGTGCCGTTGTTGAACTATAATTTCCATTATTCTAAAAAGTTTTTCCTTACATACTCAGGTAACTTGTTAGCTGTGAAGTTGGCAATCAACCTAAAACACGCTGAAAGACGACGTATAAACGATTGACTGCTGAAAGCAATCTCTGTGGCGAGAACTCAAAAGTCTTACACATTCTGTCTGTTGATATATTGGTGTGCCGTAGTGTCTCGCGACAAAAGATAGAGCACAGTCAACTGAAAGGGATTTTGAATCACAGGTCTAGGTTCTAGTTTTGTGTACTTTGTAAGTGCTTACCGCAAACCCAGTACAAATATGACACATGACAAGCTGGACATACTGTCAATGAAACAGAAAATGAATTTATCTCTCGACAGAAGTGTTATGTAGTTCACTGCAGTCGTAGAGGACACAACACTGAAGTTTCCTTCTTTTTGCATTTTTTTAACACAGGCACAAACTGGCGTTGTCAAATTTGACATGAATCTAATGCTGCATATAGGAGAGAGTAACAACGGAGATATCGATGAATAAACACAGCGAAAAGCGCTCAATTAAAATGTACAAGCAGTACCTCAAATAGCGGCATTTCTCGTGTGATGAAGTATTTGCCATCCACTGCAACTGCCTGTGTGAAAACAAATATACGTGGTGAACGTGAATTCCATTGGCTGTTTACTGAAAAGCTGCTTCTGGTTAACCATGACAAATATGTGCTGTATGAAACACATTGAGTTATTATGTTATATTCATTTGCTAAAAGGCACAGAAATGAATACAAATATTTGGGTAGTAAATAAGCCCAACAAGTCCAGTCAACCAATTCTGCAACAAACTATGAAAGCTAATTCTTCTCTGTATCTCATGTTGATCAAGATAAACATTAGCAGAAATTGTTTGTCACTTAGTTCCTTCTACGTTGAAGGAAAATTCGAGGCTAAACGCTTGCCAAAACGTTTAAAGACTATCTCTGTGGTTGAGTATCAGTGTTCTAACTTTTCAGAGATTTTGGGTTCGATTCGCGGCAGAATCGTTTTCTATTCCCCATAGAGTCTGGAAGTATGAATATGGAAGTCAATGTGTGAGTGGTTAATAGTATAAAGCTGAAAAAAACAACGTCAAGAAAACGTTAAAAACAAGCCTACAGCTCAGCGAGTAAAACAACCAGCAGATGATTCTAAAGCAAAGTCACAATGTTTTATAGTGTTTAACGCCCACTTTTACTACATTTGGCAGCAGACTATGTCACTGATGATACATGAAATGAAGATGGAGCACAGGTGGAATGTGATGGCGGGGGAAACCGGAGAATCCAGAGAAAAGCCACCTGCTTCTCTTTGAATACCAAAATCCAACCTGAAGCACCTTGGTAAAACACGAGTGGTCTAACCACTTCGCCATGACGCTGCCTACCCCGATATGACCTTACAAGTAAAGGGAAATATATAAGTGAAATAAATAAAAGTAGTACTTTAATAGCTGGTCTACTTGTGATGCAATTTTAATTTCCTTCTCTTTGCATCATTCAAAATTCAATTCACCGTAAAGATATATTTTGAGGACATCTGAATCCAAAAGAAAAACTTTTAGAAAAAGATCCCTGTTTGTGTGTGTGTGAATGCGTATACGTTTGCGTGTGTGCCTGTGTGTGTGCCTGTGTGTGTGTGTGTGTGTGTGTGTGTGTGTGTGTGTGTGTGTGAAACAGCATAATTAAAAATAAAAAGGCGCTTAAACACAAAACTTGAGATTTAAGTTTAGTATGATATAGGGATGCAACACGTAGATTTTTCAGGAAAATCCTCCACCCCAAACTACCTATCCATGGAACACTTTTCGCTGTCGATTTTTTAAAATATGGCTGTAACTATTTTGAATAAAATCTAATATATTAAATATACTTACATGGCAAATGAAATGTTTATTGACATGTCTGGGATTAACCTCTTAAACCCTAATTCAGGAGGAACTTTGCATAACGGGTAAACCCTAAAAAATGGACAAAAATTAAGAACCCTTAAATTGTGTTAAATATTTTTTATGTTTTGAGGAGTTAACTATTTCCTAGTTATTCTTTGTTATTGGTTTCAATGTTTGTTCTACTCCTGACCATGCAAAGTGAACCGAATTCCAATGTCATCGCATAGCAACAGTTATTGATAGAGTTACTTAATTGTTTTATTTGTAAGACCATCTAGGTTCTTTTGATCATATTGATCGCTTTGAATTGAGATATAACTTCGGTTATTTTGTTCTCTATAGGATTTCTTATCTTCTCTTCAATATAAGACTGTTAAACACACCCACATTCACATTTCCATACTCTGAAGTGGATAGGGAATAATTCTGCTAAGAAAACAATTCCCGCCCCAAGCGGGATTCGAACCCAGGACCTCTGAGTTGTGAAGCCAGAACCCTGAACATCGAGCGCAAAGGCAGTGTTACTATGGATTAAGCCTAGTGTGCCTTATTTCTCGTCTACTTATAAGGAACTACGGAATATAACCATTTCGTATCTAAATTAGCATAAAGAAGGTCGAAAAATATTTTGAAAAAATAGTTTGCTTGTAGAACAAGTAGATAAATAATATACCCCAAACTACCTTTACAAGGAAAAATTTCGAAATAATTGACTGTCTCAAAAATGGCAATAACGAATTTAATTAAAAAATGCCGTACATTAAAAAATGTTACATGAAAAATAAAATGTATATATTGAATTTTCTGAGAATAGCCCCTAAAGATATCCTCATTTTGGATGAACTATGCTGAATATTGTATAACTGGTAAATCACGTGAGATAAACAAAATCTTACTACACAAAAATGGATTATGTTAAAACACACAATGTGTGTTACATACGGTTTTTTTTATTTATTTTATTGTGGAATTGACCAAGTCGGAGATATTTCAGCTTATTCAATGCTTTAAAATACTTGAAACGTGTCTCATACGCGAAATTATCAACTCCGTTTATGCAAATCACATAGCAAGCAGCTTTCAAAACATTTGATTCTTGCTTTAACCTAGTGTGCTTCTTTAATTCCCTTCTACTTACAAGTAGACAAGCGAGAAAAAAAAAATTCTACTAACTACCTCAATTAGCATGAAGTACATTATAAGAATAAGCTTTTCAACTATAACTTGTTACAGAGACGTAGAGAAAGTCATTTAATGGGCACACCGGATTTGAAATAGTGATTTCCAAATAACCTAATATTTAAAATAAGAACGGAAGCTTTCCTGGCGACGTATTAATTCAAAATCTTCTCCAGCTTCTAACCAGGTAAAAAATTGGCGAGGAAGATGCACTGCTTCGAAACGTTGGTATCAAGCCAAGTTTTTACCTGGTTAGAAGCCCGAGAAGATTTGAACCTAATATTTCTTCTACTTCAGCTGAAAGGTAATCCAGCCTTGAACTTTAGAAAGGCTTAAGGGCAAAAAGTAAATAATATTATATGAATACCATACAAGTAGAATGTTTTTATTCCTATTTATGAATAATAGTATCAGTATCTCAGAAGACATATATTTCCGCCCCAGGTATGTTGGCAAATCACAATCTTCTCCTAAAGAAAAATGGAAGACAAGATAGGTTTCGTTTCTTTTCAAAGTAAATCAATTACACTCCCAAACCAATTCATTTCGCATTTCTGTGTAACTCTTAATAACATTTTAACTCTAGTTACCATCTACATAGTAAGTAAAGAAGCTATTGAATTTCAGGCAAATTCTATAGCAAGATTTAACTGGAAACTCTTATTTTGGAGTACCTGAAAAAATATTTTTAAAAAAAGATCCGTGTGTGTGAATGTGTGTGTGCATATGTGTGTGACTGAGGGTTAATGAACAGCTAATCTCAAAAAAAAAAGTCCGTTAAATACCAGAATTTTATAAGTTCATCGTCAACACAAAGATTTTCAAGAAAATTATCTCACTCCAAATTAATCTTTAGACGGAAAAAAATTACAGAACAGTTCTATTTTTTAAAACTGTCTCTAATGATTTTAATTAAAATATGTGTGTAAGATGAATCTTTTCAATCTTCTGGGAATAGTTTCTAAATCTCTTTTTATTTCGGTTGAATTTTGCATAACTGGGAAACTCAAAGGAACACACAAAAAAATCGTATGTGTTTCATTCACATGGCTTTCTCTACCAATTCTACAAAACTACTTACAAAACATTGCTCTGCTTTCCAATATAGTCTAATTAAGACAGGCACAAGCAAAATGGTTTATTACTTATAAGCTTGAAGTAAAGGCACTAAGAGAATATAATACACTGAAATGATAGTCAAATGTTTTAAAATGCGATTATCAATGGAATTTGCTTCTTTGTACGGCTAGGAGTAAAACAAAACTTACACGGACGACTTTCTGTTTGAGAAAAGAATAAGTATTTTAATATTGAATATTATTTCGGAAACAGTTAGCTGTACAACAAAAATTTAATGGACATAAATTGTGTGCTTTGTCTAGATTTAAACTTTTTGTGTAGCAAAATTCATTCATAATAAAGAGGGTTTCGGAGGCTATTTCCAGGAAACTCAAGATATAGCTTTTATTTTTCATGTAAGTACCTTCAATATACAGTATTTTAATCTAAATCGTTAACACTATTTTTGAGCAAATCAAAATTTTCAAAAATGTTTCTATGTAAAGTGTAATTTGGAGTCGGAAGTTTTTTTTCAAAATCGTATTTTCCCATTTTTGAGAGACACTAACTTAATTTTCAAGTTTGGTATTTGACGGAGTTTTCGTTTTTGAGTAATGCTGTCCTCACACAGAGAAATACACACCACCTTTTTCTAAAGATGTTTTATTTTAGATTCAGGTAATCTCAAAACATATATTTTCGGTGAAATTTCGGTATAAAAAATTTTAATGGAATGCAGTAACTTCTATGCTTACTATGTACATTGTATATGTGCGCTAGAGAAAGTAAAAATTTTAATCTCCTAAAAACCTTAACTTATGTCATAGGTTTATTTTCTTTTTTATTATTTTTGAGAAGTTGACCATTTTTGTGATACTCTTTCTTATTGGTTTCAATTTTTCAGTAATATTAACCTTTTACATTCTCTAGCACGTATGTTATAATGTACATAACAGACAGAGAATGTGTTCTATTCCGTCCAAAAATTCGACTCAAGAGATTTCACCATGATTTAGGGTCCCCTGCATTCAAAAAACTCATTTTTAGTAAAAGGCTCGTGTGTGTGTGTGGAGTGAATAAGTAAAAACGAAAAGTGATTAAATATCAAACTTGGAATTTCATTCAGCATCCTCTAAGGATGTGACATGAAGATTTTTAGAAAAATCCTTCCATCCCCAACTACCTTTACATGGAACATTTGTCGAAAATTTTGATTTTCTCTAAAATTGGCTCTAATTATATTGATTAAAATAGCATGTTTAAGATATGTTTATATATGTATATATTGAATTTTCTGGAAATAGCTGCAAAAGACCTCTTCATTCTGGTCCACTTTCATTCAACTGGTGAACCATAAGAGATAGACAAAAATTGCTGCATAAAGAATGTGTTCTCGTTGAAACACAATTTATGTCATATGCATTATTTGTAGAGTTAACCATTTCCGAGATATTCTTTATTGTTGGTTTCAGTTTTATACGTATACTTTTTCAAATTGGAAGTTAATCTTTCGTTTCATGTCTCTTTTTGTTTTACTCCTGGTCAGACAAAGAGAATAAAATTTAAATTATTTCACATAGCGACTTGATTTTAAAGAATTGACTACTTTCTAGCCTAAAGTAGATAAAAGCATAATCATTTGTAAGAATAATTTGTTTATGGAACATGCAGAGAAATCCATGTAAATGGATGACATCAAATATTGTTTTCAAATAGTGAGTTCTTAGTTTTACTTTCTCTACACGTACTGTGTACATAGTGCTTAGAGGAAATTTTGTCCCACCCGAAAATTTGATACCAATATTTCACCGTAAATATATGTTTTGAAGTCCCTTGAACCAAAAAAATAATTTTTAGAAAAAGACCCATGCGTGTACTCGTGAACAAACATAGATCAAAGACTAAAAAATGTTAAATACCAAACTTGGAATTTAAGTTTGATATCTTCCAAGGATGCGACACCTCAAACTACCCTTTACAGGAACATTCTTTTGAAAATGTTGTTTTTCCTGAAAAATAGCTCATACGATTTTGATTAAAATAGCCTATTATATCACAAATAAAATGGATGTCTTGAATTTTCTGGGAATAGCTTCTGAAGATCTGTTCATTGTGGATGAATTTTGAATAACTGGAAAACCGTAAGATACATACAAAAATGCAGATCTCGGTAACACACATAATTTGTGTCGTATTCATTTTTTATTTTTGTTGCAGAGTATTCCCTGTTATTTGTTTCAATTTTAAACTACACATCTTCTCAAACGGGATCACCTTATACTTCATCTCTCTCATGTTTTTCTGAAGATGTAAATCGAACCGAAGTTCAACTGTTCACATATCGATCGTCTTTTAAAAGACTTGACTGTCGCTTAAGCCTAGTATATTCCCTTATTTCCCTTTTTCTTATAAGGAACTATGTAGTATGGCCAAATGTATTAATGTTTATCTCGTTTAGCATGATGTAGATAAAACTAATAAACTTTTAAATGAATAGATTTTTCCACAGGTAGAGAAAGTCATGTGAATACAAAGTATAAGATTTTTTTTTCTTTCTCCTGATCAATCAAAGAGAACGGCTTTCAAAACCATCGCATAGTGACCGGCTTGTAAATATATGACTATCGCTTAGGTTATTGTATTCCTTTACTATTCTTGTGCAAGCAAGTAATGTGTAATGTGACCATTCGGCTAATGTTTATCTTGATAAGCGTTAAATAGATAGAAGCTTCGTAACAATAGTTAAAGCAAAAGTAGAGAAAGTTATGTGAATTAGATCACATCCGGATGTTTATCATTTCCTTAGACTGTTTATACTGCTGTTATTATGGATTAAACTAAATATATATTTTTAGAAGGGTTAGAAAAATGAATTGTGTATTCTGAAATATTTTAATACATTTTTTTTTAATATGGTAACAATGAACCCGGGACCTCACGAATGAGTACCACAGATGTTATCTCCTCAGCCATTCCGCTCACTCCCCATAACTTTCGACATAAAATTAGTTTTACAGACAAATATTCAAAACTACATCAGCTCACAAATGAACATTTATAAATATTCACTTTTCTCGTTGAAAAGAGTTTTGCGTTCATTGGCTTTCAACTATGCAACACTTCATCAGTGAGCATACAATTATTAGAGAAGGTACCGATGGCACCTCAATACCGGGGCTTCACACGTTTTAGGGCCCCCTGTACTCCCCAAAAAGTATTTTTAGAAAAAATATCCATATGTATGTGTGTATGTATGTGTCTGAGGGACCGTAAATAAGTCTGTGAACATAGCTCGAAAATAAAAACTCAGTTAAATACCAAACTTACACCTTCCAAGAATGTGACAGGAAGATTTAAAGTCCACCCTAAACTACCCTTTAAATAGGAAAATGTTTAAAAACATTACTTTTCTCAAAAATGACTATCGAGTTTGAATAAAATATCGTACGTGACAAATAAAATGTATATCCTGAATTTTCTAAAAATAGTGTCTGAAGACCTCTTCATTCCGGATGACCTTTGCTAAACTGGTAAATTGTACGAGACAGACAAAACTTACTATACAAAAATGTAGATTTAGGTAAAACTCACAATTTATCTGGTATACCTTTTGAGGAAGCGAACCATTTTCTGGGCATTTTCGGATATTATTGGTTTAATATTAAAATACTTAAAACTTTTCTGAAACCGAATCTGATCATCCCTGTTTGGTTGGTTTGCTCCTGCCAATGCAAACAGAACCGAATTTCAATCACAAAGCAACCATTTTTATAAGACTTGACTATCGCTTTAGTCTACTATATTCCATTGTTTCCTTTATAGTTATAAGAAACTACGTAATGGGATCATTTCTTCTAATATTTATCTTGATTAGCATTAAGTAGATGGAAGAATAAGTTTTGGTAAGAATAGTTTGTTTCAGACTAGGAAGAAAAAGTCATGTGAATGGAAATCAGGTGTTTATAGTCTTATCTTGCTGTAAATAGGTATGAGCCGCCACTATAAATTTAATGAGAGTGAAATTACCTTAAACAGTTTATGTAAGTTTCAATGGAAATAAATTTTAAGCACAGTAATGTATTCCTAATCCAGAATTTCATTTTAATGACAATTATATACTCAAGAGTTTGGCCTGCTTAATTGGAAACCATCCATATACTATTTCAACTACATGTTATTTAAACCGATTTTTGAGGGGTTATGCTCCCCAATTAAGCAGCATTTTAAAAGCATTGGCAGTGCCTTAGAAAATATATCGGGTTTCAGTAAACAAAACCATAACAGAAATTAATTATAGTTTGTTTGCTTACCTGAATCAAACGTTCGATATTTTTTGAGCCTTAAAACTCATCAGATGACTAGAGAGGTGTATTAAACTGCTATTCTCGAAGATAACAAAATTTATGCAAAAGGAGGAAACCAAATCTATGCGATGCAAATTCACTCAAACTGCTTTCAATTCTACGAAGATTTACAGACGGATGTTACGTTACCTATGGCACAAAGCTGACTACCACAATGTTGAACCTGTTCAGAAATTGAAAATGTTTTGTCCAAGCTGCTTTCAGAGCATGCGTCAGCGTGCATCCTGTGAGTGTACTCATGTTGCATTTATTAATTGCTCATTGTATGATAATGATAATTGCTTTGATCATTTAATTCAACGGCTTCGTGAACATTGTGACAATTCGTAATTACGAGTTGCTAAGTGAAGAGATCTATTTATATAATGCATAATTGTTTCCATGTAATTTTGCTCTTCGCAGTAGAGCTAGCGTAAGAGAACTCTACTGATTAGTGTAATTGTTGGAAAGTAGTAACATCAGAGCATAGCTGGTGTTTTTACTCCTGTGTGATATAACACACACGTTAGGAACATTTGTTACATTTGAACTCTATGTTGCATTTTCATTAGTTTCTCTTGCTATCAGTCTTTACTTTTATCTCTTTTATGCAATTTATTCTCAGAATTTCTCAGATTTTTACTTTATCTACCACGTGTGTCAATGCAGTAGTAGGTAGAGGAAGTACTGCATTCCACCCACAAATTCAATTCCGAGATTTCACCAGAAATACATGTTTTAAGGACACCTGAATCAGCAACAAAAAAGCATTTTAGATAAACTTCCATGGTGTGTGTGTCTGATTGACGTTCCATCTGTTTGCGAACATCACATAAACGAAAGACGCTTAAATACTATTTGGTATTTAAGCTAAGTATCTTCAAGGTTGCGACACGAAGTTTTCCAGTCTTCCAACCTACACTAACCTTCACATGAAACATTTTTCGAAATTTAGATTTTCTCAAATGGTTCCAAGGTATCGATTAAAATTCCTATATTAAAATATTTATATGGCAAATAAAATGTATATCTAGAATTCCGGAATAGCATATGAAGTGCTCTTCATTCTGGAGGAATTTTGCATAACCAGTAAACCGTAATATTTCGACAAAATTGTGCCATACACAAAATGTAGTTCTCGTTAAAATACACGGTTAATGTCATATACACTTTTTATGTAGTTAACAATTTCAGAAATATTTCGCGTTATTGGTTCCAATTTTAAAATACTTTTACTTTTCTCAAACATTCGTTCTCCTTTATTTTACTTCTGCCCACGTAAAAGATCCACATTTCCCAGTCATCGCTTAGCAAAAACTTTTAAAAGATTTTCTAGTGCATTCCCTTATTTATCTCCTACTTATAAGGAACTAAGGTACAAAACCATTTCTACTAATGTTTATCTCGGTTAGCATAATATACATAGAAGAAATCTTTTGTAAGAATAGTTTGAGAATAGGTAGCAAAAAATCTGATGTGTACCATTCACATGACTTTCTCTATATCCCTGCAAACAATTATTCTTAAAAACCTTATACTTCTATTTACTTTATGCTAATCAGAAAAAATGAGCAGAAATAGTCTTATTACTTTATTCCTTGTAAGTAGAAGCGAAATAAGGGACTACCATACGTTAAAATGATAGTCAAAAGCTGGCTTCCATGTCAAAGAAGTTCCTTTGTTTATATGGATAGGAGTTGACAAGTTCCTATATGAGAAAAGTATAAGTTTTTCATAGCAGAAACCAAAAATAAGAAATGTCTCAAAAACGACGAACTTACGAAAAAAATGTATAGCACATAAATTGTGTGTTTTAACGTGCTCTACATTTTTTGTGTAGTAAGTTTTTGTCCATCTTTTACGGTTTAGCAGTTATTCAAAATTCAGTAAAATTCATCCGGAATAAACTACTTTTCAGAGGCCATTCCCAGAAAATTCAAGATATGCATTTTATTTGTAAGGTAAATATCCTTATTTATCAAAATTTTAATCAAAATCGTTAGAGCCATTTTTGAGAAAATCAAAATTTTTGGAAAAAGTTCCATGTAAAGGGTAGTTGGGGGTGAGAGGATTTTTCTCAAAATCTTCGTGTCGCATCCCTGGAAGATACTAAACTTAAATACCAAGTTTGGTATTTTACCGACTTTTCGTTTTTGAGTTAGCGTGTTCACAGACACACGGACACACACACGGAGCTTTTTGTGAAAATGCTATTTTGGATACTGGGGACCTTAAAACATATATTTCCGGTGAAATCTCGGTATCGAATTTTTGGGTGGAGTGCAATATCTTCTCTATACACTAAGTACATAGTGCGTATAGAGAAAGTAAAAAAGGCCACTTGAATGGTACACAGGCTTTTCTATCACTTCCTTTATTACTTAACTACAGTGAATAGACTCCACCAACAAAAAAAAAAACAACAACAAAAAAACGATAATTGCGACCAGATTGCGGAGTTACAGTTCAAATACTAGTTTTTCAATGGTAAACTTGATACAGAAAACAGCAAGCCCGGAACTATGCGTCTTTCTCTTGTAATCAGTGAGCTAATGGCTTGTGTTACTTGATGCCATATGAATCGTCTAGCTCCGATAAGAGCTGAGTGTAAATGTCTTACGGATATCAGTGTACTTTTACATATTATGTTGAGATAACTTTGTGATAATTATCTCCTTCAATTTCAAAGTTAAAGGAAAAGCAATTAAATGTAAACGAATGAGATAATTGCTATTATTTGTGAATACATGAACGAAAAGGCAAAGCATAAGTATCAGTTCTTATCAAAGAAATCCAGAAACTACAAGAAAAAGTTACTGCAGACATCAGCATTCGCACAGTACCATTAGCATAATTTTGTAAAAAAATAAACAAATGAAGATAAGCTGCACCTTTGGATCCTAGAAAAAAATCATAACGTCCCAACAAGAGTAACAGAAACTGTTGCAAGATGGGTTAAGTATGGCTAATGCAAGAAAGAATTGAAAGTGTTATAATGAACAGAAGCGACGAAAATACAGTGATTGTGATTCCACAGAATGTGAAGACATATCAGTAATAGAAAAACTAAATCAAAGTAAATTTCTAAACCATTGTTTTGTTCAGTGCGAAGCTTTGCGTGAAATTAAAACAGTTCCTGGGACTATAGTATTTAATTTGGTAGTGGCTGTACGAATTTTGTGTCTGCTTGAGCGGGTAACGTCATCACAAGGAGATATCGCTGATATTGAAGGCAGTTAAGGGATTAGAATGATAGCCGCACTAGCCCATATATACCACTTTCCTGCTCCATAAGATTCCTTTTGGCATTTCGGCAGTTTCGAGCAATTTCTCCACATAGTGTATTCCGCCTTGTATAGGGATAGTCGAGAGTTAAGAAGTGCACTTAATTTAAAATGATTAAGTCTAGGAACTTGTACAGTCGATACTGGACAGTGCTGAAAGCAATTCAGTTGTGGGTAGTGACGAAGTAGTCCAGTTTGTTGTAACTCTTATTAGAAGGATCAGTTGTGATCTGTTCTCAATGCGTGACTTCAGCGAGTGTTTAACTAACGGAAACGTATTTGATTTGCAGTAACGGTTGCACAAATTTGTTACAATATAGAATACATGTTTTCATGCCCCCTGCATCTTTGGAAAAGGTCCGCGCATGTTGAGTGTGGGGAGGGGGGGGCACAGGATAACTCAAAAATGGAATATCCGGTACATACTTATTTTTCCATTTAAATTCAGCAGCTCAAGAATAGGACACAACAATTTTAAAAATTCGCTACTCAGACTATCCTTTGCAGGAAGCATATATATACATTTTTTTTCAAAGTTGCAGTAACGATTTTAGATTAGCATACCCAGGGTACTTGAATTCAAACAAATGTATATCAGAATATTCTGTAAACAGCCTGTGAATTTTAGAGAAATAATTAGTAATCATAGTTTGTAGATCTCTCAAGACCACTTGACATAGCAATGTCTGGATATTCATTATTGGTGTGACTTTTATAATATTTTATATTTTTCTTCATGTGCTTAATATTATTCGAACTATTTTTCTTTCGTTTTCTTGTGGTAATGAAAAGAACATGAATTTCATCTAACATATGCAACTCGGTTAATATCTATCAGGTGACACAAAGGCCCCGTGTTTGACGTTGCAGATATGCCTTCGTGCGATAAAAGACTTGAGCTATTTAAAGTTAAAACCTGTCAGTCAGAACTGGTGTGAGGACCTTCGTGTTACCCCTCTCAATGAGGACAACCCGCTCAACATCCCCGTTGATAACTAAGAGGAGAGAAACGAAGGTGGCCCACGTCAATTTTCTACGAACCGGTTTTAGAATGAAATTGTGTCATGCTTTTCATGCACGAAGGAATATCTGCCTACGTTAAATGTGGGCAGTTGGGCCACCTGATATGTGATAATCAGTGCTGTATCTCTGTGCATCTACAACGAAATTTCCGCAAAATATTCGTTACAAGGAGTATCTCGGATTAATGGCTGACACCACGAAGAAATTTAGTTGAAAGAAATTACTTACAGCATTTAGATTTTGTTTTCATTTTAATTTTTACAAATTATAAGAAATAATAATAAATTCCTTCAAATAAAGGGGACTTTCCCCATTCCAAGAGAATTCAATGTACGTATTTGTAAATATATAAATAAATATATTTACAATTAACATTTAAGAATGACTGTGTCGGAAGATTTATTTCAAAATTGCTAAGTTGCACCTTTGGAAGATACGGAACATAAATACTAAATTTGGTATTTAACCGCTTTCGGTTTTTATATACTCTCTCTCTCTCTCTCTCTCTCTCTCTCTCAGACATATACAAAGACCCACACGATATTGCCAAAATGTTATTCGGGGACCTCAAAACACTTATGAAATCTCAATATCGAGAATCTGCACGGTACGTGGTCAAAAAAGAAAACAACAGTTTAAATTCATTAAAATATTCAAACGCTGCTGTTTGGTTATACTGAATGAACAATAATGTGCCCTGATAGTCAACATTATGGATAATTTTGACCTAGTCAGGAAGTAAAAGACGAGTTCGCTAGGTTGACTAGAATGCACAACTCCACTCCTGGATTTCGAGGAATAATGCTGTCTCTTTTTCTACACTTGTCTCGCGTTCCGTATAACTTTCTCTTTCTCCACTGTTTCTTCCTATTGTGTAATGTCCGAGCCGAGCATAGGCGGAACAACGCACGGTGCACAGCTCCTCTACACATTGGTTTGCACGCGTGTGAATTTTACGCAAGTGAGGGACCCTGATCGAACATTTTGTGCCTCTTCAAATCTTTGCTTGTACGCTAGGGACATTAATTTAGCAAGACTTTACAATTACTATAAATGTTTAAAATTCAACAATGTGTTTTTGTTTGCCCCAGTTTGACATTAGATCCACATAAAAGGTGTTTTACTCGTATTTATTGTGCGATAACATTTTATGAAATCCATAGAAAATGTATTATCTTTGGTAAAACGCATGTACTTGATATAAGATGGTTTAACCTCCGATTAGCTGTACTCTTAAAGCAGCACATACTACTGTGTCAAGAAAGTTCCGGGAATTTCCAATAAAATTCAAAAAATGAAATATTCATCCAATTTTATTTTATCGCCTTCAAAGTAGGCCCCTTCTGAAATTATACATTTTTGCCAACGAATAATCCAATCGTCAAAAACATTTTTATAGGCACTTTTAGGAATCGATGTCAATTGTCGCCGCCAATTTTTCTTCATGTCTTCTATCGACTGAAAACGGGTGCCTCGAAGTGGTAACTTGAGTTTTGGAAAGAGAAAGAAATCAGCAGGAGTCAGATCAGGTGAATACGGTGGTTGTTCGATGAAATTTGTTGAGATTTTGGCCAGAAATTCATTCACAATAATAGCCTTGTGAGTTGGTGCGTTATCGTGGTGCAGAATCCACGAGTTGTCGTTTCAGAACTCTGCCTTTTTTTCGCCTTATTTGTTCTCTCAAACGCCGCATAATTCTCAGATAATAGTATTTGTTTAACATATGACCTTCTGGCAAGAACTCTGAGTGCATGACACCGCGATAATCGAAAAGAACTGTCAACATGGCCTTCAGTTTTGATCGAGTTTGACGTGCCCTTTTAGGTTTTGGTTCAGTTGGAAGGCGCCATTCGGAAGCTTGTTGACTGGTTTTGAGTGTCAAACTCGTAAACCCACGTCTCATCACCAGTCACAATGCGTTTCATGAATTGGGGTCGGAACTGCCCCGTTCTAGCATGTCTTCAGCAATCCTTACGCGATGGAGTTTTTGTAGAAAATTCAAGTCTTTCGGAACTAACCGAGCTGCAACGCGTGGCATACCCAAACAATCATTTAAAACGGTACGAATCGATTTGTGAGACGCAGAAAGTTCAGCGGCAATCTCTCTCAGATCTAAATGACGATTTTCAGACTCCATTTTCTTCACTTTAGCGATGATCAGTTCCGTTGAAACCATTGCTGGCCGACCAGAGCGAGGCAAATCTTCGACCACTTTTGAATGCACTGTACCTCTCATATGCACGTGTTTTTAATAAAGTCGATTCACCGTAAGCCCTCTGTAACATTTTCAGCTATTCGGCACACGAAATACCATTTGCAATGCCAAATTTCAGACAGATTCTTTGTTCAATATTTGTATCCATCGTAAAATCGCAAATCACCTTTGAGATGACCTAACAACATGGCATACTGTAAACAAACTAGTTGACAGATGACGATCAAACTCCACGTGTGTATAGAGGAAATTTGTACCAACTTAGCGATAACAATAATTATGAATCCCCTTTTAAACAGGATTTTTAAATAATCAATTCCCGGTACTTTCTTGACAGAATGTATTCTCCAACTACGAGTCTTTCAATTATCCGGTTATACAAAGTTGCAAAAACCACATCAACCGCAAAAAATCTCAGCAAAGTGGACCATCAGAACAAAAACTCTTAATTACTATTTTCATTATACTTGAAAAATTCTGCCTTTTAAAGCACAAATATTCTACCAATATCTGTGAACCCAGAATTATATTGTGTGTACTATTCTTCAGCTGAGCGCATTTAAATCCGGTTTCTGTATGACAAGAAAGATTTACAAAATAACATCTGTGCCACAAGAAGGTTCATGTTATAATAAAGATTGCAGACACTTCATATTCGAATATAGAGTTTTTAAATTAAACAGAAAGGAAACTGGCGCGTTTGTTGGCGTTTGCTGTCAGAGTCACTTCATACACAGTGACACTAGACAACTGTGAGGCTCACAGAAAAAGGTCAATCATTAAATGCCTATGCGTATATGTACGACGACGTATAACTAAATTTTGCTTTGGTTTGATATATTCGAAACAGTGTTACGTTTTCAGTTAGTCATTGTCAAAAATGTACTCTATATGACCTGGCAATTGTATCAACTAACACAATTTGGTCCACGTAATTATATTGCAAACACACATTAATAGAGAATGCTTCAATGGCTTGTTAAGCAGGGAGGTTACAAGTTTTGTGGATAAAAACTTCCGATCTGTTTCAGGTTTGCCAAATCTCTAGCTTTCTAAAACCTATTTTCCCAAATACCATTTATTCCCAGAACCTTTTTTGGAAAAGAAGTTAATATTAAAGTAGGTAATACGACATTAATAGAACTGAACACAAGCCATAAGCATTAAGCTGAAGCAATCTATAAAAATCTGATGTGTACCATTCAAATGACTTTCTTTATATCCCTGCAAGAAATTATACTTAAAAAGCTTATACTTCTATTAACTTCATGCTAATTAGAAAAAATTAGCAGAAATAGTCTTATTACATGCTTCCTTGTAAGTAGAAGCAAAATAAGGGAGCACCATAGGTTAAAGTGATAGTCAAAAGCTGGTTGCTGTGTAACTGAAGTTTCTTTGTTTGTATGGACAGAAGTTGACAAATTCCTGTATGAGAAAATCATAAGTTCTTCAAAGCAGAAACCAAAAACAAGGAATGTCTAAAAGACGACGAACTCCACGAAAAAATGTATATAATATAAATTGTGTGTTTTAACGTGCTCTACATTTTTCGTGTAGTAAGTTTTTGTCCATCTCTTACGGTTTAGCAGTTATTCAAAATTTAGTAAAATTCATCCAGAATAAACTACTCTTCAGAGGCTATTCCCATAAAATTCGAAATATACATTTTATTTGTCAGGTAAATTGTTAGAGGCATTGTTGAAAAAATCAAAATTTTCTAAAAAGTTCCATATAAAGGGCAGTTGGGGGTGGGGGATTTTTCTCAAAATCTTCGTGTCGCATCCCTGGAAGATACTAAACTTAAATACCAAGTTTGGTAATTTACCAACTCTTCGTTTTTGACTTATCGTGTTCACAGACACACACACGGACATTTTTCCGAAAATGCTTTTTTAGTTAAAGGGGACTCTAAAACATATATTTTCGGTGAAATCTCGGTATCGAATTTTTGGGTGGAGTGCAATACCTTCTCTATACACTATGTATATAGTGCGTATAGAGAAAGTAAAAATTGCTGGTAAAAGGATGAAAAAAATTGCAATTTCTTTTTATTATAAAATAATTTGGACTGTGTAGTGTTTTGGTGTAGTGCTACTACTAAAAGCATCAAGTGAGAATATGCAGACCTTAGCCCTCTAATTAATATTTTTATCATAATAGTGGACATAATCTCTCCTAACTAACCCTTAACATTTTACAACAGCTGCATTTACTACAGTTGCCATGGAAAAGCATGCTTATACGCAGTGCGGCGTTGCATAATGCTACCCCACACTTTGTCAAATTTTGTTGAATAGCTGGTCAGTTTGATAAATCTTTAAACTTAGTTTTCTTTGTTTCACCATTTTTAAATGTTCCTAACTTCTAAGCGTTCCATACGATGCAATTTTTTACACATGTCTAAACATATAATCATTGTTTTAAGAACAATTCTGGAATATATTTACATTTCTTTCACTTTGTTTTATTGTTCTAAAAAAGTATAATATTTATTTTCTTTTTAAAAATTATGAAATAATCAATTCTTAAACATTTTTCTCTTAATAAGAAAGTAATAAATAAGTTCATGATGCAAGTAATTAGTATTCTAAGATGAAATTAAGGTAGTATATTACTTGTTAATTTATAAAACTGAATTATTTGGAACATATTCAAAATTGATTTAATTGTTTTTCACACAAGCTGTGTGTAAGACAGGAGATGAATAGTTAAACTGAAAAAGTCAATAGCATAGCTGGGATTTGAACCATGGATCTCCATGCCGGTTGCACTACCACTGAGCTACCATGGCAACATGTTGGCGTAGCATTGAATTTCTCAATTGAATCGCATGTTTCCCGGTAAACCACAAAGGGATCTCAAATTATTTTGAGATGACAACCCCAATTGCGACTTACACTGTTGTAAGTACTTTAAGTCCTGGAATTCATAGTACAGCGAACTATTATGGTTAATTGGTATTGATTTCATTTAAACAAATCCCAGGATTCTCAGTAAACTTTAAATTTATTTTAACAATTAAAGCAATGCCAATCATTAGGTCAACCATTGATTCACTTAATAATATATGAATCACAATGGCCATAACATTGAATTTTTCATCTGACTTTACTTTTCCAACTCATATCCTATACACGGCTTCATTTTCTTAAAACTAATCAACGTTTAATATTGAATATAGATTAGGTTCTTCCGTTAGAAAGTCATATAGTGGTGTTATTTTTAAACCACAGTGATAGCCGCATGAACATACTGAAAACGTTCATGAGCAGTTTTCTTCTTTCGTAGATTTTTAGAAACTCCCATGGGAAATAAAAAACCTTCAGCAGGAGATGAGAAAATTGTCACTTGAGGGGTAAAGTGACAACTGCCTGCAAAACAGTACCAGTGTTTGTAGAGTTCCCCAGGGCGCTGTGATTGCTTACCTATTGCGTTTCGGAACTTTAAATCATTATACATTCTCTGAGAAAGTAAATGGAATAAGTAAATTTAACAGAAAATTGGTAACCTAATTGTACGCCCTTTTGCATGCAAACAGCACTTAAGCATATCGATTTAATGACATGCTAATCTTATCCCACATTAACAGTATCCAAGTAAAATACTTCGCTAAAATTGGATAAATATGCGTTACTTTCACATGACTTCCTCTACCCTGTTTCGCTTATTAGGGACTATACAAGCTATTCCTTTAAAATCTAATTTTTCTATAAAAATTCATTTTTACCGAGATAAACCTTTGCAAAACTAGCTACCCTGCAACATATTTCATGAAATATACAAAGAGATTAGATGTAAAATTTTAAGAATTGAACGTTATGTGCTTGCAATTAAATTCCATACCGTTCCCGTTCAATCACGAAAAACAACTGAAAATCGTCAAGACTTTGAAAAATGTCAAAGTATCGAATAGTTTAAGATATCTCCATGTCACAAAAAATGTTAGAGACATATTATCTGTTTAAAAGAATCTACAGTTCTGTGCAGTATATTAAGGCCATCGCTTGACATAGGTACAATAGTTATACGTTTGTACACAATGTTTTCTATTTAAGTGAATTTCACAGACTATTGCCACAAAATTCAAAATATATAGTTTTTCTTTAATATGTATATGCTATTTAAATCAAAATAATTAATATTCATTTTGGCAAAGAATGAAACATTTTGAAAAGTGGTGATGCAATAGGCAGTTATCGGTAGCAGAATATTCCTGAAAACGTTAGTATTCGATCTTAGAGATATAATGAACCTATATACTAAGTTTGGTATTTATCCGACGTTTCTCTTTTTGTACTATATTGTCCACAGATCACCTGCGGTGCCACTGGTAGTAAAAGTGGGCTTTAAACACTACCAAAAAAATATTGTCCACAGACACACACAAACACAGACCTTCTCCTAAAAATATGTGACACATTCACCTGTCTCTCTCTATTCTTGTATTTTATTATCGGGTATACAAATTATTCCCACGATAGTATTTCTCCATTTCCTTCATTTTAATTGAGTTATACTTGCAGAACCACCTAAATTATATATTTGTAACAAGATACAAAAGAAAGAGCCACAGTAAAAGTTTAGGAAATACATGCTGTAAATTGGCTTTAAAAATCCATGGTGCTTCCAATCAATCGCGGTAAACAATTGTATATCGAAGGGCCTTAAAAGAATGAAATTTAAATTGAACAACTCGAACCATTAATAACAGATATCTCGGAAATACCTTACGGTACAAAAAGTTATCTGGAGTAAGTTGTACGTTTAAGGAGATCTACGTTTTTTCTGCGGTATTTTTCTGTCTGTCGTTTACCATTTATCTAAGATCATAGAAAATTCCTTGCGAATTCACATATTCTCCTAAAATTCAAGATATTAATTTTTTCTGTAAATGTTAAAATATGTGGCATTTTAATCAAAAAATTTAAGGCAATTTTAAGAAAATCGAAAATAAGAAAGCAATAAGACATGTAAAGTGTAGTTTCAGATGTGATTATTCTGAAAATCTTTGTGTCGCTTCCTTGGAAGGTATATTTAACTACCAAATTTGGTAATTAAACTACTTTGTTTAGTTTTGCTGTTTATACAAACACACACACATATATTTTTCTAAAAGTGGTTTCTTTATTCAGGAGCCCTGCACAAATTTATTTCTGATTAAAGCTCAGTATCGAATTTTTTGATAGAATGCATACTTTGTGCGAATTAAAGAAAGTAAAAATGCTGTTTTAATTCAGGGGTTCACAAAACATGTATTCTCGATGAAATTTGAGTATCAAACTTTTAGGTGGTATGCATTATCATACGTGGTAGAGAAAGTAAAATCAACAAAAATGTCGTCGGTCTGCGTAACTCAACTGGTTAGGCGCTAGCCTTCTGAACTAAAGGTAGCGGATCAAGTGCTCTTAAAAGCGACAGTCCCATGTCAGTAGACTTACCAGTATGTTAAATAACTCCTGCGGGACGAAATTCCGACACACCGGCGGCGCTGATATGATCCTAATTTTTGACAGCGACGTTAACAAGCAATATTATTATTAATTTTATTATTATTATGATTGTTATTATTATGTCAGTATATATTTATTTTTACAGTTTAAAGGTGTTTTCTGTAAAGTTAAAAGAAATAACAACCAGTTCATTGTAAAAGCTTAATTAAAGAAAATATTTCAAAATGTCGAGTCTAAAAATAATCTAGCCTTGGACTGGGCTGTGTCCCTGTGTCCAAGTTTTTGTCCCCTTAATGAAATTGTGCTTAAGTATCTCCCTATTTGCATTAAAATCAATGGCTATGTCGTATAAAATTAGCACATTATGCATCAGATTCAATGTATAAGCTTAACCATGAAGTATAATTTAAGTTTTTCTATCATGACCGAACAGCTAGAAGAAATCACGTGAATGGAACACATTAGATTTTATCCTTTCTACTTACAAGAAACCAAGTAATAAGGATAATTTCTGATAATTTTCATCTCGATTATTGTGAAGTAGATAGAAGAATAAGCTTTTTAACAATAATTTGTCACAGGCATGTAGAGAAAGTCATGTGAATCATCAAATTCATCAGAAGTTTTTAGTAATTTTTTACACTAGCTATTTATCTGCTATAAAAAATATACAACACTCATTAAGAATGAAGCCGATTGCATCTATTATTCGCAGAAAATTAATTATACAAATTATTTTATGAAAATATAATTAAACATGTGTATAGGTACTTAAATTTTATTGTTATTTTTGAGAAAATATAAAACAACAACCTTTCTATGTAAAGACTAGCTTTTAGTGGAAGAATTCTCTTGAAAATGTACGTTACGCATCGCTGAAAGATGCTAAAATGTATTATCAACTCTTGTATTTAGTCGATATTGTTATTAAAGAGAAATTTCGTTTATTAAATTCTAATTTTACACACACACACACATACACACACACACGCGCGCGCGCAAGGGCGCACAGGCACACGCACTTGTTTCCAGAATGTTTTTTTTTTTTTTTTTTTTTTTTTTTTTGAGGGGGGAGCATTCCGGGAACTTCAAAGCGCTGTTTCCGATGAAATCTCGATCTTGAATCTTAAGTGTAAATACTAATTATAAAGTGTAAAATATTTTTATAAATTGATTTCCATAAATTATGTCCTATTACCTTTTGCCAGTTAGCAGTAACCGTATGTTCTCACCTACAGAAGAAATAAATGAAAGCTGCTTTTTATTTAGTGCGGATTCAAATTCAGCTGAATGCCCCATTAGTCACCAGAGCAGCACTTCTCCTTCCACTTCGTTGTTGACCCTAGAGTTAAGTCAATATACAAGCTGTGTGACCTATTTGCAACGAAATAACGTACACTGATATAAATAAAAGTGTACCATTCCCCTAGATCGTAATTCTTTTTTTGTTTTCGTAAGGTTTTCACCTTCAGATAAACAAGTTTGACTTCAAATTATATCCGTTCGGTACTCAGTCTCGGTATCAGTTCTGAAAGAGATTCACGTTCACAAAAATAACCAATGAACCAAGTTATAATCAATGTGACATAAAGGTGATTTGGTTACCGCCTCTATGAAGGAGTTTCACTACAATTGGTACACAAGGAAAGACTAAAACAATTCGATCTTCTGGAGGAAGGGATGGAGAACTATTTTGCACTTCTGGTTTTTCGACTTTAACATTAGCTCTGTTTCCAATTAAGAGAGCAGAATGAACCATCTGGTTATTGGCCTTCCTATGTTTCTGAACCCTTTAGTCTTTTAGTTCCATAAAAATTGGCAATTTCTCCATTCATTTTGTGTGTTTAAGCCAGTGTATGAACCACATTTTAGGCTCGTCAGTATAGCTACATCATTATAAATATTTCAGAAAAAAATTGTACCTATATAATCACTTACAAAGATAGGTTAAGTGCCAAAAATATTCAATCTAGCGGAATACTTGCCGATTTTTTTTTTTTTTAAAGATACAATTCCGGAGGTTTGTCAGGACTCCGGCGCTATATTCCTTTTTCCTATTTTTTTTTTCGCAGTTTCTTGCATTTCCTTAGTGGACCTATTAATGTTTAACTATTCCTTTTACATATACATACACAGACATATGCACATTTAAGGGCCGCGCCGAGGCCAAGTGGTTAAACCACTCACCTCTCACCTAGACGGGCCCGGAATCGAGCGACCACATGTGAGATTTGTGGTGGACCCGCTGGAGCGGGTTTTCTCCGGGTTCTCCGGTTTCCCCCGCCATCGCTTTCCACCGGTGTTCCATCTTCATTCATGTATCATCAGTGTCACTGCTTGCGTGCCATAAGTAGTTAAATCGGGCGTTAAACATTACAAAAAAATACACATTTACAAACATAGAAACACCCATGCCCAAGGCGGGACTCGAACCCACGATACCGTGCGCCACGAAGTACCAAAGCGAGGCACTTTAGCGAGCGCGGCCACCGGGACCGCATTTTGAGAAGCCTAATATTCCTGGAAACATGTTTCTAAGAAACAAGAGCTAAGCCAATCTGTCAGAGTAGAAAGAGATATGGAATATTTCGAAAAGTGGCAGGTTTCATTCTTGAAAACACCCCTCAGGAAGAAGTTTTCTTTAACGAATTCTTAACAAATCAGCAACCTTGAATGGAACTATTACGTATTTTAGTTTCTAAATCAAAATCACATATGTTAATGCCTATGATTTCTCACCCCATTCGTGTTTATATGTTCCTCTCTGTAAATTTGTAATGAATATTGAGTATTATATATTTATTTATATTATTGGTCTAATTAAAATAATTGAAATACATATCTTATCTTATTTATAACCTTTCTCTTCTATCTATGTAAGGCACTCTACAACACTTTATTTGTTTCTAATTAATGATATCCAGATAAAGCTTTTACGGAAACGTCGATATATGTTGGCTTTGCAATTCCACTCTATGCCCAACTACAAGAAACATAAGAGATAATGGCGACATAAGTACATCAAAAACGTACTATATATTTGAAGAACTTCGAAAAATCCAGGAACCTCTCTGATTTGTCACTGACAAAAGTTTTACCAGTTGTGTGATTTAAGGAGGTTCGTGAAATGCATTTTTGCTTTCTCTAATACGTATGTGAAATGTACATAGTGGACAGACAGGGTATTGTATTCTACCCCAAAATTCCATATTGGGATTTCAAAAGAAATATATATTTCGAGGTCCCCTGAGTCCAAAAAAAAAATTTTTTTGAAACAGGTGCTTGTATGTGTGTGTGTGTGTGTGTGTGTCTCTCTCTCTCTCTCTCTCTCTCTCTCTCTGACGGTCTGTCTGTCTCTCTGTATGTGTGTGTGTTTCTGTGGACAGCATAGCTCAAAAGCGAAAAATCGCAAACTTGGTATTTAAGTTCAGTATCTTCCAAGAATGTGTCACGAAGATTTTCAAAAAAATCCCCTACTCCCAGCTACCCTATACATGGACATCTTTTTCTCGAAAATTTTGAGTTTTTTATAAATCACTCAAATGATTTTGTTCTTCATTGAGGTTGAGTTTTGCAGAATGTTGCATAACGGTTAAAACGTAAGATTAGATGTAAACTTACTACACAAAAAATGAATATCTCGTAAACACATAGTTTATGTCATATAAATGTTTGTTTGTTTGTTTTTTTCTTGTAGAGCTGATTTATCTCAAACGTGATCATGCAAAGCGAACCGAACCTCAATTGTTTCACATATTGACCATCTTTTAAAAGATGTGACTACTTTAGCCAAATATATTCCCTAAGTTCCATTTTACTTATTAGAACATAAGCAATATAACCAGTTCTGCTAATGTTTATCTAAATTAGCATAACGTAGGTCAAAGAATAACGATTTGTAAGAAACATTTGTTTGTGAAGCAGCTAGAGAAAGTTATGTGAATGGAACACATCAAATTTCTTTCTGAGAGTTTACTAGTTTTACAAAGGTATGACAGATCCCTAATGAAGAAGGAACTATTGAAGAAAACAGCAAGATATACCATAAAGTGATTGCGAGAATACATTGAGAAAATAGATATTAACGAAACATTTTCCATGTAAAGGTATGGAAATGTGAGAGTCGTAGCTTTAGGAACTGATGATAAAGCTAGTTTCTTATGTACCTCATATTCTTTGATTGAGTTATGCTTTTCAGACAGATCAACACAAACGTTTCTCAAATTTCTTTCATTTTCTAATCTCAAAACATATATCTTCATCTTTTTTTAGTCGATTGTAACATATTCCTTACTTCAGATAAGTAGTAGAGAAAACCAACATGGCTCTGAGACCTATGTTATACCATTTATATTAGAGATGTTTAATGCAAATTAAATCTCACCTGCGAAGTTTTAAGTAAATATTTGGTAAATAGTACCAATAAGGCTCAGGCAGAAAATTGATGCAGGAAGAACCATATCTCATTAAAATGGACTTTTATTTTTCGAACATTTTTGTTTTATTGTCTCATTTATATAGCTCTCTTTAATACCTAAGTCATATCGGAGGCTTTGCACTAGAAACAACTTATTTTCTGTAGGTTCCTTTTGTTGGGTTTAAATGTTCTTTTTTTTTTTCATTTATTTTCCTTAAAAACATACACATTCACTGTCACAAACATACTTCCAGACTCTGGGGGGATAGGGAATAATTATGGTTAAAGAAAAATTCACCGCCCAGCCGGTAATCGAACCCGGGACCTCCGAGTTTTGAATAATTGTTTTAAAACAATTATATATCATCTTCTCCTTTAGTCGTCAAGCCTTGTGCTGGTTTGCAGCGGTTGAAGGAGTATTGATCTTCTTTGCTATTTTTACCATATATACCGTGCCTTCTATTTATACCATACCCTCAACCACCTTATATACGTATCAGCCGAGGTGGCATTATGCCACTGCGCAGAGGCGGCGCAGGACGTGTCATGGTTACGTTTATTAGCTCTGATCTACCTAAATCGTTGCTTTGTATTCGTATTCTGTATTTTTTCGACGAAACGTGTGTTGTGTGCGATTTCCTTAGGAATTGTATTCTATTATTAGTCCACGGAAATGCCTGCCAGCGTATTTTTATACATGATACATAACTGAAAACTGAATTATGTAGGCAGGTGTTTGTAGACAATTCCATTAGCAATTTCGTGGCTATCCAGTGAGAAGTTTAGCCAATAACTTTAAAACAACCGGATCCCTATGTGTTAAACCTAAGAAGCAAAAACTATTTGTTCTAACGGAACCAAATTAATGATGCATTCAATTCACTCACTAAAATGTCTCTCCACCGTGTTCCACAACAATTATGAGATTCACAAACTTCTGACGTACAGTTACTAAACTTTTAACACTGAAATTGCGAATACTAAAAAGAACTTATGCGTGTGAATAGCAATTTCATCCGATGATGTCAATAATTTCTTTAACAATGTTGATACTTCTTACATATAGGCTGCAAACACTCGTGAATAAGTAACGCTGCAGTTAAGGAATGGAAAATTCCGCAGGGCATCAGACTGTGTGCGAAGCACGCATTCACGCGATCCGCCGATTTGGTATAAAATGAAGGCACTGTATTGTTTTATATATCGAAATATTATTTACGAGCATTCTATATTAATTTCTATTTGATATGTATTTAAAATTACTACGTAGAATATTACTTCTGTATGTCTTCTATTTATGTTTGAAAATGAGAAATTATTATTTTGTTTACCATTGGATATTGATAACAAAATTTGATTTAGTTGTTTTCGTGTCTTGAATACAACTATATAGATATCACATAATTTAACCCTTAGTTGCCTGCATCAGTATACTACATATGCCGTTTTTCCTTTAATTCAAGTTTAAAACTGGAATTCTAGTAAAAAATATACGGGAATAAACGTATGAAATTATTATAAAATAATACAAATGAAAATATATGTAGATTCTTTATTAATCTATTTCTTCCCAATTAAAAGTGCAATTCTTCTAAACCATATTCATAAGTCTGCCAAAGGCAATTCCAAAACAGGTTCAAATGAACATGAGTGTTATGTAATAGACTGATCATCCAATCAAAGCCAAATGTTGCAAGTTCAAATCCCAGTGACTGTGGTAAAGGACGGGGAGAGCCCAAATAAAATAATCGGTGTGATGCTTGGAAGTTAATGGGGTTACATTTGACTGTAGTTATGCGAGTTTTATTCTTTTATTTATTTTAAAAAAAAATCCCTGGAATTTTAGGGCAAAAGTGTATTTATTTTTAAAGTTTGATTACTTGTCGTTTATGATTGAAGGTTAGTATAACATGAAATTAATCCTAGAGTACAACCCTATTTGTATAGTTACACTTAAAACAAGCGGAACTTATAGGTACCAACAGGCAACAAATGCGTCAGCAAAATAACATTTTATGGAAACATACAATGTATAGCTATGTATTGGCACTGTGTAAAGCAAGCCATACCAATGCTACAGATAAAATGTCTTTCTGATACTTTTATTTTCTTTCTCTTATTGTGGTTATTGCTATTTTCAATATTCTTGGCGTTTCTTTTCTTTCCTAGTTTTCGGAATCATAAACATATCTACAGCTTGCTTCCAAAGTTCGCTGCTGCTTGCCAATTCTTTCGCATGTTGTTAAATATACGAGAAGGAATATAATGAGACACCCTGAAGCGTATTGAAATGAGCAAAACGATCGATAAAACCTTTCGTTTGTGTAACGCATAAAATGGAAAAACGTGTAGTTATCTGATCCCTTGCTAGAGAAAACAAAAGAGAACACAAACCTAACAGCCTCTCCTTAGCGAGAATTATTCATTAACAGAGATTTCGATTTTAGTAACTTGTTAAAAGCTGAGCATTTAAGAGAAGTGCCACTCTTAAAGAAATGCGTAAGCTGAGAGCTCGGTTTAATCCGCTCGCTTGCCTGCCCCATTCAACTCGAGCAATGTGTTTGCAGCACATAAAATTTACGATGCCCCTTACAGCAAAGGTCAAACCAAGAAAGAAAATCAATGTCAACCTGCCCGAGATTCATTTGTTTGCTGACGTAATCTGCAAACAGATTGCACCTGTAATATATATGGACAATTAATTGCAACGTTATAGCTTTTATGCTGAGCGTTAAAGTTTCCAATAATATGTTTATTTGCATGTTTGACTAAAATTGTTTTAAAACTTAAAAACTTGGAGTTTTTCTTCCGTTGGAGAGAGAAGGATTGATGTTTAAGGGCGTTTAACTACTAGTTCATCAGAGCCCTTATAAAACAAATAATGGCAAAAGCCAGAGATAAATATCACTGTCTGTCTGTTTGTCTGTCTGTATGTAATGTATATATGTCGTAAATATAAATAATAGCAAAGGCTAGATATAAGATTCAGTGTATATAAAACTAAGATAAAAATCCAGAGATAAATGAATTTACAAAACTATGCCTAAATGTACGACAAAATAAGTATAACTAAATTCTCATTTCAAACACTACCTTTGATAACAATTTAAAAACATCCACCGCTGTTTCATCTTCCGCCAGGACCTCTACAAAACTGACCGGCGTTACAGAGACTCCCAAATATGTACTACAGAACAGCCACTAGCAACAGCTGCAGCCTCTAACATCTAAGCCATATAGGCAGTTTCTCCTTTGAAACAAATTGTTCCCCACAGATTTATAGCACACAAACACCAACACTAAGCATCCATGGCCATAGCAGGAATCGAATCTGCGACCCATTCGCGACGGAGCATTAACGCAAAACACTCCAATGATCACAGCTACAGGGGTCGGCGTGAACTGTCTCTACACCCACATATTCACACCTCCAAACTCTGGGGAGCATGGAGAATAATCTTGGCTAAATAAAAACAAGCCAACCCCAGAAATTGAACCCGGGATCCCTCGCACAACAGCTAAGTGCTTTGCGACTAAGCTACGGGCCCAGCCAAAACTTGGATTATGCTGCGCTGAATTTCATTCTGTATAAGTGATGTAGGTACTCAGACTGCATAAAATACTATATTAATAGCATTTATCTATCACCTGATGCTTTAGTTCGTAGTAAAGTATAGCCAGCAAAACCTATACTTTTATATTCTAACAAAACACGCTATCAAAACATAAAATACAAGTTCAACAAAACGCAAAACATAATTTAATGATGGTCATCTATATCTTATTTTTTCTTATAATAATATGGATTAAAACAAACATTTATCCCCTAATTGATAGTTGTAATATTACAACCATTACAATGTGTAACGCTTACTGTAGCCACACTTTCTCTATTATCAGAAGTATTGCTTTCACAGCTTAGCATGTAATTGAACTTTATTAGATCAGCAAGTTTCTATTTAGCTTCCACAATTACTTCTACGTATTCTTCTGCAGCAATATTCCATTTCCACTCTCCGTGGGTTTTTAAGGTAAAAATATCAACACTGCTGTCTGCGAGGAACGTCCCATAAAATTCAGTGTAATCCTAGGCATTTTCCAGCTTCAAAGAGTCTGTAATCTCATTAGAAATGGTCCCAAACATATTTATGCAATTTTATTGATATATCCCTTTCTTTTTTCAAAGCCACATCACACTTTCTCCAGACATATAGTTTTCTCAATAAATGTCATTAAAATTACTAAATATAGGACATGTATAAAATGCTCTGAACGAAGATAAAATATTCTAGACGTTACATAATTAGTTTGCTAATTCCCTGCTCTTAGAATACTCCCTTAGCTGATATACTTGAAACTTGAGGCTCTCGTTGCTAAACCTCTGTTTTTTTAATTAGTCCTCTAAATAACTAATTGCATATATTGATGTATTTAAGTTGTTTTAAAACTGCACGTCTACTTTAAAGTAATCTGTTTTTCTCAGTACTTATTTTTTATACTTCGGCATATTCGCCCTCTAAGCATTCCTTAAATGAACTACTAATGGTTATAGTCTGTTTAAAACATGTTCATCATATTCAGCCAATACATCGTAAGTTGCATTTTAAATGAGGTTTTATACAACACGTTGTATCAAACGTTAAAACAACGTTTAAAAGATTGCACTAGTCTTCCTCGATGATGTGATAACCCACTTACATGACCAGCACTAAACTTTTAAAGGTAACTTTTGTGAAACCTTTCGCCAAATAAGTGCTTTCTCGAGTTGTTCAGAAGTTGGAAGACAACTTTGGATCGCCTTTACACTTTTTTCTTACACACATCCTCAAAAAGTGAAAACGACCTGCCTCCCTTGGAATCATTAGCAATGACTACCGAGAAGATGCTATCGCTTTCGTTGAACATGTACTAAAATTTATCAATATTTACGTGATAATTCTTTATATCCCATACTAAAGCCATTAAAAACATCTGATGTGTTCCATTCACACAACTTTCTCTACAAACTATTGTTAAAAAAATTATTCCTTTATCTACATCGTGGTAATCGGCATATACATTAGCAAAAGTGATTTTATTAGTTCCTTAGAAGGGAAATCAGACAATAAACTGGCTAAAGTGAGTCAATTTTTTAAAAAGCCGGTCGCATTGTAAAAAAAAATTAAACTAGGCTTTCGTGAAAGGCCAGGAGTAAAATAAAAAAAGATGAAATGAAAGATGACCTTGCGTTTGAGAAAAGTTTAAGTGTCTTAAAGTTGCAGTCAAAATAAGGAATATCTCTGAAACAGTTAACTCTACAAAAAATGCATATGAAATGAAACGGTTTAGCAGTTATTCAAAACTCATCCAGAATGAAGAGGTCTTCAGAGGCTATTCCCAGGAAATTCAAGATATGGAGTTTATTATCATGCATATATATTTATTATGTGGTATTTTAATCAAAATTGGTAGAGCTATTTTAGGAAAAACAACATTTTTAAAAACAGTTTCATGTTAAGGGTAGTTTAGAGTAGAGGGATTTTGTTGAAAGTGTTCGTGTCGTATCCTTGAGAGATACTAAACACTAAATACCAAATTGGTATTTAATTGTCTTTTCGTTCTTAATCTACCTTATACAACAACACACACACACACAGATACACAGGCCATTTTCTAAAATGATTTTTTATTCAGACGTCTTCAAAACATGTAGCCATTTCCAGTGAAATCTCAGGTTTGAATTTTTGGGTGGACTAAATACCTTCTATATACACACTGTAGTTAGAGAAAGTAAAAAATACTTAGACGAAACTTGTTCCATGCTTACGTACGTCCAGCACGTAGGCACAGGAGGCCGCGCAGAGAATTTAATGTTACAGTTAATTGTGTATGGTGAAATTTTAAAAAAAATCTGAAGTGTTCCATTCACATGACTTTCTCTATATATCTGCAAAAAATTATTGTTAAAAAGCTGATGCCTCTATTTACTTCATGATCATCGAGAAACAATTAGCAGACATGGTCTTATTACTTGCTTCCTTGTAAGCAGAAGCAAAAAAAGGGAGTACCATAGGTTAAAGTGATAGTCAAAAGCTGGTTGCTATGTGACTGAAGTTCCCTTGTTTGTGTGGACACGAGTTGGCAAATTCCTGTATGAGAAAAGTATAAGTTTTTCAAGGCTGAAACCAAAATTAAGGAATATCTAAAAAAACAATCAACTCCACGAAAAAAAATTATATAACATAAATTGTGTGTTTCAATGTGCTCTACAATGTTTGTGTGGTAAGTTTTTGTCTATCTCTTACGATTTAGCAGTTGTACACAATTCCGTAAAATTCATCCAGAATAAAGTAGTATTCAGAGGCTATTCCCAGAAAATTCGAGATGTACATATTATTTGTCAGGTATATATATATATATATATATTTAATATATGGTATTTTCATCAAAATCGTTACAGCCATTTTTTAGGAAATCAAAATTTTCGAAAATTTTTCCATGTGAAGGGTAGTTTGGGGTGGGAAGATTTTCTTTAAAATCTTCGTGTCGCATCCTTGGAAGATACTGAACTTAAATACCAAGTTTGGTATTTAAGGGTCTTTTCAGACAGATATACACACGGACATTTTTCTAAAAATGCTTTTTTTTTTTTTTTTTTTTTGTATTCAGGGCGTCTTAAAACATATATTTCCGGTGAAATCTCGGTATTGAATTTTTGGGTGCATTACAATACCTTCTCTATACACTATGTATATAGTACGCATAGAGAAAGTAAAAACATGCATCATAGTTTTAGTGTTTGGGAGTTTGCTTTTCCAAAATTCGTATCTCAAATTGGTGAATCGAGGATTTCTCTCTGCTCTAGTTCGCCATTTCATTTCGTAATCTAAATCTGATCTCTCTTTCTCTCTATATCTCTCTCTCTCTCCGTCCACGGCCACCTGTGCGTACGTTTATAGATGTGTTTATGTGTATTCGTGAAAGTAATGTATACATTTTTGGAGATCCAAAACTGCACCCATGCTGATAACTAATTTATATAGGATTAAGTTTTTGTTAATTCCCTCATGAAAATATAAATGAATGCATATACCCTAAAGTGCGTAAATATTTTGACTATATTACACGGTCCAATAGCAGTGGAGGGGGCATCTTATCGCTGAAATACAAGAAAGATTCAAGCAGTTATAGAGCAACATTATATTTTATCTATTTGAGTCGTTCATCCACGCACTACAGTAGTAAAATGAACCCATTTTGGCAACATCAAATGCTCTCTTACACTGCAGCAGATTAGATTAGATTGCGTTCTGTAGGTTCATGGTGGCCAAACAGACCTTGAACATAGAAAACGTCAATGCATACAAAATTAAGTACACCAAGTATACAATATTTAAAATTCTCGCATTTCAGCTAACAATAAGTATCTTAAACGTGCAATATAACTTTGCTTTTAAACATTCGTGATGTAAATATATTTACTGTATTTTAATCAAAATCCTTAGAGCTATTTTTCAGAAAATCAACATTTTCAAAAATTGTTACATGTAAAAGTTAGCTTGTGGTGGGGACATTTTTGAAATTCTTCAAGTCGCACCTTTGGAAGATACTAAACATAAATACCAAGTTTGGTTTTTAGCGGACTATTGTTTTTGACCATGCGGTCTATAGACACATACGGACGTTTTTCTAAAATGATTTTTTGGACTCATCGAGATATCAAAACATGTATTTCCGGCGAAATCTCGGTATCAAAAATGTTTGTGGCACACGATTGCTTCTCTATTCACTATATACAGCGTACTACGGGCTAGAGAAAGTAAAAACTATTCTAACGCACTCCTAAATCTCGCAGTATGATATCTAGTAATGAAAAAGTGTTTTTCACTGCATTGCAGGCTAATTTTATGCATTCCTTAATTATAACATCTTGCAGAAAAGTCCCATCAGCGCAGATTTCAAGTAGATATGGCAAAATGCCACAGTAATTTGAAATTAATTAGAAGTGTAAATCATCGCCTAAATATAGTCTCTGAACAAACTGTTGTTAATAAGCTTATTATTTTATTTATTTCATGATAATCGAGAAAAATCTGATGTGTACCCTTCACATGACTTTCTCTACATCTCCGCAACAAATTACTCTTAAAAAGCGTATCCTTCTATTTACTTCATGCTAATTAGTAGAAAATTAGCAGAAATAGCCATTTAACTTGCTTCCTTGTAAGTAGCAGCAAAATAATGGGGTACCATAGGTTAAAGTGATAATCAAAAGCTGGTTGCTATGTCACTGAAGTTCCTTTGTTTGTATGGACACGAGTTGGTAAATTCCTGTATGAGAAAAGTATAAGTTTTTCAAAGCTGAAACCAAAAATAAGGAATATTTCAAAAACGATCAACTCCACGAACAAAAATGTGTATAACATAAATTGTGTGTTTTAACGTGCTCTACATTTTTTGTGTGTTAAGGTGTTAAGTTTTTTGTCCATCTCTTACGGTTGAATAGTTATGCAAAATTCATCCAGAATAAAGTAGTCTCCAGAGGCTATTCCCAGAAAATTCAATACATACATTTTATTTGTCAGCTAAATATCTTTAATATACGATTTTTTAATCAAAATAGATAGCCGTTTTTGAGAAAATCAAAAACATCGAAAAAAGTTCCATGTAATGGGTAGTTGGGAGAGGGATGAGTTTCTTGAAAATCTTCGTGTCGAATCCTTGGAAGATACCAAACCTAAATACCAAGTTTGGTTTTTAACGGACTTTTCGTTTTTGAGCTATGCAGCCCACAGACACACACACACAGACAGATGGACAGACACAGATACGGACATTTTTTTTTTTGGATTCAGAAGGCCTGAAAACATGTATTTCCAGTGAAATCTCGGTATCGAATTTTTGGGTGCATTATAGTACCTTCCCTATACACTATGTACATAGCGCGTATAGAGAAAGTAATAAAGCCACACCGAGTTACTTTGCATTGTGTACTTTTAATATCACCAAAATCATCATTTTTTTAACAAAGAGGGCCAGCAATCACTATAGTCGGATTCACGGAAAAAATTTCTTAACTTATTTTTTTTTTTTTAAACTGTTTTGTTTCTTACCAGGCTATGAAAATGCAGTATACGCAACGAAAAGTAAAGAATATATACCAAAATAAAAAATGAGATGTGTTCCATTCATATCACTTTCTCTACACCTCTACAACAAATTATTGTTAAAAAGCGTATGCTTCTATTTACTTCATGCTAATCGAGAAGAAATTAGTAGAAATAGTCTTATTATTTGCTTCCATGTAAGTAGAAGCGAAATAAGGGAGTATCGTAGCTAAAGTGATAGTCAAAAGCTGGTTGCTCTGTCACTTAAATTCCTTTTTTTGTATGGACAGGAGGAAAATAAAAGTTTTTTAAAGCTGAAACCAAACACAAGGAATATATTAAAAACGATCAGCTCCACGAAAAAAATGTATATAACATAAATTGTGTGCTTTAACGTGCTCAACATTTTTGGTTGTGGTAAGATCTTGTCCATCTCTTACGTTTTAGCAGTCATGCAAAATTCCGTAAAATTCAATCAGATTAAATTAGTCTTTAGAGACTATTCCCAGAAGATTCAAAATATACATTTCATTTTTAGAGAAATATCTTTAATATACGACATGTTAATCAAAATCGTTAGTCATTTTTGAGAAAATCAAAATGCTCGAAAAAATGTTCCTTGTAAAGGGTAGTTTGCTGTGGGAGACTTGTTCTCAAAATCTTCGTTTCGCATCCCTGGAAGATACTAAACCTAAATACCAAGTGTGGTATTTTATCGACTTTTCGTTTTTGAGTTATCGGTTCACAGACACACGGACACACACATAATCACGGACCTTTTTCTGAAGAAAAACATTTTTTTTGGATACAGGGGACTCTAAAACATATATTTCCGGTGAAATCTCGGTATCTAATTTTTGGTGGAATGCAATACCTTCTCTATACACTATGTATATAGTACGTGTAGAGAAAGTAAAGGAATCACTGAAAACAATATTTATTGAAAAAAATAAAATATGAATTGAAATTTAAATGAAACAGTCCCACGAAATGTGTCAGCCATCTTCCGAATCGAAAGCTACCGTAAAGAAGATGTTAAAATTTATCGATTAATTACATTACGATAGATGATTTTTACGTTTATAAAATCACATAGTTGTATATACATTTCTCCGTGTAGAAAATGCGTGTCAGTCAATGAGTTATGTAAATTAATATGACAAATTCAAGGAGTTCCCATTATATGTTGTCATCTCTTAATACAGAGTATAATTTCCTAAATTATATCAAACCTGCAAGAGATGTGTTTCCCTTTCATTCGGCTTGCCCGCCCCGTAATTGTTGGACAGAACTTGTCGGGGAACTTGTTAGAAGGGGTCGGCCCATAGCCAGGTATGAACATGAGGAAGTGGATGATACGAAAGGTAAGCGAAATTGATAATGGAAAGGTGATGATAGAGCAATTGTTGGAATGAGTGGCCGGGGAAACCGGAGGACGCGGAGGAAACCCGCGCAGACGCCGCGTCCATCATGAATCTCACATGTGGGCGCTTGTAATCGTACCTGGGCCGCCTGGATGGAAGGCGAGGGGTCTAATTACCTTTTCATACGGGTCAAATATACTATTTTACTTATAAAAAGGAGTATTTTTATAACCGTTGTTTCGTGTCATTCACGATATACTGTAAATGGTTTAATAGAAAGACTTTTTTTTATAAGAAACAAGCCAGTATGATTGGCCATGAATCCTTGACACACATTTTGTTTATATTAATGAGCTTCATGTGTTTGCTGTAGCAAGATTTTGTCTCAGTCTTATGGTTCAAAACTCGTTGAGATTGAAGAGGACTTCGGAGGCTATTTTGGAATATTAGATATACGTTTTATTTGTAACAAAAACATCCTAAGTATAGGGTATTTTAATCAACATATTTACAACTGTTGTTGGTAAAAGGAAAATTTTCGAGAACACTAGTTTATGGGGAGAAATGTTATTGAAAATCCTTGTGTCGCATCCTTGAAAGATATTGAACTTAAATACAAAGTTTGGTATATAATGTAATTTTCGGTTTGGGGCTATTCTGTACACACACGCACACATAGGAGCTTTTTTCTAACCTTTTAGGGGACCTCAAAACATATTTTTGATCACATCTCGTAATCGAATTTTTGGGTGGAATACAATACTTTCTCTACTTTCTATGGAGTCGGTACGTTGTAGAGAAATTAGTAAACATGTCTTTCTCTACCACTAATAATATAAACTTTAATAAAATCCTTAAATTTATTTTTACAGTACCGAAAATATCGCTACCATACTTCTCTGACAATTTTTTCCCACTAATTAAACATGAGCTCATTCCGTTATTTATTCATATTAAGAGCGTCGATTTTCAACATAGATCTTACATTAAAATTTTGAAAATGCAGTGTCTTAAAATACCAATTTTGACATATATCTGACTTAACGTTTTGAAGTTCTCTTGTTTCGACACACACATTCAGAGTTTAGTTCAGAGACTTCAAAACATGTATTTCTGGTCGAATCCATTTATGGGAATTTTAATGAATTCAACGTTTAATTACCTACTAAAAGTGGATGCTATAGAAAGTACATTATAGAAATAAGGTTTCATAATAAAGTTTTAAACGAAATATTTTTCTTTGCATTAATATGGCTCTTTAATAAGATATACTTTCCATCTGTGTTTAAAACTTCCTGCTTTGCCGGCATGTTGCCATGGTAGCTCAGTGGAAGAGCAACCGGCTAGAGACTGGGAGATCCGTGCTTCAAATCCAGGCTATGGCATCGAATTTTTCAGTCTGACTCTACCTACCCAACTCCTGTCCTATACACGGCTTGTGTGAAAAAACAAATAAACCAATTCCTGAAAAGAAATTTAAAGTTCAATTTTTTAAAGAAAAAACATCAAAAAAGCTACGGCAGAGTATTGTAAAAGAAACAGAAGTATATGGGAATTGTTAAGCCAGACCTAACCTAAAATTTCCCAAACTTCTGATCAGAGTTCGTAAGGGAAGAGGTTCCTAATTGGTTCGTTGTATATTATTTGGTAAGCTTATGGTATATAGTCAGTAATTCAATTGCCTCTGTGGCTAAGTGATCAGGCTTCTGGCCTCTCAGCTCAGTGGTACCATGTTCAATATATGGCTGACGAGATGCAATTATTTGCTTAATTAGAATCATTACCTGCCCTTCACAGAGTTTCGCAGTATGAGCGTGGGAGTAAATACGATCGTATTTAATGTCGGAAATGAATAAAAATCAATGAAATAACCTTTAAACAGCGAATAAAAGCACTGTCAGTTGTTCAAGCCAACGCGCTGATATGACTATGAAGGTTAAAGGGGATATACAATAATAATAATAATAATAATAATAATAATAATAGTAATAATTGTAATAATAATAGTAATAATAATAATAAATTAACCAGCAACCAATTTACAGTTTCATTTGTAGCCAATAAGGGTACATATCTGGAAAAATACTTATTTTTAAACTGCACGTAAATGCAATTTTTTTCTCTCTTTACTCTCTACATAATAATAAGGTATTGCATTCCACCCAAAAAATTGATTCAGAGGTTTAATCATAAATACATAATTTAGCGACCCCTACATAAAAATAAATAAATAAATAATCTATTTTTAGAAAATGGTTCCGTGTGTGTGTTCGTAAACCGATGACTAAAAATGAAAAGTCGGTGAAATACCAAACTAGCATTTAGAATTAGTATCTTCGAAAAATGCAACACGAAGATTTTGAGGAAAATGGCACCAATCCAAACTACCCTTTTTATGGAAAAAAATTAGAAAACATTTTTTTCAAAAATGGCTCTACCGATTTTAATTAAAATTGATATTTAACATATTTTCATGAAAAAAATGCACATTTTGAATTTTCTGGGAATAGTCTCTGAAGTACTCTTTATCATGAATGACTTTTGCATAAATGGTAAACCGTATGAAATAGATAAAATATTCCTACATAGAACTGCAATTTATGGCATATACATGTTTTTCGTGGATATTCCTTGTTATTGATTTCAGCTTTAAGATACTAAAACTTTTGTCATACAGAAACATGTCAACTACTGGCCATGAAAAGGAACCGATTTCAATCACATAGCAACCAGCTTTTAAAACATTTGATTATTGTTTTAACCTAGTGAATTCCCTTATTTCCCATCTACTAATACATTCCCTTATTTCCCTCCCCTTCTAATAAGACCATTTCTACTTATGTGTACCTCGGTTAGCATGAAATTGAAAGAAGAATAAGCTTTCTAACAATAATTTGTTACATAAATGTTGAGAAAGTCACGTGAATGGAACACATTACATTTTTAAAATAAAAAATTAGTACCGAACAATAAACATTTTATGAATTTCTCTTTTATCGAGATATAATTGTAATGTTTCTTTACATGAAGATACTGAAAATATTCTATATTTTTTATAGTATTGTCAAAAATGTTTATTTATGTTTTTTAAAGTTAAACTTTGAAGCCGAAAAGAATCAGGAACGAACTCGTTAAAAATAAGGGTTGAGGATTTCCTTTGAGGAACCTAATTCTGCATTTGAGAAATGTACTTATTATTTCGGTTTTACAGTTAATAATAGTCTCAATTTTTGTTGCCATTTTAGATAATTGATGCAGTGAATAAAATATTTTTTCAAGTTAGGATCCAATTAATGATTTATATTATTCGCAATATCGCTACACATTGAAGTACTTTTGAAGTTTAATATAGAATTACTGAATTGTACATGTCAATTTGTATTTATCTTCTTAAAGCTCAAATGAATCGCTTTTATGAATTTGATATTTTTCCGCCAATATTTTTAGCACGAATACACATAAAAAATATCGAAATGCACAATTTGTTTGAAATTTACGTTTCATGCTCCAGTAATGAATTCACCTAATTTTAAAATAAGTTATACAGATATAATTTTTTGTATTTTCTCTAAACGTATTATGTACTTATCTAGTGATAAAGAAGGTATTTTATTCCAACCGAAAATTATATACCGAGATTTTACCGGCAATATATATATATATATATATATATGTGTGTGTGTGTGTTTTCAGGCCCCCCAAGTTCAAAAAACCATTTTTAGACCAGTGTGTGTGGAAAGCATACGGAAAAGCGAAAATATGTTAAATACCAACTTGGCACTTAAGTATAGTATGCTTCTAGAATGCGACACGAAGATTATCAAGTAAACTTCCCCACGCCAAACTAACCTATAATTGAAAAATGTTATGAAAATTTTGTTTCCTGAAACAGTGGCTCTAACGATTTTGATTAAGATACCGTAACTATATTAAAGATATTTAAACCACGAATAAAATGTATATTTTGAATTTTTCTGGGAATAGTCTCTAAAGACCTCTTCATTCAGGATGCATTTTGTGTAACTGATAAACTTTTCTACAGATGTAAAAAAAAAGCTTCCCAAGTAAAGCGAAAAAAATGTGAAAAATATATTTCCATAATTTGGAAAATAAAACCCAACCAAAATTAGCAATAAGGGATGTGACACTTTTTGGATAAGCATCATTGAGGGGAGGATGCACCGTGGCTGAGTGGTTAGACCGTTCGTCTCTCATCTAGGAAACACGGGTTCAATCCCAAGCGCCCGCGTGTAGTATTCTGAGTGGGTTTTCTCCGGGTCCTCAGGTTTCCCAATTGCTCCATTATCACTTTTCCAATTATCAATTTCGCTTACATTTCCTATCGTTCACTTCCTCGTGTTCATGCCTGGCTACGGGCCGACTCCTCGTAACAGGTTTTTTATTCTGTGGTCTCGTGCCGAAGGCTCGCCTACAGGCTTCTGACCCCTCCTAGGCATTAGTTTGTAATTTTTAGGGGTCCTACAAATACAGGGAGGGTAGGCCGATAACGAAATGAAACTAGAGAGGGGGCCGAGTTGGAATTATCTTCTAAGCGCAGTAGGAATACGAATATTATAAACTCCGCACTCGTACAAAGTAAAACATCAAATGCATTTATATTGTTAACATTTATAATACAGGGGATGTAAAACGAATACTGCCGGTGAAACGTCGGCATCGAATTTTTGTGTGGAGCGTAATACTTTCTCTACCTACGTAGCACGTACAGTGTAGAGAAAATGAAAAGCCGAGCTTACGTTTGAATGACTTTCACTGTCTATTTTTCAACAAACTTTTCTCACAAGAGCTTCTTGTTCTAATCAATATTAACATTAGCAGATATTCTTTTACTACATTTTTCATAGAGGTTCATGGGGAAATAAGGGAGTACACTAAGCTAAAATGGCCGTCATATTTTATGAGCCTATAGCCTTGAAACTCCGTTACATTTCCAAGCCCAGACTGAAAAAAGAAAAACGAATGACGATCTCTCACTTGAAAATTATAAGTGATAAGGAAAATCTCGGTATTGGTTAACTACACTAAGTGTATGACAAATGTGTTGTAACAGTGCTACATTTTTGTGTGGGGAAGATTATTTTATCTTTTATGATATATCAGATATACAAAAGGCATCCAGAATGACCAGGCTATTCGCAGAAAATTTGTTATTTATCATAATCGCGTTTTCGTTTCAAGCTCTGCTTTTCAAAGACATACAGACGGATGTTCGCACCTCTAAAATGGTTTTATTGGATCCTCCAAACATGAATTTTCGTGAAAATATCAGTATAGATTATTTTGTGGAATTCAATACTTTCTCTACTAATTATGTAAATTGTATGTGCCAGAGAAAGCCAAAGAAAACCTTCGCAGAAATAGCACATTACACGCTTCACTATGCATGTAATACTAAAGGAATAGGGAAGTAAAACTTAAAGAAGCAGACGTTATATGCATTCAAAAGCAAGAAACAACTAAATGCCGATTGCGCTTTTAAAAGGACGAAAAAGTGTTGAACTAATTGAACAATTAATAGGGGATATCTAAAATAACCAATGATACTCAACAGTTTTGAAATAAGATTTGTGATTTAAAAACATCCACATTGTTTTTGCTAACTTGTGTATCCATATGCGTTTTTCTTGACGCTTAATGCTTGCCAGTTTTACAGCATTTCATTTAATGCTTGCAGGCATTCCCAGAAAATTCAAGATGCCTATTTGTCGTATAAGTATCGTTAATGTTTGATATTTTAAATGTAAAGAATAGTGGGAGTTGAAGTGTTTGGCTTGAAAATCTTCCTGTCGCATGCTTAACAGATACTAAAGATAAATACCAAGTTTTGATTTATTGACCTGTTGTTTTTGAGCTCAGACACATGAGCCTTTATCTAAAAATGCTTTGTTTTTATTATTATTATTATTATTCATTGGTCCTAAAACACGCTGATATCTCTGTATCGAATTGTTGCATGGAATGTAATACCTTCCCTACTTTCCATCTACGTGGTAGAAAAAGTAATAATAGACAGCCAGTCTGCTTATAACGACACGATAGTATTCCATACTTATTCGAAAACCTTTGGTAACTTTTGTAAAGGAAACTTGATATATTTCCTCGTTGCCCAAGTATACTAGGTAACACAAGGGAAAGTGTTGCCCAGTTTAACAAGATAAATAAGTAAACTATATTTTAGAATTAACTACTGATAGTTCTATCTAGGAGCTATTTGCCATTTTCAAAACGTTAACTTTCCGATTCGGGAGTGAAGAATTTTAATATTTTTCACTTTCACATTATTTATTTTATACTGATATACGGGATCTCCTTATTTTATTAAAACAATGAATTTTTCTAATAAATAACCACGAAACCAAGGAAACGGTACGAAGATCCTAAACGTTTTCTTTTTTTATTACTTAGCATATTAGTAGACTATTTCGGTAACTATTTATCAGCTAAAAGAAACATCTCATTCAAATATTTATTCCTTTCCAGAGTTTAGAAAATTTAAGAGCGGAAATCTAAAATACAATATTCATCGACATTGCATACACATTGGTATGAATATCATTAGTGTTTTCATTTGTATGTTATAGAGCCCATTTAACTATAGTTACAAGAGGATTTAATAGCCACCCTTGAAAAGCCATCTGGTATCTTATAATTCCACCAATTTTAAAAAAAAAATATTTCAATATGAAGATGCATTTATATATAATTTTAAAGGAAATGTTTTAAATCTGAATCTAAAAGATAAATCAGGACTTCCTTCCAACCCTATAGATAAAAAATTAAAGTTTAGTTACTTCTACAATCAAGGTTGTTTCATGATTATCAATTTATATTATCTATTTTTGTACGACTGTCATATTGTTAGTTCGGTTCTATAGTTATTTTTGCTAATATTAATAATTTTCTGCTTCTGTGCGAGTACGCTTTACTAATAAAGGGATCGAAAGAAATCGAAATCTACAAGATCGAAGCTGACTTTCACAAAATAAATGCTTGTTCCGGGTGCTTTATGTTATTTTATTGCGATATGTTATGGCCTTTTCGAATACAGAGCAGAGCCATTGGGCTAAACGAAGCTCTAAAACAGTAGTGAAAAGATATAACTAACATCCGCCTATATTTTGTTACTTTATGTAACTTTCAAACGAAGTAACTTGGAGCATTTGACTGTTTCCATCATTTTAAGCGTGAAAAAGCGTATTATAAACTCGGTGCATTTTCCAGTTTACCTTGGAAGCGGTTGTCCTGTTGCAAGCTCGGCGAGCAGAGAACCGTTTACCGAAACGCGAACACCACCACTGAATGAAGCAGCAGCTATACGGAGAGACGTCATGAGCGTCGTGACGCCGAACGTCGACTGAGCGGCTTGCGCGAAGGTACACCACAAAACTTTGTGCCGCGCAGGTCAGAGGGAGCTGGTTAGCGTCTTCTCGATGGTCATTGCTAATGACTCCAAGGGAGGCATGTCGTTTTCACTTTTGAGAACGTACGTAAAGAATAGCAGCGTAAAGATGATCAAAAGTTGTCCTCCAACTTCTGGAACCACTCGGGAAAACACTTACCTGGCAAAAACTTTCCAAAAGTGAGTAACGATAACCGTGTAAATGGGTTATCGCAGTATCGAAGAAACTTCGGGAAAACCAGCAAAAGCTGTTTTCACTCTTTCCGAGATTCTATTGGTACGTGGTTTCTAGAAGTTCTTGCGGAAAAGTGATTATTACTTTATCTACTTAATACATAGTACATGAATAGAGATGGTATTGCACTCTATTCAAACATTCGATACCGAGATATCACTGAAAATAAACATTTTAGGATCCCCTGCTTCCAAAAAAATCCAATCTGTTCCTTTCAAATGACTTTCTCTTTACCTCTGTAACAAATCGTTGTTAAAAAGCTTATTCTTCTATCTACATCATGCTAATCGAGATAATCATTAGCAGAAATTGTTCTTACTACTTGGCCAATTGCAACTAGAAGGTAAAAAATCTAATGCGTTCCATTCACATGATATCCTCTAGAGCTTTGGCAAACAAACCTTTTATTCAAAACATAGATTTAATATCTACGTCATTCTAATCTTCATAAAATAAACAAAATCATTTTATTACTAGCTTCCTTGTAATTAGAAGGGAAATAAAAAAGTGCACAGGCTAAAGCGACAATTTCGTCCTTTAAAAGTCGGTCGTTATATGAAACAAATGGCATTGCCATCTATTTGCTTTCCAGGAGTAAAAATATGTCTTCCCATTTCAGAAAAGTTTAAGTGGCTAAAAACGAAACTAATCATCCGGAATATCTCGAAAACGGTTAACGCTTAAAAAAATGTAAATAATATAAATTGTGTATTTTAATGACATCTACATCTTTTTGTTTAGTAAGTTTTTGTATCTCTTACGGTTTTCCAGTTATACAAAGTCATCCAGAATGAAGATGTCTTCAGAGGCTATCCTCAGAAAATCCAAAATATACATTTCGTTTTTCATAAAAATATCTTAAACACACGGAATTTAAATTAAAGTCGGTAGAGCCATTTTTGAGAACATCAAAATCTTCGAAAAATGTTCCATGTAAAGCGTACTTGGGGGTGAGGAATTTTCTTGAAAAACTTCGTGTCGCAACCTTGGAAGGTACCAAATTTATACACCAAGTTTGTTATTTAATGGTCTTTTCGTTTATGAGCTATGCTGTCCAAGTATTCAAACGGACCTTTTCCTAAAAATGTTTTTTTTTTGTATTCGGGGGGACCGAAAATCCTCACACTCCAATCTACCTTCACATGGAAAAAATTTTAAAAATGTTGATTTTCTCAAAAAGTTCTAATGATTCCGATTAAAATACCGTATAATAGAGATATTTACATGACATAAAAAGATTTAGAATTTTCTGGAAATAGCCTGTAAGAGCATTTTTATTCTGGATGACTTTTACGTAACTGGTAAACCGTAAGAGATAGCCTAAAACTTACTACAAAAAATGTAAATCTTGTTAAAACATACAGTTTCTGTCATTTTTTTTCGTGGAGTAGACAATTTCCGAGATTTTCACTGATATTAGTTTCGGCTCCAAAATAAATACAGGGTGTATATAAATGAATATCGGGGTTTTAACTCTTTATAATATTTATTACATTCAACTTACATTATGAATCGTATGTCAAATGAAAAAGCAACTCAATCAGTTTTACCAAGAAGCTTTTAAATGTTCAATGTGACTACCCTTTGTCACAGGGCACACATGAAGTTTATAGCCGAGTTCTTCCCAAACGTTGATAAGTGTGTATTCAGTAATTGTAGCAACAGCTGCTTAAATCCAGTTTCTTAATCCAGGGAGTTCAGCTGGTAGTGGAGGCACGTACACACGATCCTTGATGAAGCCCCAAAGGTAAAAATCGCATGGCGTTAGGTCAGGACAACGTGGAGCTCATGCATAGCAAGTCCTGTCATTGGGGCCCTTGCAACCTATCCAGCGCTCGGGTACAGTGACGTTCAACCAATCGCGTACTTCGTTATGCCAGTGAGGTGGCGCACCATCCTGCTGGAAAATGAAGTTCTGTGGCTCATTTTCTTCCAACTGAGGGAAGAGCCATTGCTCTAGTGTATCAAGGTAAGAAGTGCCAGGTACAGTAGGTTCACCAAAAACGAAAGGCCCATAAACTTTTCGCCGGGATAAGGCACAAAAAACATTCACTTTAGGGGAATCTCGTTGCATTTGTACCATCTCGTGAGGATTTTCTGAGTCCCAGATGCGCACATTATGAGTGTTAACATGTCCACTAAGGTGAAAGGACGATTCATCACTGAAGACAACACGATCCACAAAATCGTAATGAAACAACATGTCGTTTGCGAATTTGGCACGTAATCCGTGGTCTGTCGGCTTTAGAGCCTGTAATAATTGTAAAAGGTAAGGACATAGCTGTAAGCGTTTTCTTACAATTTTCCAAACAGTCGACACAGGAATTTGTAATTCACGACTAGCCTTCCGGACTGATTTCTTTGGGCTACCAGTGAACGACTCTCTCACTCGCTCAACAGTCTCTTCACTTACTCCTGGTCGTCTCGTGCTCTTCCCTTTACAAAGGTAGCCGGTATCTTCAAACTGATTATACCATCTACGAATTTTCTTATCACTAGGAGGATCACAACCGAACTTACTACGGAACGCACGTTGCACAGTAAATCCAGAATCGGTCTTTGCAAACTGTAAAACACAAAACGCTTTCTGTTTACTAGTCGCCATCTTTGCTACTACCGCTGTCTAGTGGATTGCGGCAGAAACATTGCACGCACATACGCACTTGTGCCAACAAACAAAACTGTTTAAGTTTCTTTTTCATTTGACATATCATTCATAACTGTAAGTTGAATGCAATAAATATTATAAAGAGTTAAAACCCTGATATTCATTTATGTACACCCTGTATTTCTCTTGCGAGAATTTTTTAACTTCTGTCTGAGTAAAGAAACAAATTTCAGTCACATAGCAAGCGACTTTTAAAAGATTTGACTGTGCTTTAGCCTTGTGTATATTCCCTTATTTTCTCTCTACATGCAAGGAAGCAAGTAATATGACCATTTTTGGTTATGCTTATCTCGATTAGTATAAAGTAGATAGAAGAATAACCTATTGAACAATAATTATTACAGAGAGAAAGTCATGTGAACGGAACATAATATATTTTTCTGATTTAACATATTGCATGCGTTTTTTTGTGTGTATTGTACCTCTGAGGTAGTCTAGGAATACCTTAAGAGGATAAGGATAAGCAGCTCACAGACCGATGTGTAACATTTACCTTTTCCTATTTATTTCAGTTATCATCAACAGCTCAAGTGATTGATGAAGAAATGCCCCTCCCACCTACCGTTGGTCTGGATAGCTCTGTTGGTTTAGCACTGGCCTTCTAAACCCAAGCTCAGGCGTTCAGACCCACCACGGACCGATGTTTTTTAAATGTGTTAAAAAGCTACAGCCCCCATGTCAGTAGATTTACTGGTATGTTAAAGAATCTCTGCGGGATGAAATTCCGGCACACAGGTAACGCTGATATGATCTTGGCAATTGGCAGCATCGTTAACAAACAACATCTTTCATTACTCCTCTCTCTCTCTTTCTCATTGTTCCATCCCTTCATCGTTCTTGCCTCTCTTACTCTCTCTCTCTCTCTTTCTGAGGAACCTGCATGGCTTGAGATGTGATAACAATACCAATAAAATTCAGTCTTACTTTCTCTACAATTTTTACTTTCTCTACACGTACTATGTACATAGTGTATAGAGATGTTATTGCACTCCACCCAAAAATTCGATACAAAGATTTCACCGGAAATATATGTTTTAGGGTATCCTGTATCCAAAAAAGCATTTTCACAAAATGTGTGTGTGTGTTTGTCTGTGAACACGATAACTCAAAAACGAAAAATCGGTAAAATACCAAACTTGGTATTTAAGCATAGTATCTTCCAGGGATGCGATCGAAGATTTTGAGAAAAAATCTCCCCCACACCCCAACTATCCTTTACATGGAACTTTTTTCAAAATTTTTGATTTTCTCAAAAATGGCTCTAACGATTTTGATTAAAATATCGTATACTAAAGATATTTACCCGACAAATAAAATGTGTATTTTGAATTTTCTGGGAATAGCCTCTGAAGACTACTTTATTCTGAATGAATTTTACGGAATTTTATAACTGCTAAGCTGTAAGAGAGAGACTAAAACTCACCACAGCAAAATGTAGAGCACCTTAAAATACACAATTTATGTTACATACATTTTTTTCGTGGAGTTGATTGTTTTATTTATTTATTTTTTTTTTTTTTTTAGATATTCCCTGTTTTTTGTTTGAGCTTTAAAAAAAAATTATACTTATCTCAACAGGAGTTTGTCAACTCCTGTCCATACAAACAAAGGAACTTCAGTCATATAGCAATCTCCTTTTGACTAACACTTTAACTTATGGTACTCCCTTGTTTCGCTTCTACTTATAAGCAAGCAAGTAATAAGACTATTTCTGCTAATTTTTTCTCGATTAGCATGAAGTAAATAGAAGCATAAGCTTTTTAACAATAATGTGTTGCAGAGATGTAGAGAAAGTCATGTGAATGGAACACATCAGATTTTTTCATTTCTAACCAAAATTTGGTTTCGATATTTACTGAAGTACATGTTTTCAAGTCCCCTCAGTGAAAAAAGGTATTTTGTAAAAGACGACGCACTGAAATACTAAGTTTACTGTTCATACAGGTTATTTTTCAGCGTTCATGCAAGGACCATAGGCTCTCTTGAACAACTTCTAAAAGCCAAAATAACGGAGAATTAACTCTCCTTTTTAATGTTCAGAATAATGAAAGAAAAGTACAGTGCACATATTCTGGCAAATTTTGACTTTATTAATCTTATATTGTTTTTAAATTCCACTGAATTTTCAATTGTATTCGTATATGTTATTTTAAAAATTATTCTACAACCATTTTGGAGAGTAAATTTGTAAAGAATCCCTGATAGCGTGACTGTCATACGTATGACTTAAACTGACGCAGAAATAAATTTATGAACTCATAAATCTGACATGTTAATATGAAAATATCAGGCAGTGCCGAACAGCCGCTCCCCATGGTCTCGATCGCCAAGGTGTATCGCTTTGGTGCTTCGTAGCGGAGGGGATCGTGGGTCCGAGTTCCGCCTTGGGAATGGGTGTTATATGTTTGTGTATCTGTGTGTGTATAAAAGAAGAAAACAAAGTATAAAAAAATAGGTAAATAAAAGTAGGGTATACAGCGCCGGAGTCCCGACCAGACTCCGGAACTGTATTTTAAATAGAAAAACATAAATAAATATAAAAACAGGCCAGTGATTAGATCCATGCCTCTCATCTAGGCGGCCCAGGTTTCATCTCAGGGAATAGATCTGTGGCGTCAGGATGGGTTTTCTCGGTCATTCATTCCATCAATTGTTTTACAAGTTTCTTCATTTCACTGTCATTTCATATCCTCCATCTCTTCACTTATACCAGACTTCGGGCTGAACACCCATCCCTGGTTTTCTTTCTGATCCAGAGCCTGTGCTACTCAAAAGCATCTGAGCCCCAAGCGCTGCCTTGTTAAGTCCTGGGGGAGGAGTGAGTCCTCCATACGAGGGAGGTTAAGAGCGAAAGAGGAGGGAAATATTTACAATAAAATGTCGCAATTCCTGACTTTCACATCCTTTTTTCCTCCGTCAATCAAACCCATTTCACGTAGCATAGCAAAACATTTTCTTTGCAAACTGCATATATTGTAGTCTTGTAAGATCGATGTATTTACAAAAAAAAAAATCTGATGTGTTCCATTCTCTACATCTCTGCAACAAATTATTATTAAAAAGCTTATGCTTCTATTTACTTCATGTTAATCGAAAAAATTAACAGAAATAAACTTATTACATGCTTCCTTGTAAGTAGAATCGAAATAAGGGAGTACCGTAGGTTAAAGTGATAGTCCAAAGCTGGTTTCAATGTGACTGAAGTTCCTTTGTTTTTATGAATGGGAGTTGAGAAATTCCTGTATGAGAAAAGTATAAGTTCTTTAAAGTTGAAACCAATGACAAAGAATGGCTGAAAAACGACCAACTCCACGAAAAAATGTATATAACATAAGTTGTGTGTTTTATCATGATCTCCATTTTTGTGTATTAAGTTTTTGTCTATCTCTTACGGTTTACCAGCTATGCAAAATTCAATAATAAAGAATAAAAAGGTCTTTAGAGGCTATTCCCGGAAAAAATTCAAGATATATATTTTATTTGGCACGTAAATATCTTTAATATTCTTATTAGCATCTGTATTAGGCTTATTATAATCATTAAATGTTATTTACGACATCGACTTTTAAACATACTTTAGAAGGTTTTGTAACTGGGAGCTGAATATTTTCTTAGGGATGTAGAAATGTGATAATGGATAATAGTGTATAATACATAAACGTACCATGGGGATGGAACGTGCAAGACTTCTCCAGGAAATGAAGAATTTTTCAGAGTTGAAAACAGCAAAACCACATTCACAATCTCGGATAGAAGATGCAAATCTATGTTTAGTAATCGAATGTGTTAGTAAAGTAGATTTGAAAACCTTTAAGGCATAATTCCTGTACCAAATTTACTCTTCACTGTGGCAGGTTTTACAGTGCAGCACTGCGAGGCAACCGACTCCTATACCTTTGCAGTGCGGTACAGTATCTCTGATGACGCAGACTTCGGAGACGCCTGCCCTTCACTGTGGCAGGTTTTACAGTGCAGCACTGCGAGGCAACCGACTCCTATACCTTTGCAGTGCGGTACAGTATCTCTGATGACGCAGACTTCGGAGACGCCTGCCCTAGACATTTTCCATGTCGTTTGCTTGGGATTTTGATGCAACAGCAAATATTGCTAAACGAACCATGGATGTCGTTCAGAAAAACATCAGTGATGTCTGGATTGACTGGCTAGAAAACTCTTCAGACTTACATAGTATTGAGAATTTGTGGGCTAGACAGCAGGATAGCGTATTCAGACAACCCAAACCTTGCAACAAAGAGCGACTCGAAGAAAGAGTGAAGGAAGAATGGAAATGGAATCAATTGACCAAGAAACAACCATGACTTTGGTAGAAAGTTTGGAGTGTTATAGTAATGATTTTCATCACAGAAAATACAAAAAGTCATAGTCATTAATCAAAAGATGTATCTTTAAGGTAGTATAGCTATAAAATTAATATGTATTTATTTTTGACAAGTTAATTCAAAATATGGGGGGATGAGAAACTTTGAACATTTGTTTATGAACGCTAATGCTTGTCTTTGTACTATAATGTTCATATTATATTGTTCACAAGTTTCAGCAAGTTCAAAAACAGATTTTTGTGGAACATACCTACTCATTATTTTAGATATTAATCATCTGCAAATTATGACGACGATTATTCTTTGCTGTTTCAAACTCTATATTCATTAATTATTCAATTCTCACAATATATTTTCAATATAAATGCTAAAAAATGAAGGTGAGAAAGATCATCTTTGTCTGGAAACTTGATTACATTAATTTTGTAGAGGATTTTACCATGGTTTCTTATACTATTTTTATTTGATAGTAGAAACACTGTATTATTTTTATGATTTGAGTGAGTATTCTCTTTTTATAGTATTTGCAATATATTGCACCGGTTTACTTTGCCAACGTGTTATATATGTGAGTATTCTTAAATGTTATAACATTGTTTTCGTTCTGGTAAACACAGTAGAGGTATCTGTTAGTTATTTTTTCTAAATAAATATTAGAAGATATTTGTTTTCGTATTTTATATGCTGGTTTATTAAAATGCCCAGTGAGCCAAAAACCTCCGAACCGTGTGCGCGATGTTTTTCATTGGGCGTGTGAGCACATGCCTCAGCACTCTGCTGTAAACAAGGTCAAGCTTATGACGCAGTTTTACTCTGCTCTGGAAGTGCAATATTGATTTGACAGTGATATAGTTTAGTTCAGATATTACGAGTGATTTATTATTTTCTACTGTACTTAGTCACAAAGTGTATTATGGCTCGGTATATGTTTTCTACTGAATAGCGAGTATTTATTTATGATTCGTATGTGTTCAGTCAGCTTGCCAAGTGAAAATACGATTTCAGAATATACGCGAATACCCCCATTTTTACGTTCTCTATACGCACTATGTACATAGTGTATAGAGAAGGTATTGCACTCCACCCAAAAGTTCGTACCGAGATTTCACCGGAAATATATGTTTTAGGGTCCCCTTTATCTAAAAAACCATTTTCAGAAAAAGGTGCATATGTGTGTGTCCAAATAGCAAACTTGATAATTAAGTTTAGTATTTCTAGGGATGCAACACGAAAATTTTGAGAAAAATCCCCCCACTCCCAATTACCCTTTACCTGGAACTTTTTTCGAACATTTTGATCTTCTAAAAAATAGCTCTAACGATTTTGTTTAAAATATTTACCTGACAAATAAAATGCATATAGTGAATTTTCCGGGAATAGCCTCTGAGAGTACTTTATTTTGGATGAATTTTACAGAATTTTGCATAACTACTAAACTGTAAGGGATAGACAAAAACTTACTACAGGAAAAATGTAGACCACGTTAAAACACACAATTTATGTTGTATACATTTTTTTTCGTGGAGTTCATCGTTTTTTAGACATTCCTTGTTTTTGGTTTCTGCTTTGAGAAACTTATACTTTTCTCATACAGGGATTTGTCAACTGCTGTCCATACAAACAAAGGAACTTCAGTCACATAGCAACCAGCTATTGACTATCATCTTAACGTATGGTACTCTCTTATTTCGCTTCTACTTACAAGGAAGCAAGTAATAAACTGCTAATTTTTTTTCTGATTAGCATGAAGTAAATAGAAGTATAAGCTTTTTAAGAATAATTTGCTGCAGAGATGTAGAGAAAGGCATATGAATGGTACACATCAGATTTTTAGAGAAGTAACACACAAAGAGCGTGCAATAGTTCTACATCCACTCTTTAGATGAGAACAATTGAATGTTCTATTTATAGAGATTTGTGACCCTCTTGATTCCCTAACCCAACTGCAATTTTTATCTCTGAGGTAAATTAAACCATAAAGTGTACAAGAATAACCCACACACTCCGGAGGAATTAAAACAAAATATCCGCCAGGAAATTGCCAGCATTTCTCAAGGTGAACCACGGCGAGTGATGGATACTTTCCTAAACAGATGCCAAAAATGTAGCGAAAACGACGGTGGTCAGTTTCGGCATTTCCTTTCATATAGTTAAGTAAAGTCTTTAAAAGTAGTTTTAAAAATGTTGTATGGTTTCATCCGCAGCTTTCTATGATAGCGACAGGTGGAAACGAGCGCCGAGGACGCGGACAGAAAAAAACACCCTGAAACGGGTAGTACTTTCTTGACTCACTCGCTAGGATTCAATGTAAAAACCACGTGTAGAAGTTAAAAGTGAGGAGAATAGAGCATTCAAACAAATAAAACAAACATAAAGTGGAATTAGCATACATTGTTTGCTAAGGGACATGTTCAAAGGAATTATTCATGGAAAAGAGATTAATGGCAGAACAAAGTATTATAGAAACGTTAAGATAATTAGCAGTTTGTGGAGATGGAAAGGAAAATAGATAAGAGGAAAATCTGAGAATGTTGGGTTTGCACCTTATACTGATCAACAGAAAGCATCTACATTCTATTCCAGTTTTATAATTATTTATAGCAGATAATACAAGTGTATCATACTTTTCTACACTGTCGTCATCTATTAAAATGTACCTTTACTGTCAACTACTCAAGATGTTTACAATTGCAACTAAGGAGCTAACAAAAATACTATTTTTATTTTATCTACTTCGTACATAGTACATGTAGAGAAGAAATTGTACTCCGATCAAATATTACATAACGATATTTCACCGGAAATACACATTTTAGAGTCTCCTGAATTCAAAACAAAAGTTTTAAAACAAGGTCAGCACGTGTGTGTGTGTGTGTGTGTGTGTGTGTGTGTGTGTGTGTGTGTGTGTGTGAGAACAGCATGACCAAGAAACGAAAAGTCGCTTAAATACCAACCTTGTTGTTTAAATGTAATATCTTCCAAAGGTACGGCACGTAGATTTTCAAGAAAATCACACATCCCAAACTGTTCTTTATATGAAAACCTGTTCAAAAAAAATTATTCTCTCAAAATTGGCTCTAACGACTTTTTATTAAAGCACTATACATTTAAGGTATCTACATGGTAAATAAAATGTATGCATTGAAATTTTTGGGAATAGTCGGTTCAATCTAAACGATACGCAAAAACTTACCACACAAAACGTGTAAATATCGTTAAATTTATGGCTATATGTACACACTTTTTGGAATAAACCATTTCCGAGATATTCGTTGTCGTTGGTATTAAATTACTCGATATTGAATTTCTCTCAAAGCGAAACACGCAGCTGTATTACTTTTGTTTTACTCCTGACAATGCCTTAGCGGCAAGCGTTTAAGCATTTTACAATCGTTTTAGCCCAGTCTGTTCCCTTATACCTATTAAGGATTAAGTAATATATACATTTCTGCTAATGTTTATCTTGATTACATGAAGTAGAGAGTAGAACAACCTTTTGTAAGAATAATTTTTGCAGAATAGGTAGGAAAATACATGTGAATGGAACATATCCATTTTTTTATTTTATAACTCTAATTATAAGCAATCTTTTTTCTCAGGAAATATTAATTTTAAAGGTATGAATATGCTTTATATTTTATATGAGGAAATTATCCCCAGTATTATTAATTTATCTATACGCACTATGTACACAGTGTATAGAGAAGGTATTGCATTCCACCCAAAAATTCGATACGAAATTTCACCGGAAATACATGTTTTGAGTCCCCCTGAATCCAAAAGAAGCATTTTTAGAAAAATGTCCGTGTGTGTCTGTCTGTCTGTGTATGTGTGTGTGTGTGTGTGTGTCTGTGAGCAGCATAGCTCAAAAACGAAAAGACCGTTAAATACCAAACTTGGTATTTAAGTTTGGGATCCTCTAAGGATGCGACACGAAGATTTTCATTCCAAACTACGCTTTTAAATGAAAGTTTTTTCGAAAATTTTTATTTTCTAAAAAAATGGCTCTAACGATTTGATTAAAATATCGTATATTAAAGATATTTACTCGACAAATAAAATGTGTATCTTGAATTTTATGGGAATAGCCTCTGAAGACTACTTTATTCTGGATGAATTTTTCATAACTGGTAAACCGTAAGAGATGGACAAAAATTTAGCACACAGAAAATGTTGAGCATATTAAAAGACACAATTTATGTTATATACACTTTTTTTTTTTTTTTTTTGTAGAGTTGATAGTTTTTGAGGTAATCCTTGTTTTTGTTTTCAGCTTTGAAAAACTTATACTTTTCTCATACATGAATTGGTCAACTCCTGTCCACACAAACAAAGGTACTTAAGTCACGTTGCAACCAGCTTTTGACTATTACTTTAACCTATGCTACTCCCTTATTTCGCTTCTACTTACAAGGGAGCAAGTAATAAGACTATTTCTACTAATTTATTCTTGATTAGCATGAAGTAAACAGAAGCATAAGCTTTTTAACAATAATTTGTTGCAGGGCTGTAGAGAAAGTCATGTGAAGGGGACACATCATATTTTTTTTATTATCTTGCCCAATATAACTTATGAATTTATGAATGTAGTATAAGTATATTGATTTAATTTTTTTCAAATGTTCAGTGCATAAACCGCTTTCAGTATCGCAGTTAATATGGAATTCGTTATGTACATTTTCCTTTAAAATTGCAAACTATAACAAGCAATTGTATTCAATGGATTCATATTACTAGAAAGTATATCGAGCTAGGTGGCTCAGGCGTTCCTCATATACCGGCATTCGGACGGTTGTGGTAAGGGTTCGGGGGTTTTCCCAGATTTGCTAGCCGAATGATGGAAAGGATTCTTCATTACTCCAAATCTCCTGTTCCTTCATTCCATCCCGACCGGTCTCTTTCAGGGTTGTTAAGTATCGTCAAGGATTGCGGCAGAGGCGCTATTTCGAGGGGGGTCTGCGCTCTGGAAATACAAGTTTCGGCGGCGGGATGGCGCTAGTAGTTGTCTGCGGACTTAGGTCGTTTATTCGGACCCGAGTGACGGACTCCAGGTGCTCCCTGCGCTAAGATGAAAAACTGCTTGTGGAATGTTAAGGACACCCTCCCCCTATGCTGACCTTCTCCCTGTCGGCCACCGTCTGAAAATACACTCATTTTATTCTTGCTCCAGGGGTGGAAGTGTGAATATCCCTCTTTAACGTACACATACAAAAGCACGCGCGCGCGCAGTCAGTGTACAAAATCTGCATTAGAAAAAGTGGCTAAAGCATTGTGAACTAATATACCTGCTTAATTTTCAACCTATAAAATAAGTGGCACAGCTTGCGGTGACTCAAATATAAGCTGCTGTTTTCTGTACTGGCATAGAATAATAAGGTTCTTTAGTGCGCAGTAATTGAGGACTGGAATAAAATAATTGAGAAAACTGTATAGAAGGTGAACATTGGTGTATAAAAGTAACATTTGTGGTGAAACTGATTTGGTGGGTCGAAAATAAACTATTAAATTACATTTGTATATGACTTTCCTATTTAGAGGTAAATGAAGAAGCGGAGTTTATGTTCTATCCACAAATTCCACTTTTGATATGCTATTTCTTTATACATTTAACAGTTATACTACCAGTTTGAGATTAGTGAGCAGGATCTGGAAATCACTAATTAATATTCGTTTGGGATAACACATGTCGGCCCCAAGAACAATACTTTAAACTGAAGACACGGAAATGCACACATATCGCTCTTTAAATATGGAAAGATCTCATGAATGAATTTATATCTTATGTCACACTCACATGACTTTCTCAACCTACTCTGCAACAAATTATTCTTACAAAATCCTATTCTTCCTTCTACTCCATGCTAATGAAGTTTCGCATTAATATATATTAATATATATATATATATATATATATATATATATATATAATATTAGCTATATCCCTGTAGGTATATACAGTAGGAATAAATAAATAATACAATAGACTAAACCGATAGTCAAATCTTATACAGCTGGGAGACGAGATTAAAGTTTGCTTCTCTTTGCACAGTCAGGAGTAAAGCAAAAGAAAAACGAATGATGACTTTACATTTGAAAAAACTATAAGTATTGGAAAATTTAAACCCATGAAAAGAATGTCTCGGAAATAGCTAACTCCTAAATACATGAGTACTGGGCATCAATTGTGTGTTTTGATGAGATGTACATTTTTTTCGTAGTAAGCTTTTTTCTATCTCTTATACTTTACTAGTTATGCAGAATGAAGAGAACTTCAGAAAGTTTGATATATATTTTATTTGTAATGAAAATATCTTAATCATATGGAATTTTAAATAAGATTCTTAAATACATGTTATATAACATTAAACATTTCGAAATATTTTCCATATATAGGTAGTCGAATACTTAATTGGAAGATGCTGAATTTCAAATTCAACATTGGTATTTCACCAACTTTTCGTTTTTGAGTTCTGCTGTTTATAGCCCCACAGAAGACCTACTCAAATGTTGATGATGATTACTATCATTAGTACTATTATTATTATTTTTCAAGGGTCGCCAAACATTTATTGTGGTGAAATATTTGTATAGAATGTTTGCTTGGAATGGAATACTTTCTCTACATACGAAGAGAAAGTAAAAACACACATTTGCTCCGGTGCGCTTTCCTATAGGTTGGTTACAAATTTCACCGTGCCCCGTATTAGAACGTAAGTTAGTTTCCGATTACGTTACTATATTAAGGAAGCATTTCCTTTATTTATGTAATGAGCAAGTCAGTTCTTTATTGAGTTACACACCTTTCGGTACCTTGAATCAAAGAAAGTGTACTTTTAGATTAAAAGTATACCTATACGTACTTATAGGTAGATTAAAACATTCCGATTAAAATATAGACTAAGGTCGGGTAATGTCGGATAGGCTGGTAATGTCGCATACCTAGGTTTCGGCTTGATGGGTGCTGGCATCTTACGACAAGCACTTGAAACATGTTCACTGAGCTGAAGGAAGTATTTAACAGTGGTCGCCATATTGAGTTGTGGTGTTTTGTGGAAGCTACATTGAGAAAAATGAATTCACAGAAAACAGAATTTTTAAAGGTAAGTTAACATGCTTTAATTACAACGGTGTTATAATAACAAAGTAATTTCGTCATGTTATATTCGAAAGTGCGTATTTTGCACTACCTTTTAATATATGTGAAGTACAAGATGTATTGAAATGTGAATGACCAAATGGAAAATGGAAGAATGCCATGAATGCGGGTAATGTCGGATACCTGTCAGTTGGTATCCGACATTACCTACCACTGTGGAAGCACCTTTTTAATACTTGTAAATAACAGTGAACAACGAAATAGTTAACTACTAAATGCCAGTAATACAACTAATTAGGGCATAATTCATCATTTACCTGTACGAATTTTATAAAATTTGTTTATTTACATTTGAATAGATAAATAATACTTAAATGTTTATTAGAATTTGTTTATTGAACATTTAACCCATTTAAGCTATATTAGACTGCATCACTACACAAGATGAAGAGTGCATGTATTGCAAAGGAAAGTTCCCTCGCCAGGGGAAAGAATGGATTCATTGCATCACCTGTGAAGAATGGTGCCATGAGGAATGTTCAGGTGCCGAAAAGCAGACCCTTACTTGTGATTACTGTGCATAAACAGAGAAAATCAGTGCATACCTTTTTGTGTATTTTAGGTTTTTCATTTTCTAAGAGTTTTTAAAGATGATATTCCAGTTTATATGTCAGTTTCAAAGTTCAAGAGTTTTTAAAACTAGGCTAAGAAGTTAGCCAAGTCTTAAAACCTCACTATGTTTAAGATTTTCAGTCAAAATGAGATTTAATATTGTTTGTGTATATTACAATAAAATTTGGCGGGTAATCTCAGATGGTGTCCGACATTACCCTCCTATAGCACGACATAAGCATTTTGCCCATTTTCCTTTGAATCTTCAATAGAAAATATGCCCTTCATGTTAAGACCTTGTATGCTTCACAGGATTAAACGCACTGCCTAGGCAATACATTGTGGTAAAATATGCCCTTAGTATAGGTTGTTACACACTACAATTCTCAAAAATGAAAATGGTATCCGACATTACCCGCCCTTACTCTAAAAAATAAGTGTTTATGAAAACCAACCGAAGCGATGTCAGTACGACTTCTGTTTAACAATTTATATAAATAGTTAAAAAAAGTATTTACCAAGGCATATTATAATTAAAAATCTGATTTAATCCATTCACATGACTTTTTCTAGCTATTCCTTATACAGACTATATTTTGAGACCTCCTAAGTCCGAAAAAGATATTTTAGATAAAGGCCCTTGTGTGTGTGTGTGTCTGTCTGTCTGTCTGTCTGTCTGCCTATGTGTCTGAGGACAGCAAAGTTAAAAAAACGAGAAGTCGGTTAAATACCAAACTTGATATTTTTATGTTTAGTATCTTCCAAGGAGGATGCTACATGAAGATTTTCAAGAAAACCTCCCATCCCAACTAACCTTTCCATGGAGAATTTTTCGACTTTTATTTTTAAATGCTCTAATGATTGTGATTAAAATATCGTATATTAAAGATATTCATATCAGATATGAAATGTATATTTTGAATCTTTTGGAAATACTCTCTGAAGAGCTGTTTATGCTGGTTGAATTTTGCATAATTTTGCATAACAATTAAACTGTAAGATATAGACAAAACCATACTACATATAAATTTTAGATCTAGGTAATTCACATAATTTATATCACATACGTTTTTCTTGTAGAGTTGAACGTTTTCGATATATTCATTGTTATTGGTTTCAATTTTAAACTTACTTTTCTCAAATCTGACAATGCAAAGCGAACCGAACCTTAATTGTTTCGCATAACCAGAATTTAAATGATTTGATTATCACTCGTTCCTTTTGTATTCCCTTATTGTGTTTCTCTTATTTCCGTATTGTTTTCTAATAAGACTATTTATACTAAGGTTTATCTCGAGTAGAATTACATACATAAAAGAATAATCTTTTGTTTGTGGAACAGCTATGGAACACATCAGATTTGTTATGCATTTTCAGTTGGGGTTCAGCAATAACAACTTGGGATACCAATCTTAATAATACAAATAATGAATAAGTGAAAAAAACAATGATAGTTTTGAAAAGTTGATGCATTTTCGCTATCAAGTCCTCTTAGATATGTACTACTGCATAAGAAAATCAAGACGTAAAGTATTATCACAATGTGTTGTTTTCGTAGTAGCAAATAGCAACAACTACCTTCAAAGCGAGTGGCAGAGACAAAACTACAGCAAAACTTCCATGTGTATAAGAAAATATTACATTTAAAGTGTAAAATAACCGAATTTTAAAGGAATAAAATAAAAATTAGAAGAAAAAATGGTTCCATTCACATGATTTTCTCTAGTTTTTCCTTACAAACTTTTCCTACAAAATTTATTTTTCCCTACATCGTGCTACTCGAGATAAATAGTAGTGATGGTACTACTTGCTTCTTTACAAGTAGAAGGGAAGTAAAGAAATACCCAAAGCTAAAGCGATATTTAATTCTTTAAAAGCTGTCGCTATGCGTTTGTCATTGAAATTCGGTTCTCTTTCCAAGACCAGCAGTAAAACAAAATAGATATGAAACGAAAAGTAACTTCTCGCTTGAGAAAAGTTTAAGTACTTTGAAATTTAAACCAATAATAAGAAATATCTCGGAATCTGTTATTAAGGTTAATAAAGGTATATGACATAAATAGTGTGTTTTAAGTCACCTTCCGTAATGGTTACCATGCTAATTTCATATACCCAAGGTCCGGATTCAAACCCGGCAGAGGACGATGGATATTTTTCGGGCGTAATAATCCTTAGCATGGCTTCCTTCGGAAGGGAGTAAATTCGATGATCCCGTGTCGTAGAGTTACGGCACGTAAAAGAACCTCAGCCTGATAGAAAGACCTCTGAGCAAAATTAAGCCCAATATAGAATTGGACGCTGAGAACCACAGAAGTTAAAGAGCGTCCATAAATAACACGCCATTTCATTTCAATTTTTAGATGGAATACAATACCTTCTCTCTCTACAGCGTACATTGTACATGCGTGCTAGAGAAAATAAAACGTTGTAGATCAGCTGATATGTAGTGCATTCGTGAATAATGATGATGATGATTGGGTTTTAAGGGTGTTCAACTACAAAGGCTATTAGCGCCCTCAAAAAATAAAATAGCGGCTAAAACCAGAATGAAAAATCAGCTTTTAAAAATCGATAAAAGCCCGAAAGGAACCAGAAATTAAAAGCATCATTAGAATAAAATCTGTATAAAAATGACATAAAATCTGTATAAAAGAAAACAATTAACGCCCAAAGACGTACGTGAATCTACAAAAACATAGCAGACAATGGGGAGAACAGGAAATAAAAAAAAAGGTTAAAATGGAGGCCTCAAAATGGGTAAGGTAATAAAATTTTTAAAAGCCTTACATATTCCTTATTTCTGCCGTGAAAACCTAAAAAGCAAAATAAAACTAGATTCTGAGGGTAAATGTCACTTGGGCTAAAATTTTAAAAACCTTATCCACCGCTCTGGTATCATCGGCCAGGACCTCCGCAATCCTAGCCGGCAATTGCAGAGTGGCTGTAATGGTGCTAGACGAGTACGCTCCAGCAAGACATGACGTCAGAAAACGCCTCGTCGCAAAGCGTACAGATAGGTGGAGGTTCCTTCCGAAATAAATGCGAATGAGTACAAATACAGTGGTCAATGCGCAAACTAACCTCCTGAGGAGGTAACCCAGTTGTTAGGGAGGTCTTTAACCTCGAGTTATTGTCAGATTGTGTCCCGTAATTGCCGACTTTGCCACCAAATCCGCCAGTTCATTCCCCGGCAGGCCAGCGTGTCCAGGAACCTATGCGCACTCCACATTGACACCGGAAGCGTGCAAAATGTGGAGGACGTTCTGAATGCGCTGCACTAAAGGATAGTAGTTGTACAGCTCATGAATGCTCTTAAGGGTACTGAGGGAATCACTAAGAATAAGGCAGTCACCTAAGTTTCGACGTCGAATAGGCAGAATGGCTCGGAAAATAGCAGTTCTGCAGAATAAATTGATGTGCTACTGGGGAAACAGAAAGTAAAGGTTTCGGTCCCAGTGACAAAGACACATCTGACACCGTACGTTGGTATATATACAAACACGGCCACTGTATTTTAATAAAAAAAAGAGGATACAGATACTGGACGCAGGCGTAGCAGATTTCCCATAAACTATCATCCCGAGATTGACGTAGCATGGAACCACGGTGGGTGAACCCTCTCTCCTTTGGGAAATATAGCAGTCAGTTCATGACCGTGCTTCCGAAGCGTGCGCGGAAACGAAAACCGGTTCTGCAGATTTGGCGTAGAGAATCACTATTGGACTGATTTGAAAAACTGCAACAGCCACACGGAGGCCCTGGTTATGGACTGTGTCTAATCTTCTGAGCACAGATGATTGTACTGAAGAATATACAAAACATCCATAGTCTAACTTGGAACGGATCAGCGCCCGATAAAGACACCCGACCCGCTCCCCAAGATTTGCCACTGAGTATCCGTAAAATATTAAGAAAACGGTCACACCGCGCTTTCAGCTGCGCTATATGAGAGGATCAATATAGTTTCCGGTCGAAAATCAACCCCAGGAATCTCGCCAAATCTGCGAAAGGGAATAAATCTGGCCCGAGATGAAGAGAAAGTGCCATTCGCCACCTAAGGTGCCAGAAGTTAACGCATACCGTCTTCTCAGTGGAGAAACGAAAGCCTTTTTCCGAGCTCCAAGCAGTAAGATTGTCCAAACACTGCTGGAGACGCCATTCCAAAAATGGCGTACGCTGAGAAGTACAAAAGATGGCAAAATCGTCTACGAATAAGCAGGTCGAGACTCCTGTGGGGACACATTACGATATGGAATTAATCGCTATAGCTAACAGCGTCACGCTTAGTACAGAACCATGTGGAACTAGCGTCACGCTTAGTACAGAACCATGTGGAACTCCGTTCTCTTGAATAAAAGAATGAGAAAAAATCGAGCCGACCCTTACTTGGAAAACCCAGTCGCTCATAAATTCCTGAACGAACAAGGGCAAACGTTCACGTATATTCCAATTTTGAAGCAAACGTAGTATATCTGCTGGCCAACACGTGTCATAGGCTTTTTCAAAAAACATCCCAACTGTTTGACAGTTCTTCAGAAAGCCATCCATAATCAGCGTCGATAGCGAAACAAGGTGATCAGCCGTTGAACGACGTCTTCGAAAACCGCACTATGTGTTAGTAAAACGTGGGATTCTAGCCACTACAACAACCGTCCATTAATCATGCGTTCCATCACCTTGTAAACGTAGGACGGTAACTAGAAGGAAGATGTCGGTCCTTTCCAGGTTTAAGAAGAGGTATGACGGTGGCCTCCCGCAGGCAACCCAGGCACGATTACAGTCCTCGAGTAGGAAAGCCTTACCATCAGGAGAGAGATATTGCAACATTTGGACGTGGATGCCATCTCGTCCTGGCGAAGAGTATCGCGAAGATGAAAGTGCAGTATCTAGCTCCGCAATGGTGAAAAGGCATTTATTATCTTCAAGGTTTCCAGACCGGAAAGAGAATCCCTGAGATTCCACCTAAGTCTTAACTGTAAGGAACTCAGGGGAGTAATTTTCTGAGCTAGACACCTGAGCAAAGGTACGGTCTAAAGCGTTCACCACGTCAAAGGTATTAACAACAGCTCCAGCAGGGGTTTTGAGACCGGCGATAGGTAGATGGGTCGATTTTCCGGCCACACGCCTCAACGTATCCCATATAACAGAGGAAGGTATATTGCGATTAAAGGAAGCTAAAAAATTGTTCCACGTTTGTTTTTTGCTATCCTTAATAACTTGCCGAGATTTAGCACGCATCTTCTTATAATGTATCAGATTCTCCAGTGTAGGCCGACGCTGGAAAACCTTGAGAGCACGCCGACGAGCACGAATGTCATTCCGGCAATCATCGGTCTACCAAGGAACCGGAAATTGACGGGGTGGGCCAATATACCGCGGGATAGACTGCTCAGCAACAGCCACTAAAACATTTACGGAGTCGTGCTCGTTGTAAGTAAAAATTGCCGAATGGGAAAAAACGTCGCAGTTGGCTCGATCTAAACGCCATCTAGGCATACATGTGGAACAAACGAGTTGTGCTCAGTGACTAATAAGAATGAGAAAGAGGTCACTACAATGTAAATCAGAGATAAAATGCCAGCGGAACCTGACTGCTAACTGGGGAGAACAACAGGCTATATCGAGGTGGGGAAAACTGTGAAATGCGTCAGATAAAAATGTAGCCTCTCTGGTGTTCAGGAAGCTAGGTCATTGCGGTAAAAAAAATCCCGAGGGGAGCCCCTAAGTGGGTGCTGGGCATTCACGTCCCCCACCAACAGAAATGCTGTTGGTAGCTGGGAGACGAGGTCTTCTAACTCTGTGCGTGAGAGGTCATTAGAAGGAAGCAGATAGATACTACAAACGGTAAATCTGGCAGAGGGCAGCGTAATCCTTACAGCCACTGACAGATTGGCCGACTGTAAGGATACGGGAGCAGCATAAATATCATCCCTGATGAGCATCATAGTGCATCATGCGCTGGAACACCCTCTTTTGGTGATAAATCACACCAAATAGAAAAGTAGTGCCTGAAGCTCACGTTATCTTCAGGACGGAGCTTTGTCTCTTGGAGGCAGACCACTGAAAATTGGTGCCTGTTGAGCAAATGTCGTGTATGTTCCAATGTAGGATAACCATGGTCTCTAGGATGCGATATGTTCTAAATAGAAAGGCGTTTCTGCATGCTGGCCGGTGCTGGTCGGCTTAATTTATTCTTTTTAGCCGTTGGATTAACACTATTTCCAGGAGCACGATCTTGCCGCTTACGCACTGTCCCTCTGGCAGTGAGGCCAGAATACTCCTGTTCCATCTCCTCCACATGAGAGGACCGCTTAACCATAGAAAATTTCGTTCGAGAATCTCGAACCAATTTTGGGTAGTGACCGGCGAAGATGGACGTTGCCGGTCAGTACAGGATCCTTATAAGCGGATCTACGTGGAGAATGATGGAGGCTTTTACCACCCTTGGGTGTTTTTGGTGCAGACGTATCATGCTCTTTAAGGAAGTCAGTCCTAACGTAACTTTTCTTGAAATTCTTTGCTGGTACAGAACATACTACGGTTTTGCCGGTCTTATTGCTGGAGGTCGACGGTTGGGGTGAAAATCGTTCTCGAATATACCTTATGGGATTTGGCGGATGGTGATGCCGACGTGTACGTGGATGTTGAGGTCTTCGGTAGTGGTGTGACAATGACTAGCTTTTCCGCAATTGTAACCCCGTTGATATCGCCGGTCTGTGTGGCGATTTCCCGCTTCGGTACCAGTTTAGCTGTAACAGAGCTGTAAGAACCGGACCGGGGGACAGAGGGCTGTCGAATACACAGGAGTTTACGGGCTTCGGAGAAGGACACTTTCTCTTTCACCCGCATCTCCCGGATGCTCTCTCCTCTGCAAAATGTGGGCAGGCTCGGGAACTAGATGGATGTTCCCCGCAGTTCACACAAGATGGACGGGTAGCGCAATCCCCATCTGGGATGCGTCACCACATATTGCTCACATAGACCGACCAGAACAAAAGTCGCAGGTATGCCCAAACCGCTGGCACTTGTAACATCGTAAGGGGTTGGGAATATAGGGCCTAACTTCGATGGCTTCGTACCCTGCCTTAATCCGTTGAGTGAGATCTGCCCGATCAAAGGTAAGGAAAGCGCACGGGTAGGCACAAAATCACCATTAACTTTCCGCTGAACGCTATACACGGGTGTTACGCCTTGTTCTGACAGATCTTCTTGAAGCTCCTCATTGGACAAACCGTCCAATGCGCGCATGGTGATAAAACCACGCGAGGAGTTCAAGGTCTTGTGCTTTTCAACCTTATCTGGATAACTGCCTAACAGTTTCGCCTTAAGTCTTTTTCCAGCCTGGGAGATTGAAATTGCCTCAACCAGGAGGGTTCCATTTCGGGCTCTAACACAGGATTTAACCGGACCAGCAATTTTGTCGAGACCGTTCTGGATAGCGAAAGGGCTGACGGACGTAAAGGTTTTACCTTTCTCTGTTCTTAATACAACTAAGTAGCGAGCACCATCGGACTCAGCTACTTCCTTTCCCAATACAAAGATATAATTTATATTCATCCCCCAGTGCTCCCCACCCAACACGGAGCCCAACATAGGGTCACCCCACTGGGGTGACAAGGCTACACAGGAGATATAGCAGCGTCGCCATCCCACTCACCCTGGAGTTCGGTATAATACATAGTATTCGTGAGTAGGAGGTGGTTTAATCAATCTGAATGAATTTCTGCTCCAGAAATAAATCACATCATCTTTGATATTTTACTTTTTGAAACGAGTTTTAAAGAATAAAAGAGAACGAGTATTCTGCTGTTTCATTCATTCCTACACATTTCTTATTGAAATAAGTTTTAAAGAATAAAAGAGAATGAGTATACTACTGCTTCATTCATCTCTACACAGAGACTTTCCCACTAAATAGAGGCCATATAAATCATGTGATGCATCAACACCGCGCTTTATACTTATAAATGCCCCGCCTGCCTCATCACAAATAGATAACAACACACAGACCGCGCAGTGCAAGGGCATACATAAATTTTGTAGTCAAGCAATTCATTTGATGGAGTCACGGTTTTAGGTGTAATATGAAATATAGGAATAACGTCGGGTTTGAGATAAACAAAGCCTTGCCTGTTATACTTGAAATCGTTTCAATATTGTAAACAAACTGCAATTTTTACTTTCTCTATAGTTACTATGTGCATAGTGTGTAGAGAAGGTATTGTAATGCACACTAAATTCACTATCGAGTTTCAACAGAAATAAATGTTTTGAGATACCCTGAATCCAAAAAAAAATTATGTGTTCCATTCACATGACTTTCTCTACATCTCTGCAACAAGTTAAAAAAGCTTATGCTTCTCTTTATTTCATGCTAATTGACAAAAAATTAACAGAAATACTCTTATTACTTGCTTTCTTGTAAGTAGGAGCGAAATAAGGGAGTATCATAGGTTAAAGTGATAGTCAAAAGATGGCTGCTATGTGACTGAAGTTCCTTTGTTTGTGTGGACACGAGTTGACAAATTCCTGTATGATAAAAGTAAGTTTCTTTAGGAGAAACAACAATCAAGGAGTTACTAAAAAATGATTATCTCCACGAAAAAAATGCATATAACAAAGTGTGTGGTTTAACGTGCTCTACATTTTTTGTGCGGTAAGTTTTTCTCCGTCTCTTACGGTTTAGCAGTTATGCAACATTCCGTAAAATTCATCCAGTATAAAGTAGTCTTCAGAGGCTATTCCCAGAAAATTCAAGATATATATATTATTTGTCAGGTAAATATCTTTAATATACGATGTTTTAATCAAAATCGTTTAAGCCATTTTTGAGGAAATCAAAATCTTCGAAAAAAGTTCCATGTAAAGTGTAGTTTGGGGTGTGGGCATTTTCCTCAAAATCTTCGTGTCGCATCCCTGGAAGATACTAAACTTAAATACCATGTTTGGTATTTTACCGATTTTTGGTTTTTGAGTTATCGTTTTCACACTCACACACTGACACACACACACACACACACACACACACACACACACACACACACACACACACACGGACCTTTTTTTGAAAATACTTTTTTTGGACACAGGGGACCCTAAAACATATATTTCCGTTGAAATCTCGGTATCGAATCTTTTGGTGGAGTGCAATACCTTCTCTATGCACTATGTACATAGTACGTGTAGAGAAAGTAAAAAGGCATTTTTAGAAAAATGTCCATCTGTGTGTCTATATGTCTGTCTGTCTGGCTATGTGTCTGTGTGTATGTATGCGTGTCTATGTTCAGCATAGTTCAAAAACGAAAAGTCCGTTAAAAACCGAACATGGTATTTAGGTTTGATATCTTCCAAGGATGCCACACGAAGATTTTCAAGAAAATTCATCTCCCTCTACTACTCTTTATACGGAACTTTTTTTCGAAAATTTTTATTTTCTAAAAAATCGCTGTAACGATTTTGATTAAAACGTAGTAAATTAAAGATATTTACCTGACAAATAAAATGTAAAGCTTGAATTTTCTGGGAATAACATCTGAAGACTACTTTATTCTGGATGAATTTTGCGGAATTTTGTATAACTGCGAAACCGTAAAAGATAAACAAAAACTTACTGCACAGAAAATATACAGCACATTATAACACACAATTTCTTATAACACAAAATTTATGCTATATACATTTTTTTCGTGGAGTTCATCTCTTTAAGATATTCCTTGTTACTTTCTTTATACGTACTTACACATAGTGTATAGAAAAGGTATTGCACTCCACCAAAAAATTTGAAACCGAGATTTCACCGGAAGTATATGTTTTAGGGTCCCCTGTATGCAAAAAAAGTATTTTCAGAAAAAGGTTCGTGTATGTGAGTGTGTGTATGTCCGTGTATCCGTGTGTCAGTGTGTCCATGTGTCTAATAACACGGTAACTCAAAAACGAAAAGTCGGTAAAATATCAAACTTGGTATTTAAGTTTAATATCTTCCAGGGATGCGACACGAAGATTTTGAAGAAAATTCCCCCACCGCAAACTACCCTTTACATGGAACTTTTTTCGAAAATTTTGATTTTCTCAAAAATGGCTCTAACGATTTTGATTAAAATATCGTATATTACAGATATTTTACCTGACAAATAAAATGTATATTTTGAATTTTTTGGGAACAGCCTCTGAAGACTGCTTTAATCTGGGTCAATTTTACGGAATTTTGCATAACTGCTAAACCGTAAGAGATAGACAAAACCTTACCACACAAAACATATAGAGCACTTTAAAACACACAATTTCTGGTAAACACATTTTTTCGTGGAGTTGATTGTTTTTGAGATATTCCTTGTTTTTGGTTTCAGCTGTAAAAAAACATACCTTTCTCATACAGGACTTTGTGAACTCGTGTCCATACAGACAAAGGAACTTCAGTCACATAGCAACCAATTTTTGACCATCATTTTAACCTATGGTACTCTCTTATTTCGCTTCTACTTACAAAGAAGCAAGTAATAAGACTATTTCTGCTAATTTTTTTCTTGATTAGCAGGAAGTAAATAGAAACATAAGCTTTTTAACAATAATTTATTGCAGAGTTGATGAGAAAGTCATGTGAAATGAACACATCATATATATATATATTTTTTTGTGTGTGTTTTGAAAAACTTACACCTTTCTCATACAGGAATTTATCAACTCCTGTCCATGCAAACAAAGGAACTTCAGTCACATAACAATCGGCTTTTGACCATCACTTTAACCTATGGTATTCCCTTCTTTCACTTCTCCTTACAATGAAGCAAGTAATAAGACTATTTCTGCTATTTTTTTCTTGATTATCATGAAGTAAATAGAAGCATAAGCTTTTTAATAATATGCTTTTGCAGAGATCATAGAGATAGTCATGTGAATGCAACACATCAGATTTTTTCACTACAGCTTTTTGTGATACGTTTCTTCATTCTGAGGAAAACAAAAAAAAATCTGTAAAAGTTTAATAACTAACAACAACAAAATATCGCGTGTTCCAGTCACATTCTTTCTCTACACGTTCTGAAAATAAACTGTTCTTACAAAAGAACATTTTTCTATTTCAATTTAATCAACATAAATATTAGCAGAAATACCGCTAATGCTTAGGCCCTTATAAGTACATGAAAGTAAGTGAATACGCTAGGCTAAAGAATAGTCAAATCTTTTAAAAGCTGTCGCTGTATATTGAAATGGATTCCTTTTCCATGGCCAGGTATAAAACAAAAGGGACACGAAACGGATGAGGATATCCCGTTTGAGAAAAAAAATTTGGCAGTTTAAAACCAATACCAATAACAGGAATATCTTGGAAATAGTTAGCTCTACAATGTATATGACATAAATTGCGTGATTAAACGAGATATACATTTCTTGAACAGCAAGTTTTTATTTATCTTTTACGGTTTACTAGTTATACAAAACTTATACAAAAGTCATCTAGAATGAAGAGGTCTTCAGAGGCTAATCCCAAAGAATTCAAGATATACATTTCGTTTGTTATGAAAATATCTTAAACTTATTATGGCATTTTAATAAAACTCGTTAGAGCCAAATTTAAGAAAATCAAAAGTTTCGAAAAACCTTTCATATATAGAGTGGGGGATTTTCTTTAAAATCTTCAGTTTCGTCCTTGGAAGATACTGAACTTAAATACCAAGTTTGGTATATAGCCGACTTTTCGTTTTTGACCTATGCTGCCCAAAGACCACATAGGTCACGCTTATAAAAATCCAATACAAGCCATTTTGAGAAAATAAAAATATCCAAATTTTCTTATGTTAAGGGCAGTATTCTAGATACCTTCGTCTTGCATCCTTGGAAGACGCTGAGTATGTTTGGTTTTAGGTTTTTGAGTTAGGTGCTCGACAAGCAAACAAAATGATTCAGGCAGAAATAACATAAATATTCTTTTTACTCAAGAACTTGCAAAACTTATCGAATTTGTAAATGGAATTCGAAAGTTTCGAAAAATATTAGAAAAGAAGCGGAAGAAGTAAAAGTTAATGCATATAATAGCTTTAAGCCTTATAAACTACAAACATCACTTTTACATGTTAGAGCTTTTTATTTCAATATCTGCTATTCCTAATAAAAATCTTGAAAAGCATAATGGTTCAAGTTGGCTGAATTCATCTCGCTTTTATACATTTTAGGTTTTAATGCAAAACACGCTTTACGAGCTAGATTCTGAAATTTCTTTAATTTTCTGACTCAGTTTTTTTATATATATATATATTTAATCTAATACTAACACAGTAAAGTAGTATAGGAATTTCATTTGAAGACATTTTAAATAATTGGTTTCATTTAAATGGTATAAAATTAATGGACAGGCTAGGTTACGTGTATATTATACATAAAATGGTTCATAATAACTATATTTATAATAAAATTCACTGCCCCTAATATTCTTAATATTACGCCTATACTTTGTTGGTCCGTAATCCTCTCACGTGTATTTGATTTTGAAATCTTATAGCTGATTGTTGCACGTATTCGTTCGGCTTCATTTAAGTAGCCGCACTCATCGCAGTGGCCGTAAATTTAACACATGAAAAGCGGCGACATTAGCTCAAAGGCTTGACACTTGCTAGAATGTTCGCTTTTTCTGGAAATGCCAGTACACCACATCGACAGGTATAAAAAGGAATAGCTTCAAGCCAGATGAGTCAGATCCGACTGTGAGTATATAGCGTGCAGTAGTTGCGTTGAAGTGACGGTATTTGCTGCGAAAGTATCGGATTAAAGACGTTAACTTGTAATAAAGTTTTAAAGTAATAAAAAAGTATTTGTTACAAAGAGACATTTGTATCTTTGCGGTCCTAGTGGCCAGTCAGGCCACATTTACTTTGCGATCAAAATCACCTCCATAAAACGACTGGTGTAGGCACACCTTCTCTCTTTTTTTTTTTTTTTTTTTTTTAACAGTAACGGAGTCTGATCAGGACTACGGTACTGTATCCCTATTTACATTTCCCCCCGTAGGTTTTACTGATTATGGTTTACTGGTTTTACTGTTTCTTTTACAAACATATACACATTGCACAAACATATAACATCCATGCCCAAGGGGGACTCGAACCCACGATCCCCTATCCACGAAGCATCAAAGCGAGACGCTTTAGCGAGCGTGGCCATGGGGACCGGCTCCTTCAGGGTTCTTTGACGTGAAGTTCGGGGTACCCGTATGTCTACCCGTAGGTTTTATTTACCTTAAGTGTCTGAAAAAGTTGTCGCTTTTATATTATTATTGTTGTTAATATTATTATATTATTATTAAATGTTTAAACTCTACTAACTGGATGAGAGATTATGTTCAGTTTAGTGCAGTATACATTCTGCAGAACTTTAGCTTCGTCATGAATGAACCATTAGCTTTTAATTGTGTCTCTGTGTGATGAAAAACTCTCAAATAAACAGATCTCCATTTGAAAATTCCAGCACATGCTTTCTGCGAGCTTCGGCTACATTACGACCAGACTGTCACTCCATACTTACTGAACATCCCACCATAATTGCTTTGTTGACAGAAACTGCAATGTGGTGCTTCAAACAACGAATGTGATCGCAAAATGAACATAATTGCAAGAAGGTACATTAGAACGATAGCACTGAGTACAAAGAACACGATCTAGCGTTGAGATACACGTGGAGAGCGGCCTTGCGAGCTTATTTCTTTGGAGCGGCGGAAGCTATCCCTTTCAAAGCCAACGAACGGCATCTCATTCACCATAACTGCGTCTGGGAGTTTTTTCAGTAAAGAGCTCGCAATTGTGGGCCACCTAGTTACTTTCTCTATATGCACTATGTACATAGTGTATAGAGAAGGTATTGCACCCTACCAAAAAATTCGATACCGAGATTTCACCGGTAATATGTGTTTTAATGCCACCTTTTCGGAAAAAGGTCCGTGTATGTGTGTCCGTGTGTCCGTGTCTGTGAAGACGATAACTCAAAAAATAAAAGTAGGTAAAGTACCAAACTTGGTATTAAAGTTTAGTATCTTCCAGGAATGCGACACGAAGATTTTGAGAAAAATCCCCCACCCCCAACTACCCTTTACATGGAACTAGAAAATTTTGAATTTCTCAAAAATGGCTCTAACGATTATGATTAAAATTTTGTGCTTTAAAGATATTTACCTGACAAATAAGATATATATCTTGAATTTTTGGGAATAGCCTCTGAAGAGTAGTTTATTCTGGATGAATTTTACTGAATTTTGAATAACTGCTAAACCGTAAGAGATGGACAAAATCTTACTAAACAAAAAACGTAGAGCACGTTAAAGCACAAAATGTATGTAGAGTTCGTCGTTTTTGAGACATTCCTCATTTTTGGTTTCTGCTATGAAAAACTTATACTTTTCTCATACAGGAATTTGTCAACTGCTGTCCATACAAATAAAGGAACTTCAATGACATAGCAACTAGCTTTTGATTATCACTTTAACCTATGCTACTCCCTTATTTCGCTTCTACTTAGAAGGAAGCAAGTAATATGGTTATTCCTGCTAATTTTTACTTTCTCTATACTCACTATGTACAAAAAATTCGATACCGAGATTTCACCGAAAATATATGTTTTAGGGTCCCCTATATCCAAAGAAAGTATTTTCAAAAAAAGGTCCGTGTGTGTGTGTGTCCGTGTGTCCGTGTGTCTGTGAACACGATATCTCAAACTTGGTATTTAAGTTTAGTATCTTCCAGGGATCCGACACGAAGATTTTGAGAAAAATTCCCCCACCCCAAACTACCCTTTACATGGAACTTTTTCGAAAATTTTGATTTTTTAAAAATGGCTCTAACGATTTTGATTAAAATATCGTATATTAAAGTTATTTACCTGACAAATAAAATGAATATTCTGAATTTTCCTAGAATAGCCGCTGAAGACTACTTTATTCTGGATGAATTTTTCATAACTACTAAACCGTAAGAGATGGACAAAAACTTAACTCATAAAAAATGTTGAGCACGTTAAAACACACAATTTATGTTACATGCATTTTTTTCGTGGAGTTGATCGTTTTTGAGATATTCCTTTTTCTTGGTTTCAACTTTGAAAAACTTATACTTTTCTCATACAGGAATTTGTCAACTCCTGTCAATACAAACAAAGGAACATCAGTCACATAGCAACCAGCTTTTGGCTTTCACTTTAACCTATGATACTCCCTTATTTCGCTTCTATTTACAATAAAGCAAGAAATAAGATTTTTCTGCTAATTTTTCTCGATTAACATGAAATAAATAAAAGATAAGTTTATTAACAATAATAATTTACAGAGATATAGAGAAAGGCATGTGAATAAAACATATCAGATTTTTTTTTATTAGTTAGCATGAAGTAAATAGAAGTATAAGCTTTTTAAGAATAATTTGTTGCAGAGATGTAGAGAAAGTCATGTGAATGGTAAACATCAGATTTTTTTCACCCAGTTACTAAACTCAAATATGGAATGTATCCTCCATCTGACGCGCGAAAAGCACATTTGCAATGGGCAGTGCTTAATGTTATGATTGTTTACGTTGCCACCAAGCTGTTTGGAGTATTTGAAATGTTTGTAACTAAAGAAGTTCGGATAGGTAGAGTCAGACTGAAAAATGCAATGCCATAGCCGGGATTTGAACCAAGGATCTCCCGATCTGTAGTCGCCATTGGAGTTGTCAGCTCAAAATAATTTGAGATCACCTTGTGGTTTACCGGGAAACATGCGACTCAGTTGAGAAATTAAGTGCTATGCCGGCATATTGCCATGGTAACTCAGTGGCAGAGCAACCGGCTAGAGATCGGGAGATTCGTGGTTCAAATTCCGGCTTGTGTAAAAAAACAATTAATCTAATACCTAAAGAATTTTGTTTTAACTTTCAAGAGCAGATATATGCAGCACAAATTGCTATTATTTATTAGATTTTTTCATTTCTCTAGTGTATATGTAGAAAAACAAAAAATAAAGTAAACTAAAATAAACTTTGCAATACCACATCTAGGTATTTAGTTCCTTATGCTAGGACGTATATTGCAAACTCTATAATTTATTTACCACATTATATGTTTTCATACATATTATTATTATTTTAGAGATATAACTTAGCTGTTTAATTTATTCTTAACCGATCAGCATATAATTATTGTTTTACAGGCTATTGATAGTGAAAATAATACAAACAAGCTGAGGTCGATCTTTGGCTCCTCTAACATAAGTTAGGGTGACATACATAAATAGATTAAATGTATGTTTCATTAAAAATACGAACAACTATTTTTTATGTTCAAACTGTTCTCCATCTTTATTAATACATCTTTGAAATGGTAATAACAATTTCGCGGGTTAAAACTTCCTACTGTACTATGTATTGCTGGTACTTTGGTATTTTTAATTTATTTATTTAAGGTCACTTTAAAAACAACAAAGATCATCAGCGACCACAATATTCTTTCGGTTTCTTTTAACCATCTGTCCAGTGACTTTCGCGTCACTCTGTATAACATAAGAATACACAATTATTTACAGTAGTAATAGTCGATGTATTAAATGCATGGATATGAAACATTTTATGGTTAAAATATGGCGTTAAAGGGTATATGAAATCACTGTCTTCGGAATCGCTGAGCAGATCTTGAGGGAATTTTCTTTTCAGTCTGTTTATTTGATGGCCTCTGGTTCCAAAGTTGTAAGTGCGAGCTCCAAGCACTATAGATAGTTTGTTGTATATGGATTTTGAGTAGGTTTGATGTATACCTGTAGAGGGAGCATTCCAAGTTCCTAATGAAGTTGACTATTTCTAACGAACCAAGGAGCATCTGTCGAATTTGTAGGAATTTGTTCGGGATGACTTGTAACCGATGAATATGAGTCTTTTAGCTGAGCTCCATACAGGAGCGTCTTGTGAGAGAAGTGGTTTATATAGAAGAATTGAACATTCAAGTCCCAGCTTTGAATGTCTGTTCATTAGAGGATACAACTGTTTTAATCTGGTGCTGTCAAGTATTACTTTTTGTGATATGTGTGCATTCTAATTTAATTTTGTGCCAAGTTTCTGAAGGAAGCCCATGAAGTTGTGTACTTAAGAGAGATAATGAAGTTGGATCGCGGAACTGTGTTAGAATATTTTTTAGATTTGGTTTTGTCGTTGTTGAATGCAATAGGCATGATTATAGTTGACTGAGTATAATACTGTGATAACAAACTATGACTGTAGAGATATTCGCGATGTTCGGGAGATGGTAGTTGAAAATATTAAACAGAACCGATGCTAAAATTGAGCCTTGTGATACCCCAGCTGTGATTAATCGAATAGTTTATGTATAACGTTCAATGCGCACTAGCAATTGGCGGTGTGTGAGAAAGCTTTGAAAGACATTATTAAATAATTCGCGGTTTCAATTCTATATCGTTTTACAGTAGACGCGGATGCAAATAGTGTCCAAAGGTTGTGCTACGTCGAGAAAAACAGCAACAGTGTATTGTTTTGCTTCAAAGCCTTCAAAGAAAAACAGCAACAGTGTATTGTTTTGCTTCAAAGCCTTCTATGATGCAACCAGTAAAACTTACTAATTGATGAACGATTGAGTGATGTGAACGAAAACCAAACTGAAATACTGGAATGATATTATTTCCATAGACTAGGATGATAGCAGATATAACTTATATACTAATAACTAAAATAAATGAAACCAAAAATAAATAAAATAACAGAATAAAAATAAGATTATAAATTTCCCCTAATAAATGTGCCTGTATATTAACGTAAAACAATTATATTTACACCAAAATAATTATTTTAATTACTGGAATACATTAACAATTAACTGGTAACCAGCTATTACTTATTAAAATACTGACATTTAGCTAACAAATCTGGTAACACACACTACTGGTATCTAGCAGAATTTGCACTGGTAGCTAGCACAATTTATTTTACACATAATTTCTCAATTTACTATTATTATAGTGAATTATTTTTAATAACATGTAAGCACAGTTATCTATTCTACTAATACTCCTTCAGCCTTTTCTGAAATATTTAATTCACGAAACACTTTGAATAAATTAAGCCCATTATTTTCCAAGATTATAAATAAAACAAAATTAACTGCTCTTTACAACATTTAACAAAATGCACAACGTACATAGGTAGAGAAGGTACCTATTGTAATACAACCAAACATTCGATATCGAGATTCCACAGGAAATATATGTTTTGAGATCCCTGAATCCAAAAAGGCACTTTATAAAAAGGTCAGTGTGTGTGTCTGTTTGTGTGTGTGTGTGTTAAAAACCAAACGGACACGAATATTCTCAGGAATATTCATCCACCTTAAATTACTCTTTATATAGAAAAAGTTTCAATAGTTTAATTTTCTTAAAATTGCTATGTTAAATTTCGTATATTAAAGATATTTACATATCAAATAACATCTTGAATCCCCTGCGAAGAGTCTCTGTAGTCTTCTTCATTCTGAATGCCTTTTTACATAAGTGGTAAACCGTTGGGGACACACAAAATCTTACTACAGTAAAAATGTAGATCTAATCAAAACATACGATTACCTTTTTTTCAACCTCCGATAGGCTATAAATAAAACAAAGTTCATAGAAAACAATTATTTTATTACTAAAAGTTTTGTATACTTACGGTTACTTTTCAACATAATCACCGGCGGCAAATCATTGGAGTCAACATTTTTTGAAGCGAGTATTGCAAACCTTGTGTACAGGTACGATATATGTCTTAATCCTTTCGGTGATTATGTTGAAAAGTAACCATAAGTGTACAAAACTTTAAGTAATAAAATATTTGTTTTCTATGGACCTGTTTTTATTTATAGCCTATAGGAGGTTGAAAAAAAAAAAAACGGCCCTCATACAATTTATGTCATTTACATTTTCGTTGTAGAGCTAACCGTTTCCAAGATATTCCTTGTTATTGGTTTCAATAACAATCGCATAACGACAACTTTCAAAACATTTGCCTTCGCTTTAGCTTAGAGAATCCTTCGTATCTCTTCTACTTAGGAGGAAGCAAGTAATAAGTCAATTTCTGCTAATGTTTATATCGACTAGCATGAAGAAGATAGAGCAAGCACATTTTATAACAATAGTTTGTTTGCAAAACATGTAGGGAAATTCCCGAGAGTGGAACACATCAGATTTTAATAACATATCTGAAGCGGAGCTGAAAATCAGTTCATTTATAAACGAAGAGAAATTATTCCGAAAGAAGTTGAATGGACCGGAAATATTAATATGAAGAATTATGGGCAATAATTTTATCTAAGAGAACTTTGCGAGATCTCGTATGTTTATATGTACATTCGAAAGCAAACAAAGAAAATGTGATGTGTTCCATTCACATGACTTTCTCTACATCTGTGCAACAAATAAGCGTATGCTTCTTTTTACTTCATGATAATCGAGAAAAAATTAGCAGAAATACTCGTATTACTTGCTTCCTTGTAAGTAGAAGCGAAATAAGAGGGTGCCATAGGTTAAAGTGATAGTCAAAAGCTGGTTACTATGTGACTGTAGTACCTTTGTTTGTATGGACAGGAGTTGACAAATTCCTGTATAAGAATAGTATGTTTTTTAAAGCTAAAACCGGAATGTCTTAAAAACGATCAACCTCATGAAAAAAAGTATATAGCATATATTGTGCTCTGCACTTTTGTGTGGTAAGTTTTTGTCCACCTCTTACAGTTTAGCAAAATCCCGTAAAATGCATCCAAAATAAAGTAGTCCTCAGAGGCTATTCCCAGAAAATTCAAGATATGCATTTTATTTGTCAGGTAAATATCTTTAATATACGATATTTTAATCAAAACCATTAGAGCCATTTTTAGAAAAAAAAAATTCCGATAAAAGTTCGATGTAAAGCGTAGTTGGGGGTGGGGGATTTTCTTGAAAATCTTCGTCTCGCATTCTTGGAAGATACCAAATTAAATACCAAGTTTGGTATTTAACGGTCTTTACGTTTTTGAGCTATGCTGCCCACAGACACACATACATACACACACGGACATTTTTCTAAAAATACTTTTTTTTATTCAGGGGGAGCCAAAACATGGATTTCCGGGAAATTACGGTATCGAATTTTTCGGTGCATTACAATACCATCTCTACACACTATGAACATAGCACATAGTACACATAGAGAAAGTAATAAAGTGATTGTATAATGAACCGCGTGTTAAGTTAGTAAGAATTTATTATGGCAGCTCAATAAAAATGGGCATATCTACCGATTGCCTTCCAGCCACTAAGATAAAATTGCTCCGTTTCCCATTCCCTTCAATTTGTTCACTCCAATGAGAGTCCGGGTAGGTGCGGAACACATCTGCTAAAGAGATTCAGCCAATATCAAATAAAGAAAGCATCATGAAGCCATTCGAATGCCGCCATTTTGAGGGAGAACGGGCCTCGCTAATGCACCAAAAACTACCGAATCAAAGAGCAAGTTTCCCTGCGGTTACTCCTTCTACCTCTTTATGTGTCTATTCTCAGTATTTATTTATATTTGGTGATTCACAAATTATCTCTTTGTAAAAGGTCAGACATTACAGTTAACTAAAAATGGATTTAGGTATTTGGATTTGGGTGAAAGAAATATCGACAGTAGTTGGTTTCTTTATTTGGATGTACATAAGTTTGAGTATTTCATTTATGTGTATAATTTCTTGCATGTGTGCTAATGGTGGCTATGTTGGCTCATAAGTGCATTTCCGTTTCAAATCCAAATAAAATACAAAAATATGTATCTAGAGAACTATGCTAGACACTCATACGTTGCTTTGCAAATTCTGCAAGCGTTAGGAACACACGATGGTCATTCTTTGGAGATTCCCACCGCGCTGCTGGCCCTGGGACTTATGCAACTTAACCTTTGCATCGACCTAGATTGAATAACTTCAACTTGAAGATGGGAACATTCTAGTATCGGCTTGGAGTATCTCGGAGTGGAACCTCTCAGGAATTGAAGTGACAAGAAGAGTTCTTAAATGTGTTACATAATGTTAGATCAGACACAGAGCCCAATGTTATATCCGATTATATTATCGTATGCTTAAACAAGAGTGCATAGCAACTTTCTGCTTTTTCTTAATTTGTGATACAGTAAAACTGATGACACAATAAAGTTTTTACCTACAATTTGGATCAACGCAGTAAAGTAATATCGCCCCAAAACATGCACTACTATCAGTCGATATATTTCCATTCAGAAGTAAAAGTATTTTAAGAAAATTGAGGAACATATGAAGTGCGTAGATTAAGCGTGATAGGATGGTTTGGTTGGATTAAGAGATAATAGTGAATGATTTATATAAATGTACTAAACCATTTTAGTTGACCTGCAACAGTATACGGTTCAAAAATCGACATGTTATCATTCACATAACTTTCTCAAGCTTTTCCATAAACAAGCTTTCCTTACAAAAGATTACTCTTTTATCTATGTAATGCTAATCGAAATAAATTAGCAGAATTGTGTTACTTGGTTCGTTGTAAGTGAAAGGGAAGTAAGAGAATACATTATAATAAAGCTATAGCAAAATCTTTCAAAAGCTATTGCTATATGAATTGAAATTCGGTTCTCTTTTGCATTCCCGAGAGTAAAATAAAAGAGATGAAACCAAAGTACCTTAAAATTGAAACCAATGACAGGGGAAATATCTCGGAAATGGTAGTCTCTACAAAAAAGTTATATGACATAAATTGTATGTTTTTATGAGATCTATATTTTTACTATGTATTACGGTTTACGGTTTATACAAAAGTCATCCAGAATGAAGAGGTTTTCAGAGGTTTCTTACCGAAAATTCAAGTAACCAAGTAGGCTACAGCTGAAGGCCAATATATTTAATTAAAAATGTGTGTGCCAAGCATTAGTGAAAAGTAAGAAACATAGTAGAGAAATTTGATTTACTGAACTGAGTGAAGTTTCTCATGAATCGAAGTAATAAAATTACTGTTCCTTCCTATTTGTTAGCATAGTTTGTGTATCTAAAATTTGATTTATTTTTATTGCATATATGTAAAAACTTTTCATTATTTCATTCATACATTCACATTTTATGAAATACGTGTATTTTTACACAAAATCTATACAAACGTCACCAATTAAGTTTCTCAGAACATAGCTTAGCATATAATTGAAAATAGAAGGTCTTAATAAACAGAATAACTCAAAACATAATACCGGTAGCGTGACTGCTTCACATTCAAAATGTCCTGGGTTTCAATCTCCCTTAGGATGACTTACCCATATAAGGTTTCTTTCAGGGTTTTCCCTTAATCTAAGAAGACGACTGTTGAGTGATTTTGAGCTCATGCACTCCCAGATCATTTGAGTACCATTTCACCGATTTCATTTAATGTCCGATATGACTAGCCAGGTGAAATGACGATAACTACAAAGAACAATAAAAACAATACCAGAAACACCATATTTACTAAACAAAAGGGAAAATACATTAAAAAATATGAAATTGACAACCCCATGTCAGGTAATTGTTATGCTTAAGTTTTACGTCGTTGTTGTGAATGCCCTTCACATGGTGTGTAAAGTGGAACATGAAGTGCAAAAGATATATACTTATTTGGATTAAAAACATTTGCTGAAATTCTTCACCATGCTGCGTATCTTTGGAAAATCCCTTAGTTAAAATTAATTCTGGTATTTAAACAACTAAGTTGTTTTCTTTCGGTTAAGCTGAACTCCCTTAACGTGTTCCTAGGTATCCAGCCACAAAGGACTGTGGTTTTAAAATCTTTTTATGACTTTTTTATAGACAAAGCAGAGAGAATTCACACATGACCTACGGGAGATTTGCATTCCAAGCGAGGAAGAGAAAGGAAGGACAAAGAAAGTTCGTGAGTGTTATGTAAAATGAGCAAGAGTAGACAGCTCTGCGATGTTGCGTTCAAATTGTTTGACGTCCCGCCGTGGTAAACAGGTCCCAGAGTCCCACATGGCCGCCTCTGTGCTTGCCCATAAAATGATCTGATTCCAGTAGCTTAAAGCACATGAATAGAGAGGAACGTTTGTTGAAGTTAGATCTCAACTTTACAATGAATTGTAATCCTTCAGGACGCATTGTGGAATGCTGGCTCAATCCGAGCGTCGGTAACAATTGAACCAGTTACTGCATAGTGTTTGACAACACAAAAGAACTTTGTTTCCAGAAATAAGCGTTACCTCGTCGATTCCACCGCACAATTCAAGAGAAAAAGTGAAAGCGGTTTCTGTCTACTGCTCTCATTTTCAATCAAGAATAACATTGCAAGAACAACCTCATTTAACGTGATACGTCTGTGAAATTTGACCAAAAATTGTGAACATTAATGTTTTCCATAACAAAATTACATGAATTCTAAATTTCAGGAAAATATATCGTTTTTCCACTTTGCGCACTTTATCTTCTAATTAAATGAAACTATAAATGCATAGGCGTAAGCTTATTAATAGACACTGCCATCTTTAAACCTTATTTTTCCACAAAAAGTTTTACAACAATGTTCCATGCTTAAAATATTCCACATACTCCAAATTTTCACAAATTTGTTTCAAAAGTTTTACACTGTCTCTCAGGAGCACATTAAAGAAAATTACCATACAATTTTCAGAAATAATGTTCCAATTTTAAACAATAAATTATTAAAATTGTAAACATAAGGAGTCTTGGAGTTTATGAAATGTAAAAGATGTTCTACACTAATTAGGGCTAATATAAAAATTATAATATGACAGAGAAATCTTTAAACCCATGGTACTATGAAACTGGTTTTATGTGAAGATTTTGAAAAATGCATCACGTGGTTCAATTTAACTAGAACAATGCATTTAGAAAATAAAAATTGTTATTCAAACAACCACGGAAGTTAGAATTTTGATACTCAGTGAAATTATCACTATTATTGTGTACAATAACTAGTATAATTTTCAATAAGATATCTTATATACTGTGGATTTTCAAAATTTCACAGAGTATCACCTTTTTACAAAATAGGTGTAGAAAGAATGTGTGCACTCAAAGATATTAAAATATTCCTGGAAATACTTATTGTAAGACGGGATCTTTTCAGCTAATTCCGCAGATACCTTTCACCTGTTTGCTCTGCTCTTAAAAGCGTATTGGACAGGCAACGCTACAGAAGAGAAGCGGACAAATATAAAACGTAGCTTGCGACAAATGAAGTCCCGAGTTACGAATTAGTAATCCCCAAACTCTCTGGTTGAACAATATTCGACCTCTCTCACCTGGTGATGCAGAATTAGATTAATCTTTTCTCTCCGTTACATAGTGAAGTTCTAATGTAAAATAAAGCGCGAACGTGGTCGACTAAATTAACACACTGCTTATACAAGTCAACCTGTTCTGTGGGAGCGTCGAGCGGGGTTGAGGCATGAAGAAGTGGATTGTTCAATCGGTTTTGTCTTTTCTTACTCGCGCGGCATGTTGTACCAAAAGGCCACCAGTGAAAATCGTCGTAAGAACCAAGTCCCCGTCAAACGTTCACCTTTTCACTCACAGCGCCAGGCGCATTTTTATTGTCTCTGAGGGTACATTAAACCGCACAGAAATGTTCATTTGATGATATTGTCTAAGAATCTTTTTATACCAGTAAAGTATGTATGTGTCAATTAATTTCTTCAACTGGAGCGGGAATTCTAGCGCTACGTAAGCATAACTTGATATTTTTCCCTACAGAACTAGGGAAATTTTGTTTTTGTGGTGAGTGGCACAACTACTTTTACTTTCTTTTGTTTATAGTAAGTAGGGAAGGTATTGTATTCCGCCCAAAACTTTGATATCCATTTTTCACCGAATATGTTTTGAGATCCGTAAATAAAAAGATCTGCTGTGTTACATTCACATTACTTTCTCTAGCTAATCCACAAACAAACTATATTTACAAAGGATTACTATTTTATCTACGCCATGCGAAGAAAGACTAACATTGCCAAAATTAGTAGAAGGGAAACAAGGGAGTACAATAAACTAAAGCGACAATCAAATCTTTTAACACCAGTCGTTAAGTGAAACAATTGAAATTCGGTTCTCTTCGCTTACTAGGAGTAAAGAAAGGAGAGACGAAAAGAAAGATATCTCCCATTTGAAAAACGTTTAAGTACCTGAAAACTGAAACCAAAGATTTGAAATATCTCGAAAATGGTAATCTCTTCAAAAATATGAATGTGACATAAATTGTGTGCTTTAATAAATTCCACATTATTTGCGGAGTAAGTTTTGTCCCTCTCTTATGGTCTACAAGTTATGCAAAAGTCATCTAAATGATGAGGTCTTCATACGCTATTTCCAGAAAATTCAAATAATGTATTTCCTTTGTCATAGAAATATCTTAAACATATGAATTTTAATAAAAATTGTTAGAGTATTTTTTAGAAAATCAAAATTTTCGAACAATATTCCATGTAAAGTGTAGTTGTAGTATCATTGGAAGATACTGAACTTAAATAACATATTTGGTATTTACCAACTTTTCGTTTTTGAGTGCTATGCTGCCCACAGACGCACACACTCACACACACACCAACAGGCAGACTTACAGACAGATACATACACGAAAGTTTTATACAAATCTCGAAATCTCGATATCGAATCTCTGAATGGAATACAATACCTTCTCTATCTATTATGTACATTGAACATACGGGCTAGAGAAAGTAAAAATAACTTTGAGAAAACGATCCGCATGCGCATATGTGTGTGCGTAGTTTGTGGGTGTGTGATGTTAAATACCAAACTTAGTATTTAATTCACCATCCCCTGAAGATGCTGCATGAGATTAAAAAAAAAAAATCTCCCACTTCAAACTATCCTTTACACAGAAATTCTTTCGAAAAATGTAATTTTCTCACAAATTCCCCTAACGAATTGAAAATACGATATGTTGCTGTCCTGCGTGTTCTGGTGGTAACATGCTTGCCTCGGGTTTCCAAGGTCACGGGTTGAAACCCAGCGGACGACGATCTATTTTTTCGAGCGTAAAAATCCTTAGCATGGCGTCCTTCGGAAGGGAAATAAAGCAGTTGGTCTGTGTCGTAGATTTAGTCACATAAAAGTACCTCAAGCCTCATAAAGAGCTTCTGATCAAAATTAATCTGCCGTCCACACCCAGTGCAGAATGGGACGCTAAGAACCGCAGCAGTTAAAGAGCGTCTATAGTTAAAACTCAATTTCAAATTGCGATATGATTAAGATATTTCATGACAAATGAGATATACATCTTGAATTTTTGGGAATAGTCTCTGAAGCCGTTCTCATTCTGGATTGCTTTTGCATGGTGGGATCATAAACTTTGTATGGGCTTTTGCATAACTAGTAAAAGGTATACAAAATCTTACTACTCAAAAATGTAGGTCTCATTAAAGACACTATTTATTTATAACATCGAATATATTTTTTGTGAGTTTAACCTTGTCCGAAATATTCCTTGTTATTGATGTAAATTTTCTGTTCTTATAATTTGCCCAAAAGGGAAGTACTTCCTTCCTTTCTCCTACACCCTTCCTTCCTCAGTTCCTTTTTTCTTTGTTTGTTTGTTTCTTTTTTCTCCTAGATATTCAAAGAGAATGCATTTCAAAATCATCATAATAACCCGCTCTTAAAAGATTTAACTATCGTTTTTGCTCAGACTATTCGGTTATGTCCCTTGTATTTACAAAAATGTATAATAAAGTCATTTCTGCTATCGTTTATAACAATTATCATGCAGTAGGAAGAAAAGTCTGCTTTTGTAGAATAGATAGAGAAAGGGCAATAAACATAACACACCATGTTTTTAAAGTAAGTATTGTAAATTGACATTTTGATAGAGCTTTAAGGTGTTGTTCTATCTTTTAATTTATACATTTTACATATGCTACGTAGAATGTGCGAGTTCTACAATCCCAGTGTACTTTAAGTACACTAGTGAACCTTTTACAAGAAATAGGAACAACTTATAGCTTTCTTTAAAATGGAAGAGTTTTATAAAAAATGTCCTACTGACCTAGATATAATCGTAAAATAATCGAGGTTTTTGTCTTGTATAAAATGAGAACACCAACTCAAGTTTTTTGGGTGGACCTAATAGGTTTTCAAGAAATGTTTAAGTATTGCTTCTAACCGAAATTTAATCAATATTAAAACAGAATAGACATTTTCAGGCCGTTTTAACTCAGAAAAGTCACACTTAGGAATCAATCTGCACCTCCAATGCTCACTACATCATATTATAGCATAGTGCCATAGTTAAACAATCTTGGGAATAGCAGAACGAGTAAAGAAGGGGTAGATTGTGATGTGTTTGGAGATGAATTGCAAATTATACCAAAAGGTGTTTAGACGGAATGAGCGCAAATCACAGACGCTTTATATATTATTTGTAAAAATGAAACACCACCCCAGGGTCACGTAGCATCAATTTCAGGCACTATCATTTACACTATGCCCGCGAGCATGGAGGATAATACATTTTCACTCTATTTACTATATAGTTCAATTTTGGGTAAAACAAAACAGAATTAAATTAGAGTATATGCAGATTCTCCATAACGTTTATGATTTTCAGATGTTAAGAGTTAAAAACATGTGTCCTCATATATAAATCTCGGTTGAAATGATACAAAATTAAAAATGTTTAATTAATAATCTCCTACAAATTTATTATTCAGAATTATTTTCCAAAATTCCACAACGAGTTACGCTTATTTTCTCTATAAACAGCTCTGTAATTTATAATATTATTTCGTTCTATTTTTGTCACATACACGTTTTATTTGTTTCAAATAACTTTCATGATAGTAGTAATTGGGGGTATTAAGAACAGAACTACTTTTTGAATTATGAAGTATTTATTTTAGATTTTTTTGGATAAATTTATTAACTAGAATTTTGCTAAACTAGTAATTTCACTACATAATAAATTGGTAGATATTTAATATATTTTTATTTTTTATTTTTACCTGTTTTTTACAAATTAATATTTTCTCCAACGTTGTTCTAATTAATTTACAAATAATAATTTTCTGTTACTTTAATATATTTAATTTTCTAGTATCTGCTAAATTAAGAAAAATTTAGCTAAAACTAGAAATTCCGAAAATTTACTAAAAATGTAAAAATACCAAAATACCAATTAAATACGCTCATATTCATGAAATAGTTCTGTTCTTAATACCCACGTGGGCTTAAACTTGAGAAACAATGATGGTACTATGTATAACTTATTGACAGTAAGTATTTTTTGAAACGTGGGTTTTATTTTCTCTTGTGAGACGCCCAGATTTACTGCCACAGACTGCAGAGAATAGCAAACGATCCTACTTATTGAACACCCCTACGCTCTAGCAGTGAACTGATACCTCTGGTTGAGAAGCCAGAACACTGACTAGCCTACAAAAGCCGTCTGACCCAAATTTACTGTTACATATAGTATTAATCTGCAGTTGCATTGGTTCAGTTGATAATTTGCAAAGTTGGAAGTCTCCGTTTCACTTCCCTGGGGGAGGGGTCAGTTTTCAACTAGCCAAAGCCTTCCGCTCTGCACTGGGGTCAATGGGCACACTACGCAAAAGGATGACGTTCTGTCCCTCGTCGTATTATATGGTCTAGCGAGCATTTTCCTCCTATCACACCTAAAATGTCGTCTGGGATTTCAAGATATTAAGTTGCATTACTTGTTTTGGTTTCTAAAATAAGTCGGGAAACATGTGTTACTACTGATTTGAGACAGAAAGTGGCAAGAATAACATGAGCTACGTTCTTGATTATTCTACTTTTTATTTTCATTAGCACGTATGTATATAGCAGGAAGAAAAGCTATTGTTTCCACCCATGATTCCGAGATTTCAAATACAATATATGTTTTGAGGTCCATTGAATCCACAAAACACATTTTTAGAAAAAGGTCAGTGTGTATATGTGTGTGTGTCTGTGAACAAGATCATTCAAAAACGAAAAGTCGGTTAAAAACCAAATCTTTTAATAATTCATTTCAGTATCTTCCAAGAATTTAATAAGTTTTTCAATAAAATCCCCCACCCCAGTTCAAACTACTCTTTACTGGAAAAAGACTTGGAAAATTTTTATTTTCTCAAAAATTGCTCTGAGGCTTTGGATTGTAACATGGTATAGTCCTCTTGATTCTAAATGACCTTTGCAACTGTAAACCGTAATAAAACACAATTTATGTCCTTAAATTTTGTTGTGAAGTTACGTATATCCAAGCTATTTGATTTAAATTTTATAAAACTTAATCTTTTACAAACAGAAAGGCGTCCATGTTTCTTTTGATTCATTCCTAGTCATGCACAAAGAAGCTAATTTCATTGTCAATGGCGTAGCGACAGCTTTTAAAAAATTGACTATCGCTTAACTAGTGTATTTCCTTACTTTCCTAACTTATAAGGGCCATTACTAAGATTGTTCTGCTAATGTTTATCCTAATCAGCATGAAGTAGATAAAATAATCTCTTATATGAAATATGCAGAATAGATAGAGAAATTCATCTTTTTATGGTAGTGTTTAACGTGGCACCGCAGGCAATGACACTAATGATCTATGGAATGAAGATGGAGCACCGGTGGAATGCGATGGCGGGGGAAGCCGGAGAACCCACCCCTGCGCCGCTTTGTCCACCACAAATCTCACATGTGGTCGCTTAGGATCGAACTCTTTCTGTCTAGGTGAGAGGCGAGTGGTCTAACACTCGGTCACGGTGCGGCCGTAGAAGGTCATATGAATGGAATGTATATTATTTTACAAACTGTTTTGTACTTAGGAAATTGTAGCTGGTTTAATAAGGCACAACCCCTTTACAAATAATTTTGACTTTTACTTGCCTTCAGAAGCGATTCTTCATAGAAGTTGATGTCCAGGATTGTAACTATAGTTCTAGTTCTGATGAAGAGGCTGGAGAGCAAGCTTTTGCGATGTACTTCAAAAATCACTATAAACCACATTCACAAAACACACGGTGTCCACGCGCACACGTGTAACCTCGAACTGGAATTTCTTGGTCCCAGATCCTTTATCTCTCACGGACTTCCTCACTTCCTGCTAGAAACAGTCGCTCTCCCTGAACTTCCGCACCATATGAGTGCCAATCCATTAGGTATTTCTGTAGCGCTGTGTTTATCACTTTGCGGTTTATTACCCATTTATGCGTCACGAGTCAATGCGTGCTACAGCCTTCGTCCCCTCAGCATGTAAGCATCTTTGACGAAGCAATATTTCAACGGCTTACAAATATTTCTCCATCTTTTTACTTTCTCTACTTACACATAGAAAGAGAAGATATTAAATTCCATACAACAATTCTGTACCGAGATTTCACTAGAAATACAAGTTTTAGGAGTGCCTGTATAAAAACACATTTTTGTGTCCGTGAAGAAGGCTAAATACCAAACTTGATATTTAAGTTCAACATAATCCAAGGTTGCGATTCGAAGATTTTCAAGAAAAGCCCTCTATTCCAAACTACTCATTGAATGGAAAAGTTTCGAAAAGCTTGATAAACGCCTGCTGCATTCAAGCAATAATTCTCATCCTCAGAAATCATTTGTATACGTTTTAATGCTGATGCTATGTAAATCCACTTAATCTTGTTGTATGATTCTGAAACTAATAATGTAGTGTTATTGTGTCAAGATTGGTATGTGCTATTTATATTTGATTTCAAGTTTATAATTTCTAATTTGATATGTTTTCTATACAATTTATATTTATCATTGTAAATTATTTTTAAAAATGTTAATTATGTGGTTATACTTTGTCTATATGGCAGTCCTGAGGAAAGTAATTAATAATTAATTAAATGTCATTAAAGTAACTACATGACAAATAAAGTGTATATGTTCAGTGAGAATAGCCTCTGAACCCCTCTTCATGCTGAATGACTTTGATAACTGCTAAACTATAATATATAGACAAAAAGTTACTGCACAAAAAATATACAACTCGTTAAAGCACACAATTTTTTGTGATGTTAATTTCCGAGATGTTTCTTGTTATGGTTTCAGTTTTAAAATACAAAAAAAAAAAAAAAAAATCTGATACATAATAATTTGCCAACTCCTAGCCACGCAAAAGGAACGAATTTCAATCACATTCCAGTCAGAATGCCCTAAATGCGGATCCCAACCGGGTGGTACCGAGAACGAAAAAATCCTTTACAATGCGCCGTCCACCAGCCAGACTCAAGCCCCGAACACCGTCGCCAGTCCACCAATAGCTGCAATAAAGGCAGAAGAAATAATTATAATTGAATAAAGTGTGCCTACTTCAATCCTGAAATAGATGACAAGAAGATGGTGGAAATAGTAAATGGTGGGCAAGAAAATTCGAGGGATGTAATGAAACTTCCCAGAATTTCCTGTCACCTGGGGAAACCCATGACAACTCTAATGCAAGTCGCGCATGTTAATGCGGCATCATCTTGCTCAGTCCTGGAGAGCGAGAGGCCAGTCAATTATCAATGGGAGCATTGACTATCTTGGGCTTATTTCCACGAGAGCAACTGTCGCGTCTTAAAGTTCGCTCTGTTACAACTGTTTAATGTGTTTTCTTTTTCTAACAACCTATAAATAGCGCATATGTTAGAAATGTGAGTTCTGTACATCGAGCTGACAACCATCTGAGAAATCTATAGTAATCACCATGATACCTACATAAAATAAAAACAATCCTCAAATATCTTCACAAGTTACACTGAATTGAAAGCGTTTAATGCTACCGTAGAGCGAGATCATTTAACCCTTAGTTGCCCGAATTAGTTTGCTACATATGCCACTTGTTCTCAAATTCCTAAATTGGTTTTCATAACCCTACCAAAGGCACCATGAACAAATCGGTTCAAATGGCCTTGAGCATTAAGGTGATAGGTAATGGCCATCCATACAAACCCAATTCCCAGCAACTGCAGTCAAATATGTCTGTGGTAAAGGATGGGGAGTGTCCAAGTAAACTAACTGGTATAATTACAAGCTTGGATGTTGGCAGCATTAAATTTGACTGCAGTTGCATAGATTTTGCTCTCCCACCCAAAAAAAAAAAAAAATGCTACAACTTTTTTGCAAAAATTAAATATTTTTACAACAGAAAACAGTCTTAATTACAAGTTATTTAGAATTGAAAGTTAGTGTTACATGAAATGAACCATAGAGTAAAAATCCTGCTTATATGTTGTCGCTTAAAACAAGCAACTTTTGAGTTAATGAGATGTCTACCAAGAGCCAAACCTAGTCGTGTCAATCCGATACTTCCTATAGTGTGTGTATGTGTGTGTGTGTGTGTGTGTGTGTGAGAGAGAGAGAGAGAGAGAGAGAGACAGAGACAGATTACTAAAAGAAATAAATATTCTTCTACATTCCAGACAAAACTAGCTGTAGCTTCATATCATGTCTGACCATGTACTTTTCTTGGAATTCTTCCTTTTAACATTTTATCAACATGCTATCTCCATTCATTTATATTTTTTTTCTACAAAACAGTTTATTACTAACTCCTTCCTTCTTATTTTCATTTGAAATTTTGTCTGATAGAGCACATCCTTTTGTTGTTCTTAGGAAACTCATTTCGTCAACCTATATCTATACCTATAACTACCTAGGAACAAATGTGATTTTTCGTACAAAAGTTTATTCTGTTATCTACATTTTGTTTTTCTCAAAAATGGCTCTAATGATTTTGATTAAATTGTCATATATATATACACAACATATATTAAATTTTCTAGGAATAGCTTCTAAGATCTGTTCATTCTGGATGAATTGTTCTGAATTTTTAAGATAAAGCTTAAGAAATAGACAAAAACTTACGTCACAAAGAACGTAGATCTCGTTATAACACACAATTTATGTCATATACATGTTTGTTGCAGAGTTGACCGTTTTCGAGATATTCTTTGGTATTGATTTCAATTCAAAACTGAAAATTTTCTCAAACGGTGGCACCTTTCGTTTCATCTCACTTTTCTTTTTACTTCCATCAACGCAAAGCGAACCGAACTTCAAATGTTCACATAGCGACTAGCTTTCAAAAGATTTAACTATTACTCTGGCCTAGTGTATTCCATTATTTCTCTTCTGCTTAAAAGGAAACAAATAAAGACAGTTTCTGGTAATGCTTATCTCGGTTAGCACTCCAGTGCAGAATTAGAACAAGAAAAATAAGAATGAAATCACAATTCGTCAGTTCATGGTTACTGCATTCATAGATTAGTAAGCACTCTGATCGTTAGCTAAGCCTTAATAAAAGACTTGACTTTTAATTTTTTCTTTCTCTAGCACGTATGTACAATTTGCATAGTAAATAAAGGAAATATCGTGTGCAATAATTTGATACCAAGATTTCTCCGGAAAAATATGTTTAGAGGACTTCTGAATAGCATTTTTAGAAAAATTTCCGTGTGTGTGTCATTGGGCAGCATAACTCAAAAACGAAAAGTCCGCTTTAAAAACTTTGATATTTAAGTTCGGTACCTTCCAGGGATGCGATACGAATATTTTCAAGAACTTCATCTAAACTTCTCTTCTGGAGTATTTTTCAATTGTTGTTTATTTTCTCAAAAATGGCTCTAATTATTTATACTTAAATACCATATGTTTAACGCAGTTTCATGACAAACGATATATATACTTTGAATTTGCTGTGTATATCTCATTAAAACACACATTTTATGGCATATATTTTTTTTGTAGAGTTAACCGTTTTCTAATTATTCATTGTTATTCATTTTAATTTTGAATTACTTAAACTTTTTGAAACGGAAAGTCCTCTTTAGTTTTATAACTCCTTTGTTTTACCCCTAGCCATGCAAAGGAAACTTCAGCTGTTTCACACAGTGATAGTTTTGAAAGATTTAACTATCGCTTTAGCCTACAGTTATTCCCTTGTTTTCCTTCTAATTACAAGGAAGCTAATAGGGATTAATCTTTTGTAAGGAAAGTTTGTTTGTGGAACAACTAGAGAAAATCATATGATTTTTTTATTTATTTATTTTTGGGGGTGGCCCCGCCTCCGCCAGCCCTGGTGGCGATCATCCTCCCCTACCATGCACTAACTACTCTACGAGGATGGTTAGGAAGATGGTAAAATGCTATCAGGTACCGCCGAAGCAAACTTGATGTTAGTGGGTGAATACTAAATAGACGCCTACATACAAGGGAGTATACAGAGTACAGGCCTTGGCAAGTTGCCCAGACCTGGGACCTAAATGGTAGTAGTGGTGTTACATGCTCAGGGCAGGATGTCGCGGTGGGTATCATGCTTAATACGAACATTACCTGTGATTGTGGCTGCAGTCGGAGAGGGAACTGCATAGCGTCTGCTGCCTGTTCTGAAACATAAATACAATAAATAGTTCTCTATGTTATGTACAGATATGGATATAGAGAATATGGGGAATGGGCAAGTATATTTATTTATTATTTTTATTATTTTTTTTTAAAATATATACTACATATTTACACATTTATTTTACAGATAGCCTGATCAGGTCCGCGGAGTTGGCTTTGTGTCATAAGAACCCCGGGCCGCACTGGAACACATAAGAGTTTTATAAGAGTGGTTTTAACTTGTAATTTCGATATAGACATTTCACCAGTAAAAGAAAGTTTTAAAATTAGTCATTTCCCCGTACATGTGGGGACTACACCCATGCTAGGTTTCTCTAGAATGCACAAGTTTAGTTTTTTCTGCGTCAATATATGGATTAATCTATAAGCAACATCGCCATTCAACTCGACTCAAGTTTGTCTTAAAAATTTGCTCTAATTTATAAGGTTTTTAATTTAAGTAATATAGTGACATTTTGTGTTTGAAATATTGAAACACTGTTAAGTATTTTAATCCCTATAATATAGATTAATTAATTCTAATTACTTAAAAGTCAACAATATTAATCTGATGTTGCTGTATGAAATTATATTTTTATTTGGATTATATAAGAAATGAATTATGTTCAATTTCATCCTTAGTAAGCTTCTAGAGCTATTATTACGTTCACTTAAATTTGATTGAGGGTGTTTTTGAGTGCAGGATTTCAAGAAATGGGTTGTAACGTCTCACAGCCCCGACCCGATACCTGGTGATTATTTACGGGGAAGTCTATAACATTATATAGGAATATCTATATACAATACAAATGCAAAACAAAATATATGAGGGGTGTTTGTTAGCTCCTTAGAACAGGATAGAAAAACAAATTATTTCAATAATTTATTTTAATTTTTAAATATAATCTCCATTTAGTTCAGTGCGTGTAACCTAGAGCTTCTTCATTATTTTAAGCCTTCCAAAAAGTAGGATATCGGAAGGTCATCAAAATAGGATTGTTTGGGAGGTGACCGAGCCATTTTTTCAAGTTTGAAAATTAAAAAAAGTCCCTGGGTGCCAAATCTAGTAAATACGGTGGGTATTGTAGTAATTCGAACCTTAATTCTGCAATTTTCGCCATCGAAACTGCGCAAATGTGCACCCTTGCTTTGGTTTGATGGAAGAGAATCTTTTTCTTTGCTAGATGGGTTTTTTGATTTCTCCCTTCAACCGGTGCAATAACGATGCACAATAATCTTCATTTATCGTTCTTCCTTTCTGCAAGTAATCAATGTAGATGCTTCCGTGTGCATTCCAAAAAACGAAGCCATTACCTTGTCTGCAGATTTCACCACCTTTACCTTCCTCAGAGCCGGTTTGCCTTTAAAAACCCACTGTTTCGAATTGTCTCTGAAGTGTAGTAGCGTACCCATGCTTTATTCAGAGATATGTATCGGCAGAGAAACTCATCAGAATTGCGACGGAAAAGTGCCAAACCAGCTTCCAAATCGATCACACGATTGCGTTTATTCTCCATTGAGAGCAAACGCGGCTCCCATCCTGCTGAGACCTTTGTGAGGTCTAATTTTTGGTGCAAAAATGAGAGCACTGTACTTTTGTAATATGCCTGTGGCCTCTACTATTTCGCGAACTTTGATTCGTCGATCACTCAAAAATAATATCCTGGATTTTGTCAATCATTTCGGAGGAAGTCATTGATACAGGACGACCGGAATGACGTTCATTATTTGTGGATGTTCGGCCACGTTTAAATTTCTGTATCCAATTGTAAAGTGTTGCAAACGCAGGAGCAGATGTGCCATGAACTTCATCCAACTCGGTTTTTATCTCTTTCGGTGTTAATCCTTTTAAATAGAAGTGTTTAAATCACAGCACAAAACTTGTTTTTTTCCCATCTTTCTAGAGAAGCACAAGATTGTTGATTCAATCGTCTATGGCAACGATACCACGTGATGCATATAGCTGAAACTTTAACTGTCATCTAGTAAGAGACGACGGCTACTAAATAAAAATTTTTCCTTACTACAAGTGTAATTTCTTGGGTTCTCTAAGAGTTAACTCTAAGAGTTCTGTAACGCCCCTCCTAACAGGAGAAATTACTGAATCACACATACGGAGCTCATGTTTCACGTAATTTCATGTGCAGATACGCGTTTAGGCTGATACATTATAAACACGTCATAAAGTCTATGTCAGTGATCATATCAGTTGTTAATATCATCTTGTAATTTTAAAATGCAATATCATGCGCTCAGTAAGACCTCATTTCTTTGGGCTCTTGTCGTGTCTTCTCTTTTTTATACTTATCGCAAAGCGAGGAGATAGTCTTTTAAGTTTCATGATAAAAATTCTGATAAGTGGCATCTATATGGCACTCTAAGTTCTCTATAAATTATTCCTACAAAAGCGTATTATCTTATCCATTATATAAGCATTCATAAAACAACAAGAAATACCTTGAATTTTATTGATTTCAATTTTAAAATAGACACACCTTTCTCAAACAGTAAGTCGTCATCCATTTTTCTTTTGCTTTATTCCGGTTATGCAGAAAGAACTGAATTTAAATGTAAATCACATAGCAGCCAAATTTTAAAAGATTTTACTATCGATTTAGCCCACTGTACTCCCTTAGTTCCCTTCTGCTTATAAAGAATTAAGTAAAAAGAACAATTTCTGTTAATGTTTTATATCTTTCAGCAACTGGATAGAATAACAATATTTTGTGGGTAAAGTTGTTTTTTTTTTCAGAAAAAGTGAAGAAATCCATTTGAATGGAACTAATTAGATTTTTTCTTTATTTAGCTAATCTAAAAACGTGTATTTCTGATGAAATATCGGTATTGAATTTTGGTGCAATGCGATAATTCCTCTACTATAGGTAAGTAGTGGAGAAAGTAAAACGTAGATAGAAAAAATAATAAGTCTGTCTATTATTTTACTTTCTCAGCAGGAAGAGTGGGGGTTCAGAAGCTTTAGGACGCACAGAAATATCTAGAAAGTAAAATATTAGATCAGCAGATTGGTACCTGAACGTGATATATCATTTTAACTATTCTTTCCTAGCCCATATGTCGCTGCGTTTCCATTATTATAAAAAAGTGATCAACGCGGGGCCCACATCGTGATATGTCAAGCTATCCAGAATTTATGTGATTTGCCCTGCTCTGTATATTATTCTGGGTTTCACTCGAAATATGAGTCATAAAACACCGAAACAATATCCAGAATCTAACTGCAAATCCAATAGCCGCATTTCAGGTTACCGTACTCATTCTGTATAGATTCAAATCCTCAGCAGGTCAAACGTGTTAGTTCTTGAAAATCGATATGTACCTCAGACAGCTTCTGTATATGAGTTTGGATCCTTTAAATCGAAAAAGATTGAAAGAGTGTCTTCTTTTGTCAGGAACAGAAAAACTTATTTCTTATTGCTCGGCTTTGAAAACGTTCTGGTTCTCGAGATAACCCTGGTCATATTTCTACTCGGATTCCGGTGACCCCGGTAATCGATCTCAACAAAATAACCTTTTCCTTTTCCCGTCCAGACGGAATAAATTCGGTCGGTGGACCGCTGAAATAAAATATTTGCGCTTACATAGGTAGCGAATTTCAAAACTGCTAGATTGATCATTTCTAGGTGGTAGTTGTCATTTTTGGCGTACGATAAAAAGCAAAGAGTATAACACGAGGCGAACAAGGCTATCGTGAAAGTATCTTTGTTACTGCAAGTCGTAATATTCTATCCCCATTTATATTCTCTTGTTTACGACGTGGATCCAAGACCTTCATATTTAATGTATGACAAGTTGCAGTAACCCTCGCCTTGCCCCCGTTATTGATCATAACGCCGGCTTTTATGGCTTCTTTGATATTCTTTTGCTGTTAGTTTAATCTCTTTCACAGTGGAAAAGCTGCATTATTAATTCCACAGTATGCGTATGTATTTAGTGCGCTATAAACTACCGTAAACATGCAGCTCCATATTTTCTTTAGCTACTAATTCATTTGAATGTGTTCTTGCATCCATAAAAAACGATACTGTGTGTAGAACATAATTTTCTTTATGCTATAACCAGTTATTGAAATGTAGCTTCCTCTTGGTTTGGCCCACCTGGTGCTGGAATATACGATCTGTGATGATTGAAGTTATTTTTTTTTTCGTATATTATGTTTAATTTTTGTGTCTTGGTGATAATCTACATTGTACGTGGATATATATTTTAGCAGATCTACACACTCCATGTTCTCTCATTTAAGACTATTTTCATTTTTTTAACTCTTGGAATACTTTGTTAAATAACGTTTTGCTCCAAGGTTCTCAAAATTGCATCAGAAATAAATATTGTTGGATATGCAAAATATTGTAATTTGACAGAAAATCCGTTGGTTTTTAATTACATACATTTGAAACCTTGTCAAGAAAATAACGTTTAAGCCCACCTTGTAAGTGTCGGGGTAGAGTGTCTACCTCACATTCAAGAGGTCACGAGTTCGAATCTCGCTTAGGGTGAGCTACCAGATAAGCTTTTTTCGGGGTTTTTCCCTTATCCTGAGAAGATGAATGTCGATTACCTTTAAGCTCCATAGACTCCGGAGTCATTTAAACATAATTTTAGTAATTGCATTCATCGACCGATATAAACAACTAAGGGCATTAAACAAAACAACAAAGAAAACTGGACGTTCATGTCTCCTCAGGAAAATACATGTATTTGTTCAACGCTTGGATATTGGGTGGAAAATGGTATTAAAATAAATTTAAATATGTTCATAAATGGGTGATATTAAGTATAAGTTCAACATGTACTTTAGTTGACTGAAATTTATTCCTGAGTTTACACATGCTTGCAGGTTCCAAGTCACATGTACTTTAACCATTAACTTGTTATGCATTCCCATAGCAGCTAGAGTAATTAATGTTTACTTTCGCTACCACATATTATGTACGTAGTAGGTAGAGAAGGTATTGTATTCTACCCAAAATTTCGATGTCAAAATTTCACCGGAAATATATGTTTTGAGCTCCCCTGAATCTAAAAAACGTTTAGAAAAGTTTCGTGAGTGGGTCCATATATGTGAGGGTCTGTGCGTCTGTGTATGAACAGCGTAGTTCAAAGTGAAACGTCCGCTAAATACAACTTAGTATTTAAGTTCTACATCTTCTAAGGATGAAACATGAACATTTTCAAGAAAATGCCTCATCCCTAACTAAGCTTTAGATGGAACTGTTTTCGAAAATGTCGATTTTCTCAAAAAAGGTCCTAACGACTTTGTTTAAAACACGTTTAGGATATTTGTATCACAAATGAAATTTAAATTTTGAATTTCCATTGAATAGTCTTATAGGTATTCTTCACTCTGATCTCTTTTGTGTAACTAGAGATAGACATAAACTTACTACACAAATATGTACACTTCGTAAAAACACACAATTTATGTCAAATGTATTTTCTTTATTTTTTGTGGAGTAAACCATTTCCAAGATACAGCATGTTATTGGTTTCAATTTTGCATACTCATGGAAAGTCGTTATTCGTATTTATATATACGTTAAGCAAATGTAACGTTATTTCACACAACTCTATAGAAACCAGCTCTGTAAAGTTTTTAAAGGTTTCCCTTTCGCTTAAGCTTAATGCATTGCCTTAACGTTTTATCTGCACGCAAATATGTAATAAAGGTATTTCTACAGATGTTAATTTCGTTAAGGTGAAGTAGATTATAGAATATATAATATAAGTTTGCTGAAAGGTTGTGAAGGTCATCTGAATGTACCGCAAAGGGTGATATGAACATTCCCTACAACGGGTTTCTAAAGAAAAATGAATATAAGTTATTAAAATAAACATTAATGTGCATTTAAACGATCTAAATACAAAAATCGGATGTATTCTATTTGTATGTAGCATATTATGTTCCACAAACAAACTCTTCTTCCAAAAGATTATTCTTTATCTATTTCATGCTTATCATGATTAACATTAGTAGAATTGGTCTTATTACTTGCTTCTTTGTAACTAAATGGGAAATTAAGGGGATACGCTAGGCTAAAGCGATAGTGAAATCCTTTAAATATCGGTCACTATGTGAAATAATTAATATTCCGTTCTCCTTGCTTCCAGGAATAAACAAAAGAAAGACGAAAAGAAAAAAACAAAAGAGACGAAAAGAATGACGACTTCCCCTTTGAGAAAACTGAAATCAATAACACGGATGTTATTTAACCGACTTTTCGTGTTTGGGCAAAACTGTCCACAGAGAGAGAGAGAGAGAGAGAGATAGAGAGTGAGAGACTGGGCTTTTTTTTTCAAATATGATTTTTTTTTGGGTGGGGGGATTCAGAGAGCCCTAAAGCATTTATTTCCTATGAAATTGCGATATCGATTTTTGGATGGAATACAATACCTTCTCTGTCTACAATCTACATTGTGCATATGTGATAGAAGAAGTAAAAAACGTAAATTTCATTAGGTTATGACTCTCATGATTTTAATACAAAACATATTTAATCTGTGATTAATTTCCAGTTTTTGTAAACATTTATAGATGCATTGTCTTAAGATCTTTCAGGTTTTTGTGTACCATTACATCGTTAGTTTAAATATCCATAAGAACAACTTAAAGCAATGCGCTGAGAAAAATTCCTATATATGAATTTTAATATAATTTATTCACCATAATAATAATAATTTATAGCCGTGATTTGTCAATACAAATTTCCAGTTTGTACACCTGGGCTGCAGCCTTATTTAAACTTAGCTTATTATTCAACTTGATTTGGATTTTAAGGTGGTTCACACAGAATATTTGTAAACTTTAGGACTAAACTTGTTCTTTCTGTTCAGGAGAATACCTATAGTTTACATATAAAAGAATGCAACTTCTTATGATTTTAATACAGATGAAAGCTAAAATGTACATTATTTATAAATCGTTAGTTTTGCATCAACATTGTGTTATTTAGCACATGTGATGTAAATGATACAGTGAGTACCTTATATTGCCGGACCGCGGATCGTGCGTTGTCTATTACACTAAAGAATTTTCTGTTCTGAAATTTCCACTTTATTTACGCATGGAAGGATGGGTATTTAAATAAAGCAATATCTTATCCTCTCAAAATAATCAAATGTGTCCAAATTCAATTTAAATATTTTTAAAACGTTGGTTTGATATGCAGTAAATTATTTACAACTACATGGATTAATGTTATAACGTTTAATACCCACTATATTGACAGTTGTGCTGAAAGTGGTTTTCATGTATTCAGATATTTCTGGCATTCCTCATCTTCAAAGCTTGTAATTAAAGACAATAGTCACTATAGGTTTCAATGTTAAAAGTTTAGCAGCTCTAATAACAGAGGTCTCTTTAAATACCCACTTAATGTGTAACCGTCTTAAAAGTTCTTTGTTCGAATAGCAAATTTTTCTTCTATAGATGATGCACTATGATCATATTATAACAATTCTGCTAGGCATAGAGTATTGTTACGAACCAAGCAATAACCAGTCAACAACACCACCAAATTGATATATCTGCATTAATGCAAATCATTACTTTCGACTCACTTGGCGTATAAAAGAGCACGGAAATTGCTATGCTACAATAACACTAAAGTTAGTTGTAGTTACACATTAAATGTGTTTATTGGCTTTAGCTAGGCATCTTATGCTTCCGTCCTCCTGCATGTTCTAGCAGAGTTCCACACACTGGTCTGGAGACGTTCTATCCTACACCGTCAGGCTGCCTCATACGCGTGCACGGCACTGGCCAGAACTGTCACCAGAACTCTATCGGCTGCCCAACTTGGCGTACAATGTTTAAACTTACTCTACTAACCTAATGAATCTCAAAGACATCTATCTGCCATTACCGGCTTCTCAATAATACAATTCTGATACTAACCCCATATGCTAATACACTTATGCTAACGAACTTAGCGTTTACTACAGCATATACATGTGAACACACCACATTTGTAACACTGCTCTGTCTATACTCGACTTTTTCTCTACTTTTCTCCTTCACAAATTGTTTAATGGCTGGAACTGCAGTCTGACTAGAACACAAGTGAAGGTTATTTTTCAAGTTTAAATACTGTCAGGTTTCTAATTGTGGTTCGAGGAAACTCATGTAGAAAAAGAACTTCATAAACGTAAGCATATCCAAATATGTTCTCCATCATGGTAGCAAACTTGTGCATCCAGAAAAACCTTGTTTGGTAGAAAATTCTGTGAATGCAAAAATACTTTTTATTTTGAAAACGGTCTTACATATATTTTCTATAAGTCAATTTTTCTCATTGCAATGATGGCGCGCTATAAATATCCACTGACATTGGATTGTAACTATGTAGATGTCAGGCTAAATTTCCAATATCTTGAAATGTTGAATCAAGTTATAGCTTTAGTTTCTTTTCAATATATGTAACTATATCGTTATACATTATGATAATTGGATGATACATTGTAAAAAAACTATGGTAAATGTGGAAGTTTAATAAGTTTTTATTGATACTTTCTTGTATCTCCACAGCGCTCAATATACGAACTTCAATATACACTCTCCCTTCTCACATTTACTTCTGCCCTATCGTGCACTGTGCAGGATCATGAATACAGTAATGTGCCGCTACCTCTTGCTCGGTGCTGCCCTTCGCTCGGAACTGGCTCTTACGTCACAAACGAAGCAGCTGTCGACCACTGGTCTACATGATTAGCACTTCCAATATAAGGGACAGGATTATGTCAAAATGGAAGACACATGTGCTTCAAAACGTATCACAGAACAATAGAGATTTGTAGAATATTAGGAAATGTAGCTAAAATTGCATATACTGCCATATTAGATAAAATGAGTCCTGTGTTGAGGACTCTAAAATAATTTGTTCGGAGCAGAAAGCTAACAGCAAAAGGAATACACTAAAGGTAGAGTGATTAATATAGCTTCTGTTTAAACCACATTTTACATTTAGCTACTACTTTATCGGTGGTAAGACTCAAGTTTTGCTAAAAGCAGTTTTATAAACATAGGAAAGCAAGAAACTCGGAAAATAGTTCTTAATGACTGCTGACAGCGATTTTTCCTTATCAAGAGCACATAACTGGAACATGTAGGCGAAGAATCTCTATACCTTGTTTTTACAAACTTATTGATTACTAATTTTCGGTATTTTAATTAGCAAATACCTCCGAACGTTAGTAATAAAGGCTGCCAAGTTCCCTCAAAATGTTTATCAGTGTTTTTTGTACCAGCATCATAGCTTCAGAAGTTCAACAGTAAAACACAATATAACAATCTGATAGCACCAGTAGCATGGGCGGCTTAACATGCATATTGTAATGTCCTCTCACTCTGTAGTGGCTCTTTTCTTTTTTCTGAACATTGCAGTTCCATCAACGAAGAAAAATCAGTTTCCTCACTCTTTCCTGTGGCTTATTCAGGTACCGAACTCAGGACTCTTATGCATACAACTGCTACTCGCAAGTAACTGTAAAAATAGCAGAACAAAATTGGCTTGAGTCACCGGTCATCAATTACCTGCCTAGTATATCCGACATAATTTCAAAGATTCTACTTCTACCTGCGTGCCAATAGAACCTCTGGACAGTTCGATGGCTGAGACCGTCTCTGTGTTTGTTTGTCTCTGTCTCTAAAATCTGGAGTCGCCCTCCGTGATGTAATGGTTACCATGCTAACTTCATATGGGTTCAAACCCAGCTGAGGACGGGGGATTTTTTCGGGTATAAAAATCCTTAGCATGGCTTCCTTCGGAAGGGAAGTAAGGCCGTTGGTCCCGTAAAAGAACCTCAAGCCTGATAGAGAGACCTCTAAGCAAACTTAAGCCTCTAACAATTTACAGTGGGACGCTGAGAACCACAGTAGTTAAAGAACGTCCAAAAATAACACGCCATTTAATTTTTTCTAAAATCTGGGAAATTGTATTCTGATTTTGTTTTACTTTATATTTGATTTATTCTGGTTTGCAGTATTCCATTTGTATATTAATATGCTACTTAATTTAGAAATGAAATCGCATTAGTCATCTATCACAGTCATGTATTTTTATTAACATAAAATTCGCCTATCAAGTATCTTCTTACCAAGCTTTGAATTAATGTCAACCATTTGCCAGTTGGCGCTGAAACATTTCCCGTCATCCCAAGGTGCGGCTACTGCTTTTTGGCTCCGGGTAGTGGTTCCTTCTTATTACATAGTAAATTCTAACCGGGAGTGATTGAATATCCAAGACAGGTGTGCATATATTCATATTAATCGTCAAGAAAACATAATGCTTAGATTGCGTTATGCTTAGTAGCTACAATATTCATTGCACGGCTTAGCTAATACACAAAAAAGTAATGTTCTTTCCTAGAGATTGAGTTTGTCCAAACGTCCTTTAAAAGTTTCCCATGATATTATGAAGCTGCAAGGAATCATACTTTGAGAATCATTGATATATAGGCTAGATAAAAAGACGAATACGAGAAAGTAAAATCTTACTCCGGCAATTCATACTCCAAGCATCCTTGGTCAAAACTTAGCTTTGGAAAAGTAATTTACAGATCCTACTGAATTACGCACAAATATCACTCTCATTTACGTATAATGCATTATTAATTTTCACTCTCACTTCTAACCTTTCACGTATGATACAAAGGCGCATATGTGGAAAATTCACCTTTTCCCCGTTCGTTCAGCTTTAGGCTTTTTCTACATTTCTTTTATTTATTTCAGGTTTTTCACTTTATTTGCTAATCTTCCCTTCATTTTTTGTTGTGTTTTGTTTTTAATATCTTCATATTCTGTTTGTATTTTTCAACACTAAGTAAAATGGCGTTGCTACTACGGATGTGTAGCAGTCGTAAATTTTAGTTAATTGCGGAGCATTTAGCTTACATCTATTTTGTTTTCATTCTCATGAATACTGTTGTAAAAGTCAGATGGGGTAATTATTCATACCGAAAATCGAGAGTGTGTTGAGCACCAGAACCACGCGTGGTAAAGTAAAATGATACCTTGAATGTTAAATTGCATTCAAACTATTAGGTACGAGCATATTGTGGAATTCCAGAGGAATCTGTCACCTCCTATGCGTAATTAGTTTTCTACCTAATGGAAAGTGATTCACTTGGGTTTAGGAGATTTCATTTCATTACTTCGAATCTTTCAAAGTTTAGAGACCTATTATACCAGCTTTTACTTTTAGAATATCTAAATTATCAGTCACGTGGATATGTCCCTCTCAAGAGTGAAGGTATAGTAGTGTGGACTAGCTTACCTTCGTGGTGTAGGAGTAGCGGATAAGCCTCCGTTCAAGAGGTCCCTACGAATCTCGGTTAACTTTAGTTATTAGGATAAGATTTATCCGGGATTTCCCCTTATCCTGAGGAATGCAGGGTAAGTCGAGGCTCTAGCATTATTTCAATCGTTTCGTTCATTTTCCTCTGATCTCACCTACCCGGTTGAGGATGTTAAACTTGAAGTGGAAATTGCTTGTAAACTGGAAGTATGGATTTCTCACACTTCCCTCAGAGAGTGCTCATTCTCCAGGAGATTACCACTTCTGCTACGACATTTATAAGATTCTCAGGACAGCCAACTAAATTAGTATGCTCTTATAAAAGAAGCAAATATTTAAGAGATCTAACCTGCTCAATGAAACTTTTTTGAACGGCAATAGTATTTTGATTATGCAAAGGTAGCATAAACATGGAAGGTAGTCATAACATTGCAATGCCATTGTCGGGATTTGAACCACGGATTTTCTGGTCTCCGTCTCGTAACCACTGAGCTACCATGGCAACATGGCGATGCAGCTTGCGTGGTTTACTGAGAAAAAAAAAAGTGAGTCAATTGGGAGAATTTAATGATGTAACGGCATTTTGCCGTGGTAGGTCATTGATTAGAGTAACTGAACGGAGACCAGGACATCTTGAATTTTTCAGTCTAACTCTATCTTTCCAACTCCTGTCTTACACATTGGACAATGTGAAAGAAGCAATAATGTCACAATATTTAGCATAATCATGTCCTGCCTCACAAGAGATACGAGCAAAAGACAAGTTAAGATGGAATCCTGTTTAAGGGCAACAGTGTAAATCCTTTATATGAATACAGAAAAATGTGTCAGTTGACATGGAATTCCTTCAAGGAATCTCAGAGAATGTATAAAAGGGAGAACAAGAGGACTTCCAAGTAATCTTGGATATTTGTGTGCGAATGTACAAATTCAATTAAACATTCTCGATTATGGAAATTGCTGGGGTTTGGCTGGGTTCTTTGTGGGGTTCTCTGGTACAAAGAGAATCTGAGGGGAAGAAGCCGATGCTTCAAACTCATTGTATTTTGGATCACGAATTAACCTCAGTTGAGGTATGCCGGCCTTCTCGAGAAGAATTGTGAACGAACTCCGATAGTGACTTATAAGAAACTCAAATGGGTTGTCTTTTATGTTCATCCCATCTTGAGGATGGAGTCTTTCCAGATTTCCTAAGGTAGATATTTTGGGAATGGGGTGTAGGTTATAGATATACATCAGACATATACATCTTAAGTATTAGGCAGCAACTCTATAGATTCGAAGTTAAGAACTAGAGGGGACGCTGGATCTTGGAGAAGTGACCACGGCAGTTTTTTTGGATTTTAAGGATGCCTTTAGTCCTACGGCTTAAGGGACCGTTAGGAAATGTTCGGATATCAGTATAATTGGTTAGTTACTTACTAGATTATGATCTCCTTGGAAGTTCGTCGAGTCATAGAGGCCCTTGGAAGTGAGGGTAGTGTCTGTAGTGTCTGATTGTAGATGATCTATAGAAGTGCCCTAACTTGGGGAGATTATGCTGATGACATTATGCTAGTGCCTATTTATAAATGAAAGCCGGTCCAGATGGATAGAGGCTGACTTTCTGATCCCAAGATCACGAGTTCAAATCCGGTCCAGACCGAAGTGTTTTAAATGTGTTTAAAGTGACAGCCCCAAGTCAGTAGATCTGCTGGCATCTTAAAAACCTTCTTCTGGTCGAAATTTCGGAACACCGGCGGCGCTGCTATGATCCTGGCATTTGACAACGTCGTTAACAAATATAAATGTAAAGATGGAAGGAATTCGAGGGCTGAGGACCGACTGTGCAGAAGTTCACACGCCCTGGTAAGAATTGTCAACATTTGTGTGAGCCTAGCTTAGTAGTAGTGCCTTTATTTCCGAGAGAGGCCAGCAGAACAGCTTTACATAGGATACCGTAAGGCTTATTATAAGGTGTACAGCTATTTGACCATTTTCGACCGTAAATCCTACCTCAGTCCAACGGCTCTCCTGGAGACCCAATAAAATTATTATACACATATATATATTAAGTATTAAAATGTTCATTCATGGCTCCTTGCATTATCTTAAGACATGGTGTAAGGGAAATGAAGTTGTCTGTTAACCCGGACAAAACAGAATTTTTGGTCTTCATAAGGAAGAAATTTTCGCTGGGCTTGATAAAGCCTTTCCTCTTTGAGTAGAAACTGGAGCTATCAGTAAGGTCAATTTTCTAGGTGTCAACTTTGTACCTGGGTTGATTTGAAAAAACATGTTGAATACAAAGTAAGGAAGGCCTAAAATTTTGTTGGGTCTCCAGAAGAGCCGTTGGGCTGAGGTAGGTTCTACGACCAAAAATGGTCAAATAGTTATATTAAGCCTTCGGTATCCTAGCAAAGCTGTTCTGCTGGCCCATCTCAGAAGTGAAGGCAGTGACTACTAAGCTAGGCTCACACAAATATTGACAATTCTTACCGGCGAATGAAACCTCCGCTTAGTCAGCCCTCGAAATTCCTTCCATCTTTGCAGGGTGAGCGCCCTTAAACAATAGGGAATAGAGTTTTAAGCTACTTTATAAATTCTGAGTAGATTTCACGAAAGGTGTCCTATCTACCAGATGAAGATAAGATGGAGACTAGATACAACCAAGTCTGGCGTATTCTGTGGTAATTCATTCCTAGAAGAATGGGACCCAAATACAGGATTATACCCTAAAGACTGAGGAACACACGTGGTTCTATGTACTGATGCATTTCCTTCGGCAGTAGTTTGTATTTAACAGAATTTCGTTTAGGAGGTATGCTGTTTACACACACATAAAAATTCACACAGGAACGTTTTTCAAAAATAGTTTACTTTTTATTCAGGAACTCCAAAACATGTATAATCAGTGAAATCCCGGTATAACATTTATGTTGTAATGCAATACCTTCTGAGTTTACTATGTGCTAGAGAAAGCAAATATACTAAATTAGTCCTAAAATTATACAAAAGTCTGAGAGAATAAAACTCTGAGGAAAATGTGTCAAACGCAAGTTTGCCAGAAATTGCAAATTGTTGAATTTTTTAATAATTGTGTGATTAGTATCGCAATACATTTACTGGGCACCACTCTATCCATATGTCATCAAAATTGAAATATAACTTTTATATATGCTTTCTCTAAACTGGGATTCTCGACAAGGTTGTAGGAAATGTTTATCTTATTTAGGTGGTTCCAATGTTTGTTTTCTTGACATGTGAATCCATTCCTATTGAAGCAGAACACTTTGTCAATATATTTAATAAATGAAATGATAAAATAATGTAGGGAGGCAAATATAAAAATTAAAGTTTACGGTAAAAAGGTTGTTATACTAAGTAGAAAACTAGAGAGAAAAGAATTCTCATAAATTGCATTCTTATGGTTTGACCAAATACTCTTGCTGGATTGCAAATGGAACGAGAAAATAAGGTAGTATTCAAAAATATTAACCAACAAAAGGATGATATACGAAAACCAATTTGAATTCGTAGAGATGACTGCCAGTTATTGAAAAGGCAATTACCTGCAAAGTGATCGAGTCGTCAAAACATACCAAATGCAGCAGATTTCTACAGATTGCATTTACATAATCTTCATACAGTAAATACTTACACTATTTCCTATTATTTGGCTATATAAAGCAGATGGAACACATTTAGTAACTACTTTGTTCTATATTCAAAGAGGGTTGGCATTAATTATTCCATTTCTCTAACAACTGAAAAGTAGAATCTACGAGGATAAATAGGACTGTTGCTTAACAAAAAATCTTTAGTACCGTTACTGAATTCATTTTCATCAACAAAAACGGTAAAAACAGGTATAAAGATATTTATTTTACAAAATAAGAATATCTTGAATACCCTGGTCTACCATTCGGATTTCTTAGTAAGAATGATGAAAGAAAAATTGCAAACTAGCGTAAACCTGAGAAGAGAATTTTTGAACTTAGAAACTTGAAGGAAGGCATTACAAAAGCAAAGCGAATAGCGGGCTCCCCGAGCCAACATAAAATAACGAAGCGGTTAAATACGTCTAAATACCTGGGTAGTAATGTAGTCTATGCGAAAAACTCCAAAATAACAAACTGAAAGCCCGCCTGGGTAGTGTGGTGGTAGCGTGTCTGCTTCACATTCAACAGTTCGAATCTCGCTTAGGGTGAGTTACCCGGATAAGGTTTTTTTCGGGGTTTTCCCTTATCCTGAGAAGACGAATGTCGAGTAAATTTAAGTTCCATGGACCCCGATATCATTTGAGCATCATTTCACCAATTTCATTCATCGTCCGATATGACCAACCAGGTTAAAGGACGTTAAAAACTACCAAAAAAAATTAAATTATTTTTGTGGAACCATACGTCCAAAATTAGGAAAAAAAATATGAAAAGGTAGCTGACTGAAATGTTATAACGTAATAGCAGCTCTAATATACTACAGCAGGAATTGAGCATTAAGGAGGTATTTTTTTGGATGGTATTTAATATCTACTTTTACTACCATGGCACCGCAGACGATGACACTGATAATACGTGGATTGAAAATGGAGCACCGGTAGAATGTGATGGCGGGGGAAACCGGAGAACCTGGAGAAAACCCGCTCCTACGCCGCTTTGTTCAACACAAATCTCACATGCGGTAAGGAAGATGGCAGAAGATTTGTAGTGCTTGAAATGATATATACGCGGCTGCATTTTAAAAGCTATGTAGCTATTAGAACATATTTAAAGGTACAAAACATTTTAGAGATAATAAAAGACTTTCAAAATAGGAGAGAATATGTACGATGTAAGCTAAATTCAATATTATAAAAATATATACCTATATATAAACACTATTTAAAAAAGCAATACTAATAACCAGGAAAAGATGGCAGAACACATTTTAATTCCGCTTGAAGATCAATTCGGTTAAACCGTAAAGAAGAATAACAAGGTGATATCAGAGTCTGAGTGAACACAGGGATAAAGATCAACAATAAAAATTAATATTTAAATCAATATAATGGTGAAAATAAAGTAGCTATTTATGATATTGGTACGGTATTTGGACAATGTTTGAAGGTAAAACCAATGCCTTATGCAAATGAATAGGTGCGATGGGAAATAGGAGACACAATTGGATGATCAACAAAATCAGAAAATACTTTGCATTAACATAAAAATGTGTGCCCAATGATTGATAAATGTATAAAAATCCAGGAATAGATATTACGATAATTACAATGAACAGCTTGCGGAGCACTTCTACCCCCGGCAGATGTTTTGTACTTACATTCCTGGAAGAAACAGATGGGGTGAAGGAACCACAGGAGACGAATGAATTGCGCCAGCACAAAGAACAAAGCCGCATAGAGTTTACTATTAGTTCCAGGTTTGCCCAATCGGTCACGGGAGGATCGCCCTATGACGAACCTTTAACGGTATCGGTGATTACGATCCTGCAATGAAGGATCGACAGGCCTTCCTTTGACATGACAGAGAAGAAATTCCAAATCGCAAACATCTGCGCCATCTGTCCACCACTGACCGAATCACAGTCCCGTAGTATAACTGAAAGATGAAAGAGATATTACATAAGGCAATAGGGGGAAAGTATACTCGTAGTAGAATACACTACTCCAGTATTTGTCTTGGCTAAAAGAGGAAAATCACGAAAAATACCGTGGTCAGAATGGGCGTCAGCGGGAAACCAAGGAATAATCAAACCAATGGGTTGCTTCTGGAGAATCTGATCCATTGGCCGGTAAAGTGATGGCGATGATTTTTTTGGGAGACGACGGGATCAGTGTTTCTTGCCTTCTTATGATTACTGGACAATAATACAATGAGTTATTGGCCTAATTTAACAAGAAGTTGGAGACACGAATCTATTTAGCGAAGAAAAAAGTGTTTTTCGGAACCTCCCAAATGCTGATTACAGATACTACCTCTTGAGCCATCCTGGGTAGGAGCGGATATTAATCAGATAGAATCGCAGCAATTAGAGCTCTGAAGAAAGTAAGTGGAAGGCAGGAAAGGAACAGATTTGAATCTGAACAATAATGAATAAGGAAAAATATGAACGTTTCAAGAAAATGTCAAAACGTGCGTTGCAAACAAAGAATAATCATTAAACGTAATAGTGAAAATTGCAAATCAGCTAAAAAGCTGATGTAGACATTTGCATAAGAAGTAATAGGATGTAAAAAAGTAAAACTAATCAGAAAACCTGGGTAACACAAATGTCGCAGAGCAATGAAGAAAAACAATAAAGTGGAAACATGTGGAATTATACACTAAGGAGAGAATAGAAGATGCAAGAAGCTAAAGATGGGAAATTAAAACGATGAAATAAGAATGAAACCAACAAAAATGCTAAGAATTGAAGGCTCTATAGAAAAAAATCTAATGTGTTCCATTCACATGACTTTCTCCACATCTCTGCAACAAATTATACTTAAAAAGCTTATTCTTCGATTTACTTCTTGCTAATTTAGCAAAATTAGCAGAAATGGTCTTATTACTTTCTTCCTTGGAAGTAGAAGGCAAATAAGGGAGTACCATAGGTTAAAGTGATTTTCAAAAGCTGGTTGCTATGTGACTGATGTTCCTTTGTTTGTATGACAGGAGTTGACAAATTCCGTATGAGAAAAGTAAGTTTTTCAAAGTTGAAACCGAAAAACAAGGAATATCTAAAAAACTATCAACTCCACGAAAAAAATTTATAACATACATTGTGTGTTTTAAAGTGCTCTACATTTTTGTGTGTAAAGCTTTTGTCCATCTCTTACGGTTTAGCAGTTATACAAAATTCCGTAAAATTCATCCAGAATAAAGTAGTCTTCAGAGGCTATTCCCAGAAAATACGAGATGTACATTTTTTGTCAGGTAAATATCTTTAATATTTGACATTTTAATCAAAATCGTTAGAGCAATTTTTAAGAAAATCAAAATTTTCGAAGAATGTTCCATGTAAAGGGTAGTTCGGGGTGGGGGATTTTCTTTAAAATATTCGTGTCGCATCCTTGGAAGATGCCAAACTTAAATACCAAGTTTGATATTTAACGGTCTTTTCGTTTTCCAGAGACACACAGACACATGCACGCACACTCGCGGACTTGTTTTGTAAAAATGCTTTTTTGGATACAGGGGGAACCAAATCATGGGTCGATATCTAATTTTTGGGTGGAATACAATACCTTCTCTATACACTATGTACATAGTACGTGTAGAGGAAGTAAAGATACCTAATTTTGTATACTATCTATACGTAATTGTAGTTTTTATGAATAAAAAATTAGCTGTAAACATTAGTTATAGAAATATGGTTAGGTGTATCAGAAGCCCAAAAGCGATTTCTAGTTTTCATAGAAAAAGAATGGATGCCTCTATGGGAAAAGAAAGTCAGCTGATTACCGAGAGAGTTAAGTGTATAGGAAAACGACAAAAAGAAACATATGAATAAGTTCACTGCTTAGCAGACTAAGTAATACGCTGATAGACATTATAACCTGACAGGGCGTTTGGGACATATAAGGCTGATATTTATAGCACATTTACTTGTAGATGCAAGCAGCACGTGTTCTCCGAGCCAGGTTTTGAATAGAAGGCAAAACAGAGAGTCCGAGTAGTACCCTCAGTGGTAGGCAGCGGACAGTGAGTGTACAGGTCCCGTTCGTCTGTACGTCATAAATTCCGTAGCGTTGTACTTGACAATCCCTCAAACAATACACAGTCTGCGCTCTCTAATCAACAGGAAGATATCTGAAGTAGCGATACAGGCTGCTTCAATAATTTATCGTGTTTCAAAATAGATGGTTATGCTAAGGTGTTATCATCGCGCGCTGTCATTTGTTACACGTTGCCAAAGCTGATTCACAGGTTAGTTTGGTTAATGATTGTAAACGTATTTAAGAATCTGTTTTTAAGGAGGAGCATCCAAGATGCGCGACTGATATAGTTATTAAGGAAATCCTTGAAAAAGACAAGGACAGATACTAGATAATCCTCGAACGAAAGTTCGCGAAGTAGCAGAAGCCATAGATGTTGTCGGAAACATTTAAAAATTTGCATGATAAAGTATTCTCAGTCTGACGGTTGCCGCGAATGCTCATAGTAAACAATAAGCGGATGGGCATTCAACCTTCAGGTTGTGTTTGGAGGTTTTTAAGCGAAATTCGAAGGACTTTCTGGGTCGAGTTATCACTATCGTTGAGACTGCCTTCACCATTACACTCTGGAAATCAAGGAGTAATCAAAACAATGGGTTGCTTCCGGGGAATCTGATCCAAAAAAGGCAAAGAGGGTTGCATCGGCCGGTGAAGTGATGCTGATATATTTAGATAAACGACGGAAACAATGATCCTTGACTTCTTATAAGAAGGAAACATGATTATTGGACAATACTAAAATTAATTATTGTCTCGATTTAACAAGTTGGAGACACGACCCTATTTAGCGAAGAAAATAATTTTTGACCATGACAACGCACCAGCACATTCACCCAGATTTGTCACCGCTAACTCTATGAATTACGTTATGAATCGCTGCCGAACTCTTCATATCCGGATGGCCAAGCTTCTTGTAATTTATTCTTCTTGCCAGACATGAAGAAATGTCTCCCGAGAACAAAATTTAGATCAAATGAGGAAGTCATCGTTGAGACAGAGACGTATTTTTCAGGGTTTGACAATCCCTGTTTTAAAAGGGTTTAAGAAATAACAGGAACGTTGGAAGACACAATGTTTAGAAATAAAACTTTATTTAAAAAACATTGTGTTTTCAATTCTAGCCCTCTTTTTTTGTATATAGTGTTTAACTCCTACTTAAACTCTTGTGGCAGCGAAGGCGATGACACTGATGATGGAATGAAAATGGAGTACCGGTGGAATGCGATGGCAGGAGAAATGGAGAACCCGCAGAAAACCCGCCGCTGCGCTGTTTTGTCCACCACAAATCTCATATGCGGTCACTTGGGATTGAACCTGAGAGGCAAATGGTCTAACCACTCAACCATGGAGCGGACTAGCCACCTTCCTAATTGACCCAACCACCAGTTTTCAGACTAGAATCGATAAACCCCAAGAAGTAAACAAACTAAAACAACAAATTTAAGAAAACATTATGTATGCTTCATATAGTTACATAATTTAAATGATCTGTATACTTTTCTTATCAATATGGCACAATAACCAGGGATTTTGTAAATTGGAGGCATAAATAAAACTTAGTATAAGTTTCAAGATTTGTTATAATGTATTATAAAAGCATTTTTAGAAATCCAATTATGCCAGGTGGCTCAACAGAGTCAACCATCTAAAAGATGACGTTATCCTCTAAAAACCTGATGTATACCATTCACATGACTTTCTCTACATCTCTGCAACAAATTATTCTTAAAAAGCTTATACTTCTATTTACTTTATGTTAATCAGAAAAAACGGTTTAGCAGTTTTTCAAAATTCCGTAAAATTCATCCATAATAAACTACTCTTCAGAGGCTATTCCCAGAAAATTCAAGATATACATTTTTATCTATCAGGTAAATAGCTTTAATGTACGATATTTTAATCAAAATCGTTAAAGCCATTTTTGCGAAAATAAAATTTTCGAAAAAAGTTCCATGTAAAGGGTAGTTTGGGGTGGGGTTTTACTTTATGTTAATCAGAAAAAACGGTTTAGCAGTTATTCAAAATTCCGTGAAATTCATCCATAATAAACTACTCTTCAGAAGCTATTCCCAGAAAATTCAAGATATACATTTTTATCTATCAGGTAAATAGCTTTAATGTACGATATTTTAATCAAAATCGTTACAGCCATTTTTGCGAAAATAAAATTTTCGAAAAAAGTTCCATGTAAAGGGTAGTTTGGGGTGGGGTTTTTTCTCAAAATCTTCGTGTCACATCCCTGGAAGATACTAAACTTAAATACCAAGTTTAGTATTTTACCGACTTTTCATTTTGGAGTTATCGTGTTCACAGACACACGGACACACACACGGACCTTTTTCCGAAAATGCTTTTTTTAGATAAAGGGGACCCTAAAACATATATTTCCGGTGAAATCTCGGTATCGAACTTTTGTGTGGAGTGCAATACCTTCGCTATACATTATGTACATAGTGCGTATAGAGAAAGTATAAATAATTGAAGTGGAGAACATGTTAAATTTCTCCGTGTGTTTCCACTATTCTTTTATAACATCACGGACTCTAGGCAAGCCTAGGAACTAACGCCTCTCTATGAGCGCAAGTCCTGCATTATTATGCAAGACAAGAAGAAAAATGTTGCTTTCGCTTACAATGCCACTGATCGCGTTTACTTGGATATATTCCATGGAGTTCTGCAACTTATATAATGCATGAACGGTTATCTGCATGCGCAAAATACGGCGCTGTTGTTTCCTCCTTATGTATATTAGTAATTTTAATGTCTAATTACAAAATTGCAAAGGCTGTTCGTGATGCTGAGTGACCGCCCGAACTCTAACAATAGAGCGAACGGATCCAATAGCAGGGCAAACAAAGACCTTTATGTTTTCCTGCAAAACATTCCCAAGTGATCTTTACTGGCAGTGATCTCCCGTGATTTCTAGGACTAGAACTTTGGGAATCCGGCTCCGGGCTATATACCTAAGGAGCCGACAAGTACCGCGCGCGGGCGAGCGTGTGTGTGTGTGTGGGTTTGCGCGCGCGCGTGCGTGTGAAATGGAGTTAAAAGTTATGCTAGTGCTTTATGAATGCTAAGAATGTGGCTTAAATGCAGTTTCTCAGTTATTTGTGTACCAAAAGTATAACGTGTAGTGTCCTAATGACGAATAAAGTGAATTTAACAGAAACTGATGCTCTCATTTGTTACACTATATTGTTGTTTAATTATCACAGATATTTTATATAGGCACCTATGTTATTATATTTCTATTTTTACTATGTTAAAACATGTAATTCCGCCTTATTTGCAAACTCAGCAGAGTCAAATTACTGAGTTTATCTAAACAGCGTTAGATAAATAAAAAATTATAAGCTGCCAAGTATCATCATGTAGCAGTCATAAGGATTAACTGAGGCACTGATGTTGCCAGTACCGAAAAAAGATAGAGATAAGAAATACAACAGTTTCGATACCATTAGCCTCGGTTAAGCTTCTAGTTATGTTACAGAGTTGATGGCCACATTCTTGTACGAAAAGATTAATTACAAGAACAGTTGAAGTTTAGGAAGATAGGGAAAAGGCGCACCCTGACTCGAAAAGTTGGTGAAAGCTACTTAGACAAAGTCTAAGTAAGTGCACGTGATTCTATTTAAGCAACTAAAAGCATGTTAGGACATAAAATAGAAGGAATTACTAAAATAGAAAGAGAGATACAAAAGAGGAGCTCTCCATAATCCACTCTGTTCAACATTTGTTTAAGTAAGGCAATTTTTATCATTAATTACAGATCGTATAACAATAACAAGGTATACATAACTAGAACAAAGGATGGTTGCAGAAATAGAAAAAAGATAAAGTATTTGTAATTTCCTATTTATATGCCACAGGCTAGCAAAACAACGATTCAAACGATGCAAAGAGCATGTTAACGGAGTGAAAAGTCAAGGTGAGCTGATCATATGATACACAAGGACTGGGTATTGGAGGAAATCAAAAGATGATACACTTGTCGCATTTTATGTCAGGCAGTGAAGCAAGAGAAAAACAGATTTTTTTAGGTCAAGAAGTTGAACAAAAAAATTAGTATACCATTAAAATGTCTGGAGACATTTGTGATAACCGTATAACAGATATTGAAGCATACTCAATGGACGGATATAAGAAATTATGCAGTTATTAAAATTTTGGCGAAAGAAGAGGGTATGTGACATTGCTTCGAAAGGGAAAATCTATCTGAGGCATAGAAGAAACATTTTGGCAACAGATGCACTGTAACTATAAATAGGAAGATATTTCTTGATAGAAAACTATTACAGAAACTTTAATGTTAAGGTTACCAGTGAATAGGAAATACATAGAATTCAGAAGGAAGCGTTTGCATTGAAGAAACTACTCTTGGGCAGAAAACGACTTGAATGAAATCGTAATATAAAACCAGAAAGAAGAAAGCATACTTTATGAAAACAATATTTAGACCTTTGCGATACATACCAGGTGGTCCAACTGCCCCATATTTAAAGGGTACAGCTATCCTTTCGTTAAAAGAGTTGCAACGGGGATGTTTCAAGTTAAACAGCCATTGGAAAGCTGATGTGACCAAACATCCTTTTACCCTATTTGTTCATCAGCAAAGACGTAAACAGTTTTTGTTCATTGAGAGGGGTAAAATTAAGGTCGCTCACGTTCCTCACTACCGAATTAGGGCCTCGCCGTGGCCGACTGATTAGATCACTCTCCTTTCACCCGAGTTCGCTCCCAGCCACCACATGTGGGGTTTGTTGGGACAAAGCAGCGCAGAAGCGGGTATTCTCCGTGTTCTCCAGTTTCCCCCACCATCACATTCCACCAATACTCCATCTTCATTCCATATATCATCAGTGTCCTCCCCTGCGGTGCCATAGTAATAAAAGCGGGGATTAAAACTACAGTAATAACTTGAAAGAACCCCGTTGAGTTCTACAACTCTTAACGCACGAAGGGATATATTCTTGGTTTATAGCGGGTTTGAAAGTTGGCAGATTCTAGGAAAAGTGTTCATCCCTCATAGAATATGGCAAATTTATGATTATTTTCTGAAGGATTGGGTATACCGCGCCCACTTCTACAAGTATGCTGAAACGGCTTCATATTCCTGGAAAAGCGAAATGGAACAGTGGACTAAGTTTTAAAATGTTTGGGCTAGGAAACATATGACTTAAATCCTTGAAGTGCCAAAGGAAAATACCCTCCCCCAATCTATTGAAATGTAATAAAATGGGTTTGTAAGTTACACGAATAAACTCGTATGTATTAGGTTCCTAAGTAGAGCTTTATTACAAATTATATTATGATTTAAATTATAATATTTTATAAATTTAGAATTTATTATTAATTTAGAAATGTTAAAATTTAATTCTTTGTTTTTTAAACGTTTAACTTAGTTATTACAAATTAAATTTAATTTTAAAGTTTAAAAAAAAGATTTAATTACCAAAATATTTAATTTATATAATGTGTATATATATAATACTATAAATAGTAAATGACCCTTGTTTATTAGTTTCTCTCTCTTTCTTTCTCTCTATCTCTCTCTCTCTCTCTTTCTCTCTCTCGAAGTAAGCAAACAAACATGAAATTAAAGTACTTGAGTACAAGTGGCCATTGTTGAATTTATGTTACAGATCGACCTGACATTCTCTCTCATAAGCCCAAGTTTGAGAAGAAAAATAATAATTACAAATGAGAAGCTTCATTAATAATGTTTAATTTATACAATAATCCTTAATAATTTTAAATCCTCCTTCAAACATCGATATTTACAAAAATGTAAATGAGAGAACTTAAAGTAAAAAATTAAGTTTTATTTTCCCAAAACTGGTTCTAACGAGTTTTATTAAAACATGTTTAATATATTTTCATGACAAACAAAATATATATATATATATATTTAATTTTGTGGGAATAGCCTCTAAAGATCTCTTTATTCTGGATGATTTTTATATAACTGTTAAACCGTAAGAGATCAAAAACTTACTACACAAAAAATGATAGATCTCGTTAAATCACAGAATTTATATCGTATACATTTGTAGAGTGAACAATTTCCGAGACATTCCTTGATTCATTTTCAAATGAAGTTTCCTTAAATGGGAAGGTCCTCTTTCGATTTGTATATCTTATATTCCTCTTTCAATTCATCTATATTTGTTTTACATCTGCTCTGTAAACACAACCGATTTCAATTGTTGCACATAGCGAACAGTCTTTATAAGATCTGATTATCCTTTAGCTTAGTGTATTCCCTTATTTCCCTTACATTTACAAGTAAGCAAGTAATAAATTTATTTATGCTCATGTTTTTCTCGAGAAGAGTGATGTAAATAAAATAATAAGCTTTGATAAGAATAGTTTGTAGAACATGTAGAGAAACTCATATGAATGGAACTTATGGTTTTAAGTTATCTTGCACACAAATTCTTGTAGCATGGCAAAGTTCATTATCAGCGCCTGGTATACTAGCCAACTTATCCTTAGACCACTCGCCTCTCACCTCACCTCGATCCCAAGCAACCGCATGTGAGATTTGTGGTGGACAAAGCGGCGCAGGGGCCATCGCATTCCACCGGTGCTCCATATTCGTTCATGTATCATCAGTGTCACCGGCTGCGGTGCCATAAGTAGTTAAAGCGGACGTTAAACACTACCTACCAACTTATTGTTAAGCGCAGACCTAAAGTCAGCCGTTACATCTTAAACGTTTATAATTATTTTCCTTTGGGAAAGAAACCATGGACCTTGGACTTCTTTGTTTTCGATGCAGTTTCCTAAAGAAATTACAGTTCAATCCGCGACATTAATGTAATAATGGCATCTTGTTAGCGTGTAGAGCTTTGTTGACTAGTGTTCTGCTACATGGCATTCATAAACACAAAACATCTGCAGTTTAGTACCACTATTGCCGGACGTTAGTATACCTGAACTACTACAGCGCTACATGCGTGCATATAGAGAACAAAAGGCCAATGATTACATGTTTTTGCATCTATAATTTGAATTTGCTGATATATGAATTCAAGCCTCAAAGGTTTATGATTAATGTAACTCACAAATGTGTACAAAATATCAAAATTCAAGAGCAATTCTAAACAGAATAATAGACCAGTTGGCTGCATTTGACTAAGGATATAAGGGTATTAGGGGCATCGAGATATTCCAAGAGGCACTATTAATAGGTTCTTAAAAAGTCGACATTTTCTGTGTCAACTTTTTCTGGAGTATCTTTGACACTGCGATAGAAAGGGAGTGGGAGAAAAAAGGGACTAGTGAAATATAACAGTCATTCCCTCTATCTCCCCCCTCCTTTTTTTTTGAATTGTGCTTTATGTGAGATTTTCAACAGAGCTTGAGTAGTTGCGCTTAATGAGTATTTACGTAGCAACTGCATCACGCAAAGAAAAAAGTAAAAAAGAGAGGGGAAACTGCACAAATGATTAATGTCTCATAGAGAAAAGCTAGACTTGATGTAATTAACCCAATATGTTTATAGGAACGTGTGTGTGCTATTTATTTTTTACCACTCCCGGAAATGAATGACGCTTCCTCGAATCACAATTCTTGTTTTTCTCCGGCGGGCATAGGTTGCACGACAGTTTTTAATTTCAACTCACAAATACTAGAATATTAAAATTGAAGCATGATAATAAACTGAGAAGAAAATAAGTAATACTCCGCAGAAAATATGTGATATCATTAGAAAAACTCGGAAAACAGAAGATACAGCAAAACAGAGGAACAAACACATCTACTTGTTACGATAATAGGTATACGACACTTTTCCGAACTTTTTAATAATCATTAGATAAGAAAAGTATTTATTTCCTTTATATGTTGTAATCATGTTCATTTCTTGTATATAAAATAATTATATGAAGGGAGGAAATTATTTCCAGAAGCTACTCGTGGATATATTTTATAATTAACAACTGGCAAGGATTGTTTTCTCCAATACATGTCTTTAAAAATGAAAAAGATTATTGTAATCTACCCAAAAATGTATAGTTTATCTAAGTCAAGATCGTGTGATTAAGAAAATGTGAACTCAAAAACAAAATTTGGTATTTAAGAACCAAAGTAAGGCTGCGAAAGGATAAGATAATCTTTCATTCCAAACTGCACTTTACATATAAATTCTTCCCTCATCATTTACTTTCACAAAAGCAATTCTAACGAATTTTTTATTTAAATGTCATGTATTTAAAATATTACATGATATTAAATGTAGATGTTTATCTGACACTATCCCATCCTATTCCAAGGGATCCCCAACCTATTCCCCTCTAGCAACCCGAATGGGTCTATCCACACTCCACTAGCAGCATATTTCCAGCCGTGCAATAGAAGGTGTCTTAATGACAGTTCAAGTTGTATACTGAATTTCACGAAATAATTTTATATGTTGCAGCCGCGTAATATAAGCTGTCTTAATGACTTTCAGTACAAGTTGAATATTGAATTGTACGAAATCATTTTATAGATTGTAGCCGCGTAATATAATCTGTCTTGATGACTTTCAGTACAAGTTGAATATTGAATTGTACGAAATCATTTTATAGATTGTAGCCGCGTAATATAATCTGTCTTGATGACTTTCAGTACAAGTTGAATATTGAATTGTACGAAATCATTTTATAGATTGTAGCCGTGTAATATAAGCTGTCTTGATGACTAACAGTACAAGTTGAATATTGAATTGTACGAAATCATTTTATAGATTGTAGCCGTGTAATATAAGCTGTCTTGATGACTTACAGTACAAGTTGAATATTGAATTGTACGAAATCATTTTATAGATTGTAGCCGTGTAATATAAGCTGTCTTGGTGACTTACAGTACAAGTTGAATATTGAATTGTACGAAATCATTTTATAGATTGCAGCCGTGTAATAGAAGTTGTGTTAATGATTTACAGTACAGGTTGTATATTGAATGGCACGAAATAATTTTATAGATTGCAGTCATTCATGATATAAGTTGTCCGCGGCTAAACTTAACGCAATTATATGGTGTCGGATACAGGTAAGTTAGTGTTCAGCCTAACAAGGTGGAAAAATTGGCTAATAAAGGTCTTACAAAAGCCACACGGGTATAGAAATAGCAATTTCCATAACTCTTGTTGTCGTTCTCAAGATTTACTGACATAAAAATCTCAAGCCTTGAACATACCACTTGACAATATGACTCTGGGCATCGATTAACTGTCTTCTTACGTCATGCAATATATTCTAGAGGCATTTTTAACTGTTATGTGAGTTAATGAGTAATATCAAAAACTTACGAACCAAAAGGTCATGAGTTTGTTTCCTTTCATTTAGTTAATTGTTTGTTTATATCCCATACGAAGAAGTACTCGATACGTAATCAGGATGTAATTCTGATTGGCCACTGAAATGACACTACTGTCGTTTCCTTGATTTTTCTCAATCAATTCAGTTCGTGTGATGAAAACATGTACACCTTTTCTTAAATTGTACATATGTATCTTATTTAAGACGAATCAAGAAATAATGGTTATTCAACACACATCAGAAGTGTTGGATGGAACACGAAAGTCGTTCCTTCCCCGCTGTAAACTTTGTCTTGAAAATGAAGGTCGTCATTTTGAGGAACATTATGAAACACAAATAACGGATGTCAAAGGTCACAGCACGTCCAATCGTAGCCTTTCAGTTGGATGAGCTGAACTGAAGTTGAAAATAATTATATACCACTATCACAGAAGATGCTAGAAATACTTCCCTCATCCCTTTAGGCAGAAGTAGATTCCTTTGCTATTTTTCGGACACTTTGTGTGGGGTGCCTCGCGTAATCGTATACACATACCTTAGGTATATTTTCTTCCTTCAGTTCATTTTGTTTCCGGGTTACTTTACATTTATAGCGACGCAATTCCAGTTGTTTTCTGTGCTGAATTCCGAATTCATTTAGTGGAGCTTCTTAACGTTACATCTGAAATTTAGCCTCCATGAAAAGTTTAAGCCTACCGCTTTTCGGATCATCATATACAAACCCGATTTCACTGAATTTAGTAATAAAATCTGTTCACGAATCGCGATGAAGACATACAGAATATGCAAAACGTTCAAGAAATTTACGTTTTATATTTTCTGAAATCTCATCATCACCAAAGAATACGTCAACTGAAAACGTTCTCTCTTCAATGGTGAACATTTTGACTTCATTTCACAAGAACAACCATTGACTTCAAAAACACTGTTCTCAAAGTATAATAAGGGAGCGCAAACCTGCAGAAAGTAACGCTCCCCCTCCATAGTTCCGTTACCAACGTAACTACAGTTACAACCGACTAGTTCACTGCGCAGACACCGGTTATTAAGCATGATTCAACCTTTTCACATATTGACTTTTTCTATTATATACATAATATGTATATATCAAAACATATATTTCCGATGGGTAATTTAATTTAACTTCTCTTCCAACCATATGCATTGTAAAAAACGCTAGGAAAAAGTTACAAAGACTGCTTATTACCAACTATTACTCGCAAGCTAAGTCATATAATAATCATCCCACGAGAGAGCTATGATCTGAAATGTCTCTTCGCTTTTGTGTTTTGTGCGCTCGAATAGTATCATCATCAACCAATGGCACACTGGCGCTTTAGAAACATATAGCCGTAACTTCGAGGTATTTCATATCAAATTATTTGTCTAATACACCTGTGTATGTGCGTGGGTGGGTCTGCGTGATCCAGAGTAAATCAATGCATGAGTTACTAGATACAATTAAATTAAAACTCTTCTACTGCCTTCAGGGTGTAAATAAGCACGTAGTTAGCGTTTAAAAATCTCATTAAAAATGTTGTTTGGACAAACCAAAATGTTCAAATAGAGAAAAAAAATACAACAAAAGACACGGGTCTGTCATTTTCTAAAATTAAATTTCAAATTAATTAAATTGATACTAATATGTAACAGCCTGGATCGTGTGACATTTCATAGTTCAAACACTTACAGGCCAAGATGATATAACGTCCTTCGTGTTGCGCTTTCTGCTCTTTTTTATAAACTGCCTCATAACATGAATTTACATAAATAACTATATTTTAAATTTAATCTCCTGTCCCGATAGTGTGGGAGTAACACGTCGGCTCACATTCAACAGGGTCCTAGTTTGACTCTTTGTTAGGGTGAGTTATCCATATAAGGCTTCCTCTGGGGTTTTCCCTTATCCTGAGAGACAAATGCAGGGCAAATTTAAGCAATGCAGACCAGAGGCTCAGTATAGCATCATTTCACCCATTTCAATCATTCATCGTCCGATAGATACCAGGTTAGAAGACGTTAAACTGAAAAATCCGATGTGTTCCATTTAAATGACTTTCTCTGCATCTCTGAAACAAATTATTCTTGAAAATATTCTTCTTTTATCTACTTCATGATATTCGAAATAAACATTATCAGAAATTGTCTTATTAGTTAGTTCCTTATAGATATAAAGAAAATTAGGGAACATGTTAGGCTAAAGCATGATCAAATCGTTAAAAACCTGCTTGCTATGTGACTGAACACTCTCTCCCTCTCTTTCTCTCTCTTTTTTGTAGTACCTTATTGCCAGTCTCGTACGGATTACCAGTTATACAAAAGACATACAGAATGAAGAGGACTTCAGAGGCCATTATAGAAATTACGAGATATACAATTCATTTGTCATACAAGTATCCTTAGTAGAGGCCATTTTAATCAAAATCGTTAGTCATCTTTGAGAAAATCTAAATTTTCAAAACGTTTTTGCTTGTAAAAATTGTTTGAGGTGGGGGAATTCCCTTGAAAAGATTCGTACCGTATCTTTGGAAGATGCTGAACTTAAACATCAAGTTTGGTATTTAACCGTCTTTTCGTTTTTGAGCTGTGTTCATATATACGGACTCACACTCGGAACTCTTTCTAAAAATGCTGTTTACCTTCTCCAACACACAGGTAGGTACAATGTACATAGTGGAAAAGGTATTGTATTGCACCCAAAATCTCTTTAGTGATATTTCACCCAAAATGGATGTTTTGAGACGCTGAAACCGAAAATAGACTTTTGGAAACGTCCGCATGTGTGCGCGCCTGTGTTTCCATGTGTCTATGGGCAGCGTAGCTCAACAACGAAAGTCATAAAATATCGAACTTGGTATTTAAGTTCAATATCTTCAAAGAATGCGACACGAAGAATTTCAAAAGAATCCCTCCACCCTCAACTACCATTTACATTGAAAATTTTTTAAAAATTTTGAATTTTTCAAAAATAACACTGACGAATTTTATTAAAATAAAATAAGTTTAATATCATTTTATGACAAACGAGATCTATAGTTTGAATTTTCGGGAATAGCCTGTGAAGATCTTTCATTCTGGATGACTTCTGTATAATTTTTCTATAACTAGAAAAGTGTAAGGGATACACAAAAACTTACCACAAAAAAATGCCACACGCATGTCATATGCATGTTATGTAGAGATAACCGTTTTCGAGATATTCGTTGTTATTTGCTTGTTTTACACTTCTTAAACTTTCCTCAAACGAGAAGTCGATTTTTCTTTTCACCTCTCTTCTGTTTACTCCTAGCAAGCAAAGAGAACCTACTTTCAATGATTTTACAAAGCGACCGGATTTTAAAAGATTTAAGTATCGCTTTAACCCGTGCATTCTCTTACTTCCCTTCAACGTACAAATAAATAATGAGACCAATTTTGTTGGTGTGTATGATGGCAAGCATGAAGTAGACAAAAAATTGTCCTTTGAAAGAAATTTTGTCTGAGGAAAATCTAGAGAAAGTTATGTGAAAGGAATACATTAGACTTTTTCTGGATACAGGGGACCTTAAAACCTGTATTTTCAGTGAAATTTGGGCATAAAATTTTTGGGTAGAGTGAAATAGCTTCTCTACCTACATACTAAATAGTTAATCCTCTTCAACGTTTCATGAAATGAGATTTATCCATGAATAGTATCTTTTTTATGCGAGACTACTCAAGTCAGAACGGTGAAATTTAATAAATCTTCTAAAAATGCACAAGTAACAACTGCATAATGCACTTTTCTCCGAAAATTTTAAAATTATAGTATTAATAATTGCAAAGCAATAAATTCAATTTGAATGCGTCAGGAAATGCGCAGCCGTGTTAGTAATTGTACGAGAAAGGCTGACAATGATATATACTCTCCGCTGATACTTTGGGATGCTTAAGTGATTTTTCAATAAAGCTATAAAGTTGTTACAGCACGTCTTAGTTTAAAAGACAGTGTAGATTGAATGCATGCACTTTTACTCATGAACTATACTTAGGCTCATAACTTTGGCGCTCAGCTACAATAATCGGTCTGGCAATTCAAAAAAGTCAAAATATATGCTAAGTAAATAAGGCTATTGTAACATTATTTTTCACCTTCACTTGATTTCTCCTCTTTTTTGCTTTCTCTACACGTACTATGTACATAGTGAATAGAGAAGTTCTTGCACTCCGCCCAAAATTTCGATACCGAGATTTCACCGGAAACATACGTTTTAGGGCCCCCTGTATTCAAAAAAAGTATTTTCAGAAAAAGGTCCGTGTGCGTGTGTGTGTGTGCCAGTTTGTCAGTGTGTCTATGAACACGATAACCCAAAAACGAAAAGTCGGTAAAATACCAAACTTGGTATTTTAGTTTAGTATCTTCCAGGGATGCGACACGTAGATTTTGAGAAAAATCTCCCCATCCCAAACTACCCTTTACATGGAAGAAATTTCGAAAATTTTGATTTTCTAAAAAATGGTTCTAACGGTTTTGATTAAAATTTCGTATATTAAAGATATTTACCTGACAAATAAAATCTATATTTTGAATTTTCTGGGAATAGTCTCTGAAGACTACTTTATTCTGGATGAATTTTACGGAATTTTGCCTAACTACTAAACAATAAGAGATGGACAAACCCTTGCCATACGAAAAATGTAGAGCACATTAAAACACAAATTTGATGTCATATACTTTTTTTGTGGAATTGATCCTTTTTAAGATATTCCTTGTTTTTGTTTCAACTTTGAAGAACATACTCTTCTTATGCAGGAATTTGTCAACTTCTGTCCATACATACAAAGGAACTTCAGTCACATAGTAATCAGCCTTTGACTATCAGTTTAACTTATGGTATCCCTTATTCAGCTTCTACTTACAAAGAAGACAGTAATAAGATTATTTCTGCTAATTTTTTGTCGATTAGAACGAAGTAATTAGAAGATTAAGCTTTTTAACAATAATTTATAGATGTAGAGAGATGATGTGGGTGGAACACATCAGATTTTTACTTTCTCTATACGCACTATGTACATAGTGTATAGAGAAAGTATTGCACTCCACCAAAAAATTCGATACCGAGATTTCACCGGAAATATATGTTTTAGGGTCCCCAATATCCAAAAAAAAGCATTTTCACAAAAAGGTCCGTGTGTGCGTGTGTGTGTGTGCGTCCGTGTGTCCGTGTGTCTATGAACACGATAACTCAAAAACGAAAAGTCGGTAAAATACCAAACTTGGTATTTAAGTTTAGTATCTTCCAGGGATGCGACACGAAGATTTTGAGAAAAATCCCCCCACACCCAACTACCCTTTACTTGGCACTTTTTTTCGAAAATTTTGATTTTCTCAAAAATGGCTCTAACGATTTTGATTAAAATGTCGTATATCAAACATATTTACGTAAAAAATAAAATGTGTATCTTGAATTTTCTAGGAATAGCTCTGAAGAGTAGTTTATTCTGGATGAATTTTACTAAATTTTGAATAACTGCTAAACCGTAAGAGATGGACAAAAACTTACTACACAAAAAATGTAGAGCACATTAAAACACACAATTTATGTTATATACATTTTTTTCGTCGAGTTCGTCGTTTTTGTGACATTCCTTTTTTTGGGGGGGGGGGTTTCCGCTATGAAAAACGTATACTTTTCTCATACAGGAACTTGTCAACTCCTATCCATATAAACAAAGGAACTTCATTGACATAGCAACCAGCTTTTGACTATCACGTTAACCTACGGTTGTCCCTTATTTCGCTTCTACTTACAAGGAAGCGAGTAATTAGACTATTTCTGCTATTTTTTTCTGATTAGCATAAAGTAAATAGAAGTATAAGCTTTTTAAGAATCATTTGTTGCAGGGATATGGAGAAAGTCATGTGAGTGTAACACATCAGATTTTTTTTAGTACTTCGAAATTACGTTTTATAGGTATAAAAAGTCAAATATGGAAAAATAAAAGTATTTAAGCTTAGTTTTGTAGGGTATTTATTCTTAACCCTTAACAAGATTGCATTACGATGAGTGGAGTGTTTAAAAACAGAAAAAAATAAACGATGTGCCTCACTCTCTTTTACGATATTCCATTGTAGTTTTCTTTCGCTCGTCCGTTTTAATTTCTCTACACATACTATGTACAAAATAAGCAGAGCAGGCATTGCATTCCACCCAAAAATTCGATGTCCAAGTTTCTTAGGAAAGATATGTTTTGAGATACCCTGAATCCAAACAAAATTTAGACAAAGGTCCGCGATACCATACTTCGCCGCAAATACACGATTTAGGGTCGCCTGTATCCAAAAAGAAAAACATATTTAGAAAAAGGACCGTGTGTGTGTCCGTGAACGCAATAGCTCAAAAGCTAAAAGTCGGTAAAATACCAAATTTGCGACATGAAGATCTTGAGGAAAATTCTCCCACCCTAAACTACCCTTTATCGAAAATTTTGATTTTCTCAAAAGCGACTCTTACGAACTTTATTAAAGCTGTATACTGAAAATACTTACATGAGAAATAAAATGTATATTTTGAATTTTCTGCAAATAGTCTCTGCAGAGCTCTTCATTCTCGATGAATTTTGGTATTACACCGCAAGAGACAGACAAAAGCTTACTGCACAAAAATGTAGGTCTCGTTACAAACATAATTTAAGTCGTTTACATATTTTTTTTGTGGAATTGACTATTTGAGCTATTTCTGGTTATTGGTTTTAGTTTTAAAATACTTTAAAGTTTTCTCTACGGGAATTTGTCAACTCACGGCATAAGTAACGGATTTTAACCACATGGCAAACAGCTTTTAAAACATTTCACTATCGCGTTAGCCTAGTATGTTCCCTTATTTCCCTCCTACTTATAAGAAAGCAAGTAATAAATCATCTCTGCTAATGTTTATCTCAATTAGTGTGAAGCAGATAGAAGAATAAGCGTTTTAACAATTATTTGTTATAGAGAAATGGAGAAAATCGTGTGAAAGAACACATCAGATTTTTTAACAATATAGATATAAGGTATATACAAATAAGGAGAACAAGAATGCGTAGAAAAGCATATCAGTGAGAAATAAGATAAGAAACCACAGAGACCCTTAGTTGATAGAGACACATGTAGACGCTTTTCTTACAGGAGCCAAAGTAGTAGCAAAAAGTATTTCGAAAAACACATGGAAGAAGCAAACGAGTAAAACTTGGTATAGAATATGCAGGGTAGGAGATAGGAAAAAGTTGCTAACACGGTTCTTTCAAGAACCAGAGATGCTGCTCTCTTGCTGAACATATAAAAAGTTTCTTTACGAACGTGTTTTTTCTTAGACTACAGCGAGATACTGTGGGGATTTCACGGGCATCCTCTTCAATAATGCTGCTTTGCGAATCATGAGCACACCAGGACCTTCCCCCTGCGTCCTCTCTCCGCAGAATTTCCCAGAGAGACTTCATCAAAATTAAGTGGAATGCGTAGAGAAGAAATTCCTTTCTATCAAGTACATATTTTATCCATGCTGAAGCGCACGTATGCTACTTATTGAGTTAAGTAGGTTGGCAGTACTGTTAGCGTCATTCCTGAAATATTCTAGAGGGAGAAAGAGAAATATCTGTCTAGTTAGTTATGTATACGTGTTGGGACGTGTACTACGTAAAGCAGTGGTCCTCTTGTTTTTGCAGTAACACTAATTCTTTCTTGTGGTTAAAAGCGTCTGAAGACGTCTAATCGTCTATAGACATGATTCATTATACTCATAACCAGCATTAAAATGTACGAAATTTAGACTTTTCTCAAATGGGAATTCGTCATTCATTTTTTTCATCCTGTTCATAAAAAGAGAAAGGAATTTTAGTTCCATCACATTGCGACTGACTTTTAAAAGATTTGACTATCGCTCTAGTCTAGCATATCACTTTATTTCTCTTCTACTTAAAAGGAATTAAATAATAAAACCATTTCTGATAATGTTTATCTCGTTTAGCATTAAGTAGAGAGAAGAATAATCTTTTGTATGAATAATTTGTTGCAGAATAGGTAGAGAAACCCACATGAAAAGCGCATAAGATGTTTAACTTATGCTTTGCAAAACGGTATCAAATAACATGGGAAAGTGCCTCTGGCTCCAATTAGTAACGCCAATTGAAGTAAGAAAATTATTACTGCAGAAATAGGGCACTGGTAGCTCGTAAAAGCAAACTTTCCTCTGTGAACTTCATCTGGCTAGTCTTGGGCTATTTTTCCTCTGACGGTAGGCTCTATGGTAGTTCCCATACACAAATCATTGAATGGTTATAATGCAATCCATTTTCTGCGATATCATGTACTTCCTCAAAACCTGGTGCTTCTGAAGTTTGAGAGCTTCATTCAGGGCACTTCATGATGTGCATTATTCCTGAATAACCTTTCTGAAGTGAATAGAAATTTGGATATTGTATTTTGTAAATTTAAAATTGCATTATGTATGTGTTGTATATTGCACAAACACAAAAAAAGAAGATCGATAGTGCTAAGATCAATAATGGAACAATAATGATGAAATTTTATTCAAGAAGTTAACTTTCGTATTCTCTGGATTCATGAATAGGCATTATTCACTAAATAATGGTTAACCGTATATAGATAGATATCTATGTTAGTTAATTTAAATAAAAGAAGAGGAAAAAACATCTAACTTTATTTATTTCATATTTAATTAAGAATGACCAAAAACTGAAGAACTAGTTTGATAAAAATAGATAAAAAGAAACAAATGAAGCAACAAATCAAAGAATTAAGTTATACCAGTGACAGTGTCAGTAGCGGCCACATACTCCCTCCCATGTGATACTCCCATAAACCATCTAGGAAAAGTGACTTGCGGACCTGTTCTTGTGAGTTACTATTTTGGAACTATGGCTATCCAGATGATTTGGGGATGCTAGTAATGGTGAAGAAGTCTAATGAATAGCCTTGAGATTTTCCTTCAAAACCTGTCGATGTATGTCCATCAGCATTTAAGGGCGATTTTAAATGTCAATGCTAATTCTCTGCTGTTTTACGTCCAGACATTTACTCTAATATAAAATAAAAGCATACGGTCCACCGTATGTTGGTTACAGTGGCTTTTTGATGACATCATAACGAATGAAAACAAAAAATTGCTGGTCAATAATGTTGGATGAACAAAAGTTATTTTTTTTTTTTCCTTCGTGATTTTGGCTGGGACTGATTTTAGAATTCTCAACTCTTATTTTAGTTTTAAAAGATGTAACGTCGGTATTTGCTTTGTCCTCATTGAGAAAAACTCCATATAATCTGGATTAAGTGGTTTTCACTGGGTTCGGCCAACAAAATTCTTTCAGAGTATTTAATTGACGATGCCATCCTTTAACTTTACCATTTGCTGCTGTGTGATATGTTATAGTATTAATGTTGGCGATACCCATTAATGTGGTGGGACACCAAGAGCTGTGTAATGATACTCTGTAGGGGAGTCCCCTTGCCGTGGCGGAGGAACTCAGTACCCAATGATTCAGACGGTCAGTTGTGTGAGCTACCAACTGACATGAAAGTGAAGCCAAGAGCATCCCACAAGGGATAGATGAGACTCGATAGCCCTGTGCGATCACTCCTCTAGGAGAAGAAGACTCCAAAATCAAACTCCGGGAAGACGTCTCTAGTTAGTCTTGGAAGACTTCAACAGAAAAATCCCGGTCCTCCAGGTTGGGGGTTGCGCGAGCGGTTCGTACCTCCGCCACGTAACACAATACTACTAATTATCTTCGTATTCAGATACAGCCGGATGAAATAACTAATCAAAAAACCAGGCGCGATAAGGATAAACGATTTGGTATTATGGACAGACTAAGAATTGCGACATGGAATGTAAGAGGATTAGGAAACAGAGAAGAGAAACTTAATAATGAATTAAAAGAGAGAAACGTAGATATGGAAGTGATAAGCGAAACTAAGAAGAATATGAAGGGGACCAAGGAATTTAAAGATTTTGTAATGATTTACAGTTTGGTTGCTCAGAATAAACGTGCCTGCCCTGGAGTGGCATTATTAGTAATTAGTGGAGAAATACAATAATTATTTATAGTTATATAAATGAGAGATTAATTATATGTAAATTTAGTATTGAGAGAGGGTACTTAACAGTTATAGAGGTTTACGCCCCTGAAGAAGGAAGAAAAGGAGACACTAAAATGTTTTATGATGAGCTGCAAAACGAAGTAACAAAAGTTATTAAAACGGACCATGTTATAATGAGCGGAGACGTAACGCAAGAATTGGAAATCAACTAATAAAAGGAAGAGTTGGCACGTTTAAAGAACAACATATTAATAACAATGGGCAAGAGTTGAGACAACTTGCAACATTTAATCAATTAAAAATAACAAACACGTTCTTTAAGAAGCGCGACATTCATAAGTACACGTGGAGTGCAAGAGAAAGAAGATCATTTATAGATTGTATAATAGCAAACGGTAAAATAAAGAATCAGGAGCAAGATGTTACAGTGTACAGAGGAAATTATATATTTCTGATCACTACCTAGTTTTAGAAGCTATTTTATTAGTCAGATGGAAAATACTTAATACAGAAATAACAAGAACCACAGTAGATGTATTAAAAGTATGTTTATTACAACAGGAAAGTATTAAAGATTTTACCAAAGAATTTACAAGAATGTTTAGCGAATGCAGTAACAAGAAATAGAGTAGAATTGTAATGGGAGAATCTAAAGGAATGCATCATAAAAGCAGCAAATGAAGCAATAGGAAAGTAAGAGAAAATAAGAAAGAGACAAGGGTTAAGAATATGGAATGATCAAATAGATATAGCAGTAAAAGAGAAAAACATAGCATAAACTTCTTTGGTTGAGTGAACATTACAAAAGCATATGTGTATGTAAATTCCGTATATCATACATTTTGTAAGAGAGCCCAACACAATTGCTTGTCGCCTTTGCTAATCATAAAGCGGTGATTACAGTGGAAAAACTCAGTTCAGCAACATGCTGTGCAGCTGGTATCAATGAAAAAACGCACTTCGGGAGAACAATAGATCGTCATGGTAATATGGTGTTACAAAATTACAAAGCGCACATCATTATTCCGCCAAATACTTTAGGGAGGGGATGTCTTCTTCCTCTCGCTTATCCAGGAGGAATCAACACTGCCAAGTCGGGCTATCCAGCATTATATGCTTAAAGCCATTAATTTAACTTTTTAGTGGTAGAAATCTATAAAAATTACAAAAGACCGTTTCCGTATATTTTTTAACTTGACATTTTGACCTCACTGTGGCCTATAGAATTGCTTACGGTGCATTCTGGGCGTCTTACAAACGTAATGTTCCTAATTTAATGCATGAAGTAGTTTCAATAAATAATTGTGAAGCAGAAAAGTTAAAAGTAAACGTCATTCCAACTGCTAAATTACAACATTAGACAGACATTTTTTTTTTAATTTACGAAACAAGAGAACGATATATCTGTGATTTCATTGTGTTAAATAACATCAATGTCAGTTTTCAACAGTAGAGCAATATTCTCAAACGCACGCCACTGAATTAAAATTAGAAATGTTCACCGAGCTTCCGTTTAATAGGTATGGGTAGAAATTAGCAGGTCTGATTAGCACGAATGAACATTTTTAAAACAATACAGACAACTGCATTAGGAAAGGAACTCGTACTTGTGAATAATGGAAGTCAATAGTTTATGTAATCAAATTGTTACACAATTGCAGCTGATGCAAGAAGTTTTTGTGTTTCGAAAACAAATTTTTTTTAATTTATTTTGTTACAGTAGAGCGAATATGTTACAGAGGATTAAATAGGACTATCATTGTTAAGTACATCATTGTTTAATTGTTTAATCAGTAATGAGCATATATATATATATATATATATATATATATATATATGGCCTTACAGATTTCAGGCTCAATAATTTTATCACCCACGCGATTACAATATAACTACAGGTAAATATTTAATTTTTACTTTAATGCACCTATAAATAAATGTCAGTATGTTTATTACGAAGTTATAATTTAAAATAAACTACTATGTAGTTTAAGAGGCGTATAAAATTAACAAGGTCACTGCACGCAGTCTCCAACGATAGGGCAGTGTCCACAGCAACCTATAGCGCCAGCAGTTCAAAAGAACTTCACTCTTATTGGTCACTGACGACTCCATCCACACATTCATTACCGCTCTTTAACTTGGACGGACGGATGGATGGTCGGATAGACGTATGAACGGACAGACTATATGCGAACGATAGGATGTAATATTTGAGGGTCTTATACATTTCACTGTACTCTTTCGAATGGTATATACATCAGTTTCAATTTGTCTTAACATCGATTGATGGTCTGTTGTTAGAAGAAAACCAACAGTTATCAGAAATAGTACCGTGCAATTTAATCGCCTTTTAGTACATTAAGTTTGGGTCGTGCAAATTTATAATCGCTTAGTACATAAGAAAAACTGTGAACTTATTGTTGCGCGTTGACGGAGTTATATTCTGGCGAAGGTTCAAAATTGTAGATTTTGTTTATTTTTGTTTTGTTTATCTTTTGTATTTAGTATCTGCAGATTCAGATTTACACACACGCACAATAGAAATATTATTTTCAAAACAAGTTTTTTATTAAGAAAACACTCAAAATCTGCAGCTACACGTCAACCTGAAAGAAGCACTTGCCTTCAAAAGAACTGGATGCTACACGCTCCAAACCCCAAACACTTGTCTGCAATCGTAAGAAATAAGTGAATATCGAAAGAACTTTTAAACAATGACAAAGTTTGAACAACTGAAACCTTTAATAATGGATATTTTGGAAACGCACAATACTAAATTAACCGAATCGTAATTGATTTTAAATAATGACCATTTCCGAGATAGGCGTTAAAGATTCCAATTGTTCAAACTTTGTCGTTGTAAAGTTCCTTCGATATTCGGTTATACTATATACGTGTTATTTTAGTAAGAATCTTTGGAGTCCTTTTTTAGAAAATGTAAAATTTCGAAAAGTGTTCTATTTAAAAAGTAATCGGGATAGGCGGATTTTCTTGAACATTTTTGTGTCGTCTCTTATTGCGACATACGAACTAAAGTACCATGTTATTTAGTTATGCTGTTCACAGACATACCCACAAACACACACGGCGTTTTTCTAAAAAAAAAATATTTCTTGGAGAACTAAAAATGTGTATTTCAAGTGATATCTGGTATCGAATTTTTGGATGAAACACAATACCTTCTTTACATACTATGTACGTGTACAGAAAGTAAAAAAAAGTTTCCACTACAGGCAACTCGTAGATGAGTTTCCTGAACAAAGCTAGCAGTAAGAAAGTTTAATAGCTTGCTGAATAATACAAGTGTGGTAATGCTGTTTGTAGCAAACTAGGACTAACTTACAAAGTTTGCAACGCTGCAACCAACCATCTGTGTGTACAACACACGTCTAGACAGTTTATACACCGAGACTATGGATGGACTACACTGACTATGCAGCGGACTTGTAATGGGAATACCTTATTGTCTAAAATGTGCTTAGCCGGTGAGTCAGGGTAACCTCGCCAATTGATACAAACTATACAACTACACATCCTTAGCTGCATAAGAATAAGCTCTGAAAATAATGCTTTCGATTGCTAACATATTGCAACAGTATATTAACCCGCTGTGTATTTTATTAGTTTAATGAACATTTTTGCGTAGGGTTCATGTAGGAAATATCTGCTTCAGCAGCCAAGACTGAGCGGAGTGTAGAACGCAAATCGTTAGGGCGAAGAAGTTGCTTTTATGCTCGCCAAGGTTACGTTCTTTGTTAATGCTAGTAACACAATTGCTGTCAGGGACCTGGTCATATTTATCGGGACCATTTGAATTGAGTGAAGCTCAGCTTAGGAGGCAAGGAGCGTACGTACGAGGCCTCGAGAGGCCTCAACATCAACAAGTGTGAATCACTTTTGGAAGGTCCCTGTTCAAACCTGACAAAGGTTTTCTTGTTTTTCCCCATTTTTCGTGACTTTTTTCGGACATTAGACGTATGCTAAGTTGAATAATTTGATCCGAGAATTTCCTATCATTCCTTTCATGCCTATAATCCATTTTCTGCTTTTTCTTCTTCCTCAGCGCAATACTAGGTATTGTGCTGAGAAGCTATTCTGGATATGCTGTCATCCAAAGTTTGTTTATTTCTCGACAGGTTCCTGGCCAAGGGCATTGGTTTGTCAGTCCTTGCGTCCCCTAACGAGGAGGGTAATTCTATCGAGAAAAATGTATTTAACCTCTGAGATCATATTACGGCAGATTCTTTATCTTTATTTTTAGATCGCAGACTTAGTAAATTTAGGGAGATGGGCTTAGTGAACGATGCAAAATATTAAATATCTTGGGGAAGATTGTTCTTCTATTATCTATTTTATTCCTTCCGATTGTCTGGTAGGTGAAAGTTTGGGAATATTTGAATTACTTTTATGTTAAAAGTCTTTAGTTGTGATGTCTCCCTCCTGTGTTTGTATTTGTACTTGTTTTAGTATCTGGATGGAACTTTGGGTCATGATGATAAAACGCGCAGTCTGGTTCTGACTTTTAGACTGACTGGTAGCCTCTCCGGTCACAAAATGTATGTAGAACAATAGGCTGGGACCTAACAAATGCTATAAAGCAAAGCTTGTGCCAGTTTAAGTAAATGGTTTTGTAATATTATTTTGTAAATTTACTTTGGGGCGGTGCTGCGGTAGTGGCTAGACCGCTTCCCTTAGGTTCGATCCCAAGCGCCTGTATGTGAGATTTGTGATGGATGAAACGGAGTCTGCGTGGATTTTCTCCAAGTCCACCGGCTTCCCCCACCACTCATGCCATCAAGTTTTCTATCATCTTTCCTATCATCCATTTCGCTTTCATTTCATACCATCCACTTTCTAATGCTCATGCCTGGCTACGGGCCGACCTCGCGTTCCAGGTTCTTCATTCTGTGGTTGGCTCCCCGCCAGCTTCTGAGTCCTAGGCACCTGGATTTAATCATAAGGGGGTGTAATCCTACATACAGGGAGGTTTGCCGACTATGCAAATTTATTTCCTGTACACTTTGAGGTATTTGATTTTTTGAAATGTATCAATTATAAACCTTCAATGCTTCACCATTATTTGTTACAACATATAAGTTTACGCATAACAAAATTAAAACTATATCTTCATTAAAACTGTTAGAATGTAAAATTTGCAAGCAATAATATTCTGTATTAATTACAAATGTATAGCAGTCACCAAATTGATGAATATACTGATAGATGAATCTCAGGAAGTGAGGTTTGTAAATCACACTGAAGATGGGCTTAGTGAACGCCTACCCTGCAAATAAAGCAATGAATCCATGTTTGGGAGTATGCCAATTATTAAATTAGTACGACATTATGAGATCTATACAAAGGTTTTGTGTTGTTAAACTTGAGAAGAGCTACGACTAGGGTTGCCAGGTTTTCTAACTGAAAATAAGAGAGATTTCAGGAATGGTTTTCCGGACACCTTAACACGGTCTATCAGTCCATTGCGACCATTGACTTCCATGATTTCACTTGCTTTATTGAACCACAAACAAACAAAACGTGTTCCTCTCTTCAATTCATAGAAACAAATGAACGAAACGCGTGCTAACATTGTTACCAACAGTTAATTAAAATACTGCCGACAACATTGGGAAAAATGAACTACTATTTCGATATAGCACATATGTCAAATATCCTTCTAAAATCCAGAATTCATGGCAGTGTATGAAATACGGGAGCAATAGTCCAAAATACGAGAGAAGGGAGATCCAGAAAATAAGGCTGAAATACGAGAGAAGCTGGTAAATACGGGAGACCTGGCAACCCCTACCTACGACACTTACATACATATAAGAGAGCTTTCAACCGCGACGTTCAAACGAAGAATAAATTTGTTACCGTTATAGAATGAGAATAACTAAACCCATAATAAGAATACGGTAGTGTAGCATGAAAATACAAGGTTTAAGTTGTAAATTTACTTTTCTGTCATATTTTAAGAGAGGTAAAGTAGGCTTGCAATCTAATAGTTAGAATTATGCTAAGAAAAAAAATCGGATAAGTTCTATTCACATAATTTTCTCTATCTGTTCTGCAAACAAAATATTCTTACAAAATATCATTCTTGCTAATCAAAATAAAATTACTGGAAACAGTCTTGTTACTTAGTTCCTTAGAAGGGAAATAAGGGAATACACTTGGCTAAAGTGCCAGTCAAATCTTTAAAAAGCTGTTGTTATGCGATTGTCATTAAAATTCGGTTCTCTTTGCATTGCCAGGAGTAAAGCAAAAGAGAAATGAGACTGCCTCCCATGGTCAAGTGGTCAGCAAGCTGACTTCTCACCCGGAGATCTCGGTTTCGATTCCTGGCTGGTGCGGAGAATTTTTCTTTAGCCAGAATTATTCTCTATCCCCTACAGAGTCTGGAAGTGTGTATGTGAGAGTGAATGTGTGGGTGCTTGAGGAAAATAGAAATGATTTAAACCAAACGTAAATGAACCTACAGACAACGAATTGTTTGAAGTGCAAAGCCCCCGATATGACCTTAGATGTTAAAGGGGGCTATATAAATAAAACAATAAAAAAAAAAAAATGTAACGCATGAGCGCTCCCCGTTTGAGAAAATGTTAAAAAATTTGAAATTGAAACCAATAACAGGAATATCTCGCAAATGATTGACTCTACAAAAATTATATGACAAATTGTGTATTTTAACGAGATATACACGTTTTGTATAGTAAGTTTTTGTCTATGTTTTACGGTTTACTAGTTATGCAAAAGTCATTAAGAAAGAAGAGAACTTCAGAGATTACAAATCTTATTTCCCATGTAAATATAAATATCTTTAATATTCGGCATTTTAATCAATTTTGTTAGCCAAGTTTACGAAATTGAAAACATTTGAAAAATTATCCAAGTAAAGATTTGGTATTGGACTTTTCATTTTGATGATGTCTACAGACAGACACATTAGAAACACAACCAGTCACAGACTCATATGTATATTTTTCTAAAACTTGTTTTAATTCAGAGACCCCTAAAGTATGCACTTCCGATGAAATTTAATTATCAAACTTTGGGTGGAATACAGTATCTTATCTAACTACTTTGTAGAATGTACATACGTGCTAGAGAAACTAAAAAGAGGTAGTCCAGGTTGTAAAAATTGGGGCGATATATAATGAGTACATACACACGTCCATTCCTTTATGGGCCACATTTTATTCACGCGTATAACGTTTTATGAAGCTCACAGCACCATACTTAAGGAGTATTTAGATACCCTGCCGTTTTACTGTAAAATGGGTAAAAGAATGCGGTATTTGTGAGAAAGTTTAACAACCTTGGCAGCAGCCGTTTTGGGTGTGGCGAGAAATAGAATTAATCTCATTACCAGACTGACAGACAACATATCACCGTAAATATATGTGGACACGTTGTGACGGGGCATGTTTCTGTTAAATAAAGTGCTTTCGGCCATTTACTGTGAAAAAAGAACGGAAGTGTAGAATGCAATACCCTGCCGTCACTCAATGCCGATTTATATGTGCTATCTTTAAATGAAAGTATGCATTTGAGCGACGGTTCTAAACCCACGTGTTTTATATGTTTCTTACCAGTTTTATAATCCTTACAGATATAATACTAGAATAGTATATTGCGCTACAGTGTGGGAGATATACTATTGCAAAATTTAGGAAAAATTTGAAAAGACGAAACAAGTTGAGTATTTTCAACTTACGAGATATTACACTTGTATCGCTTATTATTTTGGACGATGTGTATTAATTAAATTATATAGAAATAAATGAATTAAATATTGGTTAGTTGCAAATACTTCTATGGACAAAAACATTTGCTAGTCGTTTTTATGTAGTTTTCATTGTTTTTTAATAATTTTATCTGCTTTGTTCCATTCACCTGACTTTCTCTGCATTTTTGTAACAAAGTATTGCTTAAAAGCTTATTCTTCTATCTACATCATGCTAATCGAGATAAGCTTTAGCAGAAATTGTCCTAATTACCTTGGTCCCTTGTAAGTAGAAGGGCAAAAATCTAATGTGTTCCATTCACATAATGTCCTCCAGCTGTACGGCAAACAGATTTATTGAAAAGATTAATCTGTTATCTACATAATGCTAAGCAAGATAAACATAAGCAGAATGAGTCTTATTACTAGCTTCCTTGTAAGTAGAAGATAAATAAGAATATACACAGGCTAAGTGACAGTGTCTTTCTTCAAAAGCCGGTCGCTATGTGAAACAATTGATTTTCCAATCTCTTTGCTTGTCAGGAGTAAACAAACAAGGAACGAGAAGAAAGATGTCTTCCCGTTTGAGAAAAGTTTAAATCACTAAAATTGAAACCAATAATTCGGAATTTTTCGGAAACTGTTAACTCTACAAAAATATGTGTATGACATACACTGTGTGTTTTGATAAGATCTACATTTTTTGTATAGTAAGTTTTTGCATAGCTCTTTTGGTTTGCCAGTTATACAAAAGTCATCCAGATTGAAGAGGTCTTCAGAGGCTATTCCCAGAAAATTTAAGATATATATTTCGTTTGTCATAAAAATATCTTAAACATAATATATTTTAATCAAAATCGTTTGAGCATTTTTGAGAAAATATGTACATGTGTGTCTGTGGGCAGCTTAGCTCAAAAACGAAAATTCCGTTAAATACCAAACTTGGTATGTAAGTTCAATATATTCCAAGCATGCCACACGAAGATTTTCAAGAAAATGCCCCCACTCCCAACTACCCTTTACATGGAAAAATTTTCTAAAATTTTGATTTTCTCAAAAATGGCTCTTAAGGATTTTGATTAAAATATCTAATATTAAAGATGTTTACAAGACAAATAAAAAGTATATCTTAAATTTTCTGGGAATAGACTCGGAAGACAAATTTTGCGGAATTTGCATAACTGGTGAGCTGTAAGCGATAGACAAAAACTTACTTCATAAAAAATGTAGAGTTGGTTATAACACACAATTTATGTTATATAATTTTTTTTTCATGGAGTTGACCATTTTTGATATATTCTTTGTTATTTGTTTCAGCTTTAAAATACTTACTTTTCGCATACAGGAATTTGTCAATTCCTGGTCATACAAACAAAGGAACTTTAATCTCATAACAACCAGCTTTTAAAATTTTGAATATCGCTTTAGCCAAATGTACTACTTTATTTGTCTTCTACTTACACGGAAGCAAGTAATAAGACAATTTCTACCAAGTTTTTCTAAATTAGCTTGAAGTAAATAGGAAAATAAAACTTTTTAAGAATAATTTATTTATTGCAGAAATGCAGGGAATGTCATTTAAATAGAACACATCACATTTGTTTTTTAAATAGTGAACTCCCTCAAACAGAATGGTGATGATTTTTTTCTGCCCCATCAGAACGTTTGCTTGCAAGTAATAATACCATTCCTGGTAATGTATATCTTGATTAGCATGATGTAGATCAAATAATAATTTTTGTAGGAATAGATGTTATTGCACAACAGATAGAGAAACTCATGTGAACGGAACTCACAGATTTTTTCCTATGATTTTTTATCACCTTTGTTGCAAGCATTTAACACTAAATTATTTTCTTACACAATTTATTACTGTGTAAGGAAAATTAAATAGTTTCTCACAATTTATTCATTTAGAGTCATCAGTTGCTCCTATTTTCAAATGTAATGCCAGAAGAAACAGTGCTGCACCAGCTGTTCCAGTGCAATCGACAACATATTAGAAGATGCATTTTACTAAGAGCACCTCTACCATTAGAAGCGTATTTATGCACAGTCATTGACAAAAATATTCAGTAAATCGGGTTTTATAACTTTTATGTCTATCATTTCTTCATCGACTTCGTTATTTGTAATACGTTAATTTGCTATTTGATTGTTTAAGTTTGTATATAATTTTATAAACCTATCATCTCATTTGAGGCAATAGAGGTCAAACAATTGTTAAAAATAAATTAGTATTAACGCATTATCATCATTATTATTGTGTGTTTGAAATGCTAAGAAACACACAAATGCTTCACTTGCATATCACTCCAATTTTAGGGGAGCATTGTATTTCATATGTTTTATTCGTGTTTAGTTGTTTTATTTATATTTAGCATATTAAGACCATAATGAGCATAAGAACATGTGGCCTTAACAGCAAATTCGAATAGTAAAATAGCAATAATCTGATGTGTTCCGTTCACATGACTTTCTCTACCTATTTTAAAAACTATCTTACAAAAGAATGTTCTTCTGTCTACAACATGCTAATCAAGATAAACATTGGCAGAAACATATTTTATCTACGATTTCGTTTCTTTCACCGAGGTTTAAGCAGCGAAATATGAGTATCGTTGCGGCGGTTGAGGCATGTGTAACTGCCGAGAATAAAAACTCCGGGCAAGCGGTAAGGAAATATTTTAAATTCTCTGTATACAACAATCTTAGCTCTGTTGAAATGGAAACGCGGTTTAAAACTCATTTTGGTTTTCTAGCAGCCTACTCACTTGCTAGGTTTACTAGCTTTAGGTGTTATAATAATGTACAGTAAGTCAAATTTAATTAATGTATTTAGACTTTAAGTATTTTGGATGAAGGAGGCGCCGTATGTGAGTAGTTAGACCGCCGCTCACTTCCTATTTAGGCGGCCCGGGTTCGATCCAAATGCCTGCATGCAGATTAAGTATGTGGTGACTAAGCGGCGTCTGGGGAGGTTCTCCGGTTTCCCCTGCCACTCTTTCCACCAATTGCTTCATTATCACATTTTCAATCATCAATTCCGCTTTCATTTCATATCATCAACTTCCTCGTGTTCAAACCTGACCCCTCGTAACACGTTCTCATTCTGGATTTTGTGCCGTAGGCTCCCCGACAGGCTTTTGACCCCCAGACTTTGGTTTATAAGTCAGTCCTACAAATACGGGGAGGGTAAGCCGATTACGACACGAAACGAAAGTACTCTGGATGTAGAAAACAAATTGAAACTGGCTTGACAGGAAGTTATATTTTAGCCACCCTGTTCTGACTGTAGAAATATTGCTGCAAACAGTCGCATCCTTATCCACTAGCTACTTTTTGATATTGAATCCTTTAAACGACAAATGGTTATATAAGTTTCTTTTAAAAATCTGTGTAACTTACATTACTAAAACTGTGAAACTGGTTTTGCAGCCAGACCTGAATCACATTAAAACTAAAAATAGATAAAATCACAATGATGGTCAGCAAAACACACCAATATCATAAAGTTCCCGCTGTCAAAAAGGTCTATGTTTGTGATCCAACACAAAATGGAATGGGAGCAATTTTAGAGCATTTGTTTTCAGAGCGGAATTTCAATTGCAGGAGATTAACATAATTGGAAGCTATGGTTTCATTTTATAGGTACAAGCACTGCTGTAAGAGAATAATTACGCATTTTAAATATGTATAACATGATTCTGCATTTTTACACTGTCACTTTTAACGTTTTGTTATAATTGAAGCATGGCACATGCTCGTATGTGAATGTGGTGGAAAATTCACTGTCTATTAGCGTCTCATATGGTAGGTTGAAGATCATAAAATAACAATTTTACGTAATTTAAAACATTTCATATTTTATATTTACTTCGGAGATAAAATATTTCATTTGCCAGAACAACCTAAAATATACTTGAGTTATCCTGATATTTAATTCTCCATTTGTCTCTTCCAAGCTTTCACAGAGTGTATTGTGAATACAGTCTGAGAGGAAGGAATAAGGCGAGAGATCTTTTCTTTAAAAAATCAAGACAGCACGGATTAGTGCTACACAAAGTGCAGATACATACAAAAAATAAATGATGCTCTTAAGGTTAAACATTGAAGGTGTGCTCCTATGGGATTCTCCAAAACGAACATTAATTCAATAATGGGAAAGAGAAAATAAGGAAATGAGCATCACACTATCAAGAATAAGATGGACGGTGGCAAGCGGGCTTCAGTCGAGTCTCAGTGGTGTGTTTTTAGCTCAGCTCGAGCAATTCGAGCAGCCGAAGTGTGTGTACGGCTTGCTTTGTAAGTCATAGCTCAATGTTGGCATCCATCGTTACACATGCGTTGGTGGACAGCTGTGGCGGCGGCAAGTTCTTTTGACGCCCAAGCTGTGATTTTAACCTGTGCGAGTAGATACATGTGATGACGGGAAGGTTCTTTGATGCCGATGTGTTACCCTGAGAGAGTTTGTGATACCTGAGATGGCTGGCACGTAGACTGCTCCTAGAAGTGTCTAGCCATGTGACAGAGAAGTATAAAAAGGGCAACGAAGCTCCGCCCAGCATTTGGTTTCAACTGGTAATGCATAGCGAGCAGCAGTTGCCAAGTTTCGACAGGAAATTCGAAGCAAGCTGTAGTAGTCCTCGCAGCAGCGAACGTCAGAAAGAAACTATACCTACTGCGGAATTGTTACAAAAATATTAAAGACAGTTGTTTGTGAGCAGGTTCTGATTTAATCACTTTGTGGAAGAAATAGAGAGCTGTTTGTTGTTAGAATAAAAGATATTTTTGGTTCCAGTGTATTGAAATTATTTTGAAAAATCATATGCCTAATTAATCTATCACCAACATTTCCAGAAAATTTTTAGCGTTGAATGAATCTAGGATGTTTAAATGCGTAAAGCTAGATGCAGCGCTTTAAAAGCCGTGCTTTTGTGTGAGATGGTGAGAGTGAGACAGAGAAAGGAAGAGCTTAAGAATGGAAATCGAGACGTATGAAGTTCGGAACGGTATATAAAACAGGTTTGCTATACACAGGAAAGGCACTCACCATTCCTTGCGACCCGAAAATATCCCCCGATGCTTTGTCCCTGTGATATAAAAGTATCACAATTACTTGTCCTAATTATCATCCCTAAAGAACAGCTCAGCCTGTTGCTTTGAACCTTGATACATAATTTACTTTAAATGACTCAAGGAATACACCAGAAGTAATTTTACTGATTTCTCTTGCGAAATGCAATCGTATCGAAGCAATAATTTACGATGTCCACTGAATCTACTTACAAAGTGGAAATTTGTTTAAGAAACCAAATAGGAATAAGCAAGAACCCAATACCATCGTTTCTGCCGTACATCCTGCGACACCGAAGTTGTAATGCAGTCTTATAGCTGATACATTAAGTAGTCCGAAATTGAATGTCGCAATTTGAACTCTCTTAGCTATGTTTTAAGTAACATTCAGCTTTCGCTCTAGATGTTCTCGGGCTTCACTCCCCCAGAAGGGAGAGATGTATGCTCCCGAATCGTCGATGTCTTCACATCACCTCACCTGGCTTGAAGCCCGAGAACATCTAGAGCATATTCGTCGCCAGGAAAGCTTCAACTCTTATTTAACATTCAGCATGGTTTGAGATTATGCAGCACACTTGTTATGATGCCAACAACTCAGATTTAGCTTTTTTACAGTAGTTGTCATGAAAGCAAACGAGTTTCTTCTTGTGTATTAGCAGTAAAGCTGTCCTAGCCTTCAGGCTAAAGGACAAACGCTATGAATTGGACAGCTCCAAGCTCATAAAATGCGAATCATCCGTATTTCGCACCCAAACACTAGTATTGTATACTTATTATCCTAATCATTTTGTAATTATCCAAATGGTAATCCTTATTGTAATCAAAAAGAAGTTGCTGTTAATTCTACAAACGTGTAATTTAATATTTCGAGTTAAAGACAATAAATTAAACTTTTTGTCTCACTACAAAAGGAATTTATTTTTGTTAAATTTATCTGCAATGTTTTGGTAGTATTCTAATAGTATTGTTGCTTTTGTGGTTTTTATGAGTTGATTCCATCTTCAAAATCACTTACGTTAAGGGAGAATGAGTGATTTTTTTTTTACAATTGGTCAAGAAACCGAAAACTTTTTTGTAGTAAATAGATGTTTGAACATTTGGGCTTCCATAGAGAGTGAACATTTACACAACTTGATTCTGGCTCTACAGGCTTTCAAGATCATAAAAATCTCTGATTCCTATCACTGCTATTTAATAAACAGCGTTTTCTTAAAACTATATTTCCATACTTTCAAAATATTCCACGCGTCTCAGTTTTTGTTTAAATGCCATTAAAATCTCCCAGAAAGTATTCTACAGAACAAAATGTATTCTAATACCAATAATGATTTTTTTTCGAAATATGCTAATATTAAGGCTTAACTTTTGTTATGGGCTTATGAACAGTTTCATAATTAGCTCATAAGATGCACTTTACATGTTCGACTATTTTTCTTGCGTTTTAAAGCTCCAATTCAAAATGTACATTTTATTTGCCTTGTAAGAATCTTTAATATATGGTATTTTAATAAAAATCGCTGGAGCTATTTTTGAGAAAATCACTCCGTAAAATATTCCATCTAAAGGCTAGTTGGGGATAGGGGATTTTCTTGCAAATCTTCGTGTCGCAACCTTGAAAGATGTCGATCTCAAATACCAACCCTGGTATTTAACCGACTTTTCATTTTTGAGCTATGCTATCCACAGACACACACATACGGACATTTTTCTAAAACTGCTTTTTTCGAACTATGGGGACTTTAAAACATATCCTTACAGTGAAATATCAGTATAGAATTTTTGGATGGAATACAATACCTTGCCTATCCACTATGTACATTGTACATACAGGCTAGAGAAGGTAATAAATGATGGCTCTTAAAAATACAAACTAAAGTTGTGTTTCTATGGGAATCTCCAAAACAAACACTAATTCAATAATGGGAAAGAGGAAAATGAGGAAACGAACATCACACCATGTGTTCACAAGGTAGAATGGACCATGGCAAGCGGGCTTCAGTCGAATATCAACTAGTGCTCTGCGTTTTGCTCAGCTCGAGCAGCTCGAAAATATGATGGCCATTTCTCGAGTAGTCTCGAGCTACCTCGAGCTGTCGTTCGTCCACGTTGCGATATAGCGGAATTTATTGCTAATATTTGCTTGAAGCCTCAAAGCATATAACAATAGAATGTTTACAAATTTATGAATATGAGTTTAGTCTCAAAATACGTTTCGGTGCCTTTGTGGCTACGTAAAGAAAAGTATATTAACAATCAAGCTTCTATATGTTTGTTAGACATAATATATTAGCAAGGATATGTTAGTTTGTTAGTATCGATTAAATAGTTTACAAATTCTGATTACATCGAATTCCTTGTTCCTCGAATAGCTTAAACGGTTAAAAGCTGACTTGCTAAATGAAGATTTTTTTTTTTTTTTTTTTTTATCACCATGGCTGTGAAAAATCATTAAGGTGCATGTACTTTTATTAAGCATTAGTTCTATACAGTAAAAAAACGGAATAATACTCGAATCTTCTAGTAATTATGACAATATAGGTTATCTAACTTTAATAAATTCAAAAGCGTAATTATAAGCTAGATTTACACATAGCGAAACATATTGTTTACATTATTTGAATTTGCAATCTGATAAACATAGTCAAGTTCCATAAATGCAATAAATACTTTATTTTCAACGAATACCATATAGTCTAACATGCCCTTTGAAGAATCTGAAATTCCTGTGCCTGTTGCAGCTCACGATACGCCATGATCTGACTATGGGTGCTCGAGTAGCTCGACACGGTATCGAGAGTGTACGTATTGGAACTGCTCGAGCTGCTATATAATTTACCCAGCTCTAGTCTCCCACCTGCACGAGGTTTCGTTCGAAGAGAGTATGTAGCACGAGATACTCGAGGAATGTAAGCAAACAACTTGGAGTCATAGTAGAGGATGTCGGCGATTGCAAATTTACAATGAAGTTGTGTATTCCGAATGTAACAACCATTAAGCGTTTACAGATATACCAATCTTTGTTCTGGAATATCTGGATTAGTTGGATCTTGGTAGAAGAGAGACAAATTCATATAGGTGTGGCTATAGGGATTAGTTAATATAAATATGTTTATTATATGGAAGTTTAAGGATAAGCATTGTTTATGTTAGAGTTCGTTAATGGGAGTTAATGCTGGTTAGATAGTTCGGTTCAAACATTACACGCCAAATTAGGCGGCCAATCATGGGCCTGTATGCAGTTTCTTCCAGTGCCGCGCAGGCACATGAGAGCCTACCGGCGCTAAAGAGAAAATCTTCAGGTGAGCATGGGAAAGGGAGTCGTTGCCCAGTCAAGTAGTGAACGTAGAACCTCGGACATAGAAACAACAGAGATAAAGGTAGAGTTAATATTTGCATATTGCAAAGCTGACGTGAGTGTGTTGTGTGTGTAATACCAGCTTCAACTTAATTCTCCACCTGGTGTGATTAGTAGTTATTTAATCCATATAAATTCCCGGTATCTTCTCGAGCGAGCGAGTGATGTATGCTAAGTTACAAATTCTGATATGTTGTTGTGTGTAAAACCTTTGGGTCACAACATAGAGCAATACATGAAGAGTGGCCGCAGAATGCTCTTATCTTGCAGGAGAGTAAGTAAACTCGAAGAAAGAATTTACAGTTTAAAATCGGATAAAGCTTATGGCGGTTCATGTTTATGTGAGTATGCCAGGTTAACCGATGATGAAAATGAACACCCAGATATTTTACTGCTCGATCAGAAGGCAGCCATGATACCTCGGTGTCGTAGAGTCGAAGATTTGCTAGAGTATGAGGTCTGCGTAAGATGAACGCTTTATTTGACACTTACTGAGGTTGAGGGTTAGTGAAATAATCAGAGAATAAAAATGTCCAGCGAAGATCATAGGATTATCGGTACAGTATCAATGGAACAATGAGAAGTCAAGATTACTGTGTTGATAGCACGTGTTGTAGGGAGAGATCTCAACAGTGATAAGCAAGTGATGTTACAGGAAATTAGTGACAAGGAAGTCTTGTAGAAGATGAACCATCCCAGAATCCGTCTGTCGCCTGGAGAAATCATTAAACAAACTGTGGGTTAGAGTGGTTAGTAGGAAGGAATCGAACCCAGGACTTCATAACTGTCTAAAAATATAAAGCACATTGATTTATATTTGGAGAGGAAATATGCTAGTCAGTTATTCTGTCATAAAAAACATGTAATGTAAAGTGTGTAATTACTTACTTTGTGCTTCTTTTCATAGCAGTCCTTATTTTATTTAATTTTTCTTCGGTTAAAACTGATGGCTAATTTTATCAAAACACAGAAGGGATTTGAACGATGAATCTCATACGGATCCATGGTTGAAATCCCCGCTATAGCATTGAACTTTTTAGTCTGACTCTACCTATCCAGCTCCTGTCCTACACACGACCTGTATGTAAAAAGCAATTAATACACAGCTGGGATGTTTAATTCTAATAAGCTATAAATTGTGTACATGCTACAAAATGTGACACTAGGGAATTTGTATATGAATTTAACACATTTCGAGCGAAACGCATGACACTAAAATGCATTCGTTTCTGTAATATACAACTGTGAGCACATTCAACAGTTACGCTGAATGTTATACCCACTATGTAATACTGGAACGTTAGACTTGAAGTATTTTTCAGAACATGATGATCTGTCCCACTCTTCTTCCAAAGTTTGCTGTTTTGAACCAATCCTCGTGTTGCCAAGTAGTCATTTACTTAGCTGAGGTCCGATTGTCAACTTGCAAGTAGTGTCTCCCGGAAACAGGTTTTATTAGGTTTCCTCTCGTTCCTAGTACAGGTTCATCCTTTGTTTGCTAATGGTTATTGCCCTGTGGTAGGGGTAGCAGTCACGTTTGAGAGACATCATGTTTTGGAGAAAACTATAGCTGTACTTTCAAAAATGTTTTAAGCGCGGGAGGAAGATAATCGCCGAGTGAGATCAATAAACCCGCATTATTTGCTGCGAGGAAGACCCAGCGACATCAGTCACGTCATTCAAAATAAGTCCAGTATACAGTTACTACCAATTCCAGAATTAGAAACACTGTTTCCAGTGTAGTATACAAAAATCCATCCCCAGATGTATAAAGACACAAAAGCAAATGTCACAATAATTAGTTGGGAATGCAAATAATGCTGCTTGGGAAATTTAGAAAAAATTTTATATCTTCCATTCACATGACTTTCTCTTCATCTCTGTAACAAGTTATTGTTAAATAGCTTATACTTCTATTTATTTCATGCTACTTAAAATAAAATTAGCAAACATGGTCTTCTCACGTGATTCCTTGTAAGTATAAGGGAAATAAGGGAATACTCTAGGTTAATCCGATAGTCAACTCTTTTAAAAGCTCATTATTAGTGGTTGAAATTCATTCTTTGTTTGGCCAGGGACAGACAAATTTCTTATGAGAAAAGTATGACATAAATTGGCTGTTTTGACGAGATTTTTGTGTGGCAAGTTTTTGTCTATCTCTTACGGTATACTAGTTATGTAAAAGTCATTCAGAATGAAGAAGTCTAAGAAGCTATTCTAAGAAAATTCAAGATATACATTTTATTTTTCCTATAAATATCTTTAATATACGTACATTAATCAAAATCGTTTGAGCCATTTTTGAGAAAATCAGAATTTTTCAAAACTTTTCCCACGTAAAGGGTAGTTTTGGGTTAGGCAGATTTTACTCAAAACTTTTGTGTCGCATCCTTGGAAGCTACTAGACCTAAATACCAAGTTTGGTATTTTACCGACTTTTCATTTTTGAGTTATCGTGTTCACAGACACACGAACACACACATGAGCCTTTTTCTAGAAACTATTTTTATATACAGGGAACCCTAAAACCTGTATTACTCGGTGATATATCGGCACCTATCGAATTTTAATGAGTGCAACCAATACTTTCTCTAGTTATGCATTAGGTACTAAGTAGAAAAAGTAAAAATACCAACAGTTTTTTTTTCTTGCGTCTGAGGCAACAAATGCGTTAAATCAACGAAGACAACGATTTGCAAAAGCAAAAAATAGCGGTCTTAAGTCAGAGATACTGAGCTCAAAAATACATCCTGGGAAGGGAGTCGATCTGGCCGATGTCTTCAGACGCTATTCCCAGAAAATTAAAGGCATAGAAACAGTGTATATTACATATAAATAACTTTGATAAATGGCATTTGAATCATATTGAGTAATTTTGAGAAAATCCTAATTTTCCAAAAACCTTCCATATAAAACGTAGTTTGTGTTAGGGGATTTTTTCTGAAGATCATCATTTCCTTCTTTGGAATATACTAAACCTAAATACCAAGTTTGGTAATTAAGTGACTTCTGGTTTATAAGTTATACTGTTCACAGACTTAACAAAAACACACACACTCACACACACATACACACCATACAGACACGCAGACAGACAGGCAGATACATAGAGCTTTATCTAAAAATTTTTTGGGTATTTCCGGTGAAATCTCGCTATCAATTTTTTTCTCTATCATTTTTTTCATTGTGCGTGGTAAGGAAACTAAAAAGAATATAACAAAATAAGTGATCGCATTAAATTCATAAAAATAAACACTGGTACTTCATGTAGAAAATAAATAATGATCCAGAAAGAGAAATTTATCCTTAAATGTATACATTCGTGGCAGACATGGTTCTAAGCACGGCTTCCCAATTTGATTTATAACTTCCTCTCCAGGTCTTGGATGTGAGCAAAAAATCTGTCCTACTCCAAATTCGTGATGAATTTATGGAATCCTAACCTATCATGAGGCATTCGCAGAAATTCGCCACTTCTCTTGAATACTTCATAGGTGTTGAGGTAAGGAGCGGAACCTCGTATATGGTGAGGTGTCCTCATAATTTTGTTACACGCTAGCAAGTACAGTCAACATGGAGATCGTCATTTCATTATGTTTGATTGAGCTTGATTTAGTGTCGATATGGGTAACGGATAAACGGTCAAATATTTGACAGATTGGTCAAAACGCTAGCAAGATGTGGTAGTGTCTATATCAATAGAATCAAGAGGTTTGTGAAAGGTCCTTTATCGGACAAATCCTAGAAATGAAAGCAATGCACCAACCACACAATGAATGCAGAAATTATGAAAACGTTAATAGTGTTTAAGCTCGACATTCCTAAACGTAATTATAATAGTCTGGTAGTTGCACTTTAATGAGGTTCATTAAAGTGCAGGTTTCCACCAATCAGAAGATCCACAGTAACATTCCACCATCAACTTTTATTATTTAACAAAGCACATTCCTGAAAATACATTTAAACATTTCTATAATAATCAACCTGAATTTTAAATAAAGCCACCTCTGTTCAGCATTAATTATTTATAACATTTAACTATTTTCAATTTGTCTTTTCGACTCTCAAAGTATATTTCTTTAAGGTTATAGTAAATATTCTGTATGAATTATCAAGTATTGTGTAAGGTCGAGGTCAGAACAAAAGCAATACTTTCGCGTCTGCGCACATACCACAACCGTGCTAGCTGTTTCACTACGTAAGATAAGGTCAATGCAATGTTGACTCAGGCAAGAGTAGAATATTAAAAATAATTTATACATGTTTTACTTAAGCACATGGTAATTCATTAATATTTGCACGAAACCCGATTATACTGGTAGTAATTAAGTTGCTCGTATGAAAATTATGATTATGCTCGCATCTTGATTACTACCACTATACTTTTGCTGCAAATAAATTAACTCTCGCTCTTATTCCTGCATATGGTAACAGAGACGGTGACATGGTGATATATGAAATGAATAATGGGAAACGGAAATTTGAGAACAAAACCTAACAAATTAAAGCTTAGGGTACATTGCCCGGTATTTGTAAGGAATAAGAAAAAACAAGAATAATCTCGTCAGTGATGATGGCCTTATCAGATCTGAATCTAGGCTTCCCCTTGCATTACGTGCCTTAACCTCCTCGGTTATCTTGTTTGGTGAAAAATTAGGTCCGCATATCAACGGAAATAAATACTGTAGAGAATTTAGGCAAGAATACACCTTAAGATACACAATCAAAACAGAATTTGATGTTGAACACATAGAAAATAGGCCGCTTTGAAGGTAACTGGATTATCAAATAAAAGTAGACTAGTATTATTAAGCTTGTGACCGTCATGCTGAATTCTAATCAAAGGCTTCACTGAAATTTGTAATTGCTACTACGATAAGTAATTTTACTTCTTATCCATGAGTGATATGTTCAACAAGATGCAAAACTTATGAGTACCCAAATTTAGCTGTCGAGGACGTATACTTGAATTACATATTTTTAAAAATGTGATTTTATAAATTCACATTTCTAAAAAGAGACTTCTTACAAAAGATCATTCTTCTTTCCGCTCATTCTAATCGAGATAAGCATTAGCAGAATTATTATATTACTTATTGTCTCATAAATAGAAGGCAAATAAGGGAATATACTATGCTAAAAGATTTTAAATTTTTTTTTTAAAAGCTGTCGCTATGCGATTGTAATTTAAAGTCGATTCTTTGCATGGCCTGTAGAAAAATAAAAGAAACACGAACGGCTTCCTGTTTGGAAAAATTATAAGTCGTTTAAGACGAAACCAATAACAAGGAATACCTCCGACAGGGCTAGCTCTACAACAAAAATGTAACGGACATAAATTTTGTGTTTTGACGATATATGCAGAATTTTTGTCACAAGTTTTGTCTACCTCTTACGGTTTAACCGTTATACAATATTAATTTAAAATGAAGACAACTTCAGAGGCTATTTCCAAGAAATTCAAGTTACACATTTTATTTGTCATGCAAATATCTTTAATATACAGTATTTTAATCAAAACTGTTAGAGCTATTTTTGACAAAATAAACATTTTCAAAAATTTACCCATATAAAGTGTAGCTTGGCGTGTAGGATTTTTTTGTTTTGAAAATCGTCATTTATTGGGAAATACTAAATAGAAACACCAAATTTGGTATTTAATGGGCTGTTGGTTTTTGAGTTATACTGACACACACACATAGTGAACTTTTTCTAAAGCTTTTTTTTTATTTTGATTCAGGGGGTCTCAAAACATCGGTATCGTATTTTTGGGTGAAATAGAATATATTCTCTAACTGATAATTACGTTGTGCATATGTGCTAGAGAAAGTAAAAATAATGAAGCGGTCATTTCTGAATGAGCTGCTCGTAAGGTTTACTCAAAATTGAAGACTCTTATAGTTCTATTGTAACTAACAACACTTCTTAGGCTTGGGGATATGATTTCAGCATAGGTATGTAGCTTTTGGAAATAATTCTAAATCTTACATTGTTCAGAGTACGCAAGGAAGGTTCCTCAGAAAATGCTACTAAAATCTATTATTTGCAATAATGTTGTGAAATTTAAAAGATAAGGTTATATCCTTCTTTTTACTGGATAAATAAAACAAAAATAGAATTAATAAATAGCAGAGTGAGAGGCGCTCCAGGGTGCGACAAGTAAAACTGACGTGCTACATTCACATGACTTTCTCTACCTCTGCAACAAACTATTGTTTCTAAGGCTTCTTGTTCTATTTCGAGAAAAACATTGGCAGAAATATATGTATTATATACATACAATCTTATAGTAACTAGGGGAATAAGGGAATATATCAGTCTAAAAAAATAGTCAGAACTTTTTGCATAACCAGAATAAACAGAGCGAACAACGGTTTTCCATTTGAGAAAAGTATAAGACGTATTGGAAAATTTAAGCCATAATAAAGAATGTCTCGAAATGGTTAACCACACACAAAATATATTTCACATAAATTTCATGCTTTAACGAGATATTTACTGTTTGTGCAATAATATTTATCTCCTAGAGTTTACCATATACAAAAGTCATTCAATGTAGAGAACTCCAGCGGATATTGCCATAAAATTCAACATTTACTTGTTATTTGCCATGAAAATATATTTAGCATATGATATTTTCATCAAGATTGTTTGAGCCACTTTTGAGGAAATCGAAATTTGAGTGATGTCCATGAAAGTGTAGTTTAGGTTAGGGGATTTTCGTGAAAATCTGGAAACCTTGGAAGATGCCAAAGTTAAATATCAGGTTGCATATATTCGCTTTACCATTTTGAGCTATACAATTCTCAGAATACACACACACAGGCACATGGACCTTCTTATAACAATTATTTATTTGATTTAAGGACTTAAAACATTGAATTTTGTTGAATTTCCACATCGAAATTTTGGATACAATATAATACCCGCTTTCCCTAGTTACTATAAGTGGTGCATAAAGTAAAATATATTATAATGAATAGACAAGCTCTAAAGGAATGTTTTCATTTTTTCTCATATCTCAATGTATTTATTATGCATTTATTTCAAGAAATCACGTGAAAAATATTAAGGAATAGAGAAAAGCTTTGCAGATGACGCAGTAAAACAAGCGGGGTTCAGAATTCTAAATAAAACAATTTTTCTGGCTTTGTAGTAGTACGTAGAAATAGATTAGCTTAACATATGGCGGGGTTCATTCCTCCCAAACATGTTTGAAGAGTACAAATGTGATAAGATATACAATGCTAACATTATTCTGTAGTATCAGACAAAGTAGCTTGTGTTTCCATCCCGGCAACACACAGCGTTTCCAGTTAATCTTAAACAAACAATAGTGACTTCTTTTCGGCTTTGTTTAAAACTACAACATATTCGGCAAAAATTATATTATGATTTTCTATGGCTGCACGTGGTATGCTAATACAGAGCTATCCAAAACCTCTTGAAGGCTGTTTGCACAGAAAAAAGCACAAGAAACTCGTCGAGATATTCTCTCAGAGAAGCGATTTTACTCTACTCTGCCAGCTTTAGAGTTTTTCTTACCACTTCCCATAGTTGCAAGTAAATACCATTTATTTTAAATTTCATGCAACTTTATAGTTTAGTATTTCTAAAACATTTCTAAGATTTTAGCAATATTATTAGCATTCCATTACGTAAATTTCTCTCCCTCACTCCCTTCTTCTTCTCTCTCTCCACCTCCCTCCCTCTCTCTCTCTATCAACTTAAAAACACAAAGCAGCAACCCATAGAACCTTTTTATGTTATTCATAAAATACAACCTAAATTTAGTACAATTTTAATCCAAAAGTTACAGTTGCTGGCTCTGTTAGTGTAATATAAAACTGTGCTGCTGGCGGTGGCATGGTTTTATGAAAATACAGTATACATATTATTCATTCACCGAAGGTAGCAATTAATCTGCCTTACTACAAATGTAATCGATATTAATAACACCAAGTAAAATTTTTGCAAAAGCACTTTCATTACATAGTCCTTAACACCACATTCCCAGTTTAATGAAAAACTATCCGATATGTCCCAGCTGTACCACATATAAACTTTTCTTATAAAAGATTATTCTTTTATCTACATCATGCTAATCGAGATAAATATTAGCAGAAATGCTTCCTATTACTTGCTTCTCTGCAAGCAGAAGAGAAATTTAAGGAATATACTAGGCTAAAGCGATAGTCAAATATTTTAAAAGCTGGTCGCTATGAAGTTTGGTATGCTTTGCATGACCATTAGTATAATAAAAGAGACGAAAGGTGTCTTCCCGTTTGAGAAAGGTTACATTGTTTAAAATTGAAACCAATAACAAGGAATATCTCGAAAACGGTCCACTCTACAAAAAAAAACGAATATGACAAATTGTGTGCATTAGCAAGATCTACATTTTTTGTGTTCAGTTTTTTATCTATCTCTTACAGTTTATAAGTTATGCAAAATTCAGCGAAATTTATCCAGAATAAACAGTTCTTCAGGAGTGATACCAAGAAACTCAAGATATGCATTTTATTTGTGAGGCAGATGTATATACTGTATTTTAATCAAAATCATTACAACCATTTTTGAGAACAACACTTTCAAAAATCTTTCTATATATATATATATATGATAGTTTGGCGTGCGGAAATTTTCTTGAAAGATAGTAACTCCATGGCACGACAGCTCACGGGGAACCTTGGCCTACCACCCGGCAGCTGCGTCTCCCATCTCGGTCCACTACAGATGTCATGGATGGGGGTGCAGTATTGGAGGGTGAGACGTGGTCAGCGCCTCGAGCCCCCCCCCGGCCGGGTAATACGGTCCTCATGAGTAGTTCCATTAAGTAGCTCCTCAATTGGACCCCCAGGGACCTTACGAGCCTGAATGCACCCCGGGCCAGCTCTCCTAGGGGGGGGGGGGAATCCAGGTCTCCCGCTTGGTAAGCAGCTGCGCTACCACCGCGCTAATTAGGTGACCTGTCTTGAAACATACTAAACATAAATACAAGGTTTGGTATTTAACGGTCTTTTCGTTTTTGAGCTATGTCGTTCACAGACACACACACACACACACACACACACACACACGGGTTTTTATAAAAATGTACTTTTTTTTAGTCTAAGGAGACCTCAAAACAAATTTTCGATTATATTCCAGCTTCGAATTTTTTGGTGGCATGCAATAACTCCTCTAGCTATTATGTACGTTGCAATACGTGCTAGAGAAAGTAAAAAGTAGATGTACTATTATTGCAGCTTTGACAATGAATGGAAGGACAAAATGAAATGTGCAATAAATAGCAGATAATATGTATCAGTATTGGTATAAAATATTTTGGAGACGCCTTCCCAGCATCAAAATAGAGAAAAAGGTTCATATGAACATGGTTCTAAAAATCGATTTTTATAAAATAATTAAAGGATTTTCCCATCGTTGCAAGCAATACCAATTACTTCAAATAAAGTGTTGCCCGCTGATTGCTTTTCTGTTCTGTTCAGTTGTTTGTTGCAGAGCAGAATATATGGTATTCTGTGAGTGAACAGACTGACATGCATTACATGTATGGCCTTGCAATTGGGAATGCATCACCCCGAGCAAGAGTATGCCGAAAGGTACCCCGATAGGCATTTGCCTTGTTTGTGAACATTATCGCAAATTCTACAACGCTGGAGAGGTTTCTCCTTTCAGAGGAGTCTTTGGGCAGATAGCACAAGTAGCATTGAAGTAAAGGAATCACGTAACCTACGGAATTTTGCCTGAAAATCTTCAATACTTTATCACCTTTAGCGGGTGTGTAGATACAAGGAGTAAATATGGAGGGATTGGGGTGAAGAAAGAACGTTGCGCCATCGTTATATAATTGTTGTATGTTCATGAATTTCTTAACATCTTGTTCGAGAATGGTTTTGCTCGCAATGGTATCCAATTGTCATAATACTCAGTGCGCCTGTGAAATCCACAACGGCAGGACAGACAACAGAGGTTCTGCTTAAAAGTTCCGGGTGGAACCATTTACGATCATCTTATTGGTGAATTGTAGGTAGTTGATCTTAGTTCCAATGCACATAGTTTTCCTTTTCTCCACCCCTGAATCAGACATTTATCTAAAGGTTTTTCAGAAATTAGGTGTAAACTTTAATTATGCATCTCTGGACGTCATCAAAAGAATGTGTTTTTACGCCATGATACGCCAGATCTTTTCAGTCAAATATTACATAATTTCAATTATAAATTTCGACATAGATGGTTTGATCAAGAAGCATTCATTGGGTGGCCCGCTCGATCTCCTGATTTGTATCCAATGCACTCTTTTCTCTCGGTGCATTTAAAGCCCCTGGTTTATGAGACTCCTCTACCGGATATTGACACTCAGAGAATATATCCACAGATTATATGATCAGATCTCAGGAATTTGCAACAGAATATGGAATAGCATGGAACGCAGGGTTAAGTCATGCATCGTTGCAGGAAGAAGCCACTTCGAACAATGTCTATGGCCTTCATTTTCCCTTGCAACTTAAAAATAAATGATCTTATGAGTCATTAACAATGTTCATATGATAAATATTTGACAGATAGAACCATGATACACGTATACTGCATGTATTTATTGAAGGTTAATGAAGCACCTTTTATTTATTCACCAGAAACTGCAGAGTATATGAGGGCTGGTTATTGAAAACCCCGTCATTAATTACACATTTGAAGGGTGGTATGTAAACTGTGATAGACATGTAATCCAAAAGGTTGCAAACAGCTTTTTTTCCGTTTATTTTCATTCAGGAACTAAAAATCCACTTTTATCTATCTAATGTTTCACCTAAAGGCCACGTGAAGTTTTAATGCATTAAAGTAGGTGCCACATTTAGTTTATCGAAATGTTTTAAAGTTCTTTAGTCACATTCACGAGTGTTCTAGTCACTTGAAATGTTCCCTATTTCAGCGCAGCTCCATGTTCCGTATTCTTCATATACTATCACTTTTCAGCATAATTCTTTGACTATAAAAAGGGCTTTTCACGTGTTGAGCAAACCAAAGTGTGGACAATTTTAGCAGAAAGCAATTCCATGAAATGTAATAACCGGAATACAATATTTCAATAAATTTAAAAGTTAAAATAAATACGACATGTTACTCACCAATGATCAATCCTGTTTTTTTTCTCTGCTACATAGCTAAAGCAAGTAGGGGAAAAACTATTGCATTATTTATATTAAAATTACATTGCAAATACACATTTTAGCTCCCAGAAATCCAATATTGTTAATACAATTTTCAATGTATTCGGTTAAATACTAAATTTGGTATTAAGTGCAATATATTCCAAGAATGTAACACGAAGATTTTTAAAACATTCATGTCCATCTAACCACTACATGATAAATTTTGTTGTTTTGTTTTTCAAAAGTAGTAATCAATTTTTATTAAAATAGTAGATATTTAATACAATTAAATGGGAAATAAATTGCATACTTTCAATTCACTTACAATAGTCTTTGAAGCCTCTATTTAAATGAATGTTATGTACATGATAAATCTTAAAAGATAAACAAAATCTTAATACATAAATATTGTAGAGCTCGTTAAAGAATTGCTTCCCCAGTCACAACAGTCCGCGTCGTGCCTAGGTCTGCCGACCCAACTGACGATCTCACGCCCACCCAAGGACGAAAACCGATATGCGGTGATGATGTGGCCAGTATCATGTTTCTCGCTGCCAGAAAGTGGCGTTCGTGATTGGAACTGCTGCCTATCGCAGTTTCTCGCTTTTCCTGCGATTTTGATTTTGCTCCGATCCTGTATCCGGAATCTCCGCACCCCCATGGCATCGAAACCGGCGCATTTCGTGACCGGGAACCAGAGAATAGCCTAAGTGTAGAACCGTTTGTGACTCGACCTGCTGATTGTTTTTAGCATCTTAGGTGTGATGACCTCTTGACCAGTTGATGGGCTACGTTGTGCGATATCAGCAACCGGAAAGAGCATAGTTCAACTTCAATCAGCAGCATTATGCTACAAATAGCAACCTAAAGTAGGACATTTCTATTCGTCATTTTTGGTGAAACTAATTTTTGAGCGCCGGGTATAATATAGGGGAATATAAAAGCCCTGCAGCATGCTTATAACACATGAATATGTTTCAACCTCCTTTTCTCTTACGAGTTGTCTGATCCCAGAAAGAGTCTGCCTGCAGCAGCCAGAGCTCTTGCTCCCGAGCAATCGATAAGGTATTACTTTGTTACCAATCAGATTCTCACAATTACAGTTACAATGAAAATAAGCATCGTGGGTGCATGCTGTTTTTGTTTTTGTTTGTTTGTTTTTTACACTTTTTAGGATATCAGTTCGACTTAAAAATAGCTGTTTTAATCTCCTTGTCTTCCAATGGGTTTGATGTATACATTTCTTTTTGCACTTCCTTTGTTGAGAAGTCGCTTGTGTAACCCAGAAATCATGGTAATCCATAAATCCCATAAATATTCCCCTTCTTTATAAATACCCTGCATTAACTTTAAAGGCTCTTCAGCAGTAAGCGCAGAGCATTACGGAACATATTCAGTATCAATCTGTTCAAAGAACGGCATGAGTAAGCGTTCTCTGCAACATAGTGTATATGGTATCTTCAACAAATATTGACCCTGTTATTCTGTACATATTTGAGGTGCGCCATATCCCGATTTCCTCGTCATTTAATAGGTTTTCCAGCAACAAATCTGGTTCTTTTGAGCTCCAATACTGATTATTTCGCCAAGAAACAAGCCCCATTAGATAGCAGTATGAAATAAACATCAAGCATATGATCATTAGCATTTCTCAAAATTCAGTTTAAGAAAATGACTTGATTATCCTTATCACATGACAGAAAATTGTAGACAACAGGGATAATTTGTGGTTTTGACTAGGCATGTCCTAAAAATAGAGGCGCCGCTTTACTCTTTACTTCCTATCAGGAATTATCTTGACTGAATAATTCGGTCAAAATTATGAATATAAAGTCCTCTAAATATAGCCATAGTTTTCCCCAATGTTTCCCTTCTTGGAGAAAAATAGCCTTATAATCTCCCTAAAAGATAATGTAATTATACACATAAAAAGTATTCTACTATAATGCACTTTGGTGGGTTTTTTTATAGTGTTTAATGCCGGTGCTCTATGTTTCATCAGTGTCATCGCTTGCAGTGATATTTGTAGTAAAAGTGGGCGTTAAAAGAAATCTAGGAAAGAATGGTAGAAGTTTTGAATGTGATTTCGACATTGGTGTTGTGCTGAAAGATCCTGAAAATCGGTTCGGGAACCATCACAAATACCGCCATTTATTTGACAGAAATTGCACTACCGAATAAGAAACACTGGATTTCTAAATCTGTTTACAACAGTAAGATTCAAGAACTTGTAAGTCCTAGGAGGGATGTGAGTCCTAAAAAGATACGGGGAGGGTAAGCCGACTACGAACGAAGATTCAAGAGATTTTGGTGAATTCCAAACTGAAATATTTGCCACGAAACAGCTAATCTGAAATTTAGATAAGGACACTCTTCACGTTACATAGGCAGGAATAAGGTGTCCGTGACTTGACCTACTCGCAGTATAATAAATTATAAGAGAACCGAACCAGGTGACTCAGGCTACTTCGTCTGTAACTGGATTTCGAGAGGTTCGGGTTCGCTTCCCGTGGCTCGCGCACTCTGGCCCTGTGGTTTTCCTTGGTAATCCTGGGGTCACTTAGGGGAATGCAGGGATGCTGTCCTTCACGGTTCACAGTATAGGTTCCTTCATTTCCCTTTTTCATCTTTAAGGTGAACGGCAGATTGGTTGGAGGCTTTGCAGGCAGGTGGCACGGTTGTTTGCTCCGAGTAAAACTATCTTCCTCCTGGTTACGCTGGTTGCTAGGCGCCGTTGTGGTGGCATTCTTCCGACTATCTCCCGGCGCCTATATAGCATCCATGGTGCGCCAGGGTTGCTATTTAGTGAACTGTTAGGGAATTCCGCGAGACTCTGCGCTATTTCCGGTGTGCTGGCCTGTGCTTTTTTTTTCTGCCCCTCCTCACATTTCTTCCCCAGGAAGTGGGGTGGTAGATCCCAATAGATCAATGCTTGGTCCCAGTTGCCAAGTCGTCCCCTGTTACTAACATACTCATACCTCATGTTATCAGTTGCCCTCCGTGGTGTAATGGCTACCATGCTGACTTTATATACCCAAGGTCGCGGGTTCAAACCTGGAGGAGGACGATGGATTTTTTCGAGTGTAAAAATCCTTAGCATGACTTCCTTCGAAAGGGTACGTAAAAGAATCTCAAGCCTGATAGTGAGGCCTCTGAGCAAAATTAAGCGTCCCTTCACGCCTAGTTTAGAATGGAACGCTGAGAACCACAGTAGTTAAAGAGCGTCCATAAATAACATGACATTTTTTCTCATATATCACCGGTAATCAGAAGTATACTAAATATTATATTGGTATTTAATGAACAAAAACGCCAAGATTATTCTAATTCTCGTATACAAATAAACATTCATATAAACTAAAGAGAAAACTAAATTAAAATTATTATATAAATGTAGAATTCAAATACCGTTATTTGTTTGAACAGTTAGAATTACTGTACTGTCATTACGGTAGTGGCATTTTTAGGGGAATAAATTAACTTTCGAATTTGAATATTGCATTCCACGCTCATTCAGCATCATTCTTATCTGACAAATTATAGCCAATTCAATTCATTATAATACAGTATTGAATCTTTTACCAGAAATGGAGCTAATTAAATACTCGACGAGTCACTTTGACCAAACTTTAAGAAATATATATACCTATATTATTTTATGTTGATTTCAAATTTAAAATTGGAATCATTGCCGTCATTTTACATAGAGGTGCTCAAATTTTGGGAAATCTAGTAATTTTGGGATTACGAAATTTCAATACCAAAAGCAAGACCATGAACATCATAATCTTAAAAGTACCGTGTTTCCCAAATTCTGAGCCCCCCCTCCCTGTTATAGGAGGGTAGTAAGGTATTGTATTTCATATTGGATGCACAATAACATGAAAGCTATATTTGGGAATTGTACTTTTTATTTTATCCAATATGAAAGGTAATGAGTTATTGCTCATATAATAAGGGGGTCCAAAATTGTGGAAATCTGGTATTTTTAAGTTTATGTTGTTCAGAGTGTTTAATTGTTATAATTCTAAAATTAATAGATTTATTGAAATTTTGAGCCCCTCTATGTAATATAAGAGCTGGTAACCCAATTTGAAACGTTGATACAATATAAAATACACATATGAGTGTATTTATTAAATAATATGTTTTCCAAAGTTGGGTCAAAATAACGGATAAATGACCAGATTAGCTGCAATTTATAGTAAAAAGTTTCAAACTCTACTATGGTATCCTGGATATAGTTTATCAGATAAAAATTATCCTGAATGAAAGTTGAATGTAATATTCGTATTTTAAATTTAATTTAACATAAATTGTCCAAATTTAATGTTACTAATGTATTATCCTTCGGCTTTTAAAGACACAAATTTAAATACTAGGCGATTTTCAAACTGACTTAATTTAAAAACACACTATTAAATAATTTATGTCTCGAAAGTTGTTGAAATTGTTATAAAGTCTGAAAGAGTTTAAAAAAAAACAAATAGAATTTGGATATTTTCAACTCCCACAACTAATCACGTACGTGCACCTCGACACTGCAATAACACACACTAGGAAACTCAAAACACATTCGCTATCCAGTATCATGGGTGGAACTCCTAACTGCTCCTTGCTAGACGTCCTCATCCGAGTCGACCAAAACAAAATAGATATCACAGAAATCCGAAAACCTAAGAACCGAACATTTCCTTGCAGCTTTCCATATAATTATTTGATGTATCAAATGCTCAGGAAGGAACAAACCGACACAAAATCATTTGAATGTATCACATGTGATATTTTACATAGCTTTTAAAAAGACCACATTATTCTTACAGAAGCATGAATTTGAAAAGGTTTCCTTTGCAAAATTCGTTACATATTTTGCTGAAGATGCAAGAGCGATAAAGGAAAAACGAATAGATAAGATAGAGTTTAAAAGCGAGTCACTATATCTTGGCCTTAAAAATGTATATTCTTTCAAAAACATTGCAAAACTCAAACGTAGTAAACGTTTTTTAAAACTTGAAATTAAAACAATAAACAATGAACATCTGGAAATAGCTGATGCCACTAAATAAAGGTATTTATAACAATTACGTAAAATATATCTGCGTTTTGTCTATTGACGTATAATAATTAGATTAATCTATTTAACATCCTTTAATCTGTTAAGTTATATCGGCCAATAAGGGAAATGATGCTTAAATGAGCCACAGAGCTTCATATTTATAGGATAAGGAAAACTCCTGAAGAAAACTTAATCAGGTAACTCGCCGCTTTAATATAGATTCGAACTGGGGACCTCTTTATTGAGAGAAATTAAAAGTTATGTTTAAGTTTAGAAGTCGGTGGGTTATCAAAGTTTAAGCATCTCCACCATTGCTGACCCACTGAGCACTCCATTATTTTCTAGTCTCTCAGTATACCTGCATACATTATAAAGGTGATTTCTTGTTAAGAGTTTACTAAGTTCACACAATTGCATACACCCTTAGAAAAAATGTGCAATCCTTTGACGTGCAAGTGACCCGCAGTCACACGACAGATGACTCACCGTTTCATCTGCCTTTATGTATGCCAATTAAAATTATACACAATTTCTTCCGAGTGAAGAGGAATCCAAAACTATTCCCAGGAAACTCAAGATATACAACTGTTTGATATTACAGGTTTAAAAACCTTCTATTTACTTTCTATTATACTTTTACCGGTGAAATACTCCCTACTACAGTTAATGTCCACAGAGCATGTAGAGAGGTAGAGAAAGTAAACATCGCAACATAAAAAAACCCACCAGAACAACACAAATTATATATAAAAATCTGATGTGTGTTCCATTTACATGGCTTATTCTAACTATTCTGCTACAGCCTATTCTTACAAAATGTTATTCTTCTCTGTACATCTTAATTAAAATAAACATTAGCAGAAATGGTTTTATTTAATATTTGCTTATAGGTACTAGAAGAGTAAGGAAATAATAGGCTAAAGTGATAATCAAATCTTTGAAGAGCTGGTCTCTCTCTCTTTCTGATGGTCTGGAAAGAAAAAGATAAACGAAACACAACTTCTCATTTTAGAAAAGTATATGTATTGCGAAATTGATAAAAAAAACATGGAATATCTCAGGAAAAATGATTTGCTTCACCAAATAATGTGTTGGATAAATATTGAATGTTTTAAATGAATCCTCACTTTTATTCAGTAAGATGTCTTGCTTATGGTTTACCATATATGAAAAAGAAATCAAAAAGATGCTATTTCCAGATACTTCAGAATATAATGTTTTTATTCTAATGTAAACATCTTTAATGCGTGACTTATTAATGTAAATCGTTAGAAACATTTTTGAGAAATTCGAAAATCTTCCATATGAATGTAGTTTGAGGCCATGTCGCATCTTTGAAAAATACATAACTTAAATGCCAAGTTTGGTACTTAACCATCTTTTCGTTTTGGACTTAAGCTTTTACATACAACATAGACACACCCACCGCCAATTTTAAAAATGCCTTTTTTTTTTGTCACCCTCATTGGTGTAATGATTACCATGCTAGTCTCTAAAACCAAAGGTTACGAGTTCAAACCCGGCGGAGAGAATGAATATTTTTACGTAAAAATATTAATGGAAAGGGAAATAAAGCCGTTGCTGCCGTGTAATGTTTATTTGCACGCAAATGAAAACCATACCCTGAAAGCAAAGGTATCATGGTTAAATTCACTATGTTTTACGTCCGCAAGTCGTGTGGTATCTCTGGGCGATAAGTTGATCCCTTATCATCATGTATGTGCACATAGTAGCGAACTCGCAAACTAGATATTCTATGATCAAGAAACCGCTGTAAACGTGGCCCGAATATATCGCCACATGGCATGATGAAATGTGAATTGCACGTACTTTGCATGGTAGAGAAAGTTAAAATAAATACTAAATTCAGAAAGTCTATATTCTCCATGGTTTCTTTAAAAGACTACATGCTATGCCATTTTCTAGTTTTACCTATACCCAAAAGAAACTAAAATACATTACGAGAGTGAGGGAAAAGGATTCAACTTAACGCTAGAGGAAGTGGCTCAAGCGTTTTGTCTGGGATTGGCATTCGGCAGGTCGCGGGATCGGTTCTCGGCTCCCCACTGCCGACCTATGGGTTTTTCGCGGGCGAATGCTGGGGAGACTTCTTCATTCCCCCGAAATTCCTTTTCTTAATTTTATCTTCATTTTTCATCCCAGGGTTGTAAATGTCGACGACGACTGCGACAGAGGTGCCATTTCGAGGAGGTGACCGCGCTCTGGATATATAGCTCTCGGTGGCGGGATGGTGCTAGTGGATTTAGTTGGTTTATCCGGCACTGAGTTTCGGACTCCTGGCTGTCCCGCGTCGAGATGAAGAACTGTCTATAATTTGTTAGGAACCCTCCACACCGGCTCACTCCCTGTCCGAATATAATTGGCCGTCCTCTGAAATTACATTCATCTCATCCTTCCTCCAGGGGTCTGACGTACAAAATGCCTTCAATGTCTAAGGTGTGGATTCCCCTCCGGTTCCACCACCACCACCCCCACCACTACTACTCACTCTACAGAAATTGCGAGTTGTGCACTGATTTACAGTAGCGTAAAGGTGGATATATTTTGATCGAAACCCCGTAACATAAAGGCTACCACTCCATGTTGAACATCCTTCAATGCACTCAACTAGAGCAGTGGATGCTTTAATTGAATGAAGAAGGCCTATTAAAAGTGCCCGTTGCGTAGGAAACGAAACCAAAACGAACCATGGTTAATAAAGTGGTGCTAGGGATGCGGGAAAATTCCATTAGACTGAACGCGCCACTAAACACAATTTCAAATGGAGCGTAACAGCTTTTTGGGGTCCAGTATGGGCATTGCTGATATCCCTGTTAAGCGAGCTGCAGCAAAGGAGATTTCTCGGTAAAATAAAGCAGGCAAAGTATGAAACAGCTTCCATCGAGAGTGGCAGGGTGAAGGTAACGATAGGTACGCTGTTTAGATGCTTCTCTTGCCTCTACCCAAACTAGAGGATTATAAGGTTAGAGGCAAATGTTAATACAGGGAGATCAAATCAGCTACTTACTTGGACAGAAACAGTGACTTTCGACTCTGGTACAAAAAGTGAAAGAGGATTACTTTTACAGAAGTAAAATTTTGGCTACAATGGGCCAAAATATCTAAAATCGCTTTTTTACTTTCTCTATATGTACTATGTACATAATGTATAGAGAAGGTATTGCACTCCACCAAAAAATTCGATACCAAAATATATATTTTAGGGTACCCTGTATCAAAAAAAAAAAAAAGCATTTTCACAAAAAGGTCCGTGTGTGTCAGTGTGTGTATCGTGTGTCAGTTAGTCCCTGTGTCCATGTGTCTGTGTGTCCTTGAACACGATACCTCAAAAACAAAAAGTCGGTAAAATACCAAACTTGGTATTTAAGTTTAGTATCTTCCAGGGATGCGACATGAAGATTTTGAGAAAAATCCTCCCACTACAAACTACCCTTTACATGGAACATTTTTCGAATCTTTTTTATTTTCTTAAAAATAGCTCTAACGATTTTGATTAAAATAGCGTATATTAAAGATATTTACCTGGCAAATAAAACGTATATCCTGAATTTTCTGGGAATAGCCTCTGCATAACAATTTATGCTATATACATTTTTTTCGTGGAGTTGATCGTTTTTCAACATTTTTTTTTTTTTTTTTTTTTTTGTTTCAGCGTTAATAAACATTCTTTTCTCATACTGGAATTTGTCAACTCCTGTCCATACAATCAAAGGAACTTCAATCACGTAGCAACCAGCTTTTTACTGTCACTTTAATCTATGGTACTCCCTTATTTAGCTTTTACTTATAAGGAAGCAAGTAATAAGACTATTTCTGCTAATTTTTTTCTCGGTTAGCATGAAGTAAATAGAAGCATAAGCTTTTTAACAATAATTTATTTTAGAGATTAACCCTTAATTATCTGATTTGTTTTACTACTTATGCCGTTCTTCCTCTAATTCTCAAACCCCTTTCACCGGCATGACAACAGAAGCGACTTGAATAGTCGTGATCGTTGGTGCCATACGTAGTGGACTGGCCAGCCATTCAAAGCCGAGCGTCGCGAGTCCGAGTCCCAGCGACAGCAGTCAAATGTGTCTGTGGTAAAGGATGGGAAGGGCCCAAGTAAAATCATCAGTTTGATGGCACTTTTGGAAGCAGACTGGATTTTACGCTTTTGTATTATTTAAAAAAAACATTACAGTGTAATGTGTATTAATAATTTTACAACATAAAACAGCTATAACTAGCCTAATGCTGAAGTTTAATGTAATACGAAATTAGAATAAAGTCCACTAATAGCTTTGATTAGCCATCTTTGTTGCATATGTGCAACATCAAGCAATTAAGCGTTAAGATTTTTAAACTTGAAAAACAAATCGCAATTCGGTAATCAAAATTATTGAAATACAACCGTCTTAAATTTCTGAATGTGGTTCAAAGCTCCAATCAAAACTGCTACCCAATTTTCTCAGCTGTTTAGTTGTGTGGAACAGCAAATGACAGATTGCTGTATGTGTTGGCAATGACACTATCAGGTCTCAAGGCAATGAAGTCTGAGCTCTAAGTTAGAGAGAAAATTAAAAAGTACTAATATCCTTCAAAGTATAAATAAAGAATATTCATCTTTAAGTCTTAGTACAATTAATACATCATTAGAATTGCATTCTAATATCATTTCATGAATATAAAACCCAAAATATCGATACATTTAACTCTGCAATATATTTACAGTTGTAATAAAATGTATGAATTAATTTATATTTGCAAAGTATTTATTTAATTTGAATAAAATTGGTATGCCTATAACATAACGGCAATTCAACTACAGTAAAATTCTCAGAAAAATGTTCTGTGTTACACTCACATAACTTTCTCTAGTTGTTCTACAAACAAACTTCTTACAAAAGATTATTCTTCTATGTACATATTTCGGAAGGTTGTATTGGTCATCTATGAAGTACTGCACTCTACGGCAATACCATTAAACTGGTCTGCAACGCCACCATTAGCGCAGTATAGGATTGGCTGGTGTTGGGAGTAGTCTAGTGACGCTAGTTTCTCTGAAAGGTTTTCTTCAGTTTCGACTTTATTTCGACCTCACTTCGAAGTTAAGACCTGTTTATATACTTTTTAATTGTGTGAAGCTAGTATATACAGCACTATATACTATATTAAATTGAAATATTGATTTAAATAGTATAACTGGCAATAGAAGAATAAGGTTCATTGTAAAATGAAAAATTAGCTCCACATTTTTTGTGTCGTAAGTTTTTGTCTATCTTTTACAGTTTACCAGTTATGGAAAATTCCGCAAAATTAATCCAGAATAAAATGTCTTCAGAGGCTATTCCCAGAAAATTGAAGATATGCATTTTATCTTAAATATCTTAAATATAAGAGATTTTAATCAAAATCGCTAGAGCCATTTTTGAGGAAACAAAATTTTCAGAATTTTTTCCATGTAAAGGGTAGTTGGGGGTGTGGATTTTCTTGAAAATCTTCGTGTTGCATCCTTGGAAGGTACCAAACTTAAATACCAAGTTTGGTATTTAACGATCTTTTTGTTTTTGATCTATGCTGTCCAAAGGCACATGCATAGGATATTTTTCCACAAACGTTTTTTTTTTGGGGGGGGGGGATTCAGGAGGACCCAAAATATGTGTTTCCGGGGAAATCTTGGTGTCGAGTTTTTGGGTGTAATACATCTTCTCTATGAACTATGTAGGTACGTGCAGAAAAAGTAATAAAGACCAAAATAACAAAAATTTGATATTTCAGTTAATGTTCCTTAATATGCAGTATGGATGTATGGGGTTTATATAGGCAAAATGTATAAATATTGAATATTTTATTTATATGTTTTCAAAAATCTTGTTACAAGCTACTCTAATGCAATTATAAGTGCGATAGTTCTTTTCAAAATGAATTACCTTCATTATAACTAATATAATATAAAAAATAAGATACTTAAAATAAGTATTATACCTAAAATACAAAAAATAATCTCCTATTGTAAATTATATAAATATTTTAATCTTGGAAAAATACTACTGGATCATTAAAATACTAATAGAAGACTAACATATACAAATATGTCATTCTTCTGCATTCAGAAAAAAGAGCAAAAAAATAATGTTTCTAAAAATGTATTGACAATGGTCAAATCATAATCAATTTTAAGAAGTGTATCAAAAATTAAATGACAGTTTAACGTTCTCTTCTACGTATGTTCTGTAGGAGAAGTATTGTATTACATCCAAAAATTTGATACTGAGGTTTCACTGGAAATAAAAGTTTCCAGACTACCATAATCCAAAATACGTCCGTGGCTTTTTCTGTTTCTCTAGTCAATCAGTGAATAGTGAATAGTAGAACTCAAAAATCAACAGATCTATTAAATATTAAACTTGGTATTTATATTCAGTATTTTCCAAAGAAGTTACATGAAGTTTTTAAGAAAATTGCCACCCAAAGTTACCCTTTACATGTATCATTTTTAGAAAATTTTGATTTTCTCAAAAATGTCTAATAATTTTGATGAACATCCGATATGTTTAAGCTATGTTTATGAACAATTAAATACATATCACGAATTCTCTGGGAATAGCCGCTAAAGTTCATTTCAACTAGATGTTGATAACTGGTTGACTCTAAGAGATAGACAAAATATTATAACCGAGAAATGTATAAAACTCATTAAAGCATACAATTATGCGATTCTTTTTTGAGTCAACCATTTCCGAGATTTTAAATTTTCTAATATATACACTTTTTTCAAATGGGAAATTGGTGTGTATTTTTCACGCTGGCCACGCAAAGAGAACAAATTTCTATTCCATGACATAGCGACGTGTTCTTTAAGGATAATATACAAATATGCATATATATAATATACATATATAATATACATATATATACTTCTTAGCCGGATATGTTCCGTTATTGCCTTTGTACCTACAAGGAAGTATGAAACAAATGTAATGTATATCTCAAAGAAGTATATAATTTTGTGAGAATGGTTTGTTGTAGAATAAGTACAAAACTCATGTATCGCGTGTGTCATTTAATTTTTTTTTTAATTTGCTTCTTCCTGAATTTCTGCTCTAAATGTGAACAAGACCGGCTGAAAATTACAGTAAAGAACATTTTAATGCTCAAAGTGAAGGAAAAATCAAAATAGAATAAAGAGCATTGGATTAAGTACAGGTTATTAGCCGCATCCTCTTGAGTACTTAAATATTATCTTGTTGAGGAGCTCTGAAAGCAAAAGCTATAGTACGGAATTGAAGTTATAGGTTCAAAGTATTTTTGGACATAAAAACTAATATTTGAATTTCGTGAAATTGGTGACAAATTCGAGGACAACCTTTAATTTTCAAAGAATACACTGGATTCATTGAAGGAAAAACTCTCCTGTATATGAACTCTATAACAACGCATAAAGAAAGTTGCATTAAGTGTATTATAAAATGTTATTTATGCAGCAATCATAGTCGTTAGGTATGAATTAGTTTTAACAGCTTTAATAAACGTTTCACATATTCAGCTTAGCTTCTAGTTATTAGGGAGTTTTTGCGTCCTGATCAGAAATCTGCGTTAAACATTATTCTGACGTCAATAAGTTCACATTCAATCAGAAGACAGCACATTTAACTGCTATTTGAATAATGGCGCACCTATCTGAACGACCAGCTGTGGTTATAAGTGCAGGAATAATGTGGCCAAAACGCAAATGCGTTAATAAACAAGTACAATTACCATCGGACTACGAATTACAATTAGTGATAATACCGGGTCTTCAGATTTATTCGGCCTTTAGCGCCAATGGATTTAAATGCATGACATCATTATTAGTTCAGCAAGCCCCTGGTCTCAAAAGGGAGGTGCGCAATTGAACTTTGAACTGCATGCATTACCGACTTGGTAAATACGTTGATGTACTCCACCAGGGCGTTTCTTTCACGCGAGATGGAAGTGATCACAGAATTTGTATGGTTGAGTGCTACTTCCAAACTGGAAGAAAACGTTACCTACCAGCATTGGAAAGGTACGATACAAGTCCCATTTCACTAAGGTGACCTCTAAACTATGACATCCAGTCCTTCTATCCGTCGTTTGCTAGTCCTCTGCTAGAGGCAATACTTGATTAACTCGCTACTTAGTATTGATGTCATGCCCGGACAAACAACTGGCGGCAAAGGGCCAATAAATCTGAAGATCCTATGTGTGTGTATGTGTGTATGTGTGTATGTGTGTATGTGTGTATGTGTGTATGTGTGTATGTGTGTATGTGTGTATGTGTGTGTGTGTGTGTGTGTGTGTGTACCGGATGAGTAAAAAGTATGGAACAATGCCTGTAACCCCGCAGTTGCAACTCTATGAACTGATATTTTTATATTACTTCAAATTGAGTAGGTTTTGAATTAAACAATACAGTAGGCTACTTCAATATGTGGCTTTGGACTGAAAAAATACAGACAAAATCTAAGCTAATAAGGGTTTTTTTAGCAGGGTTTAACGCCCGCTTTTACTGCTCTGGCACTGCAGGTGATGACACTGATGATACATGAAGATGGAGCCCCGGTGGAATTTGATGGCGGGGGAAACCGGAGAACCCGGAGAAAGCCCGCCCCTGCGCCGCTTTGTCCATCTCTAATCTCACATGTGGTCGCTTGGGATTTAACCCGGGCCGTCTAGGTTAGAGGCGAATGGTCTGACCACTCGGTCACGGCGTAAGCTAATAAGGACAACAATGCTTTCTTCATTGCAAAAGCTTTCTGAAAGTAAGTCATGACAAAACTTACAGAAAGGCAACGAATTGAAATACTAATGATGGTCGATATGGTGATAGGAGGACGACCCATTAAAAGGTTTGCGCCTTGTTTAATGAAATGCATCCAGAATGTAGGATAATTCATGCTACGGTAAGCAGAATTTTGAAAACATTCAATGAAACTGGACGTGTTAAAAATAAGGCCAAGTCAGGAAGACCAAAACGAGTTTCAGATGGTGATAAAGCTCTTGATGTTCTATTATCAGAGAAAAAAAAAACCCACATTTATATACTCGCCAGCTTCCAATGGACTACAATGTCAGTCAAAAGTCCATATGTAACTTAATGAAGGCAGTCAAATAGCACCCATACAAGGTACAGCTGCATAAAGAACTCAGCGAAGATGACTTGGACAAACGTACTCAGTTTGTTGAAACCTTGAATGACATGCTCGACCAGAACCCCAACATCGTGAGTAGAATTGTGTTCTCTGATGAAGCTACTTTCTGCCTAAATGGGAATGTAAATCATCACAACTGACACTATTGGGCTAAAGAGAATCCCCATTAGATGATTGAACAAAATACACAAAGTCCACAAAAAGTAAATGTGTGGGCTGGTATAGTTAATGGCGGATTGATATGTCCATTTTACATTGATGGCAAATTAAATTCTGAAGTGTATTTACGTCTATGAAATAATTCCTGCTTGTGTTACTTTATTCCCTGGAGAAGAGGAGGTATTCAAAAGGCTGTAATTCGAAATGACATCTTATTCCAACAAGATGGTGCCCCGCACATTATGGAAGGCAGGTAGTGAATTACCTAAATCATGAATTTTCAGGAAGATGGATTGGCAGAGGAGGAAATATTGAATGGCTACCAAGATCTCCTGACCTGCACCCCTTAGACTTTTTCTTCTGGGGGATATTTGAAGTGGAGGGTTTGGAAAGACCGATCAACAGATCTTGAAGAGTTAAATCGATAAATTGGGAAAGAAATTCAGCAAACAGTGTTACTGGAAACATTAACTAATTTCAAAGACAGCCTTTGGCATTGTTTGGCAGTAAATGGAAGTGAATCCATGTGTGTTACAACACAGCAGCGCTGATGTTGTTATGAATGTGTTTTCTTGGTTTAAATTTCATGTGATGTATGTCCTAATAAGTTTAAATTACAGTTGAAATAAGCATCTACCTGTACGTTCCGAGACCCGAGGACCAAAAAATAAAAATAAAAAAAATAAATAAAAATAAAAGTCATTAAAAAGAGTCATGACCTATTCACAATCGTAATAATATGAAAACATGTTTATATCTTACAGCTTTTCTAAAAAATATCACTTCACAAAACTATAACAAGAAAGTTTCAATCATTGTTCCATATTTTTTACTCACCCCGTGTGTATATATATATGTATACACTCACACAACTGCCCTTGACGTGTGCAGACCAATGAGGACTCAACTGGTCAGGGCGATCTTCGTTTCACAGCTCTAAATTAACGTGACTACTTGGCGTCTCCCTAATAAACAAGTGGAATAAAACGAAGGTCGCATGAGTTATTTTAACTTGAAATAGCTCCGCTGAGTTTTGCAACTCCTTTAACGCACGAAGGCATAACTGTACACGTCAAATATGGGGATGTTGGGCGACCTGGTATCTTTTAAGGAAACTGTTACTTAGGGGATGGCACTAGGAAGCGATATCCTCAACATTTTGCGAGAGAACACACTAAGTTTCCACCTTGTACAGCAAAGGTCCAAGATAAAGCTAATATAAGGTACTAATTGTATATTCCTTTACATATTATTTAATTAAATATAAATAAAAGCTTTAGTAAACAATAATTATTCACTTAACTATTTTAACAAGTAATTATTTTTCAGCTGTGAAATCATGTTGTTAAACAAGGAACTTGTGTGTTCTTGTTTGCTAAAATAGCTCATATAATCGAATCTTCAAAACCATTATAATCATCCAACAAAGCAAATGGTCAATATTTGTGATTTATGTACATTATGGAATAACTTCAAACATACAGAGCAGATGACAGCAGACGTTAACAATGAAAGCTAAGAAAAACAAATATACTTCGGAAGAAGATAGTGAGGTTTACGCAAGATGAAAACAATTTTGGAGTCATCACGTTAACTGTAATTATTGTGTCATTGCTTCGGACAAGATAATGCTAAACGTTACGGTTGCCAAAATCTTCATTTAACAATATCAGGAGCTACCGCTGTATCTAGCCTACAAGGAAAGCGGGTTAATTAAGATCGTAGCTCAAGAATTAATTAATCACAAATGCGGTGGGTTTGGAAATGCAGAGGATTTTGAAACTACGAAGAGTGAAATATTTTCTACCACCTGTATTCTCCAATATACTTAACGTGTTATATTACTGTATAGTATTGCATGGTAGACTTTTGATGACCATTCATTATAGAAATGATTCTAAGGGGAAAATATGCTTGATCAATAGCACCTGTTGAACAGTGATTCCAGCAGCAACGTCACCAACATTAATCTTGTCGGTGAACTGGCAATCGATTATCCACGTCTGGTTGTTGACCTCAAGAACAAAACAACTACTAGCTCATTCATGTCTGCTGTATGAATTAAATTACAATTAAATATTAAAAACCAAAAAGGAAGCATAGATATGAGAGAGGAGTAAATGGTAAAATTCAGCTTCAAATATGGTTATATTTTATGTTTGAAATAATATATATATAAACAGTTAGACGTCATGATAAGCTCATGCCATACTTCCAAAAATTAAATTGATTTTCATTTGTGGACGCTCTTTAACTGCTATGGTTTACAAGGTCCCATTCTATATTGGACATAAAAGACCGCTTAATTATGTTCTTGACATACTTTTTGGTGCCGTTAATCTACGATACGGGACCACCTATTACTTTCGTTCTGAAGGAAGCCATGCTAAAGATTTGACGCACAATAAAATTCACCTTGATCCACCGGGTTTGAATCCCCGAACTTGGAAACCAAAGGCTAACATGTTATCCCTGAACTATTGAGGACAACACATACGTCCAGTAAAGTTGCCAAGACACGCAGGTAAGTTACCTCTTACCAAATATTTTCTGCAACTAAACCTTAATTTACTGAAGATTGCTATTGTTTTGATTTCCCCTTTTTCCCTTCACAAGGGCGTGGATCTGATCAGCGTCTAGGATAGATGTCAGGATCGAAAGGGGAAAATTTGGCAGACAGATGTACACAAATCTGCTCTTTCAAGAATGTTATCTCCAGTGCTGATATACAATATATTAGAAAACTTTAATAGTTATTTTATATTTCAAAACATCAGTGAATAGTATTGAAGTTTCATTGCCTTGAAAATACAATTCTATAATATGTAAAATATTAATAACATTAATGACTTGTAGATATTATAAGTAGACTTGAAGAAATTAATATTAAAATTTGTAAAGAGAAGAACAATACAGTAGATATTTGATTCTTGAACAAAACTTAACTTACATCCAAAATAATAAATTAGCTGTAACACTTAAAGAACTATAACAAATTAGAAATACGATAACTAAATGAACATAGAAAACTGACGATGAAATGAAACAAAACGTGATCAAAACTTTAAGCGTTCCTACGCCAAATTCACGTGGCAATGATGGGCACAATTAACTGCACACATTTAACAGGTGTTGGCCAGAGCTAATCTCTGTTGACTTCCTTGCCGACAACATACAAAAGTTACTCTGCCTTTGGCTTTCTTATATTTATACTGTTATGCCGGACATGCTGGCCTTGCCTTACAATATGTTTAAACCCTACAGGTAAACTGGGAAGATCATCGTAAAATGGAAATAAACTTGAACATTCGCCAATTTAAGTTAACGCATAGCAGAATCATCAGCGAATACTTAACTCTGTAATATGCAACAATGTGCCCCGCGGTATATGATGCCGGGATTTAGATAGATACTTTATTTCACTGCTTAGGGCGTGGCCCGGTGGCAGCGCTGTCAATGTAATAATACAATGAGTTAAATAAACAATAATGTGAATAATACACTGTTAAAATGCCAATGACATCATAGTATACTAATACATACATAATTGTAACAACAGTAATAACGCAATATTTTTATTTACTATCCTGACTATAAATCACTCTTCTTTAGTCTCTTTTTAAAACTATTTACACTTTGAGGCAAAGTCTCCAGTAAATCTGCAGGTATTTTGTTCCATTCGTTTATTGTTCTATTTGTGAAGGAAAATGTACCTATGTCTGTTTTCTGTTCCCTATTTCTTATTTTTTCCGAGTGATCATTCCTCCCACAGCATAATGGCTTTAATGATCGTTTGGATATGTCTTTCCATGCAGGTTCCCTCTTATGGGCTCTAAAAATTGCACATAGCCTTGCTCGTCTCCTACGTTTTTCTAGTGTTTCCCAGGAAGTAGCAGTGCTGGTATGATTTTCGAATCGTTTACTTCTGTCTACAAATTTAGCTGCTCTTTTTTGAACTCTCTCTAGTGCCAGTTTTTGCCCCACCCGATACGGATCCCAGCCTGCAGCACTATATTCTAATATTGGTCGAACTAAAGAAGTGTATGCCAAATTTCGCGACTTTCCATTGCTGCGGTTTAAAATTCTCATTACGAAATGCAACGCTTTCCACGCCTTCCCAGTGATCGAGTTCCCCCCACTCCAATCTTTGATTTAGTATTACCCCTAAATATCTGGTGCTATTTACTCTCAGTATTTTCTTATTGTCTAATTTATATATTACGTTTTCTACTATTCTTGCCCTTGAAAATATAATTGTTTTACATTTGTTTGGATTTATCTCCATTTTATTATATTTTGCCCAGAGTTGAATTTTGTTTAAATCTTCTTGTAGATCTATTGTGTCACATTTACCGCTAATATTTCTATAGATTATAAATCGTCTGCAAATAGGCGAATCTGAGATGTTATCCCTTCCCGTAAATCATTTATATATGCTAAGAAAAGCAACGGCCCGATCACGCTTCCCTGGGGCACACCAGAAGTTACATTTGTAGGAGACGATAATTTATTTCCCACCCGCACTCTTTGGGTTCGTTCGCTCAAGAATTCCCGAATCCAAGTTATCAGTCTGTTGACTATTTGCAGATTACAAAGTTTTTCTATTAGTCGTCCATGAGGTACAAGGTCAAACGCTTTAGAAAAATCAATTATTATTGCATGCACTTTTCCACCCGCGTCAAGTGTATCGGATACATCCTGACAAACAGCTACTAGTTGACTCTCACAAGAATGTCCGTTCCGGAAACCATGTTGGCCTTCGAAGAGCCAATGCGTTTTATCCCAATCGCGTCTTAAATATTGAGCTATAAGATGCTCAACTTGTTTGCTTACTACTGATATCAAACTAACTGGTCTGTAGTTTGCCGCATTTGTTCGATCCCCTGCTTTATAAATAGGCACAACTATAGCCTGCTTCCAATCTTGCGGTATACTTCCGTTATTTACTGTTACTTCGAATAGCCGCAGTATGTATGGAACGATTGCCTCCCCCCCAATCTTAAGAAAGTCGCCCGGAATGCCATCTGGCCCGACTGATTTATGTTTTTCTAATTTAGCTAACCGTCTTCTAATGTCCCTTGGTTTCACTGTCATAGGGGGCCCTTCCGTTCTTTTAATACTGGCATTGCTCTTTACTTGAAAAATTGAAGCGAAATGTTGATTAAACACTTCGGCTTTTGACAGTGAATCGGCCATTAGTATATTTCCATTCTTGATTTCTGAAATGATTTCTGCGTTTCCCCTGCGCCTTCTCACAAATTTAAAAAATTGCTGCCAACTATTCCTGTCAGACGAGAGAATACTTTTTAAGAAATGTTCTTCCGCGGTAATCTTTTCTAATAGAAGTTTGTTTGACAAAACTCGGAATTTATTTGCGTGATAACTACTATTTTTTCGTGAACTATATGCTCTCCTGACTTGTTTCTTTAGCCGTTTTACTGTTTTATTGTAGTATTCCGGGTCAGGGTTTTTAGTTAGCATTTTACGGGGTATAAATTTATATGTTGCTTCCATAACAATTTTTTTAAAATTTTGCCATATTTCTTCTACCGAGCTTCCAGATTGGGACCACAGCGAATATTTTTCGTTTAAGAATTTTTGCAGCCTCGGAATGTCTCCTTTGTAATATTGGTAAAAGTGTCTCATTTCATCCGTGTGAAACTTGACACGTATTCCTTCTACTTTAAGTATTTGAAGGGCCCATCTATTGTTTCAGCATATCTCAACCGCAATTCTAGTCGTTGTTTACTCCGACGTTGCTTTTCGTTCCCGTACACTTCAGATGTTACGCCGGGTGGAGACTTCCCCTAGACTTTGGTTGCTACGACGACTGCTGATCGAAGACTACTCTTCCTTTTTTTATTTATTTATTTTTTTAGGAGCGGCCCCAAACCCACTGGCTCCGGTGGTGATCAACCGCAAAAGCTACATCGCTTCCCCATGCACATACTAGTAAGTGACTAAGAGCATTAAAAGTGCTCTAGTTAGTAAGAAGTTTTCTAGTAAGAAAAAGGTCAAAATTGATCGGATTCCGCATGAACACCCCTGTTAGTAGCGTTAGTGCTCATGCTGGCATACAAGCATGCGAGCGTGTCAGAAGGATTCCTGGTCGGCAGCCATGAATAAACCTGAGTGGCACCCAGTGATTAATAGATGAGATGAAGTTAGTGGTTGGGCTGTGATTAGTATGGAGGTTCTTAGTTGTCATGCAGGAGTTCGTGAGCATAGCGATGTTGACTTGCAAATGAATGGTGTACCTTGCCATTCCCAGATAGTTTCCTAATTGCATTCTTGCAGCACGTGCCGGTGTAAGATGACGTTCAGGTATTAAATATGGAGCCTCGGGAAAAAAACTAGTTGGTATATGTTGAGCTGAAATAGAAGATTCGTGAGACAAGAATCGGCTGGAAGGTGCTATTGTAGAACTAAGTGTATTTTGGCGTCCATGGCTGAGAGATCTAGGTTGAGTTTGCGGTTGACTAGCGATAGCGGGCGGTTGTGTTTATCGTGATCTGTATGGCATCTCCTTGCCCAATGCAGGCCAGCATATATTCCAGCAAGGGAGTGACGGGGGAAGTGAGACAGTGGCTATTCACATTGTGGGCAATCTACACACGTAACCTCTCGAAAGAGTGAGCAGGTGCATCTCGTGGACGTCACAATAACTGCTTGGAAATTGGCGTTGCTGGATCACTGGGTAGGACCCATAACGAATATCTTTACAGTTAGATTACCAGCCCTGAGGGTATCTGACGTGATACATGAACCAGAAATGGATCAAAACAAACTATAGTAAAGTATAACATACTACTACTACTATTAATAATACCACCACCACCACCACCACCACCACCACTGCTACTACTACTACTACTACTACTACTACTACTACTACTACTACTACTACTACTACTACTACTACTACTACTATGTTTAAAACTATGTCCGCTCAACGCGATTGGTTAATTTTGTGCTGGTGCAGGAAGTGTTCAAATTTTAAACTGAGAGACGGGTGAGATATACAGAGCGTTTACAAATTATTGGACGATTTCATAAGGCTGTACAATGTGGAAAAAATGTTGTAAAATGAATCCTTGTTCCTGTTCGTCCGCATTAACCTTTTCGCTAATGGCCATAAATTTCTCACTAAACGATAGCCTGTTAGCTGGATCACCAGGCTGCAAATTTTGTACCAGCTGCAGCTGTATGGGGATAACTTAATTTGCTTCCGTAAAATCTTTGACACTGTTGATGTTGCTATCTGCAATTGTTAACGGTCTCATGATCTTTTAGGGGTTCCTATAACGCTTCACGAGCTCTGTCAATCAATTTATTATTTACATGAGCTTTTCGCGCATCCTTCCCTTGATAAAAGATGTATACTCCGTCACGAAATTCTTCGTAACAGTTTTGTAGCACATGGCGATACGGGAGGAGTAGGACATTCAACTTATCGTCCAATTGCCCGAAAAAGCGCTACAAATGTATGTATTTCATCAAATTCAAGCACACACCATTTACGATTCGTTGGTAAAGTAGACATTTTATTTAAAAACAATGTACGCGTGTCTTACTAGATGAAAATGAAAATCAGACGTACAACACAAATTCTCAAACTTCCGTCCTTCAAATGACGGTATGAAAATGTATGTGTTGGTGAAAATACAGCCCTATGAAATCGTCCAATAATTTGTAGACACTCTGTATGTGAATATTTTTGCCAAAATTTATATTTCCCGAGTTAGTTCCTTATCTCAACATCGAATTTTGGGGAAATTCTATTATTTCAGCAGGTTAGGCTTTTTTATTTACTCAATGCACCCCACACAAACCAATCTAATACATCCCTCACCTAAGCATGTAATTGAAAGTGGAACTTAAATATTGATTTATAGGCTTTAACAAGATTATTTTGCCCAGAATATTGGGATTTTATTGGGATTCAGATTTATCTTGCAGAGAAGAATTAACCAGCGCATGCATTGGTTTATTATTTAAATTAGTGAAACAAATGCGAAATCCCGAAAACTGAGCAATTTACTGTAACTTTTTGTTGCTAGTGTGCTAACGATAGTATTTTGAGTTCTGCTTTGGGTGTTTGGCATTTGAATTTGGTGTATTCCCAAAGTTACTTTCAGGTTGATGATCGTCTTTATGTACATCGGTTGCTCATAGAGCGCTAAATGTGTTGTAATATACGAATAGTCTCAGATATACTAGCATAACTTTGAAATGTGAACTTCATTAGGATGCTCAAACTAGAGATTTCTATCCGAACTCCTTTGGATTCTTGGATCCCTTAAGGAGGTTCCTATCTAAGAGAGGTGATTTTGGATTTCGGAAACCAATGAATTTAGATTTTCAACCTTAACATTTTCTTTAGGTGGTCTCCTTGTAGGATCGTTTTGAGGATCTGTTACTAAGTTCCGGTTACAAAATCAACGTTTGAATATTTTGAAGCTAAAGTCGTATTTTAGGTGACTGTCTGTGAGGCATGTTGTTACTATTGTTATAAACTTGGAATTTATCCAATGCACTAATGGGACAAACCTCATAATGTTAAATGGATGAGCGAGCGAGTTTTAATAACTTATAACAATAAAACTACTACTCGGTGCAAGCCAATTTTAGTCTCTCTGCGCCACCTGTTGGTAGTGAATACTTGGTAGGGATTTATGGCTAGGTTCACAGTAAGGAAGAGAGTCGCTTCAATGTGTATGTAAGTTTGTGTGTCTACGAATAGCATAACTGAAATACTAAAAGTAAAATAAAGGCAAAAATGATATTTAAGTTGAGCATCTTCCAAGGGGAGGTATTAAACGACAATTTTTAAGAAAATCTCCCCAAAGCTACCCATTACATAGATTTTTTTTAAACTTATGATTTTCTCAGAAACACTAAAAATTTTGATAAAATGTACACAAAAATTAAAAATATATGTTGAATTTTCTGAGAATAGCCCCTCTACATTCCTCTACATTCTAAATTACTTTTGCGTGTCTACTAAACCATAAGAGATAGAGAAAATCTTAGTATACAAAAACAGATTATGTTAAATACAAAATTTATGTCAAGCATAATTTTTGTGGAATTTTCAATTTCAGAGGTATCCTTGTTGTTGTTGTTTCAATTTTAATTCTGACAAATGGTAAGTGGTGTTTCGTTTTTCTCCCGGCCAAACTCGAAAAACATAATTTAAGAGTCATCACATAGCGCTCAAAGCTTTTGTAGAAATATATTTTTGCAGAATAGGTAGTCATATGAATGTAACATATCCTTATATACTTAGGTGTGTGTGTATGTATATATATACATATATAGCCTGGAAAATTCTTCTAGTTATACACGTAATTTAGTAATACCACTGCTTGCAAGCAAACACTAACTGATGACAGGTGCCACAGTTCATTCGCTAGAGCTATGTGAGGAGTCCTAGAATCAGTGTGTGTGTGTGCGTGTGTGTGTGTGCGTGTGCGCTGGCGCGTTTTCTGTTTATTTTCTATTCAATACTCAATTCGTCGACAAACAAAAGTCAAGATTGCCGCTTAAATACATCCTGAGTACACGTGTTGTCATCCACAGTGCCTTATTTTTGACCCCTGGCCGGGGTGTATCATACATCTGAAGGTTGAAAATAAGACGCTGTAGTTACATTATACTTAATCTACAATCAGTACAACTAAACGGCAGTAATTGGTGTTAAAAAGTTTGCAAGATTAAACAGAACTTTCTCTACTGTATAGTAAACAGGGAAAGCATTGAATTCCATCTAAAGGGTCAATACCTAGATATCACCGGAAATACAAGTTTTGAGGATAACTGAATCAAGAAGAGGTATTTTAAGAAAAGGTCTGGTTATGTGTGTGTGTTTGTATCTGTCTGTGAGCAACATAAATCAAAAAGAAAAAGTAGTGTAAACACCAGGAAGATAAGACACTAAGACTTTTAAGAAATTTCCGCAGTCCAAACGTTCCTTCATGTGGAACATTTTTCGAAAACACTTTGTTTTTCAAAAATGAATCTAGCGGTTTTGATTAAAATACATCATTTTAAAATGTTATAATGGCAATTGAAATGCATATAATTACTTTTTTTGTAATAGCCTCCTCTTCATTCTGGAAGACTTTTACCTAAGTGGTAAACTGTAAGTGATAGACAAAATCTTACTGCAAAAACATGTATACCTCGTTATAACGTCCCATTTATTTAAAACAAATGTTTGCAGTTAACTATTTATGAAATATTGATTGCTATTGGTTTAAATATTAGTGACAAGTTCTCATAATATTTGACTACCGTTTCATTCTGTTTATTCCCTTAATTTCCTTGTACTTACAAAGATATATGTAGGTAAACCATTTCTTGGGTCTAACAGGTACAATTCTAGCTAATTCAGCTATTCATATTATCCTTCATGATACCTAATGTTTACCTCAATTAACATGAAATAGATAGAAAGACTTTGAGATCTCCAGAATTCTAAAACTCATTTTAAAAAAGATAAGCCGTATGTCTGTGTGAGGGCTGTGTGTATGTGTGAATAGCATAATGCAAAAATATAGTCGGTTAAACACGAATCTTAGTATTTAAGTTCAGCATCTTCCAAAGATACGACAAAAAAAAACGTGAAATATTCAAAATTTGAATACTTTTAAACATTTTTAACTTAACAATAATGATCCCAACTACTCCACCTGGTTCCCTATACTTTCCCAACTCCGTAACCTCCAGGCTAAATAAACACAACCAGAACCCGTTCACTTGACCCCGCCCACCTGTGTCCGAGTATATATACTGGCTATAAACCGCACTGTTGTTATTCTTTTCGAGTTAGCGACGTGAGCACGTTTCCTCTGAAGATGTCCCTCACAGACAGGGACGAAACGTTAGGTAGAAATATTTTAAGTAAACAAATTTTAACCTACAGACCACGGCAAAATAGCCCGAAAATTTTAAATTTTAAAATTGCTTATGTTTGATAAACTGAATAAACATGAATTTTCTGGGAAAAGTTTCAAAAACCTTATTCATTCTAGTAAAGATAAGAGACAGACAAAATATTAATATAAAAATTATATCCCATTAAAGAACACAATGTGTGTCAAATACTTTTCTTTAGGGGAGTTAGCTATTTGCCAGATATTCCCTGTTATTGTTACTTGTAGTTATCTCAAATACGAAGTCATTTTTCTCCTAGCCATGCAAAGAGAACGGAATCTCAAAGTTATCGCATTGTGCTGTTGACCTAAAGCCTTTTACGAACAGTCTATTGAAGAATAGGTAGAGAAATTCGTGCGAATGTAACGTACAATTTTATTTCTCCTAGTCATACAAACAGAATGGAAGTTAAATCCATAACATAGCGTCCAGCTTTACTTCACCCAAGCCTACTGTATTCCCATAATTCCCTTGTACCTACAAGCAAATTTGAAAAAAAGACAATTTCTGCAAAAATTTATCTCCATTAACATGAAATACATAGAACAGTAAGCTTTTGTAATAATTGTATCCAAGAGTGAGTGTAAAAACTCAGGCGAGTGAGTAACATCTGATTTACTTTCCCCCTTTTTTCTTTGGTCATGAAGAGAGGTTCGAATTATAAGGGCAGTTTTCTGCATCTTCTTACATCTTCAGTGATGCTGCATAGTATTAGCTAACATTATGAAACTCCGTTAAAGAACCTAATACTTTAGTTATTCTTCCAACTACAATTTCATTATAACAGACAGTGAATGAAAGGAAATGACACGGGAAATAATCTGGCATAGTGCTAATACTAAATTTTTGAGAAAATTTCATTTTAGTAATCTTAATAATGGAGGCAAGAAGATAATAAAGACAACAGAGACAGAAACACAATCAGAATACTACTAAATGATGATAGATAAAGTTGAACAAAAATAAATCCTTTTTACAGTAGGCCAAGAAGTTTATTTTGCTCGTAATACCAAGTGGGACATTTGTACATTTAACACCTATATTTACATACAACCTCGAAACTGTCCGAAATGGTCTAGTGTGCTATTGGTGCGGGTTCAAACCCGGCCCAGATGGCTTTTAAAACCGACAGATCATGTCAGTAGATTTACTAGTATGGAAAATATATTCTTCGGGCAGAAATGCCGGCACATCGGCGGCACTGTTATAAACCTTGCCATTGACGTCTTTAACAAACACTTTTTATAGAAACTGTCAAGAGTCATAACTAATTGTTAATAGTTAAGTTAGGTAAATGCATTCGCCCCTCTACCTGAAAGGTAGGATAGGTTTGCTGATAACGACAAGGAGTAACTTTGGTGAATGTTTACCTAAAATTGTTCTCGGTCTAGCCAGGTGGTGAAGGATTTAAATTTCAACCTTTCAAAGATTTTCATCTCATCGTCTTCAGACCGCTTATTTTCTAGCACATATTTGCCAGGAACATTCTCTTAGAAGTGAGTATGTGCTCATCTCAAAATTTGTGATTTTCAATATTACATATAAGATGCACAGAAGAGTTTCGCACTAGCTTATATTGAACTCGTTTCGAAACAGCCTGTATTAACGAGAAGAGATAGAAGAACTAGTTTATAGAAGATCGAGTAGAGAATTTATGTGAGTGTAACACATCTGATGTTCACTATGCTGTGTTGGAAATTGCATGTTGCTCGAATTAAGCACAGATACATTCCTTTAAAGTTGCCACGCCTGTTGCTTGCCTCATATACATGACACACAATAGAGAAGACAGAACGTACTTACTAGTTACTTACAAGGGCCTATCTCATTGTTTGAGACAGATGCGAAGCGCAAATTGTTCAAGTGTGAAAACAACGCATCTGGGCCCATGCGAGACACCAGCTGTAATCCTATATTCGCACCCACTGAATAAACCACACAGAAGAACTAGCAACAGCTCCCTTTCTCTCCTTGTACTTCTGCTTTGGTAGATGTTCATTTTCTGTAGCGCAGGCATCTAAAACGAAAAAAAGATTTCATCTCTTAATTTGTCCACGAATTTCTGTAGCACGCATTAGAGTGAGAAAGTTTAGAAACAAGAAAAAATCCTTATACTTTTAACAACGGGAAGTTTTAACTGCCTGTAAACCACATAATCTCTCTCAGATTAAGGTGAATTGCTTTCTCTAATCCTAAACAATGTACACAGTGGATAGAGAAGGTAATGTGCATCCAAAAATTCGATATCGGTATTTCATCTGAATCCAACAAATGTATTTTTAGAAACACGTTCGTGTTTGTGTCTGACTCTGTGTGTGTGTGTGTGTGTGTGTGTGTGTGTGTGTGTGTGTGTGATGTGACAAAGATTTTCAAGAAAATCCCCCACCCCAACTACCCTTAACATGGGATATTTTTAAAAAAAATTATTTTATCAAAAATGTCTAACGATTTTTAGTAAAAGTCATATATTTAAGATATTTTCATAATAAACGAAATGTATATATTGAATTTTCTGGGAATATCCTTTGAAGATCACTTCATTATGCATGACTTTGATATAGCTGGTAAAGCGTAAGAAATAGACACTTACTACACTAAAAATATAGATCTCATTAAAACACACAATTTATATCGTATACAGCTTTTTTTATTTATTTGTTGTGGAGTTAACCGTTTTGTTTGTCTAAAGATATAACCATCTTTGAAAACATATAGAAGTCATTTGTATAAAGGTTTACCTCAAGTAACAATAAGTAGATAGAAGTAACGAATGTTGTGAAAATCTTTGTATAAATACAAAAATAAACTATAAACAGCTATATAAATTTATTAGAATTTAGCAATGTTTTCCTTTGTTTCAAGCGACAAAATCTATAGTTTCTTAAAATAATATAGTGTTTAACAAGTCGTATTACTGGGTACTCGTCTTATCCATGATTTCCCGGATAAGAAACGCCATTGATGAAATCGCTGACAAAGTGGGTTTATATAAAACTGATATCATATCCTGATGAGCGAGTTGGATACTGTCCTTCTAGCACCAGAAGAACCTACTTTATATCATATTCCAATGAGGCAAGTTGGATACTGTCCCCCTAGCACCAGAAGAACTCAAAATTATGTCATCCTGATGAGGCAAGTTGGATATTGTGCCTCTAACCCCAGGAGGACCCACTTAATATCATATTCCGATGAGGCAAGTTGGATACTGTCCCCCTAGTACCAGGAGAACCCATTTAATATGATGTCATCCTGATGAGGCACGTTGGATACTGTGCCTCTAACACAAAAAGAGCCCACTTAATATCATATTCCGATGAGGCAAGTTGGGTACTGTCCCCCTAGCACCAGGAGAACCCATTTAATATGATGTAATCCAGATGAGGCAAGTTGGATGCTGTGCCTCTAACACAAAAAGAGCCCACTTAATATCATATTCCGATGAGGCAAGTTGGGTACTGTCGCCCTAGCACCAGGAGAACCCATTTAATATGATGTCATCCAGATGAAGCAAGTTCTAACACAAGGAGAGCCCACTTAATATCATATTCCTATGAGACAAGTGGGCTACTGTCCCTCTAGCAGCAGAAGAACTCAAAATTATGTCATCCTGATGAGGCAAGTTGGATATTGTGCCTCTAACCCCAGGAGAACACACTTAATATCATATTCCGATGAGGCAAGTTGGATACTGTCCCCCTAGTATCAGGAGAACCCATTTAATATGATGTCATCCTGATGAGGCACGTTGGATACTGTGCCTCTAACACCGGGAGAGCCCACTTAATGTTATATTCTGATGATGCGAGTTGACTACTATTCTTCTAGCACCAGGAGAGCCCACTTATTATATATATTATATACTGATGAGGTGAGTTGGATAATATTCCTCTAGCACCAGGAGAACCCACTTAATATATTGTTCTGATGAGGCGAGTTGGATAAAGTCCCCCTAGCACCAGGAAAACCTATTTAATAAGATGTCATCCAGATAAGGCGAGTTGAATGCTGTCCCTCTACCACCAGAAGAACCCACTTAATACGATGTCATCCTGATGAGGCAAGTTGGATACAGTCCGCTTAGCACAAGGAGAATCCACTTAATATCATATCCTAATGAGGCGAGCTTGATACTGTCCCTCTAGCACCAGAAGAACCCACTTAATATAATGCCATCCTGATGAGGCAAGTTGGATACTGCCCCTCTAGCACCTTGAAAACCTATTTAATAAGATGTCATCCTGATGAGGCAAGTTGGATACAGTCCGCTTAGCACAAGGAGAATCCACTTAATATCATATCCTAATGAGGCGAGCTTGATACTGTCCCTCTAGCAACAGGAGACCTACTTAATATAATGCCATCCTGATGAGGCAAGTTGGATACTGCCCCTCTAGCATCAGGAAAACCTATTTAATGAGATGTCATCCTGATGAGGCAAGTTGGATACAGTCCGCTTAGCACAAGGAGAATCCACTTAATATCATATCCTAATGAGGCGAGCTTGATACTGTCCCTCTAGCAACAGGGGAACCTACTTATTACGATGTCATCCTGATGAGGCAAGTTGGATACAGTCCGCTTAGCACAAGGAGAATCCACCTATCATATCCTAAGGAGGCGAGCTTGATACTGTCCCTCTAGCACCAGGAGAACCCAACTATTACGATGTCATCCTGATGAGGCAAATTGGATACAGTCCGCTTAATATAATGTTCTGATGAGGCGAGTTGGATAAAGTCCCCCTAGCACCAGGAAAACCTATTTAATAAGATGTCATCCAGATAAGGCGAGTTAAATGCTGTCCCTCTACCACCAGAAGAACCCACTTAATACGATGCTATCCTGATGAGCCAAGTTGGATACAGTCCGCTTAGCACAAGGAGAATCCACTTAATATCATATCCTAAAGAGGCGAGCTTGATACTGTCCCTCTGGCACCAGGAGAACCCACTTAATATAATGTCATCCTGATGAGGCAAGTTGGATACTGCCCCTCTAGCATCAGGAAAATCTATTTAATAAGATGTCATCCTGATGAGGCAAGTTGGATACAGTCCGCTTAGCACAAGGAGAATCCACATAATATCATATCCTAATGAGGCGAGCTTGATACTGTCCCTCTAGCACCAGAAGAACCTACTTATTACGATGTCATCCTGATGAGGCAAATTGGATACAGTCCGCTTAGCACAAGGAGAATCCACATAATATCATATCCTAATGAGGCGAGCTTGATACTGTCCCTCTAGCACCAGGAGAACCTACTTAAGATAATGCTATCCTAATGAGGCGAGTTGGATACTGCCCCTCTAGCACCGGAAAGTCCACTTAATATCATATCCTGATGAGTCGAGTTGAATACTGTCACTCTAGTATTATATTTAGATCGCATCCATCTTCCCACTAGAACGATAATAGCGCTCAACTACAGACACAAGGCGTGTAGTGCTCATATTCAGCTTGTCCACAAGAAGCAGAGTAGTCTATGAATGTCATTCTTATTTGCGCCTGGAGTGGGCGTGGGTAGACTATGCAATGCAACCACAATCAGGCCATTACCAATATGTAGCTTTTTTGTAGTTTTAATGCCTTTAACCTAGTTGGTCATATCGGACGATGAAAGAAATTGGTGAAATGATGCTCAAGTGATCTCTGGGTCCATGGAGCTTAAAGTTACTTGACATTCGTCTTCTCAGGATAAGGGATCACCCCGAAAAAACCTTATCCTGGTAACTCACGCTTAGCGAGATTCAAACTCACAACCTTTTGAATATGAGGCAGACACGCTACCACCACATTACCCAGGCGAACTATCATTAATCATATAATGATAAGAAATGCAGGGAACTAACCATAATATAAAGGGAGATTCAATGAAAGAATCATAATATTAAGGGTAATTCATAAAAAAGGACAAACTTTTATGGGAAATTCAGGGAAATAAACATGGTATAAAGCAAAACTCAGGGAAACAGCCATAATATACAGAGAAATTGAGGGAATTCACAAGGATTAAAAGGGAAATTTCGGGAAGGAACCATAATATAACGGTAAATTCAGGGAAACAACCATAATATGAAGAGAAATTCAGAGAAACAACCATAATATAAAACAAATCAGGGAAATAAACATAATATAAAGGGATATGCAGGGAAATTATCAAAATATAAAGAGACATTAAGGTAATAACCATAACATGAAGGGAAATTCAAGAAAATTACCATTAAATGAAGGAAAAATCACGGAAATTACTGTAATATCAAAATAGTAAATGGAAATAAATATAAAGTAAAACAAAACTCAGTTAAATTACAATAATATAGATTGAAATTAAAGGAATGACCATATTATAAAGAGAAATTCAGGCTAGTTATAATATAAGGGGAAATTCAGGGAAAGACGTTCATTATATTAAGAAAAATTCAGGGAAAGTACCATAACATAAAGGGGAATTCAGAGAAAGCACCACAATATTGAGAGACATCCAGGGAAATAACCATAATATAAAGCAAAAATTGAGAGACATAACCATTATATAAAGGAAAATTGAAGGAAATGACCATTATATAGAGAGAAATTCAGAGAAACAACTATAATATAAAGCAAAATTGAAGAAAATAAGCATTATATAAAGAGAAATTTAGGACTATATTCATAATATAAAGAGGAATTCAGGGAATTAACCATAATATAAAGGTTAAATCAGGGAAATACTCATAATATTAAGGAGATTTCGGTGAAATAATCATAACATATGGGGAAATAGGCGAAATAAATTATAAAGTGAAATTCAGGTAAATAGCCATAATATAAAAAGATATACAGAAGAATAACCATAATATAAAGAGAAATTCCGGGAATTATGTATAATATAAAGAGTAATTCAGAAAAATAACCGAATTGGTGAAAGACATTCACGGAAATAACCATTAAATGAAGGGGAAAACGTAGAGACAACTATAATATAAGGCGTATACAGGGAAACATCCATAATATTAAAGGGAACTCGGCGAAATAATAATAATAATAATAATAATAATAATAATAATAATATGAAGAGTAACTCAGGGAAATAACCATAAAATAGAGTAAAATTCAGGTAATGAAACATAATATTAAGTGAAATTTCGGGATATAACCGTAATATAGAGAGAAATTCTGAAAAATAGCCATAATATGAACGGAAAGTGAGGGAAATAACCATAATATAAAGAAAATTTTAGGGAAATAAGCTTCATATATACGGAAATTCAGGGAAATAACCAAAATATTAGGGGAAGTTCAAGCAAAGAACCATAATATAAGGGAAATTCCGGGAAAGAAACATAATATAAAGGTAAATTCTGGGAAAGAACAATAATATTAGATGAAATTCTGCGAAAGAAACATAATATGCAGGCAACCTCTGGGAGATAACTATAATATTGAGAGGACTTCAGAGAAATAATAATAATAATAATAATATATAGAAAAACTCAGAGAAATAAATATAATATATAAAGAAATTCAGGGAAGCGAAATTCAGGGAAGTAACCATCATATAAAGGTAAATTCACTGAAAGTACCATAAAATATAGGGAAAACCAGGGAAATAACCATTATATAAAGGGAATCTCAAGGAAATTACTACAGGGAATTCAAGGATATAACCATAATATAAAGGAAAATGGAGGTAAATTACAATAATAGGAAGGAAAATTCGGTGAAGTAAATATAATATAAACAGAAATTCAGGGAAATAACCATAATTTGAAGAGAAATTGAGGGAAATAACCATAATATAAAGGGAAATTCACTAAAAGCACCATAATATAATGGGAAAATCTGGAAATTATCTATTATATAATAGGAATCTGAGGGAAATAAGTGTCTTATAAAGCGGAATCTAGGTAAATAACCGTAATAAAAAGGAAAAAGCAGGTAAAATGAATTTTCGTGTTATTTATGGACGCTCTTTAACTGCTGTGGTTCTCAGCGTCCCATTCTAAATTGGGCGTGAAAGACCGCTTACTTTTGCTCAGAGGCGTCTCAATCAGGCTTGAGGTTCTTTCACGTGCCGTAAATGTTCGACACAGGACCAACGGCTTTACTTCCCTTCCGAAGAAAGCCAAGCTAAGGATTTTTACGCCCGAAAAAATCCATCGTCCTCCGCCGGGTATATGAAGTCAGCATGGTAACCATTACACCACGGAGGGCGACTAGCAAAAGCAGGTAAATTACAATTATATAAAATCAAATTCGGAGAAATAACCTTAATGTAAAGAGAAATTCAGGGAAATAACCATAATATAAAAGGAAATTCACTGAAAGAACCATAATATAAAGAGAAATTCAGTGAAATCACCATAATTTGAAGAGAAATTAAGATAAAGAACCTTAATATAAAGGGAAATTCACTGAAAAAACCATAATATAAAGGGAAAATCAGAGAAATAACCATAATATAAAGGGAATCTCTAGGAAATAAGTATAATAAAAAAGGGCAATCCAGGGAAATAATCATAATATAAAGGGAAACGCAGGTAAATAAGATAAATATATGACTAAAATTCAGTGAAATAACTTTAATATAAAGAGAAATTCAGGGAAATAACCACAAAAGAAAGAGAAATTCACGAAAGCAACCAAAAAATGTAGTGAAATTGCAATATGAAGAGAAATACAGGGAAATAACCATTATATAAAAGCAAATTCATTGAAAGAATATGTATATATGTGGAAAGTCTGGAAATAACATTCATAATAAAGGGCATCTCAGAGAAGTATCTACAATATAAAGGGGAATTCAGGTAAATAAAATAATATAAATAAAAATGCAATAAATTAGAATAATAGGAAGGGAAAATCGGGGAAATAATCGTAATATAAGTGAAATTCAGGGAAATAACCATAAAGGAAGGAGAAATTCACGAAGATAACCAAAAATGTATTGAAATTCCGGGAAATAACCATAATATGTTGAGAAATTCAGGGAAATAACTATAATATATAGGGAAAATCAGGGAAATAGCCATTATATAAAGGAAATCTCAAGGAAATAACTACAATATAAAGAGGAATTCAACGAAATAACCATAATATAAAGGGAAAGTCAGAGAAAGAACCATAACGTATAAAGGGAATCTCAAGTATATAACTATAATATAAAAGGGAATTCAGGGAAATGACCATAATAGAAAGGAAAATGCAGGTAAATTACAATCATATGAAGTCAAATTCGGTGAAATAACATTAATATAACGAGAATTCAGGGAAATAATCATAAAATCAAGAGAAATTCACGAAAGCAACCAAAAAATTGTGGTGAAATTCCGGGAAATAGCCACAAAATGAAGAGAAATTCAAAGACATATCAATAATATAAAGGTAAAGTCATTGAAAGAACCGTACTATATAGGGAAAATCAGGGAAATAACTACAATATAAAGGGTAATTCAGGGAAATAACCATATTATAAAGGAAAAGGTAGGTAAATTACAATAATATGAAGTCAAATTCGGTGAAATAACCTTAATGTAAAGAGAAATTCAGGGAAATAACAACATAATAAAGGGACATTTATTGAAAAAACCATAATATAAAGGGAAAATCAAGAAATTGCCATAATATAAAGCGAATCTCCAGGAAATAACTATAATATAAAGGAGAATTCAGGGACATAACCATAATATAAGGGAGAATGCAGGTAAATTACAATAAAATGAAGGAAAATTCGGGAAAATAACCTTAGTATAAAGAGAAATTCAGGGAAATAACCGTAATATAAAGGGAAAATCACTAAAAGAACCATAATGTAAGGAGAAAATCAGGGCAATAATCATAATATAAAGGTAATCTCAAGGAAATAACTATAATATAAAGGAGAATTCGGGAAATAACCATAATATAAAGGAAAATGTATGTAAATTACAATAATATGAAGTCAAATACAGTGAAATAGCCTTAATATAAAGAGAAATTAGGGAAATAACCATAAAAGAAGAAATTCACGAAATTAACAAAAAGCTGTAGTCAAATTCCGGGAAATAACCATATAATGAAATAAAATTAATATAAAGAGAAATTCAGGGAAATAACTATAATAAAAAAGGAAATTCACTGAAAGAAAAATAATATAAACGGAAAATCAGGGAAAAAACCATAATATAAAGGGAATCTCAAGGAAATAACTATAATATAAGGGGAATTCAGGGAAATAATCATAACAAAAGGAAAATGCAGGAAAAATACATAAATATGAAGTCAAATACGGTGAAATAACCTTAATATAAAGAGAAATTCGGGGAAATTACCATAAAGGAAGGAGAAATTCAGGAAAGTAACCAAAAAATGTGGTGAAATTCTGGGAAATAAACATAATATGAAGAGAAATTCAGGGAAATAACCATAATATAAAGGAACATTCACTGAAAGCCCATAATATATAGGGAAAGCCAAGGAAATAATGGCAATGTAAAGGGAATCTCAAGGAAATATCTACAATATAAAGGGGGACTCAGGGAAATATCCATAATATAAAGAAAAATGCAGGTTAAATACAATCATATGAAGTCAAATTCGCTGAAATATCCTTAATATAAAGAGAAATTCAGGGAAATAAGCATAAAAGACAGGAGAAATTCAGGAAACTAACCAAAAATGGAGTGACATTCCGGGAAATAATCATAATATGAAGAGAAATTCAGGGAAATACCATAATATAAGGAAAATTCACTTATAGAACCATAATATATAAGGAAAATCACCATATTATAAAATATACCAATATTGCAAAGCTTATACGAAAATTTGGATAGTTAGGGTCAGTCTGAAATATTCAGACGCATAGCTGGAACAGCTGTAACCTCAGCTACCTTGCATGTTGCACGGGTACCGGCAATTTTCAGTCTACCTAATCAACTCCTAGGCCGCGCCATGCCGAGTGGTTAGACCACTCGCCTCTCACCTAGATGGCCCGGGTTCGATCCCAAGCGACCTCATGTGAGATTTGTGGTGGACAAAGCGGCGCTGGGGCGGGTTTTCTCCGGGTTCTCCGGTTTCCCCCGCCATCGCATTCCACCGGTGCTCCATCTTCATTCATATATCACCAGTGTCAGCGCCTGCGGTGCCATAATTAGTGAAAGCGGGCGTTAAACACTACCAAAACTAACTCCTATCCTACACATGCTTTGTGCAGAAAACCAATTAACTAGGTATATGAAACATTATTTGACAAACAGAAACAAAAAAACTTGTTTAATGCTAATTCAAGACTCTGAATATTGCGGGGAATAAGATGTGTTCGGATTTAGTTTCATTTTTACACATATTTTCTGCGAAGAAACAATTCCATTCTTCACTGGGCGTAAGTGCATTTTGCTTTCTCAAGATGCAAGATCATCCTAAGCTATTACAATTTTGTAACTATTTATTTTGTAATGTAGTGCTGTCACGGTTATTTATTCTCCTTTCTCCGGAGACGGTACCTCTCGTCTTTTATGTTACTCAGTGGGCGTTTACTTGTCAAGTGGTCTTTCTCGGAGTTGCATTTTGTGATGAAATTTAGCCTTAGTCGAGTCCATCTGTAAGGGTTTCACTTCAGATGTATTGCCTCACTGCCTTTGATGAAAGGGCTCTTTGCTTCACTATAACTCCTCTTTGGAGCTTATTTGGATTTGGTACTCTTTCCAATTCGTTGTTTGCTCTATTTCTTTGAATTACATAAAGACATAATTTAGTTTAGTCTTATACCTATATTAATATTCCCTTCAGTTTATAACATACTCAACAGATTATAGACTTTAGAATAGCTTGAGGCTTTTCAGTATTTCATTTGTTGACTTAATGCCTCCTCCCTCAAATTTCAGAGTATATTTTGTCTGGTCTTCCTATTATTTTTTTACTTTATGTTGTATAATAATAGGCAGAAAAGCTATTGCAGTCCATCGGAAACATATGTATTGCCGTACCCCAAATAAAAAAAGAATAAAAATTATACATATATGAAAAAATCCTTGTTTGTGTGTTGACAGCAGAACTCAAAAACGAAAAGTGAATACCAAGTCGATACTTAAGTTCAGCACTGTCCAAGGATGCAATCCGAAGAATTTAAAGAAAATGCCCCGCTTCAAAATACCCTTTACTGGAAAAATTGTTTCGAATATTTTGATTTTCTGAAAAACGTCTCTAGCTATTTTGTTACCATACATTTAAGATATTTTCGTGACAAATGAAATATTTGTCTTCAATTTTCTGAAATTTCTCTTCATTATAGATGACGTTTGTATAACTTTTGAAGAAATAGACCTAATTATACTGTTTGGCCCACATAAAGTGTTACAGGTGAATATTTTGTAAATTAATAGAAAAAATCCTATGTGTTCCATTTACATGACTTTCTCTACATTCCTATCACAAATTATTTTTAAAAATCATATTTGTCTATCTACTTTATTATAATTAAGATAAACATTAGCAGAAATTTTCTTAATTACTTGTTTCCTGTAAGTAGAAGGAGAATAAAGGAATATACATTAAAACGACAATCAAATATTTTAAAAGACGCTTGCCATGTGGTTGAAATTTGTTTCTATGTAGGGCACGGAAAAGTGTGAGAAAAGTTTGAGGTATTTTAAATCTGAAACAAATAACAAGGAATATCTCAGAAATGGTTAATTTCACGAAAAACGTATATAACATAATTTGTGTATTTTAACGTGATCTACATTTTTGTGTAGTAAGTTTTTGTTTATCTCTTACGATTTACACTTACGCAAAATTCAGAAAAATTCACTCAGAAAAAGAGCTCTTTAGAGGCTATTCCCAGAAAATGTAAGATAAATATTTTATTTGTCATATAAATATCTTTAATATACGGTATTTTAATCAAAATCGTTAGAGCCATTTTTTGAGGAAATCAAAACTTGCAACAATTTTTACATGCAAAGGGTAGTTTGGGGTGTGGGGATCTTTCTCAAAATCTTCATGTCGCATCTCTGGAAGATACTCAACTTAAACACCAAGTTTATATTTTACCGACTTTTCGTTTTTGAGTTATCGTGTTCACAGATACACGGACACACACTGGAATGCTTTTTTCTCGGATACAGGGAACCCTAAAACGCATTTTTCCGGTACAATCTCGGTATCGAATTTTTGGGTGTAATGCAGCACCTTCTCTAAACACTATGTACATAGTACGTATAGAGAAAGTAAAATCCCATCTTAAAATCTTATAGGAGCAACGGACCTTCCAAATTGGTGCTATGGAAAATTTTTTCTTGGAGCCTCTTGTGAGGCTTATGGGCCCAAACTCAGAATGTTAAATGAAACTATGGACATTTTTACTTTCTTACACGTACTATGCACGCACTACCTTTTACATGCAACATTTTTCAAATGTTTAATTTTCTAAAAACTGGCTCTAATGTTTTAATGAAAATATACATATTTAATACATTTTGTGACAAAAAAACATATATCATGAAATGTCTGAGAATTTCCTTTGAAGTCCTCTCCATTTTGAACGACTTTTGCAAAACTAGTAAACCGAAAGCAATTGTCAAAACTTACCTCACGAAAACCTCAATTTATGTCTAATATATATTTATTTTTGTTTGGTTCTTTGTTTATTCTTGTAGAGTTATCAATTTCCAAGATATTCCTTGTTATTTGTTTCTGTTTTAAAATACTCTTTACTCCTATGGAAGTCGGTATTCGCTTCCCTTTTCCGGCTAAGCAGTTTCAAAGCCATCCCAGAGCGACTAGATGTTAAAGAATATCAATATCGCTTAAACCTGGTGAATTCCTCTATTTCCGTTGTATTCATGCATCTATGAAATAAAAGTATTTCTGCAATAGCTTATCTTGATTAACGTGAAGGAAATAGAGTACTAGTGATTGTTTAGAATAGTCTGTGAAGAATGTACAGAGAAAGTCATGTGAATGTAACACATTAAGGTTTAGATGTATCTACTGCGCATTAGTAGTTAGAGGAGGCATTGCATTCCACCCAAAAATTCGACACCAAGAAATACACGTTTTGAGTGCCTCCGATTCCTAAAAAGCATTTTTACTTTCTATAGCACATATGTACCGTCATGGCGGCTTATTTCTGATAGAACAGAAATGCCGTACAATTGACGTAAATATTACCCAAAATCCACTGTTCTCATCCCAGGGTGCACCGTAACACCCACGTGACACGTGTTGTACAATGGAAAATTACTCTTTTCCGAATTTTAAGGTTTACCCCCGGCAAGAGCCGTTGGTGCGTGACTGGACAAAAGAAACCCTGTTAACAAAGAACTTCTCACACCACTCTCCTATCTTAGCGTCAGCTTTCTAATTGTTTGTTCCAAGCTGAATTCACTCTGCTAAATACACAAGTTAATAAGCATTAGTACTCTTTAACTATACACTGCTAAATAATTAATAATTAACATAGTTTTTGTAGAGAAGCTAATTAACGATCTCAGAAGTTTGGGAAGGAGGTTTCAGGCCTAAGCTTAAGGTATCTCCTTGAGGGGACAAGGTACGGAAATTGCACCATAAGTGAGTTGAATTACCACTGCTCTTAAAATAATCAATTGTTTGAATTATTCTATAAATTATGACAATTATTTCAAGTGGTGTTTTTGCCTTAATAGCTTATGTGGTTGAGTCTATAAAAAGTAATTCATTCAGCAGTAAAGTAATAAAACTTAGTATTAAAACAAGTGAATTCATGTACCCTTTTCTCTGATACTACCTAAATACATAATCACATTTTTGCATGCTTGTTCTTAGTATAATCAGCTATCTTTTGAACTTCAATTATTTATCTATGATACAATTTCAGTATAAATTAGAAAACAATTATATGCAAATTAAAAAAAGTAAAAATGTGGAAAACTTACAATGTTGTTGCTTTCTTAACATGATCATTATATACTATAACATCAGAATTGTAGTTCAGAATTTTTAGCTATGTGTTGCATATATGGGCTGAAAACTTCAGGTTTCCAGTTCTCATACTTTGAGGAAAACGTACATAAGTATCCAAAAATGTTGTTTTGAGAAAACTGAATTTCAAGATACAAATATTGTAAATAGAGCCATTGCATGACAGCTTGAAAGAAATACAGACTAGCATTTAAATTATATTTAAATTCATTAAAAAAAAATTTAACCTCCCAAAAGTATACATTTTCTGAAACTAGAGATATGAGAGTTTATTAGTATTCTAAAACAAAAAATATTATTTTTCGCCATTTCAGAGTACCTTGTCACCTTAAAGTACCCCCTAGTGCCGTTCAATTTTCGAACTTGGATTGAACAGGAAACCATGACGGGGCAACGTGCGCGTTGCTGCACAAGTAACCATCAAAATGTATGAATGAATACAGCGTGCAATCTAAAATGCCCCAGAGTGGTCCAGTTCGTTCTAGGGGCTTGTTGAAAGCGACATTTGCTTACTAGAATGGATGGTCTTGCTTGATATATTGGCGACGTGGTTCATGTAGACGTGAGTAAACCCTAGTTAATAGAACAGGTTGGTAATTTAGTTGCATATGAGGAAGATTGGTTGATTTAACCCAGCACAAATAAACTACCCTTTTTATTAATTCATATTTTAATTCGATCTCATTTGAAGATGGCGTCTCTACTCTAGTTATATATCTCCTTTGATATGACACTGAGCAAGGAGAAAACTATTATATTATTTATCATTATTGGGATGTTTATGGTTTTAATGACTTGATAATCTGTACCTTTATTACCTCAAGGTTCATGACTAGTGGTTGTTTTTCATTAATTTATGTGTGGTTTATATAAAATACATGTTGACATAGTGAGTAGTGAAATGCGTAGTTTATACATATTTTAGTACAGCCTTATAGTTTGCTTTTATTTCCCGAGCAATAAAGTCCGTTCCCACCAAAAATATTTGTGGTAATCCTTGAGATTGTTTACTCCTTTCTCTGAAAGCCATTTGAGCTTCTACCTAGAATGAGTTATTCTGTAAAGGAGAGAATTCATTTCCTCGTAAACCGAGGAAAGTCGAATCTACTTTGCCGCTGGCGCGTGGGCATGGAAACTTAGTGTTCTACGTTTCTGTGTTTGTGTCCCAGTCATTCGTTCCTCCTGATGACCAAGTAGGATATGCCTGAAGTCCAACATATATCAACGAAAAAATGTAGTTTGCCTCCCTCTAAAAGGCCAAACTTCGGTAGCAGCAACACTCTAGAAACATGAACCGAAACAAAGTGCGTTTTGCACGATACTTAATACCTGGTTTGAGGACTAAAGAAAACCTGAAAAATCTCTTGGTCAGGAATGCCTTTCCTAGTTGGATTTCAATCTCGAAACTCCCATCCTCGAGGTTGAAACTTTAACGACCACATTAGCTACATATGTACATACGACGGAGATGTTTAACCAGCTATAATTTCTTAAAGTATTTTGGGGCGATTTTTTTTTTAGGAGGAGGAAGGGCCTTTGTTTGACTTTACTTAATTCACCCATCATTAACTCGTTCTTTAAGAGGGTTAATTGAGTATGTTTTAACCGAGACTTATTGTTACGGTTGATAACCACTTTGCGAAGCGGTGTCATCACTGTTGTACTTCTGTTGGTCAGGTTGTTTTATGTTGTAATTGTTTGCTTTGGCTTATAAATATTTTAAACTATATTCACACCATACTCGTGTGCAAATGTTTTGTTCATTAGCTTTATCCCTGGGAGCATGTAATTTTTGGAGGGGAAGGAGGAATAACATTCCACGCTCTAAGTTGCGTGAGTGTGACATTTAAGATCTCACGTTTGTTTTATATGGTGTTATAATTACGTAAGTATTTAGAGCGCGCCAGTGTGCATGTATGTGGGAGTGCGTGTGTATGTTGTTCAGCACCTTAGTATGAACATACTGCTCTAGGTTCCCATTTAAGTGGCGTTATGGCGTTTCATAGTCTGTTTCATTAGTCCAAATAACTTTAGTACATCATTTATTTTTGGTTAAACCGTTCTATGCTTTATCACATTACCCTTTAACTTCTCTGGTGAAGAGAGCCGTATATGAAAATCAACTTTCTATAAATGATATAATACAAGTACCCATAATAATTTAGAAAAATTCCTCAATTAGGAAATGATAATAGCAAATACAAAAAAGCAAACTACATTCCCATAATGTACAAATGTTGCGTATATCAATAGCCTCCATTAAAATAAAAAGTTTTACTCTATTCAGGTCCCCTCCCCCATAGAAACATCATCTGGTCGTCAAAACTGGACGCCAACATCCTTACGTGACCCAACAGTCAGAGCAATGACGAGAGAGTTTACTACTTCAAATGTATCGCTCTGCATTCGGGCAGCACAAGCGTGTTGTAATCTCCTTCACCCTCACGCTGGTCTGGCGCCGAAGGGTGAACAGACGACGAGAAGAGCTCGTGAGCATGTGAGCACAAGTACTGACCGGCTAGAGGTGAGCTTTTAGCTTTTTTCGGCATTGGAAGCATGCTTTACCATCATGTTCTGACCCCTTTATTTCTTTCTTATCTGATGAACTAGTAGAAAGAATTTATATTCATCAATATTATGCAAATTCAATTTTTGAAAAATGTTACAGTAATGTAAAGAGCGTATTTCATAAAGAAAACTGAAGATTCTTATTTTTATATTTCGCATTGTAGAAACACAAGAGGGAATGTAAAATCTCAAAGCACATTCTTTCACGAAAAATTCAATTAGTTTTTTAAAGCTTTGATATATTTATGGCTAAACAAGTTCTACTGAAGCATTATAGTTTAATCTATTGACCCTATAGCTTTCAAAGAGACCTTCCAAATTATAAACGGGGAGGGGGGTATAAGATTTGCTCCTCAGGGTAGAAAGACAGAAAATGCAAAACAAAAGGTAGAGCGGCAAAACTGAACCACCTTTCCACATAGAATCTTTCATATAACGTTACAATGTTCAGCTGTGTTAAGATAATTAATATTTGTATCACTTGTCCACTTCAAATGTTCTTCCATTTGACATTTGGTTATATACCAATTAAGGTACCTATCACTTCTGCCCTGTTTACACTGTATTAATGACTAAGCACTTGAGTCAATGCTATTATTTATAAATGTAAATTTGAGGTTTATTTTCAAAGCCAAAACATGCTAACTGGAAATATACATCAGGCTCCGAGGCTCCAGGTGCAGCGAGGGTTCCAGGCTGGAAGAGAGAAGTACATATGCCAACGTGAGCATCGGATACAACATGGCAGATGTTAACTGCTACACATGTTGGAAGTCAGATATTCGAGCTTTGCAAATCCTTTTTTTGGCCTTTTAGTCATTTAGGGGTTATTTTTAGAATACATCGTCTAGTCTATAATCATTGGAAGGAAAAGCTATTTCATTACTGAAAAAATATAATTTCTTTTACAGATTTTCTTCAAATTGATCTGAAAACGAAGAGTGGAGAGACGACAGAGAACTCAAGAAACATGAGCGATAACTCGTGGGCGCATGAGCACAAGTACCGACAGCTAGTGGCGAGTATTCAGAATATTTTCGTATTGGTATTTGTTAATATTTTCGTTTCTCTCTCTCTCATGTGAATGTAGATAAGAAATACTCTTAAACCTTAAAATTATCCAAGAAGAATGTTCGTATAATTTACTTAGCATCATATTGATTTGACAATATAAACTTTAAAAAGTGAAATATTAATAGTCTAAAAAACGTTTTAAATGGCTATAGATACAGAAACTTACTGCTGTTTATGGACGTCAAACTTTGAACTCATAGAGTCGACTCTGATTGCTTACGTTCTTATTTTCTCTTATGAGAAACACAGTTTAATCAAATGAAACCTCAGATTGCAGATCCACATTGGAGTAATGAAATTCAAGTCGTATTCCAAGGAAAATTTCATCTTGGTATGCTAGAGATAGCATAGCTGGCGAAACAGAATCAAGTTTCTAAGCCTTCAGCTACTCAATGAACTGAAGGAACTGTTGCAAAAGTTTGTGCCTCATTTCTCCAGTCACACTGTAACTGTACCTGGTCTCCTTTTCCTGAAATTTAATCACAGAGCTCCGTGGTGCTCATTTTCCTGTTTGTGAAGTCTGGTGTGAGTAGATAACAGAAGCGATATCCGACCTTTTCCATCGCCTTGGGAGCAGTTACGTTTCTTTCGCTTTCTCAACACAACGGTACTTTTCGTTAAGGCCTTTGTATGACAGCTGGAGTTAAGTTAACTTTGATTCTTCCTCAACCAAAGAAACAAGAAATGCTTCGTTGCATTGCAGCGACATGTAAACTATTTTCTATAGTTTATAACATAGACACTTAAAATCTTGTCTATATGCGAGGCTGAATGTTTTAATAAATGTCCTTGAATTTCGTTTTTAAGAAATGGGTTTAGAGCTAAATAGATAGAGATTTAAAGGTCTGATGCATTACATGCACATGACTTTCGCTTTCCATTCTTCAATAACTTATTCTGCTAACCACTTTACATTACTGTTAATTAGTTAAAATTGGTAAATATGCTTTTATTGCATTGATGTTACAATTATGGTAAATACTAACACATATTGAATGTCATGAAAATATGTAACTTATTTTTCCATTGTAAATACAATGTGAACAGAGATATTTTTCAGCTATAGCTTCCCTTTTGAGAAAAATTTAAGTGTTTCAAACTTGAAACCAATAACAAGGAACATCTCAGAAGTTATCAACTCCACCAAAATGGTATATGACATAAATTGTCCGAGTCTACCTCTCCAACTTCTGTACTACACAAGATTAGTGTGACTGAAACAATTAATTCACACACATTTTGTGTGTTAACTGCATCTAAACTTTTGTGAAGTAAGTTTTATCTATCTTTTACAATTTTCCAGTTATACAGCTGTCATCTAGAATGAAGGAGGCTCAGAGGCTCTTTCCAGAAAATACAGGATATAAATTTCATTTGTGATGAGAATATCTTAAATTTATGATACTTTTTAATCACAATCATTAGAGCCATTTTTGAGAAAATCACTATTTTCGAAAAGTCTCCTTGTAAAAAGTAATTTGAGATGGGACATGTTCTTAAAAATATTCGTGTAGATACGTGAAAGATGTTGAACTTAAATAGAAAGTTTAGTATTTAATGTTCATTTTCTTTTCGAGCTGCTCTAGATACACACACACCAGGATATTTTTCTAAAAATGTTTTTCTGGATTAAGAAGAGCTCAAATCTACATATCTGATGAAATCTAGACATCGAATTTGGGCGGAATACAATACCTTCTCTACCTACAAATGTTTATAGTATGTGGTAGAGAAAGGTAAACCGCAATTGCAGAGCCGTCCCGGGATCCCAGAAAGGAAGAAGATTCGTGGGCAAGAAAAGGACCAGTTTCGCGGACCTCTTTAAGCAGAAAGTAGGGCTCCTTTGGTCGAGATGTGCAAGAGACAGAGAAGAGTGTAAAGAACTCAGAATGTTAATATAAGATATTCATGATGTAAAACGGGCAGTCACAATAGTGCGTAAGAACTTTCAAAAGTTTAATTTAAAAATAATGTTAATTTTACTGTAAAATTGTGTAATGTTTAGGGTGAGAGTGAAATGTTCTCCTTAGGTGCAGTTCTGCTAATGAGTTTTTTTATCTATCCTGCTAACCTGACTTTCGGGCTTAAGGGATGAAAAAAGCTAATAAATAAAAGTTTAACGCACTGTAGGGTAAGTAAAATGTATATCTTTACTTTTTTATTTTGCTTTATCTTTTTATTTACTTTTTATTTATTTTTTGCTAAATAGTCTGTAAACCTTCAATCTGAATTCAATTTTTATAACGTTGCATCGGTAAACTGTAACAGGGAGACAAAAGCTTATTCTATTAAAGAACACAGATATATTTTAAAGGTTTATTTTTATTAAATTTCATCACGTTTCCGAGGTATTATTTATTTGTTTGAAATGTTCAATACTTTTTCCAATTTTTTAAGCGTTCAGCCGTTCAAGATTTCGCCATCACCTATAAGAAAATGTGTAATGAGGTCATTTCTGCAGGTGCTATAAGGATCACTGTATTACTGCTTTTTTTTTTTTTTTTTTGTAGTGTATAACGACCGCTTTAACTACTTATGGTACCGCAGGCGGTGACACTGATGATACATGAATGAAGATGGAGCACCGGTGGAATGAGTTGGCGGGGGAAACCGGAGAAAACCCGCCCCAGCGTCGCTTTTTCCACCACAAATCTCACATGCGGTCGCTTGGGATATATGTTTGGTTATCCCAGATGTCGCTGATCAAACTTCTTATGTATGAAATTGTCGTAGTATCTGTTGTCTAGTTCAACTGCACATGCAAATAGTTCATCTTTTTCTGCGGAAGGTCTAGTTTTGTTGTATTAGTATACCAATCATAGCGAAACTCTTTCACAGATACGGTATGCCACCTACTCTTCATTTCACCCCTGATTATATCATCATTTATTGATTGGTTCGTATTTTCCTAACTTGTTTTTCATGCCACTCAGATAGAGCACGGATACCTGGGAGGAATCAATGTTTGGTTACCTGAAGAGAGAAATCTCACGGAGAAAAAAAAAAAAGAAAAAAAAAAAGAGAGAAAAAACACACGCGCTCTAGGAAAAAGTAACACCGTTTATGCACAAAAGTTAAGGATGAATGCGCTTTTGTAAGATTGGATTCTAGATGAATGGATAGAGATTAGTCGTTTGAATGTTATTATTTTTATGTTTAATTAATATTACGGGATTTCTCCATAAACAACATGCTATAAGGGTTTTCCTTTGAGAGAAATAACGAGCCCTCAAAAATAGCGAAAAAAATATTGATTTCAAAGATATTATTAAGAAAATGCATTTATTTCCAAGATATTCTGTAGATTTTTTAGAACATTGTAGATAAGTGAAATTATGTCAGAAAAATGTGTAGCACGCTGTGGTCTCTATAGCAAAAAACTAATTTGGACTCATAACATTATTATACAAATTAGACAACTAAAGGGGAAATTTGTAGCTTGTTTGAGCATATGATAAGAATTACGATAAAGATATATAAACATCGATTGTTTAAGTAGCGTATGCATATTCTGAGCTATACACATTTGAATTTTCATTATTGGTTTGGAGAAAGAATACATTTGGTTTATCAAGAAAAGCGTTTGGTAAAGAAATTTGACAATATCGTGCTGCAGTAAGAGGGGGAAAGGTTTGCAAGAGGAAAGAAGAGCTCAAATGAAGAAAATTACTTATTCGAATGACTTCTGAAAGCTTTCATATTAAAGAGGATTCGCTTCAATCTTCTTGTTACTGTCTGTATTCAAACCAATTCGCTTTTGTAAAGAAAAGCTATTATTTACTGCAACTCTTAGAGAACGTATCAGAGAGTATGTATTCTATCTCACAGTGTATGTTACGCTATCCCTCCCTCACTTCACCTGCAATGTAAACCAAAGAGAAACTGCTGAAATACAAAACCCCGTGGCATAAACATGTAAGCTTCAGTGAACAATAGTATTAGTATTCCCCACATAGGGGAAAAATTATAATATTCGAGACAAAAGTTTGTATTCATATTTCAATATAACAATACGGGTGATGTGCGAGTGTCTCCTTATCTCTCAGACTGTAAAACCATTTATCAACGCAGGATAAAGGTCATTACTCTGTTCCATTTTCATCAAATTGATCTTGCCATTTTCTTTGACCTTCCTATTGATCTTTTGCTATATAACTTCCTTCTGCTTTTTGTGGTCATGTGATTGGCATTCTACATATGTGTGACCTTTCCATTTATATTGATATTATTTATAGAATAGTTTCCAATGAAGGCCCGCTTGTCGCTTAGGATCCGACAGCGGAGTAATCAGACTGGCCAAAGGTGATGTCATAAACGGTTGTGCTGGAGCTGCGCCCGAGTTGGGGGTTATCCTACTGCTGTATGCAATTGCTCCTCGAACATTGGGTAATGGTCCGGGTTCGTTCGTGGCCTCCGAATGCCTGGTAGACGAAAGCCGCCCAGTAGTGGTAATGGGACGCAGCAATAGGTTTTTAACTCCTGTATGACTGGTCCCAACTCATGCAATAGGTTGGCCAGTGCGATTACCTCACCCTGAGGAATCAAGAAGAACTCGCCCGGGAAGTCGGAGCAGTTTGCCATAAACGAGCTCTGATGCCTGAAGCGTTTTTGAACCCGAGGATGGCAGGTAAGGCGGCGACGTCTGTGGCGTTCTCAGAACTTCTTTCATTGTTCGAAAACGATGATCAACCATGCCGTTGGACGCAGGCATCGATGACGTGCAGCTTCTTCAGGGATCGAAAAATTACGATGATAACTGTGAACCTTGTGGTGATCAAAATGGTCGATTAAATCCAACAGCGTCTTCTCCACTGACTCAGAAAGATACCACCTATCAGGAATGCCACCAGCCAGCATGTGAAATGTTTGATCTCCACGAAATCCCGGAAAATAGCAGCGAGCCGACAAAGTGATGATAACAATGGTGTTTAAGGGCGCTCAACTGCCGAGGTCATTAGCGCCCTTATTTTTAAAACTTGGCAATAGTCAGCAATAAAACACCGTTTCAAAATAAAATACAGGTAAAAGTAGAGCTAAAAGACTATAAAACCGAAGTAAAAGAATTTTTCAGCACTGTAACCAGAGCTGGAGATAAAACTCCGTCTAAAACTGATATATTAAAACTAAAAGGTTAAAAATGAGCTATTTAAAGGTTAAAAAATCAGCTACCAAACTAAAGCCTCAAGGTAAAATAAACTTTTGCTAAAAATTTAAAAATCCTGTCCACTGCTCTTGGGTCATCTGCCAGGACCTCGGCAAGAGAGGCCGGCATGCCCATAGTTGACCAAATGTGTGCCAGGTGACCACACTCCAGCAACATATGACGAACTGACTGTGCCTCCCCACAAAGTGCACAGTCAGGAGCAGGTTTGCGTTTAAAAAGGTAACTGCGAGTAAAACTACAGTGGCCAAGTCGTAGCCGAGTTAATACTACTACCTCCTCCCGGCGGGATAAATAAGAGGATGTTACCCAGTTGACAGGGAGGTCCTTCACCTCTCTCAGCTTATTACCACGGAGAGCCGACCACTCCGCATGTCAATCCGAAAATACGACTCTCCGTATAACCACCCTAAAATTTTCTGCTGTTGAACTGGTAATGGTAACACTGGGCTCTGTGACTGCAGATTTCACTGCCAAATCCGCCGATTCATTCCCTGGCAAGACAACGTGTCCAGGAATCCATGCGCACTCCACATTAAAACCAGAAGCTTGCAAAATGAGGAGAACGTCCTGAATGCGCTGTACCAAAGGATGGTAATTGTGCAGCTCACGAATGTTCTGAAGGGCACAAAGGGAGTCACTAAGAATAAGGCAGTCACCTAATTTACGACGGCGAATAATACAGAAGGGCTTGATAAATAGCAAATAGCTCGGCAGAATAAATAAATGTGCTACTAGGCAAACCGTAAGTAGAAGTTGCGGTGTCAGTGATAAAGGCACATCCAGCACCATCGGGTCACTTACTGCCATCGGTGTAAATACAAATACTGCCACTGTATTTTGATAAAAATTCTAAAAAAACAACTACGAGTACTATAAAACGGCGTAGCAGATTTCCCGTAAACCGTCATCCCGAGATCGACATGAGAGGTAGCATGTAACCAAGGAGGGTACATATTCTTCCTCTTGGAAAACAGCCTAGGCATGTCAATAACGTGCTGCCGAAGAAGCTCACGGAAACGAAAACCTGTAGGCCTGGGACTCAGAGAGTGGTGGCAATATCGTTCGTGCAGCTCGGGAGAGAAAAACGCGCGAAAAGTTGGATGCCCAGGCATGCACTTAAGCCCACAGCTATAATTAGCGAGCAGGACATCAAGCCGACATTGCAGAGGAGGTTCTCCCGGTTCGGAGAGGCTAACAACCGGGCTCGTTGGAAAATCTCCAACGGCCACACGGATGCCCTGATTATAGACTGTGTCTAATCTTTTGGGTACAGATGGTCGGACTGAATAATAACCAATGCTGCCATAGTAAAACTTCGTATCAGTGCATGATAAAGACGGAGTAACACTGTCCGATCCGCAACCCAAGATTTCCCACTTAGTATCCATAAAAGATTTAGAGAACGGTCACACCGCGCTTCAAGCTGTGCTATATGTGGGGTCCAACAAAGTTTCCGATTGAAGATCAACCCTAGGAATCTCGCCTCATCTGCGAAAGGAAGTAAATCTGGCCCGAGTTGTAATGCCACCAAGGCCGCCAGAAGTTAACGCACACTGTCTTCTCAGCGGAGAAACGAAAGCCGTGTTTTGAGCTTCAATCATAGAGATTGTCCAAACATCGCTGGAGACGGCGTTCCAAAAATGGTGTACGCCGAGAAGTTCAGAAGATGGCAAAGTCGTCCACGAATAAACAGGAAGAGACACCTGGAGGAACACATTGCAATATGGAATTTATCGCTATAGCAAACACCATGACGCTGAGTACCGAGCCCTGCGGTACTCCGTTCTCTTGAACAAAAACTCTTGAAAAAACCAAGCCGACTATTACTCGAAAAATGCGATCCCGCATGAACTCCTGAATGAACAATGGTAGGCGTCCGAGAATATTCCAGCTGTGGAGAGAACGCAATAACCCCGCTCACCAACAGGTGTCACAGGCCTCCTGGAGGTCAAAAATATCCCAATTGAGGGGCTGTTCTTAAGAAACCTGTCAATGATCTGAGTCGACAGCGAGACAAGGTGATCAGTTGCTCAACGACGTCTCTGAAAGCCACGCTGGATCCTAGTCAGAAGGTTATGGGATTCCAGCCACCACACCAACCGTCCATTAATCATGCGTTCCATAACCTTGCACATGCAACTGGTGAGGGAAATAGGACGGTAACTGGAAGGAAGATGGCGGTCCTTTTCAGGTTTAAGAATGGGTAGGATGGAGGCCTCACGCCACTTGTCTGGAAAAATGGCGTCAATCCAGACACGATTATAGACCTCGAGTAGGAAAGCATTACCATCAGGAGAGAAATGTTGCTACATTTGAACGTGAATACCGTCTGGTCCTGGTGCAGAGTGTTGCGAAGCTCAGAGTGCATTGTCTAGCTCTGCCATGGTGAAAAGGCGATTATAATCTTCAAGGTTTCCAGAACGAAAGGAGAATCCTTGAGATTCCACCTGAGCCTTAACTGTGAGAAAGTCAGGGGAATAGTTGTCTGAGCTATACACCAGAGTTAATGCACTGCCTAAAGGTTTGCCACGTCAAACGTATCAACAACGGCTCCGGCAGGTGTTTTGAGACCGGCGATGAGCACATTTGAGTCGATTTTCCGGTCTCACGCATTAACTTATCCCATACGACAGAGGAAGGTGTATGTCGGTTAAAAGATGCTACAAATTTACTCCAAGATGTCTTCTTGCTATCCTTAATAATTCGACTAGATTTGGCGCGCAGCTTTTTATAGTGTATTACATTTTCCAGAGTAGGGAACGCTGCAAAGACCTGAGAGTACGTCTGCGAGCACGAATGGCCTCCCGGCATTCGTCTGTCCACCAAGGGACAGGAAAGCGACGGGTATGTCCAGTCTACCGCGAAATAGAAAGCTCAGCAGCGGATAGAATTGTCTCGGTGAGATGTTGGACTAGAATATCCACCGAATCCTGCTCGTTGTGATGGAAAAAGGTTAAGCTGGAATAAAGATTCCAGTTTGCTGGTCTAGACGTCATCTAGATAAATGAATGGAACATATATCCTGTGCTAAAATCAATAAGAATAGGAAAGTGGTCGCTTGAATGCAAGTCAGAGTTGATATTCCATTGCAAAGAAACCGCCAATTGTGCAGAACAGACGGCTATATCCAAGTGAAAAAAGCTATTGAAGGCGTCAGAAAGGAATATAAGTTCAGGAGGCTTAGATGAATATGATCCAAAAAAATCGGCAATCAGTTAACCTCTCACACAAGCCTTAGGGGAGCCCCAAAGGAGGTGGTAGGCATTCACGTCCCCAACCTACAGAAGAGGTGTTGGGTGCTGGCAGACTAGGTCATCCAAATCAGTGCGCGAGAGGCTATCAGACGGAGGTGTGTGTGTGTGTATATATATATGTGTGTGTGTATGTGTGTGTGCAAATTGTGAAGCTAATGTAGGGTAGCTGAATCCGTACGGCAATGGATTGTATGTTAGATTGAATGGCTACAGATGCAGCGAAGATATCATCTCTGACAAGAATCATGGTGCCCCCATGTGCAGGAATTCCGGCCGCCGGTTATACATCACACCGGACATAAGAGTACTGCCGGATATTAAGCTGGTCATGGGGACGGAGCTTGGTCTCTTGCAAGCATACAACCAAAGGTTGGTGTAGCAACAAGTCCAGCTCTGGTCGACGTGATCTAATGCCGCGTATGCTCCACTGCAGGATAGTCGTGGTTTATAGTATGGGATAATATTTAAATAGAAAGGCGTTTCTGCATATTCGGCTTTACTGGTCGGTTTAGTTTATTTTTCTTTGCCGTCCGACTAACACTTTTTTCAGGAGCACGATCCTGCCGCTTACGCACGGCCGTCTGGCAGTGAGGGCAAAATAATCCTGTTCCATCTCCTCCACGGGGGAGGACCTCTTACCAATAGAAATTTCGGTTCGAGCGCTTCGAACCGATTAGAGGTACTGATCGGCGGAGATAGCGGTCGCCGATCTATGCTCCCCCCCCCCCCCAGAAGATTCCTCAGAAGAGGATCTTCGTGGAGAGTAGCGTGGACTCTTTCTTCCCATGAATGCTTTGGGACAGGACTTGACATTATCTTTCAGGAAGTCGGTTCTTACATAACTAGTCCGCAAATTTTTGGCAGGTGCAGAATGCCCTACGTGGGTACTGGTTGTATTGTCTTAGGTCGACGGTTTGAGTGATCTCAATTCGGTGGCGGATTTAGCATATGGTAACGCTGATGTTGAAGTCTTTGATAATGGTCTGGCTAAAATAATCTTATCTGCGATGGTCTAGTTTGCGATTTCCCGACGCGGTACCGGTTTAGCGGTGACAGAGCTACAGGTACCGGAGCTCGGGATGGAAAGTTGGCGGAGACGCAGGAGCTTACGGATTTCTGAGAAGGAAACCTTCTCTCTCACCCGTATCTCCTGGATCGCTCTCTTCTCCATAAAATGGGGGCAATTACGAGAACTAGATGGATGTTCCCCGCTGCAATTCACACAAGATGGAGTGGTAGTACAAGCTCCATCGTGTGATGCCTCTCCACAGATAGCACATGTAGAATGACCAGCACATAATTCATTAGTATGCCCAAATCGCTGGCATTTGTAACATCGGAGAGAATTCGGAATATAGGGCCTAACCTCGATGGTTTCATACCCTGCCTTAATACTTTGAGGACATGCACCCGATCAAAGGTAAGGAACAGCGTACGGGTAGGCACCAGTTCACCATTAACTTTACGTTGAACCCTGTAGACAGACTGGTGTGCCAGATCCTCTTGAAGCTCCTCGTTTTCAAACCGTCCAAATCACGGGTGGTGATAACGCCGCGCGAGGAGTTCAAGGTCATGTGCTACTCAACCTTAACGGGATAGCTGCCTAGCACTATAGCCTTCATTAATTTTCCTGCCTGGGAGCCCGTAAATGCTTCTACCATGAGGATACCACTACGAGTTTTAATACATGAATGAACCGGACCAGCAATCTTATCTAGACCCTGTTGTAAATTTGCGACCTTCCTCTGTCCGAGTGATGACCACTGCACTGAACTACTACTTTTCCCACAACTGGTTTATCTTTTGTTTTGGTTGCCATAAAAGATGGTCTGAATTTCATCCCCCAGTGCTGCCCACCCACCATGGAGCCCAACAACGGGGATATAGCAGGCACGCCGTCCCACTCACCCTGGAGTTCGGTGTAGTACCTAGTCCTGGGCGATTGACCTAGGGGTGGGTTAGTCCCTAGCCTCCCGTTTAGGCGAAGCAGAAACCAAAGTGGTGTATTAAGCTGTGCATCCTCCCCAGTTATTGAAAGTCAGAAGCCTTCAACCAACCAGGATAGCCCTTTCCACTGACACGGATCTCCATGCACGGCCTTCGCGTGGGTGGGTATTTTAACCTTTAACCTACTGACTCCCTCACCACTTAGAGGTTATCCACTGAGGGAGTCAAAGGTGGCTCGGGACCCCGGTTGAGCAGGCGATGTGAAGATGTGCACGGAGGCAGAGATATGGCTCATGAACCTATTGTGCTAGTAGGGTTCATATGTGCGATCTCAAAAGCCACAGTCTTCGCAAATGCTTGGCCACACATAGCCGTGTGTTTTGGTCGTTGCGTTTGCTTCTAGATGTAAGAGGCAGTACAATGGCTGAAATACTGCCACCAGGAAGGGACCAAGACATTTGGTTGAGGCTATCAGGTAGCCAGATTGCAGTGGAGCTTCACTTGTAAGCCTGGGACTACTCTCTCTCTCTCTCTCTCTCTCTCTCTCTCTCTCTCTCTCTCACTCATTCTTTAGGTGGAATCTGGTTTCACCTGCTAAGAGGGCAGGTAGCTCTTGTTCTCCTGTTAAAGCTTAGTTGAATCCACCATTACCATGGCGTTGTCATGGCCGGGATGGTTGCGGACGTCCATTGTAAACGCCACGAAGTGCAGGAGGCTAAGCTATTATTGGTCTTTTTCTGAAAGACATAAAGCAATGACTTGTCCGTGAAGACATTGATATGCCAGCCTTCCAGAAGGCCATCAAAAAGGCTCATAATCTCGTATACTGCCAATAGCCTCCGGTGAAATGCATTATATAGCTTCAATATTAAGCTTAGCTTTTTGGAAATAACAGCTATTAGTTGCCTGAAGTATCCGGTCTGCTGCTGCAAAGCACCTCCCAGGATAGAAAGGGAGCAGCAAATCAACAAGTACAAGAAAAACGGATGGATTCGAGTGGGATAACAGCACGGCATTCAATAGGCCTTCTTTATTGTCTCAAAGGCTCCCAACAGATCTGGATGCAAGAAAATAGTACGCAAGCTCGAATATTTGGGCTCCTAATCAGCACATTCTGACACGCCAAAGGAGCACTTCTTGGGGGTAATCGGCGGCACATGTTCCTCCACAGCCTGGAATAGACACAAATACGGTTAGATATTCCTACGCCGATCTAGAAATGGATCAGATATTCCTATGCCAATCAGATATGGGAAACAGAAAGGCAGGTCCTATAGTATATCGTCCATGAAGGTTGGAAGGTCTGCTCAGAGTTGCGGAGACCGAAGAACATGAATAGCAACTCGAGAGCCCTAAAGGTGTGATAATGACCGTCTTCAGAACATCCTCTGTGTGAATGGGTATCTGATTATTAGGGAACGGATTTTTGCGTGCTAAAAGCTTATGTTTGTTTATTTTTAAGAATTAAAAATTCAGAAAATGTTTGCTAAAAGGTCCAAAATATTTACTAAAGGATAGTTTTTTTTCAGTTTCCTTAATAGAAGGAGTTGTAAAAATAGCTATTTTAACAACTCGACAATAATTGAATTAATGATATGATATGTTGGAAATCTTTGGAGCTACAGTGCACAACACATGCCTTCTCTAAATTTTATTGTCCATTAGCAATCTCTGCCCACTTACAAGGATCTATGTCCGGTACTGGAAGAATGATCATTTTACGTTACATGATGTCACTCTCTAAATTTCATAAGGAGCATATCAGTAGCTCTTGCACTCACAATTACTACTTGATGGACGTTTACAATTTGGGCAACTTGTCACATTTAAAACCTGTATTTCTTTAAACCACTGATTTGAATTTGTTTTTAAGGTTTGCATTTTTAAGCCTTGCGTGAGTAGATTTTCATTTCTAAATCAACAATTTTGTTAATACTTTCCTTCAAGAGATTAGTTGCTGTTCCTATTTTTTTAACAGAATAGAACAGGAAGCTCAAATTAGCAACAACATACGTCATATCATTTCTTAAACAACTCTTACTTGGCAGATTTTGAACAGTTTCTATTGCTGAAGCATTGTCTCTATCGAGTTCATCCATAACTGATTTAAAACCACTAAAGTGTTCCGATAGTACGCTGCTATAAGCCAAGGATTCTAGCGAGTAACAACAATTGGTGTTGGTGGTAATGTGACATTAGGGTTTTTGCTCCTAAATAGGCTAATTCTTTTTTGGGCTTTAACCAACGCCTTCTCAACATTGGATACCATGTGTCTGCATTGGGAACAGGGGCCGAATAGCTCTGCATAGCCTTGTAGTGCATGCAATCGCAAGTCACTGTATCGTTTTCTGACAGTTGATGCTAAGTGCTTCTGCAACTTTCTTCATGTAGACGCTGCTTCGGGCAGTAAAATGAGCATTTCATCGTACTTAAAACCATTTGTTCATTATATGTGCATAGTTTCGTTGAAGAACTTAGCAACATTAATGTGATTTGCTGCCAAAATGTATTTGAAACGAACGATTAGAAATGTTGTCGTTTTTTTAACACTGATCGCTACATTTCCCATTTTTCTTCCCTTTGAGTGTTGGGTTTCATCAACATACATCCATATTTTCTCGTTTTCGCATACAACCCAGAATTGTTCATACTGTTTCTTCATGGCACTCTGGAAGATAGCGTTTCCTTATAGTAGCTTCATTTGGAGAATCAAAGTTCGCGAACTTCACGAGAAAAGATTTAACCTCTGGATTCTTCACTTTAAGAAGAGGAACATTGCCAACACAACGGAATAAAATTCACTACACTTGAAAGGTCCTGAATATGAGCTGGAGTGTCTGCTTCACTTACAGCCACCTGCTTCATAGAAGAACGAGAAGACACCAAGATACGTTTTTTGTCGGGTAAATGTTGCGGTAACTGGGAGAATTGATTGGCATTTATAGACCTTCCATAAGACTCAAATTATAGCATTTTTCCATCTGTAATTAATGTATCTGAGTGTTCTTTAACACACTGCTACAATCAAAAGCTTTCATCACTTTTTACCCTCAGAATTGATACCCAAAGCCCCAACTTCAGTCTAAAACAATAGTATAAACCGAAAAATAGATGGTAATTGATACTTCGCCAACATCTATCCACAGATATTGAAAGCAGCAAGACCGACGGCATCCCAACTCCTTTCGAAGAAAGCAGTATGGTGTATAAGGCATGAGAACTTTAAGACTGAGGCACAGATGGCGGGAAAACAGCCAGACTGGATGGCACATTAGCATCTGCATAGTACGAAGCGAAAGTGCTATGGGTACGTGAAAAAGCACGAGGAACACTATTGCACATCACATACAGATCAACGAATATCATGAACAAAACCATCGCGATATGAAAAATAGTTAAAGCGACGTTAAACAAATAGATTTAATCATAACCATGTAAAAATACCTTTGGAATTAATTTTAACTTGGAAGCTTTTATTTAATTCTGAATATATTAATGCCTCCCTCCTTGAGGCCACGTACCTAGTTTTAAGCACACTGCGAAAACCCTCACTTGAATTTTAAACCGCATTTTATATTCATCTATGTATAGTAGATATATATAATCACCTGTCTGAAGAATGGATCAGACGACCACGAGTAGAAGCTTGCGTTAACACAAATAGATAAGTGGTATTATGTCATCATTCCCTTTACATGCGCTGTACAGTACGACAATGGAATCAACAGTTGAGTGTTTTACTCGCAGTGGACGGGTTCGAATCAAGTAAAAATTTTAACACCGCCGCGTGGTCATACACTCACAAAGTATAAAGTTAATATTAAACTACAGTTTTGTAAATAAAAGAAACGTAAATGCCTAATTATTCCATTAAATAGTGCTGTAAAATGACTAACAGCAATAGGGAAAAGTGAACGAACTGTGGATAATATAGTGAACAAGTTTCAAACTTTAAAGCGTACAACAGAAAAACTTTCAACGCCTGTTAAACATTGCCCACATCCAAAAAGGTTCCAAATCGACGAGGTTGAAAATTGTGTTGTGCGCAGAACTTTTCTTGGGTTTTACGAACAGAGAAGAGAAATTCCTACAGTACGTGAACTCATGAATGCTATTAAAGAAAAGATTCCATTGAAGGTAAGGACAACTTCTGAAGGATACTTAAGGACATGGAATATCGATTTCGCAAGTGCAAAAATATGCGTCGTGCTTTGGTGGAGCGACCCGATATAATTGCACATCGTGCTGCATATCTGAGAACGTTGGGACGAAATGTAAAGGGGGGCATAACGACCTGTTGTATATATTAATGAGACATGAGTCCATAAACATTATACGCTGAAAAGGTGTTGGCAGCACAATGAAACTGAAGATGTGCAAGTTGTTCATGCTAGTGTTGAAATGGGATGCATTGAAGGTGCAGAATTAATATACGACTCAAAATTCAAGTCAAAGGACTCTTCATGTGGTAAAGAATGCTCCGAATTACAATAAATGGTTAAACGAGTATCTGATTCCAAATATATAATATGGGTGATTTGTTCTTTAGATAATATAACCTATCACATAGTCCAAAAGAGTAAAGTACCATCTACCGAAATTCAAATATCACTTCCTGGTTTAAAAAAATGCCACTTCTGCAGTACTCACATGCGACTAAAGTAGGATTATTGGAAATGGTTGCATAAAATAAGCCTCAGCCCATATTCACGGTGCACAAAATTCTACAAGAGTATGGTACTACTCTCTACGGTTGCCACCTTACCACTGCAACCTGAACTCCATCGAACTCCTTTGGAATTTGATGAAGAAAAAGTATCATCTAAAACTCTTAAGTTCTATTTAATTGTTGATATTGAAGCAAATGATTGCACAGGAATAAAGGAAATTATCATAAGCAAAGTGCTGCCAATCCCAAAACGCATAGAGGACAAATATTGGCATCGTGATGAGATAATGGAAGAGGAAATTGAAAGAATTGTAATAAACTTATGTTCTGACAATAGTGATAAAGAATGCGCTGAAGACCTGGAGTACAAAAAAAGAAGGTGGAAGCAGTACCGATACAGCAGATAAATGCAATTCAACAGATACAGCCGATAAAAGTCTGCCTTCTATATCGGGGATTCAACCACATGCGGATTAAGGATGTTTCATTAGCGATAAAGGAAACAGTAAGTTTAACCTACTGTGGATAGGTTAGTTTATTCCTATTTACGTACGCTGTTGGCCAGGCTTTACTGCACTATATTCGCGCCTACTCTGACCGCTCTATACAGTGCCATGCTACACCAGCAACCTCCCCTAATAACTCTGCACTCTTTCATTATACAGGTAGTATATATATTGTAGTTTAACGTCCTTTAACCTGGTTGGTCATATCGGACGATGAACGAAATTGATGAAATGATACTCAAATGATCTCGGGGTCCATGGATCTTAAAGTTACTCGGCATTCGTCTTCTCAGGATAAGGGAAAACCCCGAAAAAAAACCTTAGCCGGGTAACTCACCCTAAGCGAGTTTCGAACTCACGACCTTTCGAATGTGAGGCGGACACGCTACCACCACACTACTGTTGATGAATTATTAAATCATTACACTAACACTTACTGCTTTGGCTGCTAACTTGCATGCATATTTCAGATACAAGTTAAACGTGACAAAAAAGAAAGAGAGAGAGAGAGAGAGAGAAAATATATAAAATTAAAGAGAAAAAATGCTGTTTAAAATTGACTGATCAACTGCACAAATATGATCCAATTTCGCACAATTTAGCCAGGAAATTGACCATGTTTTTCCAATTCCTCTGGTCAGCCGGCAGATACCAACGTACCAATCTTCTTCTAGTAGGACTAAAACACGTTTACTTTCTCTACAAGTGCTATGTACATAGTGTATAGAGAAGGCGTTGTATTGCACCCAAAAATTCGATACGGAGATTTCACCGGAAATACGTTTTGGGACCTTCTGAATAAAAAAAGCAAAAATGTCCGCGTGTATGTATGTATGTATGTATGTATGTATGTATGTATGTATGTATGTATGTATGTATGTATGTATGTATGTATGTATGTATGTATGTATGTATGTATGTATGTATGTATGTATGTATGTATGTATGTATGTATGTATGTATGTATGTATGTATGTATGTATGTATGTATGTATGTATGTATGTATGTATGTATGTATGTATGTATGTATGTATGTATGTATGTATGTATGTATGTATGTATGTATGTATGTATGTATGTATGTATGTATGTATGTATGTATGTATGTATGTATGTATGTATGTATGTATGTATGTATGTATGTATGTATGTATGTATGTATGTATGTATGTATGTATGTATGTATGTATGTATGTATGTATGTATGTATGTATGTATGTATGTATGTATGTATGTATGTATGTATGTATGTATGTATGTATGTATGTATGTATGTATGTATGTATGTATGTATGTATGTATGTATGTATGTATGTATGTATGTATGTATGTATGTATGTATGTATGTATGTATGTATGTATGTATGTATGTATGTATGTATGTATGTATGTATGTATGTATGTATGTATGTATGTATGTATGTATGTATGTATGTATGTATGTATGTATGTATGTATGTATGTATGTATGTATGTATGTATGTATGTATGTATGTATGTATGTATGTATGTATGTATGTATGTATGTATGTATGTATGTATGTATGTATGTATGTATGTATGTATGTATGTATGTATGTATGTATGTATGTATGTATGTATGTATGTATGTATGTATGTATGTATGTATGTATGTATGTATGTATGTATGTATGTATGTATGTATGTATGTATGTATGTATGTATGTATGTATGTATGTATGTATGTATGTATGTATGTATGTATGTATGTATGTATGTATGTATGTATGTATGTATGTATGTATGTATGTATGTATGTATGTATGTATGTATGTATGTATGTATGTATGTATGTATGTATGTATGTATGTATGTATGTATGTATGTATGTATGTATGTATGTATGTATGTATGTATGTATGTATGTATGTATGTATGTATGTATGTATGTATGTATGTATGTATGTATGTATGTATGTATGTATGTATGTATGTATGTATGTATGTATGTATGTATGTATGTATGTATGTATGTATGTATGTATGTATGTATGTATGTATGTATGTATGTATGTATGTATGTATGTATGTATGTATGTATGTATGTATGTATGTATGTATGTATGTATGTATGTATGTATGTATGTATGTATGTATGTATGTATGTATGTATGTATGTATGTATGTATGTATGTATGTATGTATGTATGTATGTATGTATGTATGTATGTATGTATGTATGTATGTATGTATGTATGTATGTATGTATGTATGTATGTATGTATGTATGTATGTATGTATGTATGTATGTATGTATGTATGTATGTATGTATGTATGTATGTATGTATGTATGTATGTATGTATGTATGTATGTATGTATGTATGTATGTATGTATGTATGTATGTATGTATGTATGTATGTATGTATGTATGTATGTATGTATGTATGTATGTATGTATGTATGTATGTATGTATGTATGTATGTATGTATGTATGTATGTATGTATGTATGTATGTATGTATGTATGTATGTATGTATGTATGTATGTATGTATGTATGTATGTATGTATGTATGTATGTATGTATGTATGTATGTATGTATGTATGTATGTATGTATGTATGTATGTATGTATGTATGTATGTATGTATGTATGTATGTATGTATGTATGTATGTATGTATGTATGTGGGGGGGTGCATAATTCAAAAACGAAAAGTCCGGTAAATACCAAACTTGATATTTAAGTATATGGAAGAAATTTCAACATTTTTTATTTTTTCAAAAATGGCTCTATGAGTTAGTTAAATTACCTATATTAAAGATATTTACACCACAAAAAAATGTATGTGTTGAATTTTGCGTAACTGCTAAACCGTAAGAGATACAAAAAAAACTTACCACACAAAAAAATGTAAAAACAATTAAAACACACAATTTATGTCAGTTCCCTAAATCCATTCTTAAAATTATGAACCGTTTCTCTATGAAGCGCACCTCTGAGATGTGTCTATGAATCGTCGTTCCACTTTTTTCGTGGAGTTGATCATTTTTGAGAGATTCCTTGTTACTGGTTTCATTTTAAAATACTTAAAATTTTTTTCATGCGGGGTCACGCAAAGAAACTGATTTCAATCCCATAGCAACCACATTTTGAAACATCTGACTATGAGATTAGTCTTATGTATTCCCTTATTTGCTTTCTATTTATAAGGAACTGAGTAATAAGACCGTTTCTGGTAATGTTTATGTCAACTAGCATGAAGTAATAGAAGAATAAACTAATTAACAATAATTTATTACAGAGATTTAGAGGTCATGAGAAACTTTTAGTTTATTAGCTGGTTCTCTCACTGTGCACATTGCGCCAAAATATATACTAACTCTTCATCTAAAACACATAATGGGCAGATTATCCTGCCAGAATAGTCTGCCATTTTCTGTGTCCTCCAAACTCCCAGCCCAGACTATGCCATTCCCAATTTGTCCTTTCTTCGTAAGCGTACTAAATAAGCAATGGGAATAAAGTACTAAATAAGGTAAGACGAACAGCTGTATTCCAATTAAAATAATCGATATTTCACCATAAATGCATTTGTCGTATAAAGAATTTAAGGAAAAAAGTTCCCGTTTCCAACATAAATTATCTAAAATCGAAACCAATATAAATATACACCAAAAGTGCTATTTAGGTTCAGCATCTATCAAAGAAACAAAGACTCTCAAGAAAATCCGCCAACTCAAAATTAAACTTCACAGTAAAACATTTTCAGCTTCCCCCCTCCCAACAAAATGTACCATATGTTTGGGAATCACTATAACAAGACATTTTCTGAAGTTCTAGGAATAGTCTGTGAAGCTCTCTTCTTTGGCAGAAATTTTCTATAATTTTCATTAAGTCATAACAAATAGATAAAGCTTTCTACATATGTAACCAATTTATAACTATTTAAAACAAACAATACATTTTTGTAACCTCAGCCATTATCGAGATATGTATTCTGAATTGTCAAATATATGTCGGATGTTTCTCGTAATGTGATAGGAAGAGCATGGAATTTCTATGTCGGTCTGGGCAGCTCAGTTGGTTAGGCGCTGGCCTTCTGAACTCAAGGTTGCGGAATCAAACTCCAGGCCGATAATTTTAAATGTGGTTAAAAGAGACAGTCCCTGTCAGTAGATTTACTGACATGCTAAAGAACTCCTGTAGGACGAAATTACAGCAATGGTGAAGCTGATATGATCCTGGCAATGCACAGCATCTTTAAAAGCTAAATAAAAAAATGGAATTTCTGTGCCAACATATAACGATCAACTTTTTAAACATCTGACTATCGACTGATTCCCTTTATCCCCTTAACCTTCAGAAACAAGTGTAATCAAACTAATTCTACAAACGTTCTATGAAGTAAATAGAATAATAAGTTGTTCTAAGGAAACTTCTTAGAAACTATACAAAAATAAACGGTGATAGGTAGAAAAAATTGTATATGTTCCATTCACATGACTTTCTCTACATGTCTGCAAAAAAGTATTGTTAAAAAGCTTATGCTTCTATTTACTTCATGCTAATCGAGAAAAAATAGCAGAAATAGTCTTATTACTTTCTTCCTTGTAAGTAGAAGCGAAATAAGAAAGTACCATAGCTCAAAGTGATAGTCAAAAGCTGGTTGCTATGTGACAAGTTCCTTTGTTTGTATGGATAGGAGTTGGCAAATTCCTGTATGAGAAAACTTAAAGTTTTTCAAAGCTGAAAACAAAAACAAGGAATGTCTAAAAAAAAATGACCAATTCCACGAAAAAAATGCATATAACAAATTGTATGTTTACATTTTTGTGTGGCAAGTTTTTGTCCATCTCTTACGGTTTAGCAGTTATGCAAAATTCCGTAAATGTGATCCAGAATAAAATAGTTTTCAGAGGCTCTTCCTAGAAATTTCAAGATATACATTTGATTTTACTTATACACATTTATTTTAATCAAAATCGTTAGAGGCATTTTTAAGAAATTCAAAGTTTTCGAAAAAAAATTCCATGTAAAGGGTAGTTGGGAATGGGGGATTTTCTTGAAAATCTTCGTGTCGCATCCTTGCAAGATATCAATCTTAAATACCAAGTTTGGTATTTAACGGTCTTTTCGTTTTGTCCACAGACACACACACAGACCTTTTTCTGAAAATTCTTTTTTTGGATTCAGGGGAATATGTATTTCCAGTGAAATCTCTGTATCAATTTTTTTGGGTCTTCTCTATACACAATGTACAAAGTACGTATAGAGAAAGTAAAAATGATGCGAGTACAGCATATTAATTTGTTTTCGAAAAACTATATAAAATGGTGTTCTAGTAATTTTATTGAACTATTACGAAAGCTTTAGGTAGTAAATAATAAAAATCTGTTTTGTTACATTCACACGAATTTCACTTCCTATTCTGCAACATATTATTCTTATAAAAACTGTATTACTTTTTCTAGCCCGTATGTACAATGAACATCGTGGATAAAGAAGGTATCGTATTCCACCGAAAAATTCAATGTCGAAATTTCAGCGGAAATATATGATTTAAGGTCACCTGAATCCCGAAAAGGCACTTTTAGGAAAAGGTCCGAGTGTGTGTAGAACTGGCCGTTTCTGAGATATTGCTTGTTATTGGTTTCAGTTTTAAAATACTTATATTTTTCTAAAATATACAAAGCGAACTGAACTTCAATTGTTTCACATAGCGACGAGCTTTTAAATATTTGTTAATCACTTTAGGCTAATGTATCTCCTTATTTACCTTCTACTTAAAACGAAGCAAATAAGACCAATTATGCTAATATTTATCTCGATTAGCATTATGTAGATAAAAGAATAATCTTTGCAAGGATAGTTTGTATTTAGTATCTACAGCTAGAGAAAGTTATGTGAATGGAGCATATCCAATTTTTTTCTATTGCTTAACGTATATCGATATAAACATTTACGTAAATTATGTTTATTATATACTTCCTTATAAATAGGTGGAAATAGGAAATACAGTAGACTAAAGCGATAGTAAAATCTTTCAAGAGCTGGTCGTTATATGATGTATTGATGTTCCGTTCTCTTTGCTTGACCAAGAAAAAGAAAAATAAGTGACGACTTTCCGTTTAAGAAATATGTAAGGTATTTTAAAATTGAGACTAATAACTAGATATACTTGGGAAAGCGTTAATTACAAGAAAAATGTATGAGTATTTGTCATAAATTACGTGCTTTAAACAGATCTACAGCTTGGTGAAGTTTGATTTTTTCTCATGTAGGAAATTATATTGTGCAAAGTTTAAGATTAGTCAGTCTATGATGTTCTCTAAATTAGCTTCCGGATTTCGCACACCTACAGGTCCATCTTCAGCGTGATTATCAAGCAAAATTGCGAGTAATATACTTACGTGTGTATAAATAATAATTCTCTTAATAATTTTACACTCACTTTTAACTGTTTTATGTTTTAACAAATAATTTTTTTTCTATCTCATATGGTAATCAGTTATGCCTAAAGTCCTTCACAATGAAGAGGATTTCAGAGGTTATTCCCAGAAAATGCAATACTTTCATTTGACATAAAAATACCTCGAAGACACGGTATTATAATCGAAATGTTTAGTCTTTTTTGATAGAATTAAAAATTTTAAAAATCTTTCACGAAAATGGTAGTTTGGTGTAGCTGATTTTATTAAACACCCTTGTGTCGCATTCTTGGAAAATAATGAACTTAAGTATCAAGTTTAGTATTTAACCAACTTTTCCTTCTTGAAACAAATAAATTGAGTTTTTTTATGAACGTTTTTTAGCTGCTACGGTTCTTAACGTCCCATTCTATTTTGGGCTTCATTTTGCTCTGCGGCCACTTCATCAGGTTTGAAGTTCTTTTACGTGTCTTAAATCTATGACATGAGACCAAAGGCTTTACTTCCCTTCCGAAGGAAGCCATGCTAAGGATTTTTGCACCTGTAAAAAACCATCATTCTCAGTCGATGGTTTGGGAACATGAGGCTAATATGTATCCCTAAGCCACGGAGGACGACTCTTTGCTCTTGACTACACTGTACACAGACACACACACCTAAAAATGTATGTTTTGTATTCAGGGAACTTCAAAACAGGTAAGATTTCGATATCCAATTTATGGGGAGAGTATAAAACCTTCTTTACCTACCACGTACATTGTATGTGCCTGGTAGAGAAGGTAAATATCCCATGCCCACAGGTTTGTTTATTACTTTTTAATTTAATTAAGCATTTACTATTTTAAATTTTAAGGACCCAAACTAATAAACAAAGCATGATGCACTGCAATGAAGATGTGTTTAATATAACTATACTTATGTGGTCAAAAAAAGGGCATAAAAACAAAAGGGAGCTCATACAATCACTTGTTAAGTTCCCTCAGTTTATGTTCAATTAGATGCAGTGCGGCTACGGTATACGAAATACTTAGAAAGCCCAAAGATATACAAAGAAGAAGAATATCAACTGTACTCCCCAAAAACAAAAATCTGATGTGTTCTATTCACATGAGTTTCTTTATCCATTCTACAAACAAACTATTCTTACAAAAGAGATGATTTTATCCAAATATGCAAATCGAGATAAAACTTAACAGGAATGGTATTACTACTTAATTCATTGTAAACAGAAGGAAGTTCGGTTCACTTTGCAAGGACAGCAGTAAACAAAGCAAGATGCAAGGAAAGGTAGTCCCGTTTGAGAAAAGTTGCTAGTTTAAACTTGAAACCAATAACAAGGAATATCTTGAACACGGTCAACTCTATAACAAAAATGTATATGATATAAATTGTATGTTTTATCCAGACCTACATGTTTGGAAAGTAAATTTTTGTCTATTTCTTACGGTTTGCCAGTTATGCAAAATGCAGAAAAATTCATCCAAAACGACAAATATTCAAAAGCTATTACCAGAAAATTCAAGATATAGATTTTATTTGTGTTATAAATATCTATAGTATACGGTATTTTAATCAAAATCATTAGGACCATTTTTGAGAAAATCAACATTTAGAACATTTTTTCCATGTTAAGGGTGGGGGTGGAGGTATTTTCTTGACAAAAACATACTACACAAATAATGTAGATCTCGATCAAACATACACTTGGGAAGTCCTCATACGTTTCATATTTCTTTTGTAATACTCCTGTGAATAGAAAGAGTATCGAATTTCAATGACAATCGCTTAGCGACAACTTTTAAAATATTTGACTGTTTGTTTTAGCCAAATATTACCCCTTATTTCCCTCCTACTTATAAGGATCTAAGTAACAAGACTATTTCTGCTTGTGGTTATTTTGATTAGCATGCTGTAGGTAAAGTAATAATCTTTTGTAATAATAGTTTGTTTGCAGAACAGATAGAAAAAGTCATGAATGGGATACAATACATTTTTAGTAATGGTGCCCACAAACACATGCACAGAGACACACAAACGCGCGTGCGATTCTAAAGACTCTAGTATTCAGGGGTCCTCAAAACACACATTACCGTGAAATCTTGGTATCAAGTTATGGGTTGATGTTTGGTGTCTCGTGCGTATGTACAGTGTCCATTACAGAGAAAGTAAAAACTCTTTCTTGGTGTTTTAATTGGTGCAGAGCTATTAAAGCAACCGGTTTAGTGATTGAAAGAAACGGTTAGGAAAAAGTCGAAAGGGTAAAATGTCTTTGATAACTGTTGGGAGAAGAATTCGCTCATTAATAAGAAACCAAATTGTTTCATAATATAATAATAATACTGTGATTTAAAAATGTACATAAACTGCAATATCTACATGCTTTGCACCAATATTTATTCAAATTGTGCATACGATTCCGTTTATTTGCTTACCCCAAGATTCACCAGAAGTTTGAAATTAGAAAAAACTAAGCGACCTAGTTCCTTCTTCCTGCCTTTACATATCCTCTAAGGTTATCTCAAGTTGGTTAAGCCCTGAAGCTAGACACGAAACGTACGAGTATGTTCGGGCAAGGTTAACTTCGCCACACTGTAGGAACTGAATCGGAAATTTTGCTTTCACCTTTAAAGTGAGGGAATCTCAAAGTTTCCGGGTTAAATTTGGTCCACATTAAAGCAGACACTAATTCTCTTATCAGTGATAGGTTCTCCGCCATTCTTTAATTTCGTTTTCTTTTTCAGCTAATTGCAATTTAGATAATTTGGTTGCAGATAGCACCCATTTTACAGCTGTGATGTTTAAAAAATATGATGTGTTCCATTTACATGGTTTTCTCTACAACTCTGAAACAAATTATTGTTGAAAAGGTTATTCTTCTATATATGTTTCATACTAATCGGAATAAACATTAGCAGAAATTGTCTTATTATTTGCTTCCTTGTAGAAGGGAAATAAGGGAGTACACTAGACTAAAGCGATAGTCTACTCTTTTAAAAGCCGGTTACTATGTGATTGAAATCCATTTGCAAGACCAGGAGTTGGCAAACTCCCATATGAGAAAAGTTTTAAATATTTTAAAACTAAAACCAACAAGTAATATCTCGAATATGTTCAATTACACGACAGAAATGTATATGACATTGTGTGTTTTAACAAAGTGTAAATTTGTTATGTTATAAGTTTTTGTTAATCTGTTACAGTTTACCGGCTATGCATTTTTCAGCAAAATTTATTCAGAATGAAGTGATCGTCAGAGACTATTTTCAGAAAGTTCAAAATATATACTTTATTTGTCGTGGAAATATCTTTTACATACGGTATTTCAATCAAAATCATTTGAGTCACTTTTGCTAAAATCAATCGTTTTTAATTATTCCTATATAAAGCGTAGTTTGGGCTGGGGAAATTGTGATAATTTTCGTGTCGTATTCCTGGAAAATACTAAATTTAAATACCAAATTTGGTATTTAACGGTCTTTGTTTTTGAGCTATGCTCAAAATACACACATCTTCTGGCCTTTTTCTTAAAACGAAATTTTAATATGCAGGGGTTTCAAAATATGCATTTCTAGTAAAATCTCGGATTCGAATTTTTGGATGAAATGCAATACCTTCTCTATACACTTTGTGTGTATAGAAGGTAAAAATCTATGCCAAAAATAATTTAATTATTACGATTTTATGGACTTCACTGAATTTAACACTAAAACTGCTTAGTTCTTGAATTTAATAAGATATTTTCCACTAGGTTTTTATTATATCACCGAAGTTGCTAACTTGTGAGTATTACTAAATAATGGTTAAACAGAAAGAACAATAATACTAACTCCAAGTAACTGTAGGTTAGTTAATCTGGTGTTAATTAGTAGTTTGGGATGGTTAACGCACTTTTGTGAGCGAATTTCCGCAATCTAGATGGAAACTTTTAGCATTATATCTTCAAAATAAATATCCAGTTGTAATTTTTATTTTCTCTACCTCGTACAATATATATAATAGAGAAATTATTGTATTTCGCTCAAAATTTTTATTTCGAAATGCTACCGGAAATATAGGTTTGAATAGGTATAAAAATACATTTTGGAAAAAGGTCCCTGTGTGGCCTGTATGTGTGCATAAAAATAAGCGAAAAGTCTACAAAATTTCAAACTTAGATTTTTCATCTTTCAAGGATGCAACACGAAGATTCCCATAAAGATCCTCCGGCTATTCTTTACATGGAACAAGTTTAGAAGATCTTGATTTTGTTAAAATGGCTCTGACGATTTTGATTAAAATTAAAATGCCATACATTTAAGATATTTATTACCCTTAAAATGTAGCAAAAGCCATTAAATAATTAATTAACCATATACCTAATAACTTTTACTGCAGTATTACGTAATGCTGAAATTTAAATCATGAGAACTAACTAGAATCTCGGCAGGGAACAAAGGTTCCACATCAGCTCACCCCTAAAGGATAACTGCCTGTCACAAGAAGAATTAAGTCCTTACCGCTTTCATTGCCTAAAGAATAGATAGAGCGCACTGCTGTGTTCAAAGGAGCAACAAAATAAATGGAAAATACAGAGAAAAAAAAATGCCGCATTTTCTTTGGTAGGGGTACATAGAAGTCTTTAGCAGTTTGAATATAAGATAATGTCATGATTTGCTTCAAACTATGGAAATGGCAGAATAATTAAAAGTAAATGTAACATTATTAGTAATAATAATATATAGGTTTTATATCTTTCATGGCTTTACGTAACTGAATTGAATTACATTGTTTTAAGTTTGATTTACATGGCCTATTACGCTTAGTAGAACTCTTAAAGAAATGTTAAAAACAAACGTTTTATCAGTAATATGAGTTCATCTAAATATATTTTTAACATTCAGGGAATTTAATGATTACTTTCTCTATAAAGCATTGCATTCCACCCAAAAATTCGAAACTGAGATTCATCGGAATTACACGTTTTAGAGTCCCCTGGATCCAAATAAAACATTTTTACATTCTCTGCAAGATACATAGTACGAATGTAGGTATTACTCTCCACTCAAAAATTAGAGACCGGGATTTTACTGGAAATACGCCTTTTAGGGTCCCGTGAATCCAAAACAGCATGTTAGATAAAGGTCCGTGTCTGATGTTGTGTGTGAGGGGGGCATAGCTCAAAAATGAAAAATTTGTTAAATACCAAATTTGCTATTTAAGTTTTGTGTTTCCCAAAGATGTGACGAGTATTTTCAAGAAAATCCCTACACCCCAAACTATCTTTATAGGGGAAAATATTCATAAATGTTGATTTTCTCGATATTGGAATAATAATTTTGCTTAAAATACAATATATAGAACATACATAATAAATATAAATATAATGCATGTATTAAATTTTCAGGAAAAAGCTTCTGAGTCCTTTCTGAATGGATTTTCCATAACTAAGTACGTTGTAAGAAAGACAAAAACTTACTATACCACACAAAAAAGTAGATCTCGTCAAAACAGCTAACTTATGTCTTAAAAATGTTTCTTCTGAGGTATTCCTTGTTATTGTTATACTTTTCTCAAACAGGAAGTTGTCCATGTTTCTTTTGTTTTTACTCCTGGTCATGCAAAGAAGTAAATTTCAATGACAATCGCATAGCGACAGCTTTTAAAACATTTGACTATCGCTTTAGCCTCACATATTTCCTTAGGCATTTCTCTCTACTTATAAGAAAGCAAGTAATAAGACTATCCTACTAATGGCATTTCGATTAACATGAAGTAGGAAAAAAATATTTTGTAAGAAGTTTGTTTGCAGAGCAAGCAAAGAAAGTCACGTTAATAAAGCAGGTCAGATTTTTATAAAAACGTCCGTCTGTCTTTGAATACTATAACTCAAAACCAAAAGTAGGCAAAGTATCAGATTTAGTATTTAAGTTTACTATCTTCCAAGAATTCTGTACAAAGATTATGAGGAAAATCCCTCCACCACAAATTACCCGTTACACGGAACATGTTTCGAAAATTTTGATTTCATTAAAAATAGCTCTAACGGTTTTGATTAAAATCCGTATATTAAAAATATTTACATGATAAATAAAATGTTTATCTTGAATTCTCTGGAAAAGTTTCTCAAGACCCCTTTATTCTGGATGAATTTTGCTGAATTTTACATAACTGGTAAACCGTAAGAGATAAACAAAAACTTGATATACACAAACTGTAAATTTCGGTAAAACACAGTTTATATCATCTACATTTTTTTTCGTGGAGTTGACCATTTTTAGCTACTCCTTGTTATTGGCTTCAGTTTAAAATACTTCAATTTTTCTCATACGGTAATTTTTAAACTCCTGGCCATGCAAAGAAACACATTTTAAAAACATAGCAACCGGCTTTTTAAAGATATAACTAGTGTATTCTCTTATTTACCTTCTGCTGACAAGAAAGAAATTAATAAGATCATTTCTGTTACTGTTTATCTCGATTAGCATGAAGTATATAAAAGAATAAGAGTTTTAGCAATAATTTGTTACAGAGATGTATAGAAAGTCATGTGAAATGAACTCAACACTTTTTTTCAATACTTAGCTTCAATAGACAGTGATATAGCAACTGTCTTTTAAGAGAATGTTAAATAAGTATTTTATTGTATATACTTTGTAAAAATGGCAGGAGCTATATTATCATAATAGATACAATAATTATCACTCATGGTTTGAAGCATACATTTGCGAACATAACACACAAGCTCAAAACCAGTCTTCACATTGCCTATCCAAATTAGTACTGTATATGCGGATTAAATGTTAAATAAAATAAGAAAAGGTTGCTTGGAAACTAATAGACTATTTTATGTGCTATTGTACTTTAATAGTAACGCAAAATGTTTTCCTTCATTAGCAGTTTTCATTGAAATTGAACATACTATATTAAAGAAAGGAGAATGGCATTGCAGCATTGATATAGTAAGGGCTAACGTGTGGTTTCATTTGATCACTGTTATCGGTAGCAGCAGTTTGACCAATGTACACAGGCAGTCACTTCTCATGGAATTGTAAAGATGTGTCTGCATGGCACATACGCTGCCATTGGTTACAAGGGGAACGCCATTGGATAAACACTAAATAAGTTCTGATGTTCCGCGTCTTCTAAAACGTGAGCTGAGTCCCACTCCACGTGGAGTCGAAGTGTAGCCGACTCATAACAGATACGCCTGGCTATAAGAGGAACGATAGTGGAAAAATAATAAATAGGATTGCTGCTGCCACCTGCTATCCTGTCAGGACAGTAGCGATTTCTGAAACGGGAGCAGGGTTGGCTTGGTCTTTTCAGACGTTAACGAGGGTTTAGCACAAACTATACTGACATCAACCTGCCGAAAAAGGTGTTTGATGTGCCTGCTCTCTTCAGAAAGCAATATGATAAATGGTCCATTGCTATTTTCGAGAAAGGTACGTTACATTAAAATGGGGAAATATTAAATATAAGTAAAGCAATCCCATTGAAATTTAACTGGTGTACGCTCCCCCTAGGAACTATTCTCATTCCGGCAGCCAGCAGAGAGGTTAGTAGAGAGTCACAATGAGCATCATTTTTCCTGCCATGCTGCACCGAGTACCATCGCCGACACGTCCAACCCTTAAAGATACCAACGGGATGAATGATAATTGAAATGACAATGGGAACGATATGGAGGGACAGGAAATTCGGGGATGGAAAGAAACCTAGCCTTGCTTGGTTTTGCACCTATTACGAAATGTGTAATGAAATTATTTATGCAAACATGTCTATAACTTTAATTTGCTTAGTTTATATTCATAAACAATAACTAATTAAAACAATATTATTAACTTCAGATTACGTCGAGTTAAACGATAAATAAATGCTTAAACTTTATTTGTGAAACTAAAATCCACTGCACTAATCTACCATACTAGAATTACTTAGTAATACAAGTTAAATCATTAATTAACTTTAAATAGATAGCAGAATAACCTTTAGCAAGAAGAGTTTGCAAAAGGTGTAATTGAAAAATAAATGCCACTGTATTTATATTATTCGTTTAGACTATTAATCTGTGAGTATTATCACTTCAATTATTCATGAATTTTAAGCATGCATACATTCGACTGTTATTTGTATTTCTGTTTTCTGGGAAGTAAAGAGAATCATGCTAATTAAAGAAAAATTACCTCTCCAACCATGAAAAGAAATGGAACCTCTTGATTTAGGAGTAGCCCATTCCCCACCGGACCGCTGAGACAGTCTCACATATCCGCTTTACTAAAGAATCATTTAAAGATACAGAAGCCCATGCACAGTTTTGCCTCTGTTTGCGGTATTTTCCCCTCTCATATCCTTGACTATGTGTTAAATCCGTGTGAGAAATTTCTGGTTCCCTTTCCCAAGTGCAAAAGCTCTACATCTCTCAACTGCTTTTGCCGAGTGCCAAGTTTATTCGTGTGTAACAAACATTTCTGATTCTGTCAACTTTTAAGCCTGCCTACCTTGAGACATATTTCCTAAACATACTTGAATGATTTCGTCTCCATAATATCCTCTAAAATATTTATTTATATCTGTAAGATCCCTTCTTCTTTTGGAAATACGGATACGAATAGCAAAGCTCGTTAAGGTATGAACTCGAGAATGGGAAGTCTGCAGTTTTAAACCCGACAGGACCGTCCTTCCGAATGGAGGAGGATTGGCACTGATGCTTCCTATGGTTTGTTGCCTAGAGCGTTAGGTGTGGATTTCTCTGTTGATCCGGCTTTCGCCTTTGGCTCCATTGAGTTGGTTGTCTTTCAGGTAACGAAAGCATAAGTGTCAGGGGAAATATCTTGACCTTAGGGTCGTGTAAACAAGTAAGAGTCCGATAAAAGGCATACCGTTTGACTGTTTTCCATTTATTCCTACACAAGAGGTGACAACTTGTGCTACACTCAACACGCTTCCCCCCTTCCCAGTAAACAAGATATATGCTGCGGTTACTACGCCTAATTCTTCTTCTTTTTCTTCTGGTATTTTCCCTCCTGTAATGATGGACTTGCAAGCCAGCGGCTGGGGTCAGATGAGCACAAAGTAGTCAACATGGGTAATCGGTAGATACTTCATCTAAGAGTGAGAAAGAAGACGAAAGGAAATTACGTGATTATAGAGCAGGTGGTGGAATGAATGACAGAGAAAACCGGAGACAACCCTCAAGGTGCTACTTTATTCACTGAAAATTCTACATGCCGTTATCTAGAATCCAACATGAGCCATCTTGGTGAGAGGCGAGCGGTCTAACCATTGGCCCAAAGCGTCACCCGCGTCAAGCTATCATAGGGTATCCGATGGCCATTTTGGATAAATTAGCATTTTAGCAAGACCTCATAAATTAAATTGGCATAAACATGGTTTTAGGGCTCCGACAAGCAGTTCACAAGGAGCCCTTTCTTCTGAGCTACAATTGCAGCACGACGCACTCTGGATCCACGCTTAGTGAAGGGGCAAAGCAATACTCCAAAGTGTTTTACTTCCAGAAGATCAGAATGTACCAGATGAGTTCTGTGAAACTAAGGTATTCCTTGGGTTCTCCCCATAGCCCCTTTTCCAAGTGTTCTCGTTAATTCTCTGAGGAGTACTAAGAGTACTATGTGTCCTCGCACACTTTGGTGTAGTAATTATAGCACGTCTCTTGCATCCCCTGCACCTTCAACTCCTACACCCTCTCTCTTTTTGCATGCGCATGACACCTTTACTCTGAACCTAATACCCCCTTAAAATGCGCAGCAACAGGGGTAACTCTCCCACAAGGGTGTTTGTAATATTAAGATTATTATATTTACTGTCGTCTATTTGTAGTACAGATAATTATTAAATATTTATACGCCCCTAAACTGTGTTTAGTGTGTTGAGTCACCAGCGCATGCGAGTGAATTTCACGGACTTCTCCCAACGTCTGAAGTGCAAATGCAGCAAATTTTCGTCTTAGTCATGTGAGAAAAACGATTAGGGTGAAGATTTTGCTTCCGCGAACCTTAATCCTTCTGGCTAGGATTTCCTACTGTTCTACGCTCATTTGCAAGAAGGCTTGGACTGGGTCCCTAACCACTTGATTTATCTCTTTCAGTTATTCACTGTGATACTGTTATGTTATTTAATGATTTCATTAAAGTTACAATGCAAAATTCGATTTACCCCATTAGAAAATCTTATGATCATTCACTTCTAGTGTCAGTTTTTATGCTTGAACTGTAATATTACTCGATTAATCAGTATACACTGTCTGTCACCATAAATTCTGGCGATCTTTTATTATTGCTTTTGGTAGCATTTTACTCTCAGACCTGAGACTTTTAACTGTCTCTACACGTATTATGTACATAGTGTAAAGAGGAGGTATTGTTTTCCACCAAAAAATTCGCTACCGTGATTTCACCGAAAATGTGAGCTTTGAGGTCCCCATAGTAAAAGGTCCGTGTGAGTCTGTGGACAACTTAGCTTAAAAATTAAAAGTTCGTTAAATACCAAACCTGGTATTTAACTTTAATATCTTCCAAGGATGCGACACGAAGATTGTCAAGAAAATCTCCGCCCCCCCCCAAACTACCCTTTACATGGAGAATTAATTTAAAATGTTGTTCTTCTCAAAAATGGCTCTAATGATTTTGATTAAAATGCCGAATGTTACACATATTTACATTGCAAATAAAATGTATATCTTGAATTTTCTGGGAATAGATTCTGAAGATCAGTTCATTCTGAATTAGTTTTGCTGAATTTTGCATAAGCAGTAAACCGTAAGAAATATACAAAAATGCATTACACAAAAAATGTAATTTCGTTGAAACACACAACTGTCATACATACATTTCTGTTGTTGAGTTACCGTTTCTAAGATATTCCTTGTTATTTGTTTTAGTTTTAAACTACGTAACTTTTGTCAAACGGAGTTCCCTTTCCCGTCATCTCCCTTTTATTTAGTGCTGGTCTTGCAAAGCAAATCGAGCTTCGATTGTTCATAAAGTGACCAGCTTTTAAAAGATTTGATTGTCGCTTTAGCCTAGTGTATTCCCATATTTTCACTCTACTTACAAGGAATGAAGTAGCAAGACCATTTCTGCTAATGCTTATGCTTAGCATGATGTAGATAAAAGAATACTATTGTATAAGAATAGTTTGCTTGCAGAACGGATAAAGAAATGCATGTGAATGGAACACATCTGATTTTGCAGCTTCTTGGTTTTAGAATTTTATCGTTCTCTTTAACCTTTCGTGAAAAGTTAAATGTCATTATTTTCTCATGTTTATAGTATAGAAATGCCAGGGTTGTACAGTTTTCGATCTACCCCTACTTAAACTACCTGTTAACTTAGGCAAAACGCACGTAATTTTGTCCTGGAATGAGGAAAGAGTGTTTTATTTGTCCGACCCCCCCCCTCCCATATTCAGCAGTGCGGTCTGGAACTAACTGTTCCTGATGTGGCTCAGGATATGAAATCTTACCAGATGCTGTGGGCGACCTCCAGTTCGATAGCTCCTTAGATTGGTTCTTTTACTGGTCAGGCTTGATTTAAGATTTGTTTTCAGGGGCTGGTACCACAAATAAGCCTTTGTGTGAATAATACAATAGATAAAATAGAAAATGTTAATGTTTATTGTTTCTTGATACTTTTCTAAGAAAGCAGCTCGTCATTTGCTATTCTTGCAGCACAAGTATTGTTCTCAGATAACGACGTGAGACCCTGAATGTTATTGCGACTGTAACTGCGAAAGAAGTATGAAGGAATCAGGAATTCTCGACATGACTGCAAACAAACAAGACTGCCCAGAACTGACTGACTTTGTTTTCGTTTTTTTTTTTTTTTTTTTTTTTTTTTTTTTAGTGGAAAGAAAAAATCTACCTTAAGGACTAACCTGTGCTGGCAAGCCCGGAGTGTCCGGGTCTCCCAGAGGGGGCCTACCACTAAAAAACCCCTCCACCGGTATTGGAAGGTGAGGATGCTGCGGTACCGCTGTTGCACCCGCGCAGTCTAGGGTGAAGGTGAACTGGCCCACTGTGCGGCCGCCAGGTGAGAGGGTTCTGCCAGCAGACCGGCTTGACCGAGGCCCAGCCGGCCCCCGTAGCGGAGTATAGCTGAGGAATTGAGGAAATTGTAGGTGGTTAGGATTTGTTGGTGAAAATGGGATTGATAGTGCAGGGAGAGCTGCCACTCTCTCCCTGTGGTGATGATGTCGGTACTACCGGTTCTTCCTTCCCCTGGGGGCCGGACCAGTAGCGATGTAGGTGAGGATGTCAGAGGTGAGTCCTTTCTGAATGTCGTGTAGTTGCTTGGAGATGGATTGATGTAGTTGATGCTGCAGCTCTCGGACACCCACGACCGAAGCCTCAAGAGACCCCAGCCGCGAGCTCCGGACGTCGCTGTCCTTGGCAGGTGGATGGACGAAGTGGCTCTCTATGCGTCCCAGCTGGCACTGGGCAGACGCAAGCACCTCGCCATTGTCACCTGCAACTCGTTCTGAATCCTGGTGCTTGGCCTCCAATGCCGCGAATCGTTCATTGGTTACCCTCTGAAGTTCCTCGAGGTGGAGGCCCAGTTGGTGTGTAGCCGCCAGGATGGCGGCGATGTGCTGCTGGATGGAGTCCACGGCGTCCTTCCGGAAGGTGTCCATCGGTGAGGAGGAGTTGTCAGGTGTAGCGTTAGGTGAAGAGTTGATGGCGGTGATGGATGGTACTGCTGTGGCTGTTGTGGAGGTGGAGGTCTGCTCCGGGGATACAGGGGGCACTTGGCTTGCCCTGTGTAGTGCGAGTTCCCGGAGCAGGTAGCGCAGTAGCGGCGTCGACGGCGCAGATCATGGTTGGAGCAAGCGGCTGTGAGCGAGCTTGCCCCACAGTAGTGGCACCTAGGTGCGGCGTGGCAATCCTCCGAACGATGTCCGAAGGTGCAGCAGCGTCGGCAGGGGACCGGACGTTCACTTCTGCTAGCCTCGACACATAGCTGTGCCCTAACAGGGGCAGGCATGATATCAAGGCAGCTTCGGCTTCTGGCGCGGACCCCAGGAGAAGGCGGATCAGCGATGTGGGTCCCCGAGGTGAGGTAATGCGGTTGGCCTTCCATGCAGAGGGCCAAAGGCGGCGTGCGGCATCCAGAAGCGGGATGGGAGGTCCCTGGGGACCCCTATGATGACCACTGTATGCTGGCCATCATAGTGACTGCGTAGGAGTGGTGCCCGGCTCCAGCGGAGCCACATGCACGGCGGAGATTGAAGTTGAAGGACAGTTCCGTGCGTGGTTCCGGTGCGGCGGCGGAGAAGGCCGGACCGGTTCCTGGTTGGGTTCCGGCACGGCGGCGGAGGCTGTCGGCGGTTGGGGCCGGGGCGGTTCCCGATTGGGTTCCGGCACGGCGGCGGTGGCTGTCGGTGGATGAGGCCGGGCCAGTACCCGAGTGGGTTCCGGTACGGCGGCGACGGCTGTTGGCCGAAGAGCCACCTGCTCCAAGAGGGTAGATGGCGTGGCAGGACGCGGCGTAGGAACAGATGCCGGGAGCATCTCCGCACTCCGCTGCGAGGCGGTACGGCGGTATGCCAGCGCCCACTGACTGCGGCCCCGGTGGGTCCTCTCTGCTTGCAGTGCCATTAGCTCTTTTCTGCTGCAGGTGCGGTGGTGGGAGAAGCCTGCGTCGAAAGCTGCCTTCAGCGCTGGATCCATACTGGCTCCTCTATCCTATACTTCCACCCCTTTCAATATAACATATTTCTAACAAACTACAACTTACAATCGTGTTTGTTCTCTGGTGAGAAAACCCCAACACTCCCGGCTTAACGATCCCACGGTCGCCAGTACCGTTAACTTGTTCATTTATTTGTTGGAATTTTATTGTCTCTCAAACTGCAACAGGACCATTTGAACATGTCTGCCATATGTTACTACCTGCTTGCACTTAGAAACATTTCCTTGCCTTCGGCCGTTTTGTTGAAATACAACAGAAATACTCTTATACATTTGACTTCTAGACATTACTGTACTTTTCCTGGTACCAACATCACTTTCATGTTTACTTTTATATGGTTATTGAAATTATTATTAATTAGTATATGTCTAATTTGTGATTATTTTAAATTAATTATATGAAAATAATCAGTCTCAACGCATGCATCGAATAAACAAAATCTTATGTTATATGCATTACGAGTTAATGAAACACAAACTTTCTTGTAATATTTCATCCTATCTTAATATACGGCATATTTTAAGGAAACCCTTTAGTAGGGAGAATGTTTTCTTTCTTAATAATATTAAGGCATTTTGATGCATTTTTTTTTTTCTTCTTTTTCACAATTTTACAACGTTTAAGGTTTTAGTCTTCTTCCTAATTCGCATATTTTGACAGGTTTTTAGATGCTAGGCGTTTTAAACTTACTTTAATATAAATGTTTCACGTTTAAAATGTGTACACCCTTATAAGTTTTCAGTCCTTTTACTAGATAGCATACCGTTTCAAAGGATATTTTGTGAGGAGAGGGAGATAAAAGTATCAACCTCTAGGAGTGCGCATTATTAAACCCATGTCAATTATTAAAGGCGAAAAAATAGGGGAATAAATAATGAGTAAAAACCCTCTTGAGGTCATTTTTGAGCTTTTTTAAAAGCATACATTTTGAATTGTTTTAAGCAAAAGATTTTTAACACGGTAAATAATATTATTATTACTATGATTATTACCATAAAATATATAAATCTACTAAGCTGAAGCATTTGCAAATATCTTAAAATTATTAATAATGTGTTTTAAGTGTAATGGTAGAAATGATCCCAATGGAAATCTTCCGTATACTTTCCAAGTGGCGAAGTTTCATTTTTGCATTGTTAGTTTAGAGCATATAGTTAGGTAAAAAATCCAAGTTTAACATCAAGATAAGCTTCAGAAAATATGCGGTCTTTCAATAGCTAAACATTTAAACCGCTTAAATATTACAACATTTGAGATAGGAAAATAACAAAAACACATCGCAAACGATAGGATTTATAAGACAATGCTAAGATGTCCACAGCACTCTTGTTCAACTAACAGCATGCTAGTTTCGCTATCATGTACAGCATTTTGCAAATGTTATGGAATAATTGCAATATCTTGCAAGATGGAAGTATACATTTGAGTGTGGTTGTTGGGTGTCTCAGGAAAACCTGTTCTTTAAGATTACCCTGGAACCAAAATTTGGCCGGATAAGATCTGCAAATCGCCCCTAGTAATGACCTACGGTCACCAAATATCTGCCTAATTAATGATTTTGCCGAGGTGCACATATGGGGACGAGCACCATCGTGAATGAAGATTATGTTTTCCATTCCTAAGTAATTTTTCAGTCGCGTTAACATGCACAATTTCAGGCTTTGGAAGAAAATGACCCATAGACTTAAATCAAGTTCTTCATGATTTAAAAGTTACTGCATTACTGCTTCACTTCACAATTCATCATTGGCCCATATTTCTTCGAACAAGGCTACAATGGAACGATTCAACTCTGTGGTAGCATTCGGTCTCACATTCTAGAGATGACGAGTTCAAATCTCGGTTTGGGTGAGTCACCCGGACAAGTTTTTTACAGGATTTCCCTAATCCTGTCAAGTAACTCCTAAGCCCTATGTACCTCGGGTTCATTTAAGAATTGTTTCATAAATTTCATTCATCGTCCAATAAGAATTACCAGGCAAAAGGACAATAAACCATCCAAAACTTATTATTAATTATAATAAATAATAGTAATTATAATGCAATGAAACAGAATCTTACAGTTAACGGTCCGCTAGTACAGCAATTATATGTAGAACTTCGCCATCCCTAGACTCAAATTAAAATAGCTCTTGCTCCATAACCGTTATGATTATGAACAAGCTATACAACAGCAGACGATCCCAACGACGTTGACGTTGGCGGTAGCGCATAAGTTGTCTTACGAAAGAAAGTAGTTTTGCGGATATTTGTTGTGTATATGATGTACATAAATAAGTACAGCGTTCTAAGCTACAAACGAAGTAATGTGTAAATTAAAGTTTTTTTGCAATCCAGAACATGGATAACTTGAAGTATGCGATTCCTCGCTTGTGTATGTTACCTACTTCTGCCAAGGCCGCTAGATGACAGAATTAGCGCTTAAGAAACACACCTCATTAAGAAATGTTAACATTGCTATCATCTAGCGACTCTAATTTCTGCCACAGTGAGCTACCATCTGATGCAGTAACGTAAAGTTGTACTGAAGATAGGGAAACAGTGCGGTAGAAGCAGCTCCGTCATCAAGTAAGTGTATATATTTGGCACATAAGGCAATTACCTTAGCTCTAATCGTACATTGCGCAAAGGCTCCTAAAACGTGCACAGTTAATAAGGTGTTCTACCGTCCTGGGTGCCACACTTTAAAATTACGCGTTGAAACGCATAGACTAACTACCGTATATACATTACTTTTAATATCATTCAAAGAAAACTATCAATAAATCTAAAATGTGTCAAGTTAAAAAGTTCATGCACTCTTATGATCTTATTCTGGGTGTTTATCCGTGATTCCCGACGCGTCAATCCGGCAAGAATCACTGGTGAGCCTACATTGAAGCTTCGTCCTCCGTGGTCTAGAAGTAACATGCTATCCTCTGGTTCCCAAGGTCACGGGTTCAAACACTGCGGAGGGTGATGAATGTTTTTCGGGCGTAAAAATCCTTAGCATGTCTAAGGGTTGGCTTGGAGGGAAATTAAAGCCGTTGGTCCCATTTCGTAGATTTACGGCAAATAAAAGAACCGATAAAGAGGCCTCTAAACAAATTTAACAACTTTCACGCCCAATATAGAATGGGACGCTGAGAACCATGCAGTTAAACAGCACCCATAAATAAAGCTCAATTCATTGTACATCGAAGTCATAGCGCTCTATGCTGAAGAGTAGGCTATCCAAACATCTCACTGAAACCGCGATCTCTAGCTAGAAAGAGCGGTAATCGTTTGCGCAAAGAAAGCAACAACAGTGCTGTGTATGTGATTACTTTGCTACCTAATACAACCAGCCTGCCGAAGCCCCCTTCAGGCGCAATCTGTATATATAAATGAATCACCGAAATGTATGTACGCGTATCACTTCCGAACGAAAAGAAAATGGAAATGGCGTGTTATTTATGGACGCTCTTTAACTGCTGTGGTTCTCAGCGTCCCATTCTATACTGGGGGTGAAAGACCGCTTAATTTTGCTCAGAGACCTCTCTATCAGGCTTGAGGTTCTTTTACGTGCCGTAAATCTACGACACGGGACCAACATTCCGAACGACTGTACCAAATTGAAGAATTTTTTTTTTCTTTTTTTATTGTCACGACAAGGTTTGCGGAAAATAAAATGTTTAAAATAGTACGGAAGAAGTTTTAAAGTCTCATAATATGAATAATGACAGTGGCAAGGAAACGCATTTCGGTTAATAGCCGCCAGATGGCAGTGGTTATTTGTTAAATGCCCGTAGTACTGCGACACTCTCCCTCCCCATTCAATGTTAAGGTAACTCACCAATTTATCGAGTCAATGACATACGCAGCAAAGAAATTCAAATACATTTTATGTATTAACTGTCCTTTACTTACTCTAATCGTTTAAAACAAAGAAGCAAAGAAGCTTTCCTGGCGACGAACACCTAGAGTAAGTACTTATTTGCCGCTAGGTGGTCGTAGTAGTATTTTCCCTCCCCATTCAATGTTAATGTAACGCACCAGTTTATCGAGACAATGACGCAACGCAGCAGTGTAATTCAAATATGTTTTTATGTATTAACTGTCCTTTTCCTACTCATCGTTCAAAATAAAGAAACAAAGAAGATTTCCTACCGGCGAACACTAGAGTAAGTACCTATTTAGTTGCCGCTAGATGGTCATAGTACTGCTCAAATTTTTCCTCCCCATTCAATGCTAAGGAAATGCACCCGGTTATGGAGTAAATCACGCAAGATAACAGTGAAAATCAAATATATTTCTTATGTACTATCACGTTGTTTAAAAAAAGAAAAAAGTATTTTTGCTGTAATTCTTTAAAATGAACAAGTTATAAATTATGTACATAACCAATAACCCTTCTTGAAATTTGAAAATTGCGAAGAAATGACGGGACCCGGATGGTAAACTATTTTAGGTTAACTTCCTGTTGCAGAAGTTGGCTATTTGAGGTTATATGGTATATTAGCTAGCAAAAGGTGATTTCTCAGATCATGAAGATACCCCCGTTATCATCACACTGCAATTACAGTACTCTTAATACAATTGAGCAAGTAATATTTTGGGTTAAATGGATAAATTTAATACAGAAACTATCATCAAATAAAAAACCTATCACTTGCCCAACGAGATCTACTTGCTCTTTGATTATGTCATTTTTCGCCTTAGAAATTGCTGTTTTGACGTAGAAGAAAATGATGAAAGAGGTGGAAAACATTAGAAGTAAAGGAAAGAACCATGAATGTTACTTTGTGACTTTCTCCTTAATATAAATCATTACTTATTTCAGTGTTTACCCACCACACTATGAAAGCGCTCCCATTGTTATTATGCCAACGACATCCTTGCTTGCCCACGATGTTAATTGCATATGTCATCCTTTCCACACTACATTATGGATGCGCTGGCTTTGTCCTTTTCGCAATACCAACAATATATGCCACATTGCGGAGATCATTGTGCTATACAGATGCAACGGCATTATTAGACATTGGCAATGGGAAAATTCATGTTGATACTTCTACTGGCCTCATTTCGTTTCCACCAAATTTCTTTCACTTCACGTCAAAGGAAGAATTAATATCGAAAGTATTCCCAAATATTGGTGTAAATTACAAAAACTATGCTTGGATTAGCGAACGAGCCATTTTGGCAGCAAATAATAAGAATGTAGATGATTTGAACATAAAAAATCAGAATACATTTTATGGACAAATGTATTCAAGTCAATCGATTCCATTACAATCCAAATGAAGTCGTCTTAGCTAACTGAATTCCTAATTCCTTGGATTTTCCAGGATTCCGTCACCCAATTTTACAGCTCAAGGTTGACTTGATAGTAATTATGCTACACAATCTCAAACAGCCGAAATTGTTAAACGGAACAAGACTCGTTGTTAAAATCATTATAGTAGCTTAAGTCAAATTTTCATAACCATAGTAAAGTTCAAAGGCGAGGATGTGCTTATTCCAAGCATACCACTAATGCCAACCGGCTTTCCTTTTGAATTTAAGCGTGTTTAGTTTCCCGTGCGCCTTGCATTCGCAGTGATAATAAATCCCAAGGTCAGTCGTTAGAAATGTGTGAAATATAATTTGAATTGCCTGTTTTTCGCATGGACAGTTGTACGTTGCGTACTCCTAAGTTGGCAAACCATCGAAATTTGTACATTACAAGGCATTATAATAACGCATTGTCAAATTATTTAATTTTAATTTTATCTATTGCATGACCGTATTGAAAACAGAAGATTTTGTCTGTGATATTTTGTCACCAGAGGACACTACACAACCTCGCTTTCTCAGCGATGGCATCGATGACATTTCTTCCGCGGGAAATCACCAGATAGTAGCCGTCACTGATTATCTCACTTTATCTCTGAGAGTCCAATAGAACTACTACTACTGATAAAAGCAAATACCTAACAAAATGCATGTCAAACCGGAGTTTATAAATATATTTAATTAACGTTGCATAAACGTTATTTCGGAGGTATTTCCTTTGCGCTCAACATAAAAATACAAAATGTGCTTGTAAACATGAAAAGCCTATAATGGAGCATAGGGCTTTCCATAGCAACACTACTAACTAGAAAACTAGGGTCTCTGAGCCCGGAACGCAAATGTGTTTAAGCACGCATATTACAAAACTTACGATAGGACAATTATCAGGACGGCGTGTAACAAGCACCATGTTAAAGTATAAACTTGCTTCCTACGTGCCCAAACTGTCCGTTTAGCAAGTCCTACAGTAAACAACGGGTCGTTTTCTTCTACCGCAAGCCCAGGAACAACGACCATAACTAAAATGCTGATGTGCTCCACATGACCTCTACCTGTTTTGCAAATGAACTATCGTTAAAAAAGATTGTCCTATCTACTTCAGAGAAAACATTAGCAGAAATGATCTTATTATTCAGTTCCTTGTAAGAAGAAGCAAAATAAGGGAATGCTCTTTGCTAAAGCTAGTCAAATCTTTTAAAAGCTATTGATATGCGATTGGCATTCAAATTCAGTTCCCTTTGCATGATAAGGAGTACAGCAAAAGTAAAATTGACGACGTTTTCCTGTTTGATGAAAGTGTAAATATTTTAAAACTGAAACTAATAACAGGGAAGATCTTGGAAGTGCTTAACTCTATAAAAAATCTGATGAGTTCCCTTCACATGACTTTCTCTAATCTCTGCATAAAATTTTAGTTAAAAAGCTTATGCTTCTATTTACTTCAGGCTAATCGAGAAAAATTACCAGAAATAGTCTTATTATTTACTTCCTTGTAATTAGAAGCGAAATGAGGGAGTACCATAGGTTAAACTGATAGCCAAAAGCTGGTTGCAATGTAAGTAAAGTTCTTTTGTTTGTATGGACAGGAGTTAACACATTCCTGTATGAGAAAATTATGTTTTTCAAAGCTGAAACGAAAACCAGGAATATCTTAAAAATAATCAACTCCACAAAAAAATGTAAATGACATAAATTTTGTGTGTTATCGTGAGCTACATTTCCTGTGTAGTAAGTATTTGTCTATCCTTTACGGTTTAGCAGTTATCACAATTCTTAAAATTCATCCAGAATAAAGTAGTCTTCAGAGGCTATTTCCAGAAAATTGAGGATATACATTTTATTTGTCAGGTAAATATCTTTAGTATACGATATTTTAATCAAAATCGTTAAAGCCATTTTTTAGAAAATCAAAAATTTCGAAAAATGTTCCATGTAAAGGGTAGTTTGGGGTGGGGGATTTTCTTGAAAATCTTCGTGTCGCATCCTTGGAGGATACCAAACTTAAATACCAAGTTTGGGCTTTAACGGGCCTTTCGTTTTTGGGCTTGCTGCCCACAGACCCACATACATACACACAGACAGAGAGACAGACAGACGGACACAAATGAACATTTTTCTAAAAATGCTTTTTTTGGATTAAGGGAGTCTCAAAACATATATTTCCGGTGAAATCTCGGTGTCGAATTTTTGGGTGCAATACAATACCTTTTCTATACACTATGTACATAGTTCGTATAGAGAAATTGTGTGTCATAATGAGATATACATTTCTTTTGTAGTATGTTTTTGTCTATCTCTTACGGTTTTCGAGTTATACAAAAGTCATCCAGAATGAGCGATCTTTAAAGGCCATTTTCATAAAAGTCAAGATAAATATATCATTTTCCATAAACAATATCTTAATTATAGAGCATTTTAATTAGAAATGGTTAGAATCTTTTTTGAGAAAATATTTATAAATAATATATAGGTATATTTATATAATAATTATATTTTCTAGGAAATCGTGTCGCATTCGTGGAAAATGCTTAACTTAAATATCAAGTTTGTATTTAAGGGCTTTTCTTTTTTTGAGCTATGCTGATCACGGATACATACAATCACACGCGCGCGCATATACGGACTTTTTTCTAATTTTATTTATTTAGGAGACCTCAAAACATGTGTTACCGTTGAAATCTCGGGATCAAATATTTTGGTAGAGTAGTACACCTTCTCTACCTACTATATACATAGTGTGCACACGGAGAAAGTAAAGAAAATTAATGTGCTCCATTCGCATGACTTTCTTCACCTGTACTACAAACAAACTGTTCTTACAAATGATTACTTTTCTATCTACATTATGCTAATCATGTACATTGTGTGCACACGGAGAAAGTAAAAAAATAAAAAAAAAATAAAAAAAAAAAAACAAAAACAAAAAACGAATGTGTTCTTCGCATGACTTTCTTCACTGTAAAGAAACTATTCTTATAAAAGATTACCTTTCTATCTACATTATGCTAATCTGATAACGTTTAAGTAGAAAGGAAATAAGCGAATAAACTAGACTTGCAATATTCGAATCATTTAGAAGTTTGTGTGTGCTCGTATATGTGTATGTGTGTGAAACAATCAAAATAAAACAAAACAGAGATGGAACGAAATATGACTTCCGTTTGAGAAAACTTAAAGTAGTTTAAAATTGAAACCAATAACAAGAAATATCTCAGAAACGACTAACTCTACAAATAACGAATATGACATACTAACTAACTCCATGGCACGACAGCTCACGGGGAGCCTTGGCCTACCGCCCGGCCGCTGCGTCCCCCATCTCGATCCACTACAGACGTCATGGATGGGGTGCAGTATTGGAGGGTGAGACGTGGTCAGCGCCTCGAGCCCCTCCCGGCCGGTTAATGCGGTCCTCACGACCTGGAGCCGCTACTTCTCCATCAAGTAGCTTCTCAATTGGCCCCCCAGGGACCTCACGAGGCTGAGTGCACCCCGGCCCAGGTCTCCCAGCGGGGGAAAAATCCCCACGCCGGTACTGGGGATCGAACCCAGGTCTCCCGCTTGGTAGGCAGCTGCGCTACCACCGCGCTAAGGAGACGACCGAATATGACATACACTGTGTATTTATTTTTGAGTACTAACATTTTTCTCCATCTCTTTTGCAGTTTACCAATTATGCAAAGGTCATTTACAATGAAAAGACTACAAAGGCAGCTGCTTTCAGATAATTCAAGATATGAATTACATTATAATAAAACATCTTAAACATATATATATATATATATATATGTTAATCAAATTGTTGAAGCTGATTTTTTGGAAAATCAAAATGTTCGAGCATCCATCAATGTAAAGGGTAGTTTGCGTTCGAGCATTTTCTTGAAATCTTCGTGTCTCATCATTAAAAATACTGAACTTAAATATCAAATTTGGTATTGCACTACTTTCTGTTTTTGGACTATGCTGTTCACAGACACACACGCAAGGACACAAAGACTACTTTTTTTGATTTAAAATATGTACTTCTGGTAAAATCTCGTTTTCGAGTTTTGGGTGGAATACCATACCTTCTCTACTACTATGTGCATTTTCCATTGATAGTGAAAGTAAAATAACACATAAAAGTCTAAGCCCATGCTCAACAATAACTGTAAAATAGGATCCTTAGTCAAACGTCAAAAGGAGTTGAGTTTTCAACAGACTACCGGGTTTGAACTAACGTGACCGAGACCCGGGTTTGTTAAATGAATTCCGTTTAAATATGTTTAACCTGTAATTACACGCAGGTTTAGCAAAATAAGTAAATGAGAGAATTGGAGGGTTTTGTAGTGTGATTAGTTCTGAAATGGAATCAACTGCAAGCACACGTGCAGAGTGCAAATCAAAAACAGAAAAACTGGACACCCCAAACTAGCTTTCATATGGAAAATTATCTTTTACATGCAACAGTTTTTTAAATATTCGATTTTCTAAAAAATGACTAACGATTTTGATTAAAACTCCGCATATTAAAGATGGTTACAAGGCAAACAAAATGTACCTACATCCTGAATTTCTTCTGAATGACTTGTGTACTAGTAAACCATAGGAAACAGGCAAAAACAAATGACACAAAAATGTATACCTCTTTAAAATACACAATTTGTGGCATATAGTTTTTTTATTTATTGTATTTTATTTATTTATTTTTTATTTTATTTATTTATTGTTCATTTTATTTATTTATTTATTTTTACTTTGTAGAGCTAGCCATTTCAGAAATATTCTCTGATATTTGTTTAAATGTTAAAATACTGAAACGTTTTCAACGGGAAGTCTTCGGTGTTTGGTTTTCTCTTGATCACAACAATCGCTTTAAAAGATTCGCCTGCCGCTTTAGCCTGCTGTCCATCTGTTCCTAGAAGCACAGTTTTTGTTTTACTCCATCCCCACGTGCACAAGCGTATGTGACAGACGACAGTGTCACCTTCGCCCATGACTTACGCCATATTACATTTAAAACAAGTTTTATGAACAAGAGTTGCTTACTAGTAGGTTTTGATTCAATAAATAAACTTTCTCTCGTAAATGATGTTGAAAATACATTAAGAACATAATATCAAAGTGAATACATGCAAACGAAGACTAGAATTTAAAGCACTCTTATCCGGTTGTCACAGCTTCTCTTCTTCCTTCTTTACATGTGTGATGTCAAGCTGCCACATTTCTGCCGTCACCAGAGCCAACCTCGTCTAAAAGCTGATGCACCTCTTTCAGTTTTAAAGTTTTATTGTTTCCAAAGCGCAATATCATCCCTATCTACAATTGTGTTGACATTACTTCGTTTGATAAAATGAAAACCCAAATTTTAAAAGTAATGTACGGAAGCTCGCGCGTTTAAAATCTGTAAAATGACGACTTAGCACTTTGTTTAAAATGAATCAACAAAATCCCCTGCTAGTCTTAAACCCGCTTTAGTTCTCTTCCTCTTTTTAAATGTGTTTTAACACTATCAGTTTCTTTAAATTCTTTGCGAACGTGAACAACACTCGCTTCTGACACGCCGGTATATTCTGCTGTTATTTTTACCAGTTCATTTACTAAAATATACTGATTGTGTTCCTTTAACTTGTGAAACCATTAAAAATAATCTGCTTCTCGCCGCTCTTTTAACAGTTTACTCTTAGAGTGCTTTTTATATCCGTGATCACTCACTTTTAGCACGCCGCCATATTCCTCACTGACATTTTGTTTGCTAATGTAACCGTTATTTTCTTCTGAAAGATATATTTGCTTTGCCCAAACAGCTGAATGCTACAATTAAACTTATCTATTACCGTAGATTACATGCAATAATATTAAGAAAAAGGGGACCTAGTTTTCTCTCCTGAAATTGAGTGTTTGGTTTTCAAACCAATGAGAGCATTCACAGCGGTCACATGCGAGGAGCTATCCTCGGAATTACTCCTAAAAGTGTGCCCCTTAGGGCGTTTGGATTATAATGTATTCTCTTATTTCCCTTCTATTTAAGATGAACTAAGTAATAAGACCAATTTTTGAAACGTTTAACTTGATTGGCATTATGATCTTTTCTAAGAATGTTTTGCAGGATAGATAGACAAAGTCATGAGAACGAACACATCAGACTTTTTTCCCTCACTTGAGACTATGTAACCACATAGCACGTTGGTGTAGTAAAAAATTTGTCTCGATAGACTTGTGCATGAGTTTTCCTTGCTTCAACTCTGTGGGATGGCTCAGGCGATAATATCTCTGGTCCCGGGTTGGATTCCCATCAATGGCTCCCTTATGATGGTTTTTCTTTGTGGTTTCTCCGATCGGCAGGCAAATACTGGGCTGGTTCATCCTCTACTACAACTTCTCTGCTCCATTTTGTGTTTCCCTCACTTCCTTGTCATCTGCTTCAGGGTGGAAGGTGTAACGGGTTCAGCTGCTTCCATAACTTTCGCCTCGCCCGCCTGGGTAGTGTGGTGGTAGCGTGTCTGCCTCACATTCAACAAGTCGTGAGTTCGAATCTCACTTAGTGTGAGTTTTTAAGGATAAGGTTTTATTTCGGGGTTTACCCTTATCCTGAAAAGACGAATGTTGTGTAACTTTAAGCTACATGGACTCCGAGATCATTCGAGCACGATTTCCCCAACTTCATTCATCGTCCGATATGACCAACCAAGTTAAAGGACGTTAAACTTTCGCCTCAGGCATTTGTTTGTGATGTCGGCGAACTAGCAAATGAGAACTAATGCCCCTTTTGCACTACAGCCTCCATGCTTTTAACGCGGGCTGCAGTAAGACACGTTCCCCACTCAACCTCGATACAAAATACGTTTGACTAGATATCCTCGTCTCAATCCAGGATTTGATTCTTCCAAGTCTAACAGTCATCATAGTCTAAACAAGTATCTAAGTGACTGGATGTCCACAGGAAGGGATATTTTTTTTAATTAAACACGTCCAACTTTCTAGGAAGAATGTTGTATTCAACTTTCCTTACATTTGCAATAATATGACATTCACTAGTGCGTCAACCACGTAAGAGTAAGAATTAACATTGCATTTGCATATATATTTTCCCCAAATAACACCATCACCACACATTAAATAATAAAAGGTATTAACAAATAAAAGGTATTAACAAATAAAAGGTATTAACAAATAAAATGTATTAACAAATAAAAGGTATTAACAAATAAAAGGTATTAACAAATAAAAGGTATTAACAATGGGTAACTATATCCGGAATCGTTTACACAATAACATTCAACTTTTTCGTAAAAAGGGGAAAACATTAACTTTCTACTACACTTGTGAATTTTACTCTGAATGCACCACTTTCTTGCTCGAGCACCAGAGTTTTGGCAGAATGTACTTCATAAATTGATATAAAACAATATTTCTTTATATATGACCGACAATATGCCATGAATTACTCGGACTCACGCACTGCACTACCACTGCACTTCTCCTGCAAGACTTAGCCACGGACTTTAAACAGAAACATTTACTTCCTACCTTGTATTCAGTAGCTATCCAAAAACCTCATCTAACTCGGAAATCCATGTCGAACTCGTACCTTTTCCCCAACACGGCGGCTGCAGAGGATTCACACCCCTACCAGGGATAATTCCGTGTGGAGGAACCACTCGTTCTGCTCCTATAAGATTCCATCCATACAGCACCGAATGCCATCGAACAAGAATGAATGCCGCTATATTTCACAGCATTCCGACGAACAGCAATTAACACGTCCAGGCAGACTAACATCAAACTGATTATGCTTAAACCATCAGCAACGGGCCTTCAAAAACTTGTCCTTTGTACCGGCCACATGACACAAAAGAAGAAATACTTCTTTCCTTCCCAATCGAGAATATAATTTTCTCGTTGATGATCTAGACTACTTACACATTTGCGTAAACGAGCATTTTCGAAGGACATTACATTTACGTAATTCCAGTGCCGTATATATTTTTGCTGAAGAGTTACTGTCAATGGCTGCCTCACCACGTCCCTGAACCGCATACAGCGGGTTGCATCACGTCAGCGTTAACTCATCGCTGACCCAATCGTAGCTCTGCTACTCACGTAATGAATGCTGACTGACTCGGTCAGTTCCAAAACCAGTCTCAGAAGCAGAATGAGAATCCGTATTAGGCGTTCCGTCTTTCTTCCGATTGTCTCGGGTTTGCCAACCTTTGGGTACTACCAAACTGGCAGCTTTCGGACCTCCCAAAATTATCTGCTACCGCGCCATCTGTTGTAGGAAACTTATCCTCAACATTTCCTGCAACGTTACAAAGGATCAGGTGACTGTGTGGCGGGTTATGGCTGGGCGGTGTTTGCGCTTTGTAAAGTTTTCTTCCTGGCTTTTTGCGGGACTCCCCGCACAGGACCTACCTCAGGTTTCTCTGAGTAAAGCGTTCCTTCAGGGGCTTGTTGGAGTTTGCCGGGCAATGTCGGATGCAGAATATCAGGTAAAAACAAAAAGGGTAGGAAGCCCACTAGAAGTGCTTAGCCCCGATTGTGAAAGCCCCTACCATCATCAGAGCTTTACCTTTATCTTGTTTCTTCACACAGGTAATAATTTAACTGCAACAATTTGATTGGCCAGATTACCGAGGTTATCTGTTCTCTAAAAATATTTTCTCCCATAATTTTGAAACATTAATTTATTTATATACAAAATCTCCAAATAACAAAAATTAATAGTTGTAATATTTTAATTTGTGTTAGTTAATAGGTTGGTGGAATAGTATTTTAAAAGTATTAATGTCGTATCTATGTTTATTGTGGAATTACTTGTTCAAGGTGTGATGTATTTGTGTTCCATACGCTGCCCATATGAATGTGCACATCGTAGTTAGTAATTGAAATATTATGATCATTTGGCTAAATAAAAAATACATTGCATTAAAAAAATCCTTAACCAATAGTACCCAATATATATTTATAAATACATACCTCTTATGGAGGGACTTATACCCCTCCGAACTTAACAATCCAGCACATGGTGTCAGATGTCTGTTGAGAAGCAGACGAACTCTGGATCAGAGAGAGTAGCCAGGTCATCAGCTCCATATCTAGTGTGAGAGTGAAGAAGATGATATAAACGACGTTGAAAAATCAATGTAAATTATACATAACAATACCATATCACTTAAAATACACATATGGTCCAAGTAAGACACAGTTTATAGCCGGACGCCTTGCGGGAAACAATGCAATCACAATACCTATGTCATTATAATGGGTAAACCGTTAGACCATTTTTGCGTGTAGTTTGATAAAACTCTTATGTTTCCATTCACATGACTTTCTCTGCATCTCTGTAACAGATTATTCATAAAAAGCTCATTCTATCTACCGTGGCCGAGTGGTCAGACCATTCGCCTCTCACCTAGACGGCCCGAGTTGGATCCCAAGCAACCGTATGTGAGATTTGTGATAGACAAAGCGGCTCAGGGGCGGGTTTTCTCCGGGTTCTCCGTTTTCCCCCGCCATCACATTCCACCGGGGCTCCATCTTCATGTATCATCAGTGTCATCGCCTGCGGTGCCTTTGCAGTGAAAGCGGGCGTTAAACACTACAAAAATTCTATCTACTTCATGATAATGGAGATAGCAATCAGCACAAGTGTCTTATTACTTAGTTCCTTATAGGTAGAAGGGAAATAAGAGAATAAACTGGGCTAAAGTAATAGAAATTTTATAAACTGGTTGCTATGCGATTGAAACTCGTTCTCTTTGCATGGCTAGAATTCGATACATTCCTGTATGAGAAGCATTTTTTTTTTTTTTTTTTGGTAGCTTAACGTCCTTTAACCTGGTTGGTCATATCGGACGATGAATGAAATTGGTGATATGATGCTCAAATGATCTCAAGCTCCATGGAGCTTAAAGTTACTCGATATTCGTCTTTTCAGGATAAGGGAAAACCCTGAAAAAAAAAACCTCATCCGGGCAACCTACCCTAAGCGAGATTCGAACTCACGACCTTTCGAATGTGAAGCAGACACGCGGGCAATATTTTAAAATTGAAACCGTAACAAGGAATATTTCGTAAATAGTTAACTCTTGCAAAAAATTGTATATGACATACATTGTGTGTTTTAACGAGCTCTGCATTGTGTAGTGACTTTTTGTCTATCTCCTACTGTTATGCAAAATACATTCAGAATAAAGAGGACTTCAGAGGCTATTCCAAGAAAACTCGAGATACACATTTTATTTGTCATATAAGTGTCTCTATTATACGGTATTTTAACCTAAGTCGTTAGAGCCATCTTTGAGGAAATCAACAATTTGGAAAATTTTCCCATACAAATGATAGTTCTAAAATCTACGTATCGCATCCTTGAAAGATGGTAAAGTTAAATATCAAGTTTTGTATTTAACCAACTTATCGTTTAGAGTTTTAGTGTTCACAGGCACATGGACACACACACATATACACACACATACACACACGGACCAATTTCTAAAAAGTTTTTTTTATTCAGGGGATCCTAAAACGTGTATTTACAGTGATATCTTGATATTGGGTGCAATGCAACACCTTCTCTACTTATATACTAATTATTAAGTACAGAAAGTGAAAATCATCCTATTGCTGAGCTAAATACCAAATTTGACGTTTTAGCAAATTTTCATTTCTAGTTAAGCTGTTCGAAAACAGACACACGCATACACTCAAGCTTTCTTATAAACGACGTTTTATTCAGGAAGTGGTTAAGATATATCTTAAGATAGTAATAATGAAAATTAATAAACAAAATTAGAATCTTAATAAAGTTAATAATAAAAATGTATATTAATTATGAAATCTCCATATAGAAATTTTGGATGCAATGCAATAACTCTTCTTACTAAAGGAACGTAATAATTAAAGAGACTTAAAACAGGTTGAACTACATTGTTTGTAGATATTTTCAGATTTGAATTAAAGTATCAATTAATCATTTTAATAATTAAACAAATAAAAGGAAATAAAATTAGGCCAAAGGACAACCAACAGGATTTTCATAAATTGTATTAATAATTCCTAGTTTCAGGCGGATAAAATGGAATAAAGATGTAATATGTTGACCCAAAAATGAGAGGTGACCGTATTAGCTTGCTCCCTCCCCAATCGCTGCCACTATAAGAAAAGATTGATAAATATGTGCAGATATCTACTATTATCGTTTGACCAGTAAGCAGCAATTTGCATCTAAGTTCCATTTGGCAGGTTTATCTCCCACAGATGCAGCAATTCCCAATCCCTCGTAACGCACATACACACAAATTCAACAGTGCGTAACGGGGTCGGGATGCAGTTCTGAGTTACGCTAATAACCTAGGTGCGTAGCGCCGTGTAATGTGTGCGACTTGCATTTGGGAGGTCATGGGTTCGATTCATGTGGCCGACCTTCCTGACGCATGTGTTTTTCGGGGTTGTACCTAAATCACCAAGCGAATGCTGGAAAGGTTCATTACATCACCCGACTTTTCCTGTTCATCATTTCCTTTGCACTGTTCTTCTTCAGCTTTGGGTTATGTGATTTATGGGTCACGTTTATTGTTAAAAAAACGTATGCTTTTTGTTTACTTTTACTCCGGCTAGCTGTGTTTTGTTTTTAGGTCGGGCAAGTATCTCAGCAGGGTGTCATCAGTTAGCACACAAGGTTGAGTTTTCTTTAACAATTGTAATAAAAGTTGTACTGATTATCTAACAATTTATTTAAAGATATACCTGCAACTGCATTTGCAACACTTATTTTCACGTCGTGTTCTACGCATTGTTTAAAATTTTATGAAGCTTCGCTTATTAGTTGAACTTAAGTTTTTATATCTCATATTTCCAGGTGACATTTATTTTGCGATGTAACTCTCGTAAGTCAATTTGAGGACTGTTTCTGTCTTACTTGGAATATATACGTTTCTCCCTATGTCTGCCTTAGTATTTTTTTAAATGCGGTTCCGGAGTATAGACGGGACTGCAGCGCTTTATATCTTTTTCTTTTTCCTCTTTTTTTTCAGTTTCCCTACATTTCGTTTGTTGACCTATTTGTTTACCGTTTTCTTGCACTGCATATACAAATTTAAACCCCCCCATGCCCAAGGCGAGACTTGAACCCACGATCCCATGCGCACTTCGGCACTTTTGAAGCGTGCTATTTCTGTAGCCAAGCAGTATGTTTTAACATCCACTTTAGGTATTTAAAACTACGTTAACTTTCTCATTTATAAAAGTATCATAACAGTTTCTGTTATTTAGCTCGTGGCTGCTCTTTTGTATCATCCTCTAACCCTCACATATTCATATTGTTTGAAAGTACTCTTTGCCTTTAGTTGCAACTATGGCATCGTTTTCCTATACAGAATCTTGCCACAAATGTGTCTTTAATATGTACATCTAATTAATTCGCAGCAAATTTCATCTTTGATTTTAATTATATACAATCTAGATTTATGATGACAATTGTATTTAATTACTGTAATGGGTGATTAATTGTTTATAGCTCGGCATCACCTTGTCAGCAGTTGCAGGGTTGATGGACAACCCGGTTGGGTTCGGCTGGTTGCACCTGGATGGTGGCTTGCATACAGTAAATGGTTTATTCTAGACGTCTCCTCGGTACCTTCGTAAGCTTTCGGGGCGTTCCATCTGTAACTGTTAGGGCAGCCATGCTCGCGCCTGTCATGTGCCCCTCATCCCTCCCAACGTCTACATGCGATGCTCTGCCCCAGTGCGTGGGAACCCTGCCCGTGTGCAATCCTAATCCTGATAGCGTATATGCTCACCTTGCCTTGTAGTAATTTCAGATTCCAAGTTTGTCCGAATACAGCTTGAAGATGCTGTAGGTAAACCAAGCGTTATCTGTAACGCCTCTTATATCTTACTGAGAGGAATAACACAACTACGTGTTCGGTTATTAAGGGATTTCACGCCAATCCCAAAACCATGAACGTGACTAGAAAGTTGTATCTCATTATTATACATCTGCACTTTTTCCGTATTTTTCACCCTTTTACGATAGCCCATAAAGGTGGAATTTTTGTCTGTCTGGACACTGAGCTGCTGGTTCATCATCTGCGATAGTTTGAACCTATCTCGAAAACCTTAGATGTTGTAGTTAAAGTGTGGTTAGCAGAAATAAGGAAATTTGCTCAGAAATGTATCTTTGGTAGAGATAGGGTCTTAGTTTCAGGATTGATGTACACTGACTTGTAGTGAAGTTTTAATAATCATTTGCTGGTTAAACTGTAATATTCCTTTATGTTCAACCATGCCTAAATATAATAATTATATATCTGGTAACTGCTCTTTGATGGACCTTATTAAAGTACACCTCTTCATTAAAGTACAGATTTCCATGAATTAGAAGAATCACATTCTATTCTTTTACATCTGCACACCGCCACGCCACAACTGTTGAAAGCGCAACTATCAATTATTCGTATGTCCAATCGTAATACAACTGGCGCAAATTTAAAAAACGTAAAATTTCGGACACGAATGACTGTTGCGATGTAACTTACACAGCCGGAAACTTCTGCAAAGCTACACGATGTGACTAATAACCTATTTCCATATAAACAAGAAACATGTACAAAAATGCTGTGCACTATTTATAGATTAGAGAAAATCAAAATGCCTAACCTCACTATCGGAAAATGTATTTCTGTGTTCTTCAAATAATTGTAAATAACATTGCAATAAATTCCATTTGTCACCTCGTTTTTCAAAGTCAACTTTTTTTAAGATTATAGCATATACATATCAAGTATTGTGTCAAGATCGAGATCAGAATAAGATCAATACTTTCGTGCCTGCGCACATGCCACAATCCTGCCAGCTGTTTCACTGCATAAAATGTGAATGTATTTGTTAAATAAGCGTAGAATATTAAAAATATTTTTTAAATATTTTAAACTTATACACATGTTGGGGTATAAATAGTCGAATAAAACGTATCTATAATGGCAATTAAGATGCTCGTATGCAAATTATGAAACGAGCGGAACGTCTCTTAATTACTATCATACTCTCGTTGCACAATATACCTACTACTTTATTTCCCTAATGATACTTGCTTTTGTAAACCCCCCCACATATTATATCAAAGCCATTCCGTGTTCCCCTTGTTTTATCAACCTACGCGAGTCGCCATTTTCGAGTTCACCATCTGCATTATTTACTATGCACATAATGTGAAATCTATATTTCTGTAGAGAATATCTGTTGATATTGACGCTCGCATTTACAGGGTTAATATAAAAGAAATAGACAACTTCAACTGCATGTAAAACAAAAATTATTAGAGATAGCAACTTAATTATTTTGGAGGTATGTTGAGAAACTCTCAAAGTTTTGTTTGTTACTATTGGTAACGCTGTAGTGTTTTGTTTGTTGTTGCAGAAGCTGAAATGGCGGAAAATCCTGTGGAAAAGGCATATTGCGTGTTGGAATTTGCTAGAACGCAATCAGCAACTGTTGTCCAATGACATTTTAGAACACGTTACCACAAAACGCCACCGACTAGACAGTCAATCTACGACTGGTATAGAAAATTCGAGACAACAGGATGTTTGTGCAAAGGGAAGAGCTCGGGAAGACCAAGAGTTTCGGAAGAAAACGTTGAACGTGTTCGTTCTGCCTACAAAAGAAGCCCACAGAAATCGACATCTAGGGCAAGCATGCAATTACAAATTCCACAGCAAACTGTATGGAAAATCTTGCGGAAGTGACTGCACATGATGCCTTACAGATTACAGATGTTGCAGTTTCTGAGTGAAGAAGATAAGGTCATACGGCGTGACTTTTGCATCGACATGTTGCGACATGATGAAGACGATGCTGGTTTTTGTGAGCGCATCATTTCCTTTTTGTGGTAACGTGTTCTAAAATGTCGTTGGACAACAGTTGCTGATTGCGTTCTAGCAAATTCCAACACGCAATATGCCTTTTCCACAGGATTTTCCGCCATTTCAGCTTCTGCAACAACAAACAAAACACTACAGCGTTACCAATAGTAACAAACAAAACTTTGAAAGTTTCTCAACATACCTCCAAAATAATTAGGTTGCTATCTCTAACAGTTTTTGTTTTACAGGCAGTTGAAGTTGTCTATTTCTTTTGTAGTAACCCTGTACTTTTTATATACCTACAGTAAATAAGATTTTTCGACTCGTTTACGATCTGATAACAGGTGTTTGTGTTGTCACCGTCTTTTTTTCAAGCTCCTTGCTTCGTCGATGTCTTAATCACGAGTGATCTTGCCTCAATTTGGCGTGTTCTGGCATATCGATATTTCCCTCACCCTCTGTAAATATTTATGTTGGGTGCTCCTTAAAACTCGAGCACGTGACTCATTTTATTTATTCTTTCTGGAATTTTGAACATTTTCCCAGGCCTCTGGATAGAACGACAGATAAAGCACGCCGCTTTCTGCCTTAGCTAAAGCCTCACCTTTTTATTTGCGTCACGTTTGAATCGTTAGTAAATATTTCAGAACTTTCACCTTTTCTTTCAGACGCCAGAGAATTGTTGTGTATCTTTTTCGAGCCTCGGAAGGAATCTTATATTTCCTTGCATCCCTTTATGTATTTAAAATGTTACATAATTCAATTTTTATTTATTTATACGTATTATTATCTTTATCATTACCATTGTTATTATTATTATTATTATTATAATCATCGATTCTGTTTACTCAATAATCCCAGATAACCGGTTGCACCGATATTTGTAATAGCTTTAGTAGTTAGTGGGAAGTGAAACTCATACGATATCTCCACCACCTTTCTTCATACAACGTGTCGTAGATACAGCTTCGCGCCGCTAAGAAATCAGCGTCCAAGTGGCGTTTGGAAAAAATTTTCCCTGTTTTATGAGCATGCCCTGACGCAACATTCGTGCCAATAATTGCGAGATTTCGGTTTATTTCTTAACATATCGTCATACCAGATCACCTAAATTGCTTCGTATTTGGCATGTGCAGATATCCCTTCGGCGTTAAAAGTTGCAAAACTCTACGGAGCCATTTCAAATTAAACCCAGTAAGTGGGGAGCTAACTTAGCGACCTTTGTTTCAGCCCACACAGGTTGCACTCATTGAGCGCTCATTTGTGTATACGGTTACCAGTTATGCAAAAGTCATTCAGAATAAAGAGGAGTACAAAGGCTCTTCCAAGGAATTCAAGATATACATTCGCCATGTTAATATTTTAACATATGATATTTTAACAAAGGTCGTTAGATCTATTTTTGAGAAAATCAAACATTTTGAAAAGCCTTCCATGTAAAAGGGTTGGGGGGATTTTCCTGAAAAAGTTAAATTAAAATGATTGATTAATTTGGACCAATCGTTCATATTCTTTTTCAATTTTAGGTCACTTTTATATATTAAGGTCCCTTTTAGGTAATGTGTGGGTCTCAACTTCATAGTCCTAATATTAACTTTCGCAGCATTTGCAATTACACAAAACAAACAAACAAAAAAAAACAAAAACAAAACAAATGGAGTAATTAATGTATGGTTATCTGGGTTGCTAAGCTAAGGATTCAGTGCCTCCCAATCCATCACCTTGGTAATTTTGCTTCCAAAAAGTCTCATACAACTTGTGCATAGTGGTATGGTGCGCAGGCTTGTTGAAAAAATTAGACCATCAGGAAATTCAGCCAGAGCTTCTCTGTCAACACGTCGACATACATGATTCCAGTTAGTTTTCTCAGCGAAGAAGTAAGGGCCTATAGTCTTGCCCTTCATTAGTCCGCACCTCATATTAGCTTTAGGGGGATCAGATTGGAACTTGCAAACTTTGCGGTGGCTTTTCGTTCTCTTTATCCATTCTCCGAAATGTTAACTGTCTCCTCGTCCGCGAAAGAGATTCCATCAAGGAATGCCTCAATGTGGCATGCGTTATAAATTATCGCGCGGGTTCAAACGCAAAATATAAAATATTTTGAGTCATTGGAATATAAAAAGCTCCGCTGGAATATCTCCATTGTTTTCGAGAGTTCATTTTTGTTTTATTCTTGGTGTAAGCCGGACACGCTGTGTCTGTCAAAACGTGTTTCTTTTACCCGTTGTGTGTGTGTGTGTGTGTGTGTGTGTGTTTGTAGCTTAATGTCCTTTAACATGGTTAGTTATATCGGACGATGAATGAAATCAATGAAATGACGCTCAAATAATTTTGGGGTCCATGAAGCTTAAAGTTACTGGGCATTCGTTTTCTCAGGATAAGAGAAAACTTCGAAAAAAAGCCTTATTTGGGTAACACACCCTAAGCGAGATTCGAACTCACGATCTCTTGAATGTGAGGTAGACATGCTACCTCCACACTACCAAAGCGGGCAACGTGTTCTTAATTCGGTGAAATAGTAAAACGTCATTGCAGAATAGTGTGTGGTTTGAACTCGTGTTTAGAGGATATTGAGTGTACAAGTTTTCATCTAAAACTGTGAAGCGTTATTATTCCAGTTACCAAGTAGCTACATAAACTTCCCAATGAGTCTTCTTTTCCTAGAAATCCTCTGGAAACACCATTACTGAGAAACAATGGAGTAAGTGGCCGCGTCTTCATTAAGTTTTGGAGCAAGTTTGATGCACTTGAATTAAGATATGCAGTACAAAAGATCTGTAGAACCACTGAAGCAGTGTACCAAGTGCTCTAATGAACTTACTAAACAGGGAGTTTATATTCCCTACTTTTTGGACCGGTAATTAGGCTCCAAGTTACGAAGTTATTAAGAGGTCTTCAGAGGAGAGAGAAGCGACAAGAGTGCGAAGTGGTTTAAAATGGCGCGTCTAAGCTACGAACTTCTTTAACACTTTTCAAAAAGTTAATGGTTCACTAAATGTTGAATTGCTTCAAGAAATCATCTCTTTATACCTGTAGATTTTCTTTCCCTTATTTACAAATTAGTGCTCTTTTTCCTATTTGCACTAGATTAGGAGGTTAATTTTCTGTAAGCTAGTGCATGAAGAGAGTATTAATTGTATGTGAACTTAATTATGCAATGATTTGACAATACAAATTTTATTAAAAATATATAAATTTATTAGAACTACAGTAAACCAAATTACCATCTTTCAGAAACTCACTTTAACAGTTTTGTAATATTGAAGCTGCTTTCTTGAAGAAGAAAGAAAGAAAGAAAAAAATACAAAAGTATATGAAGAAATCCAAATTTCATCAGCTAGTCGAAAGATGTCGCTCTTATGCTTTTAATGCGTCAATAAAACTAGCAAAAGATAAGAAAAGCCCTTTGAGAGGACAAATTACATTATAACGAATGTACATATGCACGTTAAATTTTAATTACATATTCCAAATTATTGAAGTTCATTGCTGAAATCAAATCTACCAATTATACCAAATAAATAGCCTCCATTACACAAAGGGAAAATCTGGAGAATTGTGTTAATATCCTTAATATGGTAGCTGAATACAATGGGTCCGCATTTTCATGTAGTTTATGAAGCCTGCTAATGCATTGTTCTGTAATATGTGAAAATGTGAAACACAGTTTTATGGCACAATATTTTGTACATTTTATCACCGTTAAGACATAAAATATTTTAGGTTTGTAATATAGGTCATCTTGCAGCTGGCTTATTGGCCCCCGGCCTCATGAGGAATAAGAGGATGGGCTATAAGTAGTGATTTGAGTTCTAATAAAACAATTCTAGCTGGAGGTAGCAAATGATGACCACATTTCTCCCAATTTTTTGAATGATCATCTGAATGGCTTAAATGGTGAGAGCTGGTTCAAAACCGGTCCTACCTATGGTTTCTAAGTATTTAAAATCATAAGTCCAGTGACAGTAGCTTTTCTTTTCGTGTAAAAGAATTCTAATCTAATTTTTGCGCGAAGACAGCGATAGGTTGAGTTGGCCATGACAAAACCCTCACACATGCCTTTGTTTGTTCTTTATAGAGTTTAATACCCAATGCACAAAAAATCTGACCCACTCACGTGACTTTCTCTACATCTCTGTAACAAATTATTGTTTAAAATCTTTTTTTTATTCAATCTATTTTAAGCTATTCGGGATAAATGATAGCAGAAATGGTCTTATTATTTGCTCCCTTGTAAATAGAAGGCCAGAATGGTATGCACTAGGCTAAAGCGATAGTCAAATGTTTTAAAAGCTGGTTGCCATGTGATTGAAATTTATCTCTTTGCATGGCCAGGAGTTGACAAATTCCCGTGTCAGAAAATTTTTGTATTTGAAAACTTAAACCAATAACAAGAAATATCTCGCAAACGGTCAACTTCACTAACAAATGTTTATGACAAATTGTGTTTTCTCTTACGATTTACCAGTTATGCTAAAGTCATATTAAGAGGTTCTCAGAAACTTTCCAGAAAACCTTTAATAGATGATACTTTAATCAGAATCCTAACGGTCATTTTTGTAAAAATCATAATGTTCGAAAATTTCTCCATGTAAAGGCTAGTTTGGGGGAGCGGATTTTCCTCAAAATCTTCGTGTCGCACCCTTGAAAGATATTAAATTTAAATACCAATTTTGGTTTTACAGACATTTCGTTTTTGAGTTATCGGTTCACAGATATACAATGCATACACACGGACCCCTTCCTAAATGTTTTTTTTTTCTTTACTCAAAGGATACTAAAACGTGAATTCCAGTAAAAGCTATAGAATTTTTGTGTGGAATGCAACACGTTCTCTACCTATGTACTGTGTACTATGTAGAGAAAGTTAAATTATTTAAACATTTTAAACTCAAAATGCTAGTTATTGCGTTCTTTTAAAAATACCGTGCGTGATACAAAATTGTAATTAATAATAATATAACATATTGCAATTTCATAATTTTAATCATTTATGTAGGATGCCACGTAACTTAACATATAATTACAAATAATACCTATGCGGGATACATTCTATCCTTGTTTTAACAAAATGTCTTACTAATGCTTAATCTTCTATCTACTTCATTTTAATCTGGATAAGGTTTATAGAAAATGATTTTATTATATTAGTAAAATATAACATGAATTTGGAATTGTACAGATGGGAAATTATTGAAGCTTATCGAGTTGGAAGACAACTTGGCAAGAGAACAATTATAGTGAAATTTGCAACAGCCCAATTAGTACATGAAGTACTTAAAAGAGCCAAGAAATTAAAAGGAACAGACATTTTTATTAATAAAGATTTATCACCTAAGAAGAGAGCTCTGCAAAGAAATTTGGTACAAAAAATGAAAGAAGCAAGAGCCCAGGGAAGAAGAGCTTATATTAGAAATTGCCAATTGTGGATTGACGGAGAAAAGACATCGCATCTGGACAAGAAGGAGCTAAGAGAACCCCAATCAGGCACAGAGGAAATTACTCAGCAAATGTCAACGCCAACTTTATAAATATTAGATGGTTAGAAAAAGTGTACAATATGGTGGTTGAGGCAAAAATGCTATATGGGATAGAAGTATGGGGATTAGAAGGAGGATGGGAAGGCATAGATGAGGTGCATAGGAAATTTTGCAAAGAAATACTGGGGTTACCAAATGCAACTGTTAGGCAGGTAGCACAAATAGAGCTGGGTAGAGTGGCAAGTAAGGGAAAGATTATGGAAAGGGCATTGAAATTTTGGCATAGGATATTGAAATTGGAAGAAAGGAATTTGTTAAAACAGTGTTTAGTATATCAAGAGAAAAGTTTAAAGAACAAGGGATGGGTAGACTGTCTTCGAAATAACCTGGAAAGTAGTGGGTTAGGGGAAATGTGGAGAAGAAGAGAAAATAATGTGAATAACTTCTGGAAGTTGGCAAGGAAAAGATTTGAGGATATAGAAATACAAAAAATATTTAGTGAAATAACTGAAAAGAGATCTTTAGTTTTCTATATACCAATGAAAGTCTCATGGGGAAGGGAAAAGTACATTGATGTGACAAATAAAGAGGAGCGAGAAGGTATTGCATGGCTGAAAGCAGGAGTATGGAGATTAAAAGGTCTAAGGAAAGGTATTCCACAAAATCAATGTCCTATATGTGGCGGAAATGAAGATATAGAACACATTTTATTTAAATGTAAAGGAACTGAAATTTGGAGAAAAAAGTATATTAATAAGAAATGGTTTAAAATAGATAGAAATGTAGTAGTAGTTGAAATGTTTCAAAAAGATAGTAAGAAGATTGGACAGTTCTTATGCAAAGTGAAAAATAAATGGATATGGACAGTAAATAGACAAAATGATGCAATAAACTAGAATTAATAAACTATTGTAAAATATGAGTATGACCGGTAAAGAGCCAGGGCTGAACACCGATCATATTCACCTGTATAATGCTTAGCATAAATAAATAAATAAATAAATAAAATAAAATATAACATATAAAATACGTTTTCTTGTTAGTACAATAGGAATAGAAGAATACAGTATGTTTAAGCGACAGTTAAATCATTTAAGGAACACTGGGAGTGAACTTTTCACTACAATCGATATAAACATTCGATAATCGTTTTTATTGGGCATCCATAGAGAATCAACATTTAGCTGCTCTCCTTGCTTTGGACTCTACAGCCATTTCAAGATCTTACAATACACCTGTTTCCTAGCATGCTATGTATTATAGAAAACGGCTTTCCTTAATATACATTTTCCCACTTTCACAATGTGTTGCGCATTTCAGTTTCTGTTTAAATGCAACTAAAATGTTCAAGAAAGTGCAGAAGTATCTATTGTAATACAAAAAGCTACAAAATTATCCCAACACCAATACTTATTTTTCTAAAAACTATTTTGTAAGAAAAATAATTAATCTTAGAGATTAAACTTTCTAATTTTTTTAAAACAAATGATCAAAATTTAATAATAAAACTTATTGAAGTATCAACAAATGAAGTGGTTGTGGGTTCTTCATAAAATTAAAACCATTAAATATCAACCAGTTTTCTCAAATTTTGAGACATATGCAAAATGTTGAATATGGGAATAAAACTTATGAAATAATTAATATATTGCAAAGTATTTACTCAGTTTGAGTGAAATTTGGTTTCATATTAACAGTAGCAACAATGCAATCATAGTGAAACTTTCATAAAAATCTATAGTAAAAATAGACATCCCTTAAAGGCTATGTGATAATTTTTAAATTTGCCTGTTGAGTGTGATTAAACTACATCTACATTTTTATACCACGAGTTTTGTATCTCTTACTGGTTTGCAGTTATGTAAAAGTCTTCAGAATGAAGATAACTTCATAGGCTATACCCAGAAAATTAAAAGTTCGTCATTTCATTTTCATGAAAGGATCTTAGACCAGTGGTATTTTAATAAAAATTAACAAGATATTTTTTCAAAAATCAAGATTTCGTAAATAATTTATACATAAAGGGTGGTTTGGGTTAGCGATTTTCTTTAAAACCTACCATATTTTGAAAGTACTAAACGAAATACAAAGTTAGGTATCCAACCCTTGTTTTATGTTTTAGTTATGTTGCTCGCAGACACAAGTAGGTCTTTTTCAATAAATTATTCAGGGGACTTAAAACATGTATTTCCAGTGAAATCTCGGCATCGAATTTCTGGATGAAATGCAATTATTGTATCTTCTACTTACTGAGTTAACCAGTATAGAAAGTCAAAGTCTTTCTTTTGTTTTTTTGTTTTTTTGTTTTTTTCATTTCATCAAATTTGTGGTGTCATAAAACAACGCTACATTTTAAAACATGTATCATCATAATCAGAAAGGATTGGCATAAGCTACACTCATTCTCTCTCCGGCATGGGATTTCTATGTTATTTCTCTGATTGTTCCCATGATGGCAATAGTTTTTTTTTTTTTCTTTTTTTTTAATGTCCCTTTTATTCATCCTAAAACAGTTCAAAATGTTGTTATATAGATAAATATTTCCAATTGGTTCAGGTATTTATAATAGGTATGCTTTTGAACCCTGGCAGCGTTTTAGGTCTATTATCCATTGGTAAACATATATTTCAATCTGACACGTCAATTGTTTTCTGCTCTTCCTGTAATGTCTGTCTTTCTACTTTCCTTATTATGCTGCATACGAATAAAATCTGTACTTTTTCTTTCTTAGGTAAGAATAATACAAATAGAACTAAGATTTACTTACTTTTTAAAAAGATGTGTTCTATTCATATGATTTTCTCTAAATCTCTGTAACAAATTGTTAAAAACGTTATTGTTCTACTTCATGCTAATCGAGACTAACATAAGCAAAATGGTCTTATTACTTGCTTCCTTGTTAAGCAAAACGGAAATATATAGGGGAATAAACTAGGCCAAAACGAAAGTCAAGTTTTTTATAATCTCGTTGCCGAGTGGTTGAAGTCAGTTTCCTTGCATTGCCATGAGTTGACAAATTCTCCTATTAGAAAAGTTTTAAGTATTTTAAAACTTAAACAAATAATAAGGAATATCTCAAAAATGTTCAACTTCACGAAAAAAATATACATGACAAATTGTTTGCTTTAACCAAATCTAAATGTTATGTGCAGTAAGTCTTTGTCTATTACTTATGGTTTACTAGTTACACACAATTCATCAATAATGGAGAAGATTTCAGGGGCTATTCCAATAAAATTCAAGATAAACATTTTATTTTCCATGTAAATATCCTTAATATACGGTATTTTAATCAAAATCTCTAGAGCCATTTTTGAGATGGTCAAATCTTCAAACTTTTTCTATGAAAAGGGCAATTTGGAGAGGGGGGATTTTCTTCAAAATCTTCATGTCGCATGCTTGTAAGATACTAAATTTTAATACAAGTTTGATATTTTATGGAGTTTTTGTTTTTGAGTTATCGGTTCACAGACTCAGGGACCCACACACGGAGCTCTTTCTAATTTTTATACACGGGATCCTAAAACGTGCATTTCCGGTGAAATTTCACCATCAATTTTTGGATGGAGTGCAATATCTTTTCTACCTACGTATTATGTATTATCTAGAGAAAGTAAAAATTACCCCAGAAAAGTAAACTTTATTCTACAATAATCAGAAATTATCGATTAAAAATGTATAATTACTTGAACATTAACCCCATTATGTCTGGGTAGAGTAGTTTAAATATTAAAAAACACTATATGAAACACTAGTTCCCTTAAGGAGACCCAGCAAGGCATATAATGAGAATGTTAAAATTTAAGCTTTCAAGGAATATTTTCTCAGAAACTATTTATTGTATCTACTTCAAAATTTTGCAGTAAATTATATGCACTTTTGTACACACTTTAACATGTTTTTTTTTTTTTTTTTTTTTTTTTTGGTAGAGTAATTTTTTTGCCGTAGTCTATTTTTCATTAAAAAGTATCATACAATCACTTCAAAATTGCAAAACTATAGATAATTTTAAAAAATGGCCCTGTTAAAATGTTTATCATTTATATAAGCATAATGCCTGAAAGTATGAGCTTTCTATGTCGAACATTTTCTGAAAAAAAAAAAATGTTCCTTACGTATCAGAAAATGTAGTTTTGAAATATCGAGCTTCAAAGCTAGAACTAAGCTTTTCAATGCATTACAGCACCACAGAAGGGATTGTTAGGGCTATGAAGAATATCTTATAATATTTGAATAGTTTATTATTTCATTAGTACTATTTTCATCAGTAGCTTGCAATAAATTATTATATTCATCTCCATAGTTCTGCAGTTTCTTTTTAGAACTATTACCTTTCACATCATCACTATTAGGTACTTTTATCTACATCAGTGTTTACTTCAACATCCACAGGTGGATCTGTAATATCAACATTATTTGCATTCTTCCGCTTTCTAAAACCCCTATTACTATGTCGTGGCATTGTAAACAAATTGAAATAAAAGCGAAACACAAACACAAAATATTCCCAATCACATCAATAACAAACTAAGATGTTTACGCAAAACAAAATGGCTAGGTTAGATTGTCATGATAAATCAGTAATCATTGTTACCAAAAATCAGTATGGCCATTTCAAAAAAGTCCCATATAATTTCCTCTCTAAAAAAATCCGATGTGTTACACTCACATAACTTTCGCTATACCTCTGTAAATTATTATTGTTAATAAGCTTATCTTTTATTTATTTCATGCTAATCGAGAAAAATTAACAGAAATAATCTTATTTCTTGCTTTATAGTAAGTAGAACCGAAATAAGGGAGTATCATAGGTTAAAGTGAAAGTCAAAAGCTGGTTGCTATGTGAAGTGTAAGTTTTTCAAAGCTGAAACCAATAAAAATGAATATCTCAAAAACGATCAACTCCACGAAAAAAATGTATATAACATAAATTGTGTGTTTTAACGTGCACTACATTTTTATTGGTTAAGTTTTTGTCCATCTCTTACGATTTAGTAGCCTTCAGAGGCTTTTCCCAGAAATTTCAGAATATACATTTTATTTGTCAGGTAAATAACTTTAATATACGATATTTTAATCAAAATCGTTAGAGCCATTTTTTAGAAAATTAAAATTTTCGAAAAATGTTCCATGTAAAGGGTAGTTTGGGGTGGGGGGATTTTTCTCGAAATCTTCGGCTCGCATCCCTGGAACATACTAAACTTAAATACCAAGTTTGGTATTTTACCGACTTTTCGTTTTTGAGTTATCGTGTTCACAGACACACGGACACACACGGACACACACACACACGAACCTTTTTTTTAAAATACTTTTTTTGGATACAGGGGGCCCTAAAACATATATTTCCGGTGAAATCTCGGTATCGAATTTTTTGGTGGAGTGCAATACATTCTCTATACACAATGTACATAGTGAGTATAGAGAAAGTAAAAACGGGAACTTTAAATATATTAATTCCGTTCATAGCAACAACAAATATCAAAAAATTCACTGACCATGCCGACTAAATGCAGGCCCTTGGTAAATACTCTATAAAAATCCTTAGAATAATGATATCAAGATAAAAATTAAGCATTTTACTCAGAAAATACTCTAGTATTTTTACATACAAAAAACCAAGAAATTGTATTTTTATTCATATTTGCCTTAAGCGATATCACCGAAAAGCATTAAAGTAAGGTCACCTGAGTAAAAATATGGTGAACAAGATGGAAAAAGAAATTATTCGCGATAACTTTGTGTAACCTACCGTCCATTCCTGTAGGCCTCCCATTTACATTTGCATTCTAAGTGCTCCTAGGTAGTGTAATGTAGTATGGTTATTGAAATTTGGATAGGGAAGCCATTTCCGTTACGTGTATTTTACACAGTAAAAATCTTATGTTACATTCACATTACTTTCTCTATGCAGTCATTAAATGCTGGTTTCTAAGCATGACTTTCGCTGTATGATTAATCTGGAGCAAGTAATCCGAATAACGACATTCCATTTGAGGAAACTATAAGTATTTTAAAATTGAAACCAATAGCAAGGGATACCTCGGATATGGCTAACTCCACACAAAAATAAATGCATTTTCAATAATTGTATGTTTTAGCGAGATCGACATATTTATGTAATAAGATAATTTGCGATGTAAATATCTTTAATATATGGTATGTTAGTAAAACTTTTTGAGAAAAATCATTGATATAAAGGTAAGCATGGAATGTGGAGGATCTTTCTGAAAATGTTCGTGATCGCATCTACGGAGATGTTGAACTTAAATAATAAGTTTGGTGTTAAATCACATTTTGTTTTTGAATAATACCGTCATACACAGATACATATCTTTTTCTAAAATTGCTATTTTAAATTCAGAAATTTTCAAACAATGTAATTTCGGGAAAATTCGGTGTCAAGTTTTTGGGTGGAATTAATTTAAAAAAAATGTATGTAAAAAGTAAATCGGTGTTGAGTTTCTTTCTTGAAAACTTGCATGATGCAAATATCAAGCTTGGTATTTACCTATCCGACATTAAGTTTTTATTTTGTGTACCATGAGTAGTAATTAGAGGAAGTATGGTATTGGTTCCGTAAATATGATGTTGAGATTTTACTGTAAAGTTATGCCTTGATGTCTCCTGAATTCGACAAAGCAATTTTAGGAAAAGGTAGGTACGCATGTTTGTGTGTATATGTGTGTGTTTGTGTGTCTCAGCAGCATAACTTAAATATTAAGTTAGGTAGTCAACCAAACTTTCCATTTTATATTCAGCTTATTCTAAGGAGGCGATATGAAGATTTTCATGTCAAATTTTCAACTATTTTTATTTTCTCACAAAAGGCTCTAAGAGTTTTAATTAATATCATATGTGTAAGACAGTTTCATGACAAACGAAATGTTTAGATACATACATTAAATCTTCTGGGAATATCCTCTGAAGTCTTCATCATTCTGGGTGATTTTGCACATTTGGTAAACTGTAAGAGATAGACAAAACGTTAGATACTACACAAAAATATAGACCTTGTTAAGACAAACAATTTATTCTGATAAATTTTGTGGTGTTCCGATAGAGTCTTGTTATACATATTCTTTCTAAAATAGGAAGTCGTTATTCACATCTCAAAATCTCAATGCGTTACACAGCAACCGGCTCGTAAAAGTTGGCTATCGCTGTACCTATTGTATTACCTTATTCCGCTTGTACCCACAATGAATTATGGAATAAAGCTAGTTCTGTTAATGTTTAGTTTGAATAGTATGAAGTAGGTAGAAGAATAGCCTTTCATAAGAATAGTTTGTTGCAGAATATAGTTTCTCTGTCTATCAAGCTAGGTGACGGCTCTGTAACGTGTGCAACTCACATTCTGGAGGGTTGCGGATTCCATTTTCGTCTACCGCGCAGTCTACCTTGGGGTTTCCATTGTCTCTTACGCGAATGCTGAGGGGCTTATTCTCTGCGATTTCCTTTACATCATTCCCATTCCTGCCATTTCCTTATCATCTTTCAGGCGTGCCTTAGTACCGTTGTGTGTGGCAACGCTGGTAGATGGCGCAGATGCATGTGCACTGTAACTGCTGTTCTCGGTGTTGAGCGCTGTGATCGCTATCCTGGCAGGGGTGGCGACGTCTGAATGCATGGAAAATCCTGTCACCGCAATGAGGAACTTTCAACCACTGAATTAAGGACCTCCGCGTTTCGCTGTAACCTGTCTACCTCCAGCCTGTAGTCTTCTACGTTTCCCCCATATCCCTTCCTCCCAGAATAGATCTACATAGGCCGCACGACGTGAGGAATACTCCGCTGCTGTCTACCCTTTAGCTTCACCTTTTTTCGTTTTCTACACGCACTATGTAAGTATAACGTAGGCAGAAAAGCTATTGTATTTCAGCCAAAAATTCGGTATCCAAATTTCACCAGAACTATATTTTCAAACCCCCTGAGTCCAAATATAACATTTTTGAAAAAATATCCGCGCGCGCGCGTGCGTGCGTGCATGCGTGCATGCATGCGTCCGTAGACCGCATAACTCAAAAACGAAAAGTAGACTAAATAGAAGCTTTGTATTTAAATTTAGTATTTTCCAAGGATGCGACACGGAGGTTTTTACGAAAATACTCAAGGTGTAGAAAAGGTGATTTAATTAGAAGCATATTTAATTTATATTCACTTCTATAAGACTCTATAGGCCTTCTCGTCCCTTAATTATATATAAGTTCACTTTAAATATTAATTAATTTTATATGCATATCTTCAATTTGTTGTGAATAGTCTCTGAAGTCCTCTGCATTCTAGACGAGTTTTGCATAGCTGGTAAACCGTAAGAGATAGTCAAAAACATACCACATAAAAAAAATGTAATCTCGTTTAAACACACAATTTATGTTCTGTACATTTTTGTTGTGAAGCTAATCGTTTCCATGTTAATAGTTTCAATTTTAAAACAATTATACATTTCTTATACGGGAGTCATCCTTTTTCTTTTGTTTTACTCTTGACCACAAAAGATATCTGAATCTCAATGACAATTGCAGAGCGACAGCTTTTAAAACATTTGACAATCGCTTTCGTCTAGTATATTCCCTTAGTTCCCTTCTACTTATAAGCAACTAAGTGATAAGACCATTCTGCTAAGTTTATCTTGATTAGCATGAAGTAGATAAATTATTATTTTGTAAAAAGTTTGTTCACGTGAATAGAACACGTCAGATTCTTTCTCTGCCTGAAGGATAGATAGTAGAGAAACAATACTTCCTCCAATTGAACCACCATCATCATTCCAAATTAAAGATGGCTCTAAGTAAATGTGTGTCTACGTTTCTACTCCTGGGACCGTAGTGAAGCTAATGTTCTTGATATAGCTACAAGTCTATCTCTTTAATCGTCATATACTTTACGGCTTAGATTCGGCTATCGCTTTAACCTAGTGCATTTCCTTAGTGCCCTTCTACTCAGTGCTGGAAATGCGGCGGTATATGCCGGTATACCATACCAGTATTTTTCTGCATCAACGAATTTCATACCGACACGTTTTATTTGAGAAAATTCATACCGGCACCAAATCATACACTTTACGCTATTCGAATCACAATTCATACAATTTTGGATCAGACGGTACTTGCATCTGCAGACGCATGCTACTCCATCAACAATGCAGTATTATCAACAAACCGTCTTAATCAGTTAGTAGTTTATAAATACTAAATTTTTGTGGCCCTGCCAAGCGACATTCAACCCTAAAGAATAGAAAAGTATCTCAATCGTTACAAGTTAAAGTTTATAATCTGATCGCCAGTTTGTAAAGAAACAACAGAAGTTAGTTTAAATCTTAACTCATTAGACAAATTTATAATAAAGAAAATCAGATGTGTTCCATTCACATGACTTTCTCTACATCTATACAACAAATTATTGTTAAAAAGCTCTTACTTCATGCTAATCGAAAAAAAGCAGAAATAAGTCTTATTGGTTGTTTCCTTGTAAGAAGAAGCGAAATAAGGGCATGATAGTCAAAAGCTGGTTGCTATGTGACTGAAGCCCCTTTGTTTGTATGGACAGGAGTTGACAAATTCCTGTATGAGAAAATTATGTTTTTCATAGCTGAAAACAAAAACAAGGGATATCTTAAAAACGATGAACTCCACGAAAAAAATGTATATAACAAATTGTATGTTTTAATGTTCTCTACATTTTCTGTGTGGTAAGTTTTGGTCCATCTTTTAGGGTTTAGCAGTTATGCAAAAATCCGTAAAATTCATCTTCAGAGACTATTCCCAGAAAATTCAAGATGTACATTTTATTTGTCAAGTAAATATCTTAAATTTACAAGATTTTAATCAAAATCGCTCAAAATTTTCGATTTTTTTTCCATGTAAAGGGTAGTTTGAGGTGGGGGATTTTCTTGAAAATCTTCGAGTCGCATCCTTGAAAGGTACAAAACTTAAATACCAAGTTGGTTTGCAACGGCCTTTTCATTTTTGAGCTATGCTGCCCACATTTTTCTAAAAATATATTTTTTTTTTTTTGGATTCAGGGGGTGTCAAAACGTATATTTCCGGTGAAATCTCGGTATCGAATTTTGGGTGCAATAAAATACCTTCTCTATACACTATGTACTTGTACATAGTACGTATAGAGAAAGTAAAAAGAAACTAATGCTGATATACGTATACCTGGTATTGCAGTAGTTAGTGATAGTGGCGATAGTGCTTCTAGTACTAACGTTAGTGTTTCTGAAACAAGTTATTTAAATTCAGAAAATGTTGGAATCGTGTACAGTGGCTTCGGCAACTAAAATAAAATGATAATCTGGGTTACAGGGTGTGTCGAGATGTGTGTTCTGCCAGTGGAATGGCCTGATTGCATGTTTAGATGGTGGATGCGGCCGCCGAAACATTACATTTGCGATTTTCTGCTGACAGTATGATGCAAAAGGTATAACTAATTTTATCGTAAGACATATTTCCATAACGAGCATGCTTCTACTTATAAGTAGCTAAGCAACATTCTACTAACGTTTATCTCGATTAGCATGAAGTAGATACAAAATTATTCGTTATAAGAAATGTGTTTGCAGAATAGCTAGAGAAAGTAATGTAAATGAAAAACGTCTAATAGGTTGGTAGTAGAGAAACTTAAAAACTTATTCCAATTGAACCATCATTATTCCAAAGGTGTGCCTACGTTCCTTCTCAAGGACCGTAGTGAAGCTAATTTTCTTGATAGAGCTACAAGTTTGCCTCTTTAATCTTCGTGTCCTTTACGACTACGATATGGTTACAAGCGTGCCTCTTTAATTAGCGCGTTTCTTTGTATTATCTTGTTAGAACTATTCTGTCTTTTTTCAATACTTTTAGTGTTAACGGGCCCACGTTGCAGCGAGCAATACAGCAGTATTGTCTCAGTTAAATGTCAAAATATCCACGCTCGGAAATATTTTCTCTACAGGTAAAATATACTTCGTACATAGAGACAAAAATATAAATGCCGTGTTATTTATGGACACTCTTTAACTGCTGTGGTTCTCAGCATCCCATTCTAAATTGGGCGTGAAAGACCAGTTAATTTTGCTCAGGGGCCTCTCTATCAGGTTTGAGCTTCTTTTACGTGTTGTAAATCTACGACACGGGACCAACGGCTTTACTTCCCTTCCGAAAGAAGTCATGCTAAGGATTTTACGCCCGAAAAATCCATCGTCCTCCGTCGGTATAATAAGTTAGCATGGTAACCATTACACCACGGAGGGCAACTACATAGATAACTATTATACTCCACACAAATATTCTATGTCGTGATTTCACCGAAAATATATAGATCAGAGCTCCCTTGCGTCCAAAAAAGTAATTTTTAGAAAAATTTGCGTGTTTGTATGCGTGTATGTGTGTGTGTGTGTGTGTGTGATAGCTTAAAAACTAAAAGTCGGTTAAATACCAAACTTGATATTTAAGCTCAGAAGCTTCCAAGGATGCGATACGATCATTTCAAGAAAACTTCCCCACCACAAACAGCCTTTCACATGAAAATTTATTCGAAAATTTTGATTTTCTTAAAAACGGATCCGACGATTTAAATTAAAATACAATTTTTTAAAGATATCTACATACTGAATAAAATTTATATATTGAATTTCTGGGAACACCTCTGAAGATATCTTTATTCTTAATGAATTTTGTATATCTGCTAAACTGTAAGATACAGATGAAAAGTTATTGCATAGAAAATGTATATCTTGTTAAAACACACATTTTATGATCATATAATTCTTTATAATTGAAAATTTCCAAAATATTCCCTGCTATTGGTTTCAATTTTAAATTTCTTACGTTTTTCTCATACAGGAAGTCCTCATCCATTTCATATCCTTTGTTTTACTCCTGGGAAGAGAACCAAATGTCAATGTCAATCGCATAACCACGGCATTTAAAAGGTTCTGCTATAGCTTTAGCCTGGTGCATTGCCTTATTTCCCTTCTTATTACACGGAAGTTAGTAATAAGTCCATTTCTGCTAAGGTTTATCTCGACAAGCACGATGTAGACAAAAGAATAATCTTTCGTGCGAATGGTTTTTTCCAGGAACAGATAGAGAAATTCACGTGAATGGAACACAATTTTTCTATATTTTCACTAGCCGTACCTTATGTTTTGCTTTAAAATGCACTCAAAGCGGACCGCATTAAACACATTAAAAAGAGTACTATGATTTGAAGTAAAACAACTTAAATATTAACAAACTACGTTACCTTTTTATATTGCGTTCAAGTATATAATTCAAACTGATTTTCTGCATTAACCTAAATACTACAGTAGTATGCTACATCCATGGAAATATCGTGGTCCTAAATAAATTAATTTCGAATTACCTAAAATGGTTGTGCTAGGCTCTCAAACGCCCCGGTCCTAAAGATCCAAATGGACCCTGATTGCAGTTTGCAAACAAGAGATCAGAAGTTTGAAATCTTATTTATATACGCAGTTTACAAAATTATATTTAAGTATTCACAAGCAGCTATTCGGATATATGGTTTTACAAATTTGAAGAATAATTCCGTCGCATAATTAAATGCAATTGCTTTTATAAAGCATAAAAGTATGCCACTCATTTATTGTTATATAAGAATGTATAAAAATAACTAAATGAATCCACGAGAAAGTTAATTGAACTGTAAAATTAGAATATGTAATATTCTTATTTATTTTAGTACAAGGGCATTATTTATATTTTGAGCCTAATAACAAAAAACAGTAATTTTTCCATTAACAATCGCTTTATTGTTTCTTGAAATATTCTCCTTTATGTCAATACACTTTTGCATGCGTTCGAACCATTTGTCATAACATTTTTCCAATCTGCTTGAGACACCTCCAAAACACGGTTTTTGAATGCATAAAAGACTACTACTGCCGACGAAAACGTTGTCCACGCAATTTATTCTTGATTTCGGGAACAAAAACAAGCTAATGGGTTCCAAATCAGGACTTTACGGCGTCGATTAGTTATTCTGAGCATTCAAATAGTCGGTTGTAAGATGAGATGTGTGAGCGCTCGCATTGTCTTTATAAAGACGATCCGGCGTAACTTGTTTGTTTACCTTATTTCACCGATGACGTTAGGTAAACAAATGGTTGCATACCGTTCAGAATTGATCATGTTATGTTCCTCTAAAATACTGTTGCCACATGACCAGTTCTGAAAAAAATAGGCGATCATTTGTTTTGAAGTACTTCGAGCGTGAACAACTTTTGTTGGATTTGTTTCACCCTGGCAAAGTAGACTGCTGTTTACGTTTCAGCTCATATCCATAGATTCACGATTCGTCACGTGTTATAATCTTATATACGTCTTTTGGAAACCCACCATTGTATTTATGGAGCATTTGTGTGCACCAATCCTTTTGAGATTGTGTCAAATAATGTGAGATCCAACGAGAGCAAACCATTTTCACGGCTAAATGATCATGCAACACTTTATATACAGGCTGGCGCACGATAAATCACCCGATTGAATTTTGATCCTCCAGGTATACTATTGGGGCAATAGCTGTCAAATTGTGCACTCAACTTCGTGCGGTTCATGGAAATGACTCCAGATGTCGTTATGAGCTCATCGCTTCCGTTTTGAGTTTGCCATTTCAGTTTGCCACGATGGCGGACAAAGGACGGTTGACCGTCGCACAAAAGACGAAAGTGTTACATTGCCACTGAGGTTTCGTGCTCCTAGCCCACAGACAATACGCAGATTACATCTCACATTTGGAACAACTTTGATGGTATACGATGTTTTATTTATTTATTTGTAAGTTTAATATCCTTTAATTGCAAAGCGAGCTCTTGTTTTGATACACGCACGTAACCTAGCTTCGCAAGTAGCCATATTAGCTCAACTATTTCACGCTCCCTTGTGAGTGACTTTTGTTTATATTTTGCATTGTTGTTGTGAATGACAACATATCACTTTGAGTATGTTTATGCTTTTATAGTAATACTCAATTTTCATTATGTACAGGCCCTTATAAACATTTCAGGAATCAGCCTTCTTGTACACCAAAAAATGTTTTTCACCTTGTTATATTTGACTTCTGTTTTTGGATAATTACAGTAAGTAGACAGGAAACGTCTTCTCGATTTTCAAACTCATTAGAAATCTTAGAGGAAAAAGATTGATAGGGCTTGGAATTCGTAGACGTCTCCCTTCTGTCTCATTTACCAAGTATGGCAACCTGAGTAAACAAAGGATTTATTTTCCATCCGAGGCCAATGCATTATGAAGATTAATGTAGGATTTCAGGGGAACAGTTGGACAACTGAACCATGGAGAAGTACAACTGACTGTTGAAAACATTGATGTATTATAAAAGTATTCGTAAAAATATTGAATTCTGAAACGTATCAGGTTCAGAAAGGTCTTGTGAAAAAACATTTTACAAAATATAGCCTATTTTATTCACATAACCTTATCTAACCACTATCTAGCCTTTACATTTTTTCTGCAAATTATTCTTAAATAACCTAATTTTTCTTCTGCTTCATGATAAACCTTTGAACAAATTGTTTCAAAACACATTTCCTTACCTATGGGTAAAAGGGAGAAACAGGAGGCTGAAGCGATAGACAACTTTTTAAAAACTGGGTTGTTATATGCTGGCTATAAACTCCATAGTCTTTGAACGATAATATAAGGAAAAAAGGGAATGAAGGCATAGCACTTCAAAAAATATGAAGTAATAAAAATTCAAACTAAGAATGAATATCTCAGATATGATTAATGCTAAAATATTGGAAAACATTTCTATGTTTAAAACAGTATATTTTGTGTGGTTCCATATTATAGAAAATTATTCATGATGCAATTTTGCTAATCACGAAAATCTAAACTTTTCTAAAACGGGTCATATGTAGAAATTTATTGGTGTTAAAGGAGAATACTTTGAAAACATTGAAATCATATTTTTAAAACCCATCCCCGTTTGCAATTCTTAAAGTTTACAGTGCCGCGTTTGATTATAGTTATCATACACTAACAGAGTAATTCAAAACAATATGAAGCGTGGTAAGGAAAAACATGTAAACGCTAGAGTACGCAGTGAGCTATTATTCTTATTATTCTCATTCTCATTCTTATTAATAGTAGTAGTATTTAGTACTAGTATTAGTATTATTAATATTATGTACTCTGTCAGTGATTTGGTCGATTTCACCCGACAACTCACATTTATGAAAAATGGAGAAGAGGCAAAATTTGCAATACAGGATCAACACGGTAACAGCAGGCACAAATTATATGTCGTTTTTTTTTGTAGTGATTAACGCCCGCTTTAACTACTTATGGCACCGCAGGCGATATTATATGTATTGCCCCGCTAACTATAATAACAAAAAGGGATCCAGAATAACTTTAATAACAGTAAAAGTTATTTCAATAATAAACTATAAAAACTTTAACAATAACAATACCTACATAATAAAATAATAATGTGCGTAATATAGTTGCATTCCTATTTAACTCGAAGTGTGATTGCAGAATTCCCCATTAACAAAGAAGAAAATTAATGAAATACAGTATGGATCGTTGTCATGTGGCATACTACCTCACTTTACTGGCAATGGAATAAATAAATGAGAAACCATGGCAGTTAACCCAAATGAATTTAAATATTCGTTTTACCAAGCAATCATGTCTACGTAACACAAAGGAAATCAGTTACGATGAAGAATTAACGGCGAATCACGCCATATGAAAACACTTACCCACTTTGAGAAAGACCTATGTGTGCATAAAACACCCCAACCTGAGACAGCCGGTCCCCATGGACACGCTCGCTAAGGCGTGCTTCTCGCTTTGGTGCTTCGTGGGCAGGGGATCGTGGATTCGAGTCCCGCCTTGGGCATGGGTGTTATATGTTTGTGCAATGTGTATATGCTTGTGTAAAGGAACAGTAAAACCAGTAATCATACAGTAAATTTAGCGGGGGGATGTAAACGGGGATACAGCGCCGGAGTCCTGATCAGACTCCGGTACTGTTTTATATATATATATATACAGACAGACTGACAGCACTCACCCAAAAAACAAACAAATGCATCTCACGCGGCAAAAGGCCGAACTAAATAACAAGTGCCTCTTCAAATAGCGTGGAGTGTAAGAACCGAGTTGCCACATTATTTTGTGCCAAAACTGTACAATTATTATTAGTTTTATTATTATTATTATTATTATTATTATTATTATTATTGTTACTATCGTTATTATTACTACTACTTATATTATTTATATTATTATTATTCTGCTCGAGTAGAAGATAAATCCAAACATTAAAGCGTCGTATCGAAAACATGGAAAAAAATCTTGATGTGCTTCATTCCCATTCCATTTCTACGTCTCAGTAACAGCTTATTATCAATAACCTTATTCTTTATCTATGCTAACCGAAAAACATTAGCAGAAACGGTATTATTCTGCTATTGCTTGGTTCCTTTAAGTAGAACGAAAATATGGTAATACACTGGCTAAACCGACAGTCATGTTTTAAAATGTGGTTGTTATAGGATTGAAATTCGATTCTTTGCAAGGCCAGCATTTGCCAAGTTCCCGTATCACAAAAGTTTTAAGTATTTTAAAACTGAAACCAACAACAAGAAATATCTTGAAAACGGTCAACCCTAACGAAAAAAATGTAACAAAGTGTTTGTTTTAACGAGATATACATAGTTTGTGTAGTAAGTATTTGTCTGTCTCTTACGGTTTACCAATAATGCTAAATTTGGCAAAATTCATCCAGAATGAATAAGTCTTCAGAAGCTATTCCAAAAAAAATTCAACAAATAGATTTTTTTGTGGTCTAAAAAGCATTGATATATGGCATTTTAACCTAAATCATTAGAGCCAGTTTTGAGAAAAACAAAATTTTCAAAAAATTTTACATGTTAAGAGGGGTGGAGGGATTTTCTTGAAAATCTTCGTGTCACATCCTTCGATGATACGAAACTTAAACACTAAGTTTTGTATTTAACGGCCTTTTCGTTTTTGAGCTATGCTGTACACACACACACACACACACACACACACGGACCTATTGCTAAAAATTTGATGTGTTCCATTCATTTGACTTTCTCTACATATCTGTAACAAATTAGTGTTAAAAAGCTTATTCTTCTATCTACTTCATGATAATCGAGATAAACATTAACAGAAATTGTCCATATTACTTGGTTCCTTGTAAGTAGAAGGGAAAATATCTAATGTATTCCATTCATATGGTGTCCTCTAGCTATTCGGTAAACAAACCTTTTATTCAAAACATTAATCTGTAATCTATATTATGCTGATCAAGACAAACATAAGCAGAACTAGTATTATTACTAGCTTCCTTGTAAGTAAAAGGAAATAAGAAAATGCACGGAGTAAAGCGATTGTCTCGTCCTATAAAAGACGGTCGCTATGTGAAATAATTGAAATTCCATTGTATTTGCTTGCCAAGAATAAGCAATCAAAAAAACGAGAAGAAAGATATCTTCCATTTGCGAAAAGTTTAAGTGGCTAAAATTGAAATCAATAATCAGGAATATATTGAAAACGATTAACTCTACAAAAAGATTGTTTTAATGAGATCTACATTCTTTTGTATGGCAAGTTTTTGTATATCTCTTTCGGTTTGCCATTTATACAAAAGTCATTCAGAATGAAGAGGTTTTCAGAGGCTATTACCAGAAAATTAAAAATATAAATTTCATACATTAAACATAAGGTATTTTAATCAAAATTATTAGAGCCATTTTTGTGAAAATCAAAATTTTCGAAAACTGTTCCATATAAATATTAGTTTGGACTGGAAGATTTTCTTGAAAATCTTGTGTCGCATCCTTGGAGATGCCAAACTTAAATATCAAGTGTGGTACACACACAGACCTTTTCCTAAAAATGCCTTTTCTGTACTCAGACGGACCTAAAACATATATTTTCGGTGAAATTTCGGTATAGAATTTTTGGGTGCGATACAATACCTTCTCTATACACTATTTACATAGTATGTGAAGAGAAAGCAAAAATGATCAGATTTTATATGTTCAGTGCTTTCAAAACTAGTGTTAACAGTATCTCTGTAACAAGTCTTTTGTTCGCGGATTTGAAGGACATTTTATAATGTAATAAAATATCGAGCAAGCGAACAGTGCACTAACGTGACTAGCACTCAGGAGGTCCCCGATTAGATTCCTGACGACCGCGCACTCTGACTCATGGGCTTTTTCGGGATTGCCAGGGTTGTCGGTGGAATGCTGCAATGGTTTCTTGCCGCTCCATATTATATCCAGTCATTGGATTAATCCTTCATTCCGTTTGGCCTATTTCAGGGTTGAAAGCGTCAGCTAAAGGTGTATCGGTGCAGCGCGGCTGCTATGTTTCTCCGTCCGTCGGCCTTCGGCGGGTTGCCGGCGTATACAGACTGTCCCCTTGAGCAGACATTGAACCCTCTGGACAGAACGAGGGTGCCTAGCCTGCATGTTCGTTTTGTTTGGAAACTACAAGGACCCTGCCATCGCGGTACCGTCGCTTCCACCCATGTCTCCTCTCTTCTGGGGCACCTCTTCAAGGGGAGCAGGCAGAATATCCTCGCTGGATTGGTACTGGGTACCATACGAAAACGTCACATCCCTATCTCAATTTAACCACTTACAAGATAGTTCTGTAGAAAGTTTTTTGCTGTTTTGTAAATTATAAATCATTGTTATAATGCCTGCTCTAGAATTAAGTTAGTATGTATACACATATGTTATGCTTAATTTAGGCAAAGTGAAACAGAGCTATGGACTATAAATCAAATATATAAAACTAAAACACAGAGCCTATATTTGTACAAATTCCGTGAAACTGTAAAGGTATTTTTATATATATTTCCAATTTTATTTACAAGTACATATGCATATTCCGTTACTGAAGGATTTGATATTTCTTTTACTGTATATTTCATGTTATTGTTATTTATTTGAATATGTTTTTCTGTTCATTTATAATATATGCATATAATGTATATGTATATATGTAATGTATGTATATGTACAGTTTAACTCTACATGTTCGTAACATTTTCATGTCAATGGGTTTCAATGGCCACCAGAACCAATTTAAAATTTAACAACACTTCTCAACTATTAATTCATATCGTTATAATTATGGAACTGTACTAGTATGCTTATGGACTAAAAAGCTACTGAAATTGGAAATGTATAAAATTAATAGCGTCTTTCTTGATAATTTTTCCATTACGCCGCTTCAGCATGTATTGTAATGCTATAGTTCTAATCTATTTTGATCATGGCGACAATAACTTTAGATATTCTGTCCCTCTCTACGTCAAAAGAAACACTTAAGGAATAATAGGCATTTATGTGTCCTAACAATGTCGATAACTAATATTTTATTTACCCTTCCTTCTACTGGATAGAATTTCTAACCTATTATTCATAAAGCTAGACAAGATAATGACTTAGGCATGTATACCATATAGGTTTCTCTGCGAAGAACAGAAAGGTGATATTATGCACCGATTACTACACCACGAACATCAAAATCCTGTTCATGATTCAAATTATTTCTGTGCTGGGTCAAAAATGTATTGTTCTATCAATGTAAAAAGATATACGGAAGATAACACGAAATTAAAATATGATTAACAGAAATAAAAAGCTTAGTTGCCTAACATTAGCTGTCTACTATTCTTTACTTTAATAAACTATTATCACAGCAGGCTCAAGTTATACTTTTAATATTTTAAATGTTTGGCCACAGTCTGTATGGCATTACAACGAGAAACAAGAGAAATAAACTAAGCATTTTAAATTAAAACCAAAGGCAACAAATATCTCGAAAATGGCACAAAAATATGTTTGACATAAATGTTGTGTTTTAGGATATCCACATTTTTCTTTTCATCATTATGGTTGCTTTTGCCCGTATTTTGCAATTTCAACATGGATATGCGAATATCATGTAACGATCGGATCATAATATTAAGGGCACGACAGGACCAGTGTAGGGAAAGGGCTACCCTTCCAAATGCTACATATGCACATCAAGTAAAGAGCTCAAATGTAATATTCAAAATGCACTTGATCTAACATATTATGATAATGATAAATTGACAGCATGGTTCCGCATATTGGTGTAGCTGTGTGGACACTATTACAATGTCATAAATTAAGCAAAGCATCATGAAAGTTGTCCTCGAAATAGTTGCCCTATTGCCCAGCAGTACCTCCAATAATTAAGGCTCAGAATTTGGGACCTTATGCATACATATGACTTCTGTACAATGTGAAACAACCGCTGCTACCAACACAAAGATACTACACTGAGTGCATGTTGTGCTATCGTTTGTTTACGTTATACTTATGGCCAAGTTGACTGCAGGACACACTAGGCCCAAAGTCCCGAGTTAATGATAAATAAAGTCCTGCACACACGACTCAGCATAATATTATCGCAAACGCAGGAACTGAAAGTCCCTTAATACACACACGTAAAACACATTTTAAAGGATTAACAATTCCATAAAGTCTATGTATTACCTCCTCTATCGAGCACTTCGTACAACATACAGATACAAAAGGTATTATATTCCACCCAAAAATTCAGTTCCACAATACATGCTTTGAGGACACCAGAATCTCCTCCCCCAGCCCTCCAAAGTAAAACACTTTTAGAAAAAATTCCGTGTACCATCTATCTGTGTGTGTGTGTGTGTGTGTGTGTGTGTGTGTGTGTGTGTGTGTGTGTGTGTGCAGTAAAGCTCAGAAACGAAAAGTCCGCTAAATGCCAAAATTGGTATTTAAGTTTAGTATCTTCAAAGGATGCAACACTTAAGATCTTCAAGCGTAACATAGATTCTTTTGTAGAATTAATCATTTCTTGATATTGGTTTCACATTTGCAATACTTATACTTTTCTCAAACCAGAAGTTGCCATTAGTTTCATATATCTTTTGTCTTACTGATAGTCATGGAAAGAGAACCGAATCTCTATTGTTTCATATAGCAACCAACCTTAAAAGGATCTGACTACTGCTTTACTGTTTCACTTATTTCCATTCTACTTATAAGGAAGCAAGTAATACAATCATTTGTGATAATGCCAATAATTTCGAGCAATTAAAAAAATGTATTTTCTATCATAGTAAAATAATACGAATTTTCAACCATAAGAAAATATATTATTTTTTTTTTTGGCGCATTTAAACTACCAATTTAGTCAGGCTATAAATCAAAAGACGCATGGCTATTAATTGACACGCCCAACTTTGAGCCTTATTTTTGGAAAAATTTGTTTAGCATTTTTTCCATATTCACAGTGCTCCACACCATGCAATGTTTTACTATTTTGTATCCAAATGTATGTATTACCTTTCAAAACCACATTAAAGAAATTGGGAATAAGCTTTTTTTGACAATAATTCTCTAATATTTCTAAATAAATTATTAACATCTGAAAAATCAAGAGATTTGGCGAATAAAAATATAGTTTTTTTACAATAATTAGGAAGAAATATAAACATATGATATAAGCGATGTTGTGAAATTATTTACTGTAAAAATTAATTTTTGATTTGAATATATTTAAAAACGCATCATATGTTGAATTTTTATTATAAAACTAAATTTATGTAATATAAATCATTATTGAAATAAGAATTGAGCTAAATTTTGAAATATGGTACAAGTATCACTGTTATTGTATGTGCTAATTGGTACAATTTTCAACGAAATAGTATATTTTCCAAATATCACAGGTGTAGCACGTGGTAGAGAAAGTAAAACAGGACGCCGTGGTGAGACTGGGCATGTGGACATGAAATGTGCGTTTAAGCTAAACGCTCAAAGACCTCTGCGCTATCTAGTCTTCACAGCACTAATTATGCAATAGAGTAAATCGCAGTGCTCGCTGCAGCGCGCTGTATATATATCACCGAGTATTATTACGTTCATTAGTCACATTGTATTTATGAATGATCCAGCGAGGCCAGAACTACGCGTCTCATTAACCGTCAAATTATGGCTCTCTGACATTTCAGTGCAGGCGATCTTAACGTCACAACATGACAATATTTCTCGTGAATGACTTTCATTAAAGTGTTAGCTGTATAGCTACATGAAAATACCTGTGCCGTTATGTGGCAAAGAGTTTGTACGAAGAAAATAAAGCAGGAGCGGTAGTAAAAACTGACGTCTTTCATTCACATGACTATCTGTTGAAGCAAGATCTAGCATCACGGACCAATAACCATGTTTATTTCAAGCTTTATTTGCATTTTTGATAGCCTACTTTGTAAATCAGCTTTTCCGTCATTTTGTGTTTTATGGTATTACTCCTTGGTTACTTTTTTGAGAAGATAGAATTTCGTTGCGATTCCAGCGAGGCCAGAACTACGCGTCTCATTAACCGTCAAATTATGGCTCTCTGACATTTCAGTGCAGGCGATCTTAACGTCACAACATGACAATATTTCTCGTGAATGACTTTCATTAAAGCGTTAGCTGTATAGCTACATGAAAATACCTGTGCCGTTATGTGGCAAAGAGTTTGTACGAAGAAAATAAAAGCAGGAGCGGTAGTAAAAAAAATTCTGACGTCTTTCATTCACATGACTATCTGTTGAAGCAAGATCTAGCATCACGGACCAATAACCATGTTTATTTCAAGCTTTATTTGCATTTTTGATAGCCTACTTTGTAAAACAGCTTTTCCGTCATATTGTGTTTTATGGTATTACTCCTTAGTTACTTTTTTGAGAAGATAGAATTTCGTTGCGATTTTGTTTGTTAGTCGATTTTTACTTTCTCTAGCCTCATATGTACAATGTACATAGGGATAGAGAAGTATTGTATTCCACTCAAGAATTCGATACCGAGATTTCACCGGAAATATATGTTTTAGGGTCCCCTGTATCCAAAAAAAAAAAAAGCATTTTCACAAAAAGGTCCGTGTGTGTGTGTGTGTGAACACGATAACTCAAAAACGAAAAGTCGGTAAAGCACCAAACTTGGTATTTAAGTTTAGTAGCTTCCAGGGACGCGACACGAAGATTTTGAGAAAAGTTCCCCCACCCCAAACTACCCTTTACATGGAGCTTTTTTCGAAAAGTTTGATTTTCTTAAAAATGCCTCTAACGGTTTTGATTAAAATATCGTATAATAAAGATATTCACCTGACACATAATACGTATATCTTGAATTTTCTGGGAATAGCTTCTAAAGACCTGTTTATTCTGGATGAATTTTGCTTAATTTGGCATAACTAGTAAACCGTAAGAGATAGCCAAAAACTTACTATACAAAAAAAATGTAGGTCTTGTTAAAATACACAAGTTATGCCATGTACATTTTTCTGGTGGAACTTACAGTTTTCGAGGTATTCAGTGTTATTAGTTTCAGTTGTGAAGTACTTATAGTTTTCTCAGACGGGAGGGTGCGGTTTTCTTTTGTTCTACTCCTGGCCAAGAAAAGAAGGGATGTGTAATGACAATCGCATAAGGATAGCTTTTAAAACATTTAACAAGTGTATATAAGGAACTAAATAATAAGAACATTGTGCTAATGAGTACCTCAATTAGCAAGATGCAGTAAGAAGAAGAATCTTATGTAAGAAGTTTGTAGAACAGCTAGAGAAAGCCATGTGAGAGTAACACATCAGATTTTTCATTATGGTGACGAGCTGATTTTGTGTCAATAGGAAGGTCCTCGAGAGACTAAGTCTGATGGATAATATTTCCTCATCGGACAGGAAGATTAAGGTGACAAAAGAATTTGTGCTTCGAAGTAATATTACATCGGAGAATAGATTAGCTACAATTTACGACGAGATAGTTGATTTTTGGGGGAAATTTGAGAAAGTCGTTATCTAGAACTTCTTTGTTGAGCTAGAAAGAAAGAACATTGCATGCAAGGGAAAGATACGTAGTAAAGTTAATATTTGACGGGAATAGAGAAATTTCGTTGGAGATAAAGTCGTTAAATTACAGACCATTTTCAGGTTAAAAAGAAAGAAGGATATCTTTCAAATTTGAAACCTTGTTGAAAAGTTTTGAATAAATGCGAGCTGTGTTTTAAAGAAAAGACAATTTTGTTCTTTACTCCAAGTAAATCCCTGCACCATGTACGCGCCCTGAGTAAAAGAGATCTCAAGAAGTGCTCTACCGATTGATCTCGACTCGGGCAAGCAGCGCCTTTTAATCCCTGCTGCACTGTTCTGCAAACAAACTATTCTTACAACATTATACATGTATCTACATTAATCAAGATAAATGTTAGCAGAAATTGACTTATTATTTCTTCCTTGTAAGTAGAAGGTAAATAAGGACACATTAGATATACTAGACCAAGGCGAAAGTCAAATCGTTTGAATCTTCGTCACTATATGAAACAATTGAAATTCGATTATCTTTCAATGATCAGAAATAAAACTAAACGAATGAAACTAATGAAGACTGCATGTTTGCGAAAAGTTTTAGTTATTTTATAAGTGAAACCAAATATCAAGGAATATATCGTACTGTCTGTTCAGCAGTGTTATAGCTAGTGGGTTGGGGCAGCTTATCGCTCAAGTAAGACTAAAATGTGGGAGGGGTACACGCATGCTGAAGTTGTTCCACTCGTGCAAAATAGTCAAGAGTGCTGTCTTCAAAATGTACAGGATTCAAACACTGAACACACAATATTATCGGCAAGTGCTCCCTTCTTCCACTGTCCTCGCCTGTTTAAGACTAAGAAAACAATTCATAAACCCGTACCTGCTAGGAAGGGTACCCCATCCCACTAGCTAAAACACCACCGAACAAATAATAAATGGTTAACTCTATAAAACATGTATATAATAGATATAAATTGTGTTTTGGCGAGATTTACATTTTTTATGCTAAGCGTTTATCTATCTGTTGTGGCTTAGCAGTTATATAAGAGTCATCCAGAATGAAGGGTTTTCAGAAAATTCAAAATATACTTTTCATTTGTCATAAAATATCTTAATCAATTTTAATCAATCCTTAGCAACATTTTCGAAAAAATATTCCATATAAAGAGTATCTTGGGGTGAGAATTTTCTTGAAAACCTTCTTGAAAATTTCTGAACTTAAATATCAAGTTGGTATTCAAGGACCTTTAGTTTTTTAGTTAGGCCGTTCACAGCTACCTCGTGCACCTGCGTGCATAACACGCATTACTGATTTTTTTTATTCAAGGGACCTCAAAACATATCTCCGGTGAAATCTCACATCAAATTATGGATGGCATACAATACCTTCGCTACATACTATGTGCATACTTAGTACGTGTAGAGAAAGTAAAAATAAGTATGATGAGTTGTATTCACATGGCTAATCACCTATAGCATATTCATACTAAAGCAAATTCTTCTATCAAATTCTAGTTAATACAGAAATTTTCATTAGATACATCTTCACAGTTTTTGGACATAGAAGAGAAACGTTAAGCTAAACCGATAGTCAGCTTTTTTAAAGCGGATCACTATGTGATAGCTTTGAAAACCACACTCTTTACATAACCACTGATAAAACCGAATACCAAATTGCCACTAGAATAAGTGTAAATTTGTTTAAAACTTAGACCAATAACAGGAAAATATACCGAAAACTGTTAACAGTACAAAAATTTTATTTATTTGGCATAAATTGTATAGTTTATGGGATCTGTCTTTTTTGTAGTAATGCTTTCTCTCTTCTGGCTTATCGGCTATACAGAGACTTTGGTAAAGTGTTCTTTTGAACACCATAAGAAGACCGAGAGAGAGAGAGAGAGAGAGAGAGAGAGAGAACGGATATTTGGTTAATTTATCACAGCAACACAGTATCACTGTTGGATTACAGACGTGAACGCATACAACGATGCATTATCATCTGTTTGAAGAAAGAATGCAGACGGTCACGAGTGGAAACTTGCGTAAAGACAAACAGATACCTACGTGTATTACGTCATCACTCCTAAGCCCTATATACGAGGAGGGTGAGCACGAGAAAGAAAAAAGGAAAGAATGCATAGAAATTAAAAATGTTTGAAAAATCGAATGTATCGCACAAACAATTTTTTTTCTAAATGTACCTTTAAATTAGGGATTTCAAAAGTATATTTGGGGAGAGATCCCATATCAAATTCTTTAAAGAATACAACATTTTCTCGCCTGTTATAGATAAGAGTGCTAGAGAAAGTAAAAAAGAGCTAAAAGTTAAAATATTTCAGATACACTTACTAAAATAATCCAATATATTGCGTAAAATCAGTACATTTTTTTTTCTTATTTTCATAAACATAATTCAACTTTTACAAATGCAGCTCATTTGAATGCTCCGAGCGAAAGAAGCCTTAATGCTGACGAAAGTCTTCCACTTGGCAGTAGGTTATAAACAAAGACTAATGTCGACCCAGAACAGAGTGGCGTTGGGAAGTGAGATGTAATTATCCTCAAGGAGCAGCGCAAGGCAAACAATTCTTGTATTATCTTCCGACAGGCCATAAGCCTTCTGATGAATAGGAAGCTGTGACAAAACAAACAGCTCCACGCAGTCGGTGGGAAGAATAAGCGCGATGAAAGACGCAAGTCTTAGGAGCGTTCGCGTTTCCAGTGTCTTATTTGACTAGACTAGTTATAATGTCATTCAAAGCATAGAAAGGAATATAAAAACAATAAGATCGCAGTAAGGAAAAAGCAAATGGACTGTGAACGGAAAATTTTAAGTCGCAATCGAACATGGGATAAATTGGAAATAAATTGAGCATATTTAATACTTTTATGTCTCTTTGCCACATGCATGATAGGTAGGGAAGGTACTGTATTTCTTCTAAATCTTCTACTAAAGTTTCACCGGAAATATATGCCTAGAAATTCCCGAGTCTAAAAAAATAATTTTAATAAAACGCTCTGTGTGTGTGTCTTCTGTGTGCCTGCACGTCTATGAAAAGCATAACTCAACATGAAAAGTCGGCTACATAGCAGTTTGTATTTAAGATCAATATCTTCTAAAGATGCGACATGAAGATTTTCAGGAATATGCTACATCTCCAACTACCAAGGTACATCAATATATTTTTTTTTTTACTTTTTTTCCCCTCAAAATGGCTCTAACGATTTTGATTTAAACAACACAAATTAAATAAGTATATTTACATGATAAATAAACTGTATAGGTATGTTGAATTTTCTAATAATAGCCCTTCATTCGTATGAGCTTTGTATAATCTTGTATCACTAAACATCAAGCGAAAGACGAAAACATACTACACAATAAAATATGTAGATATGTTTATGACTCTCAATTTGTCAAATAACCTTCGTGCAATCTTTGCATTAAAATGGGACAATATGGAGGCATAAATCTAGTGAAATTACGCTATTTCCCAGAAAATGAGTGGAAGTGCTAGTGTGCCTGAGAGAACGTCCCATAATTACCCGCGAGCATTCTCATCATCGTCATTGTTTTCTGTTATTCTGTGGATGTTGCGCCATATTTGAATTTTTTTAGCATACTATTTTATTGTTGAACTCGTTTTATTCCTGATGTTTCTGTTAATTCGTAATTTATTTTCATTAAATTACAGTTGTGTTCATATAATTCTAGTAGTTTTAAGCACCCCAAGCTCAAACTCCTAGAACTATCGCAAAAATGACGATAAATGACGAGGACGTAAATATCTATCGCAAAATGACGAGAAAAATCTGATGTGTTCCATTCACATGACTTTCTCTACATCCCTGTAAAAAATATTATTAAAAAGCTTATGCTTCTATTTACTTCATGCGAATGGAGAAAAAATTAGCAGAAATAGTATTATTATTTGCTTTCTTGTAAGCAGAAGCGAAATAAGGGAGTACCATAAGTTAAAGTGATAGTGGTTATTATGTGACTGAAGTTCCTTTGTTTGTATGGACACGAGTTGACAAACTCCTGTATGTGAAAACTTTAAGTTTTTCAAAGCTGAACCAATAACAAGGAATATCTCAAAAACGATCAACTCCACGAAAAGGTATGTATATAACAGAAGTTGTATGTTTTAACGTGCTCTACATGTTTTGTGTGATAAGTTTTTATCCATCTCTTACGGTTTGACACTTATGCAAAATTCCGCAAAATTCATCGAGAATAAAGTAGTCCTCGGAGGCTTTTCTCAGAAAGTTCAAGATATACATGTTATTTGTCAGGTAAATATCTTTAATATACGACATTTTAATCAAAATCGTTACAGCCATTTTTGAGAAAATCAAAATTTTCGAAAAAAGTTCCATGTAAAGGGTAGTTGGGGTTGTGGGGATTTTCTTGAACATCTTGGTGTCGTATCCTTGGAAGATACCAAACCTAAATACCAAGTTTGGTTTTTAAGGGACTTTTCGTTTTTGAGCTATGCTGCCCACAGGCACATACACACACGGATATTTTTTTAAAAATACTTTTATTGGATTTAGGGGTCTCAAAACATACATTTCCGGTAAATTTTGATATCAAATTTTGGGTGCATACAATACCTTCTCTACACACTATGTATATAGTACGTGTAGAGAAAGTAAAAATTACCACAAATGTGGGAATAGTACAAGTGAATACCAATCTAACCTTACATTAATTGTATAGTAAAACGTATTCAAAAGCAAAAGTAACAGTACATTACAGCAAGTACATATTGTGTAGATGGCTATCAATCTCTAAACTTGTTAAAGCTCAAGTGAAACCTCATTTATAATAAAAATATAAACCGCAATGTATTCATTGCATATAGATTGATATTGGCACTATCTGCTGTGTTCATCACTATATATAATGGAAACCAATGGGATGGGAGAAATTTGGATGGCGGGGCAGGAAAATAGGCGAAGTATTTGGAGAAAAATTAAGAAACGTCTCTGTGATATTGACAGACAGCAAATGATTGCGCAATGCACAGAGAAGGTGTCATTAGAAGTACAGTCTGGGCTGAAATCGGAGTGGGGTATGGAGCAATACATCAAAACAGGTACCAAACTCATTAGAGAGGGGCTCGCGTGGATTAGACTAGGAGCATGGAGGAGCACGAAAATTTCTGACGAGAATGGTACGAGAATCTGTCCCGTTTGCGAGGAGGAAGAGTCGTGGACTCACATCTTAGCAAGATGTAGGGGTACGGAGGAATGGCGGGAAAAATATTTCCCGTGATTTTTTACCACTGCGAATGTAGGGATAGAAGCATGCTGGACGCTACAGCAACATTTCCAGAAAAAGGTCCGTGGGTCCGTGTGTGTGTGTGTGTCCCCGTGTGTGTGTGTCTGTGAACACGATAACTCAAAAACGAAAAGTAGCTAAAATACCAAACTTAGTATTTAAGTTTAATATCTTCCAGGGATGCGACATGAAGATTTTTAGGAAAATTCCCCCACCCCCAACAACCCTTTATATGGAACTTTTTTCGAAAATTTGATTTTCTCAAAAATGGCTCTAACGATTTTGATTAAAATTTCGTATATTAAAGATATTTACCTGACAAATAAAATGTATATCTTGAATTTTCTGGGAATAGCTTCTGAAGAGTAGTTTATTCTCGATGAGTTTTACTGACTTTGAATAACTGTTAAACCGTAAGAGATGGACAAAAACTTACTCCACAAAAAATGTACAGCACATTTAAACACACATTTTATGTTATATACATTTTTTTAGTGCAGTTCGTCGTTTTTGAGACACTCCTTATTTTTGGTTTCTGCTATGAAAAACGTATACTTTTCTCATACAGTTATTCTTATCACATCATCTTTAATTACTCTTTTCTATTACATACGAATAATATACACAACATTAATAATTACTAATACAGAAATCATTTGAACCACTTTAATTCAACAAAAAATTTTTTTCTCAAAAACAATTAAAGGTTCTTAATCAGTTAATTGATAAATTTATAAGATTCGAAGAGGGGTCAAAAACTTGTCAACTCCTATCCATATAAACAAAGGAACTTCATTGACATAGCAACAAGCTTTGACTATCACTTTAACCTATGGTAGTCCCTTATTTCGCTTCTATTTACAGGGAAGCAAGTAATAAGACTATTTCTGCTAATGTTTTCTGATTAGCATAAAGTAAATAGAAGTATAAGCTTTTTAAGAATAATTTGTTGCAGGGATATAGAGAAAGTCATGTGAATGGTACACATCAGATTTTTTAAAGCAGAAACGAATAACAAGGAATATCTAAAAGACGATCAGCTCCACGAAAAAAATATATAATATAAACTGTGTGTTTCACGAGATCTACACTTTTTCTTAAGTAAATTTTTGCCTATCTCTTGCGGTTTATGAGCTATGCAAAATTCGCAAAATTCATCGAAAATAAACAGCCTTTCAAAGGCTATTCCCAGAAAATTGAAGATATACATTTTATTTGTCATTAAAATCGTTAGAGCTATTTTCTAGAATATCAAAATTTTCGAAAATAAACAGCCTTTCAAAGGCTATTCGCAGAAAATTGAAGATATACATTTTATTTGTCATTAAAATCGTTAGAGCTATTTTTTAGAATATAGGTGGGGGGATTTTCTTGAAAATCTTCCTGTCGCAACCTTGGAAGATATCAAACTTAAATACCAAGTTTGGCATCTATTAGTCTTTTCGTTTTGAGCTATGCTGCCCACAGACACACACATACTGACAGACAGACATACACACGGACATTTTTCTAAAATAGCCTTCTTTGGATTCTGGGAGTCTCAAAACGTGTATTTCCAGTGAAATCTCAGTATCGAATTTGTGGGTGCAATACAATATCTTCTCTATACACTATGTATATAGTGCGTATAGAGAAAGTAAAAATGGCTGATACGGTGATATTGTAAGGTCAAATGTTTGTTTCGGTACACGCGAGCACAAACACAAAAAAAAAAAAAAAAATGTAAATGGCGTGTTATTTATGGACGTTCTTTAACTGCGGTGGTTCTCAGCGTCCCATTCTATATTGGGCGTGAAAGACCGCTTAATTTTGCTCAGAGGCCTCTCTATCAGGCTTGAGATTCTTTTACGTGCCGTAAATCTACGACACGGGACCAACGGCTAATTGAGACGACTAACAAGGAATATTTGAAACGGTTAACTCTAGAAAAACGCCGAACACAATATTCAATGTACCCTTCTCTTCAGAATGAGCTGCTAGACTCTCCTGTTAATTCTTCTGTCACAGCAACTACCTCGGGAAGAAAAAACGTGCCGGTGTGTATCATTGTTCTGAAGGCCATTAACTCAGAAACCAAGCATTCCCGGACAACTGTTGTAATGGACTGTTCATATTGTCCACATATAGGGAATGCATAACTTAATGTTTAAACTCTATTTTTGAAACACCTGTATAGTTAAAATATATGATGTTACAATTACAGGAGTCTGTACTTTCCATCACTTATTAGTGGGTATATTAATTATTCCTACAAAAGTTTATTTTTCTATCTACTTTACTTTAATTGAGATAAACAGATACATAAATAGCTATGCTACACGTTTCGCCATAGATACAAATACAATAGCGATAGTCAAACGTTTAAGAACTAGCCACTATATAACACACAATATTCTATACTCTTTCCATGCAATTGCAAGAAATAGATGAAAATCGACTGTACTATTTTGTAATTTTAACGTCCTTTAACCTGGTAGCTAATATTGGACAATGAACGAATGAGTGGAATGTTGCTTATGTGAGCCCGAAGTCTAAGGAGCTTAGAATTACCCCGGAAACAATAACTCAGTCTAGCCGAGATTTCAACACGAGACTTTTGAATGTGAGGCAGGCACGTTACCACACTGTCGAGGCGGGACAACTTTAAAACAATGACACAATGAGAATGTAATTCGCACCATTAATAACGGATATCTCGGAAACGGCTGTCATATGATAATTATTTATGTAGCTAGTGTATATTCTGATTGTGTTACGAATATTTTTAGCGCAGGAGCGAAAGTGAGAGTATAACATACCACGTTTTGTGCAATTTTAACATAAAATGCTTAAAAAGTATTAACAAATTGCTAAATTGCAATTATAATGTATCAGATCGTAAATGTATGATGTAGTATAGTTGCTAAGCAGAAAACTATTGAAAATATGGATTGCATTACACTTGACGTTTTGAACGAAGCCGCGAGTGATGAGAATTTATTAATTCCAGAAGAATCAAAATATGTTTACGAAAAAAGAATATGGAAGGTTTTATGGATGGAGAAACGTAAACTGCGTTTTTTTTTACTAATGAAATCACATACTTTTCAGAGGTGGTAACTACACAAACGTATATAACTTCTAAATATAGTAAGTGATTTAAAGTTAGCCTGTAAATGCTGTTTTCTTTTTTTAAGATTTTTTCAAATATTTTTTATGCCTTCGAATCTGGTGTGTATATTCAAAACCTGGTTTACTTACAGGCACGTTGCAGACTAGTATTATTGAAGTAAAGCGGTTAGGAGAGTGGAAATCAGCACCAGTTGCTAAAAGCTACGTAGAAAGTAGTATAGGCATTTCAAAAAGAATTAATATATGAAACATAAATATTAATGCAGTAGAAGTCAAAGGCTGCTCAGGGATGACATTTTCTAATATAACTAATTGTACTGACAATATTTTCCAAGGAAAGTGAGTACACTAAGTACCGTGGGCTCTGAGTAATATGTATATTGTTGTTGGTTTTAAAATAAATTTAATGAGGTGAATCTTGTGTTTAAATGTTTCTGCACTTGCGAGAGAGACGATTTCGGGTGTTTTTACAGGCACATTGGAGAAAATTATGTGATGCCATTATGGTCCTTTTGCCACTGTAAATAGAATAGATAACTAACAACGAATAGGTGGTTAATTCAATGTTAAAAAATTGGACTTGCATTTCACTTCCGGCGATCGACGCGACTCCAGTAGTTCTCATACGGCAGACATAGCAACTTGACTGACTACGCTAGGTCAATCACCAAAGTAGCGTCCTGCCCTTCCCACACTCCAAACCGTTCATTCCAGAATTTCGGCTAGATTTCTGAAGTTTATAGCCAGATCAGAAATCTTTCGAGCAGTTCTAGCTTCTTCTCAACAAATCTACGTTCCACTCTGAAGCTTCTGGTCTGACTGCAGCCTCGAGAAAAAACGTTATATGTCGTTATTATTTCATAGTTTACTTGAGAACTCTTAGTTTGTTTGCCAGTTGCCTCTTATTCTTATGTGCAATAAATATAATATATTCAGTAACGGCCATCAGTAGTGACGAGAGCCTATTTAACAAATATACATTCCCACACATTTGTGCTTTTTCCTTTTCTTTCCTTATTTACTTGTCATGGAGAGTACATAGAAGGAGAGTTTACCAAAATAAATTACACTATAGTAATGCTAAATAATATATTTTGAAAGTTAATGGCAGTAGAATTATACAATATTTAAAAACTATGCGTGACAAAACCCAGGGAAATTTATACAACCTTAGGAATTAACGTGATCCGTGATCGAGTGGTCAGCGAGCTGACTTCTTATCCAGAGGTCCCGGACTTGTTTTCTGGCTGGGGCAGGGAGTTAATCGGAATTATTCCCTATCCCCCACAGTCTGAAAGTATGTATGTGAGTGAGAGAGAGAGAGAGGGAGAGAGAGAGAGAGAGTGTGTGTGTGAAGAAAAGAAAATGTTTAAAAAAGCCATCGTTCATGTACCTACAATCAACGAGTTTCATAAGTCAATGCCCCGATATTACCATATATGTTAAATGAGGCTATATAAATGAAACAATTAAAAACAACTTTAGGAATTTCAGATATTATGTGAAATATAACAAGAAATAAATATAAATCACCTACTCACAGCACAAATAACATCAAATGAACAGTTTAAAAACAAAATAAACGCAATACAACCACTTGTGGTAAACACCTGCAGATATCTTTATAGTAATAAGATATATTTAAATAACATTTAAAATACATTTAAATTTAATTCCGAAAATGTTGTGTTTAGGTAGGTTTCTTGGCAATTCCCAGCTTTTATATAAAATTATCACAAACTGTTGAAACGATTATGATATGCAACTTTTACTAAATGCAATGTGAAACCACTATACATTTATAGATCATAAATTGGTTTTTATTTTACTGGAAGTTTGCAATAATATAGCTACAATATATATATATATATGTATATGTATGTATTAACATTCTTAGCACATTAATAGAGATGTTACATACAAATATATGAAGTGTGAACTGAGGTATTAATATTTAGTGCATATTTTATTATTACATTGCAAATGTAGCAATTATTTTCAGTGTTAAAACATCTTCTTTTGAAATTTGAAGCTCTTGAAAGAAAGATACCTCATCTTTGAAATGGCTAAGCATCTTAGAGAAGGGTATCAACTTTTAAGGCAAATAATTTAGTTCACTGAACGGATTCGCCTAAGGGTAAATAACCACACAAGGCTGAGGTGCTTAGTGTGTTAAAACAGTAAAGAGATCCTGGCAGCTAAAGCCACACTTCATACATGTAATAACTGAATAACTACAGCAAAATACAAAAACATGGAGTAGTGTGAGAAGAAAATAAATGAAGGTAGTAAATAAGCATTAATTAAAATGCTACATATTGTACGTTGCAGGAAATGTTGAGTATAACTTTCCTACAACAGATAGGAAATAATTTTGGGAGGTCCGAAAGCTGCCAGTTTGGTAGTGCCCAAAGGTTGGCAAACCTGAGACGATCGCCTCAAGCATTCTGATTCTGAATTCTGCATCGGACAGTCAGTCGGCATTCAATTGCGTGAGTAGGAGAGCTACGGTTGGGTCTGCGATGAGTTAACGCTGACGTGACACAACCCATTGTATGCGGTTCAGGGAGGTGGTGTAAAGGCAGCCATTGACAGTAACTCTTCAGCACAAATATATACGGCACTGGCATTACTTAAATATAACGTCCTTTGAAAATGTTCGTTTACGCAAATGTGCAAGTCGTCTAGAACATCAACGAGAAAGTTATATTCTCGATTGGTAAGAAAATAAGTATTTCTTCCTTTGTGTCATGTGACCGGTGCAAAGGTCAATTTTCTGAAGGTCCGTTGCTGCTGGTTTAAACACAACCAGTTTGATGTTAGTCTGCCTGAACGTGTTAATTACACTTCGTCAGAATGCTGTGAAATATAGCGGCATTCACTCTTGGTTTCTTCGATGGAATAAGATGTTTTATAGATGGAATCTTTTGGGATCAGAACGAGTGATTCTTCCACCCGCAATTTTCCCTGGTAAGGTTGTAGATCCTCTGCAGCCGCCATGTTGGGTAAAGCTACGAGTTCAACATTGATTTCCGAGTAAGATGAGGTTTTCGGACAGCTACTGAATATGAGGTAGGAAATGTTCCTGTTTAAAGTTCCTGGCCAAGTCTCGCAGGAAAAGTGCAGTGGTAGTGCAGTGCGCGAGACAGTAATTCATGGCATATTGTCGGCCATATATGAAGAATATTGTTTTATTTCAAATTATGAAGTAAATTTTAATTCAAGATAAAGTGCAATCTCCTTAAACTCTAATGCTCGAGCAAGAAAGTGGTGCATTCGGAGTAAAATTCACAAGTGTAGTAGAAAGTTAATATTTCCCCCCTTTTACTGTAAAGTAAATGTTATTGTGTAAACGATTACGTGTCTAGTTACCCATTGTTAATACCTTATAATATTTTGTGTGTGGTGGTGTTATTTGGGAAAATTATATATGCAAATGCAATGTTTATTCTTACTCTTACGTGGATGATCCATGAGTGAATATCATATTATTGTAAATGTTACGAAAGTTGAATACAACATTCTTCCTAGAAAACTGGACTGTGTTTAATTTAGAAAGAATAGAATTCCCTATGGCCATCCAGTCGCTTAGACGATGATGACCGTTAGACTTGGAAGAATCGAACCCTGTATCGCGACGAGCATATCTAGTCAAACGTATTTAGTATCGTGGTTGAGTGGAGAACGTGTCTTACTCCAGACCGCGTTTAAAGCGTGCAGCCTGTAGTGCAAAAGGGACATTAGCTCTAGTTTGCTAGTCCGCCGACGTCACAAATGACTGAGGCGAGAGCTATTAAAGCAGCTGAACCCGTTACAATATATGAGATACTAGTTATTCTGAACTATTAATTTTTCTGCAGAGAAAAATGAAACGCTACTTCATACTTTTTCTTGTTTTTATTAAATATTAAGTGCTAATGCTATTTTCTGCAAGTTTGTAGTTCTGAAACGAAAATTGCAAGTGAGAAAAATTAAACCACATAAAGTTTCAAACTATGAATTCTATTTTAATTAAAAGCAAATTGAGATACCTGAAGGTACATATGTTGCATTGTGATAAGGTTCCAAAGAACCATTACAGAGAATAAATTAGTAAACATTCATTTTGCATAATGAATGCTATACATCATATTAATGGTAAGAATCACATAGAGCTTGAAAAATGAATCATCATATAGCCTTTAAATATATTAAAAGGACAACAATTCAATGCTTTCTATGTAACATGTAAAAGGTTTTAATTAGGTGAATTTGTTTTTTCCAAACACAATAAACACACCTGGATTTTAAAGCTACACAAAGATGACAGTTATCATATGATATTACAAACAGTAATTTACTAAAAATAGATACATCTATTCAATGTAATATTTTGATATACCTATACCTCTTTTATCTATAATTTGTACACAACAGTTGCCTTGATCAAATAATGGGCTATATACCCTTCCACGCTTTTTACTGTCTCTACACCATGATAACATATCAAAATACTGGAATGCAAGAGAGCGAATTTCTTCACTGCCAACTTCTCAACATTATATACCAACCAACTCATTCTACACGTATGATGTACATAGTATATATAGAAGGTATTGTAATGCACCCAAAATTTTGATGTCGAGATTTCAACGGGAATATATGTTTTGCGGTCCGCTGAGACAAAAAAAAAAAAAACATTTTTAGAAAAAGATCCATGTGTGACTGTGAACAGCATAGCTCAAATACTAAATGACCGTTAAATACCAAACTTGGTATTTGTGTTTGGTATCTTCCAAGGATGCGACACAAAGATTTTCAGGAAAATCTCCCCACCCCAAACTAACCTTTACATGGAAAAAATTTTGAAAATTTTCTCAAAAATGGCTCTAATGATTTTGATTAAAATACGGTATATTAATGTTATTTACATCACAAATAAAATTTATATCTTGAATTTTCTGGGAATGTTCTCTGAAGAGCATTTATTCTGGTTGATTTTTGCAGAATTTTGCACAACGGTTAAACCGTATAAGATAGACAAAACCTTACTACACAAAAAATGTAGATATCCTCATGTCATACGCATTTTTGCTGTAGAGTTTAGTTTCCAAAATATTCCGTGTTATTGGTTTCAATTTTAAAATACTTAATTTTCTTAGACAGGAAGTGTCCGTATTTCTTTTGCTCTACTCTTGGCCAAGCAAAGAAGCGAATTTCAATGAGAATCGCATAACGATAGCTTTTAAAACATTTGACTATTCTATAGCATACACATTCCTTTGGTTCCCTACTATTATAAGGAACTGAGTAAAAACAACATGCTTATCTCAATTACCATGGTGTTGAAAGAAGAATCTTTTGTAAGTAGAAAGTAGAACAGCTAGAGAAATTTATGAGTGTAACACATCAGATTTTTTCTCTCATACACACATGGTAGTAACCTTGGAAGGGTTTTGCGGATTGGAAAAATAATTCGATAATCTCAAATAATAAATAACAGTAATAATAATTATACCTCACTGTAATTCCAATTACTTCAACAGAATCTGGGCATGAAACAATATTTTTACTTTCTCTATACGCACCATGTACATAGTGTATAGAGAAGGTATTGCACTCCACCCAAAAATTCGATACCGAGATTTCACCGGAAATATATCTTTTAGGGTCCCCTTTATCTAAAAAAAAGCATTTTCGGAAAAAGGTCCGTGTGCCTGTGAACACGATAACTCAAAAACGAAAAGTAGGTGAAATACCAAACATGGTATTTAAGTTTAGTATCTTTCAGGGATGCGACACGATGATTTTGAGAAAAATTCCTCACCCCCAACTACCCTTTATATGGAACTTTTTTTCGAAAATTTTGAATTTCTCAAAAATAGCTCTAACGATTGTGATTAAAATTTCGTATATTAAAGGTATTTACCTGACAAATAAAATGTATATCTTGAATTTTCTGAGAATAGCCTCTGAAGAGTAGTTTATTCATGGATGCATTTTACTGAATTTTGAATAACTGCTAAACCATAAGAGATGGACAAAAACTTACTACACAAAAAATGTAGAGCACGTTAAAACACACAATTTATGTTATATACATTTTTTCGAGGAGTTCGTCTTTTTTGTGACATTCCTTATTTTATATTTCTGCTATGAAAAACTTCATTTGTCATACAGAGTTCAACTGTTGTCCATACAAACAAAGGAACTTCAGTGACATAGCAACCAGCTTTTGATTATCACTTTAACCTATGGTACTCCCTTATTGCACCTCTACTTACAAGGAAGCAAGTAATATGGCTATTTCTGCTAATGTTTTACTGGTTAGCATGAAGTAAATAGAAGTATAAGGTTTTTAAGAATAATTTGTTGCAGGGATATAGAGAAAGTCATGTGAATGGTACACATCAGATTGTTTTCTCTAGCCCCGTATTTACAATGTACATAGGGATAGAGAAGTATTGTACTCCACCCAAAAATTCGATGTCGAGATTTCACCGGAAATACATGTTTTAGGATATGTGCGTGCGCACAGCATAGCTAAAAAACGAAAAGACGGTTAAATACCAAACTTGGTAGCATAGCATGTATATCTTGAATTTTCTGGGAATAGCTTCTAAAGACCTGTTTATTCTGGATGAATTTTGCTTAATCTGTATAATTAGTAAACTATAAGAGATAGACAAAGCTAACTCCACAAAAAATATAGGTCACGTTAAAACACACAATTTGTCATACATTTTTTTCGTGGAGTTGATCGTTTTTTAGATATTCCTTGTTTTTGGTTTCAGCTTTGAAAAACATACTTTTCTCATACAGGAACTTGTCAACTCCTATCTATATAAACAGAGGAACTTTATTGACATAGCAACCAGCTTTCACTATCACCTTAACCTATGGTAGTCCCTTATCTCGCTTCTACTTACAGTGAAGCAAGTAATAAGACTATTTCTGCTAATGTTTTCTGATTAGCATAAAGTAAATAGAAGTATAAGCTTTTTAAGAATAATTTGTTGCAGGGATATAGAGAAAGTCATAGCTTGCTCTACCGACTGAGCTACAGCTCCAGCTGAAAAGGTAATTTAATACACAACTAACATCGGCTCATTGATTTTCAAGTCATCTAAAAACTCTGGAGGGACTGCATGAACCTTTCATATGTTTCTGCCTGAGACTACATTCTCTGGGATTATTTGAAATATAAGATTTATTCGCATTCTCCGAAACCGGTGTAGAATCAGAGATGATCAGAAAAAATTTTAAGTTATTCCAGTTAATATGTTTCATAAGTCGTTTTGCGATATGGATATCAGAGCATAGTTAATGTTTCAGGAAATGGAGTTATTTGTGGGGTATAACTTTCAATAAATTAAGTATTTTCCTATATTGCATAAACTGTAAATTATTTTAATAATTATTTTGCTTATGCAAACAATGTCATTCATATTTACTAACTATAAACACATCGTTTCGCTGATTACACTACATCAATAGGAATGTGCAATATGTATACAATGTAAGCATTAGACTTTAGAGTATAAATATAATCGAAAACTGTCTATAACTTGGATTGTATTCTAACCTAAAATTTGATATAGATTTCACCGGGAATGTATTTTAATACAGCTCTTGAATCGAAGAAGGAAAAATAATCATTTTTAGAAAATGGTCTGTATGTGTGTTATAGAGAGAAGGGGGAGAGAAAGGTTAAGAGAGCACGGCTCAAAAAGATATCCGAATAAGTGCCTAGTAAACTTTGTCTTCAAGTTCAGCGCTTTCCAAATGCAATAAAAAGAATTTTAAAAAGTCCATTTCTCAAAAAAGCTATATAGAAGGAAAATGTTCCGTTATTTTTGTATTTATATTTCTCAAAAATTGCTGTAAGGATGTTGTTAAAATGCCAAATGTTAAAAGCATTTCTTTAATAATAAACTGTATACTCGATTAACTACTAACAGGCTGTGACGTCCATTACACTCTTAAGTATGTTTTGTAGTTTTGTATAGCTGGTAAACTATAGGATATAAATGAAACATAATATACAAAAAATGTAGCACAATTTGCCAAAATAATCTTAACATTATCTATTTCGAAGGTATTAAATGCCCGGTATATTGTTCTTTAAAGTAATAACTCTCTATTCATTTGTTTTAGTGGTCATGCAAAGATTCAAATATTAAATTTGGCATACTAGGTCCAACTTTTAACAAAATCTGATGTTTATTCACATGACCTTCTCTACGTCTCTGTAACAATTTATTGTTAAAAAACTTATTTTTCTAAATGCTTATTGCTAATCAAGATAATCATGGTCTTATTACTTGCTACCTTGCAAGTAAAAGGGAAATAAGGGAATACACTAGGTAAAAGCGAGAGTAAAATCTTTTAATAGCTGGTAGCTATGAGATTGAAATTAATTTCTCTGCATGGTCAGGAGTTGAAAAATTCCCGTATGAGAAAAGCGTATGCATTTTAAAACTGTAATCAATAATTAGAAATATTTCGGAAAAGGTGAATTCCATGAAAAAATGCATGTGACATAAATTGTGTGTTTTGGAATCTACACCTTTTGTGTAGTAATTTTTTGTCTATCTCTTATAATTTACCAGTTATATAAAAATTCATCCGGAATAAATATGTCTGCAGAGGCTATTCTTGAAAATTCAAGCTTTACGTTTTATTTAAATGTCTTGCCTATACGGTATTTTAATCAAAATCGTGAGAGCAATTTTTGAGAAAATCAAAATTTTGTAAAAGTTTTTGATGTAAAGTAGTTTGTGATGGGGGGGATTTTCAAGAAAATCCTCGTGTTACATCCTTGGAAGATACTAAACTTAAATACCAAATTTGTTATTTAACGGTGTTTTCGTTGTTGAGCTATGCTGTCTAAAAACAAACACACACACACACTCTCTCTCTCTCTCTCTCTCTCTCTCTCTCTCTCTCTCTCGAAGCTTTTTCTAAAAATGCTTCTTTAATGCTGGGGACCTAAAAACATATTTCCGGTAAAATCACGACATCGAATATTTGGGGGTGGAATACGTTTCTGCCTACAATGTACGTAGTACGTGTAGAGAAAATAAAAACTTGCTATCACTTCAACAATCTGAATTCCTTTTTACTTTCTCTTCACGTACTATGTACATGTGTATAGAGAAGGTATTGTAATGTACCCAAAAATTCGATACCGAGATTTCACTGGAAATACATGTATTGGGTTCCCCTGAATTCAAAAAAACATTCTAGAAAAAGGTCGTGTGTGTGCGCGCGTGTGTGTGTGGGGGGGGGCAGCATAGCTCAAAAGCAAAAATTCAGTTAAATACCAAACTTGGAATTTAAGTTCAGTATCCAAGGATGCGACATGAAGATTTTCAAAAAATCCCTCCAAGCCCAGCTGCCCTTTAAATGAAAAATGTTCGAAATTTTTGCTTTTCTGAAAAATTATTAACGATTTTGATTAAAATATATCTATTTACCTTAAAAATAGAATGTTTATCTTGAATTTTCTGGGATTAGCCCCCGAAGTCTTCTTTATTCTGGGTGAATTTTACGGAATTTTGCAGAACTGGCAAACCGTAAGAGATAGAAAAAAACTTACTGAACAGAAAATGTAGATAACGTTAAAACACACAATTTATATTATAGACAGTTTTTTCGTGGAGTGAATCGTTTTCTAGATACTTTTTGTTACTTTTTTCCAGCTTTAAAAAGCTTAGCGGATTTTGTCAAATCCTGTCCATACAAAGGAACTTCAGGCTCATAGCAATCAGCTTTAGCCTATGCTACTCCCTTATTTCCCTTCTACTTGTATGGAAGCAAGTAATAAGACTATTTCTGCTAATTTTTTCTCGATTAGCATGAAGTGAAAATAAGCATAAGCTTTTTAACAATCTTTGGCAGAGATATAGAGAAAGTCATGTGAATGGAGCACATCAGATTTTTTATTTACAACGAAATGTGAAATGAAGCCATTTCTGCAAGGTATTGTCTCTATTAACAAGTAAAGATATGATGGTATACGAATAGTTCGTTGAAAGCCATGTGAATGTAACAGATCCTTGCTTGTTAATACTGAAATTTTACAGGTCAACATTAGGCAAGGGATTAAAGAACGAATGCATCAAGTGCTGATTCATACCTAAGACATGAGAATAGACTCTTGATTAAGCCAAATAGAATTTGACATCTGCACACCTCATTAAATGCAAATGCATTGCTCTAAGCCACGTCGGTGATGATCAGCTGTATCACATTCTTCCTTGCTTTTGTATTTTGCGAGAAAGCAAGAACATATGAGATGAGAACAGTAAAGACTGCTGGATACTTTTCGGCTATGTTCTGCGAAATTGAGAAATGGCACCAAGAAAAGTTTTTGTCATTTCAACTCGTTTTCTTATCTTGTTTTATTTTTCAACCCCTTTCTTTATTTTTTCTGCAACTTGCCTTGGTTGTTTTCCTTTGCATAGTGCCGTGACTTGTCATGATCTGTGACTTGGGCATTTTATCGTTGCTACTTTGCAGACAGTGATTCATTCTTTGCATGCCCTCACCACAAAAGGCCGTCACATGAGAGCTGAAATGTAATGCAAGGTGTAACTAAGGCACGCTTTCTACTTAATTTGTATTCAAGGCTTTTGAAACATGCAATGAGAGAGGAAATTATTTTTTCTGGATATAATCTTGTAATCAAAGTAAATGTCATACGTTTGACATCGAGTATTTTTATTTTTTCTACTTAGTACACAGTACATAGGTAGAGAATATATTGCATCCAAAAATTTAATACCCAGATTTCACCGGAATTACACGTTTTAAAAAACGATAACTTTTAAAAAAGATCCGTGTGTGTGTGTGTAATGACAGTGTACCCGTGAGTGAATGAACACCCCAAAAGAGAAGTTGATAAAATCCCTTCTTATTGCCCCTTTCGACCATTTTTATTTTCTTAAAAATGGCTCTAATTATTTTTATTAAAATACCATGTATTAAAGATATTTACGTGACAAATAAAACCTACATCTTACATTTTCTGGAGCTCGATTAACTGGTCGGATGTTTTGCGAAAAATGCGGACCCATAATATATGATACGAAAATTAACCTTAATCTAAAGTCATTTTTCAGAAACAGCAACCATTAACGCTCCGAAACCCCACTGTTTACACCACCTGATACCGTTTACTTTTTCTAGCACGTATGTACAATGTACACAATAAGTAGAGAAGATGGAGCATTCGACCAAAAAATACGATACCGAGATTTCATCGAAAATACTCGAGGACTCCTGAATCAAAAAAGGTGGTGTGTATGTGTGGAGGGAGGCAGCTTAACTCGAAAACAAAAGGCGGGTTAAATTTCAAACTCGGGATTTTCCAAGGATGCAACACGAACATTTTCAGGAAAGTCTTCTCACAGCAACTATCTTTAAAATGGAACATTTTTCGAAAATATCGATTATCTCAGAAAAAAAAAGGAGGGCCCTAATGACTTTCAGTAAAATGCTAGTGTAGTGTACTGAAGGGGATCGTAAATTTACGGTACGTAAAAGAACCTCAAGAGGCTTCTGAGCAAAATTAAGTGGTCTTTCACGCCCAACATACGTTGGGACGCTGAGGATTACAGTATAACTACACAGCGTTAATAAATTAAATTCCATTTTATTTCATCTAAGTGCTATATAGTATCATTAAATGTTATATATGTAAGCAATGCTTGTAATAAGTCTCCAAGACTTCATTGTCTTTATAGCTGTCTGCCAAAATTATATATACAGGTGTGTGCATATATCGGCGAACTTTGGCGTTCCTCAGGAACCTGTTTGACAAACTCCCGTATGAAACAACTTGTAAGTATTTTAAAACTGAAACCAATAACAAGGAATATCTCGAAATAGGGCAATTCCACTAAAAAACATGTACATGACATGATTTGTGTGTTTTAACAAACAAAAAATATGTATATGACATTTTTGTGTACATTTTTGTGTATATCTTATCGCTTACCAGTTATGCAAAAATCATTCAGAATGAAGAGATCTTCAGGAGTTATTCCCAGAAAAGTCAAGATATACATTTAATCAAATCGTTAGGCTATTTTTGAGAAAATCAATTTTTTTCTTATTTTTGTTATGTAAAGGATAGTTTAGGACTAGGGGTCTTCTTGAAATTCTTTGACAGATGCTGAGTTTATATCGTTTGTTATTTAAGCGACTGTTCACTTTTGAGCTAAGGTGTTCTTAGACACACACACTTACATAGACCTTTTTCTAAAAAATAATGTTTGGATACAGAAAACCCTAAACTGTATATTACCAGTGAATACTCGGTATAGAATTTTTGGATGGAATGCAATACCTTCACTATCTATGTACAATTTTAATTATTTATTTTGACCGATCAGCTAAAAGTTATTCAGTCCATTTATAATAATGTACAATTTACTAAGTAGAGAAAGTGAAAAAATCTGATGTGTTCCATTCACATGACTTTCTCTATATCTCTGCAATAATTTTTAAAAAGCTTATGCTTCAATTTACTTCCTGCTAATCAGAAAAAATTAGCAGAAATAGTCTTATTTCTTGCTTCCTTGTAAGTAGAAGCGAAATAAAGGAATACCATAGGTTAAAGTTAAAGTCAAAAGCTGGTTATTATGTGACTGAAGTTCCTTTGTTTGTATGGACACGAGTTCACAAAGTCCTGTATGAGAAAATTTATGTGTTTTATAGCTGAAACCAAAAACAAGGAATATCTCAAAAACAATCAACTCCACGAAAAATATGTATATAACATAGATTGTGTATTTTAAAGTGCTCTACATTTGTTGTATGGTAAGCTTTTGTCCATCTCTTACGGTTTAGCAGTTACGCAGATTTCCGTAAAATTCACCCAGAATAAAGTAGTCTTCAGAGTCTATTCCCAGAAAATTCAAAATATACATTTTATTTGTCAGGTAACTATCTTTAATATGCGATATTTTAATCAAAATCGTTAGAGCCATTTTTTATAAAATCAAAATTTTCGAAAAAAATTCCATGTGAAGGGTAGTTTGGAGTGGGGGGATTTTTCTCAAAATCTTCGTGTCGCATCCCTGGAAGATAATAAACTTAAATACCAAGTTCGGTATTTTACCGACTTTTCGTTTTTGAGTTATCGTGTTCACAGACACTCGGACACACACACTGACACACGGACACACACACGGACCTTTTTCTGAAAATACTTTTTTTGGATACAGGGGACCATAAAACATATATTTTCCGGTGAAATCTCGGTATCGAATTTTTTGGTGGAGTGCAATACCTTCTCTATACACTATGTACATAGTGCGTATAGAGAAAGTAAAAAGAACCTGGGCAAGGCCCACTGTAATGCCTATGAGAAATGAAGTTAGTACTCGCTTTGTTTACAAAACATGAAAGAATCGTTTTGCTAATTTCACTTTTTTATGGCTTTATATAGTGTTATATTTCAATGGATGTGAGGTGCTTTATTGATTTCTGGTGAGTTTTTATCTACTTATTGTTTAGTTGTATAAATATAGTCCTGGGTTTTGAGTCACATTTGTGGTTGTAAAAAATGCTTCATGCATTGCACGTGAAAAACCTTAACTTTGGTTACCGAAGTTCCTCTGAAAGAGTATGTACATTAGGTAATGTGAACATCAGAATAGACGCTTTATACAAGTTTTAAAATAATCATTAGCTAATATTATAATTTTGTTTCTTGATTTCTTTGGATTAAGCATACTTAAATATTTTTAGTATACTTTTTCTTCCTGTAGTCAACACTTGTTACAAAAATTGGATTATAATCCGTAAGAAATTATAGTCAGACATTTTAACCTATCATAGCCTACGTTATTGCACACAGTCAACAGCATAGATAACAATAAACGAACAACAGGAATCAGAACTGAGAGGTGGCTTACTATGATATAGATCCATTTCAAATTAGTTCCCTTGCCTAACATACGTACCGCCACCAGTAGATCATTCCAACGTTATTCGGAGTATCACATTAACTTCACTGAAAAAAAGGTTCGTGGAATTTGTGATCAATCTTGCCAAATCTGTGAAAAAAAGAAATAATTTGTTTTTATTAGTATAATGAATATTGGATTTTGAAGTTCCATTATATATAAATAAATAACGAGAAATAAATAATGACTTCACATTTTAAAAATCAAATGCGTCCTACTCATATGACTCTTTCCTAGCTGGGTAAAGAAAAATGGCGCGTTATTTATGGACGCTGTTTAACTGCTGTGGTTCTCAGCGTCCCATTCTATATTGGGCGAGAAAGACCCATTAATTTTGTTCAATTTTCCTCTATCAGGCTTGAGGTTCTTTTACGTGCCGTAAATCTACGACACGGGACCAACGGCTTTACTTCCCTTCCGAAGGAAGCCATGCTGAGGATTTTTACGCCCGAAAAAATCCATCGTCCTCCGCCGAGTATATGGTAACCATTACACCAGGGAGGGCGACTAGTGAAACAATAGAAATTGTTGTAAAAAACTTAAGCAAACGAATACTTTTGGTATATTTTAATGTAAATCGCGTACTTTGCATAAACTTAAAGGCCAAAAATACACAAGATATATTTTTAAAACTTTGTTATAGGATATTACGGTGAGTAAAAGTGAAAAAACTAATGCCTAAATAGTTTTAGTGTTAGTGGTAGTTTAGGCAGTGGAACCAACGTATAGTAATAATCCTAGCTGTTCCACAAACAAAATATTCTTACAAAAAATCATTCCTTTATCTACATCATGCTGATCTAGATAAACATTGCCAGAATTGTTATTATTGCTTGCTCTTTGTAAGTAGGAGGGAAATAAGGGAATGCGCTAGGCTAACGCGATAGTCAAATCTTTGAAACAATTGACATTCGGTTCTCTTTACTTGCCAGGAGCAAAACAAGAGAGACGAAACGAAATATGACTTCCCCGTTGAGAAAAGCTTAATTAGTTTAAAATTGACCAATGCCAAGGAATATCTTCGATACGGTTAAGTTTACAAAAAAATGCATATATTATACATAATGTGTTTTAACGAGATCTAGAATTTTATATTGTAAGTTTTTGTCTACCTCTTACGTCTACTAGTTATACAAAAGTCATCTAGAATGAAGGGGTCCTCAGAGACTATTCCCAAAAATTCAAGATTTACATTTCGTTTGTCATATAAATATCTTAAACATATTATATTTTAATACATCGTTTGAGCCATTTTTGAGAAAATAAAAATTTTCGAAAAATCTTCCATGTAAAGTGTAATTCAAAAAAAATCTTCCATGTAAACAGGGTGGGGGGATTTATTTGAAATATTTGGGTCGCAGTCTTGTCAGATATTGACTTAAATACCAAGTTTGCTATTTAATCGATTTTTCGTTTTTGAGCAGTGCTAAACACAAGACACACACACATTCATATTTTTATAAAAATTCTTTTTTGGATTCAGGAGATCTCAAAACATGTATTTCCGGTGAAATCACGGTATTGAATTTTTTACTGGAATGGAATACCTTCTCTGTCTAAAATACATTGTACATACTTACTAGAGAAAGTAAAATGTATTATTAAATATTGGAAAATTAGAACCAATAACAAACTTATACCCTAAAAATGGTTCATGTCGCAAAAAATGTTGAGAAGTGTTGCGTTTTAACTAAATCTAATTTTTTTATTACGTAAAAGCTTGTCTTTCTCTTATTGTTATTTGTTATACAAACGCACATTTGTACATTCTGAATAAAACGCTCTACAGGCTATTAGTCGATAACAAATATGGATTTTATGAGCAATGCAAATATCTTAAACATATGCCATTAAATCAAAACCGTTAGAGCATTTCTGAGAGTTAAAAATTAACGAAACATGTTTCGGGCAAAGCGTAACTTACGTATTTCATGTATATCTCCTGGACGCATGCATGGAAATTGTTGAAAAAATATAATCAAGTTGGTATTTTTACGAAATTTTGTTTCAAATTATGCTTCCCTCTCTCCCGCACTCTCTCTCGTCCCAATATATTTAGTAATATAGAGAGCGCATTCAATATTGTGCATTTTATTTTTTGTTTATTATTGAATGTTTAAATAAGAACAAGACAGTTTCTTTTTTAAGAAATCTTACTAAATTTACCCAATTTCAGTGTTTTATCGTATTTCTTTAAATCATTAAATAAAAGCGGTGTTTTTTCTGTTTTCAACAAACGCTTCGATTAACAAGTGAGCATTTTATCCGATATAATAAACTAATATACTTCTTTAATTTTTGTATTAAATGTATAATAAGTCTAAGCGTTTGCAGCTCTTCATGGTTTGATCGAAGAACCTTAAAAAAACTCTTTAGCTGCTTCTGTTAAAGGTTTCTCTGAAATTACGCAAAATACCTGTTTTGAGTATCACACTATTTGCAACACCAAAATAATTAATTTACTGGGGCAATAAATTAACAAGGCAATGGAACATGCATTCTAGCCTGCAATGAACCTGGCATCCGTCAAATCGATTTATTCAGCTACCTGTAAAGGAAAGCTTGCAGTTACCAATTTTTTTTACTTGCTGTACACATACTATGTACATAGCGCATAGAGAAGATATTGTATTCCAACAAAAAAATTCGATATTTAAATTTTGCCGGAAATATATGCTTTGCGGTCCCGTGAATCCAAAAAGGATATTTACAAGCCTGTGGACAGCATGACTCAAAACCTTAAAGCTCGTTAAATGCCAAACTTCATAATTAAGTTTAGTATCTTCCAAGAATGCGACACGAAGATTTTTAAGAAAAGTCTCCACATCTCAAACTACCCTTTACTTTGAATTTTTTTGAAAATTATTTTTTCTCAAAAATTACTTAACGATTTTGATTATATTACCGCAAATTAAAGATATTTACATCGCAAACAAAACGTATATCTTGAATTTTCTGGGAATAGCTTGTGAAGATCTGTTCATTCTGCATGAATTTTGCACAGCTGGTAAACAGTAAGAACTTAAGAAGTATAAAAAAAACTTAATATATAAACAATGTATATCTCGTTAAAATACACAATTTATGTAATATACATTGTTGTTGTAGAGTTGACAGTTTTTGAGATAGTCCTTGTTATTGATTTCCCAAAATGCGTCACCTTTCGTTTCATCTCTCTTTTGTTTTACTCTGGCAATGCAAAGCAAACCGAACTTCAATTGTTCACATAGTTACCATCTAAGATTTGACTATCGCATTAGCCTGGTGTTCTCCCTCATTATCATTCTGTTTAGAAAGAAGCAAGTAATAAGACAATTTTTGCTAATGTTTACCTCGATTAGCATGTTGTGGATAAAAGAATGAAGAACGTAAGAACAATTTGTTTGCAGAATAGGTGGAGAGAGCCATGTGAATGGAACACATCAGAATTGTTTTCTTTTTGGGATACTTAACCCTTTTAACCCCGGAGGTATTTGGAACGATGATGAATGACTTCTTGTCAAACTGGATAATGCAGCAACTCATTGCTGTATTGTCCAGTGATGTTTTTGGGGTTGCTTAACGTCCTTTAATCTGGTTGTTGGTCATATCGGACGATTAACAAATCAGTGAAATTATGGTCAAACGAGCCCAGGGTCCATAGAGCTTAAACTTTTCAGTATAAGGGAAAGTCCCAAGGAAAAGATATTATTCGGCAACTCACCCTAACCGAGATTCGAGCTCGGTACCTCTTAAATGGGAGGCGGACAGCTACCACCACATTACATAAACAGTCACATTACCGAACTTCTCTGTATTTCAAAGCGGTTTTCTACAAACCCATATGAGACAGAAATATGAGGAAGCTTTTTGTACCTACCATAGCCCTTTACTCGGCATAGACTCGTATATTCCGACACCGCTTCAGCTGGTCCTGTTTTCAGCTCAGAAGAAAATATTTCGTACCATTCATTGTATGGCCCTTTTTATATTTGTGCACCTCTAACCTATGTTTATATGCTTCCCTGGTTTCAGATAGGAAGGGTTATGTCCGGCAGTCATGCTACCTGACATCTGCAATAGCGACACCTCCACCGTAATCTCAGAAGGCTATGGGGAATTTCTTCCTTGCTGTGGATCGTGCACCAGCGACACTGTGTATGCGGAAATTCACCCCGGAGCCAGTGTTAAGGTAAAATTTACTTTCTGCATTCGCTTATCTTTATAATGTATTTATTACTTTCTCTACACGTGCTATGCACACAGTAGACAGAGAAACTATTGCATTCCACCCAAAAATATGATGCCGATATTTCACCGGAAATATACGGTTTGAGGTCCCCCGAGTTCCCCCAAAAAGCACTTTAGCAAAAGGTCCGTGTGTGTATGTGTTTGATGTGTGCATCTATGGACAGCATAGCTTAAAGACGAAAGGACTGCTGAAAACCAAATTTGATATTTATGTTTAATATCTTCCAAAGATGCGACACGAAAATTTTCAGAAAATCCCCTACTGTCTTTTACATGGAAAACGTTTTTGAAAATGTTGTTTTGCACAAAAATGCTTCTACAGGTTTTTTTTTTATTAAAATGTCATATGCCCCACTGACTTCTGCAACTCTTTTTACACACGAAGGAATATCTGCACAGGCTAAATACGGAACAGTTGAGCCACCTAGTGTAGTGGATATCAGGCGTGGCAAGAAAAGCTCAAGAAGTGCGAACTTGCCCTCCCTTCCGAACCCACTACTCTCTTTCTATAGTCATGTACAACCAGTGCAGTGGCGGCTTACATGTGCAATACAAGTGCACGGCAAATGTTTGATCGGAACTGACAGAACAAGTCAAGTATGCATGCTCGTAGGATTTCACGGCCGATGTTATTGGTAAAATATAAGATGTCCGGGCTTGTAGGCCGTGGTCGAATATTAAACTTATCAAAATAATTAAAACTTGACGTTTCGTCCTCGGCTGTGGAGGACATCTTCAGAATGAAGCTGGGCAGGAACGGCTAGTGACTGCAGATTCATGGAGCAGTAGTCGGCAATATATACTGTTGAGGTAGTGGGAGGGGATTAATTGGACTGCTGTGTTCTTAATGACTGTTGTGCTGGCCAGTGCGAAGATGCTGTAAGGCAGGAATATAGGTCTGGTTTATCTATATTGTTTTAATTTTCAGTTTATATATCTTCCAACACGAAAATTAAAACAAATTCACACATCAGCTAAAGACCCACTGGACCCGCTCTCTACCGCCGGCGTTCACAAAATACCATGTACATGCGGCCAATCTTACATAGGCACAACGAAACGAAGCATAAAAACCCGCATCGCCAAACGCAAAAGATGTCGCCTCGGCCTTGCAGACAAATCTGAAGTTGCAGATCATGCACTCGTCTTAAACAAACATGACCTATTATTTGAAAAATAACTATTCGCAACTACCAAATACTACTACCGCAGAATGGTCAGAGAATCCATAAAAATATACAAACATCCCAATAATTTTAATAGAGAAGACAGATTTAAGCTAAACCAGACATGGATTCCCGCCTTACAGCACCTTCATACCGGCCAGCACAACAGCCAATCAGAACACAGAAGCCCAATTACTCCCCTCCCACTGCCTCAACAGTATATATTGCCAATCGCTGCTCCATGAATCTGCAGTCACTAGCCGTTCCTGCCCAGCTTCATTCTGAAGATGTCCTCCGCAGCCGAGGACGAAACGTTAAGTTTTATTTATTTTAATAATTTTAATATTCGACCACGGCCTATGAGCATGGACATCTTATATTTTACCAATAAGTCAGGTATGTATTTTACTTTCTCTATACGTACTTTGTACATAGTGTATAGGGAAGGTATTGCACTCCACCAAAAAATGTGATACCAAGATTTCACCGTAAATTATGTTTTAGGGTTCCCTGTATCCAAAAAAAGTATTTTCAGAAAAAGGTCCATGTGTGTGTCAATGTGTCCGTGAACACGATAACTCAAAAAACGAAAAGTTGGTAAAATGCCAAACTTGGTATTTAAGTTCAGTATCTTCCGGGGATGCACCACGAAGATTTTGAGAAAAATCACCCACCCCAAACTACCCTTTACATGGAATATTTTTCGAAAATTTTTATTTTCTAAAAATGGCTCTAACGATTTTGATTAAAATATCGTGTATTAAAGATATTTACCTGACAAATAAAGTGTATATTTTGAATGTTCCTGGAATAGCCTCTGAAGACCATTTTATTCTGAGTGAATTTTACGAATTTTGCATAACTGCTAAACCGTAAGAGATACACAAAAACTTATCACTCAAAAATGTAGAGCATGTGAAAACACACAATTCATGTTATATACGTTGTTTTTTCGTGGAGTTGATCGTTTTTTAGATATTCCTTGTTTTTTGTTTCAGCTTTAAAAACTTATACTTTTCTCGTACTTTTCTCGTCAACTTCTGTGCATACAAATAAAGGAACTTCAGTCACATAGCAACCAGCTTTTGATATGGTACTCCCTTATTATGCTTCTACTTACAAGGAAGCAAGTATGAAGTCTAATTCTGCAAATTTTACTTGAATAGCATGAAGTAAATAGACGTACAATCTTTTAATTTGTTGCAGAGAAGTAGAGAAAGTCATGTGAGTGGAACACATCAGATTTTTTTTATTGTTCTTCAAGAACAATCACCACTGGTGCACATGTAACCTCTCTGCTTCTCTTCTACGTGGACGGAAAAAGGATGGAAAAAGGTAGGTGTAGAGCATTTCACTCTGCGAGTGCTTATCTTATTGGCCCTGGTCAGTATCCTTGTGTGAAACTGCACTTGTCTTTTCACAACCAAATAGCTTTTTCCTTGAATGTGTGCATGAATTTGCTACTACTTTCTTCGCTACGTACTAATACTACCCTACTTTATGTAAGTAGAGAAAGGATTGTACTCCATCCAAAATCGGTCTGGCGATTTGATATGTAAATGGAATACATTTAAGTTTTACTTTCTCTACCACGTACATGCCCATACATAGTAGGTATATAAGGTATTACATGCGCCCAAAATTTCGATACCGGGAATACATAAAAAAAACATTTTTAGAAAAAGGTCCACGTGTGTCTGCTTATCTGTCTTTGAGTCTTTAAAAAATGCCTCACCGTAAATTACACCTTACATTGAAGATTTTTCGAAATGTACTATTTTTTCAAAAATGGCTCAAACGACCTTGATGCAATATCATATATTTACATCACAAATATAACTTGCATTGTCTAGGAATAGCCTCTAAAGCCACTTCAATATGAATAACTTTTGCATAACTGATAAATCATAAGAGATAAACAAAATCTTGCTACACTAAAAATTCAGATCTCGTTAAAAACGCAGCTTATATTACATAACGTTTGTGGAGTTAATTATTAGAAAGCTTTCTTGTTTTTATATTTCTTTGAATGTTATACAATTCAGACAAGTGATAGTGACAATAAGTTCATCTCAGCATTTCTTTGATGTAAACCCGCATTGTAAAATTTCACAACAATGAATTCGTTATCAAATAATGTATCTGTTTAAGAAATGGTAACTGTTTATTAGAATTTTAGAAACCAATTAACCTCTGGCATTACCCGGCATTCCCAATCGCAAAGTATTTCGTTTGCTTATAACCTCAAACTAAATTAGAAGATTACACAAAATGTTACGAACATGCATATTTGCAGCTATTACTTACACGTTTGAATAATATATTTAAAATGTTTAATAAAGTTTTGGAAAGGTTTTTTTGTTAGTAATTCTCAAAAAAATGCTTGAGTGCATCTCAGTCTATACCAGATTTCAATACAAAAGTCCTCAAATCTCACTCAATTGTCACTCATTCCCCAAACTGGATCTAATAATCCATTAGGTTTAAATAGAAATATTGATAAAATTCCCTTTCATCCTTATTTCACATTTAAAGACATTCTAGAACTTATTATATTATTTATTATTTTATCTTTATTATCTTTAAGAGAGCCATATAGTTTTGTTTGTTAATCTGATTTTGACACTCAAGCGAGATTGAGAATTAGTATCCCTTAAGTACGGAACTGGTCATTAGTCACCAAACATCTTGCACATTTGATAAGTATTATGTGTTTCTTAATCTGAATTACTTACATTACCTTAAAGCTATTCAATTGTATTCTAAGATTTAAAATAATCAAATATTGAGACCACGAAATTACAGATACTCATATTTTACTGTATAGACCTTGCTGATCTGTCATTTGGTAGATCGTTTGTTCAATATGATTTGTTACTTTGTAAAGAAATGGGGTTTTATTTATGAACGCTCTTTAATCGCTATGTTTCTCAGCGTCCCATTCTATACTGGCCGTAAAAAAACACTTAATTTTGCTCAGAGGTATCTTCAGCAGGCTTGAAAGTATTTTACACGCTGTAACTCTGCGATACGGGAACAACGGTTCTACTTCCCTTCCGAAGGAAGCCATTCTAAGAATTTTTATGCCCGAAAAAATCCATCTTCTTCCGCCGGTTCGAATCCTTGGCCTTGGGAACTAGAGGTTAGCATATTTCTATTACTTTGCACATTTCATTGGTTGGTCTTAACGCGAAATCGGGATCATCGCTTTAGTTCAACATAACGACATTTATGGTAACAAACTAAATAAAGTTGCTATTTTAGAGAAAATTAGAGACAAATGAAGTAACTACTACATTACCACATGTCTGATACTGCCACTTCCTTCCAGTACACAACATAAAACCATTGCCTTACATATGCCAAATGTGATGTCCAATATCTTGCAATAGCCACCCCATTGCTAGAGGACTGATTCCAAATCTTTCATTATATTCATAAATGTGTATATCATGGTTAATTCTGAGCCTAAAATGTTTACCATTTCTTGCATTAACATCATCATTTGAATAACTGAATAACTGGTAGCATTTTGTATAGCTTCCAGTTAGGTATATTTTGTTGTGTTCTCATTAAACGGTAGTGCATCTTATATGTTTTGTTTTGAACTAATGTATTATTAAATATATCTCCTCTACAATCTTTACACCATTTTTAGATAAATTGCTTACTTCAAAAATGCACTTTGCAAATGTATGATTGTGAAACAAAACACGTGTAGACTGCCTCCGTGGTCGAGTGGTCAGCGAGCTGACTTCTCACCTGAGGGTCTCGGGTTCGATTCCCGGCTGGAGAAATTTTCTCTAGCCAGAATTATTCCCTATCCCCCACAGAGTCTGGACGTTTGTATGCGAGGGTGAATGTGCGTGTTTGAGTAAAACAAAATTATTTAAACCAATGTAAAAAAACCTACAAGTGGAAAGCCCCCGATATGACCTTAGATGTTAAAGAGGGCTATATAAATGAAACAATAAAAAAAAAAAAAAAAAAACTTGTAAATCCTATAACGTTCCCCCGGGTCGTCAGGTGAATGATGGATAGATTTCATTCATGCTTGATCCCGTTAGTTTCTTTAAGGATTGGAAGTGTTGGCGATGGAAGTACGCCGTGGCAGGGTAAAAGGATGCTCATTCGTTGTGACTCCCTCCGTCCCCCAACTTCGGCTGGTTGTCGATAAGAATCTCCCCTTGTGGGGACATTTAACTCTGTGTGGGGCCCCCGGTCTGTCCGACTTCAATCTGGAAACTATAGCAGGTTCTGACCGCCCGGTGCATCCTCGCACCTCATCCCTCCCTCCCGGGGCTACCCTCATGGAGTATAGGTATAATAGTGCACTGGTTCGTTTCCGAATCCCCTCCACCATATCCTAGTTCTAAAATCCTATAACATTGCATTTGGAAATATTTAAGCTTGTTTATAATTTCAGCTTTACAACTTACATTGTAAAGTAAATTTGTTTACTATTAAATAAATTGAAAGCATTGTGAAATAGGCCTCAGAATGAGATAATGGAATGTATTCCATAGCCCCTCTCACAGCTTGCCTAAACTTCTATGATGGTTCCTCATCTTACAGCAATGTATATCCATTTCAAATGGACATTTTAGAAGACAGTTTTCTTCCTTTTAATCAAACTTTCAAGTTAAAAATGTCTAACTACTCAAAAAGTAACATCATACGTACGAGGGGGATTCAATAACTACCCTGTTTCAAAATTGATGGTATTTCTAAGGCAATATGCTGTTACCATCGTATATTGTCAGTTGTTACACGTCGCCGAAACCAGTGGTGTACTGATTTCTTAGTTTAGATTTGGTACGCAATTCAGTTAGTCGTTTTTCGATAAAGTTTGGCACGCCGGCTTGCTTCTCAAGTTACACCGCAGCGGTATTCCTCATTATTTATTGTTCTTAATAGAGAGTTTCCTATCTGACCCGCAGCTTTTCAGTGCGTATTGGCGGTTTCCTTTCCTCTCCACGCACTATTACCGCCGGTGTCCCACAAGGCTCTATCTTGGCCCCCACACTATTCAGTATCTACACTTTTGATATTCCAGATTTGGCCCCGACTTCTTTAGCTATCTATGCTGATGACACCGTTCTCTACTATTGTCATTCTAATCCTCAACACGCCTATCAAGTGGTACAACACTCCTTGGATCGCCTCACTCAGTGGTTCAACACTTGGCGCATCTCTTTGAACCCTCAGAAGACTGAGGCTAAGATTTTCACTCTACGTCGCTATCCTGATCTTCTTCCGTTGCGTATTTATAGTAACGATGTGTCTTGGCTACCTGCTCCTGTTCCTGTCAAGTATCTTGGGGTGTTTATGGACACTCGACTGACTTGGCGCGCTCACATCGATCGCCTCATTTCCCTGGCTTCCGGACGACTTTCCAAACTCTCGCCATTGCTTCATCGTCGTACCACTCTTGGATTGGAGTCCTCCGTATTACTCTACAAGTCCCTCGTTCGTCCGCTTATCACCTATGCCTGCCAGGTGTGGGGAGCCGCCCACACAAGCCATCTACGTCGTCTCCAAGTCATTCAGCACCGCTTTATGCGCATCGCTACCAACGCTCCTTGGTTTATTCGTAATCAGCAGCTCCATCACGAACTGGGACTCATACCTCTTCACGACTTTATTCGGAGGATCGCCCGTCGTTTCTTCTCCACATTGAAGGATGTTCCTGGAGCAGTGCACTATAACATAGGCGTTCGTACGCGCCAGCCAACCCGCTTGAAGAGAAGACTACCGCAAGACCTACTTCTGAGTGATCCCTCTGATTCTAACTAGTGATTGATATGCTCTTTTACCTCTTGTGTGCTGTGTCTTATACCTGATGTTCGTTTACAACATACTGTAGATATGGGGTGACCTGTAAGCCTCCTCTAAATGTTATTGTCATTGCTGTATGTTATCACTGATCTGTAAAGCATTGTACTGCTGATCGATCAAAAATAAATAAATAAAAAAAAAAGTCAGTCGTTTAATGTGTTTTAGCTACAATTCGCCTTTATACTTTTGAAACGAAAGCTTACGATTAGATAAAATCGAAATTGGATACTGCTTATATGGGTCTTCCGCCATTTGTTACAACAATTAGATGTTTCAATGACTCAACGTGGTCGAGCATCCGTTTTTAAATAATACGACCAGGACCCCCAGCAAATGTGGGTTTCCGAGTAAGTCATTGAAAAAAAACACGTATAATTAACGCTGCTGCTGCTGATGATGTGGGTGGACAGGTAGATAGGGTTTACGCGCTCTTCATTAAACGAAAGTTCGCTAAGTGGCGGAAGCTATAGATGTGTTGATGGGAACAGTAAATCATATTAGCATGATAAGTTAGAGATGAAAATGTCTGTCCGATGGTTACTAGGATTGCTCACTGTTCACAGCAAGCGGGAGCAGCTTCCAACTTCGAAGCTATGTTTGGAGCTATTTAAGCGAAATCGACATTTTTGCTTCGAGTATCGTCGTCGGATAAAACTGAAATTACATTTATACTCCGGAAACCAATCAAATCAAAACAATGGGTTCCTCCAAAGAAGATGGCGACTATTTTTTGGGATGCGAAGGGTGGCATACTTATACTCATTGACTTTTTAGACACAGGGCAATACTGCAGTGAGTTACTGGCTCGATTCGACAAGAAGTTGAAGGAGGAGAAGGAAAATGTGTTGTTTCACGACAATGCAACAGCACATTCATCTGGGGTTGTCGCCACTAAATGTATGAATTGCATGGTGTATTTTGGCCGACCCCCAATATTCGTCCCACTTGGCTTCTTGCGATTTCTTGTTGTTCCCAAACATGAAGACATGGCTCGCGGGAACGAAATTTAAATCAAATGAGATGGTCATCGCCGAGATAAAGGGAGTGTTTTCCAGAGCTTGATAAGTCCTATTTTTGAGAGGTTAAAAATGGCAGGACGATTGGGAGAAGTGTATATCCCTTAAACGGTCTATGTTGATGATTAATTTGTTTGGAAAAAAACGGCGGTGCCATGGATGAGTGGTTAGACCGATCGCCTCCCATCTAGGCGCTTTGAATTTACTGATTTTAAAAAAAAGATTTTGCATTCATTTGTTTTTAAGTGTACTTATGCAGATTCATAAACATTTTAAATTGTAATATCTTAGATACCTATAAGAAATTATCTTAGGTTGTGAAATATTTATCGCTATGTTTTATAAGATTTCTCTATTAATATTTATGTCCGGGTTCGATCCCAGGCGCCCGATATGGGATTTGTGGTGAATGAAGCAGCATGGCATTTGTGGTCGGGTTTTCTCTGGGTCCTCCGGTTTCCCCGCCACGCATTCCACCAATTGTTCCATCATCAACTTTCCTATCATCCATTTCGCTTGCATTTCACATAATCCACTTCCTTAAGCTAGTGCCCGGCTACTGCCAACCACTCGTTTCTGGTTCTCCATTCTGTGGTTTCGAGCCGTTCCCCGCCAGGCTTCTGACCTACAGGTATGCGCTTATAAGCCCCAGGGTTGTCAGTCCTAAATGTGGGGAGGGTAAGCCGACTACTACGAAAAAAAATCTTCATTCTAACATGAGTACAGTAGAACCCAGTAATTCGAATCCCGACATCTTGAGGTTCTGTGTTCTTCGAGCTGGTTTTAAGAATTAACATTTTATATAAAACTATAGCACAATCCCGTCTTTATATATTGTCCACATTACGTTTTACCCACTTCCGAATGTGTTACATTTTCCATGTACAATAAGGTAAAACTGTCCCACTTAGGGTTTTCGTTCATAATGTTTAGAAATAACCTTGGCCTCAGATTGCTAATGCATTTCTATTTCTGTTATAGTTTAACAGATACTGTTATGTTTGGAGAAGTGCGCTTGCTTTTTACATGTCAACCCTTCACTAATTGGGACAGCGTTCAATCACTTATACAGTGCATACCTACTATCCTTTCAGAAAAATACTGTATTTGGTACAGTAATCTCTACTCGGCGACAGCAGTCATTAAGATACGCTTAAGTAACAACTCGTACACCTTTTATGTGCCTGTACATGTTGTATTGTAGTGAGCGCTCAAGTCATGTTAATTTTGTTTTACCCTCCCATTAAGGGAGTCCCTGACATGGGAAAATTTCTTTAAAATGTAACATGCTTTTGCAACTTTTAAATGTTTGGTTATATATGTACACATAACACAGGTATGTACTATGTTTTTAAATTAATTTTTAAACCATTATCGCGTTCATTAAACATTTATTCATGTTTTATCCACCGATTTAGTGATATTTCCGTCTAGTCCGTGTTTTTTGTAATTCGAGGTAGCCTCAGCCCTAATTAGCTGAATTATAGGGGCTTTACCCTACTTATTGACCGCCCTCACACCTCCAAGGGTTTTTGGCTTCGTAAAAGATAAAATATTTATTCTACACTAAATAAATTCTCTATCGCTTAGCCGCTATTCAGTAATGTCAGATAATATTTCTTCTCAAGCCATTACAGTGAACACCATCAGAATACAACAAAAATATGTGGATATAAGCAAGCATTCCATAACCATCCACCTATTAAATAACTCAGTTTATAAATGTTAAATGTACAGTGATTTAGTCTGTTTAGTGTTTTTAACTCTTCTCACATGACGAAGAAAGTAATACTTAAGTTGTGTATTTACAGGAATTGTTTCGACGTAAGGGTGCAAATCTTCGCTGCAACTCTATAACCTATTCGCAGTCGAGGAATCGCCTAAAGAAATCAGCATCAAGACTGGCACATCAATGTAAGCGTCGCTATCACCACCAGCACCAGCATCAGCGTACACCTTTCCTGTATGATCTCTACGTTCTCAAGAGGTAGGTTCTGTAGCAAGAAGTCAAAAAACTGCGCTGCTTCATGAACTGTACATTATACAGGAAACATTTTAGTAAAATAATTGCCTATCCTAAGTCAGTCGAGATTCAAGCCACAGGAATGCCTATCCGTCTTTCTCGGACTTCGTTTAAGTTTGTATGCCTGTTGTAGCCTCCCGCTTTCCTTAAAATGTATGTTTCTCTACCACTTATATCAAAAAGCAGGCACCTTCTGCATTCTATCAAAAAATGCTATGTCACGAGTTCACCAAATACATGCGTGCTTCGATTACATGAATTCATTCCAAATGTGAAACAAAAATGGGGAAAGCTACTTAGAGGGGGAGGGAAAATAATGTGCACCTTTGCGACTGGTGGAATGTGATGTGACTAGTAGATGCATAAACTGAAATAATTCTACTGAGCGGGATGGTTCAGGCGGTAGCATTTGTGGGAGGTCCTGTGTTCAAATCCCGTGGGTTTCCCGAGTCGCCAAGGTAAATACACATTGGCTATTTAATACCACGACCCAAAGTGCCACATAAATCTAAAACGATAATAAAAATGAAAACAGATAATAATAGCGAATGCGCTACCATGTGTTTACAGATGATATCAAGTAGACTGGATGACAAACTACGCCATCTGCTAGGTACGTACACAGTTGCCTGGTACTAACAAGGGGACATTGTTACATTGATGTTACAGATTGGGCTGGAATATTTTAGTGAAAGTAGAACGAAAATAAAATTACTCGTGTCTCGGCTATTTCCCTCATATGTCAAGCTTGACAATAAAAACATATTTCTATATTAGAATGACTCACTAATACTTTAATATTTAATTCCGTACATATATCGGTGTTTAAAATTTTTAAAAGAGAGAACTTACAACATGTACTATATACATAGTGTATAGAGAAGATATTGCACTCCACCCAAAAATTCGATACCGAGATTTCACCGGAAATATGTTTTAGGGTCGCCTATATCCAAAAATAGCATTTCCACAACAAGGTCCGTGTGTGTGTGTGTGTGTGTGTGTGTGTCTGTGTGTGTGTGTCTGTGTCTGTGAACACGATAACTCAAAAATGAAAAGTCAGTAAAATACCAAACTTGGTATTTAAGTTTAATATCTTCCAGGGATGAGACACGAAGATTTTGAGAAAAATCCCTCCACCCCCAACTACCCTTTAGTTGGAACTTTTTCCGAAAATTTTGATTTTCTCAAAAATGGCTCTAACGATTTTGATTAAAATATCATATATTAAAGATATTTACCTGACAATTAAAATTTATATCTTGAATTTTCTGGGAATAGCCTCTGAAAACTACTTTGGAGTTGGTCGTTTTTGAGATATTCCTTATTTTAGTTTTCAGCTTTAAAAAACTTATACTTTTCTCACACAGGATTTTGTGAACTCCTGTGCATACAAAGAAAGGAACTTCAATCACATAGCAACCAGCTTTTGACTATCATTTTAACCTATGGTACTCCCTTATTTCTCCTCTACTTAAAGGAAGCAAGTACTAAGACTATTTCTGCTAACTTTTTCTCGATTAGCCTGAAGTAAATAGAAGCATAAGCTTTTTGACAATAATTTGTTGCAGAGATATAGAGAAAGTCATGTGAATGGAACACATCAGATTTTGCTTGGAGGCACCCATCATTGGGAATATAACGAAACATATCTATGGCCTACATTTCATCGCTAAAATAAATTTTAGTTGTAAATTATCTTTAGTGCGGTCTTACGCGACTGGGATACTAACAGACAGCTAAATGTTGAGCGAAATACTGATTTAAAGTTAGCCATTACAAATTAAAACGTTATATTTGTTTTTAGGCAAACTCTGTTCTAGTTTTCGATGTATTTTCAGTAAAAAACTTTGGAGCTTAATCTGTGCCACCACATGACAATGAACCCTTATAAGATCTCTGTGACGGGTGTCGAAATAACCATCTGCCGGTTATGTGTAAAAGCAGAGGTACCAAGGACTCGGTGAACAAGTGGCGAAGCAAGATGATATGCGACAGAAATGTAACCTAGGGAGCTAATCGCATATCACACACTGATCCACAAGGTATCTCATTTCGAGGTACCTGAATCAAGAAAAACAATATTTTTAGAAAAAGGTCCCATGTGTGTGCATGTTTGTGTGTGAGTATGTGAACAGCATAACTCAAAATGCGAAAAGTCCTTCAAAAACCAAGTTCAACGTCTATCACAATTGCGACACGAAGATTTTCAAGAAAATCCCTCACCCAAGCTACTCTTTGCACTGAAAATTTTTCAAACATTTTGATATTTTTCAAAAATGACTCATAATGATTTTGATTAAAATACCATATGTTTCAGACACTTTCATTACAAATAAAATGTACATCTTGAATTTTCAGGAAATAGGCTTTGAAGCTCCTTTCAAGCTGGATGACTTTTGCCTAGCTGGTAAACTGTAAAAAATTAAATCAAAACATACTGCACAAAAAAGTAAGACTATTAAATACACAATTTATAACATACGCAATTTTTGTGGAGTTAGTAATTCTGAGATATCCCTGTCTCTAGTTTCAATTTTGAAATACTTAAAACTTTCCTCGAATGGGAACACGTTATTCGATTTCTTTTTCCTAGTAAAATAAAGAGTACTATCACATAGCGACCGACTTTTAAAAACATAATATATTTTATATATATATATATTGTATAACATAATTATACTCGGGAGGAACTAACATTAAGTAATAAAAACATTTCTGATAACTCAAGAATCTTGAATTAACACGTCGCCAGGAAAGCTATAGTTCTTATTTTAATTTCTGATAACGTTTATCTCAATTTTCAGAAAAAAGATGGAAAATTATGCTTTTGTAAAGAGAAAGTTGCGTAATTAAAACACATCCAACTTTTTAAATATCAAGTAATATGATTAACATGGAAACATTATTTAGAACGTGCTTTATAGTCTTAAAATGTAATTCTGCCAAATTAAATATTTTGAGACAGCTTAATAACCTCAATCAAAGAAAACCACTTGAAATAAAGATGATAGTAATCTGGCGGATATTAGAAAAGAAAAAACACATAAGCTCCAAAAATTCCAAGAAAATCTAAAAATGAAATATTTTAGCAATTTTTACCTTCTCCACCAAGTGCAATGTACATAGTAGGTAGAGAGGATATTGCAATCCACTCAAAAATTCGATACCAAGATTTCACCATAAATACATGTTTTGAGGACCCCTCAATTTAAATAAAAACCTTTCATATTCGCTACCATATAGAATGTCTATAGTAGGCAGAGAAAATATCGCATTCAGCCCAAACATTCAACACGGAGATTTCACGGGAACATTAGTTTTCATTATCCCCGAATAAAAAAAATATTTTTAGAAAAAGATTAGTTTGACTTTGTATGTGTATGTGTGTGTAAACATTTACTAAAGAGCGAAAAGGTGGTTAAATATCAAACTTCTATTGAAGTTCAGTATCTTCCAAGGATGCGATACGAAGGTTTTCAGAAAAATTGCCCACGTCAAACTACCCTTTACACGGAATTGTGTTTTGAAAGTTTCAAACTAATTTGATTAAATACCATACATTAAAGATATTTACTTGATAAATAAAAGGCACATCTAATGGGAATAGTGTCTGAATCCTCCTTCATTCTGATTATTTTTGCTTGGCTGGTAAACCGTAAGAGACAACAAAAAAAAAAAAAAGAAGAAGAAGAAGAAGAAGAAGAAAAAGAAAAAGAAAATCTTACTACACAAAAAATCTAGATATCGCTAAAAACACACAATTTATGTCATTTTATGGAGTAGATCATTTCCTTCGGAAGGGAATTAAAGCCGCTGGTCCCGTGTCATAGGTTTACGGCACGTAAAAGAACCTCAAGCCTGATAGAGAGACCTCTGAGCAAAATTAAGCGGTCTTTCACGCCCAATTTAGAATGGGACGCTGAGAACTACAGCAGTTAAAGAGGGTCCATAAATAACACGCCATTTACATTTTTTTTTTATTTCTGAGATATTCCTTTCTTGTTCTTTGTTTTTTTTTAATTTCACATTAACTGTACCTTCCTTAAATGAGGTTTAATTCGTTTTATTTGTTTTTCCGCTTTATTTGCCTCCTGGTTATACAAATACAATGGAAATTCAAAGTCATCAGGTAGGAACCAGCTCTTAGGTTTTGACTATCGATTTAAATGGTTTATTCCCTTATTCTTCTTGAACCTTCTATAAGAAAACACGTAATTAAGCAATTTCTGCAAATGTTTATCTTGATTAGCATCAAGTAGACATAAAAAAGCAGTTGTAAGAACTTTGTTGTAAATATGTAGAGAAAGTCATACGAATGTAACACTATGATTTTTTTATTTATCTATCTATTCATAAGAGCTAGTTTAATTAATTATCCTAAGCTGAACATCAAATGTTTATAAAAAGTAAGAATGCACAAAATATTAAACCGCAAGGAGGCTTTATAATTATTGGCCTGATGCATTAATTTATTTAATTAGCACTACAATGTTCATTTGAGCTCCCATATGCAAAATGTTCTACATACGCACCTGAAAATTAGCTAAATAGATATTTCGTGAACACTTATAATGTAATAATGCAAAACCATTTTCACACTAAAAATACAATGTTGCTAGACTTGGGGATATGTCTTAAAGGGACTCACTTTATGTCACTATATGCCATGTTATATTTTGTAAACATTAATCGACTAACCTCGTTCCTAAAAATAAAAATATCAGTTGTTATGACAAATAAGATATCTTCATTCTGGATGAATTTTGCTGAATTTTGCATAGCTGATAAACCGTGAGAGATAAACAAAAACTTATTGCACAAAATATGCAACCTCGTTAAAACAGATAATTTATGTCATATACTTTTTTGGTGTGTGTAGAGCTGGCCGTTTAGGATATTGCTTGTTATTGCTTTCAGATTTAAAATACTTATACTTTTCCCATATGGGAATCTGTCAACTTCTAGCCATACAAAAAGGTATTTCAATCACATAGTAACAAGCTTTTAAAATATTTGACTATGGCTTTAACCTATGGTACTCCCTTATTTCCTTTTATTTCCAAAGAAGCAAGTAATAAGAGCATTTCTGCTAATTTTATCTCGATTAGTATAAAGTAGAAGAATAAGCTTTTAAAACAATTTGTAACAGAGATGCAGAGAAAGTCATGTGAATGGATCACATCAGATTTTGGGGGAAAAATTATTTCTACGAAATCACGATATAGATTTTTTGATTTTTGGATAGAATGCAATACCTTCTCTACTTATTGCGTCCATTGCACATATTGGTAGGGAAAGGAAAAATGTTAATAACCAATCAGGAAAAGCCCTACCAAATAAATTATTAAATATACATATGCGGTGGATTTCTGTAATAACTAATAACGGTAGACAAAGTATTATTGTTTATTATTAGAAGACTACCAGCAATTATACTAGCCGCAAATCGAATTGTTAAGGTTCCCAGGTCGAATAATATTACTAATTGTCAGAGATGTTTCGATATATACTATAAAATATATGAGGGCTCCAGGTGTACCTAGGGAGCTCATTAGATCTCAGTATTTTCGTTGAAACTGGGGATAGAATATAATACTTCCTCTATTTACCACAAATAACTACTAGAGAAAATAAAAATATTTCAAGTAGCCTCAAAACGTGCATTTACAAATACACCTCGATATCGAATTTATGGGTGGGATGCAATTCTTCCACTGCCTATCACTGGAAAGCGCCTGGGAAGTAATAATGCACAGTGATAAAGACGTTATCAATTCTCTAATCGCGATACATTACAGTAAGCCGGTGTCATATTCTGAAATACGCGAGATTTCTGCTCGTGAATGAAACAAACTGGATATACGGAAAATTAATAATAGAAAATGGGTGCTGGTATACTTTCCAAATAGAAATATATGCTACGAAATCTATCATATCAGTTAGTTATACGTAGGAGGAATAGCTAGGTTAAGCTACTTCTAGCTGGTGCAAGCAGGCTTACTAAAACGTAGGAAACAGAAGGTTTCTCAGCTATAACGACGGTCAATATTCCTAAGGTTTGCACTAACGAGAGAGGGCTAGCCATCACCAAGGCTTTAACAAGCTATGAGCCGTGACTTCCACACAAAAATAGAGGACATCAGAAGAAAACTGCTGGAAAGGGTAGAGACACGCCACTGGATAAAATACGCTTCGGAGTTCAATAACAAGAGAAAAATCAGAAAGTAGCGAAAAGTGCAACCGAGGAAACTGTGATATAATTCATCGAAATTCTTAGGCTTTCACGGCCGGTGTCAATACTGAACAGTCGCAGTTGAAACGTCCACTAGAGTACTTCGACCTCGCCGCTGCCACCGAAGATGTCTGCCGTAGTCGCAGACGAAACGTCTGGGAAGAAGGAGGAGCGCAGTAGACCACGGCCCACAAGCCCGGATTATACTCAGCCAGTAGTGAAATAATTACTTTTCGTCTATGTCAAAAAAACGTCAATTTTCAAAAATATTTAAGTCTTCATTCTATACAATAGCTTTCAGGCATCGCTTTATTAACGTAATGAAATGCAATAGCAGCTTTTTGCGTTTTACTTCCAGTAATTTGCGAGTCAATATTGGTTTACATCAATGATTGTCATAAAGACTCTCGATTATTTTTAGCCTAACAAAATAAACTATGGGTTCGTAATTAAAGTTTATAATCAATGGTGCCTTCACATAATGAGCTGAAATCGGCATTGAGACTACCTTTAAGTTTGTATTTTGTAATCAAATTATGTTTAACTATAATATAAGTACAAATATTACATATTCGCAAATGGGCATTTCTTACCCAAGCTTTATTAGAAAAATCTGATGTGTTCCATTCACATGACTTTCTCTACTTCAGTGTAACACATTATTGTTAATAAGCTTATTCTTCTATTGACTTCATGCTAATCGAGAAAAAATTAGCAGAAATAGTCGAAGCGAAGTAAGTAGAAGCAAAATATGGGAGTATCATAGGTTAAAGTGAAGTCAAAAGCTGGTTACTAGGTGAATGAAGTTCCTTTGTTTGTATGGACACGAGTTGACAAATTCCTGTATGAGAAAAGTACAAGTTTTTCAAAGCTGAAACCAAAAACAAGGAATATCTCAAAAACGATCAACTCCTCGAACAAATTTATGTAACATAAATTGTGTTTTAATATGCTCTACATTTTTTGTGTGGTAAGTTTTTGTCCATTTCTTACGGTTTAGCAGTTATGCAAAATTCCTCCAGAATAAAGTAGTCTTCAGAGGCTATTCCCAGAAAATTCAAGATATACATATTATTTGTCAGGTAAATATCTTTAATATACAATATTTTAATCAAAATCTTTAGAGCCATTTTTGAGAAATCAAAATTTTCGAAAAAAGTTCCATGTAAAGGGTAGTTGCGGGTGGGGGGATTTTCTTGAAAATCTTCGTGTCGTATCCTTGGAAGATACCAAACTTAAATACCAAGTTTGGTATTTAACGGTCTTTTCGTTTTCGACCTATGCTTTTTTTGGATTCAGGGGGACCCAAAAGATGCATTTCCGGTGAAATCTCGGTATCGAATTTTTGGGTGCAATACAATACCTTCTCTACACACTATGTACATAGTACGTGTAGAGAAAGTAAAAATGTGTGTGCGCGTGTGCGTATGTGTATAAACGGCCTTATTGAACAATCTGATATGATACTTTTACAGGCTTTTTTTCTACCAATGACGACAAATTCGCATAAGTATATACGTTATCTATCACTATTAGTATAAAGCGCGTCTTCTGCTCACGTTAGATTACGATATAGCTTTTGCCCATAAATTATTTCTAATTGAGCAAGAAAAATGTGGACAGTCATTTAAATCACTATCATTGATAACAACTGCAATGGAAGAAAAATTAGAAAGAAAGAAATAAATAAAGAAAAGATAAAGTAAGGAAGGAAGTAAGAGAGAAAAAGGTAGAAAGAAAGAGAAAGAAAGTACGTAAGTAAATAAATTTCCGTTATAATCATCCACTCACTTGGAAAGTCTAACTTTATAAAATGGAGATTTTCCAAATCGGCTTATACCACGAAAAGCCTTCTTCAAAAGCGTCTTGGAAAACTAGGTAACTCCATCTACTTCCCGTTAATCCAGTTAAATGCTTCATTCTCTGCTTTATTATAAATTTTGTTCTAGATAATAGAGGGGGACATAATCGAGAAAATAGAGAAATGTGACAATGTTTTTAAAAACATTCACGTTGTAGAAAAGGTATTCTGTTGGAGAAAGCTTATTCTCATTATCAATAAAGTCGGAGTATTGTTCTTCCCTTTGAGAAGGTGACATATCTTCACACAGCACAGTAATTGTTTGGCGTGGTGACACTTTATAAACGTAATTCAGAACATGAAAATGTAAGAGGAGCGGAGAGATTCAAGACTGGAGGACTGCAGAATTCTCTATAGATTTAAAAAGTAGATGTAGAGTGGCGTCAGACCATTTCCTGGGGCAAAACAACAAGAGAAGGATCTCTCACAAATGAACAGAGATAATATTCCTGAGATACTTAAGTGACCCAGGGTTTCAGAGGAGGATACCGAAGACATTAGGGGTGAGTCAAAACACAGTTTCGACTACATTTTATAGTGTGTTGGAAAAATTCTGATGTGTTTCATTCTCTGCCTATTCCTTACACAAACTTTCTTAAAAATATTATTTTATTATCTACATCATTTTAATTGAGATAAACATTAGCAAAACTGTTCTAATTACTTGCGTCATTATAAGCAGAAGGTAAATAAATAAGAGGATACATTATGCTAAAGCAATACTTAATATGTGTGTAGGTGCGTCTGTAGGCAGAATAACCCAAAAACGAAAAATCGGTTAAATACCAAACTTGATATACGAGTTCAGTGTCTTCCAATGATCCAACACGAAGATTCTAAAGGCAATCCCCCACCCCAAACTACACTTTACATGGAACATTTTTTGAACATTTTGATTTTCTCAAAAATGGCTCTAACGATTTTGATTAAAATGCTGTAGTTTAAGATATTTTCATGGCAAGCGAAATGCATATCTTGAATTTTCTGGGAATAGCCTCCGAGTTTTGCAGAATTTTGCATAACGATTAAACCGTAAGAGATAGACAAAAGCTTACTGTAAAGAAATTTAGATCGCATTAAAACACAAAATTAATTTCATGTGCTTTTTATTTGTAGAGGCGACCATTTCTTAGATATTCTGTGTTATTGGTTAAACTACTTAAACTTTTCTCAAACGGAAGTGACGTTTCGCTTCATCTCTCCTTTTATTCTGTAGGTCATGGAAAGCGAATCGAACTTCAATTGTTTCACATAGAACTAGCTTTTAAAAGATTTGACTATATCAATTTAGCCTAGTGTATTCCGTTATTCCCCTTCTACATACAAGGAATCAGCTATGTTTCATAGTTAACGCATCTGTTTCAGTTATTCCACTAAAAGTAAACTTTCTGGCATTTACTTTATGTAATTCTCATTAAGTTCACCAGTAGAAAATCTTATATGTTCCATTTGTATATTTTCACTATCTATTTTAATGGATAAGAAGTATCTGCAATGGAATGGGCACGTTCAACGTATGTCGTAGGAGCGGTGGCCCAAACATACCTTTAACTGGATTGTTTCAGGCAGGAGGAACAGTGGAAGAGCTAGAAAAACACGGTACAAAGGAATTTTTGCACCCATAGTAAAGAAAGGCATTGAAAGAGGCAGTGGGCTGATATTTGGAGAGCGAACTGCTATACTGCTATAAACCTGGAAAATTGTAAAATTGTAGCGATGGTTGTATTATTTAGTTCCTTACAAGTAGAAGGGATATGAGGGAATGGACAAAGCCAGTCATTATGTTCTCCTCTCTTTACATGACCAGAATGAAAAAGGTGAATAACGACTTCCCATTTGAAAAAAAAAAAAATCTACGTATTGGAAGTTGTAAAACTAACCACACGGAATATCTCGGAAATGGTAAGCTCTACAAAAACAATGTATATAACAGAAATTATCATATACTAAATCAATTTGTGGTTAAGCAACAAATATTAATAGATTCTTTATAATAAAATCAGTTAATAATGTTTTGTTTTTTTTTTAAATCAGGGCCAAGATAATCTTTACGTGATACTTCTTAAAAGAATTAAATGTTAACTGTTGCATGCTTATGTATCTTAAAATGTTTATGTTCTTCAGAAATAATGCTTGCACATTTGAATTAATGGTGATTTTTATGTTCATTTTACTTGACAAATAAATTCAATTCACATGCTTATTTCATAAAATCAAGTTTCATGAAGTCACCTATTTGTCCAGTTATATTCCTTTAAATATAGCTGATAGTAAAGTTTTTAAATAGGAGTTTACATTTTACAAATGTTATTATACTTTAATATTTTAAGAGATACTTTAATGGTATATTTGTGTGTTCTAATGTATGTGCTTAAACTAAAAAGTTATATCTTAATATTATTATGACGAGTCAATCTGTACTTTGAACGGTTCCCAATAATAAATTGATTCATTCATTTATTCTATCATTAATGACATTAAAATTCCGTTCACCTTGCATGACCAGGATAAAAGAAAAGAAAACCCAATGACGACTTCTCATTTCAGAAAGCTATAAGCATTCGGAAATTTAAACAAAAAACGTCATATCTCGGAAATGGTTAACTGCAGAACAAATGTATTTGACATAAATTGTGTGTATTAACGAGATTTGTGCAGTAATATTTTGTCTATCTCTTACTGTTTTCCAGTTATGTAAAAGTCATCTCAGAAAATTCAATATATCCATTTCATTTTTCAATAATATTTCTTAAACATATGTTATTAGGCAAAGCTCCAGGGTTGGATGGGCTGCCCCCGGAAGTTTTTAAAGCCGCAGCCAATGTTAATGAGTTTGGTAGGAGTATGCTCCAGATATGCAACAAATTATTTATTGAGGGGAATTACCCTACCTGCTGGGGAAAGGGCATTATTCATCCCATTTATAAAGGGAAGGGAACTATTGGAAATCCGGATAACTATAGGGGGGTTACTCTGTTGCCAATTATGGAAAAAATTTATTGTAGAGTGTTATATAACCGGATAAAGGACTGGGAATCTAAATTTGGCAAACTTTCAAAATTTCAAATGGGTTTCAGAGAAGGACACAGTACCATAGATGCCGCTTTTATATTAGACACTTTAAGGACGCAGCAACTGTTAGTTAAGCGGGGAAAGCTTCATTGTGCTTTTATGGACTTTAAGAAGGCATTTGACTCTATCAATCGAAATGCATTATGGTACAAACTAGGCAGAAAGGGGTTATCAAGTAAAATGGTGAGAGCATTGCAGGCAATATATCAAAATGTCCAATTCTGTGTGAAGTACGACAGAAACAGAGTGTCCGAGAGCTGCCGAAGCTATAGGGGAGTGAGGCAGGGCTGTATTTTATCTCCCTTGCTATTTAATCTCTTTGTGGATGATATTACTGATACAATGATAGCAGAGAATATTCAAGCACCAGTAGTAGCGGATTTGCAGATCCCAACACTTTTATACGCAGACGATTTAGTATTGTGCTCTACGACAGTAAACGGATTGCAACGAGGACTGGACAAACTTAAGAACTATTGCGATGAATGGCTACTTACAGTTAATGTGAATAAGACTAAGGCAATGACTTTCAAAAAGGGTTGTGTTTATAGCAGGGAGGAGACTTGGACATATGCAGGACAGATACTGGACAATGTTAAATCCTTTGTGTACTTAGGACTCACATTTACAATGAACGGAAAATGGACAAAACACATTGACATTACGAAACACAAGGCAAGGGTGAAAGAGGCGGAAGCTCTCCGGATACGCTGCAGAATTCCGAATATCTCCATAACCTTAATGGAAACTGTATACGGAGCGACAGTTAGATCCACGATGACATACGGAGGAGAAATATGGGGGTGGGAACAAACAGGGAATCTGGATCAAGTGAGGACCCAATTTTTGAAAGGAATTCTGGGTGTAGGGAGGGGTACGGCAAACTGCGGAATAATGAGGGAATTCGGGGTACATAGTGAAACGATAGAGTGCAAAATCAGAGCAGTTAAATATTGGATGAGAATCGTTCACGGAAACCAATCTCTAATTAGGGCAGTCTGCTACCGTGAACAGTTGCGAATGGAAGGTAATTTGACGTGGGCATCAAAATTAAAGAAAGGGTTGGAAACCATTGGGATGGGAGACATTTGGATGGCGGGGCAGGAAAACAGGCGAAGTATTTGGAGAAAAATTAAGAAACGTCTCTGTGATATTGACAGACAGCAAATAATTGCGCAATGCACAGAGAAGGTGTCATTAGAAGTACAGTCTGGGCTGAAATCGGAGTGGGGTATGGAGCAATACATCAAAACAGGTACCAAACTCATTAGAGAGGGGCTCGCGTGGATTAGACTAGGAGCATGGAGGAGCACGAAAATTTCTGACGTGAATGGTATAAGAATCTGTCCCATTTGCGAGGAGGAAGAGTCGTGGACCCACATCTTGGCAAGATGTAGGGGTACGGAGGAATGGCGGGAAAAATATTTGCCGCGATTTTTTATCACTGCGAATGTAGGGATAGAAGCATGTTGGACGCTACTGGCAGGCACGGAAAACATGGACGGGCTAGGTAAATTTATACTTAAGGCAAGACAGCTGAGATCTGAGGAGGCTGCCAATAGAGAAGGGGGGGGGATAAGATCAACTAAACAAAAGTGACTACAATGTTCTACATACATGTATATTATATCAGACTTAGGTCACTGTTGTGCTAGGGTTGTATATATTATGTGTATATATGTCTTTTAAGTGAAATTATCTATGATAAGAGGGTGCATTTATGGAGGTGTACTCTGTGCTGTAAATTTAAATTGGTATATTTGAATATCTTTGTATCTTTATTTTCGGATTCACTCTTAATTTTTATTGTTGTTTAATATTGCTTTTGACTGTGTATTTCCTTTGTCTTTTTATTTTCGTGTTTACTCTTTTAATTCTTTGTTGTGGTTGTTGTTTTAATATTGCTTGTAATGTGTATTACAAAAGCACGTACGGTCTGTGGACCCGTGCGACTGTTGAAATTCTATGTATGATATTGCTATATTAATAAATGCACTTATTCATTCATTAATCATAATTGTTATAGCAATTTTTCAGAAAATGCAAATTTTCTAAAAGGAATTCATGTAAAGGATAGTTTATGGTGGGGGAATTTTCTTTAAAATCTTCGTGTTACATCCTTTAAATATATTCATTAATGAGTTCTGTAGTTTATTCCTCTTCTTAATCTGTATGTACACCGTTATGTTTTAGAAGAGAATGATGGGCACCTCACAGACCCACGAGTTGTCTGACCCTGCGCTATATAATGTTTCAATCGCTAATACTCTTACCGTTCAGTATGAGGATAACTAATATTAGGATAACTAAACAACTTTAATAGAACTCGATGGGTCCAATAGAAAAAAGCTAATATCACTAAATGATGTTACTTTATGTTGTTACAGTGAAGACACCGATACCGACACTTCGGGTAAGACAGCGAAAGAGCCTAAAGATATAGAAGTTCGAAAGACCCGGTCCAATGGTGAACCTGCAGAAAGTACTTCGCGGCATAGTCGACGAGTAGTGCCTTTAAAGAAACCATCTGTGTTGTGTGTGCCACGGGTATGTCAGCCAGACCCCAGCATCATGCGTCATAAACATTCCAGGTAAATTGACTTTTTCTCGATACTTTAAAATTCTCATCTAATTCTCAAAACTATTTTTAGTAGTAACTAAATCGCACTATAAATTTAAACCGAGAGCCACAGAGTAAAGTAGTGATCACTCTTCTTCGACTTTTCCATTATCTGTATTATAAAATATATCTTAGGGGTAACAAAGAAAGAACATAAAATGTGTTAGGAGTATAGATATAGATATTTTGACAAATGGTACCTTAATGTGTATCCACTTAGGTGTGTTGTTTCTTCTCTCCGTCTAACAATTTTCCCAAAAACCAATCACATTGTTTACTACCTAATGTGTTTTGCATGGTCTTACTGCGCGGCAGAATGAGTAACGCTTGTCAGCATAAACCATCCGTTTTACTTCTAGCTTTCGCACCTCAATATGTGACCTGCTGGTCTAGATAGTCTGAGGTCATTGACCCTGCAGAAAGCATTCCAACTCAGTTCCGATACAATATTTGTTATAGCGAAGCCGTTCATTCAAGGTTACGCCTTCTTCAGAGTAATAAACACGTGCGACTTGTGTATACCACGGTTATTTTGAGTAACTAACCAACCTGAACATACCATTCTTAATAAGCAAAATTATAAGCACCAAATGAAACTAATTGTTTCATTACCAATACAAATTCTTAATTACCAATACCAATTACCAATATAATTATTGTGCTAATGTGTATATATAAATGTAAAAAGAAGCTAGTAGCAGTGAAGTAACACAAATAATAATATAATAATTAATAATTGTAACAAATCTTCACTTATCTTTTGGAATCCAAGGACTAGTTTTACAATAAATTGGTCTATTGCATCATCATATATTGCTATATATTGCATGAGTGAAAGTTCAAATGCCTTACAAGGAACTATTTTAATTAAAATGGAAGCGTCTATCTTTAAAGTAATAGTTTTTGTAAATAATACCAAGTGAATTGCATGCTTTAGCCACAACCAATTATAGATAAGACAACGATAGATAATAAAATTCTAGAACAAATTAACACATAAATATTTGGGTTGTTGAACATTATGAATAAAATTGAAAAAAATTAAAAAAATATAAATATGTTTTAAAACAAGAACACGATTTAGATAAAGGATGAAAAAGGAAACTCACTAAGTTGTATAAGTGATGGAACTATCAATTTTGTTATACGACTGCAAATAAAGGGCCTTAACAATACAAAAAGAAAGAAAAAAAAGGAAAGAGAAAAAAATTAGGAAAAAGATAGAAGGTAAGAAAGAAGGCGGGAAAGAAAGAGTTAGTGAGAAAGAAAAAAAGAAATAAAGAAGAGAAAGGAAGGAAGAAAGAAACAATGAAGAAGGAAGGAGAGAAGATAGTAGGAAAAGGCATGAGGAAGGGAAGAAGGAAGGAGGAAAGTAGGGAGAGAAGGAAGGAAGTAGGGAGGGTAGGGAGAAAGGGAGTGAGGAAGGAAGGAAGGAATTTAGGTAGCAGAATTTGTTTCTCAGCTCTTTGGGTAAAAGATGTAGTGTAGATATCAGAAACTGTTAATTGAAAGTAGAAAATAATCCACAGATGTAAATAGTATTTCAACGATAAAAAACTGCTATTCAATATAATACCAAAGGAAGAAAATCAATTGGAAGGCCAACAAAAAATTGTAAGGATCAATTTAATAGAGGCTCAACAACCCATACAGTTTAAGGTCATTAATTAAGAAAGAAATCGTGTATCCTCTACACATTAAAAGGTCAAAAGATACTTATTATGTTTGTAAAATGGTGATTGGTATGATACAAGTTCTCCTATTTGCTCTTCTTGATGTACTCTGAACCCCGTATTTTGTTTTAAATGCTTTTATTGCAGCGTACAGTACTCTGGTCAGTGGAAAATGTGATAAACATATTTCACTAAGAAGAATATACACTTTTCTTTAGCAAGAATGTAATATTTCCTTCCTAGGAACTGTGAATATTTCTAGAATATGTAGTGCATTTCAGTGAACTAGAAGAGTAACCTTACATTTTGGTTCTTTTGTTTCCTGTTTACAATTACGCCTTTATGAAAATACTTTATTTACAGCAACAATGGCAGTGTGTATGATTCCGGAGGGTTTCCACACTACAGCTACTGTGCGTCAGATCCCAGGAGGATAGGATGATATGAGAGTGCGATCAACTTGTGACCGAAACCGGACCACGGGGAAACAGCCGCCGTGGAGGGTCCCTAACATAGTCCAAGAAGTTCATCTCATCCCGCCTCCAAAAGCTGTATTTCCAAAGCGCAGTCCGTATTGACACTTACAACCCTGAAAAATACCGGTTGGAGGAAATGAAGGGACAGGAAGTTCGAGAAATGAAGATATCTCGCCAATATTCGCCTAGTGACCGAGGAAAACTCCCGAAAATCCCTAGGTTCAGAAAGGGCCGTGGGAATCTCTCTAATTCATTAAGCTAAATTCTCTATACTCTATATCTATACATATCTACATCTATGAACACAATTTTCTATTTACTATTATCTTCCATTTAATATATCATTGAGTAAAAAAACTCGCATATTAATAAATAATAAGATACTTTGATGCGAGCTCACTTTCAAACCTTCATCCTGCTTGATGTTCAGAGCAGAAGTAAACAGAATGGATAGTAAAGTTGCGAAAATAAATTTTCTGATGTACGAAAAAATGTTTCAGATCTCGAAACTGCCGACTTTGTCATCACCACTACTGTTCCTGGATGAAAGAAGATTTCTTACACTCGCGTTTTGCAGAAAGAGGAAGGAAATCCACTTCAGGTATTCCGGAAGCCGAACCATTAAATAGAAATATTTCATCATCTTTGAAGGAATCTGTACACAGTGCAAAACACGACCTCAAAAAGTAAGTCAGTATGATATATCCTGTTTAATGTGCATCTAAAGACTTATTCTTAGAGCTTCTGTTTTGCTAAGGGAGAAATAGAATAAAACGTACTTGTCTTTTTAAAGGGGTCGATCACATAATTTTGCGAGAAGGCTATCCGCTATTGGAAACTGAGTACACAAAAATATAACTTAATGTAGACGGTAATAATGGACTTATTCTTTATTTTTTATTAGCTGAAATGCCCGGCCTTGTCCGGGTTTATGCTTCCCATATTTAGCCTGAGGTTGCTTGTTCAATAGCCGTGCGTTTCTTCAGACGTAATTAGAAATTATTAAACAACACACTCAAATAGTTAATTGAAACCTAGGAAACTGTAAAGAAAGAAAGATAGCAGAAAAAATATGCGAAAGCGCGGTTGAACAATCACAAATATCAGTTTACAAAGATAGTTTCCTGTGATGATTGTGCGTTGTCACATTTAGCAAGACTCGTCGCTATTTACAGAGAAAATCTCAATTGGGAAGAAGCAATAACAGTATAATTAACGTAGTTTGTTCTCGTTGACTTTCTCAGTGATGTTCTATTAAGAAATCACAAGAAAGGAAAAAAAAAAAAACAACCAAGAGAATGAATATATAAAGTAGAAGAGGAAGAAGAAATGGCACTTCGTCTCGTTTGATGATATTGCTGTTATCCACGCCCACTGTATCTATTTTATGTCATCATTTGGTTTTTCTACTTATAAAATGTCAAACTCCCCTTAGAGAAAGAATCCCGCTAGTTACAAAAATCTGATGTGCACCATTCTCATGACTTTCTCCATATCCCTACAACAAATAATTCTTAAAAAGCTTATACTTCTATTTATTTTATGCTAATCAGAAAAAAATAGTAGAAATAGTCTAATTACTCGCTTCCTTGTAAGTAGAAGCGAAATAAGGGAAACCGTAGGTTAAAGTGATAGTCAAAAGCTGGTTGCTATGTCAATGAAGTTCCTTTGTCTATATGGATAGGAGTTGACAAGTTAAAATATGAGAAAGGTATACGTTTTTCATAGCAGAAACCAAAAATAAGGAATGTCACAAAAACGACGAACTCCACGAAAAAAATGTATATAACATAAATTGTGTGTTTTAATGTGTTCTACATTTTTTGTGAAGTAAGTTTTTGTCCATCTCTTACGGTTTAGCAGTTATTTAAAATTTAGTAAAATTCATCCAGAATAAACTACTCTTCAGAGGCTATTCCCAGAAAATTCAAGATATACATTTTATTTGTCAGGTAAATGTTCTTTAGTATACAAAATTTTAATCAAAATCGTTAGAGCCATTTTTGAGAAAATCAAAATTTTCGAAAAAAGTTCCATGTAAAGGGTAGTTGGGGGTGGGGTTTTTTTCTCAAAATCTTCGTGTCGCATCTCTGAAAGACACTTAAACTTAAATACCAAGTTTGGTATTTTACCTACTTTTCGTTTCTGAGTTATCGTGTTCACACACACACACACACACACACACACACACACACACACACACACACGGACCTTTTTGTGAAAATGCTTTTTTTGGATATTGGGGGCCCTAAAACATATATTTCCGGTGAAATCTCGGTATCGAATTTTTTGGTGGAGTGCAATACTTTCTCTATACACTATGTACATAGTGCGTATGGAGAAAGTAAAAATTGAGAAACTGAGCATTATAATAAGTGTATGTCCGAACATCCTGGACAAATGTGGACCTCTAACTTAGACGGCCCTGGTTCGATCCCAAGTGACCGCAAGTGACCCTTGTGGTGGACAAAGCGCCGCAGGGGCGGGTTTTCTTCGGGTTCTCCGGTTTCCCCCGCCTTTGCATTCCACCGGTGCTCCATCTTCATTCCATATATCACCAGTGTCATTGCCTGCGGTGCTACAATTAGTAAAAGCGGGCGTTAAAACCTTACCAAAAAAAAAAGAATATGTGGATGTTAATACCGGCTTATCTATTACTCTAGGCTAGTAATGTTTGAGCGCCGCGGAACTTTTGTAACCAATGCTACTATACTAAATCATTTTGCATTATGTTATATCAATATACAGTAAATAATCATATGAAGATTATACCCAAGGTCGCGGGTTCAAACCCGGCGGAGGACGATGGGTTTTTTCGGGTGTAAAAAGCCTTAGCTTGGCTTCCTTCGGAAGGGAAGTAAAGCCTTTGGTCCCGTGTCGTAGATTTACGGCACGTAAAAGAACCTAAAGCCTAATAGAGAGGCCTCTGAGCAAAATTAAGCGGTCTTTCACGCCCAATATAGAATGGGACGCTGAGAACCACAGCAGTTAAAGAGCGTCCATAAATAACACGCCATTTACATTTACATTTCATATGAAGACATACAGGATGATAAGGATAAAGAAGAAGCATTTTGTCTAGTTTGATATTTTTGCTATTATTTAATATAATGCTATATATTTTGTTATTATTTAATATAATGCAGTTCAAAGTGTTAATTTTTCATCCATGCAATTATATCGTTTTTTTTTTTTTATTTTATTTAAGCACAATATCTGTTGTAATTATTTGACTTTTTATTGTTCCATTATTGCGCCTTTAACTAAATGCTGCTATCGGCGGTATTACGCTTTGGAATATTTGCCTGTAGGCCATGGTGATAATTCGTGTACTGTTTTTAGTCGTTAGATTACATTTTCTTTAATTTTGATCTTTAGATAGCTAATTCATTCCCATTCTCGTCCATACTTCCCAGTCTCTAGGGAGGGTAAGAATAATCTGAGCTAGAGAGACATTTCCCTCCCCCAGCCAGAAATGAACCGGGACCGACAGCACAGCAGGCAAGAGCTTTACCAACTGAGCTACGGCGCCAGTCACTATGTTATTACTTTATGACCCATTTCAGATAGTAGATTAACGAATAGTATGAAAACTCGCTATTACTTTATTTTGTGAGGACGTGAAAGCTTAAGCTATTACGACAATCACTGAGAACTATAGCATAGTACTACAACCTTTTGTAGACATTACTTGAAATGAAATAATCTTGTGAAATTGGACGGAATTTTGAATTCAAAGCTAAATAGTAACTATTGTCTTGTGTCAAAGGCTATGTGTTTGGTCGAAATCGGTGTAACTGTGTAGAAGCCTATAAAAATCAGATGTGTTCTCTTACTGTTCCATAAATAAACTTTCCTTACAAAAGAGTATTGCCAGAAAGCATTGCTTCTTTGTAAGTTGAAGGGAACTAAGGGAAAACACTAGGCTAAAGCGATAGTCAGACTTTTTAAAAGCAACAGCTAAGTGCAACAATTGAAATTCGGTTCTCTTTGTTTGCTAAGAGTAAACAAAAGAGAGACGAAAAGAAATATGTCTGCAGTTTGAAAAAAGTTTAAGTAGGTGTCCGGAATATCTCGAAAACGGTTACTTCCACAAAAAATAAGTATATGACATAAATTACGTGTTTTAACGAGATCTACATTTTTGTGCACTTAGCTTTTGTCTATCCCTTACGATTTACCAGTTAGACAAGTTATACAAAGGTTGTACAAAAGTCATCCAAAATTAACACATCTTCAGAGGCTATTCCCAGAAAATACAAGATATACATTTCGTTTGTCATAAAAATATCTTAAACATATGACCATGTAAAGGGTAGTTGGGGGATTTTCTTGAAATCTTCATGTCGCATCCTTGAAAGATACTGAACTTAAATACCAAGTTTGGTATTTAACCGACTTGTCGCTTTGGAGCTATGCTTCCCACAAATACACAAATATACATATAGACAGAGACACACACACGGAAATCTTTCTAGAAGTTTTTTTCTTTTTTGGATTCAGGGGTCTCAGAACATGTATTTCCGCTTAAAACTCGATATTGAATTTTTGGATGTAGCCTTCTCTATCCTACAAAGTACATAGGGCTTGAGAAAGTATAAAAAAAAAAAACACACACACATTAACTTTTATACATTAAGAAGAGTAAAGATAATTTTATTATACATATATTGTACAACATATCATTGGTACAATATATGTTTGCACATATATAAATGTTTTCAGGAATCAGTCGTGGCCGCGCCTCTCACCTAGACGACCGGGGTTCGATCCCAAGCGACCACGTGTGGAATTTGTGGTGGACAAAGCGGCGTTTTCTCTGGGTACGCCGGTTTCCCCCGCCATCCACCGATGCTCATCATGTATCATCAGTGTCACCGCCTGCGGTGTCATAAGTAGTTAAAGCAGGAGTTAAACACTACTCAGAAAAAAGAAAGCAGTCCTAGGACTATCCCCAAGCAAATAATGTGCATCAGAGCAGTTTGTTGAGATCAGTCTAAAAACAGGCGATGAAAAATAATAGGTATTTTTAAGTAAACAGTTTATTATACATTTTAAACTAAAGGTAGGGTAAATGTAAATATTATTTAACTGCTGCAGTTTTCAGTGTCCCATTCTATACTGGGCGTGCAAGATCGCTTAATTTTGCTCAGAGGCCTCTCTATCAGGTTTGAGGTTCTTTTTACGTGCTTTACTTCCCTTCCGAAGGAAGCCATGCTAAGGAATTTTACGCCCGAAAATATCTAACGTCCTCCGCCGGGTTTGAACCCGCGACTTTGGGTACATGAAGTTAGCATGGTAACCATTACACCACGGAGGACGACAAAGGCAGGGTGAAAGAAGGGAAATATAAATGATTTGGAAGTTCGTCGTGGACAATAAGTATGTTAATTTAATATAATTGAGAAATAGATTCAACCATTTGCAGATGACTGGGAGACTGCAAAAGTTATTGCTCGCTCTGGTAGGCCTCGGGATGATATGGAAGACGGGAATTCAAAGAATGAGAATCTTGAAGGAAAAACCTCAAACCAATATTGAAATACTCAGAATGAGGTGAGTATCAATGCTGGCAGTGTTGACATCATACCCCAAGAACATTAAAATCCACTGAAAATATGTGTCAATGGATCCCATGATCCCCAATGAAGAATATCATTCAACTCCATGAATGAAGGATATCGTAGCATTTATCTTATGGATACTTTTTAGAGGAAATTAGGTGGTGTGCAAAGACAAGAACTTAAAGCTTTTTTTTTTTCGTTCTATTTTCTTTTCTTATTTGAGGTATAACAACCTTTAACTCACTGGTTCAGGTACTAAGAGAGCACTGGTCAAGTATGTCACACAAACAGGATTACAATCAAATATAATCCTATTTATTGCTTTAAAAAGTTTTCTTCCTCATATCATTCTTTTTGAATCTTTTATCATAGTCTTTTTCCTGTCTTTGAATTCGCATCTTCATGACCACGTACTTCTCAGAATGCGGGAAACCGCCGGAAAACGCTTATCCATGTAACTCGCTGAGATTACGACTTCGGTCCTCTTGAATGTGAAGCTGAAAAGCTCCCACACCAGGAAGGTGGTGGTGCTGCCAACAGTTGAAAATCTGACAAAACTGAAAGCCGCTAAAATCCATCCACGCTTACATATTACCACTGAGGTTTCCTGGAGTGATGTGCATTGTTGCGAAATCTTCAAAATGAGTAAATGATCTTTCTGAAGATGATCTCAGTCTATCAGAGTACAACGCTATGACTGACAAGTAGTTGCGTCCAATTATAGTAAAGATTACTTTGGGGTAGCACTGCAAAACTGTTTGAAGGCCCCATCTTTTAATGTTAATTTAATTTGGTTTGCTATTTATCAGAAAAACTAAACTTTTCTCAACAGTACTCCACGGCTTCTTCAACGCAGAAAAACTAAACGTATGCCATGATCTGAATGCCCCTTTGGGAACTTCTTTCCAAAGCAGAGACATGCAAATTGAGCCAGAGTAGTCAATATACCCTACCAAACCAGCTGCCTTTCTTTCTGAGGCAGTATTGGCATGAGAACAGATGTTCCTTCTCTTTCTCCTAATGAGGTCTTTACAGTGGCATCCATTCTAATTTCCTAGTGTACATGCTAAGAAAATGGAATGAGAAGAGAGGAAACGTTTAATAAACGAGAAGAGAAGGTAAGAGGAAAACGGGGAAAAACAGAACAGAAGCATTTTCATTTGAACAAGTTGCAAATCAACAACACTAACATTGGTTTTATAGACTGCAACATTAAAAAATATCTTTAACGAGTTCTTACCGAGGTAACAAACAACGCTGTTTCGATTTGTCTGGGATTTAGAGTCCAGTTGACTATGAAGGAATAATAAGCAAACGTTTAGCTCTTGACCCACCAATATCTTAAAATTTTTCAGCAATGAAGCTTGCTAGGCTGATATTAACTGCAAATATTCCGCCCCCCCAAATAAATGTGCAGTATTATTATTTACGTTTTCGTCTTTCATATATTATACATATTTTACCACTCTAAACCAGCGTTTCCCAACCTTTTGAAGTTCACGGCACCCTTGGGAATAACATTAAACACCAGGGGCACCCTTCCTTGAATTAAAAGAAAATTAAGCTTAATATGTTGATTTATTGAAATATTATATAATAATAACAACAACGTACACCATAACATAATACAGTAAACTTTATTACAATTCCTGAGTAAAAATACATCAATAAATTTTGTTCGATTAATGATTAATGTGAAACTTGTGATTGATGCTTAGAGCACAGATATGTGATGTCGGGTCTTACAGTTGACAGTGAAACACGCAAATCATCCTCAAGGTTATTCAGTCTATTTCTTGCTTTGCATTTTATTGTCACCATAGCAGAGAAGGCTTGCTCGCATAGATAGGATGTTGAAAAGGGCAAAAGTGCGTTAATTGCTTTCTTCATTAGGTTAGGGTACTCCTCTCTCCGTTGAAGCCAAAAACTAGCCACCGACGCCTCACTTTTGGTGAACTTACCTTTGAGTGTGGAATCAGCGCAAAGATCAATAAATTCATCTCGTTCGCAAGCAGTGAAATCTATTTCCTCTGCACTATCTACGAAATCGAATGGTGAGACAACCCAGTCGAGATTCGTAGTGGAAATAGTTGGAAAGTACGCATCTATTGCATCTTGCAATCTTGATAAGTGATCACAAATGCGGTCTTTCAGTTTACCCAGATCTTTATCTCCTGCCACATTAAGAAGAGATGGAAAGTTCGACAAATCTCGTTTTTGAACTGCAGACTTCCAAGAACTAAGTTTTCTTTTAAAACCTTTCATTTTATTGGTTGAGGAGATTATTGTTTCATGTCAACCCTGCATCGAAACATTCAGTTCATTCAGCTTATGAAAAATGTCTGCCAGATACGACAGTTCAAAACACCAAGAATCTCTTAGTAAGAGCTCATGAAATGTGTCTTGATTTTCGTCCTTAAAAAAAGTTTTTAGCTGTTCTGTAAGTTCGAGAAACCGGTTCAATACACGACCCCGCGACAACCACCTTACTTCTGTGTGAAGTAACAAAGAGGTATGAGCTGCATCCGTTGCGCGACATAACTGTTCAAAAATTCTGCACTTTAAAGGTCGAGACTTCATATAGTTCACCATTTTCACAACTTGGTTAAACACTTCAGCAAAATCTTCATTACACGCTTTCACGACTAATGCCTCTCTATGCAGAAAACAGTGAGTTATAATAATGGATGGATTTTCATTGAGAGCTCTGGCAGTAAAACCTTTAATTTTTCCCAGACATAGATGGTGCACCATCTGTACATATACCACAACAGTCTTTCCATGAAAGATCATGGTCATTGAGATAGGAATTAATAGAAACGAAAATATCATGGCCTGTGGTTGTAGTCTCCTGCGGCCGACAGAACAGAAACTGTTCACTAATCTCTTTTTCATCAATATACCTGATAAAACCAAGGAGTTGCGGTTTGTCACCAATATCGAGACTCTCATCTTCTTGCAAAGCAAATGGTCTATAAGTTTTTATTTTCTCCGTGACTTGTTCGTTGATATTGCATGACATTTCAGATATCCTGCGGCTGATTGTGTTGTTGGACAGAGGAGCTTTCGAAATTTGATTAGCTGCTCCTTCGACAAGTATTATTGAAACTATAACTTGACATGCAGGGCCAATGATTTCCTCTCCAAGAGTATGATGTTTCTTTTTTTTAGCTATCAGTTCTGCTACTTTAAATGAGGCTTCAAGAGCAGTATCACCTATGGTCATTCTCTTTACCATTCGCACAGCTGTTTTCTTCTCCCCTTCTAATATATGTGAAAAATATATTACATTTTTCGGTGACACACTAGGATGCTTTGTTGTAAGATGCCGCTTCAGTTTGCTAGGTACCATGGTCTCGTTGCTAAGTGTTTCGCACCACAAACTAAACACACAGGGATAGGTTTTTCCTGTTGTTATTCCACTTAAATCCATACGCTAAGTAACTGTCCTGGTATGTTCTTTTCTTTCGTTTGTCTTCTTTATGTGGTGAATTCGACGGTCCGGGAGAAACTGTAAGATTTGGCTTCTTAAAGCAAGCAGTAGGAGCCGACAGTTCACTTTCACTGTCCTGGCGTTCACGTTTAACAATGTACTTATCCATAGCTAAACACTGTGAATCAACGCGAGGAAGACAACTGAAAGCGCCAAGCGGCGTACACTTTTATATATTCATCTGTCGAAGTCTCAGGAATGTTCGTGAGGAAGCGAGTAGTCTCGGGAATGTTCGGCAGGGTATAGCTGTAATGCCATCTGTGGGATACTAGTATAACTGAATTATTGAAATGAATCGACCACTATCACCATCTGCCGTGCATGAGAGTAATTGATTTGACTTATTTTATTTCAAGACCTTACAAGACTTAAGGCTTCAGTAGAAGGTATTTTTTTTGTTTATCCCAATCTGGCGGCACCCCTTAGGCAATCACACGGCACCCTAGGGTGCCGGGGCACACCGGTTGGGAACCGTTGCTCTAAACTAATACCTTTTTTTCATTTATAGCTCACAAGCTCCTATTATATATTGGGCTAATACTCAAAGGAAACTTGGTTTGAAGCTTGAATATGGCTGCTCCAACAGGAACCCAACTCTCGTACTCGTAATGCAGTCAGGGGACATTGTAATTACTACCCAGTTTCCTCAAATAACCCTGATTGATCTCCCTAACTGCTATTACCCATAGAAATGCTTTCAAAGCGTTTATGTTCTACAATTCTTTTTACTTGCTCTACACGTACTATGTACATAGTGTATGGAGTAGGTATTGCATTCCAGCCAAAAATTTGATACCGAGATTTCACCGAAAATACTTGTTTTGGGTCCCCCTGAATAATAATAATAGAAAAAAAAAAGCATTTTCACAAAAAGGTCCGTGTGTATGCGTGTGTCTATGTGTGTGAAAGACCGTTAAATACCAAACTTGGTATTTAAGTTTTGTATCTTCCAAGGATGCGATACGAAGATTTTCAAGAAAATCCCCCCACCCCCAACTACCCTTTACATAGAACTTTTTTCGAAAATTTTGATTTTCTCGAAAATGGCTCTAACGGTTTTGATTAAAATGTTGGATATTAAAGATATTTACCTGACAAATAAAATGTATATCTTGAATTTTCTGGGAATTTTCTGAAGACTACTTTATTCTGGATGAATTTCACGGAATTTTGCATAACTGCTAAACTGTAAGAAACAAAAGCTTAACACACAAAATATAGAGCACATTAAAACACACAATTTATGCTATATGCATTTTTTTTCGTGGAGTTGATCGTTTTTGACATATTCCTTGTTTTTGGTTTCAGCTATGAAAAACTTATACTTTTCTCATACAGGAATTTGTCAACTCCTGTCCATGTAAACAAAGGAACTTCAGTCACACAGCAGCCAGCTTTTGATTATCAGTTTAGCGTATAGTACTCCCTTATTTCCCTTCTGCTTACAAGGAAGCAAGTCATAAGACTATTTCTGCTATTTTTTTTCTCGATTAACGTGAAGTCCATATAAGCATAAGCTTTTTAACAATACTTTGTTGCAGAGATGTAGAGAAAGTCAAGTGAATGGAACACATCAGATTTTTTAATTTCTATATTATTGTTAGTGATAAATTTAGTCCGCCTTTCCATCGTAACTAACGAAAGTATTGATTCAACCTGCAAAGTCTTAAGGGAAGGTTTTTTTTTTAATGTTTATTGAATGATTGTTTAATATTTGTCGCACAACAGACATTGATGAGTGTTGCCGAATCATTTTACTTAACGAGTTATGCAAAGCCTCAAATAATACATAAACACGTGCACAAAAGTAAATAATTTTAAGCTATTACAAAACTTGGTGTTAAATGTTAAGGTTTTCTTTACTACTTTCAAAATTTTAATTACACCTTATACATTACACCATTCAAATAAAAATGTTTTTCTATCCATTTCACGTTATTAGTTAATTGTCCAGAACATTTTCAGTTTAAGCAATATAGATTTACGGAAACTACGTCCAACTGTATATCACAAGTCGCACTTTGTTAGTGACAGCTTACACATTCAAACGCTTATTACAGTCGCTCACCGAACATTGTGAAAATATTTAATGCTATGAAACAATTGAAACGAAGTTTTACTTTTTAATGCGCTCTAAGTTACCCTAGAGTATAAACGTTATCCTTCTATGGTTTTCTAAAAATCCAATGAACGAGTAAGAACCTTATAGGTCATTTATGGAACATTAAGTACATCTATCGTATTGATCATTCAAATATTTCAAACATTTTACTTCAATCAGCATCGTTAAGTCAATTTTGAGAAGTTAAAAGTATAGAATTTTTTCCCATGTGAAGATGTATTTAGTCTTGGAGAAATTCCGTAAAATGTTCAGCATTCATTCCTGAAAAAGCTGGACTTAAATGTGAAGTGGCTGATGATGATGATCATTATAATAATAATAATTAATAATAATAATAATAATAATTAATAATAATAATAATAGGGAAAAGGAGCAAAAATTTACTTTAATTTAATGTTGATTTTATGGAATTTAAATATTTTAAAAACATTACTATATTTATAAAACAGAGATAATCTGAACCCTGCTCCCTGCCTCTCCACCCCCTCTCTCACTCTCTCTCTATCTCTCTCTTCGCTGTCTCTCTTTGCCTTATTCAACATTTTTTTTTATAGGAGGGGGCTTCAGGAGATCTCAAAATACGTCTATGAAACCTCTGAGTGCAACATTTTCTCCAGATAAGTACCATAAATAAACAATAGGGAAAGTATTAAGCAATAGTATATTTATGGAGTTGTTTAAAGATAAATAAATCTAATAACTGGTAATCCGTGCACTAATTTGTCATCCCGGAGGTCCCAGAATCGACCCGCATCTCATTCCACCTTATAAGATGCCAAGAAAATACTTCCATTATTTTTCCAAAAAATCTATACCAGATGGCTCCGGTATTTGACGTGCAGATATCCCTTCTTGCGTCAAAAGAGTTGCAGAACTCGAGTAGGTGAGCTGGTCACGCTCGTTGCAAGAGATAAAACGATGATTGCCTATGCCAGTTCCTTACTAAACGGATTTAAGTTGAAATAGACCCATTTTAGTTCTGAAAGCAGAAAAGTAAGTGTTGCATTCCTCCCACAAATACCTAGTGTATCGACATTTCATCAGAAATGCATGTTTTGGGATTATTTGAATCCAGAACAACTATTTCCATAAATAGGTCCGTGTATGTGTTAATGTGAGTGTGAACTGCATCACTCAAAAACCCAAATAAAAGAATGAATAAACATCAAACTTAGTATTTCAGTTCAGCATTGTCTAAAATGCAACACGGCGATTTTCAAACCCATCGGTCACCCCTTTATATGAAAAATATTTTGTTATATTTGACTTTCTCAAAAACCCCAAGCAATTTTGATTAAAACAGCATTTTTATTACATTTGCAGGAGCAATAAAAGGTGCAATCTGATTAATCTATAACAACCCAGTGATTCTCTTCTTTCATTGTGAATGAATTTTATATAATGCACTCTTGGTAAACCATAAGAGATATACAAAATTATGATAAAACAAGGGGATATAAACAAATTTTATGCATTAAATGTATATGACTTTCTCTAGCTGCTATTGATTATTATTGGACATAAGATTACGAAGGTTTAGTTTCTTTTCAGTTAATTTTAATCGAGATAAAGCTTTTCGGAAGTAACTTCATTATACATATTCTTATAATGCCAAAGGGAACATCGATAGACCTTTGTTTTAAAACTGGATGCTACATGTTGTCATTAAAGTTCCATAATTTTTCCATGATATCAGAACTGAACAGGACTTTAAAAGAATGGCTTGTATTGGACAATTTCAACCATTAATTACGCTTGTGTTGTAAATGACAGGTAGCACAAGCAAGCTGTTTAAAATAATTGTTTTTTCTAAAGAGGTCTGCTTTTTGTGTAGTACGCTTTTCGTCTCGCTTAACATTTACCTGTGTTTCAGTTTACATAAATGATATTCTGATTCAAGAGAAAACCTCACAATCCATTCCCCAAAACTTCAGAATATATGCATTTTTATTTGTCACGTAAATATCGTATGCATATCATTAGAGCAATTTTTCAGAAAATGAATAATTTCAATATACAGAGTAGTTTGGATATTATTTTACCACACACAAAAATTCGATACCGAGATTTCAACGGGAATACATGTTTTGAGACTCCCTGAATCGAAAAAAGAACATGTTTATAAACAGGTCAATGTGCGTGTGCGTGTGGATAGCATAGCTCAAAAACGAAAGGTCCGTAAAATACCAAACTTGGAATTTAAGTTAAATATCTCCTAAGAATGCAACACAAAAATTTTCAAGAAAATCTTCCCACCTCAAAATACCCCTTCCTTGGAAAAAATTTCGATTTTTTTTTTATTTTCTCAAAAATGGCTCTGACCAAATAATAAAAAACGATTTTGATTAAAATATCAGTTATTATAGATATTTACCTGATAAATAAAATGTTTATCTTGAATTTTCTGGGAATAGCCTCTATATTCTGATTGAATTTTTATGAACTTTGTATAACTGGTAAATCATAACAGACATCACAAAACATTTAGATCTCATTAAAAAACATAATTTATGTTTCCCGTTTTTGTAGAGCCGATTGTTGCTGAGGCATTCCTTGTTATTGGTTTCAGCTTTAAAATACTTTTACTTTTCTCATGCGGGAATTTGTCAACTCTTAGCTATACAAATAGACATTTCAATCGCATAGCAACCAGCTTTTAAAATATTTGGCTGTCGCTTTAGTCTGATACTTTCTTATTTACCTCCTACTTACAAGGAAGTAAGTAATAAGACCATTTCTGCTAATTTTATTTCGATTAAAAGAATAGGTTTTTAAACCATAATTTGTTATAGAGATATAGAGAAAGTCATATGGATGGAACACTTAAGATTTTTTATCCCAGTTGTGTATCTTTGGATGGTAATAAACTTAAATACCAACCTTGGTATTTTATTTATCATTTCGTTTTATGTTCTCCCCTTCGTATATATTACATACGTAGGTATATAAAGATTCCATTCCACCCAAAAACTCGATATAGAGATTTCAGTGGAAATACATGTGTTAGGGTCCTATTTATTCAATAAAACATTATTTTATAAAAAGCTCTGTGTGAGTGTGTGATTAATATGACACAAAAACGATAAGTCTGTTAAACAATAAACTCGACATTTAAGTGCAGAATCTTCCAAGGAAGTGACACAAAGCGTATCAGGAAAATTCCCGTACCTTAAACTATTCTTTAATGGAAAACAGTTCGAACATTTTGATTTTCTCAAAACTGGCTCTAACGATTTCTCTTAAAATGCTCATTATTAAAGATATTTACATAACAAATAACCTATGTATCAGGAATTTACTGGGAATAGCCTCTGAAGTATTCTTAATTCTGGATGACGTTTGCATAAAATATGTTGACGTTATCAAAACATACAATTTATGGCATATATAGTTGTTTTTATGGAGTTAACCTTTTCCAGGATATGCCTTATTATTTCAATTTTAAAATAATTATTTTCTTCTCAAAAGAGATGTCATTTGTTTCATATTTCTTTGGTTTTACAGCTGGCCATGCAAAGAGAACCGAATTTCAAAGCCATATAGTGACAGATTTTGAAAGATTTCACTATCGCTTTAGCTTTATTCGCTTCTATCTATAAGGAGTAAGTAATAATGTTTATCTCGATTAGCATGAAGTAGATAGAAAAAGAATCTTTTATAGGAATGGTTTGTTTCCAGAACAGGTAGAGAAAATTATATAAATGGAACATATTAAGAGTTTTTGAGTTATACTTTATGTTCGCAAATATGTATACCAAACAAACGCATATGCCTTTTTTTAAAAAATGCTTTGTTTTTTGGACTCAAGGGGACTCAAAAAATGTATTTCCAATAAAACTCATCGATTTTTTGGGTGAAATGCAAGGCTTCTCTACCACCAATGCAGCATCTGAGATATACAACTATCACTTCCGCCCATTATTTTGTGGTCATAACGAAATGTGTAATAAAACCATTTCTACAAACCTTAACTTGATTAATATAAAACAGAAAAATCAAATTTCTGTTATATTTCTTTAAAAGAGAGAAAAAACGATATTTTGTGAAGTGAGAAAGAATAATAAGCTTATGTTAGCTTTTCCTAATTCTTTAGAAGAAGGAAAAAGATGTGAATAAAACAGCCTCTTTTTATTAAATATTAGTGAATACTTTTTTGCAGCATTAATTAAATAAGTTCCTGAGATACTGGGTCATTATGATGAATTCCCTAAGCATGAAGTTAATACAAATAAAACATTGTATACGCGTAACTGCAATAGTTTCCTGCAAATACTAGTTGGGGAAAGGTTTGATGTTAGAGAGAGGTATCACTCTTCTGCTCACATCAGACTGATGTTCCTGACAAGCCGTCACTTGAAGGGTAAAGGACGGTTGCCTCATTCTCCCTGTCTGGTGAGGCATACCACAATCATCTGACACTGATACTCTGCGACCATGTCCAATCGACAGCGATTTACCCAGGGGAATAGATAATGACAATGACGTCGCCCTGTCAAATAGATGTATTCATTCTCTATTAGGGGTGTAGCTGCTTGTAGTGCAGATATTGCATGCAATCAGGACAACGTAATGTAGATCTGATTTACTGACAAATTACCTGAGAGCTAATCTATTTTTCATATAAATGGAATGTTTTAGTAAACACGTAAATAATTATTTTTCAACATTTCACCTCTATGTTTCCTTAACTAATCAAATTAGTAATAGAATTAGTGTACAATGTTTTCGTAAAAATACTCTTGCAACATTTAAATCAATAGTATCCTGATTTTTGCTTTCTCTTCTGCTTCTCCTGTCTTTCTAGCGTTTTTCTATATGTTTTATTCTATTTATATTACTTTCTCTATCCCGATATGCACGATGTACATAAGGGATAGAGAAGGTATTGTAATGCACCCAAAAATCCGATGTCGAGATTTCACCGGAAATATATGTTTTGGGGTCCCCTGAGTCCAAAAGAAATCATTTTTTAAAAACGTCCCGTGTCTGTCTAGGTGTCTGTGGACAGCATAGCCCCAAAACGAAGAGACCGTTAAATATCAAACTTGGTATTTAGGTTTAGTATCTTCTAAGGATGCGACACGAAGATTTTCAAAAAAAATCACATCACAGACTACCCTTTACATGGAAAAAATTTCGAAAATTTTGATTTTCTTAAAAATGGCCATAACGATTTTGATTAAAATACCATATATTAAAACCATTTCTATCCCAAATAAAATTTATATCTTGAATTTTCTCGGAATAGCTTCTAAAGACCTGTTTATTATGGATGAATTTTGCTTAATTTGGCATAACTAGTAAACCATAAGAGATAGACAAAACCTCACTACACAATAAATGTACATCATATCAAAACACACAATTTATGTCCTTTGTGTTTTTGCTGTGGAGGTAACTGTTTCCGAGATATTCCTTGCAATTGGTTTCAATTGTGAAGTACTTAAACTTTTCTCAGACAGGAATTGTCCGTTTTTCTTTTGTTCTACTCCTGGCCAAGTAAGGAAGCGATTTGCAATGACAATCGCATAACGATAGTTTTTAAAACATTTGACTATCACTGTAGCATAGTGCATTACCTTAGTTCCCTTTTATTTATAAGAACCAAGTAATAAGAGCATTCTGCTAATGTTTATTTCGATTAGCATTGTGTGGAAAGAAGAATAATCTTTTGTAGGAAACTTGTAGAGCAGCTAAAGAAGGTCCCATTCCTGTACCATACCAATTTGCTTTGTCACGGGTCATCGAGGCCTTAGTGTTAATAAGGTGCTTTTATACTTGACGGACGGATAACTGCTTCAACGAGTGTTAGAGAGACCTTAATGCCAGGCAATTGTATTTTTCTTCTATATCCGCCGTGCAAATGGCATTAGTTGCTTCCAGTACATGTGCTTTCATTATCTGCGGATAGGTATCAACGTATTCGTTATTACTATGTACACTATTTTTTTAATATTCATTTTTACTATTGTTTTAGACTGAAGCTGGAAGTTTGAGTCATATTAAATATCCGATCCGGTATTACATTGGCGACTGAGGGAACCACAAAAAATATAATAATAATAATAATAATAATAATAATAATAGTAAAAAATTAATAATAAAATAACCGGTCAGATTGGCCGCGATTCCTGGGAACGCTTGAGCCATCATGTTCGGTGGGAAATCTTTTATTTCATCCAAATGCATATTTTGAGGCCCCTTGAACCTAAAACAAGAAAAATATTTTTAGAAAAACGCACGCACTCAGAAATGATAAGTCGGTGAAACACCAAACTTGCTATTGAAGTTCGTGTTCCAAGGGTGTAACACGAAGGATTTCAGGAAAATTTCCCCGCACCAAACTACTTTTAAATAGAAAATATTTCGTAATCTTTTTATTTTTTCAAAAATGGTTGTAACAATTTTGATTTAAATACACCAAGTTTAATATATGTGCATGATAAATGGCACATCTTTAATTTTCTGGGAATAGTGTGAGGTGCTCTTCATTCTGAATGAATATGAATATAATGTAAACAATAATAGATGGACTAAGCTTACTGCGAAAAAAAAAATTATATCTCATTAAAAATAATAATTTGATGATAAAATTTTTGCGATCTTATTTTTCTGGTTGAATTGTCAACTAGTTCATACTTCTTCATATAAATTCTGTGGCCACCAAGTGAAACAATCTTCTCTATTTTCAGCTAAAAATACTAATTCTAATTTCTAATGTCAATTTCTGCAATGATAAGCACACTGCGCTAACGAAGATATACCATAAGTGCAAAATAACTAAAGCAAGTTTTTCTGGTATAAGGATTTATTATAAAAATGTTGACATTGATACCGTGTTTCAGCGTTATAAAAAGATTTGATTCTACTTTGCTTTGCTATGATTTTAATTGCTAAATCTTCGTATTACATATTGCTTGGAAAAACTATTCGCGGAAGCTGTCTTATTTTATATGCATATTATATGGAGTATCAACTACACTCTATGGTATCCTGAACTAAAAGTCAAAACCTTCTTCATAAGTATCTTCTTTCATAACCCCAAGCGTTCATTGTCAGTATGTGGTCTTTGTAAATACCTTTTTAATATTTCAGTAATTTATCAAATGAAATTAAATGGTTTACAGTCCATGTTCATCACAAAGACAGACTTGGATTATTTTCAAGGGAGAAATAATTACAAAAATTGTTGTGTGTGTGTGTGTGTGGTTTTTTTTATTTAATTTTACTTTGCTTTAGATTAACCTACATAAACACATACAAAGAGTTTCTCTTTATAATATTAATATAATTTGCACAGAATTTACGATGATTTGCGTACCTCCCTCCCCCTGCACCATTAACTTCCAAGTAAGGTATAGGGGCAGGCTTCCCCTAGGGCTTCCAATTTAATAATATCCGCTCGGTATGTAAGTGAATCTACCATAGAAATGAAATTAAAAACAGCTAAAGCAGGTCAAAAGTTTTGGAAACCCTGATCTATACTAATACAATAAAGATAATGTGTGTGTGTTAATATTATAATTCATTCAACTGATTTTAACAGTTCTTTCATTTAAAATCCATATTTTTATATGGGCATAGGCTATATACAATATCCTTAAAATATTGTACAACTCAGTTACTTTAGGAGAGGAGCTTATAGATTCATATGATTAAATTTCCCCCCGATTTCTCTGAAATTTATAATCATAACGTATTTATTATTTTCTCTATACGAAGTATGTACATAGGGTATAGAGAAAGTATTGCATTGCACCCAAAAATTCGATACAGAGATTTTACCGGAAATACATGCTTTGAGACTCCCTGAATCCAAAAAAAATAAATAAAAAAAAAAATAAAAAGAACATTTTTAGAAAAATTTCCGTGTGTGCCTGTCTGTCTGTCTGTCTGTCTGTCTGTCTGTATGTATGTATGTATTTATGTATGTCTGTCTGTCTGTGGGCAGCATAGCTCAAAAAAGAAAGTCTGTTAAAGCCCAAACTTGGTATTTAAGTTTGGTACCTTCCAAGGATGTGACACGAAGATTTTCAAGAAGATCCCCCCACCCCAAACTACCCTTTACATGGAAAAAGTTTTGAAATTTCTGATTTTCTTAAAAATGGCTCTAACAATTTTGATTAAAATGTCGTATATTAAAGATATTTACCTGACAAAAAAAATGTAAATCTTGAATTTTCTGGGAATAGCCCCCTGAAGACTACTTTATTCTGGATGAATTTTACGAAAGTGTGCATAACTGCTAAACTGTAAGATCTAGGGAAAAACTTCCTGCACAGAAAATGTAGCACACAATAAAACACACAGTTTATGTCATATACATTTTTTTCGTGGAGTTGATCATTTTTAAGATATTCGTGATTTTTCATTTTAGCTTTGAAAAACTTATACTTTTCTCATACAGCAATTTCTTAACTCCTGTCCATACAAGCAAAGGGACTTCAGTTACATAGCAGCCAGCTTTTAGCTATCATTTTAACCTATGGAACTCCCTCATTTCGCTTCTACTTACGAGGAAGCAAGTAATAAGACTATTCCTGCTAATCAGCATGAAGTAAATAGAAGCATAAGCTTTTTAACTACAATTTGTTGCAGAGATGTGGAGAAAGTCAAGTGAATGGAACATATCACATTTTTTTTTAGTATAATCCTGACACCTGTGCATCCGTTTGGAATATGGTATACATTATATGACCTTTTGCAACTTCCAAAGACGTTTGCTACCCTTAATTTCAAACTGTATTTCCAACCCCTGCATACAATACAATACTGATTTTTCCAACTACCCTACAAATCTTCAAAAACTAAATATCATATTTTCAAACTTGTATAGGAATTTACACCTCAACCTATCTGACCAAAATATTGTATAATTATACCAAAGGTCCCGACAAAACACAAGGACCGGCTTACAAATCCCAAAAGTTATCCAATCCAATTTTCAATCAAATGTAAACAAAATACTTTGACAATCAAGACATAGATTCTGTACCTGAGAAAGCGAAAATTATAGAATACATTAACAATTACAAAACCTACCATTACTCACATTAGACCCTTGTGTACAAATTTGCACAATTTGACCAATCTGGACAAACTGGATTTTACGCTAAAACGAGAGAGACTTTTCAAAACTTAACCTGATGTTGAACTCCTTAGAAAATGCATCCGTGCAGTTTTGGTTTGGATAGTTAGTATTATAAAAGGGATGTACAACGTTCAGGCTCTGCCTACTTAATGAAATAAACAAAAACTATGTGATTAAATGGCGATAAAAGTTCTGAAACATTTGTTACATTCAAATGAGACATGTATTATCTACGCTGAACTATATAATTCTAAAAGCTTTCCGCTTAGAATTTCCAGTTTTCTAGAATTACATTGCTATTTTTATACATAAACACGAACGGAAAAAAATCGCATGAAATATGTTGCTCCAGATGACGTCGACTCTAATGCTCTGGCAAACTCTTGTCATAATTTAGTTAAGTTTTCTCAACAAGCACAAAACAAAATACAGTAGAACTAATATGAAGGTAAAATGTTGCACACTCTATTTTTACCAGTGGGATGTGCATTACGAAAATTACACAGCACAAAAGGACGAAAATAGTACGTTATAGTGTAAATGCACTGCTGGTGACAGAGATGATAGTTACACAGTGTTTTTAACCCTAAAGATTTTTTCACGAAGGTTTTGCTACTAGTGAAAGAGTCACTATAACATTTAGACTGTTACTCGAGTTTGTGTCTTTAATTCACGTTAACTCTTTGTCTGACCTTTTTCTACGGTAGAGGAAAACAGGAGGGGGAGGGAGAAAGGAAGCTTCACTTGTCTCACTAAACAGTGTCTTAAAAGAAATGGATCCGGGGAAACACATTCAATTACAAAGTTGAGCAGTATCTTTTTCTCCTGTTTGACAATGAATTTGTCTTTAACAAAGTCAAGACGTCAATACTTCGTAAAATTCCAATAGATAAATTGTATTTCTTTTTGCAACTACAAGCTGCACCAACTGATCCTGATAGGACATAGAAAAATGCTGCTAGACTTAATAGTAGGCTTGTGAAATTTCTACTATCCTATCATTCTACGTATTAGTTTCATCCATTCAAGAGGTTCCGAGTTCGAATCTCTCTTATCCTCAGAAGACAAATGTTTAGCCATTTTAAGCTCTATGAACCCCGGGCTCATTTCACCGATTTAACTATTTCATCGTCAGGTTGAAAGATGTTAAACAACAAAACAAATCTTACATCTCCACCAGTTCAGTATTTCATCTAGAGGAAGAACAGCATTCCACAAACATTTTTGGTAAGGAAATTTCAAAGAATATGCTGACTGAGAACCTCATTTGTCATAAAGCTAAAGCATTCGCATAAAAAATGGTTAGCAGTAAAAGTGGACATACGATGAGGAAGAAAAGTGTTAAAAATTTAGAAGTAAGGTTTGAAACGGTTGGAAAATGTAACAGGGACACAGAGCATATAAAACACAAAGAGATTGGACAACTTTCTGAAATACTGACGCTATTGACCCGGATACCAGATATGTAAGTAAAAACCTTACTATGATGAAGCAACAATTAGGTCCTCATTACTATATGGAAATGAGATATGGGGATGGGGAGAGTAGATAATATGTATAAAATATATGTAATTTCAATTAAGGTTTTGTGGGTTTGGGAAGGTATACTTCAAACTACGGTATTCTTTGTGATGTAGGTTGCTGGGAATATGCTGTATATGCTAAAATAAGTGTAATTAGATATTGACTGAGAATAATTAAAGGTAACCAAACAACTCTGAGAACAATATGTTAAAGGCATCAAATGAATAACATAGAGCATCCAAAATGGGGGGGGGCGGTGGGGCTACAATGGGGATTATCAAAAATTTGCTTAAACGATATTTGGCATAGAGTTAACGAAAATAGATACAACGCTTTGCAGAAATTAAAAGTTAACTTTATGATATAAGCAGGTAGAATATAGTTTATGAATCAAAAATCATCATTGGAGCTACTAAATGTATTAAAAATTGTGTGGGGTAAAGAAGTTAACCTATAGTTTAGAACTGAGGATGAAAAATAGGGTGGAAATAGCGTGGCTTAGGTTGGGAAGGTGGAAAGCTCATAAGGTAGTTGATGATGCTCGCAGGAGGATTTGCGCATAGACCGAGCGCATATTTTGGCAGATTGCGCGCGAATGGAGGATGTTAGTGCAGAAATATTACCGGAAGTATTTTTAGCTTCAAAAATATATGAAGACAGTATTCTGGGACTTGAATCTAAACAGCCGAAATTGGCCAGTTTGTGCACATACCTAACAGAAGTACGTGTGCTAAGAGATAGATGTTTGTGTATACAATATTTACATATTTGGTATAGGAGCATCTATATGTGTGTATGATACCAGTGTTGTTTCTCTTGTTGGTTTGTTGTAGCGTACACGCGCGCGGGTGTATTTACAAGTTTGTGAATATAAAATAGCGTTAGACAATATTATCAATTCAAATATTTGTAGATATCAATAATGGTCTCGTGACCCATTGTGACTGTTGAATGCAATTGAACCACTACCACCACCACCACTACTTTGGTAGTAATAGTGCTAGTAGTAGCTGTGGTAGTAGTACTTCTATTATAGCAAACAGAGGTATTAGTTTATTTCATCCAAAAATGTCGACATGGAGAACAACGAAAATACACGTTTGCAGGCCCCTGATAAAACCAACCAGTTAAGAAAATGGTATATCTATCCGGTGAGCGTGTGAACAGTATAACTCAAAAACAAAATGTCAAATAAATATCAAATATGGTATTTGAGTTTAGGCACCTGCATTTCTCTTCACTACAACGAAATATTAATTATTTCTGCTAAGTCTTTATAGATTAACATGAAGTATATACTAGGGTCGGCTGATAAGTCCCGGGCCTCTCAATGAAAACAGGATTTAATTTTTTTACTTTCTCTATATGCATTATGTACATAGTGTATAGAGAAGGTATTCACTCCACCCAAAAATTCGATACCGAGATTTCACCGGAAATATATGTTTCACAAAAAGGCCCGTGTGTGTGTGTCCGTGTGTCTGTGAACACGATAACTCAAAAACGAAAAGTCAGTAAAATATCAAACTTGGTATTTAAGTTTAGTATCTTCCAGGGATGCGACACGAAGATTTTGAGAAAATCCCCCCACCCCCAACTACCCTTTACATGGAACTTTTTTCGAAAATTTTGATTTTCTCAAAAAGGCTCTAACGATTTTGATTAAAATTTGTATATTAAAGATATTTACCTGACAAACAAAATGTATATCTTGAATTCTCTGGGAATAGCCTCTGAAGAGTAGTTTATTCTGGATGAATTTTACTGAATTTTGAATAACTGCTAAACCGTAAGAGATGGACAAAAACTCGCTACACAAAAAATGTAGAGCACGTTAAAACACACAATTTATGTTATATAAATTGTTTTGGTGGAGATCGTCGTTTTTGAGACATTCCTTATTTTCAATTTCTGCTATGAAATACTTATATTTTTCTCATACAGGAACTTGTCAACTCCGATCCATATAAACGAAGGAACTTCATTGACATAGGAACAAGATTTTGACTATCACTTTAACCTATGGTAGTCCCTTATTTCGCTTTTACTTACAAGGAAGCAAGTAATAAGACGATTTCTGCTATTTTTTTTCTGATTAGCATAAAGTAAATAGAAGTATAAGCTTTTTAAGAATAATTTGTTGCTGGGATATAGAGAAAGTCATGTGAATGGTACACATAGTACACATCAGATTTTTTTTCTTTTTGCTTTATTTTTCAATATAATTTTCAGAAAGATAATACATTTGTCATATCCGTGTTCTAATTTAATTAAACCATCTCTGTAGTGCGATTTATCAAGGTCCTCAAAATAACTGTTTACAGCATCAATGACCACCTTATTGCTGTGAAATCTTCGTCCTCTAAGACATATTTTGAGGTTTGGGAAAGGTGGTAGTCACTGGGTGCTAGATCTGGTGAATAGAGTGGATGTTCAAGCAATTCGAACTTCTATTCGCACATTTTTACATTCTCTATATGCACTATGTATATAGTGTACAGAGAAGGTATTGCACCCACCAAAATTTAGATATCAGATTCCACCGGAAATATATGTTTTAGGGTCCCCTGTATCCAAAAACAGTATTTTCAGAAAAAGGTCCGTGTGTCAGGGTGTCCGTGTGCCTGTGAACACGATAACTCAAAAACGAAGAGTCGGTAAAATACCAAACTTGGTATATAAGTTTGGTATCTTCCAGGGATACGACACGAAGATTTTGAGAAAAATCCCCCACCCCAAAATACCCTTTACATGGAACGTTTTTCGAAAATTTTGATTTTCTAAAAAAGGCTCTAACGATTTTGATTAAAATTTGTATATTAAAGATATTTACCTGACAAACAAAATGTATATCTTGAATTCTCTGGGAATAGCCTCTGAAGAGTAGTTTATTCTGGATGAATTTTACTGAATTTTGAATAACTGCTAAACCGTAAGAGATGGACAAAAACTCGCTACACAAAAAATGTAGAGCACGTTAAAACACACAATTTATGTTATATAAATTGTTTTGGTGGAGATCGTCGTTTTTGAGACATTCCTTATTTTCAATTTCTGCTATGAAATACTTATATTTTTCTCATACAGGAACTTGTCAACTCCGATCCATATAAACGAAGGAACTTCATTGACATAGGAACAAGATTTTGACTATCACTTTAACCTATGGTAGTCCCTTATTTCGCTTTTACTTACAAGGAAGCAAGTAATAAGACGATTTCTGCTATTTTTTTTCTGATTAGCATAAAGTAAATAGAAGTATAAGCTTTTTAAGAATAATTTGTTGCTGGGATATAGAGAAAGTCATGTGAATGGTACACATAGTACACATCAGATTTTTTTTCTTTTTGCTTTATTTTTCAATATAATTTTCAGAAAGATAATACATTTGTCATATCCGTGTTCTAATTTAATTAAACCATCTCTGTAGTGCGATTTATCAAGGTCCTCAAAATAACTGTTTACAGCATCAATGACCACCTTATTGCTGTGAAATCTTCGTCCTCTAAGACATATTTTGAGGTTTGGGAAAGGTGGTAGTCACTGGGTGCTAGATCTGGTGAATAGAGTGGATGTTCAAGCAATTCGAACTTCTATTCGCACATTTTTACATTCTCTATATGCACTATGTATATAGTGTACAGAGAAGGTATTGCACCCACCAAAATTTAGATATCAGATTCCACCGGAAATATATGTTTTAGGGTCCCCTGTATCCAAAAACAGTATTTTCAGAAAAAGGTCCGTGTGTCAGGGTGTCCGTGTGCCTGTGAACACGATAACTCAAAAACGAAGAGTCGGTAAAATACCAAACTTGGTATATAAGTTTGGTATCTTCCAGGGATACGACACGAAGATTTTGAGAAAAATCCCCCACCCCAAAATACCCTTTACATGGAACGTTTTTCGAAAATTTTGATTTTCTAAAAAATGGCTCTAACGATTTTGATTAAAATCTCGTATATTAAAGATATTTATCTGACAAATAAAATGTATATTTTTAATTTTCTGGGTATAGCCCCCGAAGACTACTTTATTCTGGGTCAATTTTACGGAATTTTGCATAATGCTAAACCGTAAGAGATGGACAAAAACTTACCACACAACAAATGTAGAGCACTTTAAAACACACAATTTATGTTATATACATTTTTTTCGTGGAGTTGATTGTCTTCTTAGATATTCCTTGTTTTTGGTTTCAGCTATAAAAAACATAATTTTCTCATACAGGAATTTGTCAACTGCTCTCCTACAAACAAAGGAACTTCAGTCTCATAGCAACCAGCTTTTGAGTATCACTTTAACCTATGGCACTCCCTTATTTCGTTTCTACTTACAAGGAAGCAAGTAATAAGACTATTTCTGCTAATTTGTTCTCGAGTAGCAGGAAGTAAATAGAAGCATAAGCTTTTTAACAATAATTTGTTGCAAGGATGTAGAGAAAGTCATGTGAATGGTACACATCAGATTTTTTTTAACACCGAGCTGGACAAACGTTATAGAAATATCTCAATTAGTCCACGGCCCCCAGGTGTTTGCTTCCGAATGCTTCTTCATAAGCACGATATCGTAATGCCTAGAATGTTTCCCAAGGGGGAAAGGGTGCACCCACCTTGGTTACTTACAGCATCCCACGTAAACCTCGGGATGACGGCATACCGAAAGTCTACAATGCCTTTTTCTAGTATTCGTAGATGTTTTTTAGAATTTTTGTTAAACTACAATGACCGAACTTGTATATACACTGACGGAAGTAAGAGCACCGTTGGAGTTGGGTGTGCCATTGTTTATGATACCGAACAATATACATTCGGTTTTCATAGTGGCACATCTATTTATAGTGCGGAGCTATACGCAATATATCGAGCCATTCTGTACGTTGGCTGTCGAAATGTAAGTGACTGCCTTATATTGAGTGATTCCCTGAGTGCACTTTAGAGCCTTGGTGATCTCTACAACTATCATCCTATCGTGCAGCGTATCCAGGATGCCCTCTACGCTTTATATACTTCCGGGGTTAATTTGGAATGTGAATGGATTCCTAGTCACATTGGCTTGCCGGGGAATGAACTGGCAGATTTTGCAGCAAAGACGGCAACCACCTAGCCCAGTACAAAAATGTCTTGTATAACATGGAAGACTATAAGCTTGTTGTGCGCAGGGCCATACTTTCGTGCTGGCACGAAGAGTGGTCAGTTCTCCGCGGAAACAAGCTTAGAGCAGTGAAGGACCTTCCAACAAACTGGGTAACTTCCTCTCGTCAATCTCGACGGGAGGAAGTAATTTTGCCTCGTTTGCGTATTGGCCACTGCAATTTTACACATAGTTTCCTTTTTAAGAGTGAATCTGCTCCATTGTGTCCACTTTGTGGAGAAGATTTGTCTGTCCGCCATGTGTTGCTAGATTGTATTAATCTAGCATATATTCAGGAATCACTGCAACTGCCGGTCAGTCTTGCAGAAGTCCTGGAGGGCGATAGTCGAGCGGTAGCTAAGATTTTTAAATTTTTATCGAAGATACCCATCAAATTCCGGATTTAGTTGTTTTTATCCTTGTTTTTGTATTGGTTTTGAATTTTTTTCTTTTTCTCAAATCATCAATCTGTGGCCTTTCTATAATTACTTTTATACATTAATTTTTAGATTAATCTTTCGTTCTTATTTATAATATTTCTTATTGAGCTTTATCTCTGGCTTCTGCCATGATTTGTTTGATAAGGGCGCTGATGACCTTGTAGTTGAGCGCCCATAAACACTAACCATCTATCAATCAATCCCAAACTACCCTTTACATAGAACTTTTACCGAACATTTTGATTTTCTCAAAAATGGCTCTTGCGATTTTGTTTAAAATATCATATATTAAAGATATTTACCTGACAAATAAAATGCATATCTTGAATTTTCTGGGAATAGCATCTGAAGATTGCTTTACTCTGGATGAAGTTTATGGAATTTTGCAGAACCGCTAAGCAGCAAGAGATGAACAAAATATTATCACACAAAAAATGTTGAGCACATTAAAACACACAGTTTATGTTATACTACATTATGTATACATTTTTCTCGTTGAGTTGATCGTTTTTGACTTATTCCTAGTTTTTGATTTCACTTTTAAAGAACATTATTTTCTCACACAGGAATTTGTCAACTCCTATCCATTCAAAGGAGCTTCAGTCACATAGCAACCAGCTTTTGATTATCACTTTAGCCTATGGTACTCTCTTGTTTCCCTTCTACTTGCAAAGAAATAACTAATAAGACTATTTCTGCTAATTTTTTCTCGATTAGCATGAAGTAAATAGAAGCATAAGCTTTTTAACAATATTTTGTCGCAGAGAGTCATGTGAATGGAACATATCAGATTTTTTTTTTTAAATTTGGAAATAAAAAACACGTAAAATGTATTCAAATAGTAATGAATTAATGTGTTATAAGGAAAATCTCTTTATGAAGTAACATATGGGCGATTTAAACACTTCCGTGCAAAAACATTCTCAAACGGCCTTCTCCTGTGCCACCCAAACGCCTCGCGACAACGTCCTTAAGCCGCGCTCTGAAGAGGTGACAACCCACATGATAAATACGATCTCTAGGATCCCACTTCACCTGGTAATGGCTGGATCCATCACTCTGATGGGACTTCCTCGTGGTGATGAACGAGGAGACCATACTCTACTTTGTCACACAAAGTGAAAACTTTATCAACAATATCAGTATATGTAACATAAGATGAAAAGAAAAGAAATAAAATACTTAGGAAGATCTCAATAAAGAGGAATAACTTCTACTTAACCTAACTCACAAAAGAGAGAATAAGGAAGTGAACTAAAGAGAGTGAATAAATATTAAATTAGGCTTTTTTGAATATATAAGTGACTGAAAAACAAACTATTGAGCATGTATCCAGTCACTGTATGATAAGATGCAAGGAGTTGCTATAGTTGCCGAGTCAGAGTACTCGCGCGTAAGTAATAACATTTCTGGGAGTCCTGCTAGAGGAGAAGTGATCATAGCACAGGTGCTCGCGCCACCTTCAAGTCTTGAAGTTTTGTCGTTTCTACAATATGTCACTAGGTCACGTCGGTAAGATCCGTTGACCATTTTGCAGGAATGACAGTTTCTGTTATACCTGCGTAAGTCACAGTACGCGACTTTACCACTTTACATTAGCAAGAAGCTGTAATATCCGAATATCAAATATAGTCGCCGAATGTATCAATATTCGCTTCAAGTGATTTAATATTCTTTGGCTGGAAAAACCTCGGCATCGTGTAAACTTATTACTTGTATTATAATAAAATATAGGAGGACATTGATTGCTTTGTAATATTTAATCTCGTTTAACAATTCCTTTAAAAGGAATGTGGGGTCACGAATTGAAAGAATGAGTTCACCCCTAGCCAGTGGAGGGTGGGGACCACAGACATGTGCGTTTATCTACCCAAGCAGAAGCCAACGACCGGTTTTCCACTTCTACGTACTGCATTGCTATTTAGCAATATCTTTAGAATATAATTTAATCAATTTAATGATGTGTTTACTATCTCTAGCGCATATGCGGAGTGCACACAGTAAATAGAGAAGGTATTGTATTCCACAATTTTGAAACAGAGTAAGTAATATTATAATGTAAATAACTTCCAGTGTCTCTGCATTGATGTGTTCTGCAATTGTTTTAGAACATGCATGCAAGTCTTATTATATTTTCTCATGAGAGCAATCAGAAAACTGATCGTCATTTGGGGCTCATGGCAGGTTCCGCCTAAAACTATGTTTTTATTTTTATTTTCTCTCCAGGCACAATGAGTCGCTATTAGGGAAACTGAAGAAATTGTAAATGATCCCAGCTTCATGGCTTCTTCTGAAGATGAGGGTGAAGAGAATGAGACCACTGATATCGTTGAGCTTCCTCCAGACTGCGTAGATGAGATGTCTCGCTGTAATGATATCGACGAAAATATTTGGAAGATACGCTTCCGGGTGATATACCTTGGAAGTTCATACTGATGAAGAAAGCGGGGAGGAGGAAAATGTAGGCCATGACAAGAAGAAAATTAAAGCTAATATCACTTACAAATGGACAACAGACGATACCATTTACAGTAAAAACCTACCCGATTTATTAGAAATTGAACAGCGCAAATATAATTTGGTAGCAACACTAAAGGAAAGTCCACAGTTGAGTGCTTTGAAGAATACTTTCATGCAAAAATTCTGAGCTTGATTGCAAATGAAACTGTCCAGTATGCTACACAAGAATAATCACAGCTTCGAGTTATCTAATAAATGCATAAAGTTCTTCACTTGATACCATGATCTCCCTCAGGAACAGTTATATTGGAATGAAGATGAAGACTTTGACAATATATCTGGAAATCAAACGCACAAACGCATGATAACACACATCTGAAGAGAATCCCAGCTGATGAATGAAATAAACTTTTCAAAATTCGTCCCTTGATGGAATTGTTGAATAAGAATTTCATGAAATTTAATGTTTTTTTTTTTCTGAGAGCCTGAGCGTTGATGAGCAAATAGCTCAATAATATGGACACCATTTTCTAGAACAGTTCATTCGAGAAAAACCAGTGAGATGCGGATTCAAACAGTGGGCCGTGTGCTGTTCCCGAAGTGGTTACAGTTATTGTAGTCAGTCTATGAAGGAAAACCAAAAGCTTTAAATGATTTTCAGTTTTGGGACTTGGCGGTTCAGTTGTACTGAATATGATTTCAACACTACAATCTACTGAACTTCACAAAATCTACTTCGACAACTTCTTCACAAGTTTCCGTTTGATGAAGGAGGTCTCTTTGGAACCATCCAAATGAACCGAATGAATAACTGTCCCGTAAAAAGTGAGAATAGCATGAAAAAGAAACACAGAGGTGCGTATGATTACAGATTTGACAAGAACACAGAGATCATGGCAGTAATGTGGAAAGATAACAACTGCGTAAAACTCATGTCAAACCATGAGACAGTGCATCCAGTAAGCCAAGTAAAGAGATGGACCAAAGCTGCGAAGAAAGAAGTACAAGTTCCACAGCAAACATGATAGCAGAATACAATAAGCATATGAGAGGCTTGGAAAAAATCACAGGAATGTGCAGAAGTACCGTGTGAGAGTTCGAGGTAAGAAATGGTACTTTCCATTGTTCACTAATGCAATAGATGTAGCAATGACCAATGCCCAGGTCATCTACTGCATCGCAAATGAAAATATTCCACTTCTTCAATTTAGAAGGATGGTGGCAAGGACATATCTTGCTCAATCATCAGCTGCTTCGGATCCAAAAAGAGCAGGACGTCCATCATACCAGAAGGCCTCTACCCTTCACATGATTGAGCGCACGGCAATTGCAAGGAAAATATAAGGAATCAGTGCTCTTGTGTGCAATGTGGGACTCCATATTGAATGTTTTGCTTTCTGGCACAAAAATTAAAATAAAATGTTAAAGAGAGTGGCATCTGCCATGATCCCGATTTGGAGATTCAGTAAAATAAACCGTTTATTTGAAATTTATTTCATATTTTTCTTTTTTATTCCTTTTCCCACTCTCAACTAACCCAAATTAAACACAGATTGAAGAAAAAAATTGGCAGTTAATGAGCTAATATTTTTACTCTCTACACGTACTATGTACATAGTGCATAGATAACGTATTGTATTGCACCCAAAAATTCGATACCGAGATTTCACCGGAAATACATGTTTTGGGTCCCCCTGAGTCCAAAAAAAAGCATTTTTGGAAAAAGGTCGTGTGTGTGTGTGTGTGTGTGTGTGTGTGTGTGTGTGTGTGTGTGTGTGTGTCTGTCTTGGGACAGCATAGCTCAAAACGAGAAGACCGTTAAATACCAAATTTTCAAGAAAATCCCCCCCAACTACCCCTTACATAGAACTTTTTTCCAACATTTTGATTTTCTCAAAAATGGCTCTAACGATTTTAATTAAAATATCGTATATTAAATATATTTACCTGACAAATAATACGTATATCTTGAATTTTCTGGGAATAGCCTCTGAAGACTACTTTATTCTGGAGGAAGTTTGCATAACTGCTAAACCGTAAGAAATAGACAAAAATTTGCCTCACAAAAATGTAGAGCAAATTAAAATACACAATTTATGTTATATAAATTTTTTTCGAGCAGTTGATCGTTTTTGAGATATTCCTTATTTTTGGTTTCAGCTTTGAAAAACGTACTTTTCTCATACAGGAATTTGTCAACTCGTGTCCATACAAACAAAGGAACTTCAGTCACCTAGTAACCAGCTTTTGACTTCACTTTAACCTATGATACTCCCATATTTTGCTTCTACTTACAAGGAAGCAAGTAATAAGACTATTTCTGCTAACTTTTTCTCGATTAGCATGAAGTCAATAGAAGAATAAGCTTATTAACAATAATTTGTTACACAGAAGTAGAGAAAATCATGTGAATGGAACACATCAGATTTTTCTCAATCAAATTAAGGAAATAACATACTTTACTTTTGCGCTCAAACATAAACGATAAACTTGCATTTAATGTTTCCGTATTCTTCTGAAAATGTGAGATAAACATAACTAAAGACCATAAAAAGTGTCCCTGCACCCGAACACTGAATCCTTATTTTATAAGCCAACAATGACCGTTTCTCCAAAGAAGTTAATATTGTCGTCACATTGTATTGGCCTGCAAGCTAGCAATCGCCAATAAAAAATAGGGTCTGTTAAGCGATATAAACGGAGAGTATTAAAAACGCACTCTTACCAAAACCCCTTAATTTAAAAGGCGGTAACCAGGGGCCGCATTGAGAAATGTGGGAATGGGGCGAACAATGATCCAAATTTGCTAAGCAGTAGGGCATGTAAAAGAAATTAGGGTTATGAGTTTATATTATTATTATTATTATTATTATTATTATTATTATTTATTACTACTGCATTTATTGTGAACACATTGTTGTTGCATTTCAATTTAGTGGATTTGTGTTAAGAAACGTGTACTCCAGTTCCGTAAAATATAATATATTTTGTCACAGAATATATTATACGTATAATTTTATTTGTGCGTTACATGTTATTAGAATTCACATTATCTTTGAACGCAGTCTATCGTCTTTGTGAGCTAATGGGTGAAAATAAAGTTAAACGCTATAAATAAATAGTTTAATTTTTATTTAATTTACAATTATGATAATAGTGGTAATAATAAGAATAAAATAAGGTTATCATATTATCATGATAAACGTTCGAGACCAATGCCGCTAGCCCAACCGAATCTATAGCTTCCGATTCTAACGTTAACCCTTGTCTACACACCATTGATTTCTTTCCATTTTTCGACAAGGGGCTGCCAAATGTGACAAAGCATAATAAGTAAACGTCCTTTGTGGCGTAATGGTTACCATGCTAGCCTCACATACCCAAGGTCGTGGGTTCAAACCCGGCGGAGGACGATGGATTTTTTCGGGCGTAGAAATCCTTAGCATGGCTTCCTTCGGGAGGGAAGTAACGCCGTTGGTCCCGTGTCGTAGATTTACGGCACGTAAAAGTACCTCAAGTCTGATAAAGTGGCCTCTGAGCAAAATTAAGCGTATAGAATGGGAAGCTGAGAACCATAGCAGTTAAAGAGCGGCCACAAATAAAACTTCATTTCATTTCATTTCAGTAGACGTGTTTAAGCCTGGCACGCAATGTAATTGAGAGAATATTGCAATCAGTAGTGATAAAAGGATAAGGTGAAGGTGGCAAGCATAAAAGCATATGATAAGTGAAAAATCGAAGTAAACTAAATACAAACATTAAAACTATAATAATTATTTTATAGGTGTTTACAAATAGTTTAAAGGGACAGTTTATGCTGCTCTGACAGCAGCAACTGCTATGCTGTAAATTAAATCAGTATTCCGCTTTAAACTTTTGTAGAATTTTACAAAGAAACCTGATGTTATAACTTTCACACCCACCAACGGCCAAGAAATTCAATGGAAGTCTGGAAGTCGGGTGTGTTTTTCATATAAAAAGAGCATTCATTACTCCTACTCCTTCTACTACCACCACCACTACAACTACTACCACCACTACTACCACTACAATAATATTAATAATTTACTATTAATACAACATATATTATCATCATTAACAGAAACGTATACAAAATAGAATGTTCATTTGACTTATGTATGTAATAATGATAATAATAATAATAATAATAATAATAATAATAATAATAATAATAATAATAATAACAATTATAGTAAAATAGAATATTCCTATATGAAACTATCGACATACAAAGCACGTAAAAGAGCAAATATTTACTTCCAAAAGATGCGGAGGCAGCTTATTTAGCCAAAAAAAACACAAATCATCTCGAATTTAAACATGTGACCTCTGCAATGCCGAGCCTTAATACCAAAGTGGACAGACCTGTGCTATTTTCTATTTTTGACATCTCTGGCACCCCCTTATCACTCTCTCATACTTCCGTCCAAATGCTGTACAAAGAACATGGAACAGCTGTGCATTTTACGGAACCCAATAATTTCAATAAAAAGTAGAACGATTGGTAATTTTATTCTTTGTTTACTCATTGTTAATAACAAATAATAAAGAGGAAAATTCGCAGCTTGTCGCTTTCACCTTCTTTCAGAGATTACCTGTATAAAATTTGGTCGAAATCAGCGCAACGATGTTGATTTGTATTCAATATATATATAGTAATTCTTCAGTTATCTTATTGAGAAGAGTGGAGTGGGGAGGTTACCGTATGGCTAATTGCGTAGATATTGCTTGAGCAACTTGTTGGTAAATACCATTAGTGACGTACTCTTAGTTGTAACATCAATTTTGCTCTTTTTCTATCGTTTGTGGGTGAATTTGGTTTCTTAGATATTCTTGAAATTCCCTCTATGGAATTTAACAACTAATTGATCTACCGCGATTTATTCACCTCAGTAAAACTGTATAATTATTTGGTGGAATAGAGATTGAATTCTCTGTAATATAAAGTACAGTTACTACGTGCTGATGTATCAACTTTAGCTTATCTGTTAGCTGTTTTGCTAATTTTATAAAAATGGCAGTACGTTGTAAAGAAAATTAGAGAAAGTGCGGCACTTATAAGCATACAGGGTATTAAGCTTCGGCTTCCTTTCTTTTCTTTTGCCATCTAGAACATGTTTCAAGCAGTTATCCAATTACAAAAAATGTTTGTGAAACATAGGGAAACCCGAAGGACAAAACAAGAAAGCAAGGAAGAATTTCTTAAGGAATCTACTGAAATGATGTACAACTGTGCTCAGAATAACAGCTGTAATACTATTTTCCAGTAAGATCCTAAGTTTTCTGCTCAAGTATATTTTCTCAGCATTTCACGCACTTAATACTCGACAGTCTTACTAATTCACTTTTGAACAAGCTAAATTACATTTCCTATGGTTGTTTCCCAGCGACTTGCCGGACTAAAGTCCCTTCCCGACTTAAGACAAATCCTTTCGGCCAACAGGTTAAGCCTCGTAACACACTCGAGCTCCGCCCCATTCATCACTCAATGACAGCTTACGCGCGTGTTGCTAGAAACATTTCAAAAGAGAAATTTGAATCTGGGTTTACTAAGCTATTCAATAAATAGCATCAAATATTTTATGTACTACCAAACATTATGTTCCTAGAATTCTAAACATTAATTCTGTAGATTAGTATTAACGAAATGCCTTTTTTTACTTTCTCTACCGACTACTGTATATGTATGCACTTAGTAAGTAGAGAAGGTATTTTTGATCAAAATTTTGATCGCGAGATTTCACATGTATTGAGGTTCCCTGAATCTAAAAATAGTATACTTCAGAAAAACGTACGTGTATGTCTGTCTGTGTGAGTGTGTGTGTATGTGTGGACAGCATAACACAAAAACAAAAAGTCGGGTAAATATCAAATTGCTATTTAAGCTCAGCATCTTCCAAAGTAGCGACACAAATATATGCAGAAAATTTCTCACACTAAACCATACTTTAACATAGAAAAATGTAAAAAAGTTGATGTTTTCAAAAATGTCTAGCGATCATAAACTGCGGTAAATTAAAGATTTTTCATCACAAATACAATGTGCATTTTGAAATTTCTGTTTAACTGATAAATCGTAAGAGTTGAACAAAAACTTACTCAAAAATTGTAGATCTCGTTAGGACACACTATTTATGTCACACGTATTCTTCTTCTTTTTTGTGGAGGTAACCGTTTCCGAAATATTCCTGGTTATTTTGTTTCAATTTAAAAATGTACTTCTACTTTTCTCAAACAGGAAGTCACCATTCGTTTCATAGCTCTTTTTTTATTCCTGATCATGCAAAGAGAACCGAAATTGAATGTCATAGCATAAAAAGTATGTCCTTAATTGTGTTACTGAGAGCTACATTTTTTGTGTAGTGAGCTTTTGTCTATTTTTTAAGGTTTACCAGTTATACAAAAGTCATCCAAATGAAGAGATCTCAGAGAAATTCATGATATGCACTTGACTTTTCATAAAATATCTTAAGCATACGGTATTTTAATCAAAGTGTTTGAGTGAATCAGAATTTTCAAAACTTTTGTACTTAAAGAATAGCGTGGGCTTTTTTTTTCAGATTTTTTTTTAATAATTTTTTTCAGTTTGGTATTTAATACTTTACTCCTTTGGGTTATGTTGTTCACAGACACGCAAAGGGACAAAGAACCATACACACAAACGGACCTTATTTTTAAAATGCTTTTTTGTATACAGGGGACCGTAAAACGTGTATTTCCAGTGACATCCCGCTACAGAATTTTTCGATAGAATGTATTCCTACACTAACCAAGTACTACGCACTTAGTAGAGAAAGTAATAAAACGAATGCCGACTTATTGATTGAGAGTAGTTTAACAAGTGGAAAATTGAAACCAATAACAAGGAGTATCTCGGAAATGGTTAACCCCACAAACAATTATTTTGACAAACTGCATGTTTCTTCCTCTTTGCGCCGAGGAACAGATTCTTAAGCATTCTTCGTTAACAAATCGCTCGCCAAGAATCCAGTCTAAATCTAGCAAGCCCTTCTTCGCTGACTCTTGTTTCCCAACAAAATATATTGTTCCATACATAGTCAATTCTTTCTCCAGTTTCGACTGAAAGCTTAATGATATTTTTATTTTCTCTAGCCCGTATGTGCAATGTGCATAATGGATAGATCAAGTATTGTTGTGTATTCCACCCACACATTTGATTTCGAGTTTTGACCGGAAATATATCTTTTGAGGTCCTCTGAGTCCGAAAATAGCATTTTTAGAAAAAGGTCCGTGTGTCTAAGTGGACGGCATAGATAACGCCGTTAAATAGCAACATTGGTATTTAATTTAGTATCTTCCAAGGATGCGCCATGAAGATTTTCAAAAATATCTCCCACCACAACTACCCTTTATATGGAAAAATTTTTGAAATGTTTGTTTTTCTCAAAAATGGTTCTAACGATTTTGATTAAAATATCTCCCACCACAACTACCCTTTATATGGAAAAATTTTTGAAATGTTTGTTTTTCTCAAAAATGGTTCTAACGATTTTGATTAAAATACTGTATATTAAAGATATTTGTATCACAAATAAACTGCATATTTTGAATTTTCTGGGAGCAAACTTTGATGATCTCTTATTCTTGATGAGATTTGCAGAATTTCGCATAACGATTTTATAATAAGAGATAGACAAAAACTTACTATACAAAAATGTAGATCTCGTTAAAGCACATGATTTATGGCATATATTTTGTTTGTCTGTTTTTTTACGCAGACCTAACCGTTTCCAAGATATTCCTTGTTATTGGTTTCAATTTTAAACTGCTTAAACTTTTCTCAATCGGGAAGTAACGTTTCGTTTCATCTCTCTTGTTTCACTGCAGGTCATGCAAAGCAAACCGATCTTCAGTTGTTTCATAAACAACATTGATTATCGAGTTAGCCCTTAAATCCATTCGATTTACAAGGAAGCAAGTAATAAGATAATTTCTGCTAATGTTTGCCTTGAATAGAACGTCATAAATAAAATATTAATTTGTTGTAAAGAATGCTGTTTGTGTAATACTAGAGAAAATCATGTGAATGGTAACATCAGATTTTATTTTCTTTTTACTTTCTGTAGCTCGTATGCACAATATACATAGTGGTTAGAAAAGGTATTGTATTGCATCCAAGAAAACGAAATTGAGATTTGACCAGAAATACTATTTTGAGGTCTTCTGGATCCAAAACAGCATTTTTAGAAACATGTCTGTGTGTGTTTGTGTTTTGAGCAAAATAGCTCAAAAACGAAAAATCGGTACTTGAGTTCACTATCTGCGAAGGATGGGAAAATCGCCCCATACCCAACTACCCTTTACATAGAACATTTTTCGAGATTTTTGATTTTAATAAAAATGGCTCTATTTATTTTGATTAAAATATCACATAGGGTATATTCATGAAAAATTAAATATCCTGGATTTTTTGGGAGTAGCCTCTGAAGATCTCTTCATTCTAGATTGCCTTTTTTTTTAAGCTTAACGACCTTTGACCTGGTTGGTCATATCGGACGAATAATGAAATTGGTGAAATGATGCTCAAATGATCTTGGGTTCCACGGAGCTTAAAGTCCGACATTCGTCTTCTCAGGATAAGGGAAAACCCCGAAAAAACCTTATCCGGGCAACTCGCCCTAAGCGAAATTCGAACTCACGATCTTCTGAATGTGAAGCAGACATGTTACCACCACACTACCCAGGCAGGCTTTGTGTAACTTTTGTATAACTAGTAAACCGTAAGAGATAGACAAAAAGTCTTCCAGGAATATGAGATGAAGATTTTGAGTCGCCCTCCGTGGTGTAATGGTTACCATGCTAACTTCATATACCCAAGGCCGCGGGTTCAAACCCGGCGGAGGACGATGGACTTTTTCGGGTGAGAAAATCCTTAGCATGGCTTTCTTTGGAAGGGAAGTAAAGCCGTGGGTTCTATGTTGTAGATTTACGGCACATAAAAGAGCCTGATAGAGGCCTCCGACAAAATTAAGCGGTCTTTCACGCACAAATAGAACGGGACGCTGAGAATCACAGCAGTTGAAGAGCGTTCATAAATAACACGCCACCCTAAACTACCCTAATGGAAAAAGTTTCGAAAATTTTGATTTTCTCAAAACTGGCTCTATAGTTTTTGATTAAAATACCGTATATTAAAGATATTTATGTGGCAAATAAAGTATATATTGAATTTTCTGGGAATAGACTCTAAAGAACTTTCTATTTTGAATGAATATTGCTGAATCTTGAGTAACTGATACACCGTAAGAGATAAACAAAAAAAATATACTCTACAGAAAATACAGATCATGTTAATAAACACAATTTAAGTAATACTATTGTTTTGTGGAATTGACCATTTTTGAGATATTCTTTGTTGTTGGTTTCAGATTTAAAATACGTATAACTTTTCTAACACGGAAAGCTGTAAAGTCTTGGCCCTGCATAGAAACGGATTTCAACCACATGGCAACCAGCTTTTGAAAGATTTGGCTATCGTTTTAGCCTAGTGTATTCCGGTATTTCCCTTTTATCTATAAGGAAACAAGTAGTTCAAGACAATTTCTGTTAATGTTTATCTCGATTATCATAAAGTAGATAGAAGAATATGCTTTTTAAAAATAATTTGTTACAATGATGTAGAGAGACTCTTGTAAATGGAACATACCATATTTTTAATAGTAATCCGAAGGTAACCATGTTAAGAGAAACGAACGTCAATCACATAGCGACCAGCTTTCAAAATATATTTTCACTTTCTCTACATAGTACATGGTACGTAGGTAGAGAAGGTTTAGCACTCCACCAAAAATTTCATAGAGATTTCGCAGGAAAAATAGATTCTAGGGTATCCAAAAAAGTCAATTTTAGAAAAATGTCCGTGTGCCTGTTAACAAGATAACTTAAAAACGAAAAATGATTAAATTACCAAACTTGATATTTAAGTTTAGTATTTTCCAAGGATACGCCACTAAGATTTTGAAGAAAATCTTCTCACACCAAACTACCCATTACACGTAAACAAATTCTAAAATGTTGATTTCCTCAAAAATGGCTCTTAACGATATTGTTTAAAATATCACATATTAGTGATATTTACAAAAAAATAAAATGCATATTCTTGAATATTCTGCGAATAGCCTCTGAAGATGTCTTTAATCTAGATAGATTTTACTTAATTTTGCATAACTAGTAAACCGTAAGAGATAGACAGAAACGTAATACACAAATATTGTAGATATTGTTAAAACACACAGTTTAAGTCATATACATTTTTTTCGTGGAGTTGGCCATTTTGGCGGCATCACTTTCCCGGTGACTCTCATATCTCTCGCGCAATGCATTTTTTTTTTTTTCGAGTGGAGTGGAAAAACCCAATCTACAGGCGACAGAGGGGATAACTCTGCCAAGTGTGGGGGTCGCCCTATACTGGCAATACCCACTAAAAACCACTCCACCGGAGAGAATTCGGGTGTAGGAATGCTGCAGTACCGCTTGTTGCACCTGCGGATTCAAGGAGCGGGTGTTATGGCTGGCCAGAGGCCATAGCCAGGAGAGAGTGAGGGCCAGGACGCAAACATGACCAGAGCCCTTATTGCGCCCTTGGAAGATTTGTGGTGAGGAATAAGTACATATTGCATATGTATATATCTGCAGCCCTGTAAAAAAAGGGCGTAGTCAGTATAACATTTTCTGCCCTTTCGGGTAAAGTCTTTGGTGTATTTCGTATGTCTGCAGCCCTGTAACATAAGGACATAGTCATTTAGATATTTCATTTTGGTATATATTCTATGCTAGTTATATTTTTACAACTACTGCTGCCCTGTCTGGCGAAGTCATTAGTTATTATTTGTGTTCAGCCCTTTAACTAGAGAGGGCGTAGTCATTTAGCAGAGACATCATTGGTTTCTCATGGCCTTAGTGGTCACCCATGGCCATGATGGCCATGCCCAATGCTGCTTTACCTGTAATAAAACACTTATTCTTATTACTTATTAGTTACATTCTATTATCTAAATACCAGAGAAGGTCCGTTAGTGGTCTGCCAGGTCGCTGTAGAGTCGGGGTCCCTCAAACCACCGGTTCCGCCTTGACTCAGAAAGTAAGGACTTCAAGGGCCACCAAACTAATGTCGTAGACACATTCATGGGTAATTTTATTATGGATATCTTACTAGCGATTCTAGATATTCTTGTATATTTAAATCGGGTTCCCCCAGGCCGAGGGTTCTGTCAAATAGAGAGAGCGGTCTCTTGTGTTTGTTATTTTCTGCTTCATAGGTGCCTAGTTCTTGTATTAGTTCATTGTTCTTTCTTGCTTTACGCTTATACAGGTTGTAAATTTGGCTTATTATGAACTACTCAATTGAATGCAGTTTTAGCTCCTCATGAAGGAGATAAGCCGGCGCTTCTGGGGGTTGTTTGGCAATTATTCTAATTATTCTATTCTGGGGTGTTTGTAATTTATGTATGTGCGTTTTTGCAGCGTAGCCCCATACAGGGGATGCGTACGTAATGATCGTTCTTATTAGCGTTTTATATAGGGCAATTCCCATGTTTAAATTTAATTGGCTGTTGAGGTTGATGAGGGATATAATCGGTTTAGTTGACCATTAGCCTTGACTCTGACCTAAGCTATATGCCTACTCTAGGTTAGGCCTTAGTCCATGACAAGACCTAAGTAGGTCACTTGGTCTTTCCACTCGATAATTTCGCCTTGGTAGTTAAGTGGTTGTAGCAAGTTTCTGCCTTTACGGTGCTGTATTCTTTTAGTGAAGACTATAGCCTGTGTCTTCTTCGCGTTTACTTTAATTCTCCACTTCTTGAACCATGGTTCAAGTGAGTCTAAAGCATTTTGTAGGTGTAACTGTATTATTCGTGGCTGAGTGGATTGTGTGGTTATAGCAGTGTCATCTTGTTGGTTCTTACCAATTCTGGCATGTCGTTTATGTATAAATTGAACAATGTTGGTCCCACTATACTTCCTTGTGGAACTCCTTCTCGGATTTGTTTGGAGCTTGAGACTGCGTCCTCTACTGAGGTGTGAAATCGTCGGTCATAGAGGTAGTCCCTAATTAGGGCTATAGCAGTGTCAGGAAATTCGTAGACTTTCAGTTTTCTGAGTAGCCCTGCATGCCATACTTTATCGAAGGTACGTTCAATATCTAAATAGAGGGCACCTGTCGATTTGTTTGTGTTGAACCCTTTGGTGATTTGCTCCGTCATTCTTAACAGTTGTAGTGTAGTAGAATTGTGTGCTCGAAATCCGAACTGTTCGGGTATAAGTATATTTTGTTTGTGCAGGTGTGAATTTATTCGCTTCAGTATCACTTTTTCTAATACCTTGCTCATCGTATTTAATAGGATGATCGGCCTGTAGTTGATCGGTAGTGCTAGATTTTTTGTTTACTTTTGGGAAAAGTATGATTTTTGCCTCTTTCCAACCAGATGGAAACCTGCCGTGTTCGAGCGTGTAGTTGAATATTTTGGCAAGCAATGTTACTGCCCTTTTGGGTAAATCCTTTAGTACCACATTTGGTATCTGTCTGGGCCTGGTGCTTTTCTTTCTGGCAGGTGTTTTTTAATCCAGCTTATTTCTCCTGCATTTGTTTTTCGCAATTTGTTGTGTGTTCTTCTCTGACCTAAGATTTGGGCTTCATCTTCGACTTCTTGAATGAAATCGTCTTGCCCGTTCGCCGGATTGGGAGAGAATACCTCCTCTAAAGTGACCGCAAACGCTTCGGCCTTAGCCTGGGGGATCTCTGCTGCGGTGTTATTAATTTGTAGTGGCGGTATATTTGTGCGTCGGCGCGTTAAGCATTTCGCAATTCGCCATACTGTTTTTTGTTGGGGGTTGAGATTTCCGAGTGTGTCGTTCCATTGATTTCTAATGTAGGTCCTGGCCTTGTTAATTGCTAGTTCGTGCGCATGATAATATTCTGTTCGATGTATTAGATTTCTAGTTCTCTGCCATTTACGCCTGGCTTTATTTTGAGCTTTTTGCATCTCTTTTACATCTTGGGGATATCTAGCACTAATCGTGAATTGCCTTTTTAAGGGTACGCATGTATTAATGGTTGTGTTTATGGCCAGTTATAGTTTTTGGATCGCTTCGTCCTGTTCTTCGTTCGTGTTAATTTGGATTCTGGTAGGCAGAGATCTACCGTAACCTTGAACTCTTCCCAGTCCACCTTATTGAAGTTGTGTCTTAAGGGTTCTGGTTTTGGCCTGAAGGGAGCATTGACTGTCAAGAGTACCGGTAGATGGTCTGATGTCAGCTCCTGCAATACTTTTACATCCAGATCAAAAGGGATATTATTTAATAGTGCAATGTCCAGAATGTCTGATTGGGCATATGTGGTACGAATGTTGGCTCATCTGGACCTGTGATTAGATAATTTGTGTTATTTATGTGGTTTAGTAATTTAGTTCCTTGTGCATTAGTATTTGCGCAGTTCCAAATTTGGTGTTTACAATTGTAATCTCCTGCTGCAATTACTCTATGCCCTAGTTGCATGATTTTGTCAATGTCATCTGTGTCTACCTCCCCTGGGGGATTGTATACTGACACTATGACAATTTCAGTGTTGTGAATAAAACTTTTTATTGCTGTTGCTTCAGCGTGAGTCAATATTGGGCAATTAATCTGGTTGTGTTCTACGCTTGTGTGAATAGCTATCGCAGTCCCCCCTCCCCTACGGTCTCGATCATTTCTGTATACTCGGTATCCGGGGATGGACAGACGGTCTTTGTGATTTATATGGGTTTCAGTTAATGCAATGTGAATTGAGTGTGTTTGTAATAGATCCGTTAAATCCTTAACCTTTTTGCGTATGCCGTTTCAATTCCATGTGATTGTTCTCAATGTGTCTAAATTAGCCATGAGCGTGTTTATCGAGCAAATCTACCAGGTGTAACAGGACGTGGGTAGGGTTGAGTGCTGTGATGCTATTCGCCATACCTCTAACCGCAGAGCTCTGCCTTACCAGTAGTGTTTGTGTTATATGCATTGATGTTTTATTTACTGGCGCACCCAATGTGCTTATGAGTTGTGCCGATACCACGCTGAAGGCTTCTGCTTCCTCTACTGGGTTTACCGATTCGGCGAGCGACTTTGCTGCTGGGAGAGGCCCAGCAGCCTGTTTTGAGGGACCTGCTTTCTGTTTTTGTGGTTGTTTACGGGGGGGGTCGCTCTTCCCTGATTGGTTCCACCTCAGCGCGTGGCTGAGGTTCCCCAACCGCAGAGTGGTTCTCTATGGGGGGGCTGCGCGTTTTCGGCATTTGCTATTCCTGGTGAACCGCTCTGAGCTTGTATGTGAAGCAGTCTCGGGGGGAGCTGGCGTTCTTCCTACTCTTGGGGGTCTAGGAGGCTGCTCCCGCGTGGATTTTCCACATGCTGCGTTATATGTGGAGCAACCGCGCCAAGTTGCCCCATGGCCCTTAGCGCCACATAAAACGCATGTACGTTCCATAGGTGGAACTGTGCATGTACCTGAGTAATGGGGTCCTGTACACTTAGCGCAGATCGGGGTTGGGGACCTACATTCTAGCTTCACGTGCCAGAGCTGCTGGCATCGTGAGCACTGCTTGGGCTCTGCGATCGACCTATAAGCTTCTACCCTGACCCTAAGGTACGCCAAATATCTGAGGTCCAGACTTTTCCTATTCTCTAGGGTATCCTGCAATTCTATCAAGAACATGGGCAGGGGGGTCCTATCTCTGTTGCGCCTTCGCATCTGTACGGCCCTAATGGCCTTGAAACTGCACATAGCCAGGTCTTCTATTACCTCTTCTCCGGTGAGCTCGGCGTACAGCCCCTTAATCACAAAACGTGCGGTTCTTTCTTCGGGTAGTGCTATTAGATAATGATGTACGCCGTTGTCTTTCAGATATTTCACCAACAATTGGTAATCACTGAGACAGAACGACTTTATGGCAAAGTCACCGGAGACACGCGTCTGTTCAGCAAGAAGTTTGTGAGTTAGAGGGAGTTTGTTAAGCTGTTTCATTAGTGGGTGGAATTTCGCGGCCTGGTTTCTGCTAATAAATATTGGCGCCAAGTTTGACCTCTCTACCTGCATAGCGGAGGGTGGTGTCGTGGATGCTGAGGTTGAGGGGGGTGATGGGTTGGGTCCGGCTGGGGAGGGAGTCACAGGAGAGGTTTCATCAGGTTTGTCGTGGGGTGTTGGGCTAGAAGGAGTGATGGTGTCAAGTTCAGAGGTTGGAGGGGGTGCGTTAGGAGGTAAGGCTTTTGGGTTCGAAGCGGATTTTGGAGAAGAAGAAGAAGAAGAAGAAGAAGAAGAAGGAGTAGTGGTTTTAGGCTTAGAAGCCGGTGGAGAAGGACGGGAAGGAGCAGAGGATTTGGACTTGGTCCTAGTGGTCATGGTGGGAGATAGAGATTTGGTGGTCGAAGTAGTCCTACCTGTCTTTGCCATAGTTAGAAGAAAATAGCAAACATAACTAGGCTTTAAGGTGATGAAGAGAGAAGTTTAAAGATTATAAAGAGGAAAATATATAGTAGAAGCGAGAGAACAGTTAGCGAGCGCTAAAAAGCTCGGGGAAATAGAGGGTTGGACCTCGGAGAGGCGCTTAAGCTAGTCTTGTGACTGCTTGCTGTAACCTTATTCCCCTACCCGGCTAAACTGCGGTAGTGCAATGCTCTGAGAGCTTTAGGCTTTGGTTGCTAGAACCGCGGCAATGCCGAGCCGAAGGCTTTGGTTAAAAACCACGGCAATGCCGAGCCGTTCCAGCGGTGGCTACTTCTTTGTAGCAGACTTCTTCTTCAACTGGAGCTTCCCTGGTAGGTGTCGCCTCGTTGAGATCTCGAAGCGAAGTCCCGCCGCAATGCAGAGAGGCTGCGAGAAGGGTAACCGTTGAGATATCCCTTGCTATTGTGTTCAGTTTAAAAACACTTAAAAATTTTCCATGCAGAAATTTGTCAACTCCTGGTCAAGCTAAGAAAGGGATTTCAATCACATGGCAACCAGATTTTAAAACATTTGATTATAGCTTTAGCATAGCATACTGCCTTATTTCCCGTCTAATTACAAGGAAACAAGTAATGACCCCATTTCTGCTAATCGATTAGCATGAAATAGAGAGAAGAATAGGCTTTTTAACAATAAATTGTTACAGAGATGTAGAGAAAGTCACGTGAATGGAACACATGACATTTTTTGAGTTAACTATTTCCATGATATTTCTTGTTATTGGCTTGAATTTTGCAATACTTATTTATGCTGTTCTCAAAAGGGAAATCATCCTTTTATATTTTAGTTTTGCTTTACTCATTGCCATCTAAAGAGACGCAAATTTCAATAATATCATATAGAGACCAACTCCTAAAAAGTTTGACAATCACTGTAACCGATCGTATACCCGTATTCCACTTATACCTACAAGACCATTACTGATAATGCTTATATCGATTAAATGCAGATAAAAGAAAAAGCTTTTGAAATAATAGTTTGTAGTAAAAGAGGTAGAGAAATGCATGTGAGTGTAACGTATAATTTTCTTTTTAGATGTGGAGACACGTTTTAAACAAAACAAAGGATTTAAAGGTAAAGCACATAGAGTAGCATAAGCAGATATAAAATAACGGATTAGGAAGCGCGTACTCGCACTAAGCTGCCGCTACATCACCAGATTTAAAGGTGAGAATATAAGTGAACCGCAACGTACAACAAGGGGTGATAGCACTGAGGGCCCAAACTTAAATTTGGCCAAGTCTTACCATCTCTAAATATTAATTTTCACTCTGTGTCCCTACGTTGAGGACTCTGGTTTGGAGAATTTTGGAAGAGTTAATTACATTCCCTATCATACACCGAGGTACAAGGGGCGTTCAATAAATCTTTAGAAAATCCAAGAAATTACACTCGTAGCATCGAAAAATAGTTTGTATTTAGTAACCGTCGTCTCTTACTAGATGACAGTTAAAGTTTCAGCTATATCCATCACATGGTTTCGTTGCCGTAGGCGATTGAATCAGCAATCTTGTGCTGCTTTAGAAAGATGGAAAAAATGAGTTTCGTATGGTGATTAAACACTTCTATTTAAAAGGTTTAATACCGAAAGAGATGAAAGCCAAGTTGGATGAAGCTCATGGCACATCTGCTTCTGCGTTTGCAACAATTTACAATTGGATAAATGAATTTAAACGTGGCCGTACATCCACAAATGTTGAAACTAGTTCCAGCAGAAGTGACTTAATCAGAAATGACTGACAAAATCCATAATATGGTTTTGAGATCGGCGAATCAAAGCTCGCGAAATAGGAGAGGCCATAAACACATCATAAAGTACATCAAAGGTGTTCTCAGTTTTGTACAGAAAATTAGATCTAGCAAAGCCTCGGCAAGATGGAAGCTACGTTACTCTCAATGGAGATAAATGCAAACGTTTATGATCAATTCATAAGCTAGTTTGGTACTTTTCTGTCGCAATCCTGACGAGTTGAGTTTCTGCATCTGTACATAACTGTGGATGAAATATGGATATCCTACTATACTCCAGAGAAAATAGTACAGTCGAAACAGTGTTTTTTAAATGGCGAACCAGCTCTTAAGAAGACAAAAATAGTGAAATCTGCAGAGAAGGTGAGGCCTCGATAGTTTTTTGGGATGCACGTTGAAACATCTACATTGATATCTTACAGAAAGGAAGAACGATAAGTGGATAGTATTCTGCATCTTTATTGCACCGGTTGAACGAAGAAATAAAAATAAATGACCTCATTTGGTAAAAAAAAATTATGTGATGTACTCCATTCACATGAGTTTCTCTACATCCTTGTAACAAATTCTTGTTAATAGGCTTACTCTTCTAAATACGTCATGCTATTCGATATATAATCATTTGCAGAAACGGTCTTATTATTTAATTCCTTATAAGTAGAAGGGAAATAGGGGAATACGCTAGGCTAAATCGACAGTCAAATGTTTTAAAAAATGGTTGCTATAGGATTGAAATCCCTTTCTTTGCGTGGCCAGTTGACAAGTTGTTATACGAGAAAAGTTTAAGCATTTTAAAACTGAAACCAAAAACAAAGAATATCTCGAAAATGATTGCTTCTACGAAAAAAATGTATATGACATAAATTGTGTGTTTCAATGTGCTCTATATATTTGGTGTAGAAAGTATTTGTCTATCTCTTACGGTTTAAAGTTATACAAGATTTTAAAAAATGCACCCAGAATAAAGAGGTCTTTAAAGGCTATTCCCAAAAAATTCAAGATGTGCATTTATTTGTCATGTAAATATCTGAAATATAAGATTTTAATCAAAATTAGTTGAGGTATTTTTTGAAAATCAAAATTTTCAAAAATGTTTCCATGTAAAGGGTAGTTGGGGATGAGAGGATTTTCTTGAAAGCTTTCCTGTCACATCCTTAGTAGATAGTGAACTTAAATATCAAGTTTGATATTTAATAGACGTTTCATTTTTGAGCTTTGCTGCTCAGACACACACACAGACAATTTTTCTAAAATTGTCTTTTGGGGGGGGGGTTCAGCGAGTCCCAAAATATACATTTCCCTTGAAATCTCGGCATCGAATTTTTGGGTGAAATACAATATTCTATTTACTATGTACATAACACGTGAGGAGATTCTCTTCCATCAAGACAATGCAAGCGTGCACACCTGCCCTCCGTGGTGTACTGGTTAACATGCCAACCTCATATACCCAAGGTCGCGGGTTCAAACCCGGCGGAGGACGATGATTTTTTCTGGTGTAAAAATCCTCTGCATGGCTTCCTTCGGAGGGAAAGTAAAGCCATTGGTCCCGTGTCGTAGATTTACGGCACGTAAAAGAACCTCAATCCTGATAGAGAGGTCTCTGAGCAAAATTAAGAGGTCTTTCACGCCCAGTATAGAATGAGACGCTGAGGACCACAAGCAGTTAAAGAGCGTCCATAAATAACACGTCATTTCCATTTTTTTCTCTCAAATACCACGTTTCTAACCAAGTCAGGTGGCTTAGGCATTTCATCTGGTACCTGCATTGGGGAGGTCGTGGGATTGATTGCTGCGGCCGACTTCTCTGACCCATAGGTTCTTTCGGCAGTTTTAACAGTCATTAAGCGAATGCTGGGGGCAGTGGCGACTCGTGGCCAAATTATCTGGTAGGGCACAATTTTAAGATTGACTAAAATTAAAACTAAATTGAATGTTATTTATGGACGCTCTTTAATTGCTACGGTTTTACGCGTCCCATTCTATTTTGGGCGCGAAAAATTGCTTAATATCGCTTAGAGGCTTCTTTATCAGGCTTGAGGGTTTTTTTACATGCCGTAAACCTACGACACGGTATCAACGACTTTACTTCCCTAATGAAGGAAGGTATTTTTACGCCTGAAAAAAAGCAGCTAGGTTTGAACCCGCAACCTTGAGAACCAGAGGCTAGCATGTTACCTCTAGATCACGGCAGACTAATATTAGTGGATACTAAAAGCTATCAGTAGAAATAAAATGCTAATTTGTGTATTAGCACTAACCTTTCTGTTTGTAAATGAAATCCATCTTTCGATCCTATGCTTGAAAAAATACTTCCATAACTCTTTGATTTAAGTCAGAAACTGAACGCGACGTGTTCCGAGAATTTTGAACACGAACCGTCAATTTCACTGTTTACATATGTCAACAACATTATCAGAGAGGTGATACTGCTGCAAATTAATGCATAGCTCGTCTTAACAGCTGCTGCACTTAGTTTAAATTTCCAGTCTTCAATACTACCTTACACAACTTTAATAGCTTATATATGTCAATTACAACGTTCACGATGTTTCTTTTCAGAAACGAAGTTCGCTTTTCTCTTAGAAAATTGTGGAAACTGCCCTTAAAATAAAGTAGATCACGATCGTGATATTAATGTTTTAAGCATTTTCTTTATAAGCAATTGTATACTTTACAAACCATAGCCTATCTTTCGTAGCAGTGTTTAGGATTTTCCCTCTTAAGGCGAGTTTTAACACTGCCGTTTCTTTGAACGCTAGCAACTGATAAATGGGCATATTATTCTGCAGTTAATTTCACCAAATTATTCTCCAGCGCATTCGGATTATGTTTCATTAACACGTGAAATACATTCAAGGCACTGTTTCGCCACTTCATCATTCTTGAGGTACATAGATATTTTAACTTGGCACCCATTTTCACAACACTAGCCACTAATCACCTCTCGCAAGTAAGGTACATTTTACTGTTTGTTCACGTCCATAATTTCAATAACTATTGATTATTTTGCCTTTTCCTGTTTTCAAGTAAAGTTTCAAATGTATCGCGAATCTATTTCCTAGTAAACTTAGGGTAATTACACAACACACTACTTGTACGCCTTGAGCTTTGGCGCGCGAGCGTAACTTGCCGTCTGCTTGGCAGGGAGGAGAGAATTCCAAGTACCAACATTGTAAATTTTTACACATAAACTTCTTTTTGTACATTTCGTTCGGGAGGTTTATAAATCAACCTTGTTTTCAAATAAGAAGACATTCACATTTTAGAAACGTTTCTTATTATTTACTCTTACACGTGAAGAGACATTTGGCTAAATATTTTTGTCAGGGATTTGACACAAACTTTAACTTTTGCTTATTGTCGGTTCTTATTTTCTCATTGCGCATGCGCAGCAAATGACCACAGAGGCTTTCGTGTTCTAGGAGAACCTTCCCCTCCCGGCTCCTTGAACCCCGCACCCACAAATTAACTACATCCGAAAGCATTGAATTCTTCTGCGCGTGCGCATAGGATGACCACAAAATCGCTTGTGTCCGAAAATGTGGCCGGTTACTATTTCCAACAGCCATCTTCACTACAACTGTCCACGGTGCATAGTAGGTTTAAATTCATACCTATTGCGTTATATATTATAACATTCTACCTAATAATACAATGGAGAAATTTTCTGAAATTGTTGTAGGGAGGGCACGTGCCCCTGTGGCCCCAAAGGCCGGCCGCCACTGCTGGGGGGTTTCCTCATTCCTCGAAACTTCCTATCTCTTCATTTCAGCTCTATTTCATCCAACCGATCTCTTTCAAGGTTATATGTGTTGCGAGGACTGCGTTGTTGGCGCCCTTCTGTGGTGGTGATTGTGAAACACAATTCTCGGCGGCATGGTAGCGTTAGAGTAGTCTGTAGAACGCAGAGGGTTTAGTCAGACCTGGGAGCGGACCTCCAGCGCTCCCCAAGTCGAGATGAACTACTTGGATCCTCCACAGTGGCTCTTTCCCGCGGTCCGGCATCGGCTGCCGTCATTAATACCGTTATATCATATCCTCTCGGGGTCCGACGCACATTAAGCTTATGGAGGCTGCAGTGTGGAACTCCCTTCGGAATCATACACATACACTACAAACACACACGCGCGCGCGCGCACACACACACACACACACACATACACACCACGTTTCTAGCGAGCAGCAGAGATGTTTTTTGTACCACTGTAGAAGGGTTTTTTGTACCACTGCTTCTTATAACCACACTTTATCCTCTGCATGGCTCACTTCTGCATGGTAGAGATGGACGATCATCCAAACTATACGGGGAGGTGAAGTAGCCAGCGTCACACATCCTTTAGCCGGAAAGTAGGCTCACGAAGACAGGACCGCTGTTTATCGCAACTCCTAATTTTCTTTACAATGCTAAGTAGACACCGGTCCAACACCCAGGACTTAAAATCCACACCCCATGGGTGGAACAAAACTCGGGAGCATTCCACTTCTAGGAATCAGAGCTCCACGCTCTAGCCACTGATTAGTCTTCTTATAACCTCTCTACTACGACGTGTGAGTAAAAAACTGACTAAACTGGTTGAGCAGATGAACTTAGGAAAGCCTCTCAGTACTGACAGTGAAGACGCTTTAGGGGATAGTGATCTGGAGCCAAGTGGCGTAACCGTCGATAGTAGATTCGGGATTGTCCCAGAATGCCTGGATAGAGCTAAAACGGAGTGGGAAATAATGTTCCATGAAATGTTTTTTCTGGATGTCTCATTTAAAATGAAGCCTCTCTCTCTCTCTCTCTCTCTCTCTCTCTCTCTCTCTCTCTCTCTCTCTCTCTCTCTCTCTCTCTCTCTCTCTCTCCCTGCTAGAAGGCACACATAATAAAATTACTTTAAATTATTTAAAGGCTTATTAAAATAGTAATGTAAAATAAAGTGAAATGTATTTAAATACTTATGAATAAACGGATTCAAGCGTAATTGTTTTAGTGAATTTTATGAATGCTTTATAGGTAGTAGAAATATTATTTTAATTATACCACAAAGCTCTTTAGAGTTTTAATTTTTAGATCGTTTTATTAATTAGATTTATATAGTTATTGGAATAATATATTTATATATAAAAGGAAATAAAATAGAGAGTAATAAGTATTTGGATACCATAATTTGTATTATTTTGTTATTAGTATGGTTGGAGATTAGTTGACTAAAAAACATTAAAATAATATGTATACATATAATATATAGATCTTAGTGTAAAATAAAGTATTATATGAATGAAATAAATAAGTTATAACGTAATTTAAAATAAAAACAATGAATTGCATAAAGTTAAGATTTTAAAAAATCTGATGTTTCATTCATAGACTTTCTCCTCATCTCTGTAACAAATTATTATTAAAAAACTTATTCTTATTATGTAAACCATGCTAATCGGGATAAACATTAGCAGAAATTGTCCGTATTACTTGGTGCCCTGTAAGTAGAAGAGAAAAAATCCAATGTGTTCTATTCACATGCTGTCCTATAGCTGCTCGGCAAACAAGCCTTTTGTTCAAAGTATTAATCTGTGATCTACATCATGCTAAGCAAGTTAAACATAAGCAAAATTCTTCTTCTTTGGCTTCCTTGTAAGTAGAAGAAAAATAAGAAAATACACAGGCTAAAGCGATAGTCAAATTCTTTAAAAGCCGGTCGTATGTGAAAAGATTGAAATTCCAATCTCTTTGCTTGTCAGGAGTAAACAAACGAGAAACGAGAAAAATAATGTTTTCCCTTTGGAGAAAAGTTTCACTAGTTTAAAATTGAAACCAATAATCCGAAATATCTCAAAAACGGTTAACTCTACAAAAAGAATAATATGATAAATTGTGTATTAATGAGTGTAATATGTTTTTGTACGTTTCTTACGGTTTGCTGGTTATATAAAAGCCAACGGAATGAAGAGGTCCTTAGAGGCTATTCGCAGACAATTCAAGATATACATTCGTTTGTCATAAATATATCTTAAAGATAAGGTATTTAATAAAAATCGTTAGAGCTATTTTTGAGAAAATCAACATTTTCAAAAAATGTTCCATGTAAAGGGTAGTTGGAGGTGGGTTATTTTCCTGAAAATCTCGTGTCGTATCCTTGGAAGATACTGAACTTAAATATCAAGTTTGGTATTTAAAGGGCGTTTTGTTTTTGAGCTATGCTGCCCACAGACACATGCGCATGCGCGCGCGCGCGCACACACACACACACACACACACACACAAACGGACATTTTTCTAAAAATTCTTTTTACTTTCTCTACACGTACTATGTACATCATGTATAGAGAAGGTATTGCCCAAAAATTCGATACAGAGATGTCGCCTGAAATACATGTTTTGAGACCCCCTGAATAAATAAAAAAACATTTTTAGAAAAATGTACTGTGTATGTAAGTTATTTTCCACATACAAAATATAGATCCCTTAAAACACTCAATTTATGTCAATTACTTTTTTTTTTTATTGAGTTCACCGTTTTCGAGATATTCCGAAATATTGGTTCCAATTTTAGCCACTTAAATTTTTCTCAAACGGGAAGTTATCTTTCTTCTCGTTTCTCGTTTGTTTACTCCTGAGAAGCAAAGAGATAGGAATTTCAGTTGTTTCACAAAGCGACTGGCTTTTAAAGGTCGACACATCGCTTTAGCCTGTCCATTTTCTTATTTCCCTTCTTCTCACAAGGAAGCTAGTAATAAGATTAATTCTGCTTATGTTTATCTTGATTAGCACGATGTAGATAACAGATTAACGTTTTGAATAAAAGGTTTGTTTACCGAACAGCTAGAGGACACAGAAGACTTGCTCCTGCTATTGATATTGGATCATTATGACCTCCTATGAGAATTATTCCTTTTAATGCCTTAAATATAATCAACCCATTAATATAATTATAATTTTAATTGCATATCTATTTTTAACTTTAATTGAATGGAACACATTAGACAGTTTCCCTTCTACATACAAGGAAGCAAGTAATAAGATCAATTTCTGTTAATGTTTATCTCAATTAGCATGATGCAGATAGAATAATAAACTTTATTAACAATAATTCGTTACAGAGATGCTGAGAAAGTCATGTGACTGGAACACATCACATTTGTTTTTTTGTTGTTTTTTTGGGGGGAGGGGATTCCGGGGGACTCAAAACATGCGTTCCCGGTGAAGTCTCGGTATCGAATGTTTGGGTGCAATACAATACGTTCTCAATACACTATGTACATAGTAGGTGTAGAGAATGTAATAAAAAAAATCTGATGTGCTCCATTCACATGACTTTCCCTACATCTCTGCAACAAATTATTCTACTTACTTCATCTAATCAAGAAAAGATTAGCAGAAATAGTCTTATTACTTATTTCCTTGTTAGAAGAAAAAAAATCTGATGTGTACCATTCACATGACTTTCTCTATATCTCTGCAACAAATTTTTCTTAAAAAACTTATTCTTCTATTTACTTCATGCTAATCAGAAAAAATTAGCAGAAATAGTTTTACTACTTGCTTCCTTGTAAGTAGAAGAGAGATAAGGGACTACCATAGGTTAAAGTGATAGTCAAAAGCTGGTTGCTATGTCAATGAAGTTCCTTTGTTTATGTGGATAGGAGTTGACAAGTTCCTGAATGAGAAAGGTATAAGTTTTTCATAGCAGAACCCAAAAATAAGGAATGTCTCAAAAACGACGATCTCCACGAAAAAAATGTATATAACATAAATTGTGTGTTTTAGCGTCTCTACATTTTTTGTGTAGTAAGTTTTTATCCATCTCTTACGGTTTAGCAGTTATTCAAAATTCAATAAAATTCATCCAGAATAAACTACTCTTCAGAGGCTATTCCCAGAGAATTCAAGATATACATTTTGTTTTTCAGGTAAATATCTTCAATATACGATATTTTAATCAAAATCGTTAGAGCTTTTTTGAGAAAATCAAAATTTTCGAAAAAAGCTCCATGTAAAGGGTAGTTGGGGGTGGGGGGATTTTCTCAAAATCTTCGTGTCGCATCCCTGGAAGATACTAAACTTAAATATCAAGTTTGGTATTTTACCGACTTTTCGTTTTTGAGCTATTGTGTTCACAGACACACGGACACACGGAGGGACCTTCTTGAGAAAATGCTTTTTTTGGATATTGGGGACCCTAAAACCTATATTTCCGGTGAAATCTCGGTATCGAATTTTAGGTGGAGTGCAATACCTTCTCTATACACTATGTACATAGTGCTTATAGAGAAAGTAATAAGGAAGTACCATAGATTAAGGTGATCGTCAAAAGCTGGTTGCCATGTGACTGAAGTTCCTTTGTTTGAATGGACAGCAGTTGACAAATTCCTGTATGAGAAAAGTATGCCTTTCAAAGCTGAAACCAAAAAAAAAAAAAAAAAAACAGGAATAACTCAAAAACGATCAGCTCCACGAAAAAAAAATTATATAACATAAATTGTGGTTTTAACGTACTCAACATTTTTACTTTCTCTATACGCACTATGTACATAGTGTATAGAGAAGGTATTGCACTGCACCAAAAAATTCGATACCGAGATTTCACCGGAAATATATGTTTTAGGATCCGCAATATCCAAAAAAAGAGTTTTCTCAAAAGGGTCCGTGTCCGTCCATGTGTCAGTGTGTCCGTGTGTCTGTGAACACGATAACTCAAAAACGAAAAGTCGGTAAAATACCAAACTTGATATTTAAGTTTAGTATCTTCCAGGGATGCGACACGAAGATTTTGAGAAAATCCCCCCACCCCCAACTACCCTTTACATGGAGCTTTTTTCGAAAATTTTGATTTTCTCAAAAAAGCTCTAACGATTTTGATTAAAATATCGTATATTGAAGATATTTACCTGAAAAACAAAATGTATATCTTGAATTCTCTGGGAATAGCCTCTGAAGAGTAGTTTATTTTGGATGAATTTTACTGAATTTTGAATAACTGCTAAACCGTAAGAGATGGATAAAAACTTACTACACAAAAAATGTAGAGACGCTAAAACACACAATTTATGTTATATACATTTTTTTCGTGGAGATCGTCGTTTTTGAGACATTCCTTATTTTTGGGTTCTGCTATGAAAAACTTATACCTTTCTCATTCAGGAACTTGTCAACTCCTATCCACATAAACAAAGGAACTTCATTGACATAGCAACCAGCTTTTGACTATCACTTTAACCTATGGTAGTCCCTTATCTCTCTTCTACTTACAAGGAAGCAAGTAGTAAAACTATTTCTGCTAATTTTTTCTGATTAGCATAAAGTAAATAGAAGTATAAGCTTTTTAAGAATAATTTGTTGCAGGGATATAGAGAAAGTCATGTGAATGGTACACATCAGATTTTTTGTTTTAAGTATTCGTCCATCTCTTACGGTTTAGCCGTTATGCAAAATTCCGTAAAATTCATCCAGAACAAAGTAGTCTTCAGAGGCTATTCCCATAAAATTCAAGATATACATTTTATTTTTAAGAAAATCAAAATGTTCGAAATTTCTTCCATGTAAAGGGTAGTTTGGAGTGGGGGGATTTTGTTTTTAAAATCTTCGTGTCTTGGACGATACCAAACTTAAATACCAAGTTTGGTATTTTACGGTCCTTTCGTTTTTGAGCTATGCTGCCCACAGACACACACGCACTCACACACACTCACAGACAGATATACAGGGACATTTTTCTAAAAATGCTTTTGTTTTGGATTCACGGGATCTCAAAACAAATATTTCCGGTGAAAGCTCGGTATCCAAGTTTGGGTGCAATACAATACTTTCTCTGCGCAATATGTACATAATACGTGTAGAGAAAGTAAAAATCGGATATTAAACAGTAATAATTAATTAAAATAAACATTTATGCTAATTAAGGATCAAAATTATTGATGAATATTTATGAAACCTTAAAAATAGGACAAGAGAAAATGTTAAAGTTCAAATGTTTAGTTTTATGTAGTTTAATTAATATAAGTAAAGTCATTAAGTTTGAAGATAGAGGAATAAAGATTTGCACGCATTCCCCGGTTTTAGAAATTGAGCACCTTATATGATATTAAAGATATGTATTTATGTATTTATTTAATTTTATTTGTGGTCGTCTGAAAGACTAAAGCTGAGAACTAACTTTACTAATTGACCTCATGCTGCAATCTGTTCTGTGTTAATTGCCACAAGTAATTTTCGGGATTCTCCTGAATTTTCTTTAATCGTGACGTCAAATATTATCTAGTCGTTATCAAACTCCGTGCAAATTCCTCACTTTGAAATGTTTAATTTAACATCACTCTGCACCTTGCAATTTTTTATCATTAGACCATAATCATCAAAATAAAAACAGAACACCTCTGTATGGCTACTGTTGCACTAGGCTTCCTGTAAACCTCATTCCTGAGGTAATTTTATGTTTTTAAACAAAAATCATGCATACAAACTCACAAGCATTTTCAAAATGCTAATTCTATTATATTATTCCAGTTCTCATGTGGACTCCATTTGTAAATGTTTTAATAGCCTCGTGAACATAACATCGGTGAAACAATTTATGGGGAGAATAAACTTCAGTAATAAAAACATCAAGTTAATTGCTTGTTGTTGCAAAAAGCTGGATATTATTCTCATACGTTAGCGAGAATTGATGACAGCGATTATCATTAATTATTTTGTGTGTTCGAGTGAATGACATGGTGGCATAGGTACAGCTTTAAAGGGGAAAACGCTTCTCTTGCGTGTACGTATCTGAGAAATGCATCAAGTCTTCTTCCATAATGGAATGAAACCTGAAATAAGCAAGCGCAATTCATATACGAATATGACATTTTGCAAAGCTGCACCTTCTGGCGTTAAAATATGTATAGACAATAAGAAAGAATCAAATCGTTCTGTTTATGATTAATTGGCATTTGCCATTATACTCCATTATTATAATTGTCATGTGGCTTGATGAAAACCTCACTAAAGTGTATAAAACAAGCTATTGTAAAAGAATTATTGTTCATTTTCGATTAAATGTTTGTCTGAATTACTTTTAGTCTCAATTAGAAAATAAAAATGCTGCGTTTGTTTTATCACTGGAGTTCTGGCAGTTACACAGAATGGAAGGTTGCCCATAGTTAAGAATAAAATATTGTTGTATGCTTGTGTTTTTATTTGTTTAAATCTTTCTGAATATGTGTTTGAGAAATCTCCTCTGCAAGAAGATTTCGGACAAAACTATTCGTAAGTTACGACTCTTAGCAGGCCAGCTGTTTATACTCTCATGAATAAAGGCAAGCATCCAACAAAAGTGAGTCCGATATTGCCGTGTATTGACTGGAAAAGCTGGACTATGTGAAGACGCAGCGATTATTTACGCATCAAGGCCATGTATTCCAACGCCTATTGTAATTCATATTAGTGATGATGATTATACGATTTTTTGTGTGAGTTTGTTACATCACTCGCGAATTTCAGATTGTTTTGCAGTTTCTATAGAAAATGCTCTCAATCAGCCCAAGACCCCTGCATATCAGAGGTATATTAAATCAGGACCAGGCCGATGGTTTTGACATCCCCATGTCAATAAGTTAATTGGCATGTAAAAAAACTTTAGCGGGACAAAACTCCGGTACACCGGCGGTGCTGTTATAATCCTGACAATTGACAACCTTGTAACATGCAACACAACATACATATATATCTAAATGTGTAACGATATAAACACAGTTATAAATCTTTAAACTTCGGTATAATTTCTAGGATTGAAAGGTAATTTTATTGGTATGTTCTCTGTATCTAATAAATAAAAGCGAAGTGCCTTATTGGGTCACTGGTGGTAATCAAATACTGGGCGAATGGCTGGGATACAGGCAGTTCAGAAATTAGTAGATAATGCGTAACATAACTAATAACTAAAACGTTTTCAGTAACACGCCTTTAAATTAACTTCTATAAAACATCATTCCTGCATTCATTAACTCCTTCATTTCTATATTCTTTGCACTTTCCTTTACTGTATGGTATCTCCAATGGTTGTTAATGTTTCTTTTCATACTTTATTTAACGTCGAGGCTTTTCAAGTACAGCATTACACTTCCCACTAAAGGTTTGCAGATATTTTCATTGTGGCCAAAATAACTCCACAAAAATAAATTTGGCATTTCCGTTTACTAATTTGTAATTTGTATGCTCTGTTTTGCTATAATACTGAACCTAGATATTTAAAATGTTATTATTTGGGAGCATTTTATATCCATGAGAGATTTTAATAAATAGGTATGAATGTCTCTTTTATTGCAGTAAAAATAATCTTAAGCGGTTGAATTAGTAAATAAACGTGTGACATTAAAGAGGTGCTAGAAAGCTGAAATTATCAGACACTATTGTATATGTGTTTACCAAAAGTTGTTTCTGTATTATATGAATATACGTATTTTGTTGACATTTATCATATAAATGAAATTGCATCCAAATAAATTATTATTGATGTTATTTTATATTCTTACAAATTAGTTTCCAATACTATAAAATAATTCCTATTAAAGTTTCAGATGTTTAAATTACTGTTTACTAAAATCATTATTATTACATAAATGTTTTTATGCATTTAACCCTTTCGGATCACCACTAATTAGAGATGAAACAGTTTTTTTATATAACCACTTTCCGAACTGGTTGTATGTTAAAAACTGATAACACTCTGTTTGCTGATTTTAGCTCGATTGACTAAAGTAATGAAGGGCATTGACAAATATTTCGATGTTGAGATTACTTAGTTGCAGCGTACCACCAACAAAGGTTGTGCCAACTAAATTAGTAGATGAGTGACGTTAGTGGATGTTTGACAGGACGTAGGTAGCAATCTGGCGAAACAATTTCAATAATTAAACTAAAAGAAAAAATATTCATTGATTATTTGTTTTTCATTTAATACTAATTTAAATATTGTTGATGCCCATAACACTAATGAAATCTGCTAAGAAATGTCCAAATAGAAACGTATCATGCGGCTAAATATTAGTTCTTGATTATCTATTTAGAAGTATATTGTGGATATGTAAATGCCTTATAATGTGTTTAATAATATGCCTTATAATATGTTTTTGTCACTGTAAAAACAAAAACAACAAATATTATTGTTTCAGGTCTTACGTCGAAAATGAGTTTCACTGCGTAGCCAGCGAATTGAACGCTCTGCTGCAGAAATGCGAGAGGGAAATAGTTGACAAAGGCGCTTCAGAACAAGCGAGTTCAAAGCAAGATCCGCCAGCAATAAGTAGCTTGCAACCTCGAGTCCCTCTGAGTATCCAAAGGAAGCTTAAAGAACAGATGAAACAAACAACGGGAGAGCCTCCTGGACAACACGGCAACCAGCCTAACGTTTTAACGACTGCTGAGTCAAGAGGCACTCAGACCAGACAACCCCTCAATTTCAATGACCATCCTTTTTCTAAAATGTGCTATGAAACGAACACCCAAGAACAGTGGTTTGAGAGCCAGCAGAATTCATCCTTAAAGTGTGAAAATTCTAGGGTATATGATGATGAACGTAACTCAGTTGCGACGGAGGGCACATCCGAAGAGGAATATCACTATTCCCCGCATGACATAGTTGGAAGCCCAGTTCAACAAAAGGAGAAGCCCTCACCCAGTAATTCTCCTAAAGACCGAAAAGAAGAGAGAGAAAATGTCACGGAACACATCGGTAAACTCGAGAGAGGAATTCTAGAAAAACATCTATACGATCCAAAACCCTATTATGAGCAAGAACTTCAATTCAGGAGAGGTTCTCAAGGCGACGGTCCAATAAGCAGCAATACAAGTAATGCGGAGACAGTCATCCACAGATCACCATCTCCTAAACCTAGGAAGAGTCGATGTGAGTCACTTAAAAAACCACCCGTGTTACCATATTGCTTGGAGCCACAAAATGTATTTTTCGCCACTTGCAACAGACGCAGCACGGGCATGGAGTACCCGCATCAGAATCTGAAGGACACTCCGAGGAGCTCGCGTGAACAGCATAACAAATGGATAGACGACAACGAGTTTTGCCAACACCAACAGGGACAGACTGCGAACGAAACATTGACTGTAGTGAGCGTTCCCCTGCAAACCATGTCTGAAGATAATAGTAGCATCACGGGTTCCCCTAAGGTATGTTCCAATGTCTTGCTCATGTTTCTCACTTAACATTGACTGTAGTGAGCGTTCCCCTGCAAACCATGTCTGAAGATAATAGTAGCATCACGGGTTCCCCTAAGGTATGTTCCAATGTCTTGCTCATGTTTCTCACTTAACATTGACTGTAGTGAGCGTTCCCCTACAAACTATGTCTGAAGATAATAGTAGCATCTCGGGTTCCCATAAGGTATGTTCCAATGTCTTGCTCATGTTTCTCACTTAACATTGACTGTAGTGAGCGTTCCCCTACAAACCATGTCTGAAGATAATAGTAGTATCTCGGGTTCTCCTAAGGTATGTCCCAATGTCTTGCTCATGTATCTCACTTAACATGCCGGCAGACTACAAAACATTCTTCTCCCTTGATGTTGAATTCCCTGGATTATTGCCCTTTCCTCAACGAACCTTCCCTTTCCTAAACTTCGAAAAGGGGAGCTATACTGATAAAAGTTTAGTGCAATGTCTGCTAATCGTAATGGGCTAAATGAAGTACTCGGATTTATTGTTCCTTGGCGGTTACAAACGATTATTACAAAAGATGGATCTTTCATCTACATCAGATTATCCAGATAAACATTAGCAGAAATGATCTTAGTAGTGTTACTGTAAGTAGAGGGGAAATAAGGGAATACATACGCCAAAGCGAGAGTCAACTCTATTAAAAACTGGTCGTTATAATTGATATTCAAATATAAATATTTTAAAACTGAGACCAATAAGAAGAAATATATCGAAAATAGCTACTACCTCTAAACAACAATGTACTTTATACTGAGTGTGTCGCCCTCCGTGGTGTATGGTTACCAAGATCGCGTGTTCAAACCCGGCAGAGGACGATGGATTTTTTGGGATGGCATCCTTTGGAAGGGAAGCAAAGTCGTTAGTCCTGTGTCGTAGATTTACGGCACGTAAAAGAACCTCAAGTCTGATAAAGAGATCTCTGAGCAAAATTAAGCTGTCTTTTACGCCCAGCATAGAATGGGAAGCTGAGAACCAAAGAAGTTAAAGAGCGTCCAAAATAAAACTCCATTTCCATTACACTGAGTGTTTTAACGAGATCTACACTTATTGTGTAGTCAGTATTTGTTTATCTCTTATGTAGTTATCTATACAAAAGCCTTCCAGATTGAAGAAGTCTTCAGAGGCTATTCCCAGAAAATTTAAGATATACAATTCATTTGCAATAAAAATATCTTAACCACATGATATTTTAATCAAAATCATTATAGCCATTTTTGAGAAAACCAAATTTTCGAACAATGTCCAGTTTAAAGATATTTTGGGGGTGACGATTTTCTTTTATCTTTCTGTCGCATCCTTGTAAAATGCTAAACTTAAATATCAAGTTTGGCATTTAACCGACCTTTCATTTTTTAACTATGCTGTTTACATACATAGACACACACTGACCATTTTCTAATGCTTTTTTTATTCATGGGTTTCATTACATATATCTCCGGTGAACATTCGGTATCGAATTTTAGGTTGGAATACAATGTCTTCTCTACCTCTATGAGTATTGTGCATACTAGGTCGAGAAAATGAATATGTTTAGTATACAGAATATCATATAAATTGAATTTCAATTTCTGTATTTCCCCCTAATAAGCAAAAAGGTAATAAGCCTGCGCATATTACAAATATGAAAGCTTCTGAAGCAATAAAATTACATGTTATTGCTGTAATTAGTTCATAAAATATAAAAAACGGTTGTACAACTTACACCAAGGGCAGAAAAGTGAGGCTTGAGCAATTCGTTAAATTGTCGTAACATTTATAATATGCTGCAAAATAACACATTTCAGGAAGCTCACAATTATTTTTCTGCTTTACGGCAGTTTTTATTTTATGCCCATGTTTCGTATGTGGCTATTTTCAAATTCTCATTCTTCCTGTCTCCGCTTTGATATGGTTGAACTTATTCTTGCATACCAAATTCGTCTGTGCCCTTCTAAGTTTCTTCCTACTAAGTCCCTCTCAAATGACAATGTGTTTGGACTATTTTATTTCCGTCATTTGTTGCAGCTTGTGGCGATGTTTAGTTAAGCTGGGTATAGTAATTTTACAAAATTCCCCCTTCTATGTAATTAGTTGCTCAGTAATTATTTGGAATCATTTGAAAAATATACCATCAGTGAATCGAGGATTAAGAAGCAACATTAGAAGTACGAACCGCTTTTCAAAATGTAAGTGTATTGACAACAGTTAATATATACATAATTAAAGTAGAGAATGAATAATTCAAGTGGCTCAACGCAAGGAGCGCGAATCACAAGAGAGGTAAAATGAAAGTCGCCCTCGCCAATTCTCCACTTGAAAAGGTCCTATTCAGTTCTGCAACTCTTTTAAGGGTCGAAGGGTGCAGATGGGTATGCTCTTGTATGAATAACGACTTTCAATTCGTGATGCAACTTAGTATAAAATTCATTAATTAAAAGTGATTGCCACAAATACAAAAGAAAACAACTACTCTACACTTTTACAATTTTAACTGGGTTCAAATTGTTGACATTTAGTAAAATTAGCATTACTTGTACATTTAAAGGCTTTCCTCATTTTACATCTCCCTATGATCTATTTAACTTTTTATACGGAGTTATTTTTACACAAGTTATTTTTACATCTGGCTTACCTGCACTTTTATGACTGATATTTTAAACGTTGAATGACGATTTAATTAATTTATGATGAGTTGATAAGCCATAACATAGGGAAAAATGATTTTTATAAACAAATGAATCATTCCTTTCTGAACATTTCTGTACATAATGAATCATTTTATTCCAAACTATAAGCATCTTATAAATTGTTTTGAAAGTTTTTTGACAGTTGTCATTTTGGTTATCATATAATTGTCTATATCTGGGATCTATTTGTCATAGCTAGAATACTTCATTAATTGAAATAAATAAGAGTTAAGCCTTTCATTGTATTGTCATTTTATGTCATAATTACAGGAATTATTTAATTTATTCATAATTATTTTATTAATTTCAATTTTTATTATTAAATTATTTAATTATAATTATATTACTATTTAATTGTAATTATTTTTTATGATTGTTATATTAATCTTACAAAACATATTACTATACTCAACTTTTTAACATTTGTACATTATAAACTTAACAGTGAGTTTTTAATTAATAACTTGCAATAAATGAGTTATCAAATTATGTTTATTAATTATAGTGAAATGAAATACATTAAAATTTAGCAAAGTAAACACGCACACAAAGAAAACCTTCTCTTGTTAGTGTAGGCATATCAAATTATTCTACATAAATATGTAATTTAATTTCATTAACTTCTGTAATCTTTAACATTGAACTTTGGAAAAATCTGTTTAAATCATATTCCTTGGAAACATATTTAAACACTTTCCCCTTTTCTCAGAAAGTATTAGAGATACTAAACTCACTTTTTAACAATTTGTGCATTATAAACTTAACAGTAAGTTTTTAAACCACTTGTTATAAATGAGTTATCAAATGTTTATTAATTATAGTGAAATGAAATACATTAAAATTTAGCAAAGTAAACACACACACAAACAAAACCTTCTTGCTCGTGTAGGCATATCAAATTAGTCCTCATAAATATGTAATTTACACTTATTAGGTTATGTCATCTTTAACATTTAACTTTGGAAAAATCTGTTTAAATCACATTCCTTGCAACATATATTTAAGCAGTTGCCGCTTTTCTCGAAAACTATTAGAGATATGTCCATAAAATTTACAGGAAATAACCCTTAAGGGACGTTGACCTGCAATCATGAAGTTTGCTTTTGTAAATTCGATGTAATTACAAATGTTCTGAATTTTTAAACAAAAACTTAGAGAATATAAATTCAAATCTCATTGTAGATCAATAGTCTTTAAAAAAAATAACTTAACAAATAGTGTAACTTCGATTACATTCCGTTTAGTAGTTACAGAGAAAAAGGGTCTCACACATTTTAGGTTTTCTCCGATAGGACCTATCCTGTCACTTTTTTTTTTAATAATAATAATTTATTGATCGATCAGCGCATATGCGCTCTATAAATAATTGATTTTTGGCATTATTTACATGCATGGTACTGAATAACATTGAAATGAGGTAAGCCCCATTGTGCCCCTCATAAGTAGGGGCATTTTTGTTTTTATTTTACAGAAAATGTGGTTGCAAGAGCTGGTCTAGTGGTAGGCGACTCTTGATGCCAGAGAATAGTGCCAAGAGAATAGGGAATGACTCCTGAGACGTATGTTAACTTGCTGTAGAACTGTTCGGCTTGTAAAGAAATTGGTTGTTGATTGATACTGATTCCAGTTTCTCTATGTAGTTGAATATTTCTCACAACTCAAGGTGCGTTCGTTGAGATTCGCAATATTTTGTTTTGAAATGTCTGGATACGATTGATTTTGGAAGAACTGGTTCCTTCCCAACTGGAAGGCGTATAGTAGGAGTGGTCTTAAAAGAGTCGTGTAACGTGGTGTGCAGTTTTTTAGTTTGAGTGAAGAGCTTTTGTTGAGAAGAAGGTAGAGGTATGCAAGTCTTGCTCGGGCTAGTTTGAGTTTATTACTTATGTGTGGTTTCCATGTGAGTCATTGATCTAGGAGTACACCGAGATATTTCATTGTTTCTGTCTCAGTTTTCCAGGGTATATGTTTCGCCGGGAGCGTTACTGGTGGTGGATAGTTCTGTCAGCATAGTGTAAAGATGATTGCTTTACATTTTTGCTGGTTGAGCGAAATATGACAGTTGTCAAGCCAGGACATATTTAAGTTTAAGGTCTCTTGAGGGTAATTTTTGACGGTGTATATATTGCGATGTGTTGAGAAGATTGTAGTATCGTCCGCATACATAGCGATTTTAGGTGTACAGGTTGAACAGAATTGGTTCCAGAATAGATCCTTGAGGAACTCCTGCTGTTATAGGTTTGTAGAAGAGTGGCAACGACATGCGGACTGAGAATGTACGTTGTGACAGAAAGGAGGAAATTATTCTAGAGAGGTAGTCTGGGATGCCGTTGGTGAATAGTTTGTATAGAAGATCCTGATGCCAAACCATGTCGAATGCCTGGGTGAAGTCAAGGAAAACTGCAGCTGTGTGTTCTTTTCTTTCAAAGCCTTGCGCCACTTGCTCTGTAATCCGGAGAATTTGGTGGGTGGTTGATTGCGATGAACACCGAATTGAAAGGGAGGTAATACTGATGCTTCATTGAGAAATTATGCAAAACGCTTCAATATAATTTTTTCATAGACTTTGAACAGAGTTGGTAGTAGGCTTATAGGACGATCATTGTTTGGATTTGAGGGGGTTTTTCCAGGCTTATGAATAACAATAATTGTAACGTGTTTCCAGATTCTGGGAAAGTAGCCCATACGTATAAAACTATTGAAGAGTTTTGCTAGAATAGCTACTGCTTTGAGAGTCAGATGTTTGAATACAAAGTTTGGAATTAGGTCATGATCAGGCGATTTTCTTGCTGGTAATTGCTGGATTGTGATCAAGATTTCTTTTGGTGAGGTAAAGCCAATAGGAGTAGAACAGTGGTAAAAGAATGAGGAAAACGTTCAATGTCATGGTTGAATTCTGCATTAATCACTGGATTTGGGCTGAAGATACTTTGCAGAGTATTTGTGAATAGCTCCGTTTTCTTAAATTCGCCTATGTAGTGTTTTTCATCTTGTATTAAGGGTGGAATAAGCGTCGGTTATTTTAATACTCTTTTGGTGTCTTTCCACAAGGATAAATTTTCTGGTGAAATGCTAGACGGTACGTCAAATACCGGTATTCATCCATTTTTTTTTCTTTTGTGAGAGTTGGTTCAAACAATGACGTTACAGGTTTCTCTGTACTTCTGCCAAAGTCGCCGCATTTTGTGTTTTTGTTTCAAGAGACACCTGATGTTAGAGGGAAAAGTTTCATGATAAGGCTTTCCTTGTTTTCGGCGGAGGACGATGGCTTTTTTCGGGTGTAAAAATCCTTAGCATGGCTTCCTTCGGAAGGGAAGTAAAGCCGTTCGTCCCGTGTCGTAGATTTACGGTACGCAAAAGAACCTCAAGCCTGAGCAAAATTAAGTGGTCTTTCACGCCCAATTTAGAATGGGACGCTGAGAACCATAGCAGTCAAATGGCGTCCATAAATAACACGCCATTTTGTTGCTGAGGTCTCGCTGGAGATGTGGATTTGTCTATAGCTGAAGTTATGGCTTTTGTGAACACAAGAATTGCTGCTTCTGCATCACTGGGAGTTTTCAGATCGCACACAGCTTTTAGCTCGTTAACAATTACATGTTGGAGGGTTTCCCAGTTTATGAAAGCTTTGTTGAGTCTGCTGGTGGACTGTGGATGTAGAATCAGATTGTTGTTAAAAGATATCAAGACTGGGGAGTCGTCGGAGCCCATTTCAGGTAGAACAGCTATGGTGGGAATACCTAATACATTTTTGTAAAGTGCTATGTATAGTATGTCAGGTGCTATATTTTACCTATATATAGCCGAGTGGGGCTAAAATGTTGACTGCATTGCGTTCACCTGCTGTTAATAATCGTTTATCGTTTCGAGTTGTCACACGGCATCCCCACGTTTCATGCTTACTATGTATGTCTCCCACGAGAAGGGTTGGCACTGTATCAGAAAATAAAGTAATTGAGACAGAGTCCTGGTGGCTTGTATGCTGAAATTATTGTCGTTTTAGAGGATTTTTACATTGATATTCGTTGGGATAGCAAGACCGAGTAGTAGTGTATGTCCTTTCGAATGAAGATGGCCACTCCTAACGAGGCGACGAGAGCGTTGCGATCGAACCTATACGCTGCATATCCAGGTACTGAAAACTTTTCCTGCGTACTAGGTGAGTCTCAGTGACGCAAGCTACGTTGTATGTTGAGATGGATTCCAGAAAGAATTCCGTTTGGCTTTGATCCCGTTTGCGCTCCAATTTAGTATAGTTGAAAGAATGTATATGTTTGATTTTTAGTGGCCATTAGCAAACAAACTTTCAAAAAGCTGTAATAAAAAGGAATTGATTTTTGGTAGATATGGTGTTAGAAAATTAATAGCTAACTGATTAAGGTTTCCAGTGTCATCGGAGGAGGAAGAAGAAGCAGAAGATGAATTTTGTGTAAATGGTTATTGAGTGGAACGTCGGTAACTTTTATCTTCTGGAGGAACAGAGCGTGGCCACTGAGGAGTTTCAGGAGCAGAAGAGGGAGAGTTGGTGTTAGCTTTGGAAAACGTTCTAGTTTAAATTTGGTGGTGCAGGTGCTATTACGGGCTCGGGTACAATTGCACTGGGTTTATTTTTTAATTCCAAGTAATAACGCCAACCTCTAAAATATGCATGAGGAGCTTATCCGCAGTTCACGCAGGAGGGCTGAGTACCTTTGTCTTTTTGGCATTCAGAGAAATGATGGTTAGAGAGACACTTCAAACATCGAGGTGTTAGTCGACAGAAGTTTTAGTATGCCCGTAGCGCTGGCATGGTGCACATTGTGGGACGCTTGTGAGTTTCTTACGGTATTCAACTTTTATTAAAGTACGCTAAGTGTTTTGACTTCAAATATCTTCATTCCTTGTCCATTGTTTTCTAATTCAACAGCACACAGGAGCAAAGTTTGACGATCTTTGTAAAACAGTCTTGTAGCTTCTATCACTGGTAACTTAAGAGCGATTAAGTCTGTAGCTATGTCATCGTTTGTAAGCAACATTTCTCAAGATAACTTCAAAGTGTAAAAGGGATCTTTGACTCTTCCAGGAATTTTGTAAGGGCTCGGAAGACGTAAACTGAAGTTGTATTTATCCTTAGGACTTTATTTTGTGTTGAGTAGTCACATTTTACAATAGAATCTATGTCGCGGATAATCTGCTGATAGTTGTTGACTTCAGGGAGAAAAATAGATGGGATCTTGGTTTTAGAGGCTGTAGTGAAATTTACTTTAGCGACTATGTCGTTAGCTTCCTCCATAGTTTCCAAAAGGAAAATGTATTGTGTATGGAGGTTAAGTCCACAATGTATTTAGAGTTTACAGCTAAGACGAAGCTATATGCTTTTGTTGGGAGTGAAAAACCTATCACTTGACATGGATGCATTGCCTTCATTGAGATCTTCAGCCGGGCGTTTATGAACTAACTTGGGTGGTAGTAAGATTGAACGAGATGTAGAAAGAATGTTCACAGGAGTAATAGAATGTGCATCTGAGAATTGATTAGATTGCACGATGTTGTCAACCAGACAAAGGCAGTTTGCTTTGCAGACAACTGACAACCTGCTTCTCTAACAAAAGACACTATTTTGTAGAGAGCTAACCAAATGAGATTAAATATATAATAAATAATGCGTTATATGGTACGCACGGAGTTAGGACACTTATACTGCAAGTTAAAGGTTTGCTGATAACTTCTATAAGCGAAATTACTTGCAGGCTTAGCTGGTTGTGAAATGCTGCACTTTTTAATAACACAGAAATAACACTATTAAAAGCTCTGCTCACTGCCTCCTGTATCATTTGCCACCCTGTCACCTTAACTAACAATCACCGTATTATTTATGAAATTGTTCTAAGATGTTCCAGAAGATGTTTACTATAAATCCTTATTTTGGCATCTGAAACTACGCTTTAACACGTGAAAACAAATACAACATATAAAAAACACAAATGTGTATGAAACACTGTCAAATGTTGTATTTCAGAGCACCGCAATCTCCCACGAAACTGATGAAGACCTCAGAGCATCTAACACTTGAAAAAAATTATGTGATGTGTTCCATTCACAAGACTTTCTCTACATATCCTGTTACAAACTATTCTCACAAAAGCTTATTCTTCTACATCATGCTAATCAAGATAAACATGAGCTGATATATACTTATAAACAGAAACAAATGAGGTTATATACTAGATTAAAGCTACAGTCTAATATTTTAAAAGATATCACTATGCTATTGAAATCCATTCTCTTTGCATGGTCAGCAGTAAAACAAAAGAAAGAAGCAATGGCAAATTCCGGTTTGAGAAAATATAATATATTTTATAATTGTAACCAATAACAAAGGAAACCTTTTTGGCGCAACCTTAGAAAATGCTGAACTTAAACATCAAGTTTGGTGTTTAACCGACTTTTTTATTTTTGAGTTATCGTGTTCACAAACTTGCACACACACTCACATGGACCTTTATCTAAATATACAATTTTGGATACAGGGGACCCTAAAACGTGTAATTCCAGTAAACTCTCGGGAATGTACTGCTACGTATTAAGCAGAGAAAGTAAAACCCTATACATCTATGTAGAATTTAGCAGTAAAGCATGAGTGTTCTTTTCTTTTCTTTTTTCGGCATCCTATAACCTGATACGCCATATAGGACGAAGAATGAAATAGATTAAATGATGGAGCTCATGGAGCTTAAATTTACTCAACTGTTGTCTCTCAGCATAAGGGAAAACCCCGGGGGTGCGCCTTATACGGGTAATTCACCGTAAGCGAGATTCAAACTCGTGACGTTTTGAATGCGAGTCACGCTATCCCCACACTACAGAGGCGGACGAGACAGAGCAATGTTTCTTAGTATAGGTGTGTGGAATTTAAATTCTGGAAGTGTAAAAGCTTGGTGTGTGTTTTCGTGTATTATGATCAAGTTCAATATCAGTATATGCTACAATTATATAAAAGATAAAACTATTGCCAATTTTGTGTTGTTGTTTCATTTATATAGCCCCCTTCAATCTCTAAGGTCATATCGGGGGCTTTTGCATTATAAATAATTCATATGTAGATTCTTTGCATTGGGTTTAAATGGTTTTATTTTCCTCAAACACACATTCATTTTCACATACTTCCAGACTCTGTGTAGGATATGGAAAAATTCTGATTAAAGAAAATTTACCCGTCCCAGCGTGGATTCGGACCTGGAGGTTCGGACCTGGGACCTCCAGGTGAGAAGTCAGCTCGCTGATCATTTGACCGCAGTGCCAGTCATACCAATTCAAAATCATAAAGTACTTATTATTATTATTATTATTATTATTATTATTTATTATTGTTATTATTATCTGGGCTAGCTCAAATGATCCATCATTTCGATTGGTGGCTTGGAACATAAAATCTACATTAGTTTCGCCAATACTTGGTTAAATATTGGTGTATTAATGAATACGGGAATAAAATTAAGCTACAAAAAATGTAATTAACTATGCTTATTATATAAAAAATGCGTGAGCATTTCGATAATTTGTTGTTAACGGATATGCAGTATTTTATGCAACTTGAGAGACTGTCAAGGTAGGTCAAAGAAGTCAGATATACAATATGCTCCAATATTTCACACCTGACTCAATGAATAGGAGATTTTTATCCCTGATTATGAATGTTATACGGGATTTTACGAAATCATTTTAAGTGTTAAACAGGAGACTTCGCCATAAAATTATTTAGTTAAATATAATATAATATGGGAAAACTAATCCTAATTACTACCTAATTAAATCATCGCCGGGAGGTTTATAAGTCATCGGCTAAGCCATCTATTAGAATCTGTGTATATTCCTATGAAACAGATGAGTGAACATTTATTCCTCTCACCAGTTCAGGCCGCTGCATTTCTTTTTCTCCATACGATTTCTGTTCTCTATAATTTCTACTGATCTTCCTTTCTGTATTTTTCCCACTAGAAATAATTTTCTACCTTTTCCTGGTGCTATGTGGGTTCTTTTTTACTTTCTCTAGCCCATATGTACATACAATGTACACAGTAAATAGAGGTTTATTTATCTATCCTGGTTGGAGTTAAGACCATAAGATCTTCTCATCTCTCTTTGGAATGACAGAAAAGATACTAATAAGCCGATAATCATTCGGGAAATTGGGAACCAATTTTGAGCCCAACCTCATGAAGAAACACTGGAGCGACTCGGAGTGCATAAGATGCACACAACACCTCTTCACCCACAATAAGACGGCATGTTTGAGCGGTAGATCAAGACCCTAAAGAACATCTGAGAAAGGTTGTGGCCATTCACCAAAGATACTGGGATGTGAAGGTACCACTTTTCTTGCTAGCCAACGGCTCTTCAACCCATGACACCACCGGGTTGACGCCGGCCAGTTTGGCCTTTGGCAGAGAGCTGCGACTACCATGTGATCTGATGTTACGGAATCCTCCTGGGGCAGAACAGACAGCAGTCGACTACATGGATCATCTCGTGAATCGACTTCATGACATGCCCGTCAAAACATCCAGGTAGCAAGGGATCGCATGAAGAGCCGCTACGACCGGCAGGCCAACAGCTGAGGTTACCAGCAAGGTGATCTGATGTGGTTGTATCGCTCTACTCGGACCAAGGGACGCTGTCCCAAACTTCAACAACCATAGCAAGGTGAACCTTGTACCGTTACGATATTGCTGGTCGGGACGACTATCCCTGAAAAGGAAATGGCGTGCTATTTATGGACGCTCTTTAACTGCGTTCTCAGCGTCCCATTCTAAATTGGGCGTGAAAGACCGTTTAATTTTGCTCAGAGGCCTCTCTTTTACGTGCCGTAAATCTACGACACGGGACCAAAGGAAGCCATGCTAAGGCTTTTTACACCCGAAAAAATCCATCGTCCTCCGCCGGGTTTGAACCTGCGACCTTGGGTATATGAAGTTAGCATGGTAACCACTACACCTATCCTTGAGGAGGGAGCAGTGTGACAATGCCGTTCACGCGTGTGACTTTCTCTCACTTCCGATGAGGCACTTGACTGCAACAGGAGGAATTTGAGATGTCGGTGTAAACAAGGCCGAAGTGCGCAACTCACAATTTATGTCATAATCGTTTTACTTGCAGAGTTGACCGTTTTCCAAATATTTCTTTTTATTAGTGTCGTACAACCAACTTTTCTCAAATGAGACCATGCAAAGCAAACCGAGCCGCAACTGTTTCACAAGGTGAGCTGTTAAAGACTGAACTATCGCTTTATCCTAATATATCGCCTTATTTCCCTTCTACTTATAAGGAAACAAGTAATAAGACCAATTCAGGTAATGTTAATCTCGATTAAATGAAGTACATTTAAAAAATAATGGTTTGTAAGTACAGTTTGTGTGTGGAACAGCTAGAAAAAGTAATGTCAATGTAACAAATAAGATTTTTTTATTTTTATATTCTCTACATGTATATACCACACATATAGTATAGGTACAGATGGTATTTTATTCCAACTAACAATTGGATGCCAAGATTTCACCGAAATAAAATATACTTTGAGGTCCTCTGAAGCCAAAATAAAACATTTTTTAGAAAATATGTGTCTATAAACAGCATACCTCAAAAACTAAACACAAAAATACGTTATAATGCCTAATTGTTTACTTTCTCTAGCCCCATATGTATAATGTACATAGGGATAGAGAAGGTATTGTAATCCACCCAAAAATTCGATATCGAGATTTCACCGGAAATATATGTTTTGGGGTCCCCTAAGTCCGAAAAAAGCATTTCTAAAAAAAGGTCCGTGTGTGTGTGTGTCTGTGGACAGCATAGCCCCAAAACAAAAAGACCGTTAAATACCAAACGTTGTATTTAGGTTTAGTATCTTCAAAGGATGCGACACGAAGATTTTCAAAAAAAAATCCCCCCACCACAAACTACGCTTTACATGGAAAAATTTTCGAAAATTTTGGTTTTCTTAAAAATGGCTCCAACGATTTTGACTAAAATCCCGTATATTAAAACTATTTATGTCCGAAATAAAATGTATATCTCGATTTTTTTTTTGGGAATAGCCTCTGAAGACCTCTTTATTCTGGATGAATTTTGCTGAATTTTGCTTAACTGCTAAACCGTAAGAGATAGAAAAAACGTACTATACAAAAAATGACCTATACCTCATGACAAAATACACAAGTATTGTCCTTTACGTTTTTGTTGTGGAGGTAACCGTTTTCGAAATATTCCTTGTTATTGGTTTCAATTGTTAAGTACTTAAACCTTTCTCACACAGGAAGTGTCTGTTTTTCTTTTGTTCTACTCCTGGCCAAGCAAAGAAGTGATTTGCAATGGCAATCACATATCGATAGATTTTAAAACATTTGACTTTAGCATATTGCATTCCCTTATTCCCTTCTACTTATAAGGAACTAAGTAATACAATTCTGCTAACATTTATCTTGATTAACATTGTGTACAAAGAATCTTTTGTAGGAGTTTTGTAGAGCAGCTAGAGAAAGTCATGTGAGTGTAACACATCAGATTTTTATATTTAAGCTTACTATCTTCCAATGATGCCTCGACGATCTTCATTAAAATACCATATATTAAAGATATTTACATGGAAAATTGAATGTACATCTTGAATTTTCTGGGAATAGCCTCTGTTAACCATTTCCAACCATGCCTAATTATTGATTTCAATTTTAAGATGCTTAAAACTTTTCTCAAATGGAAGGTCCTCTTTCGTTTCATCTCTCTTTTGTTTTACTCCTAATTTAAATTGTTGCGCATAGCGACCGTCTTTTTATACAGTTTGACTAGCTTTAATCTAGTGTATTATCTTATTTCTCTTCTACTTAGAAGGAACAAATAGAACAATTTTTGCAAATGTTTATCTCGATTACTACGATGCACATAAAGGAATAATCCTTTGTAGCAATAATTTCTAGAAAAAATCATATGAATAGACCACACCATAATTTTTCTTCTATTCTTAAATTGACACTGAAATTGATGGCTTTCATTTTTGCTGAGACTCCGATTCTTATTTTAGGAATGGCATTTTAAAACTAATAACAAAAATACCATATATGCCATAACTGTGTATTTTAATAAATCTTGCGTAGTAAGTTTTATCCACCTCTTATAGTTTACCAGTTATTCAAAAGTCATCCAGAATAATGATGTCTTCAGAGAATTTTCTCCAAAAACTCAAGGTATACATTTTATTTATCAAGTAAATATCTTTAATATACGATATTTTAATCAAAATTGTGGGGCCATTTTATTGAAAATTTAATTTTTTTTCGAAAATGTTCACAGTAAACGGTACTTTGACGTGGGGGATTTTCCTGAAAATCTTAGTGTCGCATTCTGAGAAGATGCTGAACTTAATTGTCTAGTTTGGCATTTAGTTGGCTTTTCGTTTGAATTACTGTATTTACTGACACACACAAATATCTACAGTTTTTTTTTAAAAATGCTTTTTTTTTTCTTCTTTTTTATGGAAACAGGATCCCTAAAACATCTATGTCCAGTGGAATTTAAGTGTCGAATTTTTGGGTGCCAATACCTTCTTTATGTTGTGTACCAAGAAGAAAAAGAAAAATTAAAATATTGTATGCGATAAAACTAACCTGTATTGTGAAAAAGAGATGGCTGGTTCCTTACCCACTCAGCTATTATTTTCTCCGATTGTCACCGCGAATAATATCGCAAGTCAAAGCTACGATCGATATTTGACATTATTCTACCGTTATATCTGAAAAACTAATTAAATGGAATCCTCCTAAAAATGTCAGTAACCTTCAAACTATGAGTACATATTGAGGATATATTGCACTTAATACTAATCTGTACATTATGAATCGGCAGTTGGAAGAGTCACTATATTGAAATACATTTTCATTAGAAGAAATTAAGCAAAGGCTCTACAAAATGTGGTTTTATTAAAATTTGTTAAAATCAGAATTACTCTATACTTTCTCAACCGTTACAATGACGTAAGAGGTAGAGATGGTATTATTTTCCAACCAAAAATTGTATACCGAAATTTCATCCGAAATATATATATATTGAGGACCCTAAAATAAAACATTGTTTTTTGAAAATGGTTGGTGTATTTGTGTGAGTGGGGGTGTGTATGTGCCTGTGTGTATGTGCTGTGAACAAAATAAATCGAAACAAAAGTCAGTTAAATACCAACCTTGGCAATATTAATAAAATACTACTACTACTACTACTACTGCTGCTGCTACCGCCGCCGCCACCACCACCACCACCACCACCACCACTACTAGTAATAAATATCCTTTTTACTCTTATTAATTATAACACAAATCTCCTTTTAACTTTAGCAGTAGCTATTATGCATATGTTTTACGACCTTAAGCCCACCAATCTCTGAAGTTTTCAAATTCATTGTTTCTTAAGCAATTACGTTCCTTTTTACCACATACCTCTATTGTTATGTGTAATTAATTCTGAGGTTTTGAGACAAATGCATCAAGTAGTTTTAGGGAAAAAATGTTTTTATTATGTTTTAAGTAATCTGCCGAAAAAGATCTTTGAGCTTCAGTTTTCAAAATGATGTAACAAAACTTCAAATTTATATTCCAGCAATATCACTTTAAAAATTATTGGATTAATTTCAAATTAATTAAATACAACTGCAGGAAAAGGTATGATAAATTATTCGTTTGTACTTTTTTCATTTTTTAATACTTTTCTTGATACAATATATATATATATAATTAACTTATAAAATTATTTGAATAATTTCTATTTATTATGATATTAAGCTTCTCTGGTAGAAAAGTAGAACTAATTGGTTGAAATTTGCTCCACAAGGAGCATTTTCAATATTTACATGCGTTGGAAAATGCATTCAAATTGTAATATTTGTGTTATTGGTTAGCCATTAAAACTTCCCTTAAAAGGTCAAGTGACAAGGCTTTAATTGAAAGTGGTTGAAAAGAACTTCGGAATATTAATCTACAGGAGCCACAGTGTATTATTGTGCTAAAATCCAAAAATCATAATTTTCAAGAATTTTGTTCAATTTTCACAGGTTCGTTCCCTTAAGAACTAATTCTAGAGAAGTTAAAAATGTTATAATGCATATAAATTATCCCTATCATTTAGTTAAGTCAATATCTTTCAAGGATGTGAATGATTTTCAGAAACTCCCCCACTCCAAACTATCCGATTTTTCGAAATGTTCGATTTTATTAAAAGTTCCCCAAGGAATTTGATTAAAATGCTAGATATTAAAGACATTTACATGAAAATAAAATGCACATCTTGCTTTTTTCTGGAAATAGCATCTGAAGTCCTCTTTATTCTATATAGATTTTGCATAATTATTAAACTATAAGAACTGGACGAAGTCCTATAACACAGAAATGTACAGTGTGGGCATGAAGTCCCTGTACCACTAGTATCCAATGCTAATTGACTTATCTAGCACAAATACTTCTAAATTAAAATTGGTTTGGTTGATGAAGGGTGAATTTGAGTAAAATTAAACAAAGACCCTTCCTCAAAAAAAAAAAAAAAAAAAAAAAAAAAAAAATCGCCCAAAATTCAATTTTTAAGAACAAAACAAAACATTGGTTTTAGTATATGTTTACACTCACAGATTCCAGTTTATTCTTTTTGTACAAAAATGGAACCCGTACAACTTATTTGTGTGTTCCCCATCACTGTAAATACAGTTCCATAGTTTATGTTCTTCTTGCATACCCGGTGTTAAACTGCGACATGCATTCTCAACACCATTGCACCGTTTGTAGCATAAAGATCTGCAGATACATACGCCTTAATGACTCCCCATAACGGGTTGTCATGGTGTGGTGAGGTCTGGACTTGGTGCCATTTCTGTTGAGTTTATGTTGCTGATGAACCACGACCTCTCCACTGGAAAGTGTTCATATGAACTCGCACATTGCAAGAACGAAGTGAGGAGGTGCTCCATCTTGCTGCAACCATATGAGTTCTGTGAGGCTCCTTTCCTCAAATTGAGGTATTGAGGTTGTGCAAATAATTTGCACCGTTCCCTTAAAAAAAGTATGGTCCAAGCAGTGACATCATTGCTGCCCATATCGTTAAGTGAAGTGGGTTCCTTTCTACTCTAATGAGAATGCTATTTGGCTAAAAAGACATTTCAAGCATGCGAGCTGCGATAAATCGCACATTTCTCTGAATACACAATCTTGCCACAGTTCGCTACATTTAGAAATTGGATTAACAAAGCACGGCATGCTCTGGTCTCTCTGATAGCTCGTTTAGAGCGTCACAGCGACCGAAAAGATCGATCTTAAGGTCCATTTTCATGTGATGTCTTATTGTTGTGTTCAGTATACCGAGCTCCGAAACACGTTTACGTATCGACTTTATAGGAAATTGTTCAACCAAAGCAGAGACTCCGGCACATGTTTCTTCTTGTGTCTTCTTCCTTCCACTCCTCGGCTTGTCTTTTAATACTGCAAAAAGCAAAAGCACGTCTTTTACAATCCGGAGTGATACATTTGGCAATGGAGCCTTATTAAACCTTTCTTGGAATGCTCCTATAATTTCTCTCATTGTCTGTCCTGTATGTTTTCGTTCGTGCATCCACACACTTTAGAAACATTTATAATTTAATTTCAATGCCACCAGTTCACACTTAATAAGTAGCTTCTAAAAGAATCCCTTAATTTCCTTCTTTCTACAAAAAAGTAGGTTCATGTTATGTCAATTAGCGTGAAGTAGAATAACAAGATTTATAAGAATAGTTTGTTACAAAGTAGATAGAGGTCATTCATGTGAATGAACACTACTGACCTTCTTTCCAAAGATCCCATTGTATGATGTGTTCTATTTAAAATTTCTGTATTTAATTTAAGTATACTGATAATTTTGTGCATACGTACAGAACACATCTCAGGATCCACAAGTTCCAGAAAGTCCTCCACCACAGCTGGAAAAACCTGGAAATGAAAAACCAGAACTTACAGAAATGTTAGAAGACTTAGATTCTTACTTGAGACGTATGGCTAATGACCCTAAACACCAGGTAAGTTAAAAGTTCCTAGTAAAAATATCGCAGCCTTACTTTTTTACTTTCGCTAGCCCCTATGTGCAATGTACATACATAGTGGATAGAGAAATTCGATGTCGAGATTTCACCGGAAATATATGTTTTGGGATCCTATAGTTCGAAAATAAAAAAGCAGTAAAAGCAGTAAAAGGTTGTGTGTGTGTGTCTGTCTGTCTGTCTGTCTGTCTGTGAGTGTCTGTGGACAGCATAGCTCAAAAACTAAAAAACTGTTAAATACCAAACTTGGTATTTGGGTTTGGTATCTTTCAAGGATGCAACACGAAGATTTTCAAGAAAATCATCCCACCATAAACTACCCCTTACATGGAAAATTTTTCGAAAATGTTTTTCTCAAAAATGGCTCTAATGATTTTGATTAAGATCCCGTATATTAAAGATATTTACATCCCAAATAAAATGTTTATCTAGAATTCTCTAGGAATAGCCTCTGAAGAGCTCTTTATTCTAGATGAATTTTGCTGAACTGCTAAATTGTAAGAGGTACACTAAAACTTACTGCACAAAACTGTAGATCCCATCAAAACACACAATGTATGTCCTTCACGTCTTTGTTATGGGGGTAACCGTTTCCGAAGTAGTCCTTGTTATTGGTTTCAATTGTAAACTACTTATGCTTTTCTCAGATACAAAGTATCCGTTTTTCTTTTGCTCTACTGCTGGCCAAGCAAAGAAGCGATATGCAATGACAATCGTATAATGATAGGTTTTAAAACATTTGACTATCACTTTAACATAACGCATTCCTTTAGTTTCTTCTAAGGAACTAGTAATAAGAACATTCTGCTAATGTTTATCTCGATTAGTATGATATAGAAAGAAGAATAATCTTGTAAGATGTTTGTTTGTAGAGCAGCTAGAGAAAGGCATGTCAGTGTAAACACATCAGATTTTTAGAAAAAGATCCATGTGTGTGTCTGTGGACAGCATAGCTCTAGAACAAAAATACCATTTTATACCAAACTTGGTATTTATCTTTATTATCTTCCCAGGATGCGACAGGAAGATTTTCAAGAAAATTTCCCCACCATAAACTACCATTTACGTGAGAAATCTTTTGAAAATGTTGTTCTTCTCAAAAATTCCTCTAACGATTTTGATTAAAATACCCTATATTAAAGATACTTACGTCACAAATAAAATTTATATTTTGAATTTTCTGGGAATAGCCACTGAAGACCTGTTTATTTTGGATGAGTTTTGCAGAATTTTTCATAACGTTAAACCGTAAGAGATAGATAAAACATAATGCATAAAAAAATACATCTCATTAAAACACATAATTTGTGTCATATACGTTTCTTATGTAGACCTCGCCGTTTCTGAGATATTCATTGTTATTGAATTAAAGTTTAAACAAACTTTTCTCAAACTGCAGATCATGCAAAGCGAACCGAACTTCAATTGTGCCACAAATGACCAGATTTGACTATTTATTTAGACTAAGGTATTCCCTTATTTCTCTTCTGCTTACAAGGAAGCAAGTAATAAGACAATTTCTGCATAATTAGCATGTCGTAAATAAAAGAAAAATCTTTTGTAAGGATAGTTGTTTGTGTAACAGCCGAGGTGGAGTCTCAGGATCTCTCATTTCGACCTTTTAATCATGAGTACTATAACTTGACTTTTAGTACACAGGAACTAGAAACCTCATTATTGTCCAGTAGGCTTTCTGCAACTGGGCCAGATAGAATTTATATCGCCATGCTCCAGTATCTCTCTTTTGCTGGCAAACGCTTTCTGTTACGGCTCTACAACCGCATTTGGTGCGCTTGATTGTCTCCTGCGGTTTGGCGCGAGGCCACCATCGTGTTCCGATCTTAAAACCTGGTAAGCATCCCAATCTTCCTTACAGCTATAGTCCGATCTTCCTCCCCAGTTGCCTTTGCAAGGTGATGGAGCGTATGATTAATGGGCGATTGCGATGGTGGCTCGAATCTCGCGATATGCTATCCAACGTCCAATGTGGCTTCCGTCGTTACCGTTCCACTGTCGACCACTAGGTGTCCCTGTCCACGTCTATTACGGATGGCTTTTTACGGAACAGTCCTACAGTTGGGGTATTTTTGACCCGGAAAAGGTGTATGATACCTGCTGGAGGTTCAGTATACTTCGTACCCTTCACAATTTGGGTATGCGTGGCCATCTGCCCCTTTTTATCCGGAAGTTTATGAGGGATAGGGTTTTTAGGGTTTGGGTTGGCTCCATTTTATCCGGTGATTTTACTCAGGAGAACGGAGTGCCGCAGGGTTCGGTACTTAGTGTCACATTGTTTGCTACTGCCATCAATTCTGTTGTAGAGTACGTTCCATCTGGCGTTTCTCCTTCATTGTTTGTAAACGATTTTACAATTTACATTAGTTTTCGGTGGATTTGTCTTCTAGAACGCCGCCTCCAACTTTGTCTTGACCGCCTGTACCTTTGGAGTATGGAAAACGGCTTTAAGTTCTCCGCCGAGAAAACTGTCTGCGTTAATTTCTGGCGACGGAAGGCGTAACCTTCTCCTTCTCTCCGTCTTGGTGCTGGCGTTCTTGCTTTCGCTGAGGAGACGAAACTTTTAGGTTTGATTTTTGACAGAAACTCAGTTGGTCTTCCTTGTATCATTTAAGGCAGAACGTGGCCGTTCTCTTAATCTTTTACGCATTTTAAGTGGCACATCCTGGGGGGCTGATCGCACTACCCTTCTACACATTTATCGGTCTCTGGTCCTGTAAAAAATTGACTTTGGTTGTGTTGTGTTTTCTTCGGTCCGCCCGTCCATTTTAGCTCGTCTCAATGCTACACATCACCATGATATCTGTTTGAGTATTGGCGAGTCCCCATGAGTCCGGTTCTCCATGAGCTGCGCTTTCAGATCGACGCGATGCTCTACTTTGTAGTTATGCCTGCAGTCTCCTTAGTTTTCCCAGACATCCGTCTTTTACTTTTTTTTAACGACTCTTTGGACCGCCAATTATCAAGAAATTCTCTAGCCCTACTTCCACCTGCAGTGCGCTTTCGGCTGCTCCTTCGGCATTTGGACGTCACTTTGCTAACTATATATTCCAGAGGGGATCTTCATTTTCCTCCGTGACTACGCCCTCAGCCCCGCTTTGATCTAGGGTTGCTGTCCATGCCGAAGTCGACGACGCCCGATTCTGTTATTCATTCCGCCTTTTTAGCCCTCAAGGTGCAGTTTGCTACATGCAATTTTATTTACACTGATGGATCCAAGGACGCTATGGGAGTAGAGTGTGCTTTTATTCATGACCATGAGAGTTTTAGATTTCGACTTTTACATCAATGCTCGATTTTACAGCTAAGCTTTTTAGTGTTTACCAGGCTCTTTTATATATTCAGCGGCAGGCTTCTACTGCGTAGGTTGTGTGCTCTAATTCTTTGAGTGTTCTGCAGAGCCTTAGGTCGCTTTGCAGTCACCAACCCCTCGTACGTCCAGGATTGTCTCCACTCGCTCGCCGATTCTGGCTTCAGCGTTACTTTTGTGTGGGTTCCTGGCAACGTCGGCCTGCTCGGCAACGAGGCTGCCGTTTCAGCCACCAGGTGTTTTAACTCTTCTGTGACCTCTGCGTAATTACGTCCCTTTTTACTTCGTTTAATCCTTTTGCGTTTTGCGTTGGAGTGCTGACTGGGCCGAGCTACAGGGCAACAAACTTTGGAAGGTGAAGTCCTTCCCTGTCGGCTGGCGTACCTCCTCTCGCGTTTGCCGTCGCGAAGAGATCATTTTAACTAGACCACGTATCGGGCACTGTCGTTTTAGTCACAGTCATTTATTGTCTTCGGACCCTGCACCGCTTTGTGGTCATTGTCAGGAGCCGTTGACTGTCAGGCATGTTTTAATTGAGTGTCAGTTTTTAGCTCCCTTGCGTTTGTCCGTCGGATTAACAGCTGATATTTCGCAGGTGGACGAACTCATTGCTGTGGAACCCGTTTTAGATTTTATGCACCTAGTCGGTATGAGTCACCGTGTGTGATTTTAACGTTTTACGTTTTGTGTCCTGTATTTGTCTGGCTACTTAGTGACATTGTTTCTTTTGGCGTCTTGACAGGAACACTTTTGTCGCCTTTTATTTTTACGTTTCGCAGTAGCTGACGCTTTTTAGCCACATTTTATTGTGTTTTTAGATTTTAGTTTGTGGACCTTTTTATCGCTTTTTATTTTTACGTTTCGGAGTAGCTGACATTGTTTTAGCCACATTTTAGTGTGTTTTTAGATTTTATTGTGAGGACTTGGTCCATAGCTTTTTTATTACCCCCTTGTTCGGGCGCTAATAACCGTTGCAGTTGTGCTCCCTAAAGCTTTACTCCTACTCCCACCACCACCACTACTACTACTACTACTACTACTACTACTACTCATACTGCTGCTGCTGCTACTACTGCTACAGCCTGCGGACGGTGGAACGAGGCACCGAACCACAGACCTCGCAGCCGTATAGCCTCAGCGGCGGGATGACTGCACGATACAGCCGCAGTTTTAGGTATGAGGGCATGGTGGAGCGGAAGATGGGATGCAACTGCCGAAGGGCAGTGTGCCCCATCCTGACCTTCTCCCTGACATGTGGAGTGAACGTAAAGCCGTGGTCGAGGAGAACTCCGAGGTATTTGGCGGTGCGGATCCTCAGCCGCTACCTCAAGCACCATTCCGGCCGCCAGCGACGGACTTTAGCCAGCAGAAGAGCGGAGCTCTTCTACGGGCTGATAGCCATCCGCCACTTCTCACTCCATCTGCCGATGGCCTGGAGATGTCTCTGAAGCGGGGGATAGCAGAAGTGGGCGTTCTTGTTACGAGCCATTATGAGGATATCATCGGCATACTGGCACGTAACAGTACCGGGTTCTGTGGGGAATTCAGACATGTAGGCACAAAAGAGTAGCGGCGACAGCACGCTGCCCTCCTGCACTCCCGCCGCTATGGGCCTGACTGGAATGCCGCCCCTCCACCCTTACCCTGAAAGTGCGGTTCCTAAGGAAGCCACTAAGCAGGTGAAAGTAGGGGGGAGTGATCTCTGCGTTCTTGAGTATGTACAATAACCCCTGGTGCCAAGTGCTGGCGAAGGCCTTTTTCACGTTCAAGAGTACCACGACTGTTTTGAAATTATCCTGGAAGCTCGACATCCAGTTAGTAGCTGTAAGGACTAAACTGTCACATACCAGATTCACGTTCCTCCTAGTGACGACCTCTCGCTCACTGATTTAGGGGATCTAGTTTCTCAATTACCAACACCGTTTCTATTGGTAGGTGATGTAAATGCCCACCGTCCACTTTGGGGCTCACCTCGGGCGTGTGTGAGAGGTAAGTTAATTGCTGATTTCCTGAATAATTCTAATCTAATTCTCCTGAACACCGGAGAACCTACATTTCTTTCTGATGCTTTCAACAGTTTTTCACACTTAGATTTAGCAGTTTGTTCACCATTAGCATCTTCCTTACAGTGGAATATCATCTCTGATCTACATTCTAGTGACAACTTTCCATGTCTCTTGCCACAAGATACATGTTCCACACGTTTACCTAGATGGCGCATAGATCAAGCCAACTGGAACCTTTACTCCCGGCTGGCTGTCTTTTATTACAACGAGCACGACTCTGTGAATGTTTTAGTGGAGCAGCTCACAAAAAATATTCTTGATGCTGCCGAGCAGTCCATTCTACGTTCGACGACCCAAACCAGTCGTCGATTTCCGGTACCTTGGTGGACTGATGAATGCCGGAATGCCATTCGTGCTTGCAGGCGTGCTCTCAGGATTTTCCAACGTCACCCAACACTGGATAACCTGATTGAGTATAAAAAGATGCGTGCCAAATCTAGGCAGGTTGTTAAGGATAGCAAAAAGACATCATGGAGCAAGTTGTAGCAGCATTCAATGGACATATACCTGTCTCTATCGTATGGGATAAGTTAAGGCGCGTGGACGGAAAAATGGCTCATACGCCAATCGCCGGTCTTAAAACAGCTGTAGGAGATGTTGTTGATAAGTTTGACGTAGCCAACCCTTTTGGCAGTGCTTTCGCTCAAGTGTCTAGCTCAGAGAATTATTCGCCTGATTTTCTTCCCGTTAAGGCTCAGGTGGAATCGCAAGGTTTCAACTTTCGTTCTAAAAAACTTGAAGATTACAATCGACTCTTCACTATGAGGGCGTTAGACCATGCACTATCATCTTCGCGAAACTCTGCACCAGGTCCTGATGGAACACACGTCCAAATGTTGCAACATCTCTCTCCTGAAGGTAAGGCCTTCCTACTTGAGGTCTATAATCGCGTTTGGGTTGACGCCACTTTTCCAGAAAAGTGGCGAGAGGTCACCATCGTACCTATTTTAAAAGCTGGAAAGGACAGTTTTCTTCCATCCAGCTACCGCCCAATTTACCTCACCAGTTGCGTTTGCAAGGTGATGGAACGCATGATCAATGGATGGTTGATATGGTGGCTGGAAACTCATAACCTACTGACCAACACCCAGTGCGGTTTTCGACGACGTCGTTCAGCAGCTGACCATCTTGTCTCGATTTCGACGCAGATAATGAATGGATTCATGAAGAGCTGTCAAACCGTTGGGGTGTTCTTTGACCTCGAAAAGGCTTATGATACGTGTTGGCGGGCAGGAATAACACGTTCCCTATACAACTGGAACATACGTGGACACCTTCTGTTATTCGTTCAGGAGTTTATGAGGGACCGCGTTTTCCGAGTAAGGGTCAGCTCGGTTTTATCAAATATTTTTATTCAAGAGAACGGAGTGCCACAGGGATCGGTACTAAGCGTCACGCTGTTTGCTATAGCAATTAATTCTATCTCGAAATGTGTTCTCCCAGGCGTATCGTCCTGCTTATTCGTAGACGACTTTGCCATCTATTGTACTTCTCAGCTCACACCTTTTTTGGAACGCCGTCTGCAGCGGTGTTTAGACAACCTCTCAGAGTGGAGCTCTAAAAATGGTTTCGCTTCTGTGCTGAGAAATCACTCTGCGTGAACTCCTGGCGCCGCAGGAGGCGATTATCACCTTCACTGCGGTTTGGCACAGTTTTACTACCATTTGCGGATGAGACGAGATTCCTTGTGTTGATATTCGATAGAAAACTATGTTGGTCACCACATATAGCACAGCTGAAAGCGCGCTGTAACCGTTCTCTGAATATTCTATGGATACTAAGTGGCAAATTTTGGGGAGCGGACCGGACAGTCTTGCTGCGACTTTATCGCTCACTGATCCGAGCCAAGTTAGATTACGGATGCGTAGTTTATTCTTCGGCAAGATCATCTGTGCTTAGAAGATTAGGCACTGTCCATAATTAGGGTATACGTCTGGCTGTTGGAGATTTTCCAACCAGTCCAACAGCCAGCCTTTATGCTGAATCGGCGGAACCCCTTCTGCAGTGTAGACGAGATATTCTATTAACAAATTATGGCTGTGTGCTAAAGTGCATGCCTTCGCATCCAACGTTCATTTCTTTTTTTAACACCGAGCTGGACGAACGTTATAGAAATATCTCAATTTGTCTACGACCCCCAGGTGTTCGCGTCCGAATGCTCCTTCATAAGCACGATATCGTAATGCCTAGAATGTTTCCCAAGGAAGAAAGGGTGCACCCACCTTAGTTACTTACAACATCCCACGTAAACCTCGGGATAACGGCATACCGAAAGTCTACAATGCCTTTTTCTAGTATCTGTAGATGTTTTTAGAATTTTTGTCAAACTACAATGACCGAACTTGTGTATATACTGACGGAAGTAAGTGTACCGTTGGTGTTGGGTGCGCTTTTGTTTATGATACCGAACAATATACATTCTGTTTTCATAGTGGCACATCTATTTATAGTGCGGAGCTATACGCAATATATCGAGCCATTCTGCACGTTGGCCGTCGAAATTTAAGTGACTGCCTTATATTGAGTGATTCCTTGAGTGCACTTTAGAGCCTTGGTGATCTCTACAACTATCATCCTATCGTGCAGCGTATCCAGGATGCCCTCCACGTTTTATATACTTCTGGGGTTAATTTGGAGTGTGCATGGATTCCTAGTCACATTGGCTTGCCGGGGAATGAACTGACAGATTTTGCAGCAAAGACGGCAACCACCGAGCCCAGTAAAAACATATATTGTACAACATCGGAAGACTTTAAGCTTGTTGTGCGCAGAGCGATACTTTCGTGCTGGCACGAAGAGTGGTCAGCTCTCCGTGGAAACAAGTTTAGAGTAGTGAAGGACCTTCCAACAAACTGGGTAACTTCCTCTCGTCATGTTCGACGGGAGGAAGTAATTTTGGCTCGTTTGCGTATTGGCCACTGCAATTTTACACATAGTTTTCTTTTTAAGAGTGAATCTCCTCCATTGTGTCCGCTTTGTGGAGAAGATTTGTCTGTCTGTCATGTGTTGCTAGATTGTGTTAATCTAGCACAAATTCGGAAATCAGTGCAACTGCCGGTCAGTCTTGCAGAAGTCCTGACGGACGATAGTCGTGCGGTAGCTAAGATTTTTAAATTTTTATCGAAGATACCCTTCAAATTTCTGATTTAGTTGTTTTTTTGGATAATTTTGTGCCTCTTTTTTCAGTTCTTTTCTCAAATCGCCAATCTGTGGCTTTTTCTATGATTATCTTTTTACATTAATTTTTAGATTAATCTTTCGTTCTTATAATATTTCTTATTGAGCTTTATCTCCGGCTTTTGCCATGATTTGTTTAATAAGGGCGCTGATGACCTTGTAGTTGAGCGCCCATAAACACTAACCATCATCATCAGTCGCAGCAACTGCAAGGTCGTGGAATGCCCACTTCGAAAACCAATCTGATGATCCGGGAGTAAACAAATAATGTAAATGGCGTATTATTTATGGATGCTCTTTAACTGCTGTGATTCTCAGCGTCCCATCCTATACTGGGCGTGAAAGACCGCTTAATTTTGTTCAGAGGCCTCTCTATCAGGCTTGAGGTTCTTTTACGTGCCTTAAATCTACGACACGGGACCAACGGCTTTACTTCCCTTCCGGAGGAAGCCATGCTAAGGATTTTTACACCTGAAAAAAATCCATCGTCCTCCGGCGGGTTTGAACCCACTACCTTGGGTATATGAAGTCAGCATGGTAACCATTACACCACCGAGGGCGACGATCCGGGAGTAGGAGCCTCTCCTCGAAGAGAGGGGTGAGATGGGGTAGGAGTAGCCGCTCAAATACTTTCGAGGAGAGTGGGAGTAAGCTGATGGATCTGTAGCTTGACGGGAAGACCAAGTCCATACCGGGTTTCAGAATGCATACCACCCTCACCTCCTTCCAACACGTTGCAAAGTGTCGGAGGTATATGCATGTATTGTAAACCCGCGTCAGGTGGTTTACGGCCTTTTGGGGTAGGTGCTGGAGCATAGGCGCCGTGACATAGTCGTGTTCAGGTGCTTTGCTGGGTTTGAGGTTTTTGAGTTGGGAGGCCACCTCTTTCGGGGTGACTATGGGAATGCGGATCTCTTCGTGGGGCGGCGGGGGCTCCTCATAGAGGTAGTCGACCGTAGCCTCCACGAGTTTAGTAAAGTCCTCGTACTGGGGGTCTTTACGGAGTTCGAATTGGGACTCCAAATGGTCTGCGAAATCCGTAGCTTTATCCTGGGGCTCAAAGGAGAATCTTCCTCGGGTGACATGGATGGGATGCTGGAATTGCCTTTTGTCCTTCCTGAGGGACCGGATGATCCTTCTGGGTTGCTTCTCATCCAGATTTACATCAGCCATTGTTTGTTCTCAGGCCGCTTTGCGGTGCGCGCGAAGCAAGCGCCTTGCCAGGGATTTGAACCGCTGGTACACTACTTGGATCCTGCGATGGCGGAAGCGCTGCCATAGGTTCCATACAGTTGCCTTGGCTTTTAGCATCTGTCAGAGTTCATTGGGTATTGTTATCGGGTTGGGTCTGTCAGATGGGATGCGGTAGGTTTGCGCTCGTACCACATTCAGGATTTGTTCAGAAAAAGTCGTGGCTGCTGCTTCCAGGGCGTCGATAGAATCGATTTGAGGTCGCGGGTCCACGGTTTGGTTTAGGTCCAGGACGGCTGCATCCCAGTCAATCTCATTTATCCAGTCTGGCGTAACCAGAGCTGATATGGCCTCTGTTGTATCCACCACGACGGGGTCGTGGTCGGAGTCCAACTCGTTTCCCGCCGAGAGGTCTAGATGAAATGAAATGTTCTTGTGATCATGATGTTAAGAACATCCGGTCTTCCGCGAGCCGGATGACACGTAGGCCTTCTCGATCCGTGCGCGACGAGTCTGGGGTTACCATTGATGAGGCGGTGGAGCATGCGGCCTCTGGGGTTGTTGGTACAACTATGCCAGTGGGCATGTTTCGCGTTGAGATCTCCTGCGATGCATACCACTGGGTGAAGGTTTGGTATGATGGTGGGTCATAAGTAGCTATCAGTGGCAGGTCGAGCCCGCCAACGGCAAGCCTAATTGCACAGGCCTCCACGTGCTGTAGCGCTGGGAGTTGGAAAGGAGTATGGGTAATATGGTTCTTTATGAGGATAGATGTATCGCCACCCTGTCGGCCGACCCGATCGGTGACGTAACTAGGCAGCGAGAGGTCAGTAACAGTATCTAGATGGGTTTCGCAGGCCATTAGGATGTCAATTCCGTAGGATTGTACAACCTCAAGAATGCCTGGGCGTTGGCCCCCGATGCCGTTCGCGTTCCAGAACGGGACTCGCAATAGCCTCCGAACGAATCTAGAAGCCATTACTTAGCGGAACCCGAGTACAACTGCTCCAACAATGTATGTTTCTGGAGAGGGAAGAAGCGGGGGTCACTGTATTGCAACTTGAAGTAATTGCGTAATACATGTAAGACCTTATTTAGGAGGTCACCAAACCACAGGGCTAGGTCCTGAAGTTCATCCAGGTCCGCCTGAGGGATGGGCGCTGTAAAGGCCGAAGAAGCCACTGCAGACACCGGTGCTGCTGCTGATGTGGTGAGGACTGCCGACGGGGTTACCGCTGCAGCCTCCCCTTCCGATGTTGTGGCGGAAACTGCCGGCGGGATGCCGCTGGAGCTGCCGCAGCTGGTAGGTGCTGTGTGGAGGGGGCGTGGCCTCGGGTTGCTCAGAGGTGGAAGCCCCTGATTGACCAGTCACCCTGCAGTTTTTCTTTCCCTTCTTCTTGGACTTCATTTTCAAAGTGCGACGTGTACCCTCTGTTAAGGGTGGCGTGACGGCTTCCTCCGTCGATGTAGGTGGACCTGATTGAAGGGTGGGATCTCCGTCGTCGAAGACGGGGCTGTTGGTACTATCTCTGCAGTGACTGCGGGGGTGGGAGTTGCTGCTGTCTCTAAGGCGCGCAACGTTTTCTCAGCACGGCCAAGTGCCGACGCAAAGGTCACCCCAGGGCGCACATTAGCTAGCTCCTGGGGGGCTCCTCGGCGGCCCTCAATGATGCGCTTCCGCACCTTGCAGTCTCTGTGTGTGCCCACATACTCCTCTCCACTGTTCGCACGGTGGCAGTCTTCATAGGCCTTTGTCTAGTCCTTCAGCAGATGGGGCCCAGTACACTCTGCTCTCGCACACACTGCTGGTGTGGTGGAAGCCCATGCACCTATGGCACAGCACAGATCCTTCTTTGCCGAGGTATCTTTCGATATGCACGACGGTGAAGATGAGCCAACAGACAGCATTTATCGGCTGAACTGGCTTGGCGGGTTCCTTGGGCACTACGACCAAGAAAAGAGGCATGGGCACTCTCTCAGGGCCATTGTCTGTTGCCACCGTCTTACTAAGACGTGCCACGGAGATGGGGGTAATTTGGTATTCGTCCGGAAGGGCTACCTTGACATCCTCAGGGGTACAGTCGGAACCTATACTTACACACATACATATACGCACTTTAAGGATGCTGGGAGGGGCTAATCACGCGTTCCAATGGGAGACAGACACAGCTGATTAGTCCATTTGGCCACTGCTGGCATTGTCGATGCGGGCCACTGGTAGGGAAGTGTTCTTTAGTTGGGCCGGAATGCTGACTTGAGTCTTAATTTTCTTAGACTATATCCACATATTTTCTAGTGATGTCGTCCAGGCTGTGGTAAGCTATAGGCCATTGTCTCTATTAAAATTATTTGTTTCCGGTTTTATTTCGATCGCCCCTTAACCAATCTATCATGGTACCTTTCTCTGCTATGTAATACAGTGTGTACATAAATGATTATCGGGGTTTTAACTCTTTGTAATATTTACATTCAACTTACAGTTATAAATGATGTGTCATATGAAAGAGCAACTCAAAAGTTTTGTTTGTTGACACAAGTGCACATGTGCGTGCAATGTTTCTGCCGCAATCCGCTGGACAGCGGTGGTAGCAAAGCTGGCGACTAGTAAACATAAAGCGTTTTGTGTTTTGCACTTTGCAAAGACCGGATCTGTAGTTACTGTGCAACGTGCGTTCCGTAGTAAGTTCGGTTGTGATCCTCCTAGTGATAAAAACATTCGTAGATGGTATAATCAGTTTGAAGATACCGGCTGCCTTTGTAAAGGAAAGCACGGGATGACCAGGAGTAAGTGAAGAGACTGTTGAGCGAGTGAGAGAGTCGTTCACCCGTAGCCCAAAGAAATCAGTCCGGAAGGCTAGTCGTGAATTACAAGTTCCTGTATCGACTGTTTGGAAAGTTGTAAGAAAACGCTTACAGCTACGTCCTTACCGTATACAGTTATTACAGGCTCTAAAGCCAACATACCACGGATTACGTGCCAAATTCGCAAACGACATGTTGTTTCATGACGATTTTGTGGATCGTGTTGTCTTCAGTGATAAATCGACCTTTCACCTTAGTGGACATGTTAACACTCATAATGTGCGCATCTGGGGCTCAGAAAATCCTCACGAGATGGTACAAATGCAACGAGATTCCCCTAAAATGAATGTTTTTATGCCGTATCCCGGCGTAAAGTTTATGAGCCTTTCGTTTTAGGTGAACCTACTGTAACTGGCATTTCTTACCTTGATACACTAGAGCAATGGCTCTTCCCTCAGTGGGAAGAAAATGAGCCAGAGAACTTCATTTTCCAGCAGGATGGTGCGCCACCTCACTGTCATATCGAAGTACGCGATTGGTTGAACATCACTATACCCGAGCGCTGGATAGGCCGCAGGGCCCCAATGACAGGGCTTGCTATGCAAGGCCTCCACGTTCTCCTGACCTAACGCCATGCGATTTTTACCTTTAGGGCTTCATCAATTATTGAGTTACCTGCCTCCGCTACCAGCTGACCTCCCTGAATTAAGAAACCGGATTGAAGCAGCTGTTACTACAATTACTGAATACACACTATCAACGTTTGGGAAGAACTCGGCTATAAACTTGATCTGTGCCGTGTGACAAAGGGTAGTCACATTGAACATTTATAAGCTTCTTGGTAAAACTGTTTGAGTTGCTTTTCCATTTGACATATCATTCATAACTGTAAGTTGAATGTAATAAATATTATAAAGAGTTAAAACCCCGATATTCATTTATCTACACCCTGTACTGTAAAATAAAAAAATAAAATCCTATGATAGTTTCTAAGCTATGCTATGCCACTCCAGAAAGTCCTTATCAGTAACATATCGGTATACTGTCGATGTTTTGCACCAGCGGCCCCATGGTAAATAAGAACTTGCAAACTTTTTAGACTATCTTAATAACATAAATTTCAAGATTCGATTTGGTATGGAAACAGAGAACAATAATTAGATAGCTTATTTGAATGTTCTAAACATAAAAAATATAAATGGGTCACCGTCACATATCGTTTACAGGAAACCTATCCCCACCGACAGATACTTGAATACTCTAATTATCACCCACAACTCCAAAACAACATTAGAATGTTTACATCAGAACAGCCAAACTTAGCATCAACACTAGATTAATAGAGTTGCCGCCATGCACTAACAAGTCCGCGGTGCTGAACATTTCGCCTAGGGCCATCGTATCCTCTATGAAGACATGAAAATATTATATACTTCCAAATATAAGCATGGAAGTCTTCATAGAGAAGCAATTGAGATTTACAAACATTGTAACAACATCAATGAAAAACAAGAAAAATTTAAACTCAACCGCATTTGAATTACACGTCACTGCAAATCCATCACGTATAAACCTTTCCTGGCCTTGGCGTGAGCTATAACTTACGAGGCTTCGGTGCCCGGTTGACAGTTATTGTTCAGGTGCCCAAGGTACTGTTATCCTTAGGAAATGGGAACCAAATAATTGACCGAAACGTCGGTTGTTAATAATTTTACCCACGTCTTCCAGCCCGGGAGATTTTGATGGTTTATCAATCAACTCCGATCGTGAAAGCCTTCGTACATATCTAAAGCAGTTTGTTTGAGCATGGATGTCACTACAGCCATCGTTGCGACTGCCTCTCAGACATGAAAACCAGCTAGTCTCTGCCTTTGTTTGTCGGGTCTTTTCACAATATGGAGTAATATCTTTCTCACTCCCTCAGTGTATCTTATCCTCACTTATGACTAAGTATGCCCAATCCGACCATTCTCCACCTTCAGGTAGCCTGCTAATTACGAAAGATATAATGGGAAATGCAAGAGAGCATTACAGATACGCATAGCAATCAATGCGAGGCCACTGTCAACCTTAAAAAATATTCTGTTTCGACAACATTCGATCTTGGTTCGGCTTACGGAAAGTCCGTATAGAGCTCCTCCATTAGTTGCAGTGGTTTGGTAGCAGCCGCCTCAGGAGCGAGAGCGCTTTGCAGGAATGCTATGCTCTATAAATGGCACAACGAAGAAGTAGGTATAGTTTAGGAAAAACAGAAATTAGAGAGAACAGAAGAAAAAAGGATACGGAGAGCATTCGTTTTAATCAGCTAAGTGTAAATTTGTTCGTGCTGATGTAGTAGGGTACATCTCAGACGCCTTTCTAGGGAATAATTGTTGCTTGGGTGGAACAAGTTCTGAAGTCCTTATGGATGGCGCCCATTTCTATTGTGTGGAGCTGTCCAGTTCTTGGGATTACGGACGTGCTTCTTCATAATGACTAAGATCGTCTTGTAACTATAGTTCAGGGTTTTAAATGTTGTAATGTGCTCACCTTGGTTGTGATAAGTTCTGATATTGTGGCAGTTTTGGAAATGATTTGCAGCGTCTGTCTTGAGACAGGAAATGGAGAAGCTGGACAAAATTTCACTAGTGCTGCAAGGTGGCACCAATATTCATGTTCTCCGTGTGGAGGTATTCGGCTCTCAGAGAATAGGCTGTATGCATAGAGCAAGCGACTGAATATCCCGCGGTGGCAGAGGAATCGCAGATTGCCTCTTGGGATATAGTGGGCACTGAGCTTGTCCTGTGTCGTGATTAAAGCTACCACACTTCGCGCAAGAGAAACGACAGTATTAGACGTAGTGCACAGTACAAAGAGGTAAGCAATTTTTTGACACAGTGTTAGTGCCAGATGTTGCAGCGCATGTGCCCTAAAAAGTAAGGCTGGACGACAAACAATCAGCTTCAAAGTCCGAAACTGGCACTGCTGAATGCTAATACTGGCATACTGTAGCTGGCACAAAGCATTTTGGTAATTTCCGTCCACTCTATATATAACTGTACACTATACAAATATTTGCATCGCTAACAAATCACATCATAAAGTAATAACAAATGTTATGTCCTTCAGAATCCATCATCATCATCATCATCTTATATGCCAAGATAACGTATCTAAATCCTATATTTCAGGATCCTTTGGAAAATTTAAGAATGATAATACATAATTTTTCTTATAATAAGGATACTATTTATAGCTGAATAGATGTCTCTTCTGGTAGTTCTAAAGCTCAACTTCTAAACTTACTCTTACTGCTGCAGAACATTATTACTGTGACACGCGTAGTAAATATCGACAAGGAAAAGAAGAATCGACTATAGATACAGCAGTAATGGCTCTGCAATAATCTGAATTAAAAACAGGTTGTTTAGTATATTCAATTATTGAAATGTTGATAGCATCTGTTGTACCAAACAACGCGTATACAAAGTAACAAGCCCTAATTTGACGTACGTAAATTTATGCGATGATTATGTTATTTTGGATATATTTAATGCTACATCGCATTTAATCACAGTAAAATAGCTTATATATGTTGAGGAGAAAAGGCTTTACCTCTACTGCATGTTTTGCAACAGTTGTTCAGATTCTCAATGGCCGATAAAAATGACAACGTATCATGTGTTTTATTTGCCACCTGTATTAAATCCTCTTATATGTTTAAGGTTTATATTTCTTCTAGTAATTAAGCTCTTAACTTGCATTGTTACAGCAAGAAAGTGCTGAAGGGAGTAAACCCTTATCTGAAAGCAACGCGACTCAAGGAAAGAGAAGCTTCAGAATGAGCAAGAACGGCAGGCCTTTTAAATCGAGATCTCTTACTTCAATTTGCTTACCTAAGTGAGTATCAGCGTTTTATTCATTACTAAGAAGCTAATATATTGAGATAGCTAACCTCAATTTCCTTTCTTAAGAGATGTGGCATTAAGAGAAATTGCATATTTGAACTTGGCAAGTTCGTAGAGTTGCTCTTTTAATACGGTGACTTGATTCCTGGTTACTATGGAAGACATGAGCTCGCCAGGCAAGGCAGGTTTATTAGCGGAAGCAAACTCGGAAGCCACGCGTAGTTGAGAATGCCTTACTGCATTGCACCCCGCCTATCGTACTCTGCGCTGGCCTATAAAAAGCCGGCACAAAAATAGCAATAAAACTGCAAATACTGTACTTTACCAATATAGGAAACTCACAACCTACTGACCAACATCCAATGCGGTTTTTGACTGCATATCTGTCGTTGCAGATAATGAATGTATTCATGAAAAACTGTCAATCAGTTGGGATATTTTTTGATCTCGCGTAGGCTTATTTATGATACTTGTTTGCGAGAAGCTATATTATGTTCTTTACACAACTATAATATACGTGAACGCTTACTGTAGTTCATTTAGAAGTGTTTGAAAGACGAGTTACCAGGTGAGCGTCAGCTCGGTATTTTCAATTAGTTTTCCAAGAGAATGGAATGTCTCAGGGATCGGCACTAAGCGTCAAATGTGTTCCCTCAGCTATATCGTCCTGCATATTCGTAGACGACATCGCCGCCTACTGTAGTCAGCGATTGCCGTTTTTGGAACGCAGTCTGCAGAAGACTTTAGACAATGTTACTGAGTGAGTTCTAAAAACTGCTTTCATTTCTCAACTGAGAAATCTGGAGATGATTATCACCTACACAGACACACACATACACACGCTATGTACAGTGTATAGAGAAACACTTCGATACAGAGATTTCACCGGAAATATGTTAAAGATAGATATGTTAAAAGATAGTTAAATACCAAACTTGAATCATGTCGCATCCCATGATAAAGATTTTCAAAATACGAGTAGTCCCCCATCCCAAACTAACCTTTATATGGATATTTTTTAAACTGTTTTTTACTCAAAAATGGCTCCAACGATCTTGATTAAAATACCGTCCGTAGGTATATTATAGAAAATAACATCAGAAATATAATGTATAGTTCGAATTTTCTGGAAATAGCTTCTAAAGACCTGTTCATTCTGGAGGAATTTTCGTGAATTCTGCATGACTAGTAAACCGTAAGAAATAGGTAAAAACTTATTACACAAAATATGTAGATCTCGTTAAAAATTATAATTTATGTCATATGTATTTTTGTTGTAGAGTTGACCGTTTCCGAGATATTCCTTCTTTCTTGGGTTCAGGTTTGTTTTTTGTTTTGTTTTGTTTTTTTTTTGTTTTTTTTTTTTTCTTTCTTTTTGACTGCCCAACTTTTCTCAAACGGCGTAGCTTTTCCTTCATCTCGCTCATGTTTACCCGCTCGCCTTGCAAAGTGAACCTAACTTCAATTATTTACACAGCGACCAGCTTTTAAAAGATATGACTGTCACATTAGCCATACTTCCCTTCTGCTTAGAAATAATCAAGATGTAATAATACTTCTGCTAATCTTATCTCGATTAGCATGATGTATATAAAAGAATCTCATTTGTAAAAATAGTTTGTTTGCAGAACAGGTAAACAAAGGCATGTGAATTTTCTAAAAGTGTATTTCAGCATCCTTCACAAATTATATTTTCTTAAACTCATTTGAGACTTTTTTAACCTGGCTCTGGTCATATCGATGAATGAAATCAGCAAAATGATACTCAAGTGATCTCGGGTTCCATGGGGCTCTGAGCTACTCAACATTTGTCTTATCAGGATAAGGGAAAACCCCGAAAAATACCCTTATCCGGGTAACTCATCCTAAGCGAGATTCAAACTTGCGACATGTTGAATGTGAGGGAGACACACTACCCCCACGTACTTAGGCGGATTAGTTATTATTATTATTATCATCATTATTACTACTATTACACAATATAATTACTACAAAATTCATTTGTTAGTTACAATAAATTCAGTACTTCCAAATTTTCTGCTGAAAGCAATTTTACAGCCTAGTCATCACAAGGCCGGTCCTTCCCAATTACTATCACTTAGCTGTCATATGGTGCAAATTGTAGAGTATTTTGAAGCACAAGCAGGAACTTGCATGTAGCTCATTATGTACTTTAATATGTTTGCACCTTTATTAATTCACCAATACGTAATATACCATCTAATGTAATAAGTAATAGTTTGAGTAGCACCTAAAGGATTATGTATATGTTTTATTAATTACTAAAAAGTTAATATACCGAGAGCATTTACTCCAATTTCTTTACCCAGGTGAGTATTAATGTTTTATTAATTTCTAAGAAGGTAATACGGTATTCGTTTAGAAAGGTAGAAGCAGACTGAAAAATGCAATATCATAGCCGGGATTAAAACGAGGGATCCTCCGGAATCCATTCGGTTGCTCTAACCAAATGAGCTATCATAGCAACATGCCAGCATAATATTAAACTCTCCAATTGACTCACATTTTTCCTATAAACGCAAGGGAATTTCAAATGTATTTTGATGATACATCAATAGGGTCTTACAATGTCATAAGTAGTTCAAATTCGAGCTTCATAGCTTAATACACTATGTACGAATGAATAATTAAATGCTACGATTCATTTACTTCGTTTAGAACGTAAAAACGCAATAAAACTGAATACCTCCAAGGTGGGGGCAAAATAGATCTTCGTCGTGGAGAAGTAGACATGTAAAGGGTGTGTGCGTGGAATGATAGGTTTCTTATATCAGATTTGGTATTCCGATGCTCAGTAAAACGTGGCTAACAAATAAATGCATACGCGCCCGCTGAGTAGTGTGGTGGTAGCGTGTCCGCCTCACATTCAAAAGATCGTGAGTTCGAATCTCGCTTAGGGTGAGTTACCCGGGTAAGGTTTTTTCGGGGTTTTCCCTTATCCTGAGAAGACGAATGTCGAGTAACTTTAAGCTCCATGGACCCCGAGATCATTTTAGCATCATTTCACCAATTTCATTCATCGTCCGATATGACCAACCAGGTTAAAGGACATTAAATTGCAAACAAAAAAAAAACAAAAAAATCCATACGCATATTCTATAACTGTCCTTTGATCCTGACCACATATCGTCGCTTTAGTAGCCTTTATTTAGCGAAAGCAGAAATTAATTGTTCTTTTAAACACAGTTTATTAAACAATGAACCCCGGACTTGGAGAGCTTATGACATTTTAAGTCGTAATTCGAACATGTGTCTCAAATTGAATCTGAGGTTTCCTTGTATTCACAGGGGGAAATGAGAATCAGTTGTAGAATTTAGTGTTGTAGCGTGAGGTTGCCATGGTAGCTTAGTTGGTTAGAGAACACAGGAAGATCCGTGCTTAAAATCCCATCAATTATACTAAAATTTTCAGACTGATTCTACCTTTCCAAATTATTAGAATATTATCTTTTTAAAAAGCAATAACGCGGTGATACTCATCTGAGTAAATTGAAATAAGAGATTTCAGTATATTAGCTTTTAAGTGATTAATAAAACGATTGTGCTCGCACTTGCATATTGTCGATAATGACACTGTTACGGCTTTGCTTACCACTCATACTACCACTTCTTTGGCATTACATTAGACGGTATGGCTAGGTATTAGTGAATTAATGAAGATACAAACATTAAACAATGAGCTATATGCAATTTTGCAGGCCTACAATATTCTTCAATTTGCATCATTTGACATAAGTAACTGATAGAAATGGGGAAGAACTAAAATAATCTATTTGCGCCGGCAATACGTAATATCTTACAGCTTGTGAATTACATAATATGTATCTTTCCCTACGTGTCTTTGCGTGCTTGCATTGTTACATTGTTTCACACCTTGTAAGGCAGAACCTTATAAAAAACTTCCTTACTGTATTGCTAAAAGGTTTGTTTTTAAGAGAGCCTGCATTTATGTTTACCTCCGAAACGGTATTGGCACATTCATACTCCAGACCATGGACATATCGAGGGAACCCCTTTATCAAAGAAAACTTTTTCTAATCAGATGGTAACCGAAAGGGAACCCTTGGTACACCAGGCAGGTGATCTACCAAGTGAGTCTCAAAAGCTGTTCTGAAAAGCTTTCCTGTGTATCCTTGTAAGCAAGGACGACACATTGTCCCAGCGAGGACGCATTTTAGGTTGGTAGTTACTTGCGTTTAGTGACGCCAAGGGGGCCATTGGTTCAAAAGTGAAAGGAAAGTACGACCTGTTTGTGCTGCGTCGAAGAACGAATGTGCATGTACTAGTAACTGGGTACCATCTTCTAGTAAATAGCTTTAATATTTCAGTGCCAGTAAACCTCGTGGCGAAGTGGGATAAAGAGTCGTCTCTACTTGGAAGTTGTTATATTGGCATTTATCGGATATTTATTCGTTTTTGGTCTCTAGGCACACGCATGGGCAAATTAACGGAGACAGAATCCACCCCAAATATGCGCGCTCTTTCTCTAACGTTTTATTTAAGGGACCTCTAAGTTTATTTTCCGTGAAATTTTAATAATAGTAAAATGCAATACTTTCTCAGTAGTTAAAATTAAATTGTTAACCAAGTAAAACATACACTTATTACTGTTTTGTTAATTATATTAATTACTAATCATAAAGAGCATACTATTAATGTATTGAATATTTATTACATAACACATTTATTTTTTGTGATCTAGACACCATTGTTTCTTTCTTTGTCTCACGTGTTATTACTTAATAAATTATAGATATAATATTTCTCAGCACTCCCAAAAAACAGTTTTATTGACGAGTATGGGTATTTATTCTCCTTGAAGATATGTTCATGACTTATCGTTTAATCACTCTCTGTTTTTTAATTCTGGCACCTGAGCTTCTAACGCGTCAATACATCTCTCGAACCATTTGGTATCAACAACGGTCTTAAGAACACAAAAGAAGTCTATGATGTCAGCCAGCTCTTCTACGGAATATTCATTCTCAGTTTGCACACTTTTGCTTCGCCAACCATCACCAACGCACTCTTTCGCAATGGCTGTGTTTTGACTGGAACTTATCGCCCAGTCTAACATATTGGAATATTCGTGAAGAACATGCTCTATAATTTTCATAACTGTATTTACATCATAACTACCTGTTTCACTCATGATTCTAGAATTTAAAAACAAATAATATAATCATAGCCTGTAGAGTTGCATAAAATTTAGTTCACTTTTCAGTTGTCATTAAGTTGAATCGACATGGCCTTCTGTAAGTTATAACAGAAGCAATAACTTCCGATATGTAATTCACTGCCCTCTGGACCGTGTATTACGTGACTCAAATCTACCTTTTCGAAGCGAATTTGTATGATCTCAGATGACACCATTAAACATAACAAACCAATATTATAAAAATATGCCCCTGATAGCTAGAACGACAAAACCAACTGGCTTGGGATATATAAATTCAACACATATAACATAACCATGAGTCAAATACTTCTCGTCCGAGTTTTCTTCGGAAAAGTTTTCATGTTTTACATAAAACTGGCGGGGTAATACAGTGACGTACGAAAAAATGTCATAGTTCCTCAGTTTCTCATAAATATATTTATACTTCATCGACAGTCACTAGAGAAACTGGCGAAACATTTCCAAGGTGACAAATTTTTAGGGCAGCGTTGAGGCGCATAATGGAATTATGTGTCTTTCCATCTTAAGCAAGGGGAGCAGAATTATCTAGATGCATAGCTGGAGTGGGTTTTGGGGATGGAACCTCGCTTGCTAAAAGACAATTAAAAACTATCCGCAAAATGGCATTTTAATTCCAATTGCAATACTTTAATCCAAGAATATAACTTTTTTAATATTTTACTTCAGAATTAATTTATATTTATTATTTGATTTTGTACAAATTTTTTAAAAATAAAATATGTTAGGTTAAAACAGGGAGTGAAATAAAAAATAAAGAAAACTATTTGTGAGATACCGTTAACTGCAAACAATATAACAAACAGCTCTAAATATAAGCTCGCAAGAAAACTGTAGAAATAGTTTCACAGAAAGAAATAAAGAAAACTTGTCTAGCTAAACGGTAGTGTTTGAGTGATAGGTTTTAAACAAAATATTCAACTGGCTTGCTTAAACAATGTCGACTACCACACTTTTGTTATGGTCTTCTTTTTATTACACACGGTACCACAGGCAGTGGGTACTGATGAATTATTGATATAACAGGCAATGTAATTTCAATTTCTGAAAGGAATTTTGTAAATAAAGCTTCCAGATCTAGTTTAAGGTACCTCTCTGACACTTTCAATTATGAGGATTGAGGAAAATCTGGAAAAACCCTCAGTCAGAGGCGATTGGAAACTCGGACCTCCCATTTACGAGTCTGTATGTTAACGATTTCGGGGCGTCCTCTGTGACCTGGGGGTGCTAACTTCTGGTTGCCGAGTCGGGAGGCGATGAATATTTTCGGGATTAAAAATCCTTAGCGTGGCTTCCTTCAAATATTTTAAGCATGTAAGGATCCACCCAAACGAGGAAGCTTACTTAGCGATCAAAACCTAAAATTTTCTTTACGACTTGCGAGTATGCTGCTCAGAGACGCAAATTCTCAGTAGCCCGTGTTGATTCGCTGTTCACACACATTGGCACAATGGAACCTTTTATACAAAACCTGATGTGCTACATTCACATAAATGTGTCTACTTATGCCGCAACAAACCATTTTTACAAACGCTTATTCTTATATCTAGTTCTTCCAAATAAAAATGTATTATATATTACCTCCTAGAACAAGTGGAATAAGGAAATACAATAAACCAAAGAAATAGTTCAATATTTTAAACGATGAGGGATGAACTGGACATCCCCGTCTTTGTTTGACCAGAAGAAAGAAAAATCTGATGTGTTCCATTCACATGACTTTCTCTACATCTCTGCAATATATTATTGTTAAAAAGCTTATGTTTCTATTTACTTCATGCTAATCAGAGAAAAAATTAGCAGAAATTGTCTTATTGCTTGCTTCCTTGTAAGTAGAAGCAAAATAAGGGAGTACCATAGGTTAAAATGTTTTAGTCAAAAGCTGATTGCTATGTGATTGAAGTTCCTTTGTTTATATGGAGAGGAGTTGACAAATTCCTGTATGAGAAAAGTATGCGTTTTTAAAGATAAAATAATAAAAAAAGGAATAACTCAAAAACGATCAACTCCACGAAGAAAATGTATATGTATATAATGTATGTATATAAATTGTGTGCTCTAGCGTGCTCTACATTTTTTGTGTGTTAAGTTTTTGTCCATCTCTTGTGGTTTAGCAGTTATGCAAAATTCCGTAAAATTCATCCAGAATATTGTCTTCAGAGGCTATTCTCAGAACATTCAAAATATACATTTTACTTGTCAGGTAAATATCTTTAACATACGATACTTTAATCAAAATCGTTAGAGCCATTTTTTAAAAAATCATAATTTTCGAAAAAAGTTCCACATAAAGGGTAGTTTAGGGTGGGGGGATTTTTCTCAAAATCTTCGTGTCACATTCCTGGAAGATACTAAATTTAAGCACCAAGTTTGGTATTTTACCGACTGTTTGTTTTTTTAGTTATCGTGTTCACAGACACTCGGACACACACAAGCGGGCCTTTTTTTTTTTTTTTTTTTTTCTGAAAATGCCTTTTTTGGATACAGGGGACCCTAAAACATATATTTTTGGTGAAATCTCGGTATCGATTTTTTGAGTGGAGTGCAACACCTTCTCTATACACTGTGTACATATCACGTGTAGAGAAAGTAAAAAGAAATAATGACTTACCATTTGAGAAAAGGTTTAAGGATTCCAAAACTGAGACCAATATGAAGGAATATCTCAGAAATGGTAAACCCCACAAAAATGTGTATTATAACATAAATTGTGTGTTTTATTCAGCTCTCTTGTGTAGTAAGTTTTCATCTCACTTACAGCTTAAGTTATGTAAAAGTCATCCAGAATGGAGAGGGTTTCTGATCTATTCCCAGAGAAATCAAAATATACATCTATTTGTCATGAAAATGTCTTAAACATAATCACAAAACCCTTAGAGCTATTATTGAGTCTGTCAAAATTGTCGAAATGTCTTTCTATATATAAAGTTTAGTTTGGGGTGAAGGGTTTTCTTGAAAATTTTCGTTGCGCATCCTTGAAAGATGAACTAAATTGCCAAGTTTGGTTTTTAATTGAATTAATGGTTTCGAAATGCAATTTACACACACTCATACAAACACACGTGCGCGCGCGGGGAACTTTTCCTACAAATGTTTTTTGCATTCAGGGAATATGAAAAAGTGAATTTCAAGTGAACTCATGGTAATGAATTTCTGATTGCAATGAAATACTTTCTCTATCTATATACTATGTACCAAGTAGAGAAAGTAAATGAAGGTTTCCTGGGGATTATCAATCAACCACCAAATGTATATTTTCGGTAAAATCTTGATATTGAATTTTTAAGTGGCATACACTGATTCATGTTGCTAAAGGTAGGTGATTAAGGAAGCATACATGATTATTTTCACTCGCCTTACAACATATTAAAAATAGCCGAATCTTTAAAACTGCTATATGTCCTTTGTTTACTTTACCTTTTCTACGTGCTATGCATATTGTAGGTAGAGAAGGTGTTGTATTCCACCCGAAAAGTCCATGTCGATATTTCACTGGAAATATATGTTTAAGTTCCCATGAATCCAACAATCCTTTGTTTTTTAGAAAAATGTCCGTGTGTGTGCGTCTGAGATGTGTACGCGCGTGTGTGTCTCTGTGTGTGCGCGCGCGCACTACGTCTGTGACTGTGGTCAGCATAGCTCAATAATGAAAGCACCGTTGAATACCAAATTTGGTATTTAAGTTTAGTGTCTTCCAAGAATACCACACAAGATTTTAAAAAAAAATATAAAATCCCTAGCTCAAACTACCCTTTACATGTAAGAATTTCTGAATCTTTTGTTTTTTCAAAGATGGTTCTCGCCGTATATTTAAGATATTTACATGTCAAATAAAACGTATGCCTCGAGTTTTCTGGGAATGGCCTCTGAAGGCGTCTTCCTTCTGGATGAATTTTTCATAACTAGTAAACCGTAAGAAATAGAAGAAGCTTACTACATAAAAAATGTAGATCTCTTTAAAGAACATAATTTTATGTCATATACATTTTTTGCAAAGTTAACCATTTCCGAGATATTCCTTGTTATAGGTTTCAATTTTAAGCTTCTTAAATATTTCTCAAACGAGAGGTCATCTTTCGTTGCGTCTCTCTTTTGTTTTTACTCCTAGTGCAAAGCGAACCGAATTTCAATTCCAATCGCATAAAGACTCTTTAAAAGATTTCACTATTCCTGTATCCTAGTGTATTCCATTATTTTCCTTCTACTTATAAGGACTAAGTAATAATACATTTTCTTGCCATGTATATCGATTAATAAGGTGTAGATAAAAGAATAATATTTTTAAGAATAAGTTTGCAGAACAGATAGAGAAAGTCGTGTGAATAGAATTCATCAGATTTTACTTTCTCTAGCACATATGTATAATGTACATAGTGGATAGAGATGATGTTTGTATTCGACCCAAAACTTCGATACCAGGATTTCACAGATAATAATGTTTTGGGACCTCCTGAATCCAAAATAAAGCAGTTTTAGAAACATGTCGTGTGTGTGTCTATGTGTGTGGTGGTGTGTGTCTGTGGGTAATATACCTAAAAAACGAAAAGTCTGTTAAATATCAAACTTGGTATATAAGTTCAGTATTGAAGATTTTCGGAAAAATCCCCATCCCCAGCTACCTTTTACACGGAACATTTTGTTGAAAATTTTGAATTTCCATACAATGCCTCAACATGAGTTTAAGATCGTGTCATGTAAACGAAATGTATATCTTGAAATTTCTGCGAATAGCTTTTATATACATAAATTTAAAACCTAAAGTATTCCATTCAAATATAAATATATATATATATATATATAGAAATGCACTGAGTGAGATTGTAGGCCATAACTACGACAATTACAATTCAAACACAGCGTGCTTTGCTAATATGACTGCTAGTATAGCATCATATTATCCTTTTAAAGATCCCCGCATTTTTCTCTTTGACTAGCTGCATCATCATCTGCAAGTAGTGATTGATAAACATTATTACCGTGAAACTTAAGTAATTGTTTTAATGGTTTCCCACGACAATTTAACTATGGTTTCAAACTCGTACTTCCTTTAATAAGATAATCCTTTTACCCCGCCACGCGGCACTGAGTACCACTCCAACACTTCCAATCCAGAAAGAACCCAATGGCATGAAGGATGAATTAAATGACAATGAAAAGACATAGAAGGCCGGTAAATTCGGGGATAGCGGAACCTACCGATCACTTGCCTGGTGACTCAGCGAAACCATCGATAACCATGTGTCAGGTAGGCCAGCCACGGGATCAAACTCCCGATGCGGCAACCTAAACATGTGCTGCATTCACATGACTTTCTCTACATCTCGTAACAAATTATTGTTAATGAGCTTATTCTTTTATTAAATAAAAAGGGCTAAACCGACAGTCAAATGCTTTAAAAATTTGGTTGCCATGGAAATGAAATCCGTCTTTTTTTTTTTTTTTTTTTTTTTTTGCGTGGTCAAAGGTAGACAAGTTCCCGTATGAGAAAGTATTTTAAAACTGAAATCAATAACGAGGAACATCTAGAAAACGGCGAACTCCAGGAAAAAAATGTATATGACATAAATTATGTGTTTTATCGTGATCTACATGTTGTTTTTGTCTATCTCTGTCGGTTTACCAGTTATACAAAATTCAATAAAATCATCCAGAAAAAAAGTCTTCAGAAAATTCCCAGAAAATTCAAGATATACATTTTATTCGGCATGTAAATATCTTAAATATAAGAGATTTTAATGAAAATCGAGAGAGCCATTTTTGAGAAAATCAAAATGTTCGACATTTTTACCATGTAAAGGGTAGTTTGGGTGGGGGAATTTTCTTTAAAATCTTCGTGTCGCATTCTTGGAACATACAAAACATAAATACCAAGATGGTATTTAACGGACTTTTCGTTTTTGAGCTATGCTGTCCACAGACACACACACACACGGACCTTTTTCCAAAAATGCATTTTGTTGGATTCAGGAGGACCCAAAACATGTATTTCCGGTGAAATCTCGGTATCGAATTTTTGGGTGCAATACAATACCTTCTCTATACACTACGTACATAGTACTTGTAGAGAAAGTAAAACATATATACATTTTAAAATATATCTAAATTAATGCGAAATCAATACAAATTGAATGAATGGTTTATTAAAACCAAAAAATGCAGGTACGCCTTATGCTAGATAAATTAAATGTATGCGTGTGTGTATATACGTCTCTCTCCCTCTGTCTCTCGCTCTCTCATTTTCACCGTTATGCAAACACAGCAAATTGAAAGCTCTTTTTACTTCCAGTTATACGGCGCCAACTTTCGAGTCAGGAGATTATAAGCCCTGCTTCACTCATACGGGACTATACGAAGAAAGAAATGACAAGGAAGAAGAGCAAATCAACTCTTTAGAACCCTGCATCGCTTCAGTTACGACTGTACACACAGCTGTGAAACAAGAAATCAGGGCCTTTGCAGACAGATCACCTAATACTGCAAAAGAGGTAAATTGTTTCTTCAATATAGGTATTCAACAATTACACCATTATTGTTTGAAATAAATGTATATGCTTTGTTTCACTACCATCGCTGTAATAGGTAGAGAAATGCTTGGTTTTCATCCAAAATTTTAACGCATATTGTTTGGTTTCACTTCGCATGGCAGGCGAAGATTTTATGAGAAAAAATCACATAACTTTCTCTAGCTATTCCATATACAAACTATTCTTACAAAAGATGTTTGTTTTATATCATGCTAATCGCGATAAACATAGCAGAGACGGTCTTATTTGCTCATTGTAAGCAGAAGGGAAATAAGGGAATACATTAGGATAAAGCGATAGTCAAGTCTTTTAAAAGCTGGTCGCTATGTGAGACAATTGAGGTTCAGTTCGCTTCCCCTGGCTCAGTTTGAGAAAAGTTAGGTAGCCTGAAATTGAAAACAATAACAAAGAATCTCTAAAACGGTCAACTCTACAAGAAAAACCTGTATAACAAATTATAACTTTAACGAGAGCTACATTTTTATGCAGTAAGTTTTTATCTATCTCATACTGTTTAACCGTTACGTAAAATTCTGAAAATCTCATCTAGAATAAAGAGGTCTTCAGAGGATATTCCCAGAAAATTCAAAATATATATTTTATTTTTGATTTAAATATCTTTAATATATGATACTTTAATGAAAATAGTAAGAACCATTTTTGAGAAAATCAAAATTTTCAAAAATGTTTCCATGTTAAGGGTAGTTTATGGTGAGGGGATTTTCTTGGAAATCTTCGTGTCGCATCCCTGAAAGATAATAAACAGAAATAACAAGTTTGGTATTTAATGGTTTTTTGAGCTATGCTGTCCACAGAGACACACACAAACATACATATAGACACACACACACTGACATTTTGCTACAAATACAGGGAGTCCCCGACATATATTTCTGTTGAACTCTTGGCATGAATTTGGGGGTGGAATACAATAATTTCTCTATACACGATGTTCATAGAACATGTAGAGACAATAAAAATATAGATATCGTTAAAACACACTTTATGCCAGATATATTGTTTTATTGTAGTGTTAACCATTTCCGAGTAATTCCTTTTTTGGGTTTGTTACAATACTTATACTGTTTTACTTATTTTGCTGCTGGCCGTGCTATGTGAACCGAATTGCAAAGTGATCACACAACGACCAATCTTAAAAGATTTGACTATTCCTTTTGCCTAGTCTGGCCTTCAGATCCCAAGATCTTGGGAAACCACGGAAAAATATTACCGGGGTAAGAGGCTATTCACAGGAAAGCCAGTATGGTGATAAAAATGTCCCATTCTCATCCCTTTCCCTACCTATTCCGCACATTAACATAAATGCCTCATTGCTTACTTCTTGTAGGTAGAATGGAAGGTATATAACACTTGCTTGTTAATGTTATTTGCCAGAATCATAACTGCACCGCCTGTGTGCCGGAATTTTGTGCCGCAAGAATTATTTTACAAACCAGTAATTTTACTGACATTGGGGTTATACCTCGGTATTTGTTTAATGTGGGTCAGAAACGCCACCCCCGCATATCTATAAAAACTGTATGTGGCAATTCAAAGAACCATTATACGCGATTTTGCCTTTTTACTTTCTCCATATAGTATATGGTAGTACATAGGTAGAGGGTATTGCACTCCACCAAAAACTTCGATGCCGAGATTTCACCGGAAATAAAGTTTTAGGGTCCCTGTATAAAAATACATGTTTACAAGGTCCGAGTGTGTCCGTGTGTCTGTAAACATTCAAAAATGAAAAGTAAATTAAATAACAAAATTGGTATTTAAGTTTAGTATCTTTCACCCAAACTATCTTTTGCATGGAAAAATTTAAATTTTTTTTGATTTTCTCAAAAATGACTCAACGATTTTGATTAAAATTTAAGATATTCACATGGCAAATAAAATGTATACTTTGAATTATTTGGAAATAGCCTCTGTAGACCTCTTTATTCAGGATGAATTTTCCTGAATTTTGCAATACTGGTAAACCGTAATAGATAGACAAAAACTTACTATAAAAATCTGATGTGTTCGATTCACATGACTTTCTCTACATGTCTGCAACAAATTACAGTCATTAATGTTTCTTTGCACTCAACCATTTCGTTATTATTAGGCACTTGTATATATTAAATCTTGTCTTCTAAAAGATTTCTACCGTCCGAAAATCCTTGTTTCAATTTTATATTTGCAAATATAAACGATGATCATTGTTTTAACCGCGTTTATGTGAAATCTAACTTACCAGGTCTTGAATTACAGCCCTTTCGTAGGTAACTAGTATAGTTCAGTAGCCCAGTCAGAATTCCAATATTGTTCAACCCCATAAATTCTATTAACTGAAGTATTCCCTTCTCCAAGTATAAAATTTGAGCCCAAGGTATAAACGGGGACAATTTATGAATACAAAAACATATCCATTCATTGCTTCTCCCTCCAATTTAGAATCACCATCTAAATTCTTACAACACCGCGCTTTGGTTGCAGTTACCGCAAAAGCATTTCTTTCCCTTCATCTGTATAAAAAGTGTTTGAACAAATGTTAGTGAAAAAAATACCCTGGCAAAATTACTTCACTATAACCGAGCCAGGTGGCTCAGGCTTTTCGTCAGGAACTGGCATTCAGGAGGTCGTGGACCGACCTCTCTGAGCAATGGGGGTTTCTCCGGTCACTGGGCGAATTTCCTGTCCCTTCATTTCATCTCCATTTCAACCCACTGGTGCATTTCAAGGTTGTAAGTGTCGGCGAAGACTGCTGTGATAGCGCCTCTTCGTGGTAAATGCGATTTGGAAATACAGCTCTCGCCGGCAGAAGTCGTCTTTGGGACCAAGGGCGTTCGGTCAGACCTAGAGCGCGGGCCCCTAACACTTCCCGCGGAGAGATGGTGAACTGTTTGGACTATGTTAGGGACTCACCACGGTGAGTTTTTCCCCGCAGTCCGGTAACGCCCGCCCATCGATAATACTCTTATACCATTCTAACCTCATGGAGTCTTGGGTGGCTGCAATGGAATGTACCATCTACCGGAATGTACCATCCAACAACCTTCATTATAAAAGAGCTCTGCAGTTGTCAAGATAAACTTTAAGAACTTCGCAGTGTATAAGGGTATTGATGTTTCCAAAGGCTTCATGCCATATGGGATAAAACATTTTTTCTTCCAATTATTACATGTACGTGAGTTTTGATAACTTCGGTGACATTTCTGGAGGAGAGAAAGCAACGAAAGAGAACAATACTACGAAAGGGAGAGAAACAATACAATTAAGTAGAGAAGGTGGGAGAGGGCGAGAGAGGTATGTTCAATAAGAGAGGGAAGAAGAATCCTCGCAGATAATGCAATAAGTAAGCCGATCCACCACTACTGCTAGTTAATTAAGTGCTATTAATGATAAACTAGCCTTTAATATGGAATAACTTAGCCTGAGCTATTAGTAGAGAATTCGCAAAGTAAGGAGCAGTGTTACAAAACATTACAAAAACCAGTATTAAACGCGCAAACACGATATTTCTTCTATGTTTCATTTCTTTGCAGGCACAAGACATACCACCATCAGAAGGAGCTACGGTAAAAGCAAATTTCATGGAGAGAATTGACGAAGCTACAGCTAAGGAGCAGAACGTTCAACCACAAGATATCGTAAAGGATAATACAAGTTGTACAATAAACGAGAGCTTTAGTGATATATACAAGATGGGTTTGGAAAACAATGCAATGTATACGCACCTCATGAATATATTACCAGGTAATTATGGCGAGTTTATTTCGGTAAAGAAAGAATATAAGAATGAATTACGCTCTGACTTTATTGTTGAAGTGACTATAATAAACCAAAAAATAATACAAAATAAACAATGTAAAAGAAATAAGGCAAAAAATGCCAGAAGAAAATATGAGGGCGATCACAAAAATAAATCACTCTGAACCTTTACTCCCGTGTATATGTTGGTATGTTATTGCATAATTCAAATAGTAATTATAAACAAATCTTTGTATATTTAATTCCTAATCAATCATTAATCATTAGCTTATCTATAGCTAGGTATACATTGTTCTTTTATTTTTCTAAAGTTATTTTTATTTATTTGTTTTAGTCTCTCTACTATTTGGTTATATCATCACTATGGTTCCGTTAAGTGAGATACCTCGTTGACCGGTACAGGTTAACAGTAGGCTTCTAAGTCTCATCCCCATACCGCTTTTCGCTTTGCGCCAAGAAGATGGTGTTGGTTGCCGTCCGTTGGTTGCTTTCACCATCCGCAGATAGATAGTGAATTACAGCTAGCCTTCTAAGTCTTATCCTTTTATACTATACTAGTTTGCTCCGCGACAAGTATATGGAGTTATGGCTCCCTCCAGTCTAGCTGCTTTCACTATTTGTCCTTATATGGCAGTGCAATTGGTATTAACATCTATTTTCAGTTTTACTATTGTTTTAGATTTAAGGCGGAACTTTTTGAAATATCCAGTTCGGCATTTACCTTGGAAAACTGAGAGAAACCACGAAAAGACCCAGTCAGATTGGTCGGCCCATTATCGTTCAAAAAATGTATTTTCAGATCATCGATAACATAAAATGAAGGTGTAGTTTAACGATATGGTTGTCCTCTCCACTCTCTCGATAGTACTTTATTGCTTGTCGCCGCTACTAACAGACATTCAAGCCATCCCACTCCATCAACTTGATTTTTGTTCTGGGGACACGAATATCCAGCAGCTGCTGTGGGCAACGGCCATGCTGTTCTGTTTACCAGTTGACGCATCCTCGTAGCTCAGTTACCCAACTTTTCCTACCAGAGCCAAATGGGTAGGGTGAGGGAACTCCATACGATACAGGCGGCATCTCTTGATAAGGACCTAACTTTTAAAAAAAATACGTATGGAGAACGATGAACAGGACTAAGGGAGCGGTGGTCGCCTTATATCCTGTTCTGATTCCTCCTAAGAGGGTCTACTTAAAGCTATGTCTTTTCAAGGTGCTAATAATTCCCCTGATGCTCTCTATGAGGTGTATAACATCACAGCAGATTCCTGGAAACTGGCTGCAGCAGGTGCAGAAAAGGGACTCCGTTCCATCTGTCTGTGTCTGCTATCGTTACCCAGTAAGGCTACCACATGAAAGAAACTTCGGCACTTCCAAAAGTGGAGGATGTGATTAGGCAGTGGGCTCAAAGTGTCTACGCTAGATTGGCCTATCATGAGAACGAGATCTCTAAGGAGAAGATATTTATTCTCAGAACGCCGTTATAGGTGGTACCGGGTTCCCCGCATGGCTCGTGGGCTTTCCCGGTAACGAAGGCAAGGATACTCCACTCCTGAAATGTCAACCATTGTGGAGCCTACAGTAGCATACTTCCTTAATACCCTCAATCTCAAACCCAGACACCAAACTTACAACCATCAAAACTCATTCGTGTGGTAAAGTCCTAACAAGAGCTGGCATACGGCAAATTTATATGAGCCATAATATATTCCTGGTTCAATGTGTAATTAAATATAAATAAAAAATACTGAAGCACCAATTATTCACATTTTTATGTTTGATCCAGTTGAAATAATAGTTATTGGTAAAATTAATGCAATTTCAACGGATCACCATGAGCCTAGCAGTTGACGACGGACGGACGATGATTGCTTAAAATTAATGTCGCACTCCATGTTGTAGTGGATACCATGCTAACTTCACACACCCAAGGTCGCGGGTTCAAACCCGGCGGAGGGCGATGGATTTTTTTGGGCATAAAAGTCCTTAGCATGTCTTCCTTCGGAAAGGAAGTAAGCAGTTGGTCCCGTGGCGTAGATTTACGGCACGTCAAAAATTTCAAGCCTGATAAAGAGGCTTCTGAGCTGTCTTTCATGCCCAATATAGGATGGGACGCTGAGAACAGCAGAAGTTAAAGATCGTCCATAAATAAAACACCATTTCATTCTTTTTAAATTAATGTTTGCAATGAACAGGGATATGGAACTACAAAAGAAAAAGCACTTGGTCAAAAGTTTGAATCACTGCACATATAAATTGATATTAATGTCAGAGGATGATCTGGTATCATCAGTTAAGTACATCTGGCTATGGTCTGCAATTCAGGTGAATTAATTGGCGACTTCGTTTGCCGATGGTATATACCACATGCATTCTGGACATGTAAGTTGAAGAAAAAGGAGAGTTGATGTGTCTGTGCTGGTGAATACACCATTCCTTGGTGCTCTTGAGGATTTCTGACAAACCATAATGCGTTAGTAATGAACTGCAATATTTTATTCTATGCTATTTAGGTTACATGACGTTGCACGGTTAGCTTTTTAATGTTTTAATGTGAGCTAAACTTCTTCAGCCTCCAACTGAAGCTATTCAATCGGATTATAGTATAGTTTGATATCCTAGACAGAATTACAATACCATACGCATATTCTAGTGTTTGAGTAGATTATTAACAAATTAACAGTTGGCAAACGGAAGCAAATCGGGATTGAAAGTCAGTCAAAACAGGCTGTCAATCTGGTATACATATATTGGGGCTTATATATTACCATTTTATCTCTACGCTCTTTAAGAGTATCGTTGGGAAATAGTACAACAGGGCCTGTAAGCCCATAATGTAGGTGGTTGGTAACTAAATGGCTGGTTTAGCGGAATGCCATATACGAACGCTACAAAAATAATGGTAAGATTCCGCACCCTTTGTCATTTCAGAGATATCGCATTCCGCTACAAACCAACTCTCAAAACAAATAACTGTGCTTGAGAACTAAGTTACGTACTAGTGTAGATTCTTGTTCCGCTGCTACTGTTCCTAATCTTGTTTATTTCCCAGGGGAGGAGGCTCACTGCATAAGAGAGATCAGGAGGCTACAGTGGGACCATCTGAGCCGCATAAAATACGAGATTCAATCTCTGGAAGAGTTAGTGAGGTACTTGGTATATTTTACCTCTCATATTGTTTCATCTACAACCGTAAGGCTAACTGACAAGTACTCGTTTTACGTACGTTTAAAATTATAAAAACATTCATACATTAACAAATTCTGATGCATTACATTCACATGACTTTCTCTATCCATTCTTCAACAAGACATTGTAAAAAGTCTGACGTGTTCCATTTACATGATCTCTCTCTACCTAGTCTGTAACAAAATATTCTTAAGAAAGCTTCTTTCTACTTCAGTTAATCGGGATAAGCATTGGCAGAAACGGTCTTATTACTTAGTTCCTTATAACTAGAAGAGAAACAAGGGAATACATAAGCCAAAGCTATAATTAAATCTTATAAAATCTGGTTGCTATGTGAGTGAATTCGCTTCTCTTGCATGGCTAGGTGCAAAACAAAAGAAACAGAAATGACAAAGTACCGTAAGAGAAAAGTTTTGAATATTTTAACATTGACACCAATGGAAATGGTTCACTCCACACACAAATATAAATGACAAATTGTGTGTTTTAACGAGATCTACGCTTTTCATGGTAAGTCTTTGTCTATATCTTAAAATCTATCAATTATGTAAAACTCATCCAGAATGAGGTCTTCAGAAGCTATTCAGAAAATTAAAGATATACATTTTATTTGTCATGAAAATATCTTTGATATACGGTATTTAAATTCAAAATCGTAGGAGTCATTTTGAGAATATCAACATTTTCAAAAATGTTTCCATCTAAAGGGTAGTTTGAGATGGCGAATTGTATTGAAAATCTTGTATCCCATCCTTGGAAGATCTTGAATTCTCAAGCTTTTGAGTCTTCATTTTTGAGTTATGCCGTTCCCAGAAACCAGAAACGGATCTTTATCCAAAACTGCTTTTTTTTGGATTCAGTGGTCCTCAAAATATGTATTTTTCCAATGAAATTTTGATATCGAATTTTTCAGTTTCTTTGCTAAGTACTGTATATCATGTACCTACAATGTACATACTACTTGGTAAAGAGAGTGAAAAGGCTAATCTAACTACTTCATATTAATCCAAATAAATATGCGCATAAATTCTTTTATTGTATTTTTTTCGATGCAAAGGAATAAGATACGCACTTGGATTACGCGATATTCAAATATTCTAAGAGCTGGTCGCTATTTGATAAATTTTAAATTCCGCTCTCTTTACGCGATCAGAAGAAAGAAAAATGAATAACGATACTACATTTGAGAAAATATAAGATTTTAAAATTTAAACTAACTATAAGGAATACCTCAGAGATGGTTAACTCCACAAAAAATGCATTTGACAGAAAGTGTGCCTTTTAATGAAGATTACATTTTTTGGGCTTTAAGTTTTTGTCTATCTGTTACGCCTTAGCAGTTAAGCAAAAGTCATTCAGAATGAAGAGGACTTCAGAGGATGTTCCCAGAAATTTAAGATACACATTTGGTATTAAAATCTATTAAACATATGGTATTTTAATAAAAATTGCTAGTTCCGCTTTTAAAAAGTCAAAATTTTCGAAAATTGTTTATGTAAATCGTAGTTTGAGATAAGAGGATTTTCTTTAAAATCTTTATGTCGCAACCGTGAAAGATGTTTAACTTAAATCAAGTTTGTTATTTAACCGACTTTACGTATTTGAGATATACAGTTCAAGATATACGGACACACATACATGTGCATGCGGACCTTTTTCTAAAATACTTTCTTTTTCAGGAGATCTTGAAATATTATTTCTGGTAAAATCTTGACATCGAATTTTTTGGTAGAATACAGTATATTCTCTACCTACTATGTACAATGTACGTGATAAATGTAGTGTTCTTTATGGACGCTCTTTAACTGCTGTGCTTCTCAGGGTCCCATTCTAAATTGGGCGTGAAAGACCGCTTAATTTTGCTCAGAGAACAATATCAGGCTTGAGGTTCTTTTACGTGCCGTAAAGTTACGACACGGGACCAACGGCTTTACTTTACTTAGCCATGCTAAGGATTTTTACACCCGAAAAAATCCAGCGGGTTCAAACGATGGTTGCGACCTTGGGTATATGAAGTTAGCATGGTAATCATTACACCACGGAGGGCGACAATATACGTGATAGAGGAAGTCATATAAATATAAATCATCTGATTTTTACTTTCTCTAGAACATATGTACAATGTACATAGTAAGAAGAGATATTGCATTCCACCCAAAACTTAGACACTGATATTTCTCCGAAAATACTCCTGAATCAAAACAAAACAAATTAAAAATCTGATGTGTTCCACTCACATGACTTTCTTTACATCTCTGTAACAAGTTATTGTTAAAAAGTATATTCTTCTATTTACTTTATGATATTTGAGATAAACATTAACATAAATATTCTTAATTACTTGCTTCCTTGTAAGTAGAAACTATATAAGGGAATACACTGGACTAAAACGAATGTCAAATCTCTTAAAAGCTGGTTGTCATGTCGTTGAAATCCGTTTCTATGCAGGACCAGGAGTTTACAACTTTCCGTATGAGAAAAGTTTAAGTATTTTAAATCTGAAGCAAATAAGGAATATCTTAGAAATGGTCAATTCCACGAAAAAACCGTACAAAACATAAATTGTGTGCTTTAACGAGATCTGCGTTTTTTGTAGTGGGTTTCTAAAGTTACGCAAAATCCAGCAAAATTCATTCAGAATAAAGAGGTCTTTGGAGACCATTCCCAGAAAATTCAAGATATACATTGTATTTGTGATATAAAATATTTTTAATATATAGTATTTTAATCAAAATCATTAGAGCCATTTTTGAGAAAATAAAAATGTTCACAGTTTTTTCCATATAAAGGGTAGTTTAGAGTTGAGGGATTTTTCTCAAAAACTTCGTGTCACATCCCTGGAATATACTAACTTTAAATACAAAGTTTGGTATTTTACCGACTTTTCGTTCTTGAGCTAATGTTTTCACAGACAACGGACACACGGACATAAACGGATCTTTTTCCATTTTTACTTTCTCTAGCCCCGTATGTACAATGTACATAGGGATAGAGAAGGTATTGCACTCCGCCCAAAAATTCGAAACCGAGATTTCACCGAAATATATGTTTTAGGGTCCCCTGTATCCAAAAAAAGCATTTTCAGAAAATGATAAAATTGAATAAATTATTCCAATTAAGAAGATGTGTTAATCGAATATAAGCTGCTAACTTAATATTCAAGTGGTTAAACCACGAATTTAATTCGGGAAATATTTTAATTATTTTTTATTTAATTATTAGAATATAAAATATTTCTTCCGTGTGTGTGTGTGTGTGTGTGTGTGTGTGTGTCCGTGTGTCTGTGATCACGATAACTCAAAAACGTCAAGTCGGTAAAATGACAAACTTGGTATTTAAGTTTAGTATCTTCCAGGGATGTGACACGAAGATTTTGAGAAAAATCCCCCCACCCCAAACTACCCTTTACACGGAAAACATTTCGAAAATTTTGATTTTCTTAAAAATGGCTCTAACGATTTTTATTAAAATATCGTATATTAAAGATATTTGCCTGACAAATAAGATGTATATCTTGAATTTTCTGGGAATGGCCTCTGAAGACTACTTTATTCTGGATGAATTTTACGGAATTGTGCATAACTGCTAAACCGTAAGAGATGAACAAAGACTTACTACATGAAAAATGTAGAGCACGTTAAAACACACAATTTATGTCATGTACATTTTTGTCGTGGAGTTTATCATTTTTAAGATATTCTTGGGTTTTCGTTTCTGCTTTGAAAAACATACTTTTCTCATATTGGAATTTGTTAACTCCTGTCCATACAAATAAAGGAACTTCAGCTACATAACAACCAGCTTTTGGCTATCATTTTAGCTACGGTACTCTCTCATTTCGCTTCTACTTACAAGGAAGCAAATAATAAGACTATTTCTGCAAATGTTTCTCGATTAGCATGAAGTAAATAGAAGCATAAGTTTTTAACTACAATTTGTAGCAGAGATGTAGAGAAAGTCATGTGAATGGTACACATCAAATTTTTATACAGGGGACTCTAAACCATGTATTTCCGGTGAAATCTCAGTATCGAATTTTTTTCTCAGTATCTCTATAGACTATGTACATAGTACGTGTAGAGAAAGTAAAATGTGATGAGTTTCAGTCACATGGCTTTCTCTACATCTCTGTAACAAATTATTGTTCAAAAGCATATTCTTCTATCTACTTCATGATAATCGAGATAAACATTAGCAGAAATTGTTCTTATCACTTGGTCCCTTGTAAGCAAAGGGAAAAAATCTAATGTGTTCCGTTCACATGATGTCCTCTGGCTTTCGGAAAATAAACCTTTTATTTAAAAGATTAATATGTTGTCTACATCATGCTGATCAAGATAAACATAAGCAGAATTTGTCTTCTTACTAGCTCTTTGTAAGTAGAAGGGAAATAAGAAAATGATAGTTAAACTGATAGTTTTGTACTATAAAAGCCGGTTTCCAATTGAAACTCCAATCGCTTTGCTTTCCAGGAGCAATCAAACGAGAAACGAGAATAAAGATGTCTTCCCGTTTGAGCAAAGTTTAAGTGGCTAAAATTGAAACTAATAATCCGGAATATCTCGAAAATGGTTGATTCTGCAAAAAAAAAAAAAAAAAAAAAAAAAAAGTGTATATAGCATAAATTGTGTGTTTTAATGAGATCTACATTTTTTGTTCACTAGTTTTTGTATATCCCTTACGGTTTGCCAGTTATACGAGTACAAAGTCATCCAGAATGAAGAGGCCTTCAGAAGCTCTTTCCAGAAAATCCAAGATATACATTTCGTTTGTCATAAAAATATCTTAAACATACGGTATTTTAGTCAATATCATTAGTCATTTTTGAAAAAATCAAAATTTTGGAGAAATGTTCCACTAAAAGGTAGTTGGGGTTGGGGGATTTTCTTGAAAAGCTTCGTGTCGCATCTTTGGAAGATATCAAACTTAAATACCTAGTTTGGTTTTTAACGGCCTTTTGTTTTTCAGCTATGCTGCCCACCCACCCACACACACACACACACACACACACACACACACACACACACGGACATGTTTCTAAAAATGCTATTTTTGGATTCAGGGGCTCTCAAAATATGTATTCATGGTGACTTCTCGGTATCGAATTTTTGGGTGCATTACAATAGAGAGAGAGAGAGAAGATATCTAATGAAGAAAGTAAAAACCCCACAGCAACATACACATGCTCCAAATGTGGATGCCGTCGATAAGACAGTTAAAGTTTAAATGGGACATTTAAAAAAAATGTAAATCTCGTTAAGACATGCATTTATGTCAGATACTTTCTTTGTGGAATGAACCATTTCCGAGATATTCCTTGCTATTGGTTTCAATATTTTTCCCAAACGGAAAGTCGACATTGCTCCAAATGCGGATGCCGCCGTTATGACCGCACAGTTAAAGTACAAATGGAACATTTAAAAAAAATCTGATGTGTTCCATTCACTTGACTTTCTCTACATCACTGTTACACATTATTGTTAAAAAGCATATTCTCCTATACGCTATATGATAATAGAGATTAACATTAGCAGGAATTGTCTTAATTACTTGTAAGTAGAGGGAAATAAGTGAATACACTAGGCTAAAATGATAGCCAAATCTTTGAACAGCTGGTTGCTATGCGGTTGAAATCCGTTTCTATGTATGACGTGAGCAAGGATTAAGTATTTTAAATCTGAAATAAATAACTTGAAATATTTCAAAAATAGTCAATTCCATGAAAAAAATGTTTATGACATAAATTGTTTTAACGTGATCTGCATCATTTAAGTAGTAAGTTTTTGTCTATCTCTTACGGTTTACCAGTTATGTATAATTCAGCAAAATTCATCCACAATAAAGAGGTCTTTAGAGGCTATTCTTAGAAAGTTTAAAATGTACATTTTGTCATGTAAATATCTTTAATAATCAAAACCGTTACACATTTTTAGAAAATCAAAATTTTCGAATTTTTTCCATGTAAAGAGTAGTTTGAGGTGGGGGGATTATTCTCAAAAGTTTTGTGTCGCATCCCTGGAAGATAATATACTTAAATACCAAGTTTGGTATTTTTACCCAACTTTTCGTTTTGTTTTTGAGTTGTTGTGTTCACACACACACACATGGACATACATACACAGATGGACCTTTTTCAAAAAATGTTTCTTTTGGATACAGAGGACCCTAAAACGTTATATTTCTGATGAAATCTCGGTATCGAATTTTGGGTGGAATGCAATACCTTCCCTATACACTGTGTACATAGTACGTGTAGAAAAAGTATAAATGTAGATATTGTCAAGACATACAATTTATGTCATATACTTTTTTTGTGGAGTGAACCATTTCCGAGATATTCCTTGTTATTCGTATCAATACTTTACTCAAACGGAAAGTCGACGTTCGTTGTTTACTTGTTTTATTCCTGCCCATACAAGAGAACAAAATTTCAAAGTAATTGCAAAGTTGCCAGCTTTTAAAAGACTTGACTATCACTATGTAGTCCTTTTTTCCTTTCTGCTTACAAGGAACTAACTAATAAAACAGTTGCTGTTGATGTTTATTTCGATTAGCATGAAGCAAATAGAATAGATTTCTGTCAGAATAGTTTTTTGCAACACATGAGAATGGAACACATCACATGTTTTTCAATATGTCTCTCCACAGTTTGTCAATGTGGGATTACTGCAGTATGTTTGATTCTATGTTCTAAAAATAAACAATTTGAAAATAAACCATAAACTATAAAAGAATAGTTTACATTTATAAACATGAACAATAAGATATGTGAAAATGCATAAATTAGATAAAAATAAATGCATATTTATTTTCCAACAGAATCCGAAAGGCATGAAATGTGCCAATGCTTTTAGTCGAACAATTTCTTCTATCGGATACACAACACAAAATAGATTTCAAATCCACTTAACCTTCGGCTCTCCTATACATTTTTACCCACCGTACAACTTAGGGATGGTACTGCATGGTGCACAATATCAGATGGTACTTGAAAGAAAGTTAATAATCAATAAATCAGCTTAATTGGCAGTGAAACTTCATATGATGCAGGGGACGGCTTTCCGCCTACTAGTTCTTTCACATATCTTTATTACTACTCATACTATATACATAAGGTATAGAGAAGGTATTGCAATCCACCCAAATGTCGCCCTCCGTGGTGTAATGGTTACCATGCTAACTTCATAAACCCAAGGTCGCGGGTTCGGGCGTAAAAATCCTTAGCATGGCTTCCTTCGGAAGGGAAATAAAGCCGTTGGTCCCGTGTCGTAGATTTACGGCACGTAAAAGAACCTCAAGCCTGATAGAGAGGTCTCTACCGCAAAATTAAGCGGTATTTCACGCCCAGTACAGAATGGGGACGCTGAGAACCACAGCAGTTAAAGAGCGTCCATAAATAACACGCCATTTACATTCCACCCAAAAATTCGATACCGAGTTTTCACCGGAAATAGAGATTTTAGGGTCCCTTTTATAAAAAGTTTTTTTTTTAGAAAAAGTGCGTGTGTGTCCATGTGTCTGTGGACACGATAATTCGAAAACGAATAGGAATATTTGGAGGAAAATCCCTCCCACCCAAAACTACCCTTTACAAGGAAAAAATTTCGAAAATATTTTTTTTTTTTTTTTTATTGTTTCATCAATGGTCATATCGGGGGCTTTGACTTGTGAAACTGTAGGTTCAGAACATTAGGTTAAACTTTATATTACTATACACACGCACATTCATACTTCCAGACTCTGTGAGGGATAGGAAATAATTCTGGTTAAAGAAAAATTCCCCGCCCCAGCCGGGAATCGAACTCGGACCTCCGGGTGAGAAGTCAGCTCGCTGACCACTCGACCACGGAGGTAGTCTCGAAAATGTTGATTTTCTCCAAAATTGCTCTCATGACTTTGATTAAAATACCGTACATTAAAGATATTTACACGACAAAATAAAATGTATATCTTGAATTTTCGGGGAATAGCCTCTGAAGACATCTTTATTCTGGATGAATTTTGCATTATTGGTAAACCGTAACAGACAGATTAAAAATATACTTAATAGAAGACGAAGAGTTCGTAAAACACACAATTTAAGTTATATATTTTTTTCGTGAAATTGATCGTTTTTGAGATATTCCTTGTTATTGGTTTTAGCTATAAAATACTTATACTCATACGGGAATTTGTCAACTCCGGTACACAAAAACAAAGGAATTTCAATCTCATAACAACCAGTTTTCACTGTCGCTTTAGCCTATGGTACTCCCTTATTTCCCTTCCACTTACATTGAAGCAGGCAATAAGACTATTTCTATAATTATTTCTCGATTAGCATGAAATAAATAGAAGAATAAGCTTTTTAACAATTATTTGTTGTAGAGATGTAGAGAAAGTCATGTGAATGGAACACATCAGTTTTTATAAAAAGGTCCGCGCGCGTTTGTGCGTGTGTATCTTTGAACACGATAGTGAAAAAATGAAAAAATCGCTAAAATCTCAAACTTAGTATTTAAGTTTATCTTCCAAGAATGTGACACGAAGATTTTGAGGAAAATCCCCCATCCTTAACTACCCTTTATAAGGGGAAAAACTCAAAATCGTTTATTTTCTCAAAAATGGCTTTAACGGTGTTGAATAAAATGCCGTATATTAAAGATATTTACATGAAAAATAAAATGTATATGTTTATTTTCTAGGGATAGCCTCTGAAGACCTCTTCATTCTGGAACACTTGCATAACTGGTATACCGTAAGAGATACACAAAAATATACATACCATTATACACACAAGTTATGTCATACATTTGTTCGTGGAGTTAACCTTTACCAAGATATTCCTTGTTATTGGTTTTAATACTTGAACTTTTTTCATACGGGAATTTGTAAACTCCTGGTTATGCAAAGCAATGGATTCCAACTACATGGCAACCAGCTTTGAAATATTTGACTATCGCCTTAGCTAGTGCATTCTCTTATTCTCCTTCTACTTACAGGAAAGTAGTAATAAGACAATTTTTGCTAATGTTTATCTCGATTATTATGAAGTAGAAGAATAGGCTTTTAACAATAATTTGTTTCAGAGGTAGGAAAGTCATGTGAATGATACAAAATAAATAAAAATATTTTGTTTGTTAGGATCATATCAGCGCCGCCGGTAAGCCAGAATTTTGTCCTACAGGAGTTTTTAACATGCTAGTAAATCTACTGACATGGGGTTGCCACTTTTAAACGCAGCCTGGACCAGGTTTGAACACGCGACCTGAAACTCAGAAGGCCAGTGCCTAACCAACTGAATAACCCAGACCGACTATGCATGAAGCACTCAGACTTCAACAATTCATAATGCAACCAAATGTCCACAAATAAAGTCAGGTTGTAATAGGAGTAAATTATGGAATAATATTTTCTAATATTGCTTTAAAATATTCTTTGTCCTCTACGCCTGCGAATGTTATCCACAATGTGTAGCTGGAAGCTCTGACAAAAAATAAACAAATAAACATATACTAAATACAGATGATAATGGGGAGAAAAGTAAGTCCGGACGTCAAAGAACTCTTATTTAAGACTTGGGATGTACAGCGTGGTTTAAAAATCACATCAAAGAAAAGCAACATTAACTAAACTTGCAGCTTCCCTTCCATTCAAGCGCCACATATTTTATCTTTCTCCATCACGTGCGATGACGACCATGAATTCTTATAGAAAAATCTGATGTCCCATTCACATGGCTTTCTCTACCTTTTCTACAAAACTTCATACTAAAGATTATTCTTCTTCTACTCCATGCTAATCGAAATAAGCAATAGCAGAATGGTCTTATTACATAGTTCCTTATAAGTAGACGGGAATTAAGGAAATACATATGCTAAACGGATAGTCAAATACTTTAAAATCTGTCGCTATTGATTGTAATTAAAATTCGCTGCTTTGTACGACCAGGAATAAAATAAAAGAAGCACTGAGGATAGTATAAATATTTTAAAATTGAAGCTAATAACAAGAATATTCGGAAACGATTAGCTGCACAACAAAAATGTATTGGACATAAATTATGCGTTTTGGCGTGATCAACATTTTGGTTTAGTAGGTTTCTATCTGTCTTTTACAGTTTACCAGTTATGCAAAATCACTCAGAATGAAACGGGCTTCAGAGGCTATTCCCAAGAAATTGAAGGTGCTATTGTTATTTTCCACGCAAATATGTGTAATATACGGCATTTTAATCAAAATCGTTAGAGCCATTTTTGAGAAAATCAAAATTTTCCATGTAAAGGGTAGTATAGGATGGGTAGATTTTCTTAAAAATGTTTGTGTCGTGTGCTTGGACGATACTAAACATAAGTACAAATACGGCATTAAATACCAGTCCTTTCGTTTTTTGAGACACACACACAGGCCTTTTTCTAAAAAGGCTTTTTCTGAATTCAGAGGATCTCAAAATATGTATTTCTGGTTAAATGTCTGCATCGAATTTTTGAGTGGATACAATACTTCCCTATACATTATGTACATAGTACGTGTAAAGAAAGGAAAAATCAAACAAGGAGAGATTTTAAAATGTTAATGACTCTATGGTTCTACCAAGCATTCTCTTTAGACACAATATATTTTTGCATTAGATAAAATCAGTCCTTAAAGCAATGTTACCACTTTTCTAAGATACTTCAAAAACCAGGTTTTTACAGTATTCCACTGGTTCATGTGATGACGAAAAGATGATTCCATACATTTTATCTTTAGTTTTTAGATCAAAGCTGTCCGGTGAAGTGTTCCTGCTGATCTACAGGGCATCCAGATACTGACTTGTTAGTTTTGCTGTGCTTGACGATGCGTTGTCATGATGTAAAATTATTTTTCCTTTTGGGTGTTAACATGAAATTTTTCAGCTTTTTCATTTGTTTACCAATCGGCAGTAACGGTACACCTACTCCCTAATGCTATACTACCAATATGGCGCGTTTTAGAAAAAATTCTCTATCTGTTCTGCAAATAATCTATTTTTAAAAGGTTATCCTTTTATCTACATCATGCTAATCAAAATAAGCATTAGAAGAAGTGGTATTATTACTTAGTTCCTTATAAGTATAAGGGAAATATGACAATACTAGAGCGATACAGAATTCATTTAAAAGTTGTCGGTGTCCGATTGTTTTTGAAATTAGGTTGTCTTTTCATGACCAGGAGTAAAACAAAATATAGATGAAATGGATGAGGGCCTCCAATTTGAGAAAAGTATTTTAAAATTAAAACCAATAACAGGAAATATGTCGAAAAAGTTTATTACAAAAAAGCATACGTAAATTGCACATTTTAACGATATATGATGTATATGATAAACATATTTGAATGATTTTTACTTTCTCTAGCCCCATATGTACAATGTACATAGTGGATAGAGAAGGCATTGTATTCCACCCAAAAATTTGACGCCGGGATTTCACAGAAATACATGTTTTAGGACCCCCTGTAACCAAAAAGAGCATTTTCAGAAAACGTCCATGTGTGTGTGTGTGTGTGTGTGTGTGTGTGTGTGTGTGTGTGTGTATGTGTCTGTGTCTGTGGACAGCATAGCTCGAAAACGTTAAATACCACACATGGTATTTAAATTTGGTATCTTCCATGGATGATATACGAAGATTTTCAAGAAAATCCCTCCCCCACACACACACACACTAGCCTTTACATGGAAAATGTTTCTAAAATTTTGATTTTCTAAAAAATGCCTCTAACAATTTATATATATATATATATATATATATATATATATATATATATATATATTTCCCATATATTAAAGATATTCATATCCCAAATAAAATGTATTTCTTGAATTTTCTGGGAATAGCTTCTGAAGACCTCTTTATTCTGGATGAATTTGGTCGAATTTTGCTTAACTACTAAACCGAAAGAGATAGACAAAAACTTACTGCACAAAATATGCAGATCTTGTCAAAACACACAGTTTATGTCCATTACTTTTTGTTGTAGAGGTAACCGTTTTCGAGATATTCCTTGTTATTGGTTTCAATTGTAAAATACTTATACTTTTCTCAGACAGGAAGTGTTCGTTTCTCATTTTTTCTACTCCTGACCAAGCATGGAAGCGATATGCAATAATAATCGCACAACGATAGCTTTTAAAACATTTGACTATCGCTTTAGTTTAGTGCATTCCCTTAATTCCCTTCTACTTATAAGGAACTAAATACTAAGAACATTCTGCTAATGTTTATCTCGATTAGCATTATGGAGAAAGAAGAATAATCTTTTGTAAGAAGTTTGCAGAGCAGCTAGAGAAAGTCATGTGAGTGGAACACATCAGATTTTTTATTCACATAGATTTAATGTGTCCAAAATGTAAAGAGTTCAAATTACAATATATACTTTTATTAACATACTATGGACAAGTGCTCAACACTATCTTAATATTAATTTAGGACTCAATTTTGAGATATATTTGCACTTTTCAAAATCTATATTTCTTCATTTAACAACCTATATAATCACGAACGTATTTCGTACACCTATAGTTTTCCTTTAACAACAACAGTTCCCAAATATCAAAATATAATATTGAATATGGAAGATGAAGATTTTGAATTAATTGTTTAAGAGAATATTCTAGTATTTTCGAAAGAGCTATTACTATATGACTAGTTCTAGTAAAAATATATGGGAATAAACCTATAAAATTGTTATAACCTATATATAATTGCAATATTGTAATTCCCAAAATGTGTCTCTTTCTTATTTATATATGGTTGATTAAGCTAATAAGTATTTGTGCAGAACATTTATAATATTTAAAAGCATTTGTAAGGTTTTACTTTGTGTGATTTTTAATTGTATTTGTTTTACATTTCAGGTTTCTGGATAATTATGGAAGCGAGCATGTACTATGTCAAAGACACAGTGCACCAACATAAAATTTAAATGAGACACCTTGCATTGTGCAAGGTGTAACCAAAATCTTTCGTCGTTTACTGTGACAGTGGCTGCACTATTCTGCTCAGCTTTTAAAATTTCTCACAGTTACTTACTGTGTTTGTATGCTTTATAATTTTTGCTCCAAGTAAAGTATATACTTATGATCAGTGACAATGTTGTTTTTTCATCAGGCTTATTAAGATATAGTTATTAAGATTCGCCTTTCTTAAAACCTTTGACTAATGTTTATACATTCCAAAATAGCTTCATTAAAAAAAAAATCTGATGTGCTACATTCATATGGCTTTCTTTACACCTCTGTAACAAATTATTCTTAATAAGCTTATTCTTTTATCCATTTCATGCTAAAACATTAGCAGAAACGGTCTTATTACTTAGTGTTTATAAGTAGAAGGGAAATAAGGGAATACACTAGCTAAACCAACAGTCACATGTTTTAAAATGTGGCTGCCATGGGATTGAAATTCGTTTCTTTGTGTGGTCAAGTGTTGACAAGTTCCCGTATGAGAAAAATTTAAGTATTTTAAATCTGAAATCAATAAAAAGGATTATCTCGAAATCGGCCAACTCCACGAAAAAAATGAATATGACATAAATTGTGTGTTTTATTGAGATCTACATTATTTGTGTATTAAGTTTTTATCTATCTCTTACGGTTGACCAATTATGCAAAATTTAATAAAAAGCATCCAGAATAAAGAGGTCTTCAGAGGATATTCCCAGAAAATTCGAGATATACATTTTATTTGTCATGTAAATAACTTATAAGAGATTATTTAATTAAAATCCTCATTATATGTGCATTATATCATGTGACACTGATGTTACTGTCAGATAGTAAGCTATAAGAATGTAAAAACAACACTTAGTATTTCTAAAACAAGTGAAGTGCAATGTTTGTTACCTTATTAGTGCTTTTCATGCCAATAATATGAATTACATGTCACAAGATATGTTTATCAACCAACAGAATATATCCGTCTTGTATTCCCACTGGCTCCATACTTTGACTTTAAAAAAAAGTCAATATCAACATTTTCAAAACTAAGTTGTTATTTTTTGTTTTGTTTTAGAGAACATTTGAAGCCCTAAAACAATGTAACTTTGTTTTCAGAGTCCTTCTAATTTGGACTGGAAAGGGTTAAACACTGGTTACCATGTGGTTGAAATCTGTTTCTATGCATTGTCAGAAGTTGAAAAATTCCCGTATGGAAAAAAAAAGTTTAAAGTATTTTAAAACTGAAGTCAATAACAATAAATTCCTATAAAAATGGTGAACTTCACAAAAAAAAAGTATATGGCATAAATGGGCTGCTTTTACGAGATCTACATTTTTTGCCAGTAAGTTATTGCTATCTCTTATGGTTTATCAGTTATGTAAACGTTCAGATAATTCATCCAGGAAAAAGAGGTTTTTCCCTGAAAATTCAAGATATATACATTTTAATTGTCACGTAAATATCTTTAGTACACAGTATTTTAATCAAAACCGACTATCCGACCATTCGTTTTTACTTTCTGTAGCATATATGTACATTGTACTGTGTTTGCAAATAGATGAGAGCACATGATGCGCAGTGGTATGATCTGATGCTGGAGTCGGCTGTCAAGTAGCCAGCATCAGTCTGTCTAGCACCGTGACAATGCGAGTATCCCTCCTCGTGACGCATAGCGGAGATAAGAATAGACTAAACATTGTTACCAGTAAATTACAAGGAAAAGTCTTCCACAGCCAAACATGAAAAGTGATTGCTAATGTGTATAACTTTATGATGAGAGAGGCTGCATAGGGGGCACCTATTAAATTCAAGTCTGTACAAAAACGAATACTGGTAGCCACTGGCGGTTCTTAGAATTAAATCTGAATTATCTGTATTAAATTAGGCGAATGCGGCAACACCCCATAAAGAAAGACCCAGCATATTCTTACAAAGTATTATTAATTTATCTACACCATGCTAATCGAGATAAATGTTAACAGAATTGGTGTTATTACCAATACTGTACCAAGCTACTGTGATAGTCAAATATTTTAAAAAGTATCCCTATGTGGATCAATTGAAATTCGGTATCTTAGTGGTTAGCAGTAAAACAAAAGAGGTATGAGACGAAAGATGGACCTTACATTAAAGAAAAATTTAAGCAGTTTAAAAATGAAACAAATAACAAGGAATATCCTGGAGACGGTTAACTCTGCAAAAAATGCATATGACATAAACTGTGTGTTGCAATTACATCTATATTTTTTGTGTAGTAAATTTATTTATATCCCTTAGCAGTTATGGAAGTGTCATCCAGAATGAAGAGCTCTTCAGAGGCAAATTCTAGAAAATTCAAGATATACATTTCCTTTGTCATGAAAATATCTTAAACATAATATATTTTAATCAAAATCGTTAGAGCAATTTTTGAGAAAATAAAAATTTTCGAAAAATGTTACATGTAAAGGATAGTTGGAGGTGGGGTACTTTCTTGAAAATCTTGGAGTCGCATTCTTGAGATTACTGAACTTAAATACCAAGTTTGGTATTTAACCGACTTTTCGTATTTGATCTATGCTGCACACATATACATGGTTTTCCAAAACTACCTTTTTTCTTGGATTTTTTTAATTCAGGGAGTCTCAAAACTTGTATTTCCGGTGAAATCCCGGTATCGAATTTTTGTTTGGAATACTACCTTCCAAATCTATCTACATGAGTACTAGAAAATAATTATAGAGTATATTATAAAGACTTTGACAGCAGAGATGCACGCATATGTTGGATATTTTAGTGCACACAAAACGATGTCTACTAATAAATAATATCCGCAAGCTCAAACCATCAGTTCACCCTGAAGACGAGGAAGATTCACTTCTTCGAAACGTTGGTGTCAAGCCAAGTTTTTACCTGGCTAGAAGCCCGAGAAGATTTTGAATTAATATGGATATGTTTGTTTTTTCATCCCAGTTCTCCTGTACGTCTACATAATGGATGGTTATTGCTTCAAGTCTCTGACTATTTCCCCCACTCCTTATTCTGCGCAACTTGACTGCTCTCGTCTGTTTGCACCCACAGTACATGGTACCTAGAGAAGGTATTGTATATCACCCAAAAATGTTATGTCAAAATTTTACCGTAAATATAAGTTTCGAGGTCCCCTGTGTCCGAAAAAAGATATCTTTATTTTCTCAAGTCCTGATGTACAATATGCATAGTGGATAAAGAAGGTATTTTATTCCACCCAAAAAATCAACAGATTTCACTGGAAATCTTTGAGACCCCCTGAATCCAAATAAAACATTTTTGAAACATGTCTGAGTGTGTGTGTGTGTGTGTGTGTGTGTGTGTGTGTGTGTGTGTGTGTGTGTGTGTGTGTGTGTGTGTGTGTGTGTCTGTGGGCACCATGACTAAAAACGAAAAATTGGTTAAATACCTAATTTGATATTTAAATTCAGTACTTTCCAAGGATGCGAGTGAAGATTTTCAAGAAAATCCCCCACTACCTTTTACATAAAACCATTTTTGACATTTTTTATTATCTCAAAAATGGCTCTAACAATTTGGATTAAAATACTGAATATTAAAATGTTAAATGACAAATAATATATATCTTGAATCTTCTGGGAATAGCCTCTGAAGTCCTCTTCAATCTAGACGACTTTTGTATAGCTGGTAAACCGCAAGAGATAGACAAAAAATTACTACAAAAAATGTAGATCTACAGGTTTATATCATATAGGTACGTTAGTTAACCATTTTGAAGATATTCCGATTTATTGGTTTCAACTTTTCTCAAATGGGAGACTTTCCTTTCGTGTCTCTTTGTTTACTCCTAGCAGCAAAGAGAACCAAATTTAAATTGTTTCAGTTAGCGACTGGCTTTTTAAAGATCTGACTATCCCTTTAGCCTAGCGTATTCCCAATTTTGGCAATGTTTATCTTGATTAGCATGACATAGATAAAAGAATAATCTTTTATAAGGAAAGCTTATGGAATAGCTAGAAAAAGTCATGTAAATGGAACACATCAAAATTTTAGAACAAGGTCTGTGTGTGTGTCTGTGTGCGTGTGTGTGAGATAAAAGAAAGGCCCGTTAAAAACCAAGATTTGTATTTATGTTTAGCATCTTCCAAGAATATGACACACAAAGATTTTCAAAAAAATCCTCCCAGCACAATTTACCATGTACATGGAAACATTTTTGAAATTTTTCTCTAAAATGACTATAATGATTTTGATTAAAATACCGCTTATTAAAGATATTCACAACACAAATAAAATGCATATTTTGAATTTTTTGGGAATAGCCTCTGAAGACACCTTTATTCTAGATGAGTTTTGCACAATTTTGTATAACAACTAAAGCGTTAGAGATTGAATAAAGTTTAATGCACAAAAAATGCAGATCCCATTTAAACACATATTTTATATCATAGGTATACGATTTTCTTGTAGAGTTGATTGTTTTTTAGATATTCCTTGTTATTGGTTTCAGTTTTTAACTAGCTAACTTTTCTCAAACGGGATCATGCAGTGTGAACCAACCGAACCTCGATTGTTTTACATAGCAACCAGCTTTCAAAAGACTTGACTATCGCTTTAGCCTAATGTACACACTTATTCCCCTCTACTTACAATGAACCCAATAATAAGGTCAATTCTGCTAATGTTTATTTCGATTGATATTATACAAAGGAAAGAATAATCTGTAGTAAGAAAAGTTTGTATTTGGAACAGTTAGAAATGGAAATAGCGTGTTATTTATGGACGCTCTTTAACTGCTGCGGTTCTCAGCGTCCCATTCTATACTGGGCGTGAAAGACCGCTTAATTTTGCTCAGAGGCCTCTCTTATCAGGCTTGATGTTCTTTTACGTGCGGTAAATCTACAACACGGGACCAACGGCTTTACTTCCCTTCCGAAGGAAGCCATGCTACGGATTTTTACGCCCGAAAAAATCCATCGTCCTCCGCCGGGAACAGTTAGAAAAGGCTATGTGAATGGAACACATCAGAATTTTTAGTTATGCTATTCTCATATACACAGACACACATATACACCGTTTATCCTACGGATACTTGTAATAGACACATTTGCTATGGAGAAACGACATAAGAAAACTTGAACTTAAAATCAAAGTGATAGTTATTAGCGCAACGGGTGGAATAAAGTAAGCAAAATTCACTCGTTTCTCCGGTAATGAGTGGAATAAAGTAAATTAATAAATGGTTGATAACTACAAGATTTCTTCGTATCTGCCAATTCTTAAATTGCTGAACCCCTTTCGTATAATTTCTGTGAAGGCGACGGTAATAAAGCCTCAACTACTTCTTTTACTTCATTTAATATATTATTTGGAACCGATATATTAACATCTCAACCTCCATCGTAAACTTAATCGATTTGAAACTAGCAGCAATAAAAACAAAATTAGAATTCATACACAGTCTACTATATGTTATAACTATAGGAACGCCGCAGTTCAATGTCTTATTCCTTATTTAATTTATTACTATCTGTTGTAAAATCATTAACTGAATATTTGTCATATATTATTTTATAGTATCTGTAGGATAAAATAATGTATTCTACAAATGGACAAGCCTCTATTATCCACTTTATCTTTATCCACTTGTATAATAAATAACTATTTTCTAATGTTCTTCAGGGTATCTCAAAGCGTGAATATACAGTGAAATTTCGAATTTTTGGGTGGAATGCAATACTTTCTCTTCTTACTACACGTATTAGATAAAATAAAAACATAAATAGGGAATATTTTCTTAATAATAATTATGTAAAAAAAACAACATACTATAAAGTAGTTTGTATGATGTAATCAGATAAATGATGTGGAAACTTAAAAGTAAATTGTTTTTAAAATTATCACATGAATCATTTGGCATAACACCATAATTTTGAATTTTTAAGCATAGTAACTTTAAAGCTAATGACGGTATCTAAATGCAATTTAAATCATGGAAGTAAACGATCTTATAAGATAACAGCATTTTGGGAAATTACACCATTACACATTGTAAAAATGCACATTATACATGTGTAGTTAGAGGCTGTTGTGTTATATACACATAGAATATTATGTTTTACTTTCTCTAGCAAATATGTACAATGTACACAGTGGATAGAGAAGGTATTGTATTCCTACCAAAAATGTCATACTGAGGTTTCACCGGAAGTACAGGTTTTGAGCTCTCCTGAATGCAAAAAGAAAAATGATTTTAGGAACATGTCCCCGGATGTGTGCGTGCGTGTGAGTGTGTGTGTGAAGCAAAACACAAAAACTAAAAGTCAGTTAAATATAAAACTTCGTATTTAAGTTCAGTTTCTTCCAAGGATGCGGCACGAACATTTCCAAGAAAATCCGCAACCTTGTGCAATATTTTTCGAAAATTCTGAGTTCTCAAAAATGGCTATTACGATTTTTATTAAAATGCCATATGGTTAAGATACTTTCATGACAAACGAAATGTATAGATATCTGGAATTTTATAAGAATAACCTCTGAAGACTTCATTCTGGATATCTTTTGCGAAACTTTTGTATAACTGGTAAACCGTAAGAAAGCAACAAAAACTCGCTACACAAAAAATGCAGATCTCGTTAAAATACACAAGTTATGTCGTATACATCTTTTGGAGAGTTAATGGTTTTCGAGATATTTCGAAGTATTGGTTTAAGCTGCTTAAATTGTTCTCACACTCCTACCAAACAAAGAGAACCAATTTCCAATTGTTTCAAATAGCGACCGGCTTTTAAACGTTTGACTATCGCTTTAGCATTCCTTAGCCATTCCCTTAATTCCATTTTACTTACAAAGAAGCAAGTAATAAGACCAATTTTGGTGGTGTTTATCTCGATTAGCATGATGTACGAAGGCTGTTCAATAAAGCATGATCATAATTTTATTACGATCATAATTTCTTGCGGTAAAATTCAATCTTATTATATTCTGTTAGCTTAATGTGAAACAAACACGCCATAGTAGTTTCATTGTTGGTACTCCTGGTTCCCATCTGTGAGAGACAGGCAAGTTCAGACATATTCAGTATCGCCTACCGCTACAATGGAGGTAACACGTTTGGAACAATGTGCGGCTTTGAAATTCTGCTTTCGTCTCAACAAAGCTTCAGCTGAGGCCTATACAATGTTGCAGGAGGCCTATGGACAGTCTGTACTTCCCTACAGCACAGTTCGAAAGTGGTTTAAAATGCTCCAGTTACCTCTCTTACGGAAGAAAACGTCAACACTGATGCTGCCATTGTGAGAGAGGATCGACGAATTACCTTCAGATCACTTTCTGAAATACTAGCATTTCATTGGTGACAGAAACATTACATATGAGACGTGTTTGTGCGCGATGGGTTCCAAGACTGTTGATTCCCGAACAAAAGGGCATTCGCGTGTAGATCTGCATGCAGTTAAAGTTGATATTAGAGGAACATTCACTGCTGATGAAACTTGCTACATCATTTTGATCCTGAGAGCAAACAGCAAAGCTCAGTGTGGAAACCTGCTTCATCACCAACCCCCCAAAAAGCAAAAGTGGTTGCTTCTGCTGGGGAAAGTTATGGTCATCTCATTCTTTGATATTCATGAAATGGTTTATCAGCATGTTGTACCTGTACACACATCAGTAACTGGACGATACTACAGGGATGTCCTAAAAACATTGCAAATCCATATCGGGTGTAAAAGACCACATTTCCGTGAAGCAGGCTGGATGCTGCACCATGATAATGCGCGGCCTCATATTGCCAATGTTGTTGCTGAATATCTTGCAAACATCAACGTGAAGAGCACCCTCACCCTCACCCTCCCTATAGTCCAGATTAAGCCCCATGTGACTTTTTTCTACTCCCTAACTTGAAGAAATGCCTTCATGGGAGGAGGCATTATCCATCATCAGAAGCAGTAGTGAAGGCTGCGGAGGCTATTTTGAAGGACCTCTCAAAAATGGTTTCCAGCATGTCTTTGAAGACTGGCAGAAACCCAGGGACAAGTGCATCACATTCATGGGAGACCATGAGAGAAAGACCATCAAAATTATGAGTATGTGTAAACGCATGCTGTCAAAGTATATGTGATCATTAGTTATTGAACAATCCTCGTATATAGAAGAATACTCTGTAAGAAAATGTTGTTTGCGGAGCAGCTAGAGAAAGTCATGCGAATGGAACACATCAAAGTTTTACTTCCTCTACCCCTATGTACAATTTACATAGTAGCTAGAGATTTCACTGATGTAGCTAGTTGATGTCGAGATTTCACTGAAAATATGTTTTGAGATCCCCTGAGTCGAACAAAAACATTTTTAGAAAAAGGTCCATGTGTATCTGTGGCCATCAGAGCTCAAAAACGAAAAGATCTTAGATACCAAACTTGGTTTTTATATTTAGTATCTTCGAAGATATTGAAGAAAATCTCCCTTCCACAAACTACCCTTTACATGGAAAATTGTTTTAAAATGTCTTTTTTTCAAAAATAGATTTCACAATTTTGATTAAAATACTATATATAAAAGATATTTACATAGCAAATATAATTAAATCGGAAATTTTCTGAGAATAGTCTCTGAAGACCTCTTTATTCTGGATGAGTTTTGCAAAATTTTGCATAAAGGTTAAACTGTAAGAAGTGGACAAAAACTGTAGAGCTCCTTAAAACACACAATCTATGTCATATACTTTTTTTTCCTGTAGTTGACCATTTTTGAGATATTGGTTTCTTTTCTCATACAGGAGCCTGTTAACTCCTGACCATGTAAAGAAATGGATTTCAATTCCATACCAACCACATTTTAAAACATGTGACTGTTGGTTTAGCTTATGTATTCCCTTATTTCCCTTCTTATTAATAACTAAGTAATAAGACCATATCTGCAGCATTTATCTCAATTAGCATGAAGTGGACAGAAGAATGAGGTTATTAACAATAATTTGTTACAGAGATGTAGAGAAAGTCATGTGAATGGAGCACATCAGATGTTTTAGATCTGTTTGCATAGTAAACAAACTTCCTCACCATGGCCAGCCCAGAACTGTGCAAAAATGTGTTTCCAGACCAGGTGCTTTTATTTACTGAGTAGGATATTTATAGCAAGAGGGCTTGCTCCAATATATGCATCGTCAATACCACATGTTATGTATAGCAGTTTTTGCTACGCCATACGCTAAGATATATCTCAAGTAACAGTGTTTCCATGCTATGATATTCTATGATTTTAAAACTAGATTAGGGGAGAGAAAATGCCTTGAAAGACTGCATTTGGGGACCTTTTGGACTTTGTAATTCACCATTTATCAATGGTATGCAGAATTTAAAAGAGGAAGGGACTCTGTAGAAGATGAAGACCAAGCAGTTCAGCCAGCTAGAGAAACAATGAATGAAAATGTTTGATTGTATATTTTTAATAAAATTTATTGGGTAAAAGATTTAAACTTAAATTTAAGTAAAACTCTTGCTAAAATTACTGAACCTAAATCAGGGGCTTCAACATGTGCTTTGCAAGAGAGAGCATGTTGCGAAATGAAATGATGTTTTATTTTTGGATGCTCCTTAACTGCTGTGGTTCTCAGCGTACCATTCTTACTGGGCGTGAAAGACTGCTTAATTTTGCTCTGAGGCCTCTCTATCAGGCTTGGGGTTCTTTTGCATGCCATAAATCTACGACACGTGACCAAATTTTATCCTCCACTTATGTCTATCTTCTGCTTTACTTTTTCTACCCTCTGATTCCAATCTTTCTTAGGTCTTCCATCACATCATCTAACCATCTTGTTTTTGGTCTTCCTTTTTTCTTCTAGCATACAATCTTCCTTTTAATATTTTTTTTGGCATTCTATCTTCGGTCATTCTATGTGCCCTAACCATCTTATTCTTTGTGCCTTTATAAATTTCACAATATCTTACTGATTAATTAGTTCTTGTATCTCATAATTATATCTTATTCTCCACTGGTCTTTATCCTTTACAGGTCCAAAGATTCATCTAAGTTTTTTCCTTTCAAATCTTAGTAGTATTTCTTCATCTACATTGTTTAAGGTCCAGGTTTCTGCAACATACCTACTATTGATCTTATTAGTGTTTTATAGATCTTGTATTTTGTCCCTGTACTAATAAGCCTAATTTTTAATAGTTTTAAATTTGCATAATAGGCTGCATTTCCATTTTGAATTCTTTCTTTTATGCACTCATTTAAATTATTATCATTATTTACAAGTGCTACTAAATATCGAAATTTGGATACCCCTTCAAATATTTTGTCTCCAACTACTAGATTTCAAATTATTCTTTTGCTTTTGTCTGCTGTGTTTTTTAATCCTATTTCTTTAGACTTTCTTTTTAATTCTTCACAAACCTCAACTAACATGTTTTGTCTCTTGTCACAATCACTATGTCTTCTGCAGATGCACATATCTGACCAGACTTGAAAAATATTGTTCCTTTAGTATCTTTTTTTTCTACTGTTCTGTGCAGGGTTGAACAGAGTCACAGATAGTCCATCACCTTGTCTTACTCCTGCATTATAATTAAAATCCGGACTTAATTTATTCATTACTTTCACTTTGACTTTTCTATTTTCCATTGTCATTTTTATTAGGCTTATTATTTTTGGTTGCAATTTAAAACATTGTAAGGTTTTATAGAGAACTTCTCTATCAATTGAGTTAAATGCATACCTGAAGTCAATTAACAAAAAGCGTAAGTCTATATCATGCTCATAAAATTTTTCCATTATTTGTTGTATTACAAATATCTGGTCTATTGTACTCTTGTCACTTCTAAATCCACATTGATACTTGACTAATACATTTTCTGCATACTTTTTAACTCTATTGTTTAAAATACTTGAAAATATTTTAAATACTACATTTAGAAATGTAACTGCCCTATAATTATGGCATTGATGATTTTATGTATTGGGCATATTATGCCTGTCTTCAGGCATCTGTTCCTTCCTCCATATTTCTATTATTAACTTACGTATTGCTTTCATAATTCCATTCCCACCATATTTAATTAGCTGAGCCATTACATCATTTTCTCCTGGTGCTTTATTATTCTTCAGGTTCTGTATTGCAATTGCAATCCCCAAATATTTAGTTCTTCTTCTTCTTCCATTCTTTCTTCATTTCCACTTTCATTCTCTTCTTGTTCCTGATTATTTATTGTTTATTATTTAACAATTCTTTGTAGTGTTCAGCCCATCTTTCCAGTATATCTCTATTTTCTAATGTTCTCTCATTCCATTTTGTTTCCTTTGTTCCATTTGCTTTAATGATGTATAGAATTTCTTTGTCTCACTCTGTCGATTCAATGTCTCTATTTCTGGATTTGCATTTTCCAATATTCTCTTTATCTTACATATGTCATTTGCATCTCTTCTAGTATTCTTCATAGTTATTTCTAATTTCTTTCTGGAACATTGTTTTCCTAGCCATATTCTTTTTTTCTATACCTTGCTCATATCATTCTATATTTTCTTTTCACCTATACTTATTTTTGCTACTTCTTTTACTGTCTCCTTTATTAACTCCCATTGTTCTTCTATACCTTCTTTTGTTCCTTTTTCATTAAATTTGCATTCATTAACTTTTGATATTTCTTTTTTTTTTTCTTTATCTTCTATTTTTCCTCTATTCCATCATATATGTCTGTTCTCTTGAACTCTCTCCATTTTCTTTATTCTAATTCTCATTCTCACTTTAACCAAAACGTGATCGGAATCACAATTTGGGCTTCTACACTTTCTTACATCTATAATTGATGATGCATGTCTTGCTTTAATTAGTACATAATAAATTTGATGTACTATATCTGAACCTGGCATTTTCCATATTCCATTATGTATTTCTTTGTGGGGGAAGCAGGTACTTTTAATGATCATACTATTTCTAACAGCAAATTGTCCAAGTAGATTACCATTTTCATTACTTATTTGATATAGTGTATGTTCCCTGCCACTCCATTTAAATACTCTTCTTTCCCCACTTGTGCAGTAAAATCTCCTAGTATCACCAATGTATCATAAGTTCCCACTAAATTATATGTATTTTTTCATAGAACTCTTCTTTTTCTATCTCTTCTTTCTCTTCTGTAGGTGCATATATGGATAATATAGTTATATTTCTGAATTTACCTTTAAGGTGTATTTTACAGATTCATTCACTAATTGATTTAAATTCTATTACTCTTTTTGATTCCCTTTGAAAAAATAAATCCTGTACCATTAAGTCCAGCTTTTTTAGGTCCACTATATAATACTGTACATTCTTTCTTATCCACTCTACCTTCCCCTGTCCATCTTATTTCTTGAAGCGCTACCACATCTAATTTATATTTTCATATTTCATTTACTATTTCTTTAATTTTCCCAGATTTCAGCATTGTCCTTACATTCCAGGTCGCCAACATTAAATAATTCCAAAGTTTTTTTTAATTTTGCCGTTCTTATCAAAATCCAGCATGTACAAACTGAGGCTTTCACTGAAACTATTTTCCAGACCTTGGTGAAAAGTCAGGAAATTCAAGACCCAATGGACCATGACCTTCAAGCCCAGAAAATAGTTCCATTATTCAAAATCTAGCATGTCAGTGAAGGTCATGCCCAAGTATTTTATCGAATCTCCTGAGGGGCAATAGTTTGTCTTGCTGGCCTGGTCTACTGTTAAAATTGTGTTGATTAAATTTCCATTTTAGGTGTGAAGTCCTATGGATTTTCTTGGGTTGATCTGTAATCCTATCTCTTCAAATTGCTGTACTGCAAGGTGTGTAAGCTCGAGAGCTGTTTCCTTATTTTTCCCAATTATGACTCTGCAAATCCCAAAACGGTTAGAGGTGGCACTTAAACTGTCGTTTAAGACTCATTCAATCACCCAACCTATGACAGAGCAAATATAATGTGACAGCAGTTGCAAATATTATTGGTATCACAATTTTTATAAAGCAATATCGTTCGTGCATTCTGTAAGCACATTGACGCTCTACCACGCATTAACATTCTTGATGCAATCTTTGCTATTATTTCAGTAACAGTATTGTCCTTTATGATTTTAATAAGCAAGCCATCAGGGCCAGGAGCTCTGTCAGTAACAATGTGTCGAAAAGCTGTGATTATTTCATTTTTAGAAATTTCATTATTAATGTGTCATCTAGTTCACAACATTCTACATCAGCAATTTTCAGTGTATAGCATGCCCTTTCAGCTGAGTTTTTTTTTAGAATATGTTATGGTAAAAAGATTATGAATACTATCTTTTGCAATTTTACATATTTCATTTTTTGTTTCTAGAACCCATTAAATAGCTTTCCTTCATTGATAAAATTGGAATTGCAATATTTCATAATTATATACGTGTATATATATATATATATATATATATATATATATATATATATATATATATTTTTTTTTTTTTTCTCTCTTTTCTTTTCGTTATCTTCCTTTTATTTGCTCTTTGTGGATTACTTGAATTGGTATGATGTTTTTGATTATTTATTACACAATTTTTGGTCCTAGCTTCATAATATTTTGTGTCTGAATGTTTAGGAGCAGATAGATAGTTTATGCCATATGTTTTAAATCAAATACAGTGTCCAATGCTGTCTAAAACCATAATTTGCCATTTAGAAAGCTCTCTCTTGAATTTATCCAGAGAATCTGGTGTTCTAGATTCATTTATAGGTTAATTTTCGTCACTTTTATTAATATTACATTGATTATTTTTACTGTTTTGGACATTCTTATACTTTTCTTGAATTTTGTTTTTATGTATGTCTGGATGCCAGCGACTAATGTGAATATTCACATCTCTCTCATTTTGAAAAAATCCCTCACAATGTGGCATTTAGTATATGATGTGTTAATTGATTTGTTTATTCTCTTTTGCATGTATGTACATGGTAGGTAGCAAAAATGTATTTAAACCAAAAATTTGATACTGAGATTTCACCTGAAATACACGTTTTGAGGACTAGTTAATACAAAGAAGAATTTTTAGAAAAAGGTCCTCTGTGCCTGTGGGGGATGTGTGCGTGCGTCGACAACATCGACTCCAAAACAAAAAGTCATTGGTATTTAAGTTTAGTATCTTTCAAGAATGTGCCACAAATATTTTAAGGAAAATACCCAGCTCCCAAACATTCCTTTATATGGAACATTTTTCAAAATTTTAGAGTTTTTAAAAAATGGCTCTAATGATTTTGATTAGATAGAAAATCTTTATTGTTGGAAACAGTGTTACAGTGTAGCAACATCAAATACAATAAAAGCTTAGAAGTTAACATAAAAAAATCATTGGCACTATATAATGCATTAGCCACCAACGTATGGCACATGGTCCTCTTAAAGATTAGGTAAGTGAGTTCTCTTATTTTTGGTGGTAAAGCATTAAACAACCTCAAAGAAAATACTAAGCAATTATTCTGAATTTAGGTGTACTTAGATTTGTTAATATATAAATTTGAGCTGTTTCATGTTGAATAGTTATAAATATTTGAACAAATTACAAAGCTATTTATATTTGCTTTGACATATAAGAGGCAACTCAGCAATACATTGATGGAAAAGACAATACCTTATTCAATAAAAAGTGGCTTACAAATGGTATTTAAAATGAACTCTGCAAATTATCCTCACAGCCTTCTTTTGCAAAATAAAAATATTATGTGCCAAAGGATGTTTACCCCAAAATATAATACCATAATTGGCATGAGAGTAACTGTTAAGTATAATAAATCTTCATTAGGACATCCGCAGTGACACTATGGCTTAAGATTCGTAACATGAAAAGACCTGCGGTAATCTTAGAAACATATTTAATATGAGTAGACCAACCAAAATCAGAATCAATGCGCACACCCAACAATTTTGCAGAAGAACTATCACCAGTGTTAAATTTAAATTGAAGATCAGTGGTTTTATTACTGTTTACACTTAATTTATTGGCATTACACCAATCTTGAACAATAGAAGTCATAGAATATAATTTGGTTTTTAATATATTTTTATTGCAGTTATACAAGATAACAGCAAGGTCGTCTGCGTGTAGATAAGTGGACAAATTTACATCCGAGATTGAGGTTGACAGATCATTTATATAAATAAAAATCTGATGTGTTCCATTCACATGACTTTCTCAATATCTCTGTAACAAATTATTGTTAATAAGCTTATCTTTTATTTATTTCATGCTAATCGAGAAAAATTAGCAGAAATAGTCTTATTTCTTGCTTTATTGTAAGTAGAAGCGAAACAAGGGAGTGCCATGGGTTAAAGGGAAAGCCACAAGCTGGTTGCTATGTGACTGATGATCCTTTGTTAGTATGGACAGGAGTTGACAAATTCCTGTATGAGAAAAGTATGTTATTCAAAGCTGAAACCAAGAAAAAGGAATATCTCAACTCCACGAAAAAAATTTATATAACATTAATTGTGTGTTTTAACGTGATCTACATTTTTTGGGCGTTAAGTTTTTGTCCATCTCTTACGGTTTAGTAGTTATGCAAAATTCATCCAGAATAAAGTAGTCTTTAGAGGCCATTTCCAGAAAATTCAAAATATATATTTTATTTGTCAGGTAAATATATTTAATATATGATATTTTAATCATAATCGTTAGAGCCATTTTTTAGAAAATAAAATTTTTCGAAAAAAGTTCCATGTAAAGGGTAGTTAGTTTCAAGTGGGGGGATTTTTTCTCAAAATCTTCATGTCGCATCCCTGGAAGATACTAAACTTAAATACCAAGTTTGGTATTTTACTGACTTTTCGTTTTTGAGTTATCGTGTTCACAGACACACGGACAGACACACACACACACACACACACACACACACACACACATGGACCTTTTTCTGAAAATACTTTTTTTGGATACCAGTGACCCTAAAACATATATTTCCGGTGAAATCTCGGTATCGAATTTTTTGGTGGAGTGCAAATCATTCTCTATACATTATGTACATAGTGCGTATACAGAAAGTAAACATCTGATGTGTTCGATTCACATAACTTTCTCTATATCACTGCAACAAATTATTCTGTTTACTTCAGCTAATGGAGCAAAAATTAGCAGAAATAGCTTTATTACTTGCTTCCTTGTTAGTAGAAGCAAAATAAGGGGGTACCATAGGTTAAAGTGATAGTCAAAAGCTGGCTGCTCTGCGACTGAAGTTCCTTTGTTTGTATGGACACAAGTTCACAAAGTCCTGTATGAGAAAAGTATAAGTCTTTATAGCTAAAAAAAAGCAAGGAATATCTCAAAAATAATCAACTCCACGAAAAAAATGTATATAACATAAATTGTATGTTTTAAGGTGCTCTACATTTGTTGTGTGGTAAGTTTTTGTCCATCTCTTATGGTTTAGCAGTTATGCAAAATTCTGTAAAAATTGACCAATAATAGCCTTCAGAGACTATTCCCAGAAAATTCAAAATATACATTCTATTTGTCAGGTAAATAATCTTTAATATATGATATTTTAATCAAAATCGTTAGAGCCATTTTTTAGAAAATAAAATTTTAGAAAAAAGTTCTTTGTAAAGGGTAGTTTGGAGTGGGGGGATTTTTCTCAAAATCTTCATGTCGCATCCCTGGAAGATACACAACTTAAATACCAAGTTTGGTATTTTACCGACTTTTCGTTTTTGAGTTATCGTGTTCACAGACACAGACACACACACACACACATGGACCTTTTTCTGAAAATACTTCTTTTTGGATACAGGGGACCCTAAATCATATATTTCCAGTGAAATCTCGGTATCAAATTTTTTGGTGGAGTGCAATACCTTCTCTATACACTATGTATATAGTACATATAGAGAAAGTAAAAATGTGATGAGTTTCATTCACATGACTTTCTCTACATCTCTGCAACAGATTATTTCCTGTGTTTAGTCTTATTTGAGTTAACATTAGCTTCTAATTGGTTTTTAGTTTTTAACTTACTTTTGTAAGACACTAGCTTCCAGTCTTCTTGTGATTGACTTACTGAAGTATTGCCATCACTAATTTCCGTAAATTCTGCGCGAATGTCTTTCGATATTTGCATTCCACCTTGCTGAAGATTCTTACGTTGAATATGATCATCCCTGCTGAGCTGTAAATTACCGTTCCGTTGTCTAGAAGTGCCTGCAACAACCTGCCTTTGTTGCTTGTAGTTGATCAGTTGAATTGTATCTGTTGGCCTCAGAAAAAAAATACATTTTTCTGTTGCGTTTGCAGTTCCAAATCTGGTTTTTTTGTTATAAACACCAGGTTTAGGCTATGTAAGAGCTGAATTTGAAGTTTTAAAGTATCAATGTGTTCATTTTGTTGATTAATTATCAGGTATTTTTGTGTAAGAATATGTTTCAAGTACACAATTTCTAATTTATCGACCATATTTTTGTCAGTCGGGTCATCAATAACTGAAAGTTCTTGATTTTCTGTATTATCACAGCAATTTATAAGTTTCTCATTTTCACTTATGATTTGAATGTTTTTTAACAAAGCCACACAACTGCTGTGAGAAATTGTACAACAATTAACACATTTTAAACCACTCTGGGCTATTCTAGAACTCATTTTACAAGTCTTTATATCGCCCACTTTTCATTCCCTCATTTTTTATTTTTCTTTTAAATAGTACCGGAGTCTGATCAGGACTCCGGTGCTGTATCCCCATTTACATTTCCGCCCCCTAAGTTTACTGTATGATTACTGGTTTTACTGTTCCTTTACACAAACATATAACACCCATGCCCAAGGCGGGACTCGAACCCACGATCCCCTGCCCACGAAGCACCAAAGCAAGAAGCCTTAACTCGGACATGGGGACTGGCATCATTGGGAAGGCACCGAGCACGTACAAACTAAGGCACAATGGTATCAGCACAGTGGGGAGCAGAGCAAGGACACGTCTGCTCTTGACGAGAGCCGCAGTAGATAAATGTTAAATTTCTGTTTATTAAATTACAAATAAAATTTATATCCTGAATTTCTTGGGACTAACCCCTTTAAACTGAATGAGTTTTGTACACATATTATTTGTAAACTCTAAGAGACAGCCAAAAATATATTACACAAAAAATGTACATCTCGTTAAAACACTTTTCTTTTTTGTGGTAGAGCTAACCATTTCAGAGATATGCGCTGATACTGGTTTCAATTTTAAAACACCTTTTATTCCCGGCCATGGAAAAAGACAGCTTTTAAAAATATGACTGTCACGTTAGCCTAGTACCTTTAGCATGTTGTAGATAGGGGAATAATCTTTTGTAAGAATATTTGTTTGTAGAATAGGTAGTGAAAGTCATGTGAATGGAACACATAATTATTATTATTATTATTATTATTATTATTATTATTATTATTATTATTATTATTATTATGGTTGTTGTTGTTTCTCTGTGTGTAAGTGGAGTAGGTTTGAATTTCAACCACTGCCTACCATGTATTATAGTCTATAGGTATTGTGTATTTTAAAAACAAATGAAGATTTGTCAAAGCTGGTTATGCACTTCCTCCTTAAAACAACAGTGTAGCTTATGAAAGTCTTAATAATGGGGTGGGGTAGAGACACTGTTGACTTAGGAGATTTATTGGAAGTACCATAAGGACAAAAATTAACAAAGGCCACCATTATCTATAATCTTGCTCTATAAATACATTTATATAATCACTGACATCAATACACTTATTTACCAATTTACCTTGCTTGTAAACTTATTTAAATGAGTGTGTGTTAGCAAATTAATAATTATGATAGCTCTAAAGTAAACTACTCAATGAACAATTGATCACTGTAGCATTCAAAATAAAAGATCTTAGATAGATCAGTAAAAATACATTAAAGGCCCAGCACAATTGCTATTTGCATCTACAGATCCCCTAGTGGTTGCATAAATAGTGGTTGAAATTTTGTTAAATGATCTAGTGAGCAAAAATAGGCAGCTGATATTGTGTGGGGACCTCAATATAAACTTCCTATCCGCTGAAAGCAGCGTAAGTGAATTTAGATCGCTACTTCTTTCATACAATCTAATGGAGACTTTGAATACTCCAACGCGTATAACCTCCAGTTCTCAAACTTGTTTGTATCAAATTATAATTAATTGTAACTCTCCCCCATTCACAGTAGAAAATGCAAACTTAGGAATTTCCGATAACAATGGTGTGTCCCTACATATGCAAATAAATGAAAATATACCTTCAAAATCTGCTAAATGAATTAGCTATAAAAGATCTTTCAACGAAGACAACATATATTACTTTGAATATTTGCTAGAAAAAGAAACCTGGGCAGATGTAATTACCAAAACTGATACAAATGACAAAACATCAGTTTTTCTGACTACTATCAAACACTATTTTAATGTAGCATTCCCACTCAAAAAGATCATTTCAAATAATCAAAACAGGAAAGAACCAAAATGGCTCACAAAAGGTATAATAATTTCTTGCAACAGAAAGAGGCAGTTATACAACCTGTGTAAAATGAATAATGATGAGCAACTCCGAAAATACTATAAATCTTACTGCAAGATCCTAAACCAGGTCATACACATAGCAAAGTTGAAATCAAATGAGGGCTATATTGCAAATGCTAAAAACAAAGCAAAAGCTATATGGAAGATAGTAAAAGATGAAATTGGAAAAAATAAGACAAATGCTAAGGAAAAAATCATACTAAACAAAAATGGGGAAAACATTGAAAATCCCAAAGAAATAGCTGAGATGTTTAATGAATACTTTAGTCAGGTCACTGAGGGCTTTCAAACAGCAACAAATACTTATCCTCCATTACTTCTACAAATGACAAACAGCCAAACTATATTTCTAACTCCAGTAACACCAGAAGAAATGATCGCAATAACTACAGGCTTAAAAAACAAGCACTCAAGTGGAAATGATGACATCCCAGATAATATTGTAAAACAAACAGCATTCCACCTACTAACTCCCTTGGTGGATATTGCAAATTCATCATTGGCTATGGGGATATTTCCAGAACTTCTAAAAACAGCAAAGGTTCGCTCAATTTTTAAAAAGGGTAAAAAAGACTGTGTACAAAATTATCGCCCAATATCTCTCCTATCAGTATTTGCAAAAATACTTGAAAGAGTAATGTACAACAGGTTAATGTCTTTCCTAGAGGCATGCAGCATTTCAAGTAAGTTTCAGTTTGGATTTCGTAAAGGTAAAAACATTAGCAATGCTATATTTTCATTCTTAGAATCAATATTCAAAGCTCAGGATGACAAAAAAAAAAAAAGACTGTTGGGCTCTTTCTAGATCTTAGCAAAGCTTTTGACATGGTTAACCATAAAATATTGATCCACAAACTTAACAAATGTGGAGTGAGGGGAATAGCTGAAGAATGGTTTAGTTCATATTTAAGTAACAGATGTCAGTCCGTTGAAGTACTTTCAGCTATATCAAATGATGTTGTTATAAAGCATGGCGTCCCACAAGGCTCAGTACTAGGTCCACTACTCTTTCTTATATACATAAATGATCTCCCTCCCAATATTACTCAAGCAAAAAGTGTGTTATTTGCAGATGACACAAGTATTACAATTAGTGACCCTGCCAAAAATAAGTTGCAGGATAAAACCAGCAAGGTGTTAAAACAAATAGAAAACTGGCTATTGACCAATAAGCTCAAACTTAACATCGAAAAAACTGTGTATATACAGTTCCATAATTATGAACAAGACCCAATGCAAGTTTCTTTCAATGATGTACAAGTCACCGAAGTAGAATCCACAAAATTCTTGGGCATATGGGTAGAAGCAAACCTGACCTGGGAAACACGCATACATCATCTAAGCAGGAAACTCAGCTGTCTATGCTATGCATTTAGAGTCCTCTCAAAAGTACTGCCCTTGGAGGGCTTAAAGTCAGCGTACTATGGATATGTCCATTCACTGCTCACATATGGAATAATAGCGTGGGGGGCATCCTCAAAAAGTTTGCAGATACTTAAGCTTCAGAAAAGATTAGTAAAAATCATAAAACAGGTATCAATACGTTCAGATAGTAAGATAGTATTCAAAGAATTATCTATATTACCCTTACCTTGTATATATATCTTAGAGTCGGTCTCTTTTATACATCAAAATTCGGATCTCTTCAAAAGAAACTCAGCCCTGCATGACCACAATACAAGAGCCTGCGGTAATATACATCTCAACACACATAGGCTCACCAGGTGTCTTAAGTCTATAATATCACATCAGGGTATAAATATATACAACCATCTTCCAAACAGTGTTAAAGAGCTTAATCATAAAAAATTTAGAACAGCTGTTAAGAACCATCTCAAAAGTCATTTACCACTCGCTATTAATGAATATTTCAATCAGAAACTCTAACTTGTTCCACAGAATGCAAATGAAATAACTATAAATCATTATTATTTATCATTTTTGCAACCATATTTCTCTTGTGCAGATACTGCCGCTTTTTCTTTGTCATTACAGGTCCCATTCTGCAGCAGTAGGAAGGAGCCTGGCGCTGGCAGAAAACTATTTTGGATTATTCTTTTTAATTTTGAATTATTCTTTTTACAATTTCTGTATATATTTAAACTCAAATGTACAAAATTTCATTATATTTTGACGATGCCATAGAAACTGTATTTCTTCAGGCTGATAATAAATCTATCTATCTATCTATTATTCTGCAGTACAGATATATAATGTCATTCAACTTTTTTACCATTTATAGGTAACCATGGACTCTCAATTAAATTAATAAATACATAAATGTAGTTTAATGTCATTAAGTTTAATGCAGCAATAGCCAATGTCAAGTTGTCAAAATGCATCTAAAGACATTTTCATAGATGCCTTTTATGACACTTCATTTTTATTATTAATGCAAATTATTACATCACACATCATAAGATGTGTTGAAACATTCTACATCCTGATGTTTAGTTCAGTATAGAACTCAACAGAATAATATCTACAACAAAAATTTGTATTGGCACAAACTTTAAAAAAATTATCATATTTTAATTCAGAAAAATTCTTAACACCTATAATTCTGTAAAAAGTGTATGAGAACAGTGAAAGTGGTGGTGAAAACAGGCATGGATCATTGGGGTTTAGACATACAGACCCTTCAGCTAATTCCTAACATTGTTCCATAGTTGTGGCCTTTGTCTATGGGCTGCAAACTGTTTCCTGCCTCTACCCCTAATAAAATCCTTCATCTGTGGTTTGTAGCTTAGACATAAGTATAATAGTATTTGTTCATTATCTGCAGTTGCAAATTTGATAATAACTAGGAAGAACTCTGCAGGGAATATCCAAAAACTTTCTGTTCACAACTATATTAATAGATATAAAAAAATATCTAAATTCTTACCTAAAATGATCTTGATCTGGCATCTATTGAGATTCTCTGTTCCATGACCAATAACAAATTCTCTAGATGTTCTTCCCACATAGTATATCTCAATTAATTTTGTAGTGAGTGAAATTTAAAAAATCCTATTTTAGCAAGAACAACTAGTAACTGGAATCTTATAACATTTTTTGATAATTATTCAAACCAATACATTCACATGTGCATGTATCTGTAACCACTGGCAGGAGAGAGTGATCGGATAGTGTGTCCAATTACCCATGAATTGTAATGATGAAGAAAATGTTCTAAGCATTCCATTCCAAACATCCCAAATGATGCACACTTCTCGTATATACAATAGTTATAAATCAAACATTTTACACACATTTGTTTTAGCACTACTCCTTCTGCAAGGAGAGAGACGTCTCCAGCGCACGCCTATGCAAGTTGCATTATTTTTAATAGTTGTCTGCATCCGATAACTGAACATTTATGCCATTTGTAGTTTGAAAATTCGCGGCAAAACGTTGACCTTGTTTTCAAGTAAACTTAAACTTACCTCTTGATCCGACTGAACACAGAAGATTTGGTTGGTAGCTACGGTTGGTAGTTTGTATTACTCTAGGTTGGTGACACTGACCGTTGTCAACATTGTAATGGCAGAGAACGGATAAATGTAGTATTTGGAAAAGTGCTTTAAGAATTCTTTACCCTTGTGATAGAATACAAAAAAAATATAGACGTTAAATCATGGACGTGGGCATAATGCAGTTCCCACCTGGGGATTCGAGAATGATTGATAAAATCGTCCATCAGTTAAAATCCCAAGGCATTTTTGATCAGTTCAGGAAGGAATGTATAGCAGATGTCGATACAAAGGTAAGTGACATGAAACATCTGTAAAATTTAAGTAAACTCGATAAAATCAAACATCGCATATCGTTCATCAGTATTACGGAGTAGTTTTGAGATTTTGCACTCCATAAGCGATGGAGAGCTTCACGGCAGTTGCAGTGACTGGCGGATGTTGGTGTTGGACTTCAGAAATATCTTTACTGTAATACTGAATTGAATTTAAAACCGCGAAAACCATTAGTATATATTTTATTTATCGTAATAGTGCTGATTTCACTTCAATTTCAAGTCAGTCCTAGAGGTTGGAAGAGTGAAGTGAAAAGCAGTCTGATAAGCTACATACCATTTCTTTTCCTAATTACCAACTATTTACTCTCTTATACGATAAACTTACAAAGCCTCTAGGAAAACTCACATCTTAATCTTCTCTAATGAGACTTTATGGTCTTCTAACAAAGCAAAATTTATGGTACCAGTTGCACCAGACATATTTTTAGTTGTAGTGTACATTAATTTTAAAGCAAAAATAAAAAGGTGATATTGGGTCAATTTTCCAAGTTTTCATAGCTAAAGTTTTTTTGCAGATAGACCACATTGTTTTCTTTGTTTAAGATTAAATGAGAAAATAAAAAGTTTAAATAAAAGTTAATAAACTAGATTTACACTCACAAGACTTTCTCTATCCATTGCTATTTAATAGTGGGCATATTAAATTATTCCTACAAACATTTATTTTGGTAATTATGCAGAATTCTGGCCGCTCTAAAATAAAATAAAACAAAACTTAAGTGTGATTGATTGACTTTGTATTTCTGATGACGATTTCAAATGTTTTATTTGTTGGAAAGCTTGTATTTTTTTATTATAGACAAATTCATGTGCATGCTGGAACGGTTGGTATTTTGCATATATGACGGATATGTACCACATAATTATATATAAACAAGTTTATATAAATAATAAATGGTTTTATAATGTTTGAAACATTTCTCTGCCAAGTACTACAATAGAAAATCAGAAATATAAATTTATATATACACACTAACCTAAACGTATTTGAACCTAACCTCGCACTTAGTGGTTTCGCCTACAGAAACAGATAAACAAATAAAAACACTCATATACTCCTCTACCAGCTACTAAAGTCACACTAACCAGTGAATTATTTCAAAGGGTTCTCACTACGCGGCAATCCTGTCAAGAGCAATATGTAAAGTTCTTGCACACCAATAGTTGCACAGTCTTCCACTAGCAACAAAACCAAACTTTTTCATTATAAATCCAGCATTTCAGCATAAACCTGCAAATTATAAACCATTTATTTTTCATATATTACTCGTTTATGTATAATTATTTGGTAAATATCTGTCATATACACAAAATATAACTGTTCCAATATGCACCGAATTTATCTATACAAAAAAAAAAAAAAAAAAAAAACAAGCTTTCTGACAAATAAAACCTCTGAAATCGTCATCAGAAATACAAAGTCAATCAATCACACTTACTTTTATTCAATTTTTAGAGCGGCCAAAGTTCTGCATAATAACCTTTATTTTTCTACTTAAATATAATCAATATAAACCTTTGCAGAAACAGTTAATATTACACATACCATTTCTTCAATGCCTATGGTTCTATAGAAAGTGTTGGAAAGGCAGTAAATGGCAATGATAACCACCAGGGTTCATTGGGTTCAAACAAGCAGACCCTTCATCTATGCTCTGTCATTACTTTGTAGATTTGTGATCTGCCACAAGCTGCTTCACTCCTCTACTTGTAAAAAACATCCCTCTGCTAAACTTTGCTGCTTAGGATCTTTAACATTTAAGTATGGGGTATGAATTAAGTCATCTGTGGTTGTGAATAACAACGGCAATAGTTAGGAGTGCATCTACAGGAAATATGGCAAACTATTTCCGCATGCAACTATAGATATTAAAGAATATCCCACATTTCATGATAGCTACAAAGGGGATAGGTTGGGGTAGATTTTTTACTTTATTGGAATGGAAGATATTAGGATATATTCATCTTTGTTGTGATAGTCTAATGTACAAGAATTGGATGTTTCATATCTATAGGCCTTAAAATTCCATATTGCTTAAAATTGCAAGAGACAACTGCATTTCAAAAGGAATTTAAAGAATTTGCTTGAATATTAAACCATTTGAATCAGTAATAGTGAATATCATGGAAATGGAAGAAAAAAATTGGAATGGATTGTGTGTTTTAAAGAGATCTACACTTTTTGTGCTGTGTATTTTTGTCTTATCACTTAACATTTATCAGTTACACAAGATTTTACAAATTTTGCTCCAAATGAACAGGACTTAACAGGCCATTCACAGAAAATTTAAAATATACATTTTATTTGTAATCTAAATGTTTTTGCTATATGATATTTTAGTAAAATCGAGCCTTTTTGAAAAAGATTAAAGTGTTAAACATTTTCCAAAAGGAGATTAAAGTGTTAAACATTTTCCAAAAGGCTACATGTTTATACTTACGGTTCTAGCTTACCAAATAACAGTGGTACTGGTGCAGGTGCAATATGCCCTCTCTTCTCTTTCTACAAAAGATTAAATTTAAATACTACAAATTTTGATGGAGAGATTTCAGCAATACTTCAGAGCTTACAAAACCTACTATATCATATAAATAAATTTGAAAAAGTAATACTATTATCTGACTCTAAAGCAGCTATTATATCCATAACATCTTATGCAACACCTAATAACTTAAATATTGCAGAATACCGCAAAATCATAAAACAACTAATGAATTTAAATAAAAGAGTAATACTTCAATGGATACCAGCACATTGCGGAATACAGGGTAATAAAACAGCTGACTTTCTAGCCAAGAAAGGTAGTAAAATTACATCAATTCATCAGATCCAATAAGTTATAACTCTATCAAAAGAATCATTATATCAACATATAATAACAAAATTAAAGAAGATAATGTATTACAAACAAAAGGAAAACCATGGGAAAATTTATGTAATAACACAACCAGAATCACTACATCACCAAGAAAATCCTCTGTAGCAACTTTTAGACTCTTAACAGGCCATGACTATCTCAATAAACATTTATTCAGGATTGGTATAGTGAGATCTCCTCTGTGTCCTTTCTGTACACTTAAAGAAAATATGGATGGAAACCATCTACTGTGCTGCCCAACCTTAAGTTGACATGATAATATGACATCAAAATACTGGAATGCAAGAGAGCGAATGGCTTCACTGCCAACTGCTCAATATTAGATACCAACCAACATTTTCCATGCAAAATGTAGGTTAGAGTGAGGGATTTTCTTAAAATTCTTTGTGTTGCCAAGTTTGGTGTTTTAACAAATTTTTGTTTTTGACATGTACCCCAACACACACAGACTGTCAGATATGCAGCGTGCGCACACACACAATGTTCATAGACATGCATACCTTTCCCTACATTATTATTATTATTATTATTATTTTTTTTTTTTTTTTTTTTTTTTTTTTTTTTTTTTTTTTTAATTTAGGGAGCCCCAGAATGTGTCAATGTCATATTGATAACAAAATGATTAATATAAAAAGGTAATGAGCTCAGCACTTCCACTAAATGTGTTTAAAATGTACAAATGGTTGAGAATAAGTCCTCATTATTCTTTAAACAGTTTAGATGAAATGAAGCATGTGTAGGCACAGAATCTATAAATCTGAAAATTACCTTACCTATGTTCTGTAGTAAGGGAGGATCCCAGATTAAACTTTATTCTTCTGGCTTGAGATTTAACCTGACTTAAATTTGAGGCAGACCTGCTAGTGACACATTAGAATCATGAGCAGTGGAACAATAAGGCAATAAACTGAACACTGTAGTTTTAGTTAGATGTTCTAATAGGAGTTTCAGGAATACAAACATTAAATTATAAGCATGTGATAAAGTAGAATCTGTATAGGTGAAGCATATGCAGATCTTTCTCTACCTGATTTTTATAAGTTTAAGAGTATACTTCTGTTCCTGAAGTTTCACAAACTAAAATATAATAATAATAATAATAATAAGTAATAATAATTAATAATAATAATAATAATAATAATAATGAAGCTTTAGGATGAAAAGAGTAATAAGGTGAAAAAGTAAAGCCAAAATTTGCCAGATCATGTACACAGTTTATGGAATATGTGTAGACCCATAACCTAATACAGCACAGATACTTTGAATACTTAATTCTTTGGCCAAAGAAGACATAAGTGGGATTGCATGATTACTAAACAACAAAATGGCACTTGTATAATAATGAATGAATATTTATTTCCCAACCCCCATAATTTACACAATTGGATTACATATGTTTTAGAGTATAACATTTGAACGTCCATCCCATTAGCCAAGTGGTAGCACCCCTGCTTCTGGTACAGGGATTCGATTTCCACATGGGGATTTTCTGCCCCACTGGGAGTAATAGATATGCATCTTTTTCATCTTCTCCATTCTGTGGAAGAGAAATTGCAACACCATTGCAGTATCATCCTTGCCTGGACAGCAAAGTTGGATTGCAGTCTCTCCCACAATTCCATCTCGGCCATTGACCAACATTCAGATTGAATGCTCGTCAATATTTGGAATATTCAATTAATCTGCCTTTTACCACCAAATATTCACTTCTTGTTTGCTAGCCTATGCTAGTTCACGATCTCAACACATACAACTCCTGGTTTTCTGTGAACTGATGATCTGTCTATTCGCTACATTATTTTAATGTTCTATCTTCCTTTAGTCCTGTCTTATCCTTAGCCATCGTTAACTATTTTTCTCTGACAATACCCAGATTAGTTTTTGTTTTTTCTCCTTTGACAGATAAAACCTTCCAAATTAATAGTTCCCCATCCAAGTTTTTCCATTTTTGTTGCCACATATGTCTGTATCTTTGGTTACAATGATAGTGAAACTCCAGTTCATTTGTCTGCATTTTGCACATTTTCGTATACCTCCATCATGCCTTATACCTTTCAAGTTTCTTGCTCATGTGAATCCCTCTCTCTCTGTTAAATGTCTATATATTCTTACCTCCTCCCTCCCCCAGGCTTTTTATTTCCTGGCTCTACATCCTCAAGAAGCCTTTCTTACTTGTACTTCCAAAAATATATTGTAGCTCAGTGTCTTCTTGTCTTTAATTCTACTGCTCAAAGGCCCCTAGCCCTTTATATATGCATCTCCACTATTTGTTCCATAACTTGCTGCATTTTTTATGCCATGATCCTTTCTACTTTTCATTTGTACATAAATTCTTTGGTAACATCACTATTTTCCAGATCTGGAATTCTATATAGGTAAATAAAAATATACCATAGTTCTTGTGATAATTTTTACTTTCTCTAGCACAATGTATGTAGTATGAAGAATGCCATTAATAAATATATATAAAGTAATTGGTGAACTAGAAAACAATGAGAACTCTATTCTTAGATTTATCTAAAGCTTTTGATTGTGTTGACCACAGCATCTTGATTAGTAGGCTTGAAAATTATGGCATTATGGCATTAGGGGATTACCATAAGAATTAATTTACAGTTACTTGATTGGAAGACGACAATATACAGAAATATCCTGTAAAAAGGGGAATCAAATTCAGTGGGTAAAATCAAAATTGGAAATTGTGAAGTATGGTGTACCACAGGGTTCAATATTAGGTCCACTGTGATGTATATAGATGATACAGCTGCTGAGTGCCGGAATAAAACCATAGATGGCCTAAATGCAAGCCTCAATAAAACGACTTCTGTGCTATTAAATGATTTTAAATCCATAAATCTACAGTGTAACATGCGTAAAATTACTGTAGTATGTTGAATAACAATAGCAATTTAAAAGTTAATAACATTGTACAAGAAGCGAAAATACAAAAATTGTTAGGTATTATTGTACATAACTGGTTAACGTGAGCACAACATATTGAGTACAAATGCAATAAAATCAGCAAGTCAGTATACTTAATAGGATATTTTAGCAGTTATAAAAATCCTAACATTTTAAAACTCATTTATTATGGATGTATTACCCACAATTAATCTATGGGATTAAAATATGGGGGCTGCTGCAAAAACACATATAGACAGATTACTTCTATATCAAAAGAAAAGTGTTAGAACCATGTTTAATTTAAAATGTAGGAAATCATGCAGATAGACATTTATTAATAAAAGGATACTAACCATTTACTCTCTGTATGCTTATAGAGCAATAATATTTGTAATAGACAAGTATGAACAAATAAAAATTAAAAAAATGTATGAATACAATACAAGAGACAACATAAACTATTATAGATGAAATGTATATAAAAATGTATCTGTGAAAGATGCACAATATCAAGGAATTAAGCTTTTTAAATTACCCCCAGAAATTAAAGTAATTGCAGAGGTGTCAAAATGACAATTTAATTTAAAATTGAAGGTATATCTGTTAAATAGATGCTTATATAATTTGGATGAGTTATAATTTGTGATTCTGTATAAATGTATGTAATTACATGTCCAAAATCATTGTATTGATAAACTGGATGAAATAAATATTATATTAGATAGAGAAGGTATTGTATTCCACCCAAAAATTTGATACCAAAATTTTATCTATAATGCTTCTCTGTTTATGGTATCAAGCAGCATTTTCAGATCAATAAATACCATCTATACCATTACTGCTTTTATCGCTCAAATATTTGCCCACAGTTGTCTTAATTGTGGATATATTATGTAATATTCTTCTGCCTGCTATAAATCCTGCTTGGAACTCTAATAACTTTTCCTTCTCAACCCAATTCTGTAGCATAGTAGCTAGAATGCTATAAAGGTCTTACCTAGAATAGAAAATACTTATCTCCCTTCCAAAATTCCCTTGGGAATGTAATCAAGTTCCCCTTGCTTTGTTGGCATTTTAACCATATAATTTGTTCAACATCAATGATTTCCCAAACTAGTTAATTAATTACTTGCGGTTCTGTTCCCAGTTATCCTGTTTTAAAATGTGTTCATCATTTATTTGGGGTTGTATCATTTTTTCTTGCCGCATTAGTACAGACTCCTTGCTATTGACCATATTTTCTTTGTATCCTGGGTTTCAGCCACTTCATTTAATGTTTGACTTATTTCTATACACTATTCTCTCTCTTGTTTCTTTGTTTTGTTCTTTCTTCAGTAAGGCACCTACTGACCATCTTAGGGCCAAAAGATTGTCTATATTTTTCCCTAGACTGCTGCCAGTTTCTCAACTCTTGTAATACTCTTTTTTGCCATTTGATAATCTTTTCAAATCATTTCCTTATAAGCCTCAATTTGACCTATTTTATCAGTATTTAAAAAGCTTTCTCTCACTTGTAATTGTTTCCCGCATTCTGAGTTTCTGTAAAGAATATTTCATGCTTTGCTTCCCTCCATTTATGTACTTCCTAACTCTACTGTACTGTGCATTTTTATACCAGTGTTTACTTTCCTTAATTTTAACCTCAAAGGAAAATGATTGCCATATTCATAACCTCAAAATCCCCTATTCTCTGTATTTTATGTATACACTAGTTACTTTTCCTAATTTTAATCTCAGTGGAAAATGATTACCACATTAATAATTTCAGAATCCAGTAATCAATATCTAGTGAGCACAGTATAATCCACCACACTTTGATCATTCTTATTTGCAAATGTGAATACCTCTTCTTAGTCTGACCATAGCAGATAATAATATTATGTTCCTCACAAAAATATAGGTTTTCCCCTCTTCATTATTGACAATTTTCTCGTTCCTGTGTTTATTTACTGTTTCAAATTCCTTGTACTTAACCTGTCGTTCCCCTATCCTGGTATTAGTCACAGACAATTATTATTTCCACCTTTCCATTCTCGACTCTTCAATGTCCCAACTTACTTTCTTAAATATATTTGCATTAAGTATTCTGATGTGGAAGGGAGGTTATACACTTAGCAATACAAACATTATCATATACAAGGTAAATGTTGCACAAAGTAAGCCATAACCTTGATTTATCTTACAGTTCCTTTATTTTTCCTCATGTTTTAAACCCTTTTCCTCTCAAAATATTCTAATACACCTCTAACTATCTCTGTTCTGATTCTTCTCTCTTATGCTGTAATTTAAGTAACATCCAGGTATATGTTAATTCATTATTCTTTCCAGCCAAGTTTCCACACGTAATATAATTAAACAAATTCTTTCTTTTTAAGGACAATAACAGAACTAGAAAATGTTGATAGGTATATTATAAAATTTCAAATCTCATATAGTACACCAAGTTTCCTATTAAATGCAAGTTTGGTACATATTATTTAAAAATGCATTCTTTATACAGTATCAAAGTGAAAATTGTAGTGACCAAACTTCAAAAGACTGTTCATTATTTTGAATGGTTAGTGCCCTTATATCAGTACTAGAGAACACTGTGCAGTTTACCAAGATTAACAGATGATGATTTGTTCTCATGTCGAGTTACAAAATGTCTTCTACCATGTTTACAGCCTGTTGTAGTATGCAGCAATGCAGTTTTATTTTGAGTAAAGATTGCTTTACAATCTTCTCTAAAAATGATAATAAACAATATGTAAGTAATGAAAATGTATGTAAGAGAGGCTTTAAAGGGAAATATGTGAGAACTTAGACCACCTATAAAGTACCTGCTATCTCTTTTTGAAATAATTTCATTTATAGAAAAATCATTGTAGAATGTGAACATAGTACCCCATCTTATTATTACTGTGCATATGTAGAAGAAACTGCCAACCTAACCGTATTAGTATAGTCAAAATAGCAATGGTTTTATTGACATGTGACATTTTTTTGAAGTTATTTAACAAGATGAAAAGATACAATCTCTTGTGGAAACAGTCAAAGGCCTACATAATTCCAGGAATATGTTATTTGAATGTAGTTCATATATGTACACACACTAACCTTCCCCCAAGGGGTCTACTACGGTGGGTATGGGTATGGCACACCTGGGGTCCCGACCCAACCTGAACTCCCTCGTATGGGCAACCTCCGAGTGGTGAGGGAGTCACTCTATCAAAATGCCCACCCATGTGTTGGCCGTGCATGGAGACCTGTGTCGGTGGAAAGGAATATCTTGGTTGGTTGAGGGTTGCGGAGTATCTGAGCCTGGGCCTTCTGTCTTTTCAGTGACTAGGAGGGTATGCAACTTAATACACCACTTTGGTTTCTGCTTCACCTAAACGGGAGGCTAGGGACTAGCCCACCCCTAGTCAATCGGCCAGGACTAAGTATTATACCGACCTCCAGGGTGAGTGGGACGGCGAATCTGCTATATTCCCTGTGTAGCCCTATCATCCCAGTGGGGTGACCCCTTGTGTGACTCCATGGTGGGTGGGGAGCACTGGGGAATGAAAATTAAAATTTACTTTCATGGCAAAATCCAAAAAATCCATTAAATATGGTACAGAGTTCGGAAAAGAAGTAGTTGAGTGTTGTGGTCCTCGCTACTTGATTGTTAACAGAACAGAGGAAGGAAGAAAGTTCTCTAGTGTAAGCCCTCTTGTCATTCAAAAGGGTCTTGATAACATTGCTGGTCCTTAAAATCTTGTATAAGAGCTCATAATGCATGCTCCTGGTAGAAGCACAATCAGCATCCCAGGTTGCGAAAATACTTAAGGCCAAAATGTTAGCCAGTAAAGGTCGACGTACATAAAACCTTGAATTCCTCATGCAGTGTGATAAACGCTTGCGCATAGGACGGTTTGACCAGTGAGGAAATTCAAGAAAATCTTGCTCCCCAAGGCATAACATCTGTGCATCGTGTTCAAAGAAAAGTAAATGGAGAATTTGTACCTACCCATACCCTGTTGGATGCCTTTGATCAGGTAGATCTCCTACAAAGGATAAGGCAGGGTATGAATCAATTGAGGTAAGCCCATATATACCAAACCCGCTCAGATGTGATAAATGTCAGCGCTTTGGCCACACCAGTGAATTCTGCAATGGCAAGTCTACCTGTGTCAACTGTGGTAAAATCTTGCATGACAGAGAATGCATGTCAGCTCCAACAGTGAACAGTGAACATCCGTCAAGTTCCTGTAATTGTCCCCATTTTGCAGAGGAAAAGACGGTCCAGGAGATTCGGGTTAAAGAGTTGTCCTTCTTGGAAGCCTGGAAACTCTTGTGAATCCGCCAACCCTCTGTCCCAAAGTATGGTACCTATAGCTCAGTTGTAGCTAAATCAGTACAAAGTCGGGAAATCGCAACTCAAACCTGTGATATAAATGGGGCCACTATTGCAGAAAAGGTTCTCACAGTCAGCTCACTTCCAAGGCCTTCGACTTCAACATCTAAGTCAGTAACATCTACATCTGAAACTGTAAAAAACGCTAAATTGAAATTGCCCCAAAGCAATCGACCTCGACCAACAAGACTGGCAAGCTAATAACATATAAAGAACCAGAAAGAAATTGGATAGTTAGAGTCAGACTGAAAAATTCAATGCCATAGCCGGGATTTGAACCACGGATCTCCCTCTAGCCAGTTGCTCTGCCACTGAGCTACCATGGCAACATGCCGGCATAGCATTGAATTTCTCAACTGACTCGCATGTTTCCCAGTAAACCACAAGGTGATCTCAAATTATTTTGAGATGACAACACCAAGGGCAACTTACAATGCTGTAAGTACTTTTGACCCAGGATTCATAGTATGGCCAACTATTATGGTCAATTTGAATGGAATAACTGTTTTTTTTACACATAGCCGTGTGAAGGACAGGAGTTTAAGAACTCCAGAAAGAAATTTTAAGAACAGAGAACCGATATCCTCAAGCAAAGCATAAAGTCTATTCTCAAATCAACAAAGGGAAACAAGAGTCCACGTAGGTCCTTTTCTGAGGATTCGTCTGGGAGGGACTCAGGTCTGCGACATTCATCTTCGCCAGTCTCTATTTCTAATCGGCTCGAGGTCATGTATATATAAACAGCCCCATACAGATCCAATCATTCAGCATCCTGAAGAAGGGAGAGATGCACACTCCCGAAACGTCAATGTCTTCACCTCACCTGGCTTGAAGCCCGAGAACATCTAGAGCATATTCATCGCCAGGAAAGCTTCAACTCTTATTTACTCTTTGCATAGAAATTTTTTTGAAAATTTTGTTTTCTTGAAAATCGCTCTAACAAATTTGAATGAAATGCTATATGTTAAAGATATTTACATCACAAATAAAATGTACATCTTAAATTTTCTGGAAATAGCTTCTGAAGAACTAACCATTTTGCTGAAATTTACATAATTTGTAAACCATAAGAAATAGACAAAATTTACTACACAAAAAATGTAGATCTTGCTAAAGCACACAGTTTATGTCTATATACATTTGTATTGTAGAATTGACCATTTCCGAGATATTCCTTGTTATTGTTTTCAATTTTAAACTATGTAACTTTTTTCAAATGAGGTCATTTTTGGTTATGTCCGTTTGTTTTACTGGCAACGCAAAGCAAACTAAACTTCATTAGTTCACATGTTTGACTGTAGTGTTAGCCTGGTGTATTCCCTTATTTTCCTTCTTACAAGGAAGCAAGTACTAATAAAATCACTTCTGCTGTTTATCTTGATTAGTATGATGTAGATAAAAGAATAATCTTTTGTAAGAATAGTTTATGTGTGGAACAGCTAGAGAAAGTTATGTGAATGGAACATATTTGATTTTTTTCTTACTGTATTTGGAAACAATTTTATCACCATCTCTTTAAACAACATGCAAAAAAGGTATAATGCTGTCAAACTTATATTTTGTTTACCTGTGTTGTATAAAGTAATAATGATAATGAGAGATCCAAAGTTTTGGCATTATAAATCAGTTGAAATAAGCAATAAAAGGCAATAGTAATAAGCCTGATTCGTATGCAGTTAGTGATGTAGGACAGATTTTATGATAGCTTTTTATTATTAGTAGTAGTAGCAGTACTAGTATTAAAAGACAATATAGCTATAAAACTTTATATTATGCCTATTTATTTACTAAAAATTGAAAATTGTGATTTTCAACTCTTGTTGCAATTGCTGTTGGAAACAGTAGCTTTGGAAGATACATTTTTGTGTTTGGTTGTATTGATATGTTGAGAAATGAAATTCCAGAGGCATATGTTGCTACAAAGTTCTGGGCTAGCTCTTTTTTTTTTTTTCTCTCCTACCTCGCACATTGTTTTATATTATTGTCCTGGATTTAACAGAAGTTATCTATAACAGTGCAAATATTATCTTTGAAATTTAGTACATTTAGTTAATAACAATAATAATAATAATAATAAGAATGTAATTAATTGCCCATTAACTAGACCTTCAAATTAAAACAAAATGCATATATATACACACACACACACACACACAATGCACATAGTAGGTAAAGAAGGTGTTATGTACCACTAAAGCATTCAATACCCATTTCAGAGATATTCCCTGTAATTGGTTTCAATTTTAAAATACTTAAAACTTTTTGCATCCATTTCATATCTCTCTTGTTTTACACCTGTTTATGGACAGAGATTCAAATTTCAATGACAATCATATAGCAACAGTTTTTAAAAGATTTGACTGCCACTTTAGCCTAGTATATTCCCTTCTATTAAGGAGCTAAATAATAAGACCATTTCTGCTAATTTTTATCTTGATTAGCATGAAGTAGACAAAAGAATAATCTTTTGTAATAATTGTTTGTAGAACAAATAGAGAAAGTCATGTGAATGGAACACATCATATTTTTTAAACAGATAACTTCTGACTTTTTGTCTATAAAGTAAAATAAGGATCCCTATCTTCAATAATAAAAATCATTAGAATGGCTGTTTTACACATGTCGGAAATGCTTTTGCTGTTTTCGAGAATCATCAGCTATGTTTCACATTGCAGGAGAGAAGACTTGAGATGTTTGTTGTAGTGACAACTTCCTTCTTGTCTCGACCTGCTAATATGCCACATCATTCGGTACTGCTACTCCCGCCGTAGGAAACAGGCTACATTATATCGCAAACAGAATAAAATTTTATCGCAATGAGCCCTTTTTACTTTCTCTACAAATACTGTCTACATAGTGTATAGAGAAAGTATTGCATTCCATCAAAATAATTGACACCGAGATTTCACCGAAAATACACATTTTAGGGTCTCCTATATCCAAAAAAAGCATTTTTAGAAAAAGCTCTATGTGAACACAATAACTCAAAAACAAAAAGTTGCTAAAATACCAAACTTGGTATTTAAGTTTATTATTCTCCAAGGATGGGACACAAAGATTTTTAAGAAAATACTCCCAGCCCAAACTGCCCTTTACGTAGAAAAATTTCGAAAATGTTGATTTTCTCAAAAAAGGCAGTAATGATTTTGATTAAAATACCATATATTAAAAAGTTTTACATGAAAATGAAATGTATATCTTGAGTTTTCTGGGAATAGCATCTGAAGACGTGTTTACTCTCGATGAATTCTGCTGGATTTCACATTACTAGTAAGCCGTAAGGGATGGACAAAAACTACTTCACAAAAAATGTAGATCTCGTTAAAACACAAAATTTGTCATATAATTTTCATGTGGAGTTGACCATTTTTGAGATGTTCGTTGTTATTTGTTTCCGTTTTAAAATACTTAGACCTTTCACATACAGGAATTTGTCAACTCCTGGCAATGCAAAGATACAATTTCATCCTCATGGCAACCAGCTTTTGAAAGATTTGATTATCATTTTAACCTAGTGTATCCTATTATTTCCGTTCTACCGACAATAAAGCATTTCTACATTCTACTATTTATCTCGATTAGCATCAAGTAGATAGAAGCATAAACTTTTTAACAATAATTTGGTACAGTGATGTAGAAAAAGTCATGTGAATGTAACACATTAAGATTTTTTGGCATAATGATAGGCTAGAAATCAAACAGCAAACAGATTAGAAATAAATTCTTATTTGCTTATAAATTTAATAAAAATTCTTTCCTCACAAATTTACTGGGCTGATTGTCTATTTTATTGGAGTTCAGCCAATGTTTTAGGCTAAATTTGTTGCAAATTAACTATAAATAATGCAACAAGATTTACATAGGAATGACAGAGGGAAATGGGCACCAGGTTAAAAGGACAGTTCAGAAACATGGGTAATAAGGAAACTGATGCCTATCAGTTCTTGAAAAATCGCCACAATATTTTAGAAAAAGTGCATTTGTTAAAAGGCACACAGCATCACATACAGTTGAAAACCTGGGGGAAAATTACATGAAGTATGAGAAGGGATTAATGAACATTCTAGTAAATATGTGAGAAAATCCAAACTATAGGTTTGTCCAACCTACACCAGAGGAGGATGTGACTTCCATCAAGCTTAGTGAACTAAAGCTGATGATGCAGGAAACATCCTGTGAAATGTATTCTAGGTAAATATCTAAATAGGAAAGTTAGAGAATTGTTTTATTTTGTGTGTGTGCTTTGTTATGTGAATTCCTATTCTTAATTTGGTTAATCATCATAGGATTTATTTGTGGTGTTGTAAGCCCATTATTTAAAACCCAATAAAAAATTCACCCTTACTGGTGATGAATGTATACACCCTCTATTGAGCTATCTTACAGATAATTATAACTTCACAACAAACCTTGTTGCACTTTAGCACAATACAGGTGATATGCATAGACCAGAAAAAGTATAAATTATTCCAAAAAGAAGTAGCTATTCTGCAATAAAAATGTTTATGTTACTTAATAATATTGTGTAACCTCAATCAACATATCTCTTCAACAAAGGTTTAAAGTCATTCTTACTCATCATATAATGTGGAATAATTTTTTAATGCCTTGCAACAGGTAAATATAAAACATACAGGACAGATGTGTATATATAAATATACATGATTTACATTTATTCTTTAAATGGTGGTAAATTACATTTATCCACAATTTTCATCTTCTCATTAAATTGATGGAAAGTAATGAATTGCTGCTATTAAAGAAAGTTCTTGGTGATGGATATGTTATTACACTGCATAACTCATAATTGTATGTGTTCAGTGCCCCAGAGCACTGCTCAATGTGGGACTAAGTAAGCAAGTAAGTAGGTAGTTACAAATGGAATTGGTGTTGCAAGTTGTTGAGCATCATTGTCAGCATGCACAAGTGGAGTTTTAACCTCAAAACAAATGTGTGTTGTTTGCACTAGATGGGAACTGGGTTAATTTCCTTCATGCAACAGCAGGCAAAGGCAGTATAGTTCAATAGTTTGGAGAATCAAAATGAATGGTGAGCAGGATCTTGAGTTAAAGTAAAATGTATCTATTATTTGTGTGCAGACTGCAAACTATAGCATTAGAAGAAACTGAACTACAATCTCGTGCATGTCCATTTGTTTTTGCTCATCCCTAGTCTTATGACCATTACCATATTGTGGGTTCCCTTCATTTATTGATTTTCAGGGTTTGGGTGTTATTTCGGAAAGTTGTCCAAATAACATGTGCCAAATTTTCGCTAAAAAACCATTTTCTCATCGTCTGTAACCTTAAACATTAAATAAACCTAAGAGTTAAAAATCAAACCCGCATGTTGCTGTGTGTAATAATCACCGTAGTGTAGGGAAAATAAAATATTTCTGTAGCTGCAACAATGATAGTAAAAAATTAAATTTAAGAATCGATTTAATAGCATCGATGGCAAATCTCCGCCATACTCATTGTTATAATTCAACACCTACTTCGATAATTAGTAATTTTTGCAGCCTCAGGCTGCAAGCGATGCATCATGACCAAATTAGCACATCAGCAAGCCAATATACCACAATTTTAGTTGCGTTTTCTTAATATTTGACGTCTTTGAATGCTCCAACACAGTTATATAGCTATATTGGCTATATGCATACTTGCCAAATTCACTATGGATGTGGAGAGTAAACAAAGGTGTTAAAGATGGTTTTGTGTTACGTAATTGGCAATACTTGAAACGTAATGTTTACGTTTGTCAACTGTTTATCTCTGAAGTTCCTCCAACTTTACAAATTATACTTTTTAGCATGAAACAGGGTTTTCAAGCATTTTTAATATTTACCTTTTATATGTATGGTATTAATATGTAAATTGTAAATATTGTGAGCCGGCTTAGTCTAGTCTCTAAGCTTATCGTTAGCGGAATCGTTATGATTTCAACTATTTTCATAACGAGTAGTTATCAGCTATTCTGCATGGCGAATCGTTACCATTGTCACCGACTTAATCGTCAATTCAGTTAGCATGCTAAACTTTCGTAATTTGTTTAGTGCTCTGCGTAGCCAAATTATGCGCTGAGAAACATTAAAGTGTAATTAAAATTTGTGATCAACTCTGTCATTAAACTGTGGTCATATTTTAGTACCTAGAATTGCCTAAAAGTAATAATTATAAGGTCTCGAACGGAAAAACATGTTTTTATTTTATAAGGAAAGCATACGTAAAAAAAAGAGTTTTATAAAGAAATGTCCCACAATTATACCAGTCATATGCTTAAGAACAGTTGAACTGAGCTAGTTAAGCTTAGTTTGTAAAATGGAACGAAAGCGGTGTGTTAAAACGAGTCAGGAGCAGTACAGAGTGTATTTAGATTTTCTAAATAGTTATCCAGTACTGCGAACTGGCCGTCTAACACCGCAGATGGGGCCGCGGGAATTAGAGCAACTCTGGGAGCAAGTAGCCCAAATGTTGAATAGTTGCGGCAGTGGGCCCCAGAAAGATGTGAAAGGGTGGAAGCACGTAAGTACATAATTTTGTTATCCTCTTATGCTTATTAGTAGGTAAAACCAAAACAATTTCAGAATTTCAATTTTTTTTACAAACTTTTTAACGGATAAAACAAAATGTTACAGGAGATTCAAACAACTAAATAGGTGTGATCTCTGATATTTGTCTTGCCTTTTGGTGTGCACTTAAAATTTTAGTCAATGTTGAAGGCTGTAAGCCATAAAGCATAGCCAAAGAGATGTTTTAAGAATGTGCAGAATTAAGCCAGTGTAGCCAAGGAATCAGGCCATCTAAAACCCCAATCATCCACACAAGCAAAAGACAAACTCATAAATAGAAACAAGTAGTTTATATGTGTAATTGCACTTAACATCTTGTCAATTACAGTATCAGAGACCTACTAACTGATTACTTTGTAATTAATCTTGATTTATTGGTACCTTTTGAATATAAACACTTTTATATTAACAGCTTTTCCAGTACTTATTATCTACAGCATAGCATAGCCCTTAATATTATAAATGTGAGAAGGTACCACTTTTATACAATGATTAAAATTATAAATGTATATTATCTTATTTTTTAATTGCTTTTGGACCAATTATTGTAATTCAGAACCAAGTTTATGAAAAAAATCTTATTCTGAAAATTAATTACAAAAAAGTTCCACACAAACACATGCATCAAACCTAACCCACCCCATAATGTAAAAACAGCTGACATACAATGCACTAAAATATTCAGTTTCCCCAACATCTGAATGCTCAACAGCAGATGACACATACTATTTTTTACTTTCTTTGTTTTCTTGAAAAATGATGTTTTGATACTTCAGTAGTATTGCATCAGCCATAGTGCTGAAATGTGTTTATCCAAGTCTGAGAATTTCCATGTACGTTGAAAGTTCAGTAAAATACATTTTAGTCAAATGGCTGAAAACATTCATTTTGTTTTAGAACAACTAAAGTTCATTGTTGCAGGCAATTATTAGAGATTACATTGTTGAATCACAAAATAATTACAAATAATGTTGAAGTGCAATAAGATAGGTTTGCTAAAACTCTTATTTAGCATTAGGCAAGTTTTTATTAAAAAAAAAAACAATTTGACAGATTACAGTGAAGGAAATTATTAGATTTTGCTAAAACACCTTTTAACATCATGTAGATGCCTATTTCTTACTGTCCAATTTTGCAAATTATACAGTTAGCACTTTTGCAAAAACGATCCTCAAATCTCATCAAAATAATAAGCTGAAGTTAAGTTCCCTTTTGTGTTTTAAGAATGTTACTTAGGTAAAGCTAAACTATGCAGTTCCTTAATCCACAGCTTTACCATTCACCAGAAATATATAGGTGGACACTATCTTATATAATGGCTTATAATATTTATGTAAATAACTACTGTGCTATTGGGATGTGATGCTATGGATTACACAAAAGTATGTTTCATGAATGACATAAGTAAAGTTCTGAGAATAATTTCCAGGTTTACTGGCAATACTGAAATCATACATCATACAGTAATTCATCACAAAATACTGCCAGACTTTCTTGTTTATTTATAAAATAATGTTCACTTTATATTCTTTAGGAAATAGTGGTAGGAAAGTTTATTACTTGAGTTTTATTTTAAATGCTCATTTTATCTCCATTTTGCATCATCTTTATACAAGTATGCTTCTTACACTAATGGTGCCAGTTATAATAGTTTACAAGCAAACAGCATGTTGCTGATGTGGCACCATTTATATTGTAGGTATTCACAGATTGGAGGAGCTCAGTGAAGAGGAAAAGCCGTTTGTACCTGGTAGACACGAGGAAGACTGGTGGTGGACCCATGACTGCCAAACCTCTGACTCCATTGGAGATTGAGCTTCTCCAGACACTTAGGCCAGTGCTAGTTGATGGGATAGAAGGAACAGAGGAAGGCACTGGACTTGATGTAAATATATTTCAAACTATCACAGTTTAGTAATTGTGTATAACAAGAATAACCTACAAAATGTACTCAAGAAGTAGCACAGGTTCTAGTAGGCTGCTATTTATCATAGGTGCCTCCACCATCAGGAACATCACCATCAACAGTAGCAGCAACCACTGGAATAGAATTGCCATCACTATCACCACAACTAGCAGTACATCCACCACTGTCACCGCCAACACCACCACAGCAGCATCCAGCAGAGTCATCAACCTCTTTGGAGGATCCAAATAAATCTTCCACAAGTTTTGGATTGCAGAACAGGTAAATTACTTAAAATGTATACAAATATAAAAATAAATAAGCAGTTTAATAAAGATTAACTAAAAAGTTTATTTTTATTTCTAATAGAAAGAATGTTTCTGAAGTTATGTGCTTCAAATTTCAGTTCCTGTTCAACTGTCATCCATCCTGGTGGTTGACCTTGTCCGTGGTGGTGCAACTGTTAGCTCTCTTTTCCTTGCTATGGTTTTTAGTACTTTTGGAGTATGTTGGTCTTTGCAATGCCAAGCCACTGCTGATTTGTCGTGTTGCTTTTGTTTTATACTTCTGAGATTTCTTTTGCTCTTGTTTTTATGTTTCTTTAGTTTTTCCAAATTAAATTTTTCAGTCATTGCATCTGAAGTAATATATTTCTGGTTTGTTTTCCAGAGGGATGTCATCTTTTAATTTTGAATTTAATTTGTTTTTTATGGAAGAACTTTTTGGGGGGCCAAAATGATAATATCATTTGGAAGATCCTCCTTTGTAAAAAACTGTTGGGTGGTAAACAGAGCCAAAATAGAGAGAGAGTAAAAGAGGTCAGCACACTCATTCCAAATGAAAAAGAAAATAAGAGTTTAAAGAACACACTACCCAACAGCTTTCTGTAAATTTCAGAGCATCTTTAAACAACTTATCATTTTTGTTCCAAAAAGTTATTTCATAAAAACACATTAAATTTGAAATTAAACATGACATCCCGTAGGAAAACAAGCCAGGAATATATAAATTCAGCTGCAATGATTGAGAAAATTGTCAAAACTGAAAGAAACAAAACAAAAGCAGTAACTTGGCACATTTCCGAAAGATCAACACATTGTAAATTGAAATCTGAAAGTACTAAAAATGTAGTAAGGAAAACATGGCTAACAATTTGGGAGAATATCTATATGAAAGAGAATAAATTACATTTTCAATTTTGTAATCCTGCCAGTGATCCACTGATGCAGAGGTGTCACCCAAGCACCATCAGGGACAAGCCCACCATGATGGATGACAGCAGTCAAACAGAGGATAGAAGTACATAACTTCAGAATATGTCTGCAAACTAAAAATAGTGATGTACTGTTCTTTGTATTATTTAATCAGCATTAACAAACACTATTTTTAGTAATAATTTATACCATTTTGATTTCAGCCATATTGGTAGGAGAAGGTCTACCATTGCTTCTAATGTGGTACAGGCATTCCGGGAGAGCAATGAAAGTATTGCATCTGCATTAAATAGAATTGCTGATGCACTGGTGGAGCAGAATAGGATAAAGACTGAAAAAACTAAAATAAAGGCTTTAAAATTAAAGCTAGAAATAGCAAAGGCCAGGAAAAAAGGGGTTGAAGTAGATTTTGATATATAAGTAGGGACCTGCTGAAGATGAGCTTATTTTGGGGGTAAAATGATGCTATTTTCAAATGGTGTATTTGGACATTTGTTAACCAGTATACATTTTAGTGCATTCATTACACATAGCTTTCAAATGCAAAAGGTGACATGATATGCATATTAGTTTTATTCAGCTTTTTCTGCACATCTATCAGAACATATTATAGTAACACAAAAAGTGCTTATGGTCCACATTTGCACAAGGTAACTATATCAGTTGTATAGATTTCTCAGCAAAGAGGTTTTCAAAATACTTGCAGCTTTCAGCATGATCCTAATGTCATACAACTTGAGCAATGTTTAACTACACAGCTCTTCATTTCAGTACAATATGAAATGAATTTATCCGGGTCCAGTTCTTTGAGCAAAGAAAGTTTGCTGAAGTTTGCCAGAAGAGATCTGTTTATTTTTTTGGGATGCAGCACTGCAAACTTTTTAAAAATGCCCCTTCTGGATCTTGTTGTGACATAAACAGACTTTAGTTTCACAAACACTTTTGAACCAATTTGCAATTACACTTATAAATGTAATTATTAATGTAATCTGTTTCTTTCACATCAGTCCTGTGTAGGATAGGACAGAAATCAGGAGATCTGTGGTTCAAATCCCAGCTATGACATTGAATTTTTCAGTCTGACTCTCTTATCTCTCCAACTTCTGTCCTACTCAAGGCTAGTGTGAAAGAAACAATTCACATTAAATGACCTAATAGTTGGTTAACTATAAAGCTTGGCATTTAAGTACTTACAGAGTTTATAAGTCACCATTGAAGTACAACATCTCAAAATAATTTGAGATCTTGTGGTTTACCAGGAAAAATGCAAGTCAGTTGGAGAATTTTTTGCTGTGTCCATGGTAGTTCAGTGGTCAGAGTGACTGAACGGAAACCAGCAGATCCATGGTTCAAATCCCGGCTATATCATTGAATTTTTCAGTCTATCTTTCCTACAAATGATTTCATTTTCATGTAATTTCATTAAGTGTACAGCAGAGAATTTTATAAAAATACATTTATTTGTATACAGAAACCACTACAGAATGGAAAGTTTGTTATATGCTACATGTAAAATGATTATCAGATGGAGACAATGTGCAATTTTTACTGAAGTCTACCTTCAACAAAAAAAATATTAATAACAATAAAAAAGATACCAATGAATTTAAAGTTTCCTGTTTAAACAACTGAAGAGCACACATGAGATAACACGCACTCTTACTGTTACTGGTGAAATGCTTGGAGGAGTACTGCTTCCAAAGAGAAAGCACACTGAACAAAAAAATGAGTCATGTTGAATGCCAAATTTGTCTAAATCGTGCATGGCTCAGTACCTTGTTTACACAATACACAGTATAGCCAATGCAACAAGCTGTTGTTACTAAACATTACCCTTTATTTGTTTTTACTGTAGTGTTGTGGCAATGTGTAGGGTACTTTTGTGGTTAAGGTTGAAGCATAAAATGGGCCCCAAGTTTTAAGAGAAGCACCTTTGCGTTTATGCTAAATTTGAAGTAGAAATTTGCTCACTTTTGCACCTAGTTTGAAGTACCAATTGACTTTAATCTTGGGCCGTGCCATAGCCAAGTGGTTAGACCACTTGCCTCTCACTTAGATGACCTGGGTTCGATCCCAAGCGACCGCATGTGAGATTTGTGGTGGACAAAGTGGTACAGGTTCTCCAGTTTTCCCTGCCATTGCATTCCACCGGTGCTCCATCTTCATTTCATGTATCACCAGTGTCATCGCCTGCAGTGCCACAAGTAGTAAAAGCGGGTGTTAAACATTACCAAAAAAAAGTTTTATCCCAGGGCATTTTAATGTGCTTGTTGGGCTTTACAGATCCAGACTACTTGACGATTTCCATCACTAGGATTCTTTTTCTGGAATTGCAGTTTATTCACAATTATCTCATACAATTCTTACATGAAACTGCAATCGTTTGATGCAAATACATGCTACATTCAAACACAAATATTCTTTCTCTTGCGACTAACTTTTTTATAAGTTCCGACAGGAAAATCTAAATGATTCCTTGGAATAATATGCTTTCACTTTTTTAATACAAATTAGCAGAAATTACTCAACGATCCTGCTGCAGATATTTGCGTGTATAAGATTCCACATGAATACTTTAAATGTATGCATAATATTAGATTTATAGTGGCTTTTTCACCCTCACTCAATGGATACTAATCTCCAAGTGTCCTTTTTTACATGTTTGTGAAAAGCCTCTTTTATAATAACTAGCTTCACAACCAAGAAAATGAACACATAACTATGATACTGGTTTATGAATAAACAAAATTGCATAGAGAAAATCAAAATATGTATACACAATGAAAGCACAAGGAATAATAAACATTGCACCCAGGGATTTCAACTTCGGAATGCAACAGAACAAAAACATTTGAACATCAAACATTACAAAAAGGAAATGGAATTCATAAGCCGTTGGCATTTTGAGGTTAGAGTATAAATATTCTTTCAAGGTTGCAGTTTCACTTCTCACATGTAGCAAACACCTCTTTTCTTCTCTTAATAATGTTTCATCAACACATTGCTCTGCTTATTTTCAATATACTGCATTTCGTACATGTCATTCAGTGAAGTTAAAAGCTATTATAATGCTTCTTTAAGGTTTATTCTAACTGCAATATTTTTCATAAAACCACTTGATTGCAGAAGGGTGTGCTAGGGCATCAGACTGGAACATCTTCTCTTTCAATGAATCATACCATGTTTCATAATGGCAGAATGTGCACACACCATAGGCAGAAGGAAGTCTCTCCTTGCACTAGTCAGTGTAGCATGCTTTTCTGCTTGTGAAGCTGCAACTCATATTGGTGTCCCTGCAACTACAGTGCACAAGTGAGAGAGATTAACCAGGGAAAGGATTGAATGCCTTGTTCTGGTTCATGAAGAAGACAAGTGACTATTCCCAAAGTGGATACAGCTTTAATTGCAGCAGCAGAGAGGCACTCTTTCCAAATTGTTGCTAAAATTAAGACACATTCACAATTCTCTGGATCAGCTGGAACAGCTCTGTGTTGTGTAAATGATGCAGGACTTCACGTGCAAATGACAGCTAAAAAGTAACATTTGGCAGATAATCACAGGTTGTTTTGCTTATATTTGCAGACGAAAATGCCAAACGTAACAGGAATAACATGATATTCTTAGCCAAGGGGACATTTTTTCCCTCCTCTCTAAAGGAGTCCCATATGATACAAAATACTGGTTTCACAAATTTCATCATTGTCACTTATCTGTATTTTGTTGAGGCTGGATATCGAGGGACAGGCTAGGTATGTTGTGGCAACTTGACAATACACTGAACATTGTGCAATACACAGTAATGCTCAAGAATATTTTGATTTCCTTAGGAAAATGAGATATCCTGATGGAATTGTTGAATTCATTCAGGATAATCATCCTGAACCACACATAAGATTTCATAAGAGTAGCAGACTGGCCATTCATCAGATTTGAACCCTATTGAATGTATTGGCAGAGGTGAAAAGGGAGCTGCATTGAATTTCTCTGCAGGTGCTCAAAAGACAAAAGTGTGGCTTCTAGGCACAAATTCAAAAAAGCCTGGGATGTTGTAGCTTCTCATCCTTGTTTCTACAGGGATTTAATTTTATCTATGCCCAAAGTTACAAGGCAGTTATATGATCTGAAGGTTCCTATACCTGATGTGTTTATATTCTTTAAGATAATTTGTGTTCATATCTTTAATTATTTAAAACAAGTACTTTAATAGAATTGCATAGATATGCTCAAAACTTAATGCTAAAGTTCTACAAATGCAGTCATAAAAATTAACAACTTAAAAAATAACAAGTAATGTGAGATTTGAACCTAGGAGCTTATGAGTGGAAGCAGTGCCTTAACCTCTTGGCCACTTATTCTATGTTCTCTTTTCACCAGCTATAAGTTTACTATTAAGCTCCTAGGCACATACAATTCTACATTTCCTTCATGTATTAAAGCTCCTAGGCACATACAATTCTACATTTCCTTCATGTATGTTGTGAACACAGCTGTTACTAAGGTACATAAAGCCCTTCAATTGCCACATGCCATATTTTTTTCCATGGTAATGAGTTATCCCACAGGAATATAGTGTACAGATAAACTCAAGGATGGTGCCAGCAATACTTCTCATTTTTCAATTCACCTCACGGAAGCAACGCCACCTTTTAAATGACCTGACAACTTCAGCCTTCCATAAAAAATGTTGCACCTTATAAAGAGATTAAAAAATTGTGTGTTCAAGAGAATACAAGGAATTTAAAGGTGCCTTAAAGTTAATCATGTAAGAATTTGTTGATATACAATGTTAGTTATTATTTGCTATAAAGAGGTGCACAATAAATGTCACATGACAAAGAAATTATCTTCATTTAGCAATTACCATTTTAAAATTCTTTAAATTGCTCATTTCCAAAAAAAAAAAAAAAATTGGAGAAGAAATCCTAAGTGTAAACATGTTAATGCTTTTATAATATTTATAGTTATCCCTGTACAATAATTATATTTAATATTTAAATTAATTCTAGGGAACAATCTTGTGCAACTACTTACAAAACTTCTTGCATGTTAAGAAAAGTATTTGTTTCTGTTTATTTTTGTATTTTATACAATCTGTTTAGTATGAAATTAAAGTCTAGTAAGTTGGATAGGTTACAGGTACTGATACATACTAATTTATAAAATTAATACAGATTGAGTCTACCAGTTGCTCTATGGCTTCACATACCTAAAACTTATCCCGAAGCGTTTCACCTTCGGTTGAAGGCATCATCAAGATTGCAATTGAATCTACTTCTGCTAATGACTTTATCAACTGAATTTCTAGTTTATATGAAGAATAACATCAGATACTGACTGGAGCTCGAGTGCTCCTGTGGATCTTGCGATGACATCTGATGGAGGTTAGTAGCTAATTAACTTCTGAGAGCATGTCAAAGTACATAAGATATTCACCTGTTTTTTTATATAAATGTTTTACCAAATATTTCTGAAGTATGACTAGTTTTAATATATGAGTCTTTTTCTCTATGTTGTGATGGTCATTCCAAAAGTGTGCTGCCACTGCAGATTTGTAGGTTTCTTTGTTTTGACGTTGCCGAAACATCACTTAATCTAGTTCTAATGTTCTTTTTAATCTTTCTAAAGTATACTTTATTGCAATTAGAACAGTTGATTTTAAAATGCCGAACTTCTTTTTGGGGGAAATTTTATCAATTGTTGGGTTCTTCAGGAGATTTTTGACACTGAATCTATTGAATAGGTGCTAAGATGATAAGTTTTTTGAGGACTTTTTGAAACTTATGGGTTACACAGGGTTGATGTCAAATTTCTTATATACTTTTTTGTCTATGGGAGGTGCCAGTGTGGTGATTTGCTTTAGATGCTTTTGTCTCTTCAACTTTTTTATTTTGTTGTCCACTAACTTTTTGCTGAAGCCATTTAGTTTCAAATGAAATATTTTTCTATTCCAATAAAATTTTATTAATCATTATATTTTTTCCCATCTTTTTAGAAATTTATTATATTAATATAAATTATTCATAGCTGATTCTGTTATAGTGGAGTATTTAATCAAATATTCCTGTTCCTCCAACGGCACATTTACCAGTCTATGACTTAGGCTATTTATGATTGCATGTTTGTGTGGTGTGAGATTGAAACTATTTGCCTTAATGTAGTTGTCAGTGTGTGTGTCTTTTCTGAAGATTCCAAATTTTAATTTGTCATTATGTCTATTTTTTAAATCTAGGAAGGGTAGTGTGCATTGTTTGGATTCCATTTCCATTGTGAATTTAATAGTAGGATCCTGTAGGTTGAGCAGTTTAAGGGCATTGTTACTATGTTTTTTGATGGCTATTGCAAATATGTCATCCATGTACCTGTACCAGGTTTTGAACATGAGCAGGAAAGCTGTAATAATTCGTGTTTCTAAGTGACTCATGAGCAGATTGGCAACATTGACACAGATTCACAGCATAGAGAAAAAGACTCATCTATTAAAACTAGTCTGTCTTACTTCAGAATTGAATATTTGAGAAAAGGTGTATATAAAAAAACACTGTGATTAATTAATGAACTTTGAAAACCCATCAGAAGTTAACTCGCTACTAAGCCTCATAAAACCTCCATCAGATGTCTCCACCCCAGAGAAGCAAGGTCCACAGGAGCACCGGCGTTCCAGCCAGTTGACACCTTGATACCTTCAACCAAAGGTGAAATGCATCGCGAAGAGTTTAGGTATGTGAAGTCTGGTCGACTCAATCTGTTATTTTATAAATTATTACAGTGTTAATTCCAATTGGTTTTTGAAACTGATTCATAGAAAGCCATGTTTAATGTAATTAAAACAAAAAGGAAGCAAGAAAACAGCAAATTATTATAATGTATTACACAATTGTAAACTATATGAAATAAAGAAATGTAAATATATGCAAGTTGTTGCAAACTGGCTGCAGTAATTTTATTTTGCAGTTCTAAAGGTTCTAAGATAAAATATTGCCTGATGACTTGCTTTCACTTGCCTGCCCTCCAATATCAGATGATCATCAATAACAAAAAAAAATTGTTATATGGAATTGTAATTATAATGGTAATACTAAAATTTGTTATGTTGTACAGTATTTGGGAATGTAAATAAAATGATCTTTACCTGATGTATAAATTTTATTTACAACATACATGTATTTCCAATTTCATCACTATCTTATAGAATAGTCATCCCAAGGAACATTCTTCTTGATTAGAAAATTGTGCAGGGCATTGATGATGGAATTGCTATGGTTGAAGCATGGTGAGCATTATTATTCAAGAGTCCATCTGAACCTGCTTTTGAGCAGTCCATACATAAACTGCTATTGCAGAGTTATTCAGGGACCCAGGTTGTGCTTGCAGCACAGGAGTCAGGATAATCATACTCAACTTAAAAAAAAATTAAAATTGTTATACAGAAAATAAATGCTAAAACATGCATTTTGCATTAGAAATTTATGAAGAGACTGTTCTAACTTGGTTATCCACATATATTTTTTATTTATGCACTTCCTATATAGTCTCATATATAACTGAAGGTTATGTCTTATGATATTATGGTATATTCTTCTATGATATGTGAGCTTTTATCTGCCACTTTCAAAAAAATATAAAAGATTAAACACCTTAATTCTAGAGAGTGAACTCCATTTGCTCTCAAATAAGGTAATCAATATTTCTTGTATTGAATTAAATTGAATTTATTCCACTCTATAATACAATTAGTTCTATAATACTATTTTACATCGCTTGACCATATAAAGAAAATACAGCAGTACTAAATTCCAGCAACTCCTAAGTTGCTGTTTAACCAAGTGGCCCGAGTAGTTTCAAACTTGTGGTTATGCAACTGTCAGGCCAAAAGCAAACTGGAAATTTAATAATTGCTTCAGGATAATGCTCTCAGAAAGATGGGAGGAGAGCATGTTGGAGTATCTCAATGTGTTGCTATTCACATTTCCAGGAAACAGCATATCCTATCCTATGATGTCCATGTCCAAACAGTAGCTTCTTGCATGACTGGGAGGTAGCATCTGTTATAGCGACTCCCCCTGGGTCTATAAACAAACACAGTAAAGGTACTACTAGCAGTACAGAGTGTAACTTCAAGAAAATTACTTCTCTCCAGTCAAAGTTTAAATACAATTCTGCATATTCCAACCTGTCAGTCTTGAGAGCTTTGATTGGCTCTTCCTTCATTGCTGTACATCTACAATGAATTTTGGCATCCTTGCAATGACTGCTAGCAATCTATGTACTGCTAGCAGATTTCGAAGCCCTATGTTGAGTGGTGATCCCTTTCCACCTCCAACAAGAGAAATCTATTTTCATCCTCAATAAAGACAGATTGCCAACAGTTTTTCTTGCAACAACTTGTCCTCTATCTTGATAAAATATCACCCACCTTCTAGCAGTGGTCTGTGCAACTGCAAAGGTTTCCTGATTTGGTGGCTGTAGCTGTTTAGAGCTGTTACCCAAGCATTTGAACAGTAGAACATTTATCAGTGGCAGTTGCCATTGCTAGAAATGGAATTGAATGCACCATTATAGGGTTATTGTATAGAAGATAGATGTCCTCTTTTGGTAATGTATGGAACTAAGCTCAAGTGTTAAAATAGAATAACAAAGCTATCAGGACTTAGTTTTAATTTTAATTGGAGTCGAGTATACATGCATGTGCTTAACAAAAACTTACTCATGCAGAACTAGTTTCACATGCATATTGCATGCATTGTCTACTACTTTCGATTGTCAGATTCAGCAAGAGGATCCTTGATGTATGACTGTCTCCCCTCTGGTGTTGGATTGATGAACTTCATTAGCGGGTTCTCTTCAAAGGGACGACCAAAATTCATGAGGTGTGTTTCGTGTTTTTTCATGTATATTTTCTCCCATGTGTCGAGTTCTACTGACTGTTGCACATTTTTCCAAATGGAAATGGCTTGTTATTTATGGACGCTCTTAAACTGCTGTGGTTCTCAGCGTCCCATTCTATATTGGGCATGAAAGACCGCTTAATTTTGCTCAGAGGCCTCTCTATCAGGCTTGAGATTCTTTTACGTGCCGTAAATCTATGACACGGGATCAACGGCTTTACTCCCCTTCCGAATGAAGCCATGCAAAGGATTTTTACACCCGAAAAAATCCATCATCCTCCACCAGGTTTGAACCCGTGACCTTGGGTATATGAAGATTACACCACGGAGGGTGACATTTTTCCAAAGATGGATGTCTTGTTTAAATATTTTTTGAAATGTCTTAGTTGCCCAAGGGTGGTAAGTGAATTATAAGGTAGTTATTGTTATCTTTAATTTGTTTAAGAGTGGATATATCTGTAATCTTATTTTGTTTAATTTTCTTGAGTTTTTTAAATCCCAAATCCTTTCTAAAACCATTTATTTTAGCTGTTTTCACTATGTGATTCAGTTTAAGTATTCAGCTTTATCCAGAGGTACTTTAGTTACTCTTTGTAGAAGGGTGTTTAGTATAGCATGTTGGTGTGCTTTTGGGTTGAAACTGTTTGCTGTGATGTAGTTGTCAGTATGGGTTTCATTTCTATGTATACCAAATTTTAGTTTTCCATCTTTATTAATAATTTTGAGATCTAAAAATGGCAGTGTGCCTTGTTGTTCTAACTCCATTGTAAATTTTACTTTTGGTTCCTGTAAGTTTAGTTGCTTTAGTGCATCATCTAATAGTTTTTCATTGACTATAGCAAAAATATTGTCCACATATCTGAACTATACTTTGAAGATTTTAGGGAACGATTTTGTGATGTGTATTTCATACTGACTAATAAATAAGTTTGCCAGGAAAGGAAATAAAGGATTTCCCATAGCTAAGCCTTCTTCTTGTTTGTAATATTTGTTCTGAAATATGATTGGTCGATGCAAGTTTTGGTGAGTTTTTTGTATTCCTGTAATTCTTCTGGTGACATACTGAAGGATTCTAACTAAATGGTGAGGCACTAAATGAGTTTGACAATTAATATGTTGGGGAAAAGGGAAATCATATCAAAAGAAACCATTCTTTCCTTAGGTGAAATGTGTTGTCCGAAATATGTTGTATTATCTCCAGAGAACTATTTAGGCTGAGGCTTTCAAATTTTGGAAAGGTGTTGAATTTGTTTACAAGCCATTTTGATAGAAAATATGTTGTAGAGTTGATATTATTCATGATGGGCCTCATGATATTACCAGGTTTCTGGATCTTGGGGAGTCCATATATTGATGCATTGTTTGGGTTGTCTGGTTTGATTTTCTTGCAATCTGATTTCAAAATTAATTTGCTATTCTTCAACACTTCGTTAAGTTGTTTGGTGCATTTGTTTAGAGGGTCGAAAGGGATCTTTATAAATTCCTGATTATGTAGCATTTTTTTCAGGTGACAAAATTTTACCAATTTTTTTTCTTATATTTTTAGTATTATTGCTTAATTTAATGCTGATTATGGATATATGACTTTTTCCCCAATGGGTTTAATATTTCATCTTTCAGTATTCTTAAGGATAACCAAAATAACATGTTGATTTAATGTACCTAGGGACATAAGACAGAACTAACAAAGATAAATTCTATACTTTTCTATAATGATTAACATAATACTGAATAATACCTCATTTTCAATACAACAAGCCCTGACTCAAAAATGTATTCAAAAACAGCTTTTCCTTTTATGTTGGATTCCTCTGCTCATACTATTCCCCATAATAGTCTCCCATCATTGCACAATCCTAATGCACCGTTCTTTCCATAGCTGAATTGCCCTGGTGGAATTGTTCATGTTCCTTGCTCACATCTTCTAAATTTGGTCTAAAGAAATCAATATGGGGAAAACACTAACTTCTTATCAAATTGCCAATCAGCTCCTTGTAATTTTTATTATTTTTATACCCAGAAAATATTGCACTACCTATCGAAAAGCTTCAAAAGCATTACTTTCATTAAGGACACTTGGTAGAAACAGAGAAGCAATTTCCATGCTGAACCTCAGTGATATATATATTTTTTTTTTTAACTATACAAGCTATCATAATAAAAGGGTTAGCACTTATAAAAAATCTGATGTGTTACACTCCCATGACTTTCTCTAACTGTTCTTCAAACAGACTTCTTATAAAAGATTATTCTTGTATCTACACCATGCTAATTGAGATAAGCATTAGCAGAATGTACTTATTATTTAGTTTCTTATAAATAGAAGGGAACTAAAGCTATGTGCTATGCAAAAGTAATAGTCAAATGTTTTAAAAGCTATCATTATGCGATTGTCATTGAAATTGGCTTCTTTGCTTGGCCAGGAGTAGAACAAAAGCAAAACGGATACCTCCTATCTGAGAAATACTAATTATTTTATAACTGAAACCAATAACAAGGAATATCTTGGAATCGGTCAACTCTGCAACAAAAATGCATGTTGCATAAATTGTGTGTTTTAACAAGATGTACATTTTCTGTGTAATAAATTTTGTCTATCTCTTACGGTTTAGCTGTTATGCAAAAATCAGCCATAAGCTTCAGAGGCTATTCCCAGAAAATTCAAAATATACATTATACTTGTATTGTGAATAATTTTAATATGCAGTATTTTAATCAAAACCATTAAAGCCATTTTTGAAAAAAAAAAATTCAAACATTTGTCCATGTTTGGGGTAGGGAGATTTTCTTGAAAACCTTCTTGTCATATTCTTCGAAGATGATAAACTTAAACAAAAAGTTTGGTATTTAATAATCTTTTGGTTTTTGAGCTATGATATCCACAGACACAGACACACACATACACATACAGACCCTTTTCTAAAAATCTGATGTGTTAACTCACATGACTTTGTCTAGCTGCTTTCAAACTTCTTACAACAGATTATTCTTCTCTCTACACAATGCTAATCAAGATAAACATTAGTTTATGTTCTTGTTACTTAGTTCCTTATAAATAGAAGAGAACTAAGGGAATGCACTAGGCTAAAGTGATAGTCAAATGTTTTAAAACCTAAATGTTTTTCATTGCAAATCGCTTCTTTACTTGGCCAGGAGTAGAACAAAAGAAAAACAGATGCTTCCTATCTCAGAAAAGTATAAGTACTTTGCATTTGAAACCAATAACAAGGAGTATCTTGGAGATGGTTGCCTCTGCAAAAAAACATAAAGGACACAAATTGTGTGTTTTGATATCTACATTTTTTGTGTAGTAAGTTTTTGCCTGCCTCTACCAGTTTCTTTAAATCTTTGCAAACAACACTCGCTTCCGACATGTTAGTGTAGTCTGCCATTATTTTCACCAGTTCAATCGCTAAAATACCCAGATTGTGCTCATTTAACTTATGAAACACATTTTAAACAATCTGCTTCTCGCCACTCCTTTTACCCTTAAGCTGCTTTTGTATTACTCATTTTAGCGCTACTGAATTCACACCAGTCACAAGCTTGCCAACTTATTTTCTTCAAAGACATTGCTTTTCTGTCACGTTGCTTATTTCTGGTGAAAGGATACACTTATATTTCCAAACAGTTGAAAAACACAGTGCATTGTAATGGTAGGAACAATTAAAGTTATTGATTACCATATCTTACAAGCAATAATATTAAGTAAAGATGGATCTATTTTTCTCTCCTGAAATTGAGTGCTTCATTCTCAAGCCAATCAGAGTATTCACATTCGTGGAGCTGTTCTTAGAATTAGGCATACAAAAGTGTGCTTCTAAGGATGGTGGTAGTATAGTGACACTGGCAGAGTTAAAGAATGCATCAGACAGATTTAATAAGAAATAAAAGAATATGTGAGGAATTAAGCATATATAAATTTTAAGATAAAATAGAAGAAAAGAAACACAACTGAAATAAAAAGATGAATAGAATAAGTGAAGAAACAATACCAATTTTAATTAGAAGATATAATCCTCATGGAAGAAGAGATGCAGTATATCCCAGAAGAACAGGCAAAAATGTCTAATTCTTGAAGTACAGCTGATGTTTTGGAAATTGTAGGATACCTAATTTTTATTTTTCTCAGGTTCTATACTGTATTTTGATACCAAATGGCCTGAACAGTGCAGAGGTTAAAAATATGGATGGGATAGTTTTTTAGTGTAAAGTAGCCTGTTAATTTTTATTAGATTCTATTGTAAAAAATTTTGTCTAAATAGGCTAGAATGTTGATTTGTATTTTAGGGTTTGAAAATGGAAATTTAAAATAAGGGTTGTAGATATGTTTGAAAGCTATAGACCAACAAATCAATTTCTCCGCATTCTAAAACCCAAGTGTACCAATTTTCAAAATTTTATGAGAAATACTCGGTGATCAAATTCTGCAAGTTCAGAGAAATTTGAACATGACTATGATATGTAATTCCCCCACTTCAGTAACTCAATTTTAAAATAATGTAAGCCTTTCCATTTAATCCTTTGGGGTTGAAGTCATTAAAACTATGTTCACAATGAATATTCACTATCCTCTGATGCTCATGACATGAATATAAAATACCTAGTTTTAAAATATTTGTAAATATTTTATAACCTAAGTGCTGGTTGAACTATCTAAATTATGTGCTCATACACAAAACAAAATATTAGAACAGGTTTTTATTGTAAAATTCCAAAGTGAGAGTCTTTGCAAGCCTACAACAAATTTAACTTGTTATAGGTATTTCAAAATATTTAATAATGCTTATGTGTACTCTTAGGTTACTATTGGATGACAAGAATTCTTCTATGTTGCGGATATAAAAATATCTTGTGTGTTATATTCAGATGACTTTCTCATTCTCTGATCGTTTAACAGCGCTATTCTTACAACTATTCAAACAAAAGCTTATTACTTTCTCTACTCATACTATGTGCTTAGTGTATAGAGAAGGTATTGTAATGCACTCAAATATTTGATACCGAGATTTCACCGGAAATACATATTTTGGGTCCCCCTGAATCCAAAAAAAAAGCATTTCCGGAAAAACGTCTGCGAGTGTGTGTGTGTGTGTGCATGTGCATGTGCCTGCAGCATAGCTCAAAAATGAAAAGACTGTTAAATTTCAAACTTGACATTTAAGTTTGGTATCTTGCAAGGATGTGACACGAAGATTACAAGAAAATCTCCCCCCCCCCCCCCTTTACATGGAACTTTTATCGAAAATTTTTATTTTCTCAAAACTGCCTCTTAACAATTTTGATTAAAATGTTGTATATTAAAGCTATTTACCTGACAGATAAAATGTATATATTGAATTTTCTGGGAATAGCTTCTGAAGACTAGTTTATTCTGGATGAATTTTGCAGAATTTTGCACAAATGCTAAACTTAAGAGATAGACAAACTTACCACACAAAAAATGTAGAGCACAATAAAACACACAATTTATGTTATATAATTTTTTTTCATGGAGTAGATCAGTTTTGAGATATTCCTTATTTTTGGTTTCAGCTTTAAAAAACTCATACTTTTCTCATAGGAATTTGTCAACTGGTGTCTATACAAACAAAGGAACTTCAGTCACATAGCAACCAGCTTTTGACTATCACTTTGACCAATGGTACTCCCTTATTTTGCTTCTAGTTACAAGGAAGCAAGTAATAAGACTATTTCTTCTAATTTTTTCTTGATTAGCATGAGGTAAATAGAAGCATTAGCTTTTTAACAATAATTTGTTGCAGAAATGTAGAGAAAGTCATGTGAATGGAATATATCAGATTTTTTTTTCTGTCCACTTCATTTTAATCGAGGTAGACCTTTGGGAAAATAGCTACATTAAAGATTTTGTTGTATAATATAATTAAATATAGCTATACAAAAAGAATGGTTACATGCTAGCCTCTGGCTTCCAAGGTTGCAGGTTCAAACCTGGCACATGGTAATGGATTTTTTCAGACCTAAAAATCCCTAGCTTGACTTCCTTCAGAAGAGAAGTAAAGCTATTGGTCCTATGTCGTAGATTTACAGCACGTAAAAGAAGCCTTATAAAGAGACCTATGAGAATAGTTAAGCAGTCTTTTCCACCCATTTTAGAATGGGATGCTAAGAACCAGAACAGAGCATCCAAAAATAAAACTCCATTCCTAAAAATAAAAAAAAATAAAAAAAATAGCAATATAAGAATTGCTCTTTCCATGCAATAATGAGAAACAACTAAAAATTGATGTCTTCAAAGAATGATAAAACTTCAACATTTAGAATCATTAATTATAGATTTTGGAAATGTCTTATCTACAAAAAAAGCTTATTTGGAATAAATGTGTTTTATAGAGGTCTACATTTTGTGTATTATAAGCTTTCATTTTATCACTTAATGTATATAATTTACACAGGTTTATACAAAATCCCCCCCCACACATACACATAACACACACACAAAAGCGCACTTGCTCTCTCTTCAGTTTTTTTAAATCTAAAAATGTCTTTTTGGGATTCAGTTGTCCTCAATATTTTGGTGGAATACCATATCTTCTGTACCTGGCTGTGCATGCAGTTGACAAAGTGAAAAGGCATCTGTAGCTGTATTGATAACATAGGTGTAAGTTCATATAACGTGATAATAGGTCATTTTGATTGATACACAGATAATGTGCCTTTATGGTGCAATTTATGAAAAACTCATCACTAAGGACCAATTAATTGGATACCTTGCTTATTACTGCACTTTTCATTTTCAATTAGATCATAACCTTAACGAGATTTGTGTTGCAAATTGCTTAACCTAGGGAATGTTGAAATTTGATTTGCATAGTAATCTCTATGAAAGGTATGAGATTATTACTATGCATGCACGTTTTAATGGGCACTTGGATCACCAGTCTTCATTCAGTAGGTTCCATGTAAATTCAGAAGATCACATTAAAGTTTGACGTAGTCTATACACCCTGACATACAGTGGCTTCAATGCTAAGTTTCATTCTGTCTGTAGATCCTAGAGTTCATGCATATGCCTATGTTTTGTTTAATAATTCAGCTAATGGGTAATTAGACAACCTATTCACCATAATGGCTGAGGGCTTCAAAAAAAAAGATTTCTTCAGTTGGCAACACTTCAGTAAGATAGGCAGGTGTGCTCTCTCTTCTTCCCCTGTGCACCCAAGAAAATTTGCAAGCATAGTATGAACACACTGAACTAGCTAATTTAAACCTAAATAATTTGTTGTAAATGGCGTGTTATTTATGGACGCTCTTTAACTGCTTTGGTTCTCAGTGTCCCATTCTATATTGGGCGTGAAAGATCGCTTAATTTTGCTCAGAGGCCTCTCTTATCAGGCTTGAGGTTCTTTTACGTGCCGTAAATCTACAACACGGGACCCACGGCTTTACTTCCCTTCCGAAGGAAGCCATGCTAAGGATTTTTACGCCCAAAAAAATTCATCATCCTCCGCCGGGTTTGAACCTGCGATCTTGGGTATATGAAGTTAGCATGGTAACCATTACACCACGGAGGGCGACACAATTTGTTGTCCTCCTTGTGCAGTGGTTACCATACTTGCTTCTAATATACAAGGTTGTGTCTCTCTTCTTCCCCCATACCCTGGGTCCCTGTAAAACTAGTACCCAAGAAAAGTGCACACATTATATGAACACACTGAACTAGCTAATTTAAACCTAAAATAATTTGTTGCCCTCCATGTGCATGGTTACTATTCTTGCCTCTAATAACCAAGGTTGTGTTAATCTGTTTTAATACACAAGCTGTGTGCAGGACCAGAGTTGGATAGAGTCAGACTGAAAAATGCAATGCCATACCAAGATTTGAACTCTACCTACCCAACCCAAGGTTGCATTTTCAAACTTGGCTGAGGGTGATAGATTGTTTTCTGACATAAAAATACTTAACATAGCTTCTTTCAGAAGGAAAGTAATGCTGTTAGTCCCATATAATGTTTATTTTCACATAAGAGAACCCCCATATCTTGAAAAAGAAGATCCACATTTGCACATCCACATGTCATTTCCCTTGATGCCATTTATGAGTGATGAATTGATCCCTAGTCACCACGGTGCAAAGTGGAATAATTGCAAACTAAAAGATTCACTCAATCAAGAAAACACTGCTAGGTGTCCCTATGAGCCAAATGTGATTTACAGGAAGTAATAATATAACTAATAAAGAAAACTTACTAAAGCATTTAACTGGCCCATATTGATATTTGAAATTATTGTAATTGTTTTTTGTTTCAGCCTGCTTATCAGAATCTACATCAAAGAGTGGAAAGCACTGTTTCTGGCTTTTTAGCGAGTCAGGTATGGAGACCTGATTTAAATAAAAACCAACTTCGAGACAGCCTTCGTAAGCATATCCATGAGTAAGTTTAGTTATTATACTTACAGCCTCTCTAAAATTTCATTGCATATATGCTACATTTCCAGTAATTCTTATTACAATCGTAATATTGAAGTAAGTATATATGTAGGTTCACTTTTCTTTTTGTGCCAGTTGGTAAACAGTGTTGTTATATTTGTTTATTTTACAAGTCAATTAATTACATAAACAACACTTGCTTGGGATTTTTGCTGGAACATGTTTCGAAGGACTAGTTTCCTTCATTTTCAACTGGATATTGACTAAGGAAAACTAGTGTTGAAAATTAAGAAAACTAGTCCTTCGAAACATGTTGTGGCAAAAATCCTGATTAAGTATTGCTTAGCATAATTAATCAACTCGTCCAATAAATAGATGTAGGTACTAGCTGGATGCAACTAATTATTTTATTGTAAACATTAAAGGGTGAAAAATTGTAACTGTGGACTGCATTATAATGTAACAAAAAATACACAGATTTATGTGTAAAGTGATTGTGTATATTTAAGCCTGTTGTGGTCAAGAATATTCTGATGAAAACTAAAAATTTTAAGATGAATTTTGATGTGTTTGATGAATATATAGTATTCCAACATTAGATTTGACGTATAATGAAAGTGTTAAGTGCCTAAAGTCATTTCTGAATAAATTGAATATGGTAGAGCCCTAGTATTTTCAGGTTCAGTGTACTTCAAGCTGATCTTAAGAAAATTAAAATTTCACATAAAACTAAAGTAAAATTCTGTTTATATGTTGTCTGCATGTATGTTTTATACACTTCTGAATGTGCTACATTTTGAACTTTCTTTCAATTTTCCATTTACAATACAGGTTAAACTGTTCCACGTAGGGCTTTTGTTCATAATGCACAGATATAGCCCTTGGCTTTAGACTGCTTATGCATTACTGTTGCAGATTGACAGGCACTTTTAGATTTGGAGGAGTTAGCTTGCTCTTTCTTTGTTGACCCTTCACTAATTGGGACCGTGTGTCAATTGTACAGCGCATACTATCCTTTCAGAAAAAAATCTGATGTGTTCCATTCACATGACTTTCTGTATATCTCTGCAACAAATTGTTGTTAAAAAGCTTATGCTTCTATTTACTTCATGCTAATTCGGAAAAAATTAGCAGAAATAGTCTTATTACTTGCTTTCTTGTAAGTAGAAGCAAAATAAGGGAGTACCATAGGTTAAAATGATAGTCAAAAGCTGGTTGCCATGTGACCAAAATTCCTGTATTTGTATGATGGACAGGAGTTGACAAATTCCTGTATGAGAAAAGTATAAGTTTTTTGAAGCTAAATTCAATAACAAGGAATATCTAAAAACGCTAAACTCCTCAAAAAAATGTATATGATATAAATTGTGTGTTTTATCGTACTCTACATGTTTTATGTAGTAAGTTTTTGTCTATCTCTTATGGTTTGCCAGTTAATGCAAAATGCCGCAAAATTCATTCAGAATAAAGTAGTCTTCAGAGGCTATTCCCAGAAAATTCAAGATATACATTTTATTTGTCAGGTAAATATCTTTAATATACAATATTTTAATCAAAATTGTTAATGCCATTTTTAAGAGAATCAAAATTTTCGAAAAAAGTTCCATGTAAAGGGTAGTTTGGGGTGGGGGATTTATCTCAAAAGCTTCATGTTGTATCCTTACAAGATACTAACCTTAAATACCAAGTTTGGTATTTTACCATTTTGTTTTTGAATTATCATGTTCACGGTCACACTCACACACGGACCTTTTTCTGAAAATGCTTATTTTGGATACAAGGGACCCTAAAACATATATTTCTGGTGAAATCTCGGTATCAAATTTTTGGGTGGAGTGCAATACCTTCTCTGTGCACTATGTACATAGTACGTGTAGAAAAAGTAAAAATACTATATTGGTACAGTAATCCCTACTCAGCAACAGTGGTCATTAAAATACGGCTAAGAAAATATACACATTTTACAACTGTAATAGACTGACTATTGTTGTAGATAATGGTGTGTTATTTTTGGGCGCTCTTTAACTACTGTGGTTCTCAGCATCCTATTCTAAATTGGGCTTAATTTTGCTCAGAGGCCTCTCTATCAGGCTTGAGGTTCTTTTACATGTCGTAAATCTACGACACGGGACCAACGTATATTGTAGATGGTAGCTGTAGTGAGCCTACCTGTGTCATGTTAATTGTAAGTGTTTTTAAAGCATAGTACATATTGTATGTTTACTAATGTTTTAATTGTGTACATTACAATGAGTGGTAGGAATAAGTGAAAATTTGTGCAATTAAATGTGAAACTGGAGGCTTTGAAAAGTAACTTTATTGTGCTCATTAAACATTTATTCAAAATTTACCCATTGATTTAGCAATATTTCCATACAATCTTGAGTTTAATTATAATTTAAACCCCAATTATCTTGAATTACAGGGCTCTACTGTACTTAATTTTCATATATCAAGAAACCTTTACTTTACTTTAAATGGAATCTTTACACTTTCATTAGCTGTAACTCCTCTTGTTATCTTCAGGTACTGAAGAATCCACTTTAATGTTGAATTATTGGATTTGTCTTTAGGAACCTAAACTCAAGAAAGAGTCTGGTATAAACAAATGCATGTGCTTTCGACGCAGCACACCCTTCTAGCGAATAAAAATAGTTTTTGCTGCACTTTTGCCACTTTTGTGCTCAAAAAATGTGATGCTTGAGTATAGCATTTTCATAATATATGTTTAATTCAACATAACTTAAATAATAAGCTTCTAAATTGTATTATATGGTTATGCAGCCATCAGTATTGTGACTATTCCCTGTGACCTAATTGCTGTGTGTGTAGGAGGGTAAGAGAGAGAGAGAGAGAGATCAGCTTGCTTTGAAATAGCTGATTGTTGCCATGCATTATTACACCCGCATCAATGGACATGGGCGAGTTCTTTTGACATCAAAACTGTGAATGTTACACCTGTGTGAGTGGACACAGCTGTGTGTTGCTGACAGTTGTTTGACATCAAAGCCACACATTGTGGCAATTACAGTAGTTTGCACACGTGACTGCTTCTGGAAATTTCCTGCCATGTGATTGTCAGGCATAAAAAGGAGAATGATACCTGCAAAGAAATAGTTTCGACTGGAAATGTAAAGTATACATCAGATGAGTTGTGTTTAACAGAAAATAAATAACATGCAGTAGAAGTCACAGCCACCAAGCATTGAAAGATAATTGTTGCAAAAACATTGAATAAAGAATGTTGTTTGGTTGATGTCTAAAGTTGAGGAGTTGGCAGTGAAGCCATTTGCTCTCTTGTATTCAGTATTTTGATCTTATATCATCATGTTGACTAAAGGTTGGGCAGCAAGTGGGTCTATCCATATCTTCTTTAAGTGTACAAAAAGGAGACAGAGGAGATTTCACTATACCAATCCTGAATAAATGTTTATTGAGACAGTCATGGCCTGTTAGGAGTTTAAAAGTTGCTACAAAGGATTTTCTTGGTAATGTAGTGATTCTGGACGTGTTATTACATAAATTTTTCCTTTTGTTTGTATATTATCTAATTTTTTTATTAAATGTTGATATGATTCTTTTGATATTGGATCAGAGGAATTTGATGAAATTCTTGGCTAGAAAGTCACCTGTTTCATTACCCTGTATTCCACAATGTGCTGGTATCCATTGAAGTATATCTTTTATTTAAATTAATTAGCAGTTTTATGATTTTTGGCATTCTGCAATATTTAGGTGTAGATTCTGACTGTAATCAATTTGTGGAAGAAACAATGTGATATGTTGGAGTAAAAAGAGAGATTTTTTACAAGAACACAAATTAAAGTCACGATTGAGGAAGTGATGAAAACATTACTCTCAAAAATAAAGAAAATTAAAACCAGGATGGACGAAATGAAAACAAATTGAATCAGGAACAGAAAAAATGCAATTCGGAGAAAATTGACACAGTGAATCAAGAATGGAAATGATGAACACAAAGGTGGAATCTAGCATGGAGAACATGATATAAAAACTGTGAGTTGTGATGAGGTGAAGATCAAGGAAAAATGGAATCTGACTTGGAAAACAGAGAGATGAAACAAAATTGACAAACAACTGGCCAGCATGAAGAAGGACATGGAAGTAGTTAGGAAAAAAAGTGGAAGAGGTTAGGTAAAAGATGGAAGAGCTTGGTGGAACAGTGAAAGACCATGACCAATGCCTGGAAATGACTTAGTGCCCTGGAAGGAAGAGCCGACAGCAGTGTCAAAGAACTGAATGCCAAGGTGCAAAATATGCTTGACGAAAGGCTGAAAGACATGAAGGTCGAGACGATAGGACACAAAACAACATCCGTACTCATCAAACCACTTGAGTTCGATGTAACATCCACTTTCAATGTCTTCGTTTGGCAGTTCGCAAAAATTGAACATAAACAATGCACTGTTTAGCTGTAAACACTGTTTTGTTTATTTTTTATTTGTTACTAAACAGATTGTTGTTTCTTATCCAATAATGCATAACTCAAGTGTACAGTATTGTTGTTGTGACAATATGACGCTATCAGGTGAATCTACTTGGAGTTGGTCGAGGGTTAATGCTCGTGAAATTCTCTACATTAAGACTGTACATACCTTGAAGATTCCCTTTGTTGCACTGGCTAAGCTCATTCTAGTAGACCAGGAGTTGTCTCTTGCTCAGGGGGGAAAGAATGACAAAGGTGTGTAACACTTTTGGTAGACTCAAATAAAAGAAATTTCACTTAATTCACTGTAGACTTCCTTTATTGATGAATTGTTGTTCGTTTGAGGCACTAACCTTATGAGCGACTCCCAACATAACCAATCGCGAACATGATGAAGTAGTTTTATTTTTTAAGTGCTGATTCCACTTCTACGGAGTTGTTGTATCTTTACACTCGTCACCATAATCTTCAGTTTCTCAGTCCGCATAACTTTACAGTAATAATTGCTTGTCTGATTAACTTTTATAAAACACTGTTTTCCTACAATGTATGCCGCCCGATTTCTTAGTCACCTTTCTTATACAGGTTTTCCTACACTATGTGTCTTACTTTATGAACCTTGTTAGCCACCTTGTGAACCTTATGTGTCCAATTTCTTGTACACACATCATTTACATACTAAAAGGTCCGGGTATTGCCCTCTCTTTTGATTGGCTGGAAAAAGGCGCATAAAGTGGCTTCATGTGACTATCGGGGAATTTTCTTTATTTTACACCCATGTGACCTTGTTCTACAATGAGAAATTCCCTCTTTAAAGTTTTAAAGGGAAAATACCTTTCTTCCTCTAAAGGGTCATTACTTGTGTCCCTAATGCACTGAAATTTGTGTTATTTTTAACAAAGCGCATAGCCTTGAACAATACAAAGGGGGTTTCTACATGCCACGGTACTGCGTTCTACTGAGCATATATTTCTTATGTTAAATATTACAAACTAATGATTAAACTAATAATATATGTGTCATGCTAAAATACTGTCCATAGTTTGGGATGCATGTACAAGTTATAGACAAATATATATAATTTCATTCTTTCTTTCTTTGAGAGGAGTTTAATTTTTAACTTTTTTTTTTAACCAGGATGACAATACTTATTTGTACTGAAGTAAAATATAATTGCCAATTAAATTTCTGATAAAATTTATCATTTCCTTTAATGTAAATTATCGTGTAATTGAATTTATAATATCTTATATTCTGTTCATGCTGGTTTAATATATATTTTCATAATGCACTTTTATTTTTTTTAGATCAGGATTCTTGGATATTGGTGTGGAAAGGATAGTAGATCAAGTAGTAAATCCAAAGATAAAGACTGTGTTCATGCCACAAGTGGAAGATGTTGTGTACAGTTACCTTGGAATAGACAGACCAAAGAAGGGAAAGGAAAACTTGAATGGTACCTACATACGTACTTCTATATTGCTTGTTATTCATTAGCTCAGTAAGTGCATTTTTTGCATTATGAGAAAGAACATTACCCATATCTGGTAAAATTAAGTAGCTGTCAAATTTGCTAATAGTCACAAAAATTATATATTTATAAATAATTGGGTGTCTTGAATTCTAAAATATTTTATTCAGTGAAACCATTCTTTATGTTGCAGTTCATGTGGCACCCTTAACAATTGAGAACTTAGCACGTAAAGAACAGAAAAAATTACCAACACTTACTGATTTACTCCCAAAAGAACTGGAGCCCATTTCCCCTGCAAGTGATACCAAAGGCATTGATACTTCTTTCGAGGAAGGAGAAGTTAGAGAAGATAATCTCCTCAATGAAGAAAAGGAAGCAGATGATGAAGAAGCCTCACCTCCATTTGAACCTATTACAGAGACCATTGCACATGAGGAAAGCTCTATTGACAGCCACTTGTCGGGAATATCAGAGCTTACCAGTCATGGTAGTCAACACTCACCAATTCCACCAGCAATAACCACCACTGCTGCCACACAAGTTGATAATTCACCTTTAAAGGTGCACACTTTCGATTTTACTAACAATGATAGTCAACTCTCCAAAGTATCTTCAGGGAGTAGATTGTCTATTGTTTCATTCATTGAAACCGACAATGATCAGTCCAAGATTCTTCCAGATGCTGAAGCAAATGAAGAAAGTCAGCAGTCTAGAATATCACTGCATATATCTAGTCAGGAATCACAACATTCTGTTAGCATGGATGCATACACACCAACCAAAGCAGCTGAATGTAGCCAAGATGATAAAAAGTCACCTGTGTTTCACTTGAACATGAAGGATGTAGGTGAAAATAGCACTGGAAATAATGCTGTTATAGAAAACTTGACTGACAATGAGTGTGAATTTCAAGATCAAACAGACGGAGGCAAAGCTTCTGATACTCCAGAAAAAGAATATAAAAAAGAAGTTACAGATAGCAGTGAAAACATTCCAGCTGACAGAATTACAGAAATACTAGAAGAAAATAATGAAGTAATAGTGAAGAAAGAAAACGGTATATATGGCAAAGAGCTGAATGCTTTTATGTGCAAATCTGGTGACAGAACAGAAATAGATTCATGTGAACTAGAGGACAAAGTAAAAGAAAGGGATGATGTACAAAATATAAAAGAATTGGAACTATCAGAAAAATATGAAAAAGGAGAGGAAAAAAGTATCAGGAGAACTGAAGTAAGTATGGATAGAAAGCTTGAATTTGTAGCTGATAAAAAACAAGAGGAAAAGCAGGAAAAAGTTCAGGATTATATAATTGAAAAGCAGACAGAAGAAAAGCAACAAAAAGCTGATGATAAATTAGAAAAAAAGCAAGAAGAAAAGCTTGATAAATCTGAAGAGAAAATAGAAAAGAAACATGAGAAATCTGATAAAAAATTGGATGAAAAATATGGAAAGAAGCCTGATGAAAAATCGGACAAAAAATATGATAGTAAAAATGAAAATCATAAAGACAAGTCAGATAGATATGATGAAAAATCTGAAAAACGAGTCAATGAAAAGTCTGAAAAGAAAGTAGATGACAGACAAGATAAAAGATACGATGAAAAATGTGATAAAAAAGTTGATTCTAAGTCTGATAGAAGATTTGATGAAAGAAAATCAGAAAAATCCAAAGATAGCAGAGAACGATCAAGAGACAAGAGAGATGAAAAACGGAAAGAAAGTACAGGCAGCAGCAAAGATTCAAAAAGAAGTGAGAGTAGCAGCCATTTAGATGGAGAGAAAAAGAGGAGTGATAAAGATAAGCACAAGAAAGATAGAAGTGAGAGTCGAAATCGATCAGAAAAGTCCAGTAGACATGACAATAAAGAAAGCAAAGATAAGGATGGAAAAGAAAAACAGAAATATGATGAGAAAAATGACAGGGAAGGTGTGAAAGGAAAACATAAACAAGACAGAGATGCTAAGGAAGATAAAAGGACTGAAGAGAAAGAAAGAAAGTCTGACAGAGAGTCAAATAAAGAAAAGATTAGAAAAGAAGATCCAGAATCACTGAAGAATGAAAAAGATTCCAAAAGGAAAGATAAAGAAGGAAAAGAAAGAAATAAAAGTGATGAAAAACCACGATCTAAGCATGATGACAGGCACAAAGATAGGACAAAATCAGCAGAAAATAAATCTGATAAAGAGAAATCAAGAGATGAAAAGAATAGCAAAGATGGAAGTAAATCGGCTGGTAAAGACACAAGGGATCGAACTAAACAAGAATCAAAAGATCGAGGAAAATCAGATTCAAAAGATGCATCTGTCAAGTTTGATGAAAAGAAAAATAAAGATAGAAAATATGATGACAAAGATGGCCGAGATAAGTCTAGTAGATCCTCAGATAAAGGAAACTCTAAGACTCCTGAGAAAAGGAAAGATGATTCTGAATCCAGTAAACCAAGTCACAGTGAACATAAGCACAAGGATAGTGGGCGTAAAAATAAGGACAATAAAAGCAAGGGAGCTTCAGATGATCATCGTGTACACAGAGAAAAGCACTCTGAGGATAGGCGGTCAACTGATCGTGATAGTAATGGCACAGCTCAAGATAGAGCAGTGGGTAATATATCACGCACAAATGGTAATGATTCCCAAAGATCACATTCACATCGCACAAAAACAAATGGAAATAACAGCAATAGTAAATCAGACAACAGGGGAAGCAGTGAGTGTGCTGAAATGATTAATGAACCTATTAAAGAAGAAATTCAATCGCCTATAGCAAATTCACCTCCATCATCATTGCCTTTCAAGAAGCGGCCTTATTCTGAACAAGCTGAAGTAAAAGAGTATCAGTCATCCATTAGCAGTGCTGGAAAATTAGTGCTTAAAACAAAGAAAAAGCCCAAAATTGCAGCAAACATTTTTGAAGTCAAAAAGATAATGCAGCTGAGAAAATCCATAGCAAAAAATGAGCGTAAACAGCAGAAAAAATTAAGAAAACTGAAGAAAGAGAAAACTCGTGATAAAAATGAGGTGCAGAATGTAAAAAGATTGGTTGCACCAGACGAGGTGAAGCGTGTAAAATTAGGAGAATTAGAGAACTCCCTAAGGAAAGAAGTGAAGAAATCATTGACTAATAAAGAATTAATGCCAACACATACTGAAAAAGAAGCAGACTTAAAATATTTTTCTTCAGAAGTAGGTTCACACTGGATATCACAGAAAGCTGCTGATTTCTTTGCATTTATGCAACAACTTGATAAAAGTGAAACATTATCAGAGCTTCCAACAGATACAGAAGATGAAGCTGAAGAACCAGTGCAACACAAAATTTCAATACCATATAAATTACTGGAGCCATTGGTAGCAGAAGAAATTGGTGCAAAACTTGTGAGACGTGATGGAAAGGTGCACATAATATTTGATCAAGCTGTATCTTTAAAGTCTCATAACAACATGGATAATGCTTCTCCAGCTAGTGAGGCACCAAAGTGTATTCAGTCAGATTCTCTGAAAGCAGAGAGTGGAAGTGTTCCCTTATTACATAATGAATACAATGGTAATTTAAATGATAGGTCAGCTTCTGTTTCTGAACAGTCCTTGGAAGTCATACTGGATGAACATACAGGGCTCCTTGATAATCGTCCTTCATCTGTTAATAGTGTAAACAGTTCTGAGAGTTGTGTTATAGTGGAAGAAAGTGTAACAAATAAGCCTGAACAACATGAGAAAAATACAAAACAAAGAGGAATCTCAAATAGCAGAGCTAGTGGAAAATCTCAAGACATACAAGAAATTAAGCCTCCCCAAGATGAAAATGATAAAAAGGAAAGAAGAAGGCCTCTCAGACCTAGTATGAGGTACTCAAGCAAAGAGTATGCTTCAACTTGCATGACATCAGAAGGCCATTTGCAACAAGGAGGAAATGAAAGCTATGAAGCACTACTAAATGAAGAAGCTGCACCAGAGGCCAAATCCATGCCTTCAGTCTCAGAACAGATACCTTCCAAATCCAAAATGGATAACTCTACAATAAAGAAAGTACCAAAGAAATCCCTTGCGCCATCAGGTCTTCATAAAACACGTGCAGCAAGAACTTTATCTGCTTTTGTGTCAGACACAGAGGATGAAAGCCCTGTTTCAAATGACAACTATTCTTTTGAAACAGGATATTGTGTTATAAAAGACAACAATAATATTGATAAAGATATTGATAAGGATCTGTCAGAAGATGAAAAGGGTAATGATATACCTCTGAATCAGGAGTTAATTCTTTCAACACTTCAAGATCTCATGATTGAAAGTGGGTATCACAAGCCAGACATTCCAGCAAGCATAATACAGACAGTGCGAGGTATAAATTTAGATTCACAGAGCCACAACCAAGAAAGTACAGAAGCCAAACGTCCAAAACTAGGAAGAAGCAGAAGGGTTGGTTTGGGGAAACCTATAAGAAATTCTGGAAATCACTCCAATAATGACAATGGTGGAAGCAGAACTGCAACTCCATTATCTGCAGACTTTGTAATGCCTTTGAGTCCTGAGAGTGATGTTTCGGCATCATCAGGAGATGCAAAGAAAGGTGCTCTTGACAGTAAAGGTAAGCCTGTAATTATTTTATATTATTATTATTATCATCATCATCAACACCATCATCATCACCATCATCATTATCATTAATATTATTATTATTATTATTGTTGTTGTTGTTATTGTTGCTGATTTTTATATAAAGTCAAAGGTATAAAAATTTCTATAATAGGATGCTAAATTAAATTATAGACTCTAATATTCATTTTATGCACTTACAAGGGTCCATTGTCACATTGATATTACAGATCAAACTGTGATTTTTTATTAGTGAAAGTAATTGAAAATAAAAAGATCTGGGTCTTGGCTTTCTATCCCATAGCTCCATGTTTGGCAAGAAAAAAAATTATTTTCAAATTACGATTCACTTGATGTTTGGAGAATTTAGTAACAGTGACAGTCAAATGATATGTATATTAATTTGTTGAGTTGGTTTTTTTTAACACTACGTCACTTACATTGTTATTATGAGGGACTAGTTTTGAAAGCCTATGCTTTCATTTTCAACCTCACGGGTCCAACTGCCATTGCTAGCTGCATTTGCTTGTGCTCTCTTCTCTGGTGGCAAAATGATGAACTTCTTAACTAAGCTGTCTACTGGCGGGATTTCAAAGTTTATTAGGCGAATTTTGTTTTTCCATATGAGGATGTTTTCCCAGGTTGTGAGTTCAATATGGCCTGACATGGTTTTTAGCAATTTTGGATTTGTATCGAGATTGTGGTTTTCTTTCCAAAAGTGAAATGCTACTGCTGATTTATCTTCTTGTTTCAATTTTAGGTTTCTAAAGTGCTCTTTGGATCTGATTTTTAAACTTCTTTTGGTTTGTCCTATGTAGAACTTTTCACAATTTGTGCATTTAATTTTATATATTCCTGACCTATTTTCTGGTGGAATTTCATCTTTTATTTTTGAATTTAGTAACTTTATGACCGAAAATCTGTTTATTGAAGCCATGTTGATGTCTTGTTCTTTGAAGATTTTTTTTAAGAAGTTCATCATTTTGCCACCAGAGAAGAGAGCACAAGTAAACGCAGCTAGCAATGGCAGTTGGACCCGTGAGGTTGAAAATGAAAGCACAGGCTTTCGAAACTACTCCCTCATAATAGCAATATAAGTGACGTAGTGTTAAAAAAACCAACTTAACAAATTAATATACATACGATTCACTTATTTAATTCCTTGCATATATTAATGTTTAAAACATATTAAACAAAAGAACTCGTACAAACTAGCAATTTTTATTGGAACTGCCCATCACTGGGGAAAAATGAAAGTATCTGCTGTAGCCAAGATTCTATTTGCTAAATGAATTCTTGGCTTAAATTATCTTTAGTGTACAGATACTTGTAGCCTTGATGCAGGCAAAGTTCATTATCAGCACCTGGCATAGTATTAGGCAGTTGATTATGAGTGGAAGACACATCTAAAGTTAGCCATTACATTTTTTTCTAACGAAACCCTATGGGAGATAAAGCCAAGATACAAGTATATTTGTTTTCTATGTATTTTCACTATACAAAATTGCAGCTCAATCTGTGACGTCACTATGACATGGCCCCTAGTATCAAAATATCAAATTTTTGGCTCAGATGCAGTACATTCCTAATGGCAAAAAATAGACAGATTAAAATTCTAATTTTTTAGGATTCACTAATTCACAAATGCAATTCATATAAAAAGCTTATTGTTCCTTTTATGTTAATTATACTAAAATCTGGTTAGAAATTACTTCCAAATCAGATAACTTGATTCATACACTTAGCTCTTATTGAAGTATAGAACATTCGCAAAACAGTGGAATCTGACCCTGTTGCTGGATATACTTTTCACTTTTGTTAATTTTTTTTTCCACACAAGCCGTGTATAGGATAGGGATTGAATAGGTAGTCAGACTGAAAAATTCAATGCCATAGCCGGGATTTGAACCAAAGATATCCCAGTTTAGAGCTGGTTGCTCTAACCACTGAACTACCATGGTGACATGCCGACATACATTGTCTAAACTATCTGGATACTTTTCATAGTCTCCAACTCTTCCCCTATATCCTCTGCTTCTACATGTCCCTTTGGTATTACAAATAGCTTCTGTTTCTTTTCTTTTTTTTTTTTTTTTTTTTTTTTTTAACTTTCTCTGCCACATACCTAGTATGTATTAAGATTTCACCAAAGTACATGTTTTAAGGTCCTCTGAATCAAAAATTCTTGTGTACATGCAGTGTAATAACTCAAAAATGAAAGGTTGGTTACACAAAACTTAGTATATTAGTTTATGTTATATTAGGTATATTAGGCATGAATATTTTTGAGATGTACCCCATCCAAAACTGCCCTTGACATGGGAAAAAAAGTGAGAGAGAGAGAGAGAGAGAGAGAGAGAGAGAGAGAGAGAGAGAGAGAGAGAAAAAAACTAATTTCAACATTTCAAAATATTCCTTTTTTTTTATCTTAAATACTCTGCAAATGCATGTGAAATTCTCTGCTTTCTGAATGAAGTTTTAATGCTTGTAAACTAAGAGTTAGGCAAAAACAAGAAATGTAGTTTTGTTAAAAAATATGCTTTACATAAGAAAAACATTTCTGTGGCATCAATAATTTCTCAGAAACTCATTAATATACTGCAAATTCTCAAGGACTTGCACTCTTTTAAACTGCTAAATTGCTGTTCAGTTTTTTCTGTTAGTCATGCAAAGCAAATGAAATCTTAAGACATCACATATCAGTCCACTTTTAAAATGCCCTACAGATCTTTATCTTTATCAGCATGAAGCAGCAAACGTTTGTAAGAGTAGGTTGTAGAGATGTGGGTAGAGAAAGGCATGTGAGTATAATACATAGGACTTTTTTTCATATTGGATAGAGCTGTTCAAAAGCCCCATTTGCTTTCCTAAGATGTTAACATTTTCTGCTGCTCGCTCCTTACTCACTAAATAAGTAAAATTTTCAATATTCTTCAAGATCACTGCTTCCAGATGAATTGAAATCTGTATTAAACACTTATTATCATTACTTTTGTCTTTTGTTTTTTAATAACCATTCCAAACTTCTTAGTATCTCTCATTAAATCTTCAAATTTAGTTTCCTTACGAAATTATATAGGTATACAAACTTTTATTTTATACAATATGTTTTATATAATATGTGGCACAATCACCAGTTGTTTTATTACAGTTAATTTGTATTACCAATGAGTATAGGATGTATAACACTTTTTTCCAGTAATGAGCTAGTGAAAAACTAAATCAATCACAGAAAATGCAAACATGCAATGGTAAACATTTCAGAACAGATATAAGTTATGCTGTACTTCAAGTCTATAGTAAGATTTTATCTTAAGTCTAATGGTTTCTGTCATATATAAGAATAAAAAGGGCTTCACTGGGTATTGATAACAAATTAAAATTATATATTTTATTCTTCCACCAGATAGCATAACATTATAATATATTTTATTAAAAATAATTAGAACTATTTTAGAGAGTAAAAAATATGGTTGTTCACAAAGAGAGGAATTTATATTATCTTGTGTTCTTAAAAGTTGTTGACTTCAATGTGAAATTAATCTGCATTAAAATTTTGTTTTGGTGATGCACTGTCTACAGACGCATGTGGATTTTTTCCCTCCTTGATTCTTGAGATTTAGAAGTATTTTTACTATCTCTATCTTAGGGTAGAGAAAGTAAAAATATTCCCCTCTTATACAAGCTGTTTTGATGGTTACTACCCTTCCAACCTTCCTATTTTTACTTTCTGTGCAATACTACATTCATAGTGTATAGAGAAGGTATTGTATTCATACCAAAATTTTGATACCAACTCACTTATTATATTATGATACCGAGATTTCACCGGAAATTTTTAGGACCCCTAAATCCAAAAATTATATTTATAAAAAAAAGATCTATGTGTGCATGCATGAGTACATATGTGTGTATTAAGTGTTTTGTGTGTATTTGTGATATATATAATCTTTTAAGGGTACTACGCAAAGATTTTCAAGAAGGTCCTCGCCGCTAACCCAAACTACTCTTTACATGGAAATGTTTTAAACATTTTGTTTTTCTCAAAATGGCTCTTAACAATTTTTATTCAAATGTATATTAAAGATATTTACATAACAAATACGAGGTACGTCCAGAAAGTAAGTTCCGTTTCAATTTATCTCCGCTACAGTGCTGCGATCGCGGTTCCGCACATGCACAGTAGACACTCTGTATCAAGGAGAAGAAACGTGCGTCATTTTGAGATCTCTGTCAGCCACATATGCTTTGTTGTGCTTGTTTACAATGTCGGTGTTGATTGAAAATCCCGCTGCTTGTGAAATCAGATCTGTGATTCGTTTTCTGAATGCTAGGAAAGTGAAACCAATTGAAATTTATCGGCAAATTTGCGAAGTTTACGGACAAAATGCGATGAGTGATTCAAATTTCCCCAAAGCTCACGATCACTAACTCATGAAATTGTTACTAAAAAACTGAAATGTCGTAAACTTTGCTCATGTTGGGTAGCAAAGATTCTTACCGAGCAACAAAAACAAAACGGATGGGTAGTGCACTTCAGTTTTTAACCCATTATGATGAAGACAGGGCAGAATTTCTGACACAGATAGTCACAGGAGATGAGACTTGGAATTCTTACGACACCCCTGAAAGTAAGCGGCAATCAATGGAATGGAGGCACACTTCATTCCCAGCAAAGGTTAAGCCGAAACAAATCTTGACACCTCAAAAAATGATGTGCACAGTGTTCTGGGACTGGAAAGGCATCTTACTCATTGATTTCTTACCGCGTGGTCAAACAATTCAAAGCAGGTGTTTATTGCAAGACACTTAGGAAATTGCACTGTGCAATACAGAATAAGCGCCGAGGATTGCTGTCAAAAGGTGTTGTTTTTCTTCACAACAACGCACGACCAGACACTGCAAATGTGACGAAAAACCTCCTACAGGGATTTGGCTGGGACGTGTTTGACCATCCTCCGTATAGCCCTGACCTCGCTCCTAGCGACTTTCATCTGTTCTTACATCTCAAGTCTTTCCTTGGCAGTCAACACTTCAACAATGTCGAAGAGCTGAAAGAAAATGTTTCCAACTTTTTGGAGACACAGGCGGCAAACTTCTATGAAGAAGGCATACAAAAACTTGTGCCACGCTATGACAAATGCCTGCAAAATTTCGGCAGTTATGTGGAAAAGTAGTTCAAAAGTTGTAGAATTTTGTGCAATAAATAATTGTTCTGTATCTGTACACCATTTAATTTTATTACCAAACGGAACTTACTTTCTGGACGTACCTCGTAAAATATAAATCTTGGATTTTCTGGGAATAGCTCCTTCATTCTGGATGAATTTCACATAATTGGTAAATAGCAAGAAATAGACAAAATTACACAAAAAAATATAGATATAGTTGAAACATACAATTTATGTCATACATTTTCTGTAGAGTTTCTGAGATATCCGGTGTCAATTTTAAGCTACCTGTTTAAACTTTTCTCAAACAGGAGTTCATCTTTCCTTACACATCTCTTTTGTGTTACTCCTGGCCGTTTAAAGTGAAAACCAAATTTCAGCTGTTTCACATTCCAACCATCTTTTTAAAATATGTTTGTCTATCATTTAACCTAGTGTATTGTCTTATTTCCCTTCTGTTTAGAAGGAACTAATACAGTCATTTCTGCTAATGTTAATCTCAACTACTACAATGTAAATAAAAGAATATTTTTTAATAATAATTTGTAGAGAAAATCATGTGAATTTAACACAGATATATATTTTTGTAAATGTGCATTTCAACTGTTGAATGTAGATTGAAAGTGGAGATAACTGATCTCCAAAATATGTTCTTATACTAGTGTAAATGATGTAAAATAATTGCAAATGATCTCAAATTCTTCCCAAAATATTTTCATCGGTTTATCTTATGCTTAAAAAGTTTAAGCTTTATCTAAGGCCTATTACATTGTTGATTTCAATGTTTCAGTTACTGATGGTCCAATAGATCCTTCTCCATCAAATTCAGATGGGAAAACTAATTCTGACATAATAGAAGGGGAACATAGGAGAACTTTAAGGTAAGACCATGTGATGTTCTGCCTACCAAAATAAAAAAGTGAGAGGCAGCCCCAAGCACATGACCTCAGTAAGTGCTCTCATTGACGTCTGACTGGAACACTCAGTCTAAGAATAGAAAAGATACCAAATCCTTTCTTTGTACTATTACTTTTAAACTGAACTAATAGATATGTTTAATGTTCATTGCAATATGGTACATTTCACTGTTGTCTGAAAATAAAAACCAGTCAGTTTAATGAAACTGAGCAGTTAATGCATAACGAATCCAGATGATGTGCAGATGTTGCGCAGAGAGTTTCTTACAGCAGATCCAGTACAGCAAAAGTTTACAGCACAACTTTAATCTGAAACTCTGTTGCCAAGTGCCCTATCGTTGCAGCTGAGTGACGTGACCTGTGGTAACATGGACAACTCAAATTCTAGAGCCCCTGTATTCAAATTCCTAGAGACGAACAACTTGATAGAAGGTTTTTCATGGCTTTTCTCTTCACTAGGTGAATGCTGGGTTGCATAATTTGATCCCGAAGTTTCCTATTAACCCATTTACCAATATATTCTATTTCCTTCTCCATTGCCATACTAGGCATTGGGCTGATCATCCATCTTGGATATTCAGTGATCCAGACTTTGCTTGCTCCTTGACAGGCTACACTCAAGACATGTAAGTCCTGGGTGTTTAAGTTCTACAGAAAGGAGAGTAATAGGGATAGCATCTTGGGGACTATAGCAGGACACATATGCATACCAGTTGCATACTTGTTGAGTAGAGATCAACCTGCAGTGGCAACTTCGGCATGTAAACGACCTGTAGCAATTGGAACATGGCTGGATGCAGTGGTATACTATGATGTATATTACAGTACTGTATTACAGGAATTAATATCTTTGATGTTAATGCATTCTCTTCAGTCAAAATTGCAAAATATTTTGCTTCAAATGCATTGCATGAAGATTTGCAATTCATATAGAAGAACTTTGCAGATAAATCTATAACACTAACACATATTTGGAAACCTCGAACATTGAAATGGCTTAAGCCTTAAAAGCTATCGATGAACTTGTGCAAGCAATTAATCAGAGACCCGTGACACCTGTCTTAGACTGTGTGAAAAAGAAAGTGAAGACAGTGTTTGAAAAAAAATGTTGGATTTTCAATAATGTGTGAAATATGAAATGTGTTGAGAGGTATTGCTACGGAAATAATTGCTCATAGAGTATCTTGCCCAATAGTTGATGATGTATCCTATATCCGTTTTGTTGTAGTCACATCTTGTGATGTGGAGCGAACACAACACAAAGCCTGTTTACATGCCAATCAAAGACGATTCACATTGGAGACATTAAGAATATATGTTGTTGTGCATTGTAATCTATGTATTTTGAGAAAAAAACAACAGATAATGATGCTGATGTCTTTTTGCACAATAGCAATTGAATATTTCTAAATATTAAAATTATTAGTTCCTGTAAATCAGTGGTATTTAAGTTTACCACCCACCCAACCTCATTTGCCTTCCACTGTTAGTGAAAACATCAACTTTTCTTCTATTAGTACCACTACGTGCACACTGCATGGAGAACAATGTTTCAAAAAATTTTAGTTTACATGTTATTTAAATAATTTCTTACTCTCTAAAATCATTTTTCAAATAAAAATGTTCACATAAAAATCCAAGTTTACAGTAAATTGGTTTACAAATAGATCTATCATATCAGATTTTTTATATGAAACCCATCGTAGAAAAAGTATTACATTTTGTACTCTAAAAGTACTGACTTTTCAAAAGTTTATAGTTCATTTCTCAAAGTTGGAGCATTATTTCGAAAAAGTATATAGTCATCTTCTTCAATGTACATTTGAGGAACAGTAAAAGAATTTTGAAACAAATTGGTAAAAAATTATATCATGTAGATCATTTTAGTATTGAAAAATGCTGAAAAAATGTTTGTGAGAAAACAAGGTTTAAAGTTGGGGCATTCTTAATTGTAAACATGTGTGATGGATTACCTTAAAGAAGAAATATTGCTGCTAATGTTACAATCAGAAGAATCTTACGTAATTGGCTGGCAGGAAAATAAGTGCCATTTAAATGTAGATGAGAAAACTTTTATAAACTTCAGCGCAAGTAAAACTTATAAAAAACAGATATATACAGTTGCATGAACTCACCCCATAAACAAAGTCAATGAAACTAAGTTTCTAGGAGTTTGGATTTATTCAGAGCTAAAATGGAATGCACATATTGATTATCTAACCAATAAATTATCCAAAATCTCTCTCCCATAACAATAACACCAAAAACAAAAGACGTTCAAAATGTACTATGCAATGATACATTCACTCTGATCATGCGTAATGCTTCAAACACTTTGGCCTGAAACTCACATCAGGACAAATAGGAATGTGTTTTGATATGAACTCTGATATTACCATTTCCTTTCTGCTTTTATTAATTGGGAAAGTGCTAGTCTCGAGTCCATCATGTACAGCTGCCACTTTTACAGATACAAAAGGGTACAATATCACTGTTTATTATTCCTGGAATTGCCCTTTTAACTGTCATTGTGTATTCAGCTATCTTGTAGAGTTTGAATAGCATTAATTCTCTATTAAAAGTTAACTATAAGAAAGAAAGGTTTATATCTGTCTTAAATGTCATAACCTAAGGAACTAGAGCCTCTTGAATTAGAATGAAGGGACATTGCTTGAAATTATCAATGAATCGCTAATAATTACAAAAAAGAGGTAATATGCTTCAAATTGGTATGTAAATAGAAAACAATCAAAGTATTATGCTAAGCAACATCTGCATTTTTCATTGGGTTGTAGATTTTAAAAGAAACATGTTTCATTGTGCTTGCATTTAACGCTTTAAAACATAGTCTCTGACAATTTTCAACAATATAAATGTACCAGTGCCCACAGTAAAAATATGTATTGTTGACCATATTTCATTTGCATGATACTTTTATAGAAACCCTAATTGTCAGATAATTATTATACTAATTTAATTGTATTATAATTTGAAGAAATGCAAATACTGACATCATGTAATATTAGTGAACATATCATAAAAATAAAATATAGCATAATAATTCTGAGGAAAAAAATTTATCCAAAGGAATATTTTGAAGAATTGGGTGAATGAGAATGTTTAATATAATAATTTGATCACAGTATATTAATTTTGACCAGTGACTGTAACTATGGCAGAATGCCTTTTTAAATGTGTTAATTTATCTAGAATTTGGAAGATAAATTAATTATCTGTGATTGAAATGTGACAGTTTATGTTGCCTTTTTATTAACTTATTTAAATAAATGCCTAATTGCCAAAAAAAATGCCTTTTGTTGCCTTTTTTATTCTATATATTTCTCTATCATTAACAAAAGCAATGAATGTTGCCATAAAAAGAGGTAACAATAGGTGAAGGTTTTATTTATTGCTTGTGGGCACTTGGCATCCTATTAGATCTACTTCCTTTAAAAGCAACAGGTGCCAGAGCTAAAACATGGTGCTATTATTGTTCTAAATTTCTCTTTCCTTCAGTTTTCTTTATGACATGCAAGGTAGCAAGTAAATAACATGTCGAAATTCAATGTTTTTTATGCACTAAATTGCAAAGATACATTATTGCTTTTGATTCTACTGATTTTCTACTGGTGGAAAAATCGTGAACTATGTAAAGAATATACCATTTCTCACCTATCAGTACAACTAAATGCACAAATGCTTTTTCCAAGGCTACTGGGAAGAAGATTTCTTTGCTGCCAACAGCAATTGCATCATTGAATCAAAAATCACAATTTGCATTCAACTTATGTAAATCATTGTAAGGATGTCTTGTAAGGATGAAAGAAAAGAAAAACATTTTCTGTCAAGTACAATTAACATTTTGTTTAAAACTTCAACATTACTTTAAAAATATAATAAAACATGATGTTATACAAAAATATGCTGATACATGATTGAATGATGGAATAAAGTAAATAAATAGGCATTATATAAGGTTTTTCTGTATTGCATATTTTAGCTATTTATAATACCTTTTTGCTTTTCTATTTTAATTTATAATGCCTAAACTTCCAGTCCTTAGATATGGTATTTGCACTTTATTGGTGTTTCAAGAGGCACAAAAATTTGAATTATCCAACCTTTTTTCATTTCTTTTTTGCAGGAGTAGTGGAGCCCAGCGATATGCCAGTGATGATCTTTATAAACCTCGACCTCTCTTTACCCCCGGCTCAAGACGAAGCAGGACTAGGCCTGCTTCTCCTATCGAAGGTACATACAATATCTACTCTCCCAGGATATTGAACTGCAGAATGTTAACATTTAAAATTAAATTGATTTTGGTAACACAAGGAACAAAGAAAATTTCTAGATAAGGGTAAATGTAAAAAGTTAAAACATACATTTTCTCAGACCCCTCCCTAACTCGAGCCTTTGGTCATGTTTTGGAACCATAATTGAAATAATAAAAGACTACTCATTGTTCTCAGTAGAAATAACAAGGGATTGGAGACAGGATTCGTATAAAATCTTTGAATGAAGCTTCCCAATCAGAGAAATTATTATTTATTTAAGCAAGTTTGTTTACGCCATGCTCTGTCTAGTATCAACATACCGATCTTTTACCTGTCACTCCAGTCATCATTTGTCATTTGCCTATCTTCCATATATTGTTTCTACCATCCACACATGCCTGATGTAGTCTTCCTCCCTTCTTATGCCAAGGAGGCTGCCAATTGTGTAGTTTTAATGGTCATCTTTGGTAACATTCTTCTAAGATGTCCATACTATCTCAACCTTCTTCCTTCTATAGAATACATTTTGTTTACTGCTGTCACTTGCATCTGCTCTCATATTGTTTCATTTTTACTTTCTCTACACTTACTATGTACATAGTGTAGAGAGAAGGTATTGTATTGCACCCAAAAATTAGATACCGAGATTTCACTGAAAATATATGTTTTGAGACTCTAAATCCAAAAAAAGCATTTTTAGAAAAATGTCCATGTGTGTGTTAGGGGGGGTGCTCAAAAACAAAAAGTCCTGGTATCTTCCAAGGATGCGACACGAAGATTTTCAAGAAAATCTCCCTGCCCCGAACTACCCTTTAAATGGAACTTTTTTCGAAAATTTTGATTTTCTCAAAAATGGCTCAAATAATTTTGATTAAAATATCCTATATTAAAGATATTTACAAAACAAATAAAATGTATATTTTGAATTTTCTGGGAATAGCCTCTGAAGACTACTTTATTCTTGATGAATTTCATGGAATTTTGCATAACTGCTAAACTGTAAGAGATGGACAAAAACTTAACATGCAAAAAATGTAGAGCACGTTAAAACACACAATTTATATTATATACATTTTTTTTGTAGAGTTGATCGTTTTTTAGATATTCCTTGTTATTGGTTTCAGCTTTGAAAAACATATTTTTCTCATACAGGAATTTGTCAACTCCTGTCTATACAAACAAGTCACATAGCAACCAACTTTTGACTATCACTTTAACTTATGGTACTCCCTTATTTTGATTCTACTTACTAGGAAGCAAGTAATAAGACTATTTCTAATAATTTTTTCTCAATTAGCATGAAGTAAATAGAAGCATTAGCTTTTTGATAATAATTTGTTGCTGATATGTAGAGAAAGCCATGTGAATGTAACACATCAGATTTTTTATTTTGTGAAGTCGAGAGACGTACAGTTTCTTCTCCAATATTCTTTTCCATATTTTATTTCCATTTCTTTTTAATACCTCTTATAGCTCAGCACCATGTAGTATGACACTTTTAATTATTGTTTTATAGATTAGAAAAATTTAACCTCTTGTTAAAATACCAACATTTAGCAACCCCTTTAGTAAGATAGTCCTATTACTAGGAACAACAAATAATCCATTGGTGATGAGTAGGAACCGAATTCTTAGGTTTTTACCTATTTTTTTCCTTGCTTCTAAAACCAAAAACACCCTAATACTTTTTTGAATCATACTCAAAAGAGGTATATTCATGAATTCTGCAGTACTAGAAAAAACTAAATGATATGTGAGTACCTAAAATTACCTAATTGCATGTTAATAGGTTTTCATCAGTTTATTGTAGTATATTTGAATTTTTAATTCTTAATTTTTAAAGTAAACCACAAGACTGTTTATTCCTTGCACTAGTTGATTGAGAGGAAAACCCATCTACCAGAAAATTCAAATAAAATAATAAATAAGATATAGAATTTTACATTTCTGCCAGACCATCCCATTTTCTTGGAAGTAAATGATGTCTTCAGTATGCTCACGCTGTAATGACCCAGAACAAAATTTTAAAAAGAAAGATAAGTATGACATCTGGATCACTACAGAAAGGAGACAAATATGACACTGGAAATGAGTAACAATGTACAATCCATAATCCTTTACAAAGAATTGTCTGTGACAATTAATAGAAATTAGTTTTACATTCATTGTTGTTTTGCCTTTCTTTAATTGACTAACCAATTTAGCATTTTTCAGCTTCCTATTGTTGCCAACACAGTTAACCGTTGCAAATCTAGCTGTGATGAAGAGAGGTGGAGAAATATAGCTTATTGTGTCTAAAATCTTCATGCCAATTGAAAACATTAAGGAGATTTTAGTATTGGCATAGAATTCTTAGTGAATAGTCATGCCATTTTCATGAGTTTTAAGTAGTTCTGACTATGTTGAAACAAGCTAAGTCATATTTATATGGCACTCGCTTCAAGATGATTCTAATTTTATGACAGACAACAAACTGATGTTTTGCCAATCTTGCCAAAAAACCATAAGAGGTGGTTTATTTTACATATTTATGTTTATTTGTTTACATTAGGTTATCTATTTTCTGTATTATATATTAATTTACTGTGTTTTATATGATTAACTAGTATTTTTTATTTTATTGTACAGGTGAAATGCAAACAGAAATCTCACTTGTTACAGCACAAGGAGTCAGCATATCACATTCACAATGTGAGTAGGCAGGAACGCAAAGTTCAGCCATTCATTTCTTCGGTTATTAGAAAAGAACCGGACAACTTCAACACCTTGTGCAAAGTCCTTATTTCTGGCACACAGTATTCAGTGGTGGAGGAAATTAGAGAACTTTTTCCAGATGTCAATAGCTTTATTTTGTCTATGAAGAAAATCTTAAAAGCACCAGATTCAAAAGTTTAAGGAAATATTGCCAGGAGTCTCTTTCACTGCTGCCAGTGCTGACACAATGGGGAACGTAGCTCTATGCAGCTAAATATTTTCCAAAGCATTTTAACGAAATTAAAGAGTTTGTAGATATTTTTGAAACAAATGAGTTTGCCTCAAAACCAAAATTGATACTTCATACTAAGAAGAATTTTGATTCCCTAGCCTTTCTCAAGACACATTTCTCAGATATTCCCGAATTAATAGAAAGAATGGAATCTTCAACCCTAGAGCTCAAAAATGCCATCGGTATCATAGACTTGCTTCTCATGAAACAAGTCTTAAGACTTGATGGTGACGCCGTCACATGCAAGCTCAATAATGTTCTTTGGAGGAAGAGACATGATTTCAACATATGATTAGTATGATGTAGATAACAGAATAATGTTTTGAATAAAAGGTTGGTTAACCGGACAACTAGAGGACATCACATGGACATAATGGAATACATTAGATTTTTCTCTTCTACTTACAAGGAATCAAGTAATAAGGATAATTTCTGCTGATGTTTATCTCAATTATCATGAATTAGATAGAAGAATAAGCTTTTTAACACCAATGTGCTACAGAGATGTAGAGAAAATCATTAGAGTGTAACACATCAAATTTTTAGAAAAAGATCTGTGTGTTTGTCTGTGGATGGCATAGCTCAAAAACAAAAAGACTGTTAAATACCAAACATGGTACTTAAGTTTGGTATCTTCCAAGGATAAGACACAAAGATTTGCAAGAAAATCCCCCTACCCCAAACTACACTTTACAGGGAACATTTTTCAAAAAGGATTATTTTCTCAAAAATAGCTATGATTTTGATTAAAATACCTTATGTATAAGATATTTTTATGACAAACAAAATGTATATCTTGAATTTTCTGGGAATAGCCGCTGAAGACTTTTTCATTCTGGATGAATTTTATATAACTGGCAAACTGTAAGAGCTATACAAAAATTTACTACACAAAAGATGTAGATCTCATTAAAATACACATTTATGTCATATATATATTTTTTGAGTTAATCGTTTTCGAGTTATTCCGGGTTATTGGTTTCAATTTTTAGCCACTTAAACTTTTCTCAAGCAGGAAGACATGTTTTTTCTAATTTCTCATTTGTTTACTCTTGGGAAGCAAAGATATTGGAATTTCAACTGTTTCACATAGCAACCGGCATTTAAAGTACGATACTGTCGCTTTAGCTTGTGCATTTTCTTATATCCCTTCTACTTACAAGGAAGCTAGTAATAAAACTAATTCTGCTTATATTTATCTTGATTAGCATGAAATAGATAACAGATTAGAGTTTGAATAAAAGGTTTGTTTACCGAACAGTTAGAGGACATCATATGAGTGGAACACATTAGATTTTTGCCCTTCTACTTACAAAGAACCAAGTAATAAGGACAATTTCTGCCAACATTTATCTTGATTATCAAGTAAATAGAAGAATAAGCTTTTTAACAATAATTTGTTACAGAGATTTAGAGAAAATCATATGAATGGAACATCAGATTTTTAATTATTAGGCTCAAAACATAAATAGTGCCCCTTATATACTGCTCATTGACAGTTTAGTGCCATTGGCAGATACTCTACTTTTGAGCAAAGGGTTGCAGACAGAGTCAAGAGCCCTTCTAGGCAGTGATAGGTGATGTCACAGCTATGGACATTATGGCAATGCAGTGAGGTTTCAATGTTTGTCACAGTAATACACATACATGCATTTGTGAAAGCATAGCTGAGACTAGTGTAGTGAAAAGACATTTGTTTCAGTCAGAGGACTTATCCATGTTTATGGATGTGAAAGAGGGTAAGGCTATTCCTGGGCTCAGGGATTCAAAGTAGATTCCTGGGCTCAGGGATTCATAGTAGATATAGGATATGCATTCCTTGCTGATTCCACTTTGATGTTATCTCTGAAAGGGAACAATATATAATTCATATATTATGATAAAATAAAAGGCTTCAAAATGAAACTGTGGGAACATCAACTTGTAAATGGCATAATGCCCAAGGTGAATAAGCATCATTGTAGAACTTTTATCAAATTAAAATTATAAATAACACACTATACATTCTGTTTGCAGAAACGGTAACCAGCTGTGCCATGAAACGCCCTGCCACAAGCATGGGTGTAACTGACACTCCACCATCATCCAAGAGAAGAAGATGATTACAACATTTTCAATTTCCTATATACCAGTCCCTTGTACAAATATTCACGCTCAGAAGCCCTTATATGCTCTTTCCGTAAGTAGGACCTGAAGATCTTGCTTAATACAATGGGATGATGGTGTAAGCTTGTGACTGTTACCTTTTTAAACATCGTAAATTCTGTTTAGAAGTATGTGATGTCCAAAACTAAGTGATAGGAAGTATTTGTATTTAAGAACTTCCAAAAACAAAAATAGGGGTGCTGAGCTCAAAATTTTATATTGTATTTTATAAATCAAATAAACTTGTAAATGCCTCAGGAGATTTCTGCTTTAAGCAGGACCTTTTTTGACTGAGCTATGGCATTCTTTTACGTTTAATGTTATCCTTTTCATATAAGAGCAGAAGTTGTTCTAAGGTAAATGATGATGAGTGTTACTCTACTTGTCCAGTTTAGAATTTTCCAGTCTGTAATGTATTGTACAGTAATGCAGGAGCTTATCTTGTGATTCAGATTCTGGGGGACAAAGCTATACTTACAAACTCATTAGTATCTACAAGTAGGATTGCTCATAACAATGGACACTCAAAATTCTTGGTTGGAGGGAGGGGGAACAATTTACCTTATTATTATGTAATAAAGGTATAAATTCTTGAAAGAAAAAAAATACCTCACCACTTTAGGTTATTTGGAGCCAAAATAATGGGCAAACATTTTAGACAGTGTTGCCTTTAACTCTTGTGTTGCCACCTGGCTACCCATAAGTGTATGTTTTTTTTTTTTTTTTTTTTTGTCCAAAAAAAAAAGATTTGCCAAAACCTTGAATCCTCATGATTTGACCAATTCTGTATTGAAATTTGCATTCTACATATGTTTAAAATATTTTAACTTAAATAAGTTTGGGGAAAAAAAAAAAAAAACATGTATGAGCCACCCGGGTATCCCCGATAGAAAAAGTATAATTTTTGTATAGTAAATAATAAAAAAAAGCATAGTAAAAATATAATAAGTAAATATGAATTATTATATAAATAATAACAATATATATTTATATAAAATCATTTATTTATTGAATGTACTGTATATAATAATTATAGCTATTATATTTTGCAAGGTGATGTTAGACATGATTCATGGAGTTTCCGTTTTGCACAGTGATATACAAATACTGTGTGAAAAATTACAAAAAATAATTAAATTTTAATCCTTTGCACAGATATATAAAAAATCAATGATTAAAATTCAACCATTTTGTGATTTTTGCTGCATGCTGATCACAAACAGGCTCCTTACAGTCTTTGCTTGTTGCAAATGTAACATGATACAACTACAACTTTTCTACCACTAGCATCTCGTTGATCATTGTTATCAGTTACCACTTCTTTTGCTGCCCTTTCAAAGTAACTTTCAATTGCGATTTTTGTTGCATGATTTCAAATGACTTGCTGGTTAGAAAATCGCTCTTCTATCATTGTCATGGCTAGTTCTTCTGATAGCTAACTTAGAAAAAGTCTGTGGCTGTTACTTTTTTTTTTTGCCAAAATATTATTATTTTCATAGTAAGTAAGATACGCAGCAGCACCGGCGATATCCTAAATATTATTGGAAAAAAAAAAGCTAGCAACAATCTGCACATTTGCCATTGGGTGAAATACCTCATGTGCATTTGATCCATAGTATCGACACCAGTTTTGGTTTTGTTGGTGAGATGTATAAGAGATCATAGCATCATTGTGCATCATACTGAAAAGAATCATTGCTTTGTTTCTCTTTGGAACATACAAACAAATGGTAAAAATCTTGTGAAAGCCAAAAAGTGTAGACAATACCAGTCTAGAGTTCAACGGTTTAATTCCTTGAGGATTGTATGGTGTGTGGTTGTTTTATTTTTATTATTCAGGTTGGAATACATTCCTAGAATATGAATAATTAAATATTGATCGAATGCATATAATTATTTTTAGTTGCAATAGACTTTTGCCAAGAATTTTGCAGGGTACTCTGGTGGCAGATGCTGTGAGTTTTTTTGGGTGGCAACACAAGGGTTAGACATGCATAAAATGTTAAAGATTGAAAACAGAAGCACTATTAACAGTAAAGTATTCATGATTGATAAAGTCACACTTATTTATTCTTACCTTCACTTTTAAATGTTGGAAAACATTGAAACGTTTACAAAAACAATCGTCCTCACCAGCAGTTGAGTGGGGCAAATGTAAATAAATGTGACTCATCAAAACATCAAAATACATAAAATTTAAGATATATATTTTTTTCTCATAAATCTTTTTGGGAACTGCAGTGAAAGTGTTTGACATTTATATGCACAAACTGAATTATTTTATTTTATTTCTCTAGCTTCACTTAATCACAACTTATTGGGGTTTTGGAGACAAGTTTTCTCCATTTTCACCCTCGATTGTTTCCTAGTGTAAAATATGCAAAATTTATGTTTATGTAAACTTACTTTTGGGGCTATGATTAATAAATATTATGCTTTCCTTGGTGCTGTTGGAATGGAGCTTCTATACTCCCTCCAAAATAAGAACTGCACTTGTAGACAAAGGAAAGGGACTTCACTGAAGTGCATGAGCTCTGTGAAGCTCTAATGGTTTCGAACAACATTTTACATGAGGTTGGAAAAATAGTTCTGTATTTTCTTGATGTAATTTTTGTCTAGAGTGTTTTAATGGAAAAGAGAATACAAAGATGTGGTTCTTACAGCAGGTACTGAAGTGTTCTTGCATATGTTTGTTGCATACCATAACCAGCAAATTTGGCATATTTGTATATCCTCAGAAACATTTATTACACTACAGCGTGTCACGAGTGCAGTAATTTTTCTACAACAGGGCTTGGGATAGATAAAATGAGCTAAGTGATGCAAAACATTCAATTTCAACTTTTTGCCAGTAGCTTTTAAATTTCTTGAATATAAATAGAAATTCATTAACAGGAACAAATTGTAAAAAATGTGCAAATAATGTGTAGAAATTGACTTAAAATTTTGTCTATCGTTTATTTCAGTTTTTGCAATTAATATTTTGTGAGTATTCCTACTTGTATCATAGGTATTAAATCATACTTTGAAGGTAGAATGTTGTAGTGAACAAAAATGGTGGCATACCTACGCCACAAGTTAAGTGCAATAGATTTACAATTGAGATTGTAATTATAGCATCCTATAAGAAGCAGACTGATGTTTTAGCTCCATAGTGTAAGCTCTAGAATAACAAATATTTATAGTGAATTTGCTTGTAATTTGAAATACAATGTTCATTTTAATGTGTAGTGAACTGTTTATGACTGAATGATTAAACCACAAGTTTTCTTGTTTGGCAGAACTAGGCTAAATGTGAAGTATAGCACACCTGTGTAGATTAGTAATTCATTCCATTATCATTAGAGATAGTGACAAGTAATAGAATTGAGAGGATTCTTAATATTATGGTATCAATAAAAAAGCTCTCCAAAGGGTGTGTTATAGAATACTCAAATGTAAAATTTTCAAAAGAAATGGTACAAGGAATAAATTAGTTTTTAATGTTATGAATTGTGATGCATTATTGCTGTTATGTTTATCTGCTGCTGTTGGCATATTTTGTTTACATTTTATATGACCAAAGCTTAAATTGTCTTATAAGACTTTTTTTTTTCTTCTTCTTCTTCCCTAAAATATTAATGTTAAGAACTGGGATCAGCTTCATTCATGATATATGTTTCTCAAAGACCATAAGGGAAAAAGTATGTTTCAAACTAAGTGGATATGGCAGTGGCAAAGCATGAGGGGAAAGGGTAAAAAGTTTACTGCAAAGGTTGTGATGTATATAGCAGATTTCAGCTTTTCATTTTAGAGTTAGCTGTTAACAGATCTAGCAGGATTTTGAGCATTCTCATTGGTAAAAAGATTTCTCCCCATTACTAAAATAAAAGTAGAGCATTTCCTTTAACATTGAAGGTTGTGCCTAATGCTGTTTTGGAAGCCGGTGGTCAAATAGAAAGACAAAGATTTAGCTGCGCGCTTTCCTCCTCCCACTGCCCATAACATAAATTTTCACACAAATTTGAATTAGGTAAAACATTTTACAACAATATGGATCCTGATCAGAAATCTGCATTAAGCATTATTCTGACATCATTAACTGCCCATCCAATACATTTAACTGCTTGCATAATAGCACCTTAATTGAACAACCAGCTGTGTTATGTGTGCAAGAAGTGTTATTTGCCAATAATGCAAATGTGTTAATATATACAATTTTGATTACTACCAGACTACATTTTACAATTAATGATGGTATATGTCTTCTTTGGAAGGTGTCGCCAAGTAATCACTATGAAGATGATAGAGCGATATCCTCAATAAATGTAAAAAGAAGCTAGTAACAGTGAAGAATAACACAAATATTAATATAAAAATAATAGTTGCAACAAATCTTCACTTATCTTTTGGAATCCTTTTCTGGACTAGTTTCGCAACGATTTCATTGCATTATCAACATATCCTTTTGGTCTCTTTTTTGATGTTGTTTATTTACACTGTTATGGTTACTGCTACTAGGTGGATTGTGTACTAATGCATTGTTAACTACTGGAATCAAAACAAATCTGGTAAGAGTGTCAATTGGAGGTATATCAAAATTCATTGCATGATTTCTATACTTTAATATAAATATTTTCTCCCAAACCATTAAATCTATGGGCCCATTTAAGTGTTTTAATAATTTAACATCTGGATTTATTTCATGATTAAATTTCCAAAAATGTTCTGCTACAGCTGATTTATCAATTTGTTTGTATTTAATATTCCTAAAGTGTTCTTTTACTCTGGTTTCCAAATGACGTTTAGTCTTACCAATCTAAACAAGGTCACAATTTAAACAGTTTAATCGATAAATGCCAGATTTTTTATTTTTTGAAATTTCATCCTTTTTAGAAAAGCCTAACAAATTTTTTATACTGTATTTATTTTGAGGAACCAATATTATGCCATGCTCTTTGAAAATATTTGTGAATTTTTTATTTGCCCAAGGGTGATAAGTAAATTTTTTAAAAATGTAATTATGTTTTATTTTCTTAAGCGTAGAAATATCTTTAATAGCTTTTTGATATTTAAACTTCTCAATTTTTTTATTTATAAAATCAGTATTAAAACCATTAATTAAAGCAGTGTTAATAATGTGTTTATATTCTTTATAGAATTCATCTTTATTGGTAAATTAATTAACCTATAAATTAAACTATTAAAAACAGCAAATTTAAAACTTGGTATAGATATGTAGATGATATATTTGCTATTGTTCCTGATAAACATGTAAATGATGCTTTAAAACTTTTAAATTTACAAGATAAGGCTATAAAATTCACATTAGAAACTGAAAGTGATGGCTATCTCCCTTTCCTGGATTTAAAAATAATAAAAAAAGACAAATTGAATTTTGGAATATACAGAAAGCAAACCCACACTGATAATTATATAAAAAATAATGGCTTTAAACCTTTTTCACATAAATTTGCTGTTTTTAATAGTTTAATTTATAGGTTAATTAATTTACCAATAAAGATGAATTCTATAAAGAATATAAACACATTATTAACACTGCTTTAATTAATGGTTTTAATACTGATTTTATAAATAAAAAAATTGAGAAGTTTAAATATCAAAAAGCTATTAAAGATATTTCTACGCTTAAGAAAATAAAACATAATTACATTTTTAAAAAATTTACTTATCACCCTTGGGCAAATAAAAAATTCACAAATATTTTCAAAGAGCATGGCATAATATTGGTTCCTCAAAATAAATACAGTATAAAAAATTTGTTAGGCTTTTCTAAAAAGGATGAAATTTCAAAAAATAAAAAATCTGGCATTTATCGATTAAACTGTTTAAATTGTGACCTTGTTTAGATTGGTAAGACTAAACGTCATTTGGAAACCAGAGTAAAAGAACACTTTAGGAATATTAAATACAAACAAATTGATAAATCAGCTGTAGCAGAACATTTTTGGAAATTTAATCATGAAATAAATCCAGATGTTAAATTATTAAAACACTTAAATGGGCCCATAGATTTAATGGTTTGGGAGAAAATATTTATATTAAAGTATAGAAATCATGCAATGAATTTTGATATACCTCCAATTGACACTCTTACCAAATTTGTTTTGATTCCAGTAGTTAACAATGCATTAGTACACAATCCACCTAGAAGTAGTAACCATAACAGTGTAAATAAACAACATCAAAAAAGAGACCAAAAGGATATGTTGATAATGCAATGAAATCGTTGCGAAACTAGTCCAGGATTCCAAAAGATAAGTGAAGATTTGTTGCAACTATTATTTTTATATTAATATCCTCAATAAAGTTTGCGAGGGAACACACAAAGGACTTCATACAGTAAAGGAACAAGACAAAGTCAATGTAAGGTATGAAGTGTATTACTTTACATATTATTTGATGAAATATAAATGGTTTAGTATTACAAAGAATTTTTTTTTAGTTGAGAAACCATTTATGCTGAAACGTATTTTTGTGCATCCTTGTTTGCTAAAACATCTACTATAATATCTTAAAAACCATTAAATTCATCCACTAAAGCAATGTTTAATAAACCTGCCATGATTTATGTATATTAAGGAATAAATTCACATATACAAAACAGCTGATAGCAGACTTGAACAATGAAAGCTCAGAAAAACGAATACTTCCAAACATTTCTAAAGGAAATCGTGTGGTTTACATAAAGCAAAAGCTGTTTCTGGAGCGATAACTTTAACTGCATCATTGCTTTGAGAAAGATAATGTTTAAAGTTTTAAAGTGAAAACTCTCTAATATAACATGTTAGTTACATTATCTATATGTGGTCAAATAGAATATGTATTTATCAACATCGTTGCTGCTTTTACCTTCTTCCACTGCACACATATAGATTCATTTCCACACTCCTCACTCCTTCTCCCTCCCACCCAACTTGTTAATTTCTGTGCAAATTCAAATGGTTTAAAAAAATTACTTAATCAGCTTGAGTATCCCTTAGTTTGTTCAAAATACAGTGTAACAATTTAAATTTTATTTAAAATTATCATGTCTTCTTTTTATGTAGATGATATGCTAAATTCCAAAAGTAAGTTCTGAAAAAAGGGAGCATCTTACATTTGGATAAATACGTAACATTTGCAAAGTTTGTTGGTAGTGTTGCTAAATGTTAACCTCAACTCCTGATAGCCTTCAGTGGAGGAAAAAATTGGCAATTTAGTGGTTATATTTTGGGTTTTCATTGCATATACAAAACTAAGTAACTAACTAAGGCATGAAAAAGCATTATACATTTTTATATATTTTGCATTTAAACTGATGAATACATTGTTATGTGGATAGGGCACTTATTACATGCATAATTTTTCTCTAAACCTGGTTGATCATATCAGACAGTGAAAGAAACTGGTGAAATGATCTAGGGTCCATGGAGCTTAAAGTTACTCGACATTCGTCCTCCCAAAAAGAACCTTATTTGGGTAACTCATTCTAAGCAAGATTCAAACTTGCAACCTTTTGAATGTGAGGCAAATACACTACCACCACACTATCCAGGTGAGCTCTATGAGGCTTTGATAATAATAGCTTATTTAGATTATAACTCTGTTTCATGAGGTTTTGATGCATCACCTTAATATTTGACCAGTCATAGAAAAATAGTCGCAGCATATGAAATCTGCCCTTATTGCAGGCCATCCATGAGATACATAATCCCTAACCAATGATCCAGAAATTTTCATCTAACCATACTTTTTCATTTTGAAGTTGAAACGACAAAAGCTACAGCATTTACAAAGTGAAGTAGTATAACTTTGTTCATGAACTTAAAACTGCAATATTTACCTTGCCAGACATCTTGATAAATGTGCAAACTATATGCACATAATGTTCACAACTCATGCTGTCCATGAAAAATACAGGCTGATGACGATTATAGCCATTCTGTAATAGAATGTGACTGTGTCTTGTTTTCACTGCCATCTCACTGAAGTCTCACTTCACTATCTTTGCAACATAGCATAATGAATCATGTATGAGTAGCTTCTTCCAGATGATTTACCTACTGAGGAATCGACCTCTCTAATCCCTTATAAATACTCTCTTCATGTTATAGCAGCAAGTCACAAACTTGCTTAGATAACAGTACTTTTTGTTGCAAAGAATTAATATTCAATTAAATTTGAATTTTATTTATGGATGATATTTAACTGGTATGGTTCTCAGTGTTTCATTCTATGTTAGGCTTTCCCTTCAAAGGGAAGCCATGCTAAGGATTATTATACTTGACTTCCCCAAGCTTCAACCTATGACCTCAGGAACCAAAGACAGATAAACTTCCAAACCCAGAGGTGGCTACAAATTGATATTTCAATCACACATACTATTTCAATACCAAAATGTGGAGAATGCAATTAATAACATTTGTACAACACTTATTCATAATATTTTTCACTTATAATGTGTTTATAATCAAATAATTTTTTTCACTTTTGTCACTTCTGCATCACATCACTTCATAAATGTAATAGACCCAAGGCACCATGACAACATTGCTTCATCGTCCTTATGTCTCTGCATTTTGCCAACACTCACAATCTGAAGCCTTATAGCATAGGCTAGGAATGTATTTTTGAAGGAGAAGAGTGTAGCAGACACAGACCGAGGGATCTATGAAACTAGAACCAAATGAGCCATGGCTTAGCTGTAAGATGTATCAGGTCTAAACCCACCCAAATTACCAAAAATTTTGAATTTTCATTTTAGCAACATTTTCTTAGATTGTGAAAATTGATTGATCATTATTTTTGGTGCTCTTAGCAGACAGTGCAGTTGATAATAGCATTCATTACTTGCTTTATATAAGTGAGGTTGCAAAGATGAGTGGATGAATGGACAATATGACTTCACTGGAGCAACATCATCTACTTTATATGTTCCTTACTCCTTCAGGATTACACTGGATATAATAAATACCTGAATCAATAAATATTTTGCAAGAAAAAAAAATTATACAGTTCTAGAATTGAATCCCAAAGGCTAGCACAATGCCTCTTAGGATTCATAGTCGCCCTCCGTGGTGTAATGGTTACCATGCTGACTTAATATACCCAAGGTTGCGGGTTCAAACCCGGCGGAGGACGATGGATTTTTTCGGGTGTAAAAATCCTTAGCATGGCTTCCTTCGGAAGGGAAGTAAAGCCGTTAGTCCCATGTCGTAGATTTACAGCACGTAAAAGAACCTCAAGCCTGATAGAGAAGCCTCTGAGCAAAATTAAGCGGTCTTTCACGCCCAATTTAGAATGGGACACTGAGAACCACAGCAGTTAAAGAGCGTCCATAAATAACACGCCATTTCCATTTTCTTAGGATTCATGTGCCAGTGCCTCTTATAATTCATGCCCCAGTGCACCGTATGGTGCAAGATGGAAAAGATGAGTTCACTAGGTTGATTAGAGTGCAAAGTTCTACCCCTGGATTTCGAACAATAATACTCTCTCTTTCCTATGCCTGTCTCCCCCTCCTTCACTGTTTCTTCCTCACTGTGCAGTATCTCAGTATCTCTGCACCTTAGTCTACATGCATACAATTTTACATGTTTGGGAGGCTCTGGGCTAATATGTTACCCCTAGACCATGGAGGGTGACAAACGTGTTCATCAATGCACTTATTATAATACATTCCAATATCTGGTTATCTTTGATAGCGCTTCTGATGTTTACATTGGGCATGAGCGCTATTGTGTCTATCTCTGTTTATATCTCCAACTGCCCAAACTGTCAGCACCAAATTCCTGATTAGCTTGAGTCATATTCATCACTACACAATATAGTTACTTTTAAACGATGCATCTTCTCCATTGCAATTATAGGACTATGCAGCATAATAATGGTTTTCTTTTTCTTTCACTATTTACCCTTCTCTATGGAAGACTTACAAACAAGCACCTGGGGTCAGAAGCCTGTTGAAGAGCAGTCGGACTCTGGATCAGAAAGAGTAAGCATGAAGTGATTGTTCTAATGCCTGGTATGATAATGAGGAAAATGATATGAAATGACAACGAAAGGGATGAAAGGAAAGGTGATTATGGAGTACCTATGTGGCAAAATGAATGGCAGAGAATCCAGAGAAAACCTGCCCAGACTCCATTTTGTCTACCACAAATCCCACATGCAGTCCTCCTGGTATCAAATCTGGTGTGGAGCAAGCTGTCTAACCATTTGGCAAGGGCACCACACAATAATAGCAATTGTAGCAATTGAGAAAACTATCAGCATGAAATGTAGTTTCTCACTCAAGATAATATTTTTCAAACAATTGAAATCAATCATAGTGTCAACACAGTATAAATTCTCCCTATTCTTTTCTGTAGTTGCAGTGTCCAGATGCTCATCTCCTAATTCTAATGGACAGAAATCCATTACTTTTACAAGCTATCTGACTTTTCCAGACTGCAATTGAATATTTCAAACACAATGTTTCAGTAGTTCCTCTTTCACTCTAGTGTGTTAATACACATGGAAAGTCAATTCAGACTTGTGAAAAATTCAGCATCATGATGAATTTTTTAAATATTAATATTCTGCTTTTTATTTTGGTGCTCTGAATGTGTGAGCTCCCATATGATACTAAAGGTATTTGGTTCAAGTCTCAATCATGGCGTTGAATTTTTCAAATTAGATCCAACCTTTCAATTTCCTGTGTAGGCAGGAACACAGATGAACTGTCACTGACCTCTTCATGTCCTGCAATCATTAGTTTTAAGTGACACTTCTTTGTTGTCTCCAAACAGAGACTATCTCTAAATGAAAATAATCTGAACCTCACTGTAACAAGCAATTAACAGGCCATTTTTACTTATTACTGTGAATTCCTCTTGAACAATGTCTGCATATTTGCATGCAAAGTGTAAAATCTTATTTAACGACATAAATATATGTGCATGTTATTATACACATCTTAATTATGATTCTATTTCACCAAAAATTCCACAGTCATATTTATCTCTAGTTTTTTTCTGCTGACCAGCATTACTTATTCTGCTTGAAAATATTGAGTACTAAATGATGATTAATGCAATGTAGATGTTAAGGTGATGCTGTTTCTATATCAGTGACCAGTTTGTGCCTTATCAGCAATAAGTGTACATCTAACAAAATTGTACTTCTCTAAGTCTAGGTCAGACCAATGCAGGAACTGCTTTCACTGTAACATAAAACATGATATCATTTAAACAAAAGTAGTCTAGATGAGCAAAATTTAACATTTACTACATTGCATCTTTGATACAATCACAAACATAATTGTACCTCCCCAAAAAGTCACAGGATAAGTCCTTATATTTATTTCATCACAAAATATATTTTTAATGTGTTAGTGAAGTAAACATCTGCTTTTTATAATTCGAAATAAAAAGAGCACAAAACATATGCAAAAGCCCTTGTGATCAGAAAATTGAGCAGTTCTTTCATTTATTTTACAATCTCAAACTAAATTTTTAAAAAATAATCTTATAAAATGTAAAACTTTTTATGATGTTATTTGACCAATGCCCAACTATTTGTTTCCCTTTTTTTAAGTCATAAGAATGTCACCTAGTCTAAACACTACACTAACCTAGTTTTAGTTTTATTGTAAGAATTTATATCATGTTTTTCAGCAAAAGGATTCATAATAATATGCAATGGGTTGTGTTAATTTAAGAGTATTCTACGACAACCTTTTGGAAAACTAAGGTTAAAGGAGCAGGAAATTAATGGTAATAATGTTATTAGTTGCAGTAGTTCCCAGTTATTATTATTAAAATTTAACTAATAACTATTTCAAATGTTCTTATTAATTTATAAATCACTATAAATTAAATCAGAAATGCTTGTTTATTCAAAAAACTAACTACCACAAAATCATCAATAGAATGTGCAGAATCACTCAGTGTTCCATTAAAAGAAATAAGATGTCTGAAATGATCAAAAATGTTAGTTTTAGGTTTTAGCATTTTAAAAAAAAATTTTAATCTTTAAGGAAATGTGTATTTTTTTTTTTGAGAATTTGAGCCTTAAAACCATTCAAATTCAGTTTTAAATTTTGCTTGTTTAGGTTTTAGCATTTTAAAAAAAAATTGAAATCTTAAAGAAAATGTATGCTTTTTGGGAGTTTTAAGCCTTAAAATCATTCAAATTCAGTTTTAAATAATGTACATGTTGATTTAAATGGCTGTAGTATGTTGTTCCTACAAATTTTTCTGAAAACTAAATTTTAGTGCACTTAAGTTATAAATCTTCTTTTTCGAGCTATTTGAGCTAGAGAAATGAAACCTCATATTATTTTATCCAACGAAAGCATATTTTAGAAAATATACATAGAATTTTAAAAACCAAATAATCTAAATGGAATGAGTAAATTAACAAAAATATTTTCCTTTTATTAAAGAAAAAAAATAATTTTTTCCGCTGGACAGGATAAGCTAAAAGGCTTATATGTTTAGCATGCTTCAGAACATTTGTAACTATAATTATAATAATAATAATAATAATAATAATTATATTATTATTGTTATAATTATATTATTATATTATAATTATATTACTATATTATAATTATTATTATAATTATATTATTATAATTACATTATTATTATTATTATTATTATTATTATTATTATTATTATTATTATTATGCTGGTAAAAATTGTGGGACTGTATTGCAGATAGTATGAGAGAAAGTAATTAAGTTACATAAGCTTTATGATAGAGCTTAATGGAATTTAACAACGCCTGAACATTTTTTATTTATAAATTTAGAAATCCATAAAAATTAGGTTTATTCTTCCAGAACTTAAAAGACTAATACCAAATTAAATTTAGTGAGGTATTTCTGGCTTATCCTCAAGAGTATTCTGTTCCCTTAAAATATTTTCTTGTTTGATTTATACATCTGTTAGCAATTCATTGCACAAAAGCTTTCTATTTAGTGCATTGTGCTAAAGACTTCAGTAGGAAATTTAAGTTTTAAATTTATATATCTATATATTAAATTTAACCTTATATTTTAAATTTCTTTTCAGACCACAGACCAATTCATAGGTTTTAAAGCAACAGATATATCTATTTGTTGACACATTTTTATATATTTCAGTTTACATTCTTATTTCACTCAATATCTTGCATGCGCTAAAGTTAGTTGCTGTGCTATTACAAAAGTTTAAAACTTCATTTATTCTTTTGTAATAAGTAAGGCATATATTATTTTCAAATGGACAATTCACTTTTATACCAATCAGGATTAATATCATCTGTGACATTTGGAAAACAGATTTCATTCCAATTAACCTCTGCACATCAGAAGTGTGACATTCATATACATACTATATATGTTGTATGCATCAGCATTTCTTTGAATGATGCCTCAAGTATTTGTTGAGAAAAAAAAAATTGCATAAAACAAGGGAGGAGCATATGAAGGAGGCTCACAAAGGGAAAATAGAGAACTATTGTTCTGCAGGATTTAAGTTGTGTTAATTTACTTCTTTATGTAGGGCAATAACTCCCACCTATGTGTAATTAAACATAACCAGACAACAGTGGTTTGCTGTTCTGCTGATCTTTGGCATCAATTATCTTAATGTATTATATTTTGGCGGTTGGTACAGTTAGCAAAACTGTACTACTATAGCTTACAAAACAATATCATTGACATAAGTATTTTTTTTTTTCAGTCATAAAACTTATATTTTACATAAGCAGAAAAAAATTAAAAAGAAAATACGTAATCGTACAGATAATGTATCCAAATACCACATCCATTGCTTATCACCTATGAACATTAAGGCAAATGAATACTTACTTGTGTGTGTATATAAACCTATGTTACCAATATATTTTTAACTTAATTATATAGTATTTACATATTGCATTTTTAGTTTTGAAAATATATAACAGGATAAATAGCAAACTGAAATGCAATTTCACACATTGTGTGATAATGGAACAATTCAAACCATATTATTATAGTAATGACTGACTAAGAATTCCATACATTCATTTTGTGTACCTTAGTGTTAAAAAAGAATGAACAGAAAGTTATAACTCTGTATATACAAACCATTGAATAAGTTTATTATTGATTTTTAAAAAAATAAATATTTTATGTAATTGTAATAAAAAGTTAATAATCTTCTATATTTTATTTAAATGTCCCTGCATCACTATCCTCAGATATGGGCATTCGTGTCAAATGACCATTATTCCTTTCCTATCTTGCTGTCTAACCAAAAACTAAGCTATGGCAGATGCAAGCATAATGAAGATATTCCCCACAAGAGCTGATTAAAAAAGTGCACTGTCCATCAGGGGCATGTCCTGATAAAGGTGTGGAGGCATTAAATTAATGTTGGCCTTGTGACTGTTAAGACCAGTTTATTTTTACAATCTGAGGAAACATTATATGTGCAAAAAGCAATGCTTTTATACCTACAGCATTTAGTTTGACATGGCGGGTTTAATGCTGACACTGTTCCATTCAACAGTGTTGGTATGTAAGAGCAAAGGAAGGGAGTGGTGGAAGTAGATTTCACATTCTGTATGTGAAAACTGACCATGCCTAACATAGTTTCCCAAGTGATTTTGTAGTATTAAAACATATCGTTTCTTATTTTAATGTTTGTGGAGTTGTAGTTAAATTGTGTTGTAAGTGCTTAATAAAGTGTATTTATTAAATAAAGATGATAACTGTACAATCACTTATGAAAGCAGTTTTTAAGGCTAACTCTTAAAAAAAGAATATATATATAGAGAGAGAGAGAGAGAGAGAGAATTGAAATCTCTTTCTTAATATAAAACTTGTAAACTAAAGCTAACAAAAACTGCATGTTAAAGAGGCAGCTTAATTCTAAGGCATGTACAATAAATATGACCAGATCTGTGGTTTCAAAATTTGCAAGTCCTTTTTCTGCTACCTGTGTGTTTTGTTTGCTCCTAAATGTTGAAATTGTTTATGGACAAAAAGAGTGAATGTTACAAGACATTTAACATAAAAAAAATTTAAACATGTGAAGATTCAATACACAATATTAATAGTGTGGTAGATCTTTCACCCTCAGGAAAGGCAAAACTTTACATCAGCTCTTGAAGGAAAAGAAAAGAAAGAAAGAAAAAAAAACACACGCACGCATGCACCCACCCACCCACATTCAAGTGAGTGAAACTAGGCATTTTTTAAAAAGGTTGATCTCATTAGTTAAGTTTTGCAGTATGTCTAAACTGGCTCTATGAGGCCATGATGAGCCTGATACATCTTCAAATCCAGGGGTGTACAAGGTCTCATTGATTAATCAGATGAACTGACTATAGCAATGAAGGAAGCAATATAAAAACAGAAACAGTAGTCAAAGGAACTTGGAAAACAATTCAGAATGAAGATTGGGAGAAAGAATAAAAATATGAGTTGAATTTTTTGCCATTTAGTGTGATGAGACAGCTGAAGTTTCAAATCACTGTCAAATGGTATTCTGTTATAGATATGAGAGATTTATAAAATCCTGGAGGAAGAGATAAAGGACAAAGTGTATAAGGAATGAAATCGACCCACTTACCTATTTCGTGGAAATACTAAAATAAACTCATTGTACAAACTTTTGATGCGGCCAATGTTACAAGTTTTTAATGCCTGCTTTTATACTATATATGGCACTGCAGGTGATGATACTGATGGAATTCAATGGCAGAAGAAACTAAGAACCCGGAAAAAACCTGCCCCTGCACTGCTCTGTCCATGACAAATCCCACATGGTTGCCTGGGAGCAAACCGTGTTATGAGTGGAAGGACTGGTGCAGTACAGGCCAAAATAAGGGAAACATATCAATATATATACTTTACCCACTGCTGTGCACACCAATTGAATTTAATCATACAGGAGGCAACACATGCCAATTCACAAGTACATATGTTCTTTTCAAATCTCTCGGGGATCCCAGCATTTTTTCCCCATTCCTCTTTGGGATCTGATATTCTAGAAAAAGTAGTGCAGGCACGACTGCCCAGAGTTACAAACAATACAGTCAATGTTGTATACAATAACAGAAAACTGAAAGATTGCTTCAAAATTATTGAAGAGAACTGCACTAATACAACCACAATAAATGAAGCCAGTAGTTATAGAAGAGCTCTTGTTGCCTCGTGTAGACATTTCATACCAGAACTTCAAAAGAAGAGCAAAGATAGTGTGATGTGAAAGAAAAGTTTCCCTGAAAAATTTACACATTAACAGTGCATCATATCCTTTTCTATTATAGAGAAAACGATGTGAAAGAGAAGTTTCCCTGAAGAATTTACACATTAACAGTGCATCATATCCTTTTCTATTGTATGGAAAACTGTATCTACAGAGTTGGAGCCAATTTACAGGCAAAATGACTAATATTATGGGGGCATTGAAACTTACAGTTCATACACAAAAATAACCTTTCATCAGTATTCAATAAAGTCACAAAACTTCTGAAAATTATAATAACAATACTACTGATAACAGCTGCAGAACCTGAACATTGATTTTCCACTCTGAAGGAGTAAAAGCTTTTTTTTAAGGCATACAGTGACAAACAACAAAAACGCAATGATTTAGCAATGTTGTCAACAAATAAGAACATTATGAGTGAAATAAAGGATTTTGATGAAAGAGTGATGAAAAAGTTCACGTGCAATAATGACCTCTACCTCTAGAAATTTTTTGCCACATCATGGAGAAGTATTTAAATTCAGCTGGCAAGCTCAAACAGTTTAGTTTGGAGAGAGAGTCCAAGAATACAATTGAATAAGCATTGAAGCAACAAGAGATTTTTGTTACACTGGGTTTCAGGAAAGGGATTGAATATCACAATGGAGGAGATGATGAAAACTTGGCCAAAATCAAGAAGATGGACATGAAAATGGAACTTGCAGTGGAGGAAATAAGAAATTAAATAACAAATGTGAATTGTGCAATGGAAAAGATGAAGAGTTAACATATAACCTATAAATGCTGTTGCTATAACCAAAAATAAAATTACTACACCCACTATCGGTGAATGACTGGCCAGCATGGAGAACTGGATGAGCTCAGTGGAAAAATGAAGGAGCTTGACCATCACATTAGCATGCTGGAAGGAAGAAGGTTGTTGGGCAATGGTTTAATGCCCTGGAGGACATTGAGAAATGACTTAAAGCCCTAGAGGGAAGAGCTGATGGCTGCGCTAAGGAGCTGAATATCATAAGATGCTTGATAAAAGGCTTAAAGACTTGAATGTTGAGATGCCAGGATGCAACACCTCTACATTGACAAGCCACTCAAGTACGATGGAACATCAATCAATCTTTGAATTCTTCCGCCAGCTTCCTCCTCTGCTGACCATCAGTTAGTTTGCCACTATTGGCACCCATAACTGATGGTCAGCAGAGGAGGAAGCCAGCAGAAGTATTGAATGTGATTCTGACATTAGTACTATCTGGATATATCTGGGAGGTCCTTGTGAACTGATTTGGGAACCAGTTGACTATATGTAATTTACTGTACAATACTGACCTCTACTTCTGGAAATTTCTTACACGTCATTGAGCTGACAGGCTCACACAGTTTAGTTTGGAGTGAGAGCAACAAAAGTGCAGTTGAATTAGAGAGAGCAGTATCAACTGTCTGTAAGTGTCAAAGCAACAAGAGATTTTTATTAGCATAAGATAATGCAATTTTCAGAATAAAGATTAGGAAGAACATTTCTCAAGAATTTCTCGTTACAAAAGGTGTAGATCAAGGATCATCAACTTTAAGATCAACAAGCTTTGCAAAATTGAAAGAAGTGTAAAGAATGGGAATAACTATTAGAATGTATATATTATTATGTGTAGTTCACTAGTTGATCATGGCATAAGGCTATAATGATATTGAATATATGAGTAGAAATTTGTAGAAAAATTTTATAATTCTGCAAAACAATTACAAATTTTGGTTACATGTATGGCTTAATTTTATCTTTATTGCATTGTTGAGGTAAGGCAATTTTTTTGTCTTCATTAACTTATCCATCAGTTCCTTTTTTCTTGTTTCCCTGTTAGTATTTTTGTTGCAGCAATTCTTTTTTTCATTATGGTCTATCTAGCTTTCCATACATTTTCCTTCCACTGAGCCAATTCCTCACATTCTACTAAATGATACGAGTATGCTTTCTTCATCCCAAAATAATTTTTATTTTCTCTAGCCCATATGCACATACATACAATGTACATAGTAGCTAGAGGTTTTATATTCCACCCAAAAATTCACTGTCAAGATTTCACTGGAAATATGTTTTGAGTTCCCCTGATTAAAAAAAAATCATTTTTAGAAAAAGGTCCTGTGTGTGTGTGTGTATCTGTCTGTGTCTGTGGGCAGCATAGCTCAAAAATGAAAAGACTATTAAATGCCAAACTTGGTATTTATATTTAGTATCTTCCAAGGATGCAACATGATTCTCAAGAAAATCCCCCATCACTAACTACCCTTTACATGGACATTTTTTTAAAATTTTGTTTTTCTCAAAAATGGCTGCAACGACTTTTTATTAAAATACTGTACAAAATAAAATGTATAACATGAATTTTCTGGGAATAGCCTCTGAAAACCACTTTATTCTGGATGAGTTTTGCATAACAATTAAACTGTAAGAGATAGATAAAAACTTACCGCTCAAAAAATGTAGATCTCATTAAAATATACAATTTGTGAGTTGCATATATCTTGTAGAGTTGACTGTTTTCGAGATATTTCTTGTTATTATTTTAAAGTACCCAACTTTTCTCAAACAGGACCATACAAAGGGAACTGAACCTCAATTATTTCACATAGCAATGAGCTTTTAAAAGATTTGACAGCACAAACTCCCAGCCATCAGTCAGATTTCAACTGAAGAAGAAGACGAACACCCTTGAAACATAAGTGCAATGAGTATTCTGACTGATGCCATTATACTTGAACTATTTCACTTGTCTCAAATTTCTGAGTGATTTGAAAAGTTTAGTAGCTTAAAAGCAAAACCAATAACACTGGATAACTCGTAAATGGTTAAAGCTACAAAAAATGTACTACATTTTATATGTAGTAAGTTTGTCTATTTCTTACAGTTTACCAGTTACATAAAAGTTATACAAAAATCATCCACAATGAAGGGTGTTCAGAAGCTTTTCCCAGAAAATTCAAATTATGCATTTCATTTGTCATAAGAATGTATTAAGCATATAGTATTTTAATCAAAATTGTTAGAGCCATTTATAAGAAAACCAAAATTATCAAAAATGTTCCATGTAAAATGTAGTTGGGGTGGGGGATGTTCTGGAAATCTTTGTGTTGCATCCTTGAAAGATAATGAACTTCAATACCAAGTTTGGTATTTAACCAAGTTTTTGTTTTTGAGCTATGCACACATACACACACATGGAACTTATGCTTTCTTTGGATTCAGGGGATCTCCAATTATTTATTTCTGGTGAAATCTCGGTATCAAATTTTTGGGTGGAATACAATATCTTCTATGAACCTTTTACACACATGCTAGAGAATGTAAAAATAAGAGTATAAGTACAGGAAGATGTGATTTTACATTGTAACCCTGTTAATAAAAAAAATGAATATGTAATATATATAGTACAGGGGAAGACAGCTTCAAGTGGTGTGATGTGTCATAATGAAAAGCAAGCCTGTTCAGTTTGTGTGCTGTCAAGCAAGCCATGTTTTGTTTTTTTTTAGTGTTTAATGCCCGCTTTTACTGCTCTGGCACCGCAGGTGATGACACTGATGATATGTGCAGATGGAGCCCTGGTGGAATGAGATGGCGGGGGAAACCGGAGAACCTGGAGAAAACCTGCCCCTGTGCCGCTTTGTCCACCACAAATCTCACATACGGTCGCTTGGGATCAAACCCGGTGAGAGGCGAATGGTCTGAACATTCAGCCATGGCGTGGACAAGAGCCATGTAGTAATGTTGCCTAGATAAATGGTGCTATGAATATAGAATTGGAAATTTCAGTCAGCTTAGCTCTCTGATGACAATAACATTGCAAGTATAATTAAAACAGACCTGCCAATGTTTCTATTTGGGAAACCCTTTTTTATATGTGTGCAATGCAGTAGAAGGTGCAAAGAACTGCGTTGAGCATTTCGCTCAACACAAGTTTTGAGCGAAATGTCAGGAGCAATTCCATGTCCTGCAAGCCCAGAAGAAATTTTGCTTCAAATGAATGCTGGCCGTGAAAGCCTTAGTACATACTAATCTACATTAAAATCCAAGACAACAGTTTTGTTATTAACAATAGAATTGTTTCCTATCTTTCTTAAATCTGTATCCCTCACACAAACTAATTTTTCTTCCTCTGTGGCAGCAGTACAGGGTGCAGTGACATCACAAACTGAACTTGTCTTCTGTGCGAGCATGTACAGTGATGTGAGCTGATGACATACCTATACTGCCTGTCCTCCCATATAGTAGGAGTTAACAGATTTTAATAATCAAATAATTGAAAATCGTTGCAGTGAGAATGAATTTGTTTGTGCTCCATTCCTCCCCCCTTAAGAAAAAAAATAACAATGCCTGTACCACATGCCATTTTATCAGGAGAAATTTGGATGTACTCGTTTCACATTCTCACATATTACTGGGTTTTTTTTTTTGTTTTTTTTTTCCTTTTTTTTAAAAAAATAAAGTTTATGTCAAACAGAGGTTAAGCTTTTAACATTTTTCTTCTGGTCATGTATAGTTAAAAACCAGTTACTATTGCTGAAAAGTAAATAGAAAGTTGCACCCAAGGTCGCGGGTTAAAACCTGGCAGAGGGCGATGGACTGTTTCAGGCATTAAAATTCTTAGCATGGCTTCCTTTGGAAGTAAAGTAAAGCTCTTGGTCCCAGTAAATAAAAGAACCTTAATCCTGGTAAATAGGCCTCTGAGCAAACTTAAGCAGTTTTTCACACCCAAAATAGAATGGGATGCTGAGAACCGCAATAATTAACGAGCATTCATAAATAAAACTCCATTTTATTTCCAACTGCACACTAAATGGTCTGCAATGCAGTTGGGTCCTTTATGGGCAGATATATATGGCTAGATGTATCCTATAAAGTAGTATAAGAATTATGTTCACAAACTGTTTTTTATTCAGAGTAGCTCACTGATTTTTCTTGGTAATGTTAATTTGATTTCAAACAACTGACTTAGTCTTATTTAATTACTTTTTACTGTGTTAATTCTAATTATATTTATGATTTATTCAAATATTGCAAAGCTCTCATATTGGCATCCTATGCTTCCTTAATGTTTAGTGACAGTAGGTTTTAATAACTGAGTAAATTATATTTCTTTGCTTTATCACAGTTTATTAACATAAAAGAACAAAATTGACAGTCATTAAAAGTAAAAAATGTATCATAAGCAATCACAATCTAAAACATGTATAATTGTATTGAAAAAAGTTTGACATCTGAACAGTACAAATAAATGGAATTAAAGGTATAAATGTGAAGTTACATTTGATGTCACTTATCCTTGATCTTGTTCTGAAACACTCACATGCAAACACATATATTGCTGCTTGTGTTCTTGCTTAAACGCACTTTGCAGAGATTCTATCTCTGACTTCATTTATCTCCTTTTTATTTACTTTTAGTATACATTCTGAATATGGAGCTGTAAATAAACTACTGGATTAATCCAAAGGACATGGAATGATTGGTATTGTACAAGTGATAAAATTAGGGCAACATCAAAATCAATTTGAAGACATTAAGTAACACTTTTTATGAGACAGCATATCAGAAATGTTAAAAAAGTATTCTTTATAATAATTCCCATAGATATAACAGAGTCATAGAAAATTCTTTAAGTACTGGAGAATGATTTTACATTTATATATTGCCAAAGAAATATGTTTCAAAGTTCATTAATCTTTCAACACCTGAATTATTACAGAAAAGAATGTGCCAAGTGGTTTAATCTGATAGGCTGCAGACTTCTTATTTGTGCTATTTCCAACTTGTTGTTTAAGCAAATATTGCATAAGGTGAAGTTACTAATCACTTTTGTCTGTAAGCCTATTAAATGTACAACCACAAGTGCACATGTTTGATGGAGATACATTTCTGCTTAAATTGGGGCAAAAATAACAAGGCTATTTTACATTATGGTGTTTTCAATTCATTACCAAACTACTTATATGACCTGAGTAATTATGAAATAGTTTACATTTATTCAAGAGTTCAGTCATTCATTCATTACCAATGTTAATCCATGAACATTTTTCAATATGCAATTTACTTATATTTTAAGAAGCACATGACAACATTATTCATTTTCACCTTTTCTACATCATCTTCCTGTATTGTAGTGTGGTGACAAAGAGTTTGAATTAAATATTCCAAACTATAGTTTAAGAAATAAATTCTAAGACTTTCAAAATATAATCTCTTTTTATCAAAATTTCTACTTGCTTTATTATATATATTTAAGTGCAGCCTCATTCTCTAATGCCAAATTTTCCAGCTAATTATTATTTTGACATTTCTTAAATGCAACAGCTTTTAAGTATGGTACCATACTTACAAAAGTAGAATTGTATTACAACAAACCATATATACAAAAATTAATCAAGTGGAATCTTTAAAGTCCAAATAACAGCATATTTCTAATGCAATTCATCTCGTAAAAGTATGATGAAAAATATTAACAATTGTAAACTCTTATTTCTTTGAAATTACTTAACAATAAAGATAATTAAAATTAGAAATCTGATGTGTTCCATTCACATGACTTTCTCTACATCACTGTAACAAATTATTGTTGAAAAGCATACTTTTAAAATAAGAACTGAAAATAAGCATACTCTTCTCTCTACTTTATAATCTTCAGAATAAATATTAACAGAAATTGTGTAATTACTTGCTTCCTTGTAAGTAGAAGGGAAATAAGCTGCTTGCCATGTGGTTGAAATCTGTTTTTATACGGTGCCAGGAGTTTACAACTTTCCCTGTGAGAAAAGTTTAAGTATTTAAAATCTGAAACAAATAAAATAGGAATATCTCAGAAATAATCAATTCCAGAAAAAAATATACGGGACATAAATTGTGTGTTTTAAGGTGATCTTCATTTTTTGTTTAGTATGTTTTATGTATATCTCTTACGTTTACTAATTACGCAAAATTCATTCAGAATAAAGAGGTCTTTAGAGGCTATTCCCAGAAAATTCAAGATATACATTTTATTTGCAATGTAAATATCTTTAATATATAGTATTTTAATAAAAATCGTTAAGATCCATTTTTGAGCAAAACAAAATTTTCAAAATTTGTTCCATCTAAAGAGTAGTTTGAGGTGGGGGTTTTTTTCTCAAAATTTTCATTTCACATCCCTGGAAGATACTAAACTTAAATACCAAGTTGGTATTTTACCGACTTTTGGTTGTTTGAGTTATTGTGTTCCCACACACTTACACATGCAGGTCTTTTTCTGAAACTGCTTTTTTTTTGGATACAGGGGACCCTAAAACGTATATTTCCGATGAAATCTGGGTGGAATATATACCTTCTCCATATACTATGTACATAATACCTGAACAGAAAGTAAAAATCAGATCCCATCTAATGTGGTCATTAAGCTATAAATTTGCAAGATGTTATTCATAGGTGTATATGAACGAATCTCTTTCTCAATAAATATTAACAAATGACAAAATGCACCTGAATTCAGTTTTTTTTTTTTTTTTAAATATATATCTACCTTAACTTTTATAGTCAATACTGATTTGTTTGTGTTGCTTTACAAGGACTCGAAACTCATTGCACTGACAAAAAATCTTGCTACATCAGTTCTCCTACTTTGTAAAACATGAGTGTGTGAATTGCAGTGATATCTGTTGCTCTCTTGTTACCCACTCAAAAATATTAGCTTAATTTGCACAACCTTCATTCTTTTCACTTTCTACCTGACTTTATAAAATACTTGCCTTCATAGAAATTACCCCCTTTGATTGAATCTATATTTGAAAGTCATTATAACTATTAGCTTTAGCTGGGATTTGGTTGCTCACAGAGTAAAGCAGGGAAAACAATTTTACTGCAAATTGCCACCTGTGCACTGCCTTATCTTCTACTGTGTTAAAAGCAGGAACAGACTGCAGTGCAATGGCAGTAGGCAACACTTTACATTTAAAATATGTAAACCATTTTGCATATGTTGATTTTACTATTGTAATGACAGGATCGGGCTGTATTTACCCTTAACACTGAAATCTTAGGGTTTGTTATATTATCTCCTATTCCATAATTTTCTTTAGGAATATCATTATTTTGATTTACCAAACCTTTTCACAGGTTAATATACTATTGTAGGTTAATGTTATGTAGAACAATTGTTCTATTAAATCTCTTAGTTTTATATTTTGGATATGAACACATACTTTCTAAGATTTGGTCACAATTGGCAATAATTACAATTATGAATTAATTTATAATGAAAAACTTTGACATTTATAACAGTGAATGGAAGAGGCATCTTAGTAATTGGTATAATACAATTTTAAAAAAAATCTCTTCTTCTAATCTTTGGTAACTGTCATATTCACTTGCATTGGTTGCATAATGATGCTGCAAACTAAATTTTCTGAGTGCCACAAACTAAACATTTGATCATTTCACCAATTTCTATACATAAGAGAGATTCTTCCCAGACAGGCATAAACATAGGAGTTGATGGTCTGTGTGTTGGACTGATTTCAGTTCCCGACTATAAACTGAGATACAACACATTTGCAAGGAATTGTAGGCCATCCAGTGCTCTCATGTATTTACCCACAGCATCATGCACAGAGCAAGCCTGCTTACTCTAGCACAAAATCAAGTAAGTTGATGGTGCCTAGTTTAAACAGTTTGGTTTACTACTCTAAGAGCCATTTAAAAGAAATTGTATGTATTATTGTATGTTAACACAGATGAAGCTGAAAAACCTTTTCCTTTTTTATACAATTTTCTTTTGTTATTTATTCAACTCTTTAAAGTAAGTTTTTAAATATATTCATTTATGTACATTTGAAGAAAAGGGACGACCTTATATATTCTATGTACCTTCATTACATGTTCAGTTTGCAGCATATGCAGTAATTTTAACACAAATTAAAACTAATAATGGAAAATTATATTAAAATGATTATATATAATATATAATAAATAATATTAAAACAAAACCTATTTTTGGTGACTAATTGTATAGTGAAAAGAGTGAAGCAATGTTAAAAATTCTTGTTTTAATGATTTAACATATTCACATGTCAAAATGATAACCAAAGAAAATGAAGACAACGTCAATGCTACAAATTTAGGGTTTGAAGAGATACATCTTACATGCAACCTTACATATTATTCGCATATTTGTACAGGATTGTCTACAGAATGTTTATTTATCTTGAGGCACCCCAAATTATCCATATGATCAAAATGGGAATCTTGTTGAAATGTTGATGGTTTTCTCTTCAATTTTGAAGTTCTAGTATTGGATTCTAAGATTTACAATGCTATATACCTTCAAAAACACTCACCAAATGCAGTTCCAAAGCTGAACTAAGCAAAATAGGGAGTAAAGGGAAAAAATTACATAAATGCTGAAATAGAATTTAGAAGAGAATAGCATCTTTAAACATTGACTATTGACACCAAAGAAAGTGAGAGGAAAAAATACTTAGGTTAACAAATTTAATGAAATCATGGAAAAAATGATTCGAGTATGGTGTGGTATGACAGAACAAAGAAAGTGGATTCTGGAAAGAAGTTAAACAAGAATTGATGACATGGAAATTCAAGAGATATTAGGTAGTTTCAGTAACAAAAGTGCTACTGAGGGTATACATGGAGCTAAAGAAATATGTAGATAAAGATGACTAGTGGAGGGAGGGCTCTTCATGGTCATGAAAAGGGGTAGTGAAATTGAAGGTCGCTGTGGTGCCATAAGTGGGTATTAAAAACCATATATAACAAAAAAACATAAAATTGAAAGGAATAAAAGCAGGTTTAAATATGGAGGAATACTTGATGTGCAGAGTGCAAGACAACTATTGGCATGCCAAAGAAATAAGAGTAAAACCTAGGATCGAGAAGTGGGTTATTTTAGCAATAGAGATAATGGGGAAAAAGTTGGTGAATATGAAAGCAAGGCAACAATTCTTAAGAATTTGGGAATTATCTAGGCAAGGCTAAAAGAATAGTTGAAAATAAACAAAAATAGGGAACTATACCTGGTAGAAAATAATTTATTATGCATAGAGATTGAGCCATTTCTAGATGTATGTTGGCCTGATAGTTGAATAACTACAGGTTGAAATTACTTGGGCCACTTGGTTACACATCAACTTGGGAGGTGTCACTAGTATTTAGTTTTGCTGCTTTTACTTTAAATGGTCACATGATTGTAAATTAGTATTATAGAAACTTATTCTACTAAGTGGAAATAAATCCAATTCCCAATATGCCTTCAAAATGCTGAATAGTCAAGTTTCTCATTCCCTTGAAGTAAATGAAGGTGTTACGGATTTTGTTCAGTCATATTGATGTAGTGTGCTATTAGGCTTAACTATAATTCTTGCCTCTTATTGATGCTCTATATAAACTTAGATTTGGTCAAATTGAATTATTACACCCTTGTCATATTCATGAATGATGTGTGACTTTTACTGATACTTTTATTTTTCTCTTTTTGAGAAAGCCTTATGATGTTATACAGCGATAAGACATGGGTAGCATTAGGTGCAATGGTGACAACATTGTTGTCATACCATTTGGCAATAATAATGTTACTGTTGTGGTCACTTGGTAATTAAAGGTGCCATGAGTCAATTTAATTTCATTTGTTTCATCTAGTAGGCATTTATATGTTCAGTTTTCTCTGATAGTCCCTGTTCTTCAAATTCCTTTCTCATACAGTGCAGGAAGTATTGAATTAAATTGAATTTTATTTCATACTAATCATATATATCCTGTAAATAAAAAAAATGTAAATGGTGTTTTATTTATGGATGCTCTTTAACGGCTATGGTTCTCAGCGTCCCATTGAAAGACTGTTTAATTTTGCTCAGAGGCCTCTCTATCAGACTTGAGGTTCTGTTACGTGCCATAAATCTACGACATGGGACCATCGGCTTTACTTCCTTTCCGAAGGAAGCCATGCTAAGGATTTTTACGCCCAAAATCCATCGTCCTCCGCCGGGTTTGAACCTGCGACCTTGGGTATATGAAGTCAGCATGGTAATCATTACACCACAAAGGGCCTACCCCTTTGAAGTGGAGAGTCCTTTAAATATTTACATACAATTACAATTTGTATGTGTGCCTTCCCTTCTGTTATTGTGTATCTTTAAATCTGAGCCTATTTGAATTTCCCCAATCTCACTTTTTCTGCCTTGCAATTTCTGTTTTGCCCTATACCTATTATTGCTCTCAAAATGCCTACTTCATCCTAACTTTAATCTCTCCCCTACCCTCCTGATTAGTTTCTCTCTCTATTCACGTATCTTTTTTCACTTACCTTTCCTCTCATACTACCCATAACTTATCATAGCTTGTCACTTTCTCCCACCAGACCTTCTCTCCTATCTATGTCCTTCTACCTTTTACTCTGTCTAATCACAGACTGTGGCATGTCTATTCCCTCTCAGTTATTCGGGTTCACTCACATTATAACACCGTTTTCCCTGTTTGTAACTCATTTTCCCATCATTTCGTCTTTCCAGACATGTATCTTGCTTTCCCACCCACTGCTAACATTTTCCACCTCACACCCACACTTCGTACCTGTGTCCTTGTCCTCCCATTCAGACTTTTCAACAACTATCTTGTCCTCTTTTCTCTCCTTGTATATACTTGTTTTTTGGTATTGCTCCCTTACACTTCTTATCCACTGTCCCTCTGACCTCCTTTTCATTTTCACTCCCTGGTGCTGCTTGATTGTCTTCTTCCACTTCCCCTATCTCTGAGATCTTGTCTTACATCACTTCCCCTTCCTTCTCCCTCTGCATTCCTCCATACTGCTGCATTGTCACTTTACCAACTTTGCCTTGCTTGGTCATTCACAGCATAAGTCAATATTACATCATGGAATATTTTCATCATCTTATTTCCTGATTCTCTGCTTGCTTTATTTCCACTTCATTTTCTTTTCTCTTGCATGTATCTTCTGCCAGTTTGCCATCAATCCATAATTTAAAGTTTTTAATTATGCTGTTTTCCTTTGCCTATACACTGAACTTAATTCTTTACAAAGTCAAAGAGTGATTTTTCAAAAGTTCCCTTTACTCATTTGTCAAATAGATGTCCAAACCATTTAATTTCTTTGTCTATTTTATCACATTGTAAATAATTTATGCGCTTACACATTTCACCAGTATGTTTCTTTGCCTTCTTCTCTTTCCAAATCTGAATGTCACATACTTTGTAGTTATTGACTTCCATCCCTAATCTTCGTCCTAAAATTTCTCTACCTCTCATTTTTGCGTATCTTCCTATTTTTTCTTCAATCCACAAAATTAATAAGTTGTTTCTTCTGCTCATCTTCCACCCCCTCTATTTTCTTCCAATATTTATTATTTCCTCCTTAACCCCTTCCAATTTCTTACTTATATCTCCTTCTTTACTGTCCTTTTCCATTCCTATATTTTGTACCCATATTCCTTCCAACACTTTCATAATAATAATAATAATAATTATTATTATTATTATTATTATTATTTCATCCAGTTTATCAATTCAATGATTTTGGACATGTCATTACATACACATATACATTTATTTTCAGTTCTCTCAGTGCAATGTTTGTTGCATCCTTGGTTGCCATGCTACAACATAACTCTCACTTATGGGAGCCACCTCGGCAGAGTTTCCTCTTTCCCAATACTAAGCACATATATGGAAGTAAAAAATTATCAAAGTAAATGAAATGGATTCTAACCTGAACCTAAAAGTGCATCTGTATTAGTTTAACACCTGCTCCCAAACCTATTTCCTTGTAGCAAGAAGACAAGTTTACAGAAGCCTCTTAATATGGATCCATCCATATGACATAGCTCTTTCTAATTGCTCCTGTCCAGATTTTTTGCTCATATCTAATGTCAATTGAAAGAAATATATCAACCATGCTTTCCAAAATATGGTGCCATTGCCTCATCTGCTCTACTATTTTCATCATAAGGTACTTTCTCCCTGCATTGGAATTGATGGGTTAGCGACAAATAAGAAAAAAGGAGGCCTGGACAACCTCATATATTAAAATGACAAGCCATCAAGCATTCCTCAGTTTGGCCATCACTGGTGGGGAGTCAACATTCCCTGAAAATAACCAGCAAAGTTATGAACAAAATGCTATTTAATTGCTTTTTTATACTAACCATGTGTAGGACACAAGTTGGATAGGTAGAGTCAGACTGAAAAATTCAATACCATATTTGAACCACAGATCTCCCAGTCTCTAGCCAGTTGCTCTAACTACTGCACTACCATAGCAACATGCCAGCACAGCATTAGATTCCCTATAAGTACTTATGATATTTTAAGTCACCATTGGGGTGTCATTTCAAAATAATTTGAGATCACCCTGTGGTTTAATGGGAAACATGCCAGTCAGTTGGGGGTCTAACTAAAACAATGTCACATTTAAACTGCCACTTTGGTCAACATTCTGACTTCTCATTTCAGAGATCCTGGGTTCAGTTCCTCATTAGACCATGTGAATGCTTCTTAAATTAAAATTGTTCCACAGCTTCCACCCCATGCAGAGTCTGGAAGTGTAAAAAACTGTTGGTGTTATAAATCCAACTTTGACAGCAAGGAATTTCTTCTAAAGGCAAATAAGAAAAATCAGTTGAGATAGCAATACGAATGGCTATAGTTGCCTTCAGAAATAGTTAGCAGTCAGTACTGCATCATTTGTATTCATTATAGGAAACTAAATACAATGGTTAGATTTAAAGATTTCATTGTAAGTGTATTCCAACTTAAAAGAAGTAATTTTTGCTGCTTTTCTGTAATGAATTAAAAAGGAGTGACAATATTACATTTCAATACTATACAAGTTTGGCATTGGTCCTTCACATAATTATGAGCAGTCAGTATATCCTGACACTGAAAATCAATGCTTAATGTTAGCACCTTTAAGAATATTATGATACAAAAGATGTTAACATATATACATATATATTATATTTGATACAATATAAATTAAATATATCCAAAACAAGAAATTATTTAATTTAATGTATGCAACAAAATTATTTTAGTATTCAAAACAACTGAATCAATTTAAAGTTATAGATAATACAGAATATTTATTTATATATAGAGGAGCACCATTATAATCAAATGTTAAGTTTAAAACTCCAGTCACATGTAAGATTTTTTTTAAGACTAGTTTCTGGGAATGTCCTCCCTATCTTCAGTTAATTTATCAACACTGTATATAAACAGCTTCCTTGTATTTAAATGTATGCCTCCTAACTGCATCTTTTATGAAACTTTAACTTCAAAAGTTGCTTATTTTCTTAATTAAGAATATACTATTAGTTTTGTCTTTGTTTTGAAGAAGCACAAAGGCAAAACCCTAAGAAAATAAAATGGTGAAGATTAAAGAAAGATTGACATGTACTTTTATCAAGCATCTTGTATTACCATTTTTAAGTTTAAATCAACATCTTGTGTTTTATTCCAGTATTTTCTTATTTAATAAGAAAATTTAACTAAAACATTTTAGTAAATTTTATTCACTTTGTTAAATGGAAAAGATATATTTACAATTATCAATACAAATCAAATGGCTTTTTAATAAACCAATCAACTAACTCTGCTTTAGGAAAGCTAGAATCAGTGTTGCTTGGAAACAAGGTCTCTCCAGCTCTCTCTCTGTGATTGCAAAATTGCTGCATTGTGCTAGCAAAATGCCATTACTTATGATTCTTTTTTATGCCTGTTCTACATTGTACTCATGATATTAGAATATGTTGTCATGTGACTGATTTTGTTCCCTGGTTATTGCCTGCATGCTTTAGACATGCTTACAGATTTTTTAAGCATGTTACATTGAAACTGGAGTTATATTGAAATTTACAGCAAAGCAAGAAAGAAGGAAACAAAAAGGTTAGACAAAGCTTTGTTTAGCACGTAATTGGACTGTAATGGGCATACCTAAGGCAAACTGAACCCATGTAGAGAATCAAAGTATTACAATAATTTCAACTCTGCAATAAATCAGGAAAAAACATTTCTCTCAATCATCAGCTACAAGATAGGATATTTCAGTACTACCAACACTCAAAATCACAGCTAAAAAGAAATGGAAATAAAACAGAATGGTATAAGGAGATTAACAAGCAAACTAAAGCTACTATCTGTCACTCAGTAACACACATTTGCCAAATAATTTACAGGAAAACTGTTGCATTATACCTTATGATGTAAAACAAAAGGAAAAGCAGACATATTTTCGTTACAAAGCTATGCATTTTTATGTTTGCTTTTGGAGTAATTTGGAATGACTAACCAAAGCTTATGTTTCAAAATATGGAAAGAACAGATAATATGCACATGCTTATCTGCTCAGCCATGATCTCAGACAATCTGTGAATATAAGTTTCTATTTTTCTCCCAACATTTTTTCTGGAACAGGAATAATTGAAAGCTAACAACCACACCAAAATTCAAATTTGCTACTTATAAATTTGTAACTTTAATTACTAAGCCTATTGACAATAGAAGAAAGAAAAGTATGTACAAATGCAATAGTGTAACACATTCTAAGAAGGCCATACCTCAAAAGAGAGATACTTATGATGGTTTGCACCTTTGTTTAAATATACTTTAAGCACACGTTCATACATGAAAAATCATCTTTTACATTTTGCACAAAATGAACAAATATTTGTACTCAGTCACAATTTTAAACTCTTAACTACAAGCTTAATATACATCAAACATGCACAACTTTGAGCAATATGAAAATTTAAAATATGAACATAAAACTTGATGTGTCTGAAAATGCACACATAAAACTTTTACAAGTTTAAAAAACATTTAAGAAATATGTATATTCACTGCAAATATGTGTGTTTCAAAAATGAATGAATTAACTTGCAAGTTAAACACCTTAGAATAGAGAACACGAAGAACAGGCTTATGTACAATTTGTTAGGAGTAAGCTCATTCTGAGATTGTATATTACATTTTGTTTTTTAATATCTGTCATCAATATGCACATCAATATTAGGATCATTTTAACAAATAAACATTAAGCCACTACAGGGCTATTTTGTCTTACAAACAGTGGTTGTAACATTGGTATCACAATTTTTATTTGAAATTGTTTTCAATACAAGCACATTGAAAATACTAGATATAATGGCTTGATGTTACAAATGTAGTCTCTTGCTCTCTCGTACACATGCTCCCATTCCCATTAACAACTCACAAGTTTCCCTAGTGCCTATTTAATATTTCTCATTTCATAAGCAATTCTTCTATTCAGTTTATTGTTTATTAATCACAATCAATGTTGAAATGTAAACACTTGTATTTTAGAAAAATCACAAATTTTCATACAAATTTCAATTAAATTTCCATCTGGAAAACTTTACATACAGCAATGAGTATTTCAGAATGTCAATGAAAAAGGTTGATGATACAGATTTTCTTATTTTAATGAGCTCTACATTTTCCTTGCAATAGCTTTTGACTCCTCATAATTTCCCAGTTATATGAAAATAGAACTTCATAGGCTATCATGAAGCAGGACTTCAAGACAATCATTTTATTTTTGTCATCCAAAATTTTATCTCATTAGTATACAATAATGAAAGGGTGTATTTGTAGCATTACAGCAATTAACAATCTGGACAAGCAAAGAAGAAGGAAGATATGCTTGCAAGGATAGTGTGTAATTCCTTTTTTTTTTTTCTGTTTCTATTTTTAATCAACCAGAATAACTTACTAAAAGTAGTGTGAGGTGTGTTTTACTTTATATTTAAAGCACTGTGGCAAGTAAATACTTAAGAGAGCTACTGGAATGACAAGAAAATAGCATTGCTTAAACTTTTGAATTCTGTGGAGATTTTCAGAGGCATATAGCCTCTATATTTATCTAATGTCTGAGACAATTTTCGAAATATATTTATGATAATAAGCTCAGCCAATTTGGCCGCACTGTGGCTGAGTGGTCAGACCAATCGCCTCTTATCTAGAAGCCCCTGGTTCGATCCCATGTGAGATTTGTGGTGGACAAAGCAGCGCAGGGGCAGGTTTTCTCTGGGTTCTCCGGTTTTCCCCGCCATTACATTCCACCAGGGCTCCATCTTCATGTATCATCAGTGTCATCGCCTGCAGTGCCAGAGCAGTAAAAGTGGGCATTAAACACTACCAAAAAAAAAAAAAAAAAAAAAAAAAAACAGCCAAATGGAAATAAATGAAAAATTCCATTTTCAAAAGCTGTGAATATTACAAAAGTTATTCTATTATGAAGAAGGAGAGGCTTTTAATGATGAAAGTCGGGGTTTACTGTTACTGAAAAAATTCCAAACAAAATTGTAACACCAGTGTGACACCTCCCATTCATAAAAGCTGCAGTTTTGGATTTCTGTATGCTAGTACTCAGGAACTCAAAACCTACAGGCTCAGTTATAAAGAATAAAATTGTATATTACACAAAGCTACACTTTTAGAAAGTGTAAAATAAATTATGACATAAACACACCTGCAAATGAATTCTTAAGTAATAAACAACAGCATATCTTATGATCCTTGAGTATGCATTCATTGAGCTAGTGACATTAAAGCATATCACACAAAAAGCTAAAAAGTGGGAATCCCTTTATGATCTCAAATAAGCATCCAAATTAGCAGATTTCTTCCTGACAGGCAGTCAGCTATGTGCTAACACACAATAGTTCAATATAATTGTCTTACTAGAATGTTTTATGGCTGTGGATATACTCAGATATTCTATACATTTTACTAATTTTTTCTTTGGCAAACATTTTAAGATGAATTATTTTAAAGATTATAAATCAGATACATCTATAAAAATAGTTTATATTATAATTGACCCCTATGGATGTATTATAAAAAGCATTTATGTGTACTTAGTTCATTTGTTTTAACATTTATCACATATCACATCTAAAACTTCAATGAAGTATATAACATTGGTCATAGCAGCTCTTCAGATGCAAAAAAAAAAAAGATTAAACAGAGTGCTGAAAAGTCTGGAACATTTCAGTCTTTAGAATTCTGAGAAGATGATTTTATCTGATTAAAATGAATTAGAAAAATAGGCTTACATTGTAGATATTTAAGATCTTTGTTCTAAGTGCAATTTTATAATTTTATGCTTACAAAATGATGTGAAATTTCATGTTTTATTTAACACATATTTTTACATTATATTCTTATTTTTGTTTATGAATCATTTGTTCTTGAAATGTATGATTCACCAAGCACATTCAACACATCTGGTGGACTATATTGTCCAGGGTGGCAATAGCAGAGCTCTGGGATCTGGCGTTATGCTGGCAGGCACACCAGTGAAGTCATACAAAATTTGGTATTTTACTGAGGCTTCAACTTTTTCCGTCCATCATTGTGACAGTTGGCCATCTGGCTTGGAAGGAAGAATAAATGACATTCGCAGCTATGGGGCAACTATTTGAAATTTTGAATATCAGAATTTTCTGGACTTTGAGCATCTAATTATTCTCTGTGGTGTAAACCATAAATTAAAATTTAATTTTGAGTTAAACAGACTCTCAACATTACTAATTACATTCACTATATGTACTATGTATATAGTGTTTATAGGAAATATTGTTTTCCACCCAAAAATTTGATAACAGATTTCACTAGAAATACATGCTTTGAGATCCCCTGAATCCAAAAAAAGCATTTTTAGAAAAATGTCTGTGGGTAAATGGAGTTTTATTTAAGGAGGTTCTTTAACTACTGTGGTTCTCAGTATCCCATTCCATATTGGGCATGAAAGACCACCAAAGGAAGCCATGCTAAAGGTTTTTACACCTGAAAAAATCCATCATCCCTGCCAGGTTTTAATCTGCGACCTTAGGTATATGAAGCTAGCATGGTAACCACTACACAACAGAGGTTGACGCATGTATGTGTGTGCATGCACGTGTCTGTGGGCAACATAACTCAAAAATGAAAAGTCTATTAAGTACCAAACTTGGTATTTAAGTTCTTTATCTTACAAGGTAAACCTCCCTGTCCCAAACTACCCTTTGCATGGAACAAATTTCGAAATTGTTTATTTTCTCAAAAATGACTAACGATTTTGATTAAAATACCATATATTAAAGATATTTACATGACAAATAAAATGTATATATTGAATTTTCAGGGAATAGTCGCTGAATGACTTTGCATAACTGGTAAACCAAAATAGACAAAAACTTACTACACAAAAAATATAGATCTCGTTAAAACACAGTTTTAAAATACTTACTGTCCATGCATAGAAATGGATTTCAACATGGCAACCAGCTTTCCTTTTAATTGCAAGAAAGCAAGTAATGAAATAATTTCTGCTATTTATCTCGTTTAGTATGAAGTAGATAGAAGAATAAGCTTTTTAACAATAATTTGTTACAGAGATGCAGAGAAAGTCATGTGAATGGATCACATAAGATTTTTTTGATATCTTACCTAATACTCATTTTATAAACTGTTATTTCATCATTAGTTAGTGTTGACTATCAGCTCTCCCATTGCTACCAATCTTCATAAAGTAATATAAGTGTAGGCTCAAGAATGCTGATACTGCATCTGATAGTTAACACTAGGTGATAATATGAAAAATAGTTTATGAAAATTAAGGTAAGTGACGCACTAAATATGTGTTCAGACTCAAATTAAGTTATTGCTTGGCAATTAGTTCTTATGAGTTAAATATGCAACATACTTTGACAAATGGTTTGCATGCAGTGCCATATGTAATAAATGCAGGCATTAAACACTATTTAAAAAAAATGGTTTGCATATGTTGAGCTGAATTACAACTCTCAATTTTGAAAACAAACTGTCACTGTTTCAGAAGTGAGGCACTAAGATAATTACTTCCAACAATATAGAATTATGCAAGAAGGGACATCTGAGCTATGCAGGAACTAACAAAGAAGCAAAATAGAGAAAGATTAAAATACAGCATTGTCATTCTCACTTCATTTAAAATTAAATATATACTATTCCACATAACATTATTTACTATTAAAATCCATAGCTGACAGAAATAGATCTGTAGAAAAATGAACAAGGGATATTCACTGGCATTTAAACTATTCTGTACTTTACTACAGCCAATTTTTATTTAGGATGTACAGAAGAATTAGAAGAATTTAACCATCACATTATAGGGGAAAACTTCAGCTGTTTTGACTTTAATGGATTCACTGTTTATCTCTGGTCACATACATAAACAAATCATTATCATACATGCATAGTAATGCCCAATCTTAATAAGCATTGTCTTTCTTGTAGGTACTGCAGAGTTGTTACACAGACTTATTGGTTGGCATGTCAAAATGGTAAGTTTACTCCAGATTCTCATAACTTAAGGCATCGGTGTATTTTATTTTATCAAAGTGGTATTTGCTACAAATATTTCAGAAGCAGGACACTCAATGATCAATAAAAAGATTTTATTGAATTTTGTTTATGTATCACATTTAATATATTAAGAATAAAATTGCAAAATTTAAATTATAAGAAATATCTGATGGATTTTCACACAAACAAGATCACCTCATCTTGAGATCTATATCATGCACGCATTTCAGCTGAAGAATTGATCAAGTAGTTTTACCTACTGCAGAATACAGGAACCAAATATGATAAAAGTATGGATGCAGCTGATCAACTAAGCGAACCAGATTAAAAGTTTACTTAATCTGCATTGCATGTTATTGTTTGGTAGCTAGTATGGAAACTGAATACTTTCACACTGTATTTATTAAAAATTGCATGACAGAGCTCTTAATTGTGTATTGGAATAATAGGGCTGGGTAAGAGAAACTTAAAAATTACAGCCAAGATTTATATTCTTTGCTGCCTGTAGTTTATGAAAATGAAGGCAATAACAGGCAAATGGTATATTTTGATTACTTACAAGCTTCACTCCAAAAGCTTTGAGAATGGGCAACAATGAGCTAGCTATAGTAAGCAAGGATGTGCCTGGTAGGCTGTTGGGGGAACACCCCCCCCACCCATTTTTAACTTGAAGCTTTTGCCTCCTACAGTTTCAAATTATTACTTTAGATTCATATTTTGAATTCTATGCTTCTATCACAAAAGTGCACTTTATAACAAAATTGTTGGCTATACTGACAAGGGACCATTATCACATTGATGTTGCAGATTGAGCTTTTATAATCAAAATACATTGAAAACAAGAACATCCCCATGTTCTGCCTTTCTTTCTCATAGGGTTCTTTACTGGCAGAAAAAATTATAGTTTTAGCTGTAACGGCTGGTTTTAGGTTTGTCTTCTGCAACAATGCGAGGCACTGATAATGAACTTTTTCTGCACCAAGGCTACAAGTGTCTACAATCAAGGCTTCATGTTGGATAGACAAAATAAGCTACAATTACATTTTAATTTTTTCCCAGTAAATGCAAGCTTCCAAGAAAATCACCAATGCCATAAAATTTGCTTATTTAAAGTATTTCATTTAATAATTATTAAACACTGATATACAGACTATAATACTGCCAAATTCTCCAACTTTAAAGACCATAATTATTAATACTCTAATTTAAAACTATTCAAGGTATTAGGTATTATCAGTGGATAATTCTAATTTGTAAATAATTTTTTTCCTGTCAAACTTGGACCTAAGGTAAATAAAGCTGTGATACTTATATTTTTATTTTTGATCTAATTTCATATAAAAGAATCTTATGTGTTCCATTCACATGGCTTTCTCTACATCTCTGAAACAAATTATTGTTAATAAGCTTATTCTTCTATCCACTTCATGCTAATCGAGATAAACACTAGCAGAAATGGTCTCATTACTTAGTTCCTTATAAATAGAAAGGAAATAGGGAATACACTAGGCTAAACCAAGAGTCACATATTTTAAAGTGTGGTTGCTATGGGATTGAAATTATTTGCATGGCTAGGAGTTGAGAATTCCCATATAAGAAAAGCATAAGTATTTTAAAACTGAAACCAATAAAGAAATATCTCAAAAACGGTCGACTCCACAAAAAAAATATATACAACATAAGTGGTGTGTTTTCACAAAATCTATATTTTTTGTGTAGTTAGTTTTTGCAGTTTACCAGTTATGCAAAATTTCAAAAAAATTCATCCCGAATAAAGAGGTCTTCAGAGGCTGTTCCCAGAAAATTCAAAATATACATTTTATTTGTGATAAAAATGGTTTTAATATCGTTAGTCATTTTTGAGAAAAACAAAATTTTCAAAAAATTTTCCATGTAAAGGTTAGTTTGGGGTAGGGGGATTTTTTTGAAAATCTTTTGTGTCGTATCCTTGGAAGATACCAAACTTAAATACCAAGTTTGGTATTTAGCAGTCTTTTATTTTTGAGCTATGCTATCCAGACACACAGACCTTTTTCTGAAAATGCTTTATTTTTTTTTTTTTTTTTTTTGGATTTAGGGAGTCCTAAAACATGTATTTCTGGTGAAATCTTGGTATCAAATTTTTGGGTAGAATACAATGCTTCCTATGTACATAGTATGTGTAGAGAAAGTAAAAATCTTAGCTCTATTTCTAAAATAAATGAGACGATTGTCCCTTTTGAGTCACACTTTTTTTTTCTTTCTTTCTTTTTGCTGGTGACAGTATTTGTAATACCATTTCTTTTTTTTTTGTGCTATTTAAGCAAAATATAATATTATAAATGTATCAACAGTAAAAATTAAATGGAAAGTAAAAATCATACTTTTTTGGCCATAGATCACTTCCCCTCCTAATATTTTGCATCTGGACACACCCATGGTGACATGTCTCAAGACAGGTCTCATGTGCAAGTCTAGATGCACTCCGACAATGTGCAGTGTCAGCATTTCTGGTATGTGGATTGTGGTGCTGCTATACGATATGCTAGAATGGATCTCAAAATGAGAGCATTTCTGTGTTGTGATTATCTATGACTTTAAAGTCAGTTTAGGGAAGACAGAATGCCTTGAAAGATTACATCAGGGATTTGGGAATCAGCCTTCAAAATCCATAATTATAGATGGTTTGCAGAGTTTAGAAGAAAGGATTCCCTCAAAGATGAAGACCAACACGATGGCTGGCTACAGCAACAATGGATGAAAATGTGATGAAAGCAAAGTGCATGTTGCAGAATGATCATTTTGTTTGAGAAGTCCTACATATTGTATCGGCAGCAGTGAACACCATCCTCAAAAAAAAACTTCATAAAAGGAACTTTTGGATCCCTCATCACCTCACAAATGAGCAGAAAAAGGTTCATGTACAAAGATGTCAGAAAACAATAGAAAAATTTGGTGGGGGGTGATCTAAAGCCATACTTAACACAGTAACAGGTCACAAACGTTATTTACCAATATCATCCAGAAACTAAATGAGCATTTATCTAGGTCTTCCCAGGGGTGGATTTTCCAATAAAAGTGAGGTGAGCAAGAAGTGTTGGCAAGAGGATCTGTTCCTTTTTCATAGTGCTCAGTTAGTGGCTATATTGTGGCAATCCTACTTGAGGGACAAAAGATTGTCATTGTCAGATGGTGCACTACAAAATATCTGCCACAAATCTTCAATGAACCAGACCTCCTATGGATCTGAATTTGTATGTTATAAAATGCATGACCATGAGCAAGGGCTTATTAAAAGCACGCAATTTATTTAAAATAAAGGCTGCAGCACTGAATTTTTCAGTTGGTTCTAACACTAAAATACATACCCTTGGTAGGCATCAATATGACATTACCAATATAAAATATTCTTTGTTATTGGTTAGAATTTTCAGCTGTTTTACTTTTTTCAAATGGCAAGTTATTAATGTTATCAAAATGAAGAGAGCCTTACATATTACTTTCAGGAAATTCAAGATGCATTTTATTTGTCATGCAAATATTTTAAATCAGTTAAACAAAAATCATTAGTTATTTTTGAGAAAATCAAAAATAATGTTACATATTCCATAACAATTAGGTAGACTTTCCTGAAAATCTTTTGCCACATTCTTGGAAGATGCTAAATATGTATACCAAGTTTGGTATTTAGACAATTTTTCAGTTTTTAGTTATGCTGTTCAAGATATACACACATCTGCATTCCTCCCCACAGACCTTCTTTCTGGAGAAAGCAGCCCATAAAGTTTCTTTAAGTCCTCAATTTTTGAGGGTTTATTCCTCAAAAATTCACCAAGAAGAGGACGAACAATAGTTTTTTTAGGTATTGGCACCTTGTTAGAGATATTTATTGTTTTCCAAGTCCCTCACTCCTACTCCTCCTATGTGTTATAAGATCCTACTTATTTGGAATTTGTACAGAAGTGGTTCATTTTTTTTTTTCTTTGCAATTAAGGAAAAGAAATCATTTGGTAAAATGAAGGTCCCATGAGGAACAAGTGCATAGTGTGACTGAAAACCTGACTACATTAACAAAAAATGCATCCTTCAGAAATTTAAATTCTGGCTTGGACAGCCATTTGACATAATGAACTCGGTTTCTCGATCATTTCTTCCTTTTAGGTGGTTAAACAGCAAGGATATGACTTCATTCTGTCCCTTCTTTCTATTCCTTCATGACAAGAATACACTATAGCTTTGCCACTTGACAAGTCATGAACTCCAAAACAATAATGCTGATGAGAGTTTATCACATATGTGGGACAGACAAATTTCGTATGCACCTATTGAAGGTTTAATTTATAGCTAATCCTATATTTTTGTTTGTTTGATAGCTTCAAAGTATAGAAAGTACCTGCTTTTGAAATATACACTTGTTTCTGGTTCAGTAGTTAAAACATTTTCATCATAACCATTTCAGTTTTTATAATTAAACCCAAGCAAGTCAGCTTCCATGCTGTACTAGAAACTACAACTGAATGTTTAATGATTGTTGCTAGACTCGCCAAAATTTTAAAATGGCAATAAGGGACACTCTTTACCCCTGATTTTGAAGACCAGAGGCAGTATTGTAAATACTGATTCTCAAAAAATACCTATACTTGCATCTCTTAAATATGCATTGTACTCTGAGGTTTAGCTTTAAAGGAGCGCCCAGGAAGATTTTGCCTTGAAATATATGCATTAAAACAACAATTTTACATTAGATTTATTAAGCCATAGTGTAGAACCAAACATGTACCAAATTAGTTATACATCAGAGTCTAAACCTTATAACTGAGATCGTGTTTTATATTGTAGTAACACACTGCAACTTCATTGACTTTCATCATTGCTGTTCTTCTTCACAAAGTAAGCTGTTATTTTCTGATTAGACATAGATCCCACAGAACTTTATGACACATGAAAATTGTAAGTGTTACACGTCACTTTGAAGCTATTATTTTTCATGAGTAATAACCACAAATACTTTTCTTTATTTTTCCATTTTGTTAAATAAACACATAGTCACCTTCTCTTCGCACAGGAATCATTCGTATTTTTTCAATAAATAGCAAATGAAAGGAAATGTCTTCTGGCAACATATCTTGTGGCCCTGTGACATGACCATGAACACAAGCAGCTACTATATACAGCACTACAACATAAATTTGTGACTATGTATAGGTGCACAATGGGAGAAAGAATGTTGTTCCACAGACAAACCTAAAAATAGGGAAAATGTTTCCCTACTACCTAGTTATGTTCTTCCTCCACTAAGTGTGTAAGCATAAACAGTGAACATGTTTCCCTTACAATGATATTAACTCATAAGTAACAGGCTGGCAAGTAGCATGAAGGAAAAAACCAGGGCAGAAGAGAGACAAAAATGGAGGAAGCAGCAACAGAAACTTCCCCTCTCAATATTCTTTTCAAAGTTGTAAACCTATAGTTACCAATACCAATGTATCAACTGTAATATGTGTTTCCATTATGGCTTCACGGGTGATCAGAAAGAAGAGATGTGAAAAGAGATCTGGTTCGCTGCATATCTCTAATTCCAAGGGAAGAGATGAGTGGGTGAGCAAGGCCTTCATACCTTACTATGGTCCTACTTGTAACAAAATTGCCTGCATTCTCTCCAAACACAACATCAAGACCTATTTTTCCGCTCCCCGAAAAATCCAGCAATATCTGAGATCGGTAAAAGATCCATCGTCACTCAAAGTACCAGGAGTGTACAAAATTCTGTGTAAATGCGGAAAAGTGTACATTGGGCAAACTGGACGCACAATAGATGAGAGATGCAAAGAACATCAACGCAATATTAAACTGCTTCAACCAGAAAAGTCGGCAGTAGCCCAACATTGCATAGAGAAGGTACATAAAATCAATTTCAATGACATCTCAGTCCTACATCAAACGAATAAGTATTATGACACTCATCAAAGAAGCCATCAAAATCAAGTTACACCCTTGCAATTACAATAGAGATTCTGGACTTCAACTCAGCGCAGCTTGGATGCCGGCCATTATACACACCTGCAATATCGATGTCAATTACCCAGAACAGAGGACGGACCTGGCAGAAAACAGCGGACAAGACGAAATACGGCCTTTCGGTCAGTCGGGTCAATCGCAGATCATCACGCGTTCATTGGCCAGGGCAGCGCGGGCTCCGCCCACCTAATTGCAGTATATAATGGAACGTATCCCAGCAGCTTCATGCAGTCCCTGATGAAGACCATGGAGTGTGCAATGGTCGAAAGCTTGGATTTTATACACCTGACACAGCTGATCACCCGTGAAGCCATAATGAATAACATTCGCCGTGAAAGCTTCAAGTCTTACATTGTAATATGTGTGTTTCAAAATATCATCTTTAAACAGAATAAAATACAAGATTTTTGAAGTCTCATAATTTGGTAATATGGGGAATCCCACTTAATACGGTACGTCTAATAAGTCTAGTTCTTGCAATGTGAACCTTTATGATTATTTAATACAATGTTTTCAATTTATAATGCATGAAAATGCCTATCAATTCTCTGCTGAAAATATTCTTTCACAAGAACAACTTGTATAGCTGACAAAAACAATTTTTGTTGGCAGCCCTAATGACAAGGGCTGTTTTATTTTCTGATGGGTGTTGCTCCTGACATGGGCCATTTTGCACTCTACAGACATTTTGAATTATAGCAAAGATGTACCTTCTCATGATGGAAGTTGTAACTCATTTTGTTAAAAATAGAACAATTTTGTAACAATGTCTTGAATTGTAAAATCTGAGAAGAGTTATTACTAAAGTTTTTTAAGATCTGCTTTAAAAACAATTTTCTTGGTTTTATTTTCAGATTTTTCAAACAAGAACTTGAAACAAATACATTTTTAATTAATCTTCTAAATTCTCTCATTTTTATACTTGCTTTTATCTTGCATACCGTTTACAGTCATACATAAATTAATTTATAACTTTTTGTACATTAATTTTCATAAATTAAATAAATCTCATGTTTTTGTAATTATGGTAATTTTTTTAAAACAGTTTAACTTTTATAAAACAGTTTTCAAATACTTTTAGGTCACAAAAATCCAGGCCCTGATTGAAATACATGAATTGATTTAATATCAGTTCCTCACAACCAGAAAATAGCTGGCATATCCAAACTAGTGCTTCCAAATATTGATTGGGATTGGAACTTACTATAGTAAGATTTCATGGCATGAACATGACACACATTAGCTACAGTACATTTTCACAAACTTCTTTTAATTTACAGGTTTAAACCTAACATATTGTAGGATTGGATTCAGTTTCTAAGAATTCCTTAAGGTGTTGGAGCGTAAAATAAAACTACAAAATCATCATTGGGAAAAAATTGTTTTCTTTGTTTGCTATAGGTAAGTTGATTCCAGACTTTTCACACCCATGTCTCTTGCACTTTTAAAATGAACATGTTTGAGTCCAACAAAGTGCATTATATTAAATTTGTGAGTCGAGGTGTAGAGCTTCTACAATATTACTTTATAAAGTACATTGTGTTAAAGATACTCATCTGTACATTAACAAAATGGGCCATGTAACAACAACTCTGAGATTATTCATATATTACATAATTACATCTTTTGCTTGTTATTAATCCTGTCTTATTCTTGCTTATATCTTACATAAACAGGGTTAATATTTATATAGATTAAACAACACTAAATATGTACATATAAGGACTAAAAGCATCAAAATATTTTTTTCAAAATAAAGTATAAGTACCAAAAATATAAAAACAATTCAAATATAAATCCTCTATGAAGTTACACTATCAAGCACATGAATATAAACTGTAACTGTGTACAATTTAAAAACAAAGCATTATAATAGTTGCTGCAAAAGGGCAAATTAAATTTTTAATTTCACTATCATGACTAAATGAATAGTAGCTGTTATTTCTTTTTAAGCTTTTATAAACTGGAGATGATACACAAAGGATCACTAAGAACATAAGATTTTCTAGAAGACAAAATTGTACTACTTTACAATCACTAAGAAAATCACTATTTACTTAAAGGTTTTTTCCCATTCAACCTCATCTCATCTCACTTTGCACATTTCTCTACTCATACTCTTTTAAAATAATAGGCAGTTTGTTTTGTACTGGCTTTGAATTGTTGCAGGCATATTTGTATCCACAATCAATAGTTACTGATATGATTGATTGTCAACACTTACATGACTATTTCTACTTGGTACATTTCACTAGGCAGCGCCATGGTCGATTGGTTAGACCATTCGCCTCCCATCTAGGCAGCCATGTGGGATTTATGGTGGACAAAGCAGCATCTGGGCTGGTTTTCTCTGGGTCCTCTGGTTTCCCCTGCCACTCATTCCACCAATTGCCCCATTAAAATCTTTACAATCATCAATTTCGCTTACATTTCATATCATCCACTTCATCTTCATACCTGGCTATGGGCCGACCCCTTGTAACAGGCTCTCCATTCTGTGGTTTCGTGCCTTTGGCTTCCCAACAGGGTTTTGACCCCTAGGCATTGGCTTTTAAGTCCTAGGGAGCTGTCAGTCCCACAAATGTATGGGGAGGGTCAGCCGATTACAAAACCAAACATTTCACAAATGGTCTTTAAATTATATTCTTCACATAAAAAATATGTTCTTCATTTGTTATATGTTAACTGTACTAAATAACCGCCAAGAAACAATCTAGCACTGTGCGATAAGGACTTAATTAAGATGCAGAAAAAACTTTAAACTATTTATCTTGCAAACTGATTTTGTTTGCCACATGTTCGTTTAAAAAAAATAAAAATAAAGAGAAAGATTACTTGCTTTTATACTTTCAAGGAGATCGATTAAAGTGGATTTTAAGAAAAATGCACTCATATAATAATGAATATTTCCAAGAAAACTTTTAAAAAAATTATGACATAAATCTTCTATATTGGCTTCTACCTTTCTCCTGTATCAAGCTTATGTCCATCATGGCTATGGGTGATGGGCTATCTATAGAAAATTCAAAATATGCATTGTCTTTGCCAGGGGTTGGCAAATCTTAATAACTGATGATATGACATATTACCACCAGGGCAAAAAAACAGGTTGCAATATTTCAATGCTCCCTTGTTCAAACAACATGCATGAAATGTAAACAAGGATTGGAGTACATTAATAAGCTATAGCTCTTTTTAAATCACAAAAATGGAAAGGAACTTGCAATTCCAACAGGAGTGGGAGCAATAATATCTTTGCTGCGCTATGGGTAGAAATGTCAAATGCCTGTTATGTCCAAGTTTTGATTGGTATTTACAAGTCAAACCTTAAATTACATTACAAAGATCACACAAAAATCACGAGGACATCCATAAATATTTTAAAAGAAAATTGTAAAAGAAATCTTTATGTACATCTCACAGAGTTTAAAACATAAGAATAAAGCTGAAGTATTTAATGAAGATGTTGATTACAAGTACTCTCTTCTTACCAAACCTAAAATTTTAAAGGCCATAGAGTATTAGAAATAGGGAAATCACTAAAAGCTTATTCTGGTGGGCAGTTAATAAGGTCGCTAAATTAATGTACCCCGAACAGTGTGCAAGTTTTAACAGCATCAAGTCATCAGCACATACAATTCAAAGCAGAATAAACCAACATAATGCTTCAACATATATCTATGAGTTAACTTTTTTTCTAAACTGAAGATTGTAAAATCTAAAAGCAATCTTGATTGACAGATGAAAACTTACAAGTGGTTGTATGTCAATACTTGTGAATTAAAGTTAGATGTGTGCGGAGCTGTAACACTCTAGTTGAAGTGAAGAAATTGATGTAAAACCCTTTCACCCTCTCAGTATATATGTATTAAGCATAACTAAAATCAAATATGTGTTTTGCTATACTGCTACTGCAAGTTAGGAAACCCTTTCCTTCAAATTGTGCATCATGTGCATGCTGGATTGTGTTCCCTGAAGTCATTATTCCTACAATTGTGATGACCAATTTGTCAACTCCTGATCTTTCCCATGCCAATGTTTAATACACAGGATATTTTAAGCATTATCATTTCACTTATTTTGAGAAATTAAAAATTAATGACAATTTTTCCATGTGAATAATTATTTGGGGTGGGAGGACGCTTCTGTAAATCCTTCCATGGAATCAAATGGTATGTTCACTTGCATGAGAGGCTATTTCCTTTCTCTACTACTTAACTAAAGTATTGTATTCATTACATTGATGCAACATTTTGCCAGAACTATAATTTTTAAGTTTCGCTGGATTCAAAAAAAGCATTTTTATAAAAGAGGTCTGTGTGTGTGTGTGTGTGTGTGTGTGTGTGTGTCTCTGGACAGCATAAATAAAAAATTAAAAACTGTTTAAATAGCTTAGCTGTTTTCTCAACCCTGTTACGATGTAAATATGTATGTAAATATATTATTGATAGTTTCACTTCCTCTACATAGTAGATAGAGAATAACCTAAAGGTTTGTGATTTTACTGAAAATACACTTGTTGGATCCTTTATTAATTTTTTTTTTTCCAATTAATAATTTGAATTCTTCATGTAATTTATTAATTTATTACGTATTATATATATATATATAATAATTTAAATTATTTAGTTTTTTCATTGTTAATCTCCTGAATCCAAAAAGGGCTCTGTGTCTGTGAACAGCCTAACACAAAAACAAAAAGCTGGTTAAACACCAAACTTAAAATTTAAGTCCACTATCCTCCATGGATGTGACACAAAGATTTTCAAGAAAATTCCCCTCCCAAAACTACCCCTCACTTGGAAAAATATAAAAAAATTAGATTTTCTTAAAATATTATTTAAGATATTTTCATGAAAAATAAAATGCATATCTTGAATTTTCTGAAAATAGCTTCTGAGGTCCTGTTCATTACGGATGAATTCTGCATAACCCATAAGTCATAAGAGAGAGAGACATACAACACAAAAGATGTAGATCTCATTAAAATACACAATAAAATGCCCTATACACTCTTTTTGTAATGTTAATTATTAAAAGGATATTTCTTGTTATTGGTTTAAATTTTGCTATACATTTCTCAATTGGGAAGAGTCATTTATTTTTACTTCTGGTCATATAAAGAGAATGAAATTTTGATGTCATCACTTAGCAATTAGCTTTTAAAAGTTTTGACTATTGTTTTGGTTTAGTGTATTCCCTTATTTCCCATGTACCTAAAAGGGAATAAGTAATAAGACCATTTCGGTTAAAGTTTTTCTTGATTAGAATGAAGCAGAGAGAAAGATAAGCTTTTGTAAGAATAGTTTGTTACAGAATAGGCAGAGAAAGTCATGTGAATGGAATACATAATATTTTTTTTTAAATTTAAAAATGAATGTAACTTTCAGCTGAGATGAATGTGGTAGATAAAGCTTGGACAGGGTGAAAAAAGGGACCTAGCAAGTCTCTGCATGGTATCAAAAAATTCTCTCAGAGAAATCATGCCACAAACGATAGGCAGGATTGAACACAGCAGAACTTGCAAATGAACATTGTTTCTTCTAGGAAGGAATAAACCAAGGCAATACAGTGTGATACAAGACAAGGCAGTATGGGAAAAACCTCAAGATGTTAGTTTTCCATAAAATAATTAATAGTTCTGCTTGCATTTTAACTATTTAAATTAGACAACCCAATTGACAATGTAAATACAGATTATTCACAGTTATGGCACTTAACAAGTTTCAGATAATAAACAAAAGCAGTGCAAATTACTGTAAAGATACATTGTTAGTCACAATTCCATATGGGTGATGTGCATAAATGGAGAAAACGGTGCAGACATATTTGAAGTGATTACATCAACTAAATAAAAACTTTATAATTACCTGCTACTATGACAAATCTTGAATTGTGATGGCAGCCTGGAAGTTTTAAATATTTAAAATACTGATTAGCATAAAGACAGCTGAGTTTTGCAAGACCACAATATGTGTTGAACTCAGAGTATATGTTGGATGTGTGAATGAAATATAATATTATAAATAATTCCAAAAATTAGTATTTGTAAACATATGAAATATTAACAGTAAACAATCCAGTAACATATAAATGCATATAAATCCTAATCCTGTATGTGTCTATGTATTATTGTGAGCCTTGCCTAAAAATAAAGGCTGTATCTCTTGCAACTTCTCATTCTGATATTATATTATACATTGTGTGGCAATAAAGTGACTATAAACATTTAAGGAGTGTATGTATCTAGGCTGATAGAGGTTACTATGTACGTTGATATGGTTAGCAGTGACACATACTAATAACAAATGAATCATAACCATAAGTAACATAGTCTTAACAATGCAAATTAAGAGTTTTCACAAAATGTTAAGAAAAGAAGCAAGAATGTTTGCTATAAAAGATGGCTTACCAAAGCAGTGTAAGTATTGTACTAAGGAAGCAAAATATTTTGAGTCAAATTCACTAACGCTGTTTTCAATTTAATTCATAAATTTGAAACTTACGGTTCTGTTTAAGATACAGCTCCAGTGATGGAGCTCCTGTACAATTAAGCTCTAGCTTGATACATTTTCAGTGGAAGGGTGCTTGAACATCTTGCTGCCCTTGAATTCCCACCCTGATCCCCTTATATTACCCAACATATTTCTTCCTTTAGGGATGGTTAAAAATGAAGTCTATGAAAGGAAACCACAAGCTCTTGAAGAGCTGACTGGTTACATTCAGGACACCTTCTATAATTTGGACAACATTGAGATGTGTTGCTTGTGTTTCGATGTGTTCCAGGTCAATTAGAACAGCATATTGATAAAGAGGGAGCAAATTTGAACAAAAACAGAACTGATGTATACTGTAGTTTATGGGTAGAGCTGTATAACGTTCAAATAATTAAAAATTTATATTAGCTACATAAGTTAAATAAGTGTGTAGTTATTTTTGCACAAAAGTAGCGATTTTTGCACCACCCTGTGTATGTATTGCATTAATATAAGAACACAGTTACCTTCTGTGGTCTTTGTATCAGGATGCCTGTCATTATGGAAGCCTTACTCATTGTAAGCCTACAGCAAAGGCAAAAATAATTCCCTGCCATCTTATTTTTTGCACCTCTCAGACAACTTATTGCTGATGTGTTTATGAGATATTACTATCATTGCATTGATTGTTTCTTACTCCATAACCTTTGAAAGTATAGGATGAAATTTGGCATATCAGTGCTTAAGAAGCTCAACCAACAGTTTTAGGTGCAGATATTAACTTGCTCAATCCCAAAGTTAATTGTAATTGCAGATAAGTATTTTGTTAGTACAAAGCTGTTCATTTTAAACTATTTCTGATTAAATTTGTGTATTTTCTGATGGAAATAATCTAAAGTGTTAAAACTGTGAACTTTTTGTTTTCAGTCAATAAATTAATGCATGATCAAAAATAAATATTTAAGTATTTTCCCTATTATTACAGTTATTGGACATACATTTCTGGATATTGTCTGCAATTGTCTATTGCAATAAGTTCCATCACTGCCAAATTTAATGTTTACTTCCCAGTCTAATACAAAATAAAAGTATGACTAGATCTGTTAATTTTGAAACTGAAATTACAGCAGATTTTGGAAATATGTGCCTTCATTACCTTAAGAAAACAATATTGACTACTTCTACAGAAATACACCTACGCTAAACTATTTTTTTCCTTTAAAAGGTGGGTCATACTACACTGTAAATGTCGGGTAGAAATTAGCTCAAAAAAGCCTGTGGGTCCATAATGCTTACATGACATTTGTATTCTCAGGATAAGTGCAAAGCCTGCAAATAAACTTATCTCTACTCCAACTGAAATGAAAACACACAAACTCCAGAATTTGAGGCAGGACTGGCCTCACAACATGGAAATGAGCCTCTGAATTCCTCCTTGCTGTAAACTACATAACAAATTAAAAGATTGATTTTGAAAAACAATACAAGTCGTATTTGTGTTTTCCAACACTACCAACATTTTATAAACTAACCTGCAGTATGTGTTTTTGAATTATTATAAATATTTTGGACAGTCATAGACATATTTTACACGTTAAATAATTAAGAATTGCAAACAAAATTTCAATTCCATAATTGAACTTCTGGAGAAACATTTCTAGGAGATGCAAGAAAATGTATATGAAATGTGATAAAACCCTGGAAATCTCTAAGATCTACTACCTTAAAAATTAATTGAATATCCTGTAAGGGATTCAAATTTGAAGAGTTTGCTCCATAACATAACCCAGGGGCTTATTCTCTATTTACCTTGAAGCATATCTTCCTTTTCATGCAGTTACGGGAAAGTACTTCCTTTATGTAAGGTCCTTGAATTCTAATGTTCATGCTATACAGTGCAGTATTATCCATATCTCATAAACCACAGGCAAGAGATACAGCCTTTATAAGGCAGGTGTCTCTGCATAAGAAATCTTTTTAAGCTAGAATTTATTGACAATTTACTTGAGCTTTTAGTACAAAGACTAGAAAATGATCAATGGTTTGACAAATTACTTTTACATGAATGCAAGTTCAAAAATTATTCAGTATAAGATTATTTAGGTAAAAGAAATAAAAATACAAATATGTTTTTAAACTTTAGAGAGCTCTATGTCAAAGTGAATGTTAATGAGATGTTTCTATAGTCAGGCAAGTTAACATACACTTGATCTATACACTTCTCTTTGTGCTTAACGATACTTTTGGAATCAAAGAGGTTGGTTTGATTTCAATATTTTTACTGTTGCACATACAAACTTCATGACCCACACAAAAAGCTTTCAGCCAATGTCTATAATTTCTGCATATCTAGTAATTTAACTTGCCTGACTGCATTCACTTCATTTAAATCTTCATTAACTGTATTTTAGATACCCTGTTCAATTAAAGCAGATAATCCAACTTAGATTATACCTCATGAGAACAGATGCAAATGAATTTATCAGCAAATACAATTCTTTTAATACGCCTAATAACTTGTAATACTTGGGGTATAAGTCATGGTAACTCTTTTTGCAACAATGTTGGGCTAGCATGAAACTTCAAAATATGGAAATTTGGGGGCTGTATAGTATTATAGAATGTGGGCAATAATAAGTCCATAAAGAATGTTAAAGCGAGCAGTTATCTGCGACAGCATTATGTGCTTACAAGTCAATCACAACAGTGAATTCAGATATCTACATATCAAGTATATGAGGGACCAGCATTAGCTAGTAGAGAACACAATTTAAGCACACGTTAATAAAGAAAATTATCAACAGCATTGCCACGTAATAGGGGCAATAGTAATTCCATTTGTCTTACAGTTCTCTTTTCTCATGTTGACATATCACTTTTCCAAGCTTATGTGTTTGGTATAAACATACATGTTTAATAATGCAGATAAAAGAATACCTTTGATAACCTTTCTTCAATTATACCATTCTTGCAGCCACAGCAGACCAAACTTATAAAATTTGTTTTAACCAGCATGGAATTAACTCCAAAGTCTTAGAGCATTTAAAAGCCACAAATGGGACTTAATAATCTTAATGTCTTCACATACGCAATCATAACCAGTTCTTTAGCTTTCAATGATATACTTAGCTAGCTTCTCAGAAGAAATGAGTTGCATAAGAAACATTCAATATGCTTTCTTAGACAATTTAATTCTCAAATTTTGTAGTCCTTATGATATTTTGAATTATTTTCATACATTTAATTTGCAGCTATATGTGTTTTATTTCATATCTGCCAAGTAGCTTGAAGTGCAATCTGCAAACTCCACTTAAGCTTGAATGACTTTGGATTGCCCTCTTACCCTTGTCATTGGTCAAAATACTTATGTTTATTACGGCAACAGCTCAATGGTTGTGGCAGAAGTCTATTGCATCAGTCTGAGGCTAGATTTACTCCATAATGGCTTCAAAAGTTGCTCATTTGTGGCAGGAGTACATTGTTAGGTTTTCCGATGCTAGTTACATCCTTTCAATGATAATGGAAAGTTGCAAATAAAAAGGTCTTATCATAAGTCGTGTGTCGGCGTACAACACAGCTACACAAAAATGGATTCTCATCTGAGGCTCAATGTACAAAAAGACTAGCAAGATGAAGAGCACAACCAGTGTAGTAACCAACGTGAGGGCAGCAATGACTCAAGAAAACCCACCAATACAAAGAAGCATTGCCAGATGCATCGGAACGTCTAAAGGGACAATTATGAATGATACACAACAATTTGAGTAAGAACAGCACCATAAAGCATGCCTTGAAAGAGTGCTTCATCAATGTAAGAAAACTCTATGAACACCATCTAACAGGTGAAAAGAGGCAATGGGTGGTTTCTTTAGATGAAGAATGGGTTTATCTAGATGACACAAACAAATCCCAGGAAATTTATTACCATCAAGTGGACCAAAAGCATTGCTGTAACTTCATTTGAGAGATCAAGGAAAGGTTTTCCGAAGGATTCACAGTGGTTGCAGGTCACTGCTCTCGGCAGAAACTTGGCATTCACAGGGTTGACAACAATATAAAATTATGCACCGTACTATAAAAGGAATATGTTGGACCCAATTTTTGACAAAGAGATTCCCTGGTTACATGGTGAGGATGCCCCAAATGTTTGGATCCAAATGGATAAAGCATTCAATCACACTTCTCGATCTTCCCAGTATTACTACCACCAGAAAGCTGTAGAAACAAGTGTCAACATCATACCATTTAAAAGGATACCTGTGAAGTCACCAGACGCCTCACTAAAGGTATTTTGGATTTGATCTGTTCAAACAGTGCCTTGCTTCTCTGTGCCCTACCACAATTGAAGGACTGGAAAGTCTGCCAGGAGGAGTGGGCCAACGTCCCCCTTCCTGTTTTTAGTATAGTCTTCTGCAATGGAAACTGCACTACAAAGCCATAGTTAAAGCCATGAACAATACATTGAACTAAATAGGTAGTAGCAAAAGGGTATCTCGCTATGAAAAAAAAAATCATAACTAAAAATGTCTTAGCTTAAGTGGGACAACCCTCTGTATTAGCTACATCTACTGGCAACAATGTTATTCTCGTGTATATAACCTCTTCCATGAAATGATTCCTTCACTTGAGTATAATATAAAATCACATATAGTGAGATAATGTTCTACATAGACAGTTTGTTGGGAATTTGCTTTACAGGAATGTGTAGAGCTTAACAGAGTAGTCTCAATGTGCAGACAAATGTGTTAGCTTAACACATGCAGTCAATTTAAACCTACAGAGAAAGGATAAATGCCATGTTTTCAATATTAAATAACAAATTAAACAATAGAGCAACAGTTCTTTAAATTTAACTGAGAAAAAATTACAGTAAATAATTATAAGGTTAGTTGTCAGGGTTTAATGGCTTAACTGTCAATAATAGTGTTTAAAATGACAAGAAAAGTTATGATCATGAATATAACACAAATATTACATGAATTTGAATTTAAGATTATTTAATTTTTAATGCTAACAAACTACTTAGAGGTCTTAAACTAAACAAAGTTAATGAAATTCCTTAACAAAACTCTGAAAATTTGGCAAGTTTATGCTTTCACAGAAACCCAGATCAAATGTGCCTTTCTGTGCGCACCTGAAATTACTACAAATTACACACCATAATATACAGTGCATATGCAATCATATGAAAGTACCCTGTTTGCCTTGAGGATAAAAAAACAGTTGCCATGACTTATGCCCAATCTCGTACATATCCCAAGATTTAGCCATTAAATCTCCCCTTTCTTTTGTAAATGATTACATAATTTCACCTTCAAACAGGAGTTCATCTCTGCTTTAATATACAATAACAATAATATATTTTTAATAATACAATCTCTGTCAGAAACAGTGGATCACACTGAACCAAAAAAAAAATTGAAATTTCACATCAAAATATAAGATGCAACAATGGTAGATTACATTAGTCTCTAATTTCATAGCCCTGAAATTAAACAGAACATTTCAAAGCATGAGCTCATCCTACAAAGTTAAATTCCAGATCACACTCCCCTGATAAACAGATGAGACCTCCACATTCTCTCTAGAAGGTATTCATTTTACCTATCAGTCTACCTTCTGAACTTCCGACCATGACGAGACATATATTAGAACTTTCTAGGAATATGTTGTTATAAATTTACCCTTGTTTTATTATTTTTAACCAAATGCTTGCATTTGCTTTCCAAGAGAGAAAAATAACTCTTGAGCAAATCTATGTGTAAACATATGGATAAACACACACACACACACACTAATGAATTATTTCATAATAAAAGGTTTTCGTTATACCTGTATGCCAAATGGATACATCAGAGTGTAACAAAAGCAATAATAGCACACTGAATGCAAAATGCCACATATGTTTCTACAGTGAATCCAAACAGGATGTACAATGTCCTTGTGCAGACTACTCTAGTTCAAAAGATTCATCAGCAACAGTATCTTCAATTTGTTTAATTACATGAAAAGTAAATATTCCAATGAGCTGCTGCCAATGCAGTGAAGAAACCTCTTCACTTTTTTTTTTCACAATATCATTGTTTTCCAATATCACATGTTGAGTTCCTGAGACTACATAAAAGTTTGTCTCTCAGTTTGGAGTGTAAGGAGGCGGTGATCGAATTTCCTTATTTAAAGAAGATTCTCTGCTCAATGGAGGTCGTGGCACAATATTCTTACTTTTCATGTATCCTACAATCTGGTCAGGCACTTCAGCCAAGACCTCCTTAGCAAGGTATGCTTTGGCCATGCTAATATTCTGAAGACGCTGAAAGTTTCTGAATGGCACAAACTGAACAATGTCACGCTGGGCTTGCACACCATTATAAGCTAAGGGTATAGTGTCTGCGTCCAGTTCATTCATTGCTGTAAAATCTGCATCTCCAACACCAACAATGATGATGGACATGGGTAGTGTAGAAGCCTTTATTATGGCCTAGAAATAAGAATAATATTTAAATTTAAAATCAATGGAACTTTCACCTAGGGAAGAACATCTGGAAAAGAATCAATGTTTAATACTCATATTGATCCTCTTACCAAATTATTTGCAAAACATGTTTCAAAGATTTAGTGTCCCCAGTAGCCAAAATGGGATCCTCCAAATATGTGCTACCAATAATTTGGTGAATGGAACAACATGAGCATTAAACGTTGACTTATTTTCATTATTTAAAAAGTGACATACTAAAACAACTGATTTACAATTAGGATCATCAATCAACTAGCACTAAAACTATTGAATTTTGAACTCAAAATCAATTGCAAATAGGCTAGGTGACTGCATTAAGAAACAATTTCCGACATTTAGTTCTTACAGCTATTTTCTGAGATTTGGTTCCAAGATCCTCCAAAGTAAACAAACAACTTGCATTAGGAGCAGTTAAGAATGGGATCTGGGTAAGAGAGATTACATCATACCTCTTGTCTTGAAATTATCAGTAATTCACCTCAGAGCAAGAAATTTAATGACTAAGTCAAAAGGTTCAAACTACAGCGCCATTCTACAGTCAGTTCCCTATTTGAAAGTGATGCAGATTCTATACATATAAATAGTTTGCTTTCATACTGACACCATTGTGTCCTAGAGGGATTTGAGTTTTTTAATATACATTTCTTTCAACTTTTGTTAAAAAGGTGACTTGTGACCTGTTTATATAAACAATTATGCTTTTAGAATGTTAACAATAGTCTTAGAAGGATTATTCTTAGTGTACTTTTATGACTTTGTCTGGCTTTCTTCATTGTTGTTAGAATGCAACAAACAGTATTCATATGCACTGAGAGATATAGAATTATATATGGACTAAGCCATGGATCCTGCTCTGTAAAATAATCTCATCAGCTGCTTAACAGATTTGAAGAAACTGCAAATCGGTGGATCAAAATTACTAGAAAATAAGTCAAGTGCACTCTAATTTTACAGGAAACCCAGGAAGTTCAAACATATTTTTCAGAGCTAATAAAATTGCAAAGCATTTGGAGATGAGTTATTCAACTGAGTGACAAATACTAAGAAGACAGCTTCGCTACACCTGTATACAATGAAGATGTATTTTGAACTCAAGACAATTTGTGTCACTAAGCATTTGTTAATAGAAACACAGAATATTTTAATTGATAAAAAACATCTTTAGATGAGAATTAAACAGAAGTACACAGAACCATAACTGCAGAATATGGGCAAAAAAGAATCCTAACACAATCATACAATAGGTTTATTGTATATTGTTATACTTTATAAAAAGCCTTATTGTTATAAATAGAACAACAGCAGTAGCAATAAACAGGGAGCAATATTTTCAAATGTTGCAAAACTTTTAATGCCAGCAGCACAAAATCACTGAGTTGAAAATATGATGAGGGAGTTCAAGTGGTGGCGGTGCTGATATTGTCACAATTTTACATACTTGACCTGCATTTCAAAATAGATCATGTTGGTTCAAAAATTATTTTTAGATCTGCATCAATATGAGCCTTAGGTTTTATTTTCTTTATTACAGTCTAAGGTCATGTTAGCATCGTGCATTGTCATTTGTAACACTTGCCAAAACAAATTTGATTTACAGGTTAGTTTGGTTTTGTAGGCATTTCAGTTAAGCTGTGCAATGCGCTTTACTAAAATGGAATAAGTGCCATATTGCTCAGTGATTCACTTTCTACTTTTTCATGGGAAAACTTGCGAGGAGATAAAAACAAAATTTGATGCTGTTTATGGGGACTTTTCCCCACCTATGACAAAACATATTGATTAAATGTATTGAATATCCAGTTTTGATGAGAAACGATCAGAAAACCCAGCAGATGTGGTTACCAAGGTAGTGTTTAATTCTCTTTTGGTAGTGTTTAACGCCCGCTTTAACTACTAATGGCACCGCAGGCGGTGACACTGATGATACATGAATGATGGAGCACCGGTGGAATGCGATGGCGGGGGAAACCGGAGTACCCAGAGAAAACCCGCCCCAGCGCCGTTTTGTCCACCACAAATCTCACATGCGGTCGCTTGGGATCGAACCCCGGCCGTCTAGGTGAGAGTCGAGTGGTCTAACCACTCGGCCACGGCGCGGCCCGGTTACCAAGGAAATTTTGAAAACGTCCATGATATGATTCTTGCTGATTGTCAAATGAAAGTTCGCAAAGTGGCAGAGGTGTGTCAGCAGGAACAGCAATACATTTTTTCCATGATAGAAATGAAAAAGTTATCGACCTGATAGGTACCACAATTGCTCACAGTTGACAACTGGCAGGTGTGGCTTTGATGCTGTGTTTGGAGCTATTTAAGTGAAATCTGAAAGACCTTTTGCAACAAGTTTTCAATATCGATGAGAGTTGGATTCATCATGCGGGGCTAAATGTTCTGAAAATATGGGCTAAAAATAAATAATTTAATTGCAATATGGACATACATATACAATCCACATAATAATTATAAGGAAACTCCCAAAACAATAGCTTAGCTTTCATAACTATTATTACAATTTCTTTATGGGGAGGAACATCTTAATCTCTTATTGAGAATTACCTATAATTTACAATAGTTGCAAAACAGTAGGTTACATGGTTTTAAACTTTCAAAACTGAAACTACCACTATTATTTATTAAAATTACTTTGCACTTGCTGAAACTCTGTTCAACTTCACAAGAAGTTATTAGGGACAATTATTATAACCTTGCCTCCTCGGAGTTAAATACAGATGTAGTTTCAAACTTAAAATGGCACTAATTTTGCACAGAAAACTATATCCTGGATTTTTGGTTAGCCGTGTGTTACTTCACTTTTGTGACTTCTCCAACCTTTTCACTGCAGCAGTTGAAACATTCACTCTTTCCTTATAATCGCAAAGCTTTTGAGCTGAATGATACAGAAATCTGCATGGATGTAAGCTGTCATTTGTCACTGTTTTGTCACCAACAACTGACTTTGTGCATTCAACTCAAGCAGCACTGTCAGTGTCTAAAACTCTTAACACATTTTTAATGACTTTAATGCTAATGCACACGCGTTTTCTTGGGTGCTGGCTCCCTAATCTTCATTCAGCAAATTTACCGTAAAAAGAGCAAGGCGACCACATTGAAGCATGAAATATGCTATATACCTGGATATATAGTGACTTCAATGTGTGGTAGCCGCCTGCAGTGCCATTAGTAGTTAAAGCGGGCGTTAAACACAACCCCCCCCCCTTCAATGTGTGGTAGAATCAAAAGAGTTCTCACTGCTTGTTGTGGCTGCTTATGGTGTAGGACCATAAGGTTCGCTTTCCTCTGCTCGTTGTCGCTGCAAGATTTTGCCTGTAGATCCTTTGGATGCTACTTTACTGTATCTATGCTACTAATATAGCTAGAACAGTTGTGTTGGTATTTTAGTTTACCTGTGGATTTTTTATGCTGCAAAATAATACTGTTGCGCAACTGCTTGGCTCGTTCATCAGTATTGTTGAGGTTAGCAGCCGTTAACAGTTTTTACAGTGGATAAAAATGTGCTTAATAAGTTTGTTTGCCCGGAAAGATTTGGTGGATACCAAAATCTATTAACTCCATTATAAAATACTTTACCTCAGTGCTTGGTTTCATAGAACAGAGGTTTGAGAAATTAGTAATAGTAAATATTTGGAACTTAATCTGTTTTATTAAATAATTTGTAATAGCATCTCTGTGTATGCACAGAAACATTCTCTCTGATGTATCTTAACAAATTAAACTCAACATTTAAAACACATTAATACTTACAGGACTATCAATACTTTCCATCATCATTAATGTATAATTATAACATATGTTTGATTATGCAACCTTGATTTATGAGATATTACTCTTAAAATCTCTTTTTATATCTTCTTTAGATGCTATCTTTTCCAGAAGAGTGAAGTCAAAATTATATTATTTACTAACATGAACATCAATGTTTACTCTATTATCATCTCCCATCGTTATGATGAGGATGTAAATATTTTTAGCAAATCTTAACATGAAAATAACATACCATGCTTTTAAATACAATTGAAGACAGTCAAATGAGCTATTCTGCAATTACATAACCATTATCTTTTGTTTTAAAGTTAATTAAAAACTACATTATTTACAATTTATTAAACTCATGCAATTGAAGAACAAAGTCTAGATAACATCCAGTTTTGAAATGATGCTTGCTATTGTTTCTTATATAATTTCATTGTATTTCATTTATTAATTCAGCTAGTTAGCTGTAAATTAGAAAACCTATTCACTATAATAGCTGAAGACCTCAAAGAAATAAACTTTCAATGGTTGACAACACTGTGGAAAGAGAGGTGAGCAGGCTCTCTCTTCCCCCCCCCCCCAGCCCTTGCTTTCCCATAAAATCAGTACCCAAGAAAAGATGTGCACATAATAGCATGTACTGCCTCTCACCACATTCCCATTGTTATGATTGGTTTGGGTGATAGGAGGCATATGAGTACATGTCTCTCAGAATTTGACTCCTGTTAGAGGCCTCCAAAAACACTTTATTCACTAAAGTTATTATGAGGTCCACTTTACAATAGCTAGCTCAAATAAGTTCTGCACACTGATGAAGGACATATGCTGTGCATGTGAAGTGAATCATCTTGGGATATATTACTTTCAATTTGACTATATATAGAGCTGCAACATTCAGAAACTTGAGCACGCTTTCATATGTTTATCATTTGGCCATGGTATCACTGAACAAATTAGCTATGCTCTCGTTACATTTATCCAAGACAATTGAGAGCTTCTGCAGCACAACTACAAGTGAAAAAACCATTGGAACACCACCACAGCACCACAGTTTCGTCATATGATAACATTGATGAAATGACTTTCATGTGGTTTACCCAGAAAAGTCAAAAGGTTGCACACTGATTCAAGAAAAGGTATTAAGTAAACTTCTGAATGGTGAATCAATATTTACTGCCAACAATGGTTGGTTAGACCAGTGGAAAAATATACACAGGATTCAGCAATTAACAATAAGTTGAGAAAAATTATCAGCCTATGTTATCACCACTGAAGTATTCTAAAGTGAATTTGCATGCTTGATTCATTGAGGAATTACTTACCACGGCTAGTTTATAACATCGATGAAACTGGACTGAATTTCAATGCACCCCCTATTAAAAGTCTTGCTTCGAAAGAAGAGTCATCTGCACCACATTTTAAAATGTATAAGCAATGCCTTACAGTTTTAGCCGCAGCAACAAAAAATTACTGCTCATACTAACTGGAAAGTCTATAAAGTCACAAATCCTAAAAGACTGAATAAGAACTATCTTCCTGTGTATTACAGAAATCAAAATAAGTCTTGGATGGCCGGTGGTCTGTTTAAAGAGAACAATTCATTACCTCTGTTAGCAGGTTTAATAAACAAAATGGAGCTTTACTTTTGATTGACAAAGCTCCATCTTATCCCTCTGAAATGCAACTAGTCGACAAAACTAGTTAAAGTATACAGAAATACTTTTACGATTTCTAATTGAAGGAAAGGACTGTTCTATCTTACAAAAAATTAAAAATATAACTATAAAAGATGTCATACACTGGCCAGCTGTGGCTTGGGAAAATTTGAACAAACGAGGCATGTTCTTTCTTTAGACTAAAATAAACAATTATTATATTTTTTAATCATGGATTTTGGTTTGCATTATATTTAAGCAAATATTACTGCCATTCATATTAAAGAAGTAAATAAACTACGCAAACTACTAATGTTGGGGGATTCAAACAGCAGAAATGCAATAGGACATAGAGCTAACAGTGGAACTTTTTGGCTTTCCTCCTGTTATACACTGCACTGCCATAAGTTCTGTCAGTAAACATGTTGTAGTACGGAAATTGTGATTGAAGAAACGTGGCAATACTGTATACTGCTGTCCACAAGGAATCAACTTGCAGTATGCCAATAACCAGCAAGAGAGAATGATGGAGATGGAGGTGAATGAAAATTGTATCACTGTACTGGCATTATTTTGTTGTGAAAGTGAGCTAAGGAAATTTGTTCGGTGCTGAAACCTCTTGGCAACAATGAACGATTTGAGTTTTGGACAATAGCACAGTTTAAAGAAACAGGTGCAACCATTAATCACGTCAGATCTGACAGTCCTACATGCTAACACATAAAAGAAGTTAGGAACACTATTTGTGCAAGCACAATGTTCAATGCAATCCTTCATGTAAATTAACAATTTTGTCCCATTAATGAACGTCTCTTCATGAACAATGTCATGTATTTTGAAGGATGATTTACATGTTAGTGCATATAAAACATACACAAGGCATTTGCTAACTAAAAATTAAAGGAGATACACTGGGTTCAATCCCAGGTTTTATTAACATCATTTGGGGAGAGCAAAAACCACGCAGTGGTTGGCAACCAATGTCCTGAGTTCATCGTTGCTGCTGGCCTTGCAGAAGTCTGGACCTCAATCCATTGGATTATTCTCTGTGGCAGAAGCTCGAGGCAATAGCACATCAAAAGAGATTGAGATGCTAAAAAAATCCATTGTATCAGCTCAAGAAAATTCCACTGTACTAAATTTGTGCAGCTATTGATGAGTGGCCTCAATGTCTTCACTGCTGTGTTGCTACACATGGTGATCATTTTGAGCAAGAGTATATTCATTTTGTAGCATTTTTTGTGTTCTTTCAGAAATATTTGTATTATTGCATTTGCATAGTTTTATTTAGTAATATATGTATTGAAAGTATTGACAGAACATGGCAGTACTGTGTAGATATAGTGATCCAATATTTTGTATTAGAATTGCTAATGATTATCAATTGAGACTAAAAATACACCATACTTGTACAATTAATTACCTCTAAGTTAGAAGCATAACCTCTATCCAAGATGGTAGTTCATCGCTAAGAATAAATCTTGGTTAGCTGTTAATCAAAAGTTTAATATTAAATTATGGATCAGACTTCCAGTTAATAGCTAACCAGAACCTTAACTAGATATCCTAATATAGATCCTTGGTCAAATAACTTTATGAAATATTATCTTAAAATTACTTCCTTTCTCTTCCCATTTTAGGATAAGATGAGAGATTGTCTTCATTACAAAGTATGTAAATCAGATCATCATTAAAACTTATCACTGGGTGCAGGGAATTCCAGAAACCAGCTACGACCCAGTGGGAGCTTCAAATAATTCTTTCTTTGTAAAGGAATCCAATCTCCTGGCATCTGCCCAAATATTACATTCTTATGGCTTGTCAGTTTAATAATTATGCTACATATCTAATAACTCAAAAAGCATTTCCTACCTGTTTTGTTTTTGGCATGTCAGTGATGACACCATCTGTAATAATGAGAAGGATGAAATATTGTGATCCATCTTGATATACTTCTGCAAATTTAGCAACATGATTGATAACTGGACTGAAGTTTGTTGGACCGTAAAGTTGAATTTGGCGAATGCAAGACTGGTATGCTTCTAGAACACCTAAGGAATTATTACACATGTTTAACACACAATGCAATTATTTTGAAAATATAACTTTAATTAAATAAGATACTCAACACACTCGCATTATAGGTATACCTATCTTTAAATTGATGGAAGTGCTTTTGATGAGGCTTAGTGACTAAATGAGTGTCTCACATGGGGCAACTTAGGCCCATATAACACAGATAACCATAATAATCAATATTTCCAGCTTATCACCTTTCTAATATTATCTATCATCCTTGTGGTCTAGGGGTAACATGCTAGCTTTTGGTTTCCAAGGCTGTAAATCTGATGGAGGGCGATGAATGTTTTTGAGTGTAAAAATCCTAAGCATGACTTCTTTCATGCCACTTTTTTAATAGATTCATGCCATTTAAAAGAGCCCCATGCCTGAAAAAGAGGCCTCTGAGCAAAATTAAGAGGCCTTTCATGCCCAATATAGAATGGGATGCTGAGAACCACAGCAGTCAAGCAGTAGTAGTAAAAAGGAGATTCTAAGGAGGAGGGTTTTCCAAACTTATGTATTGTGCTGCCGCTGTATCTCTGGCCTTGATGTTTCCTACACGCAAAACACCACATGAAAGAAAAAATACGAAAATCACATAAGGTTTGCAGTGATGGGTTGACACAGCAAAGGGTAGAAGTTATCTGCTGGGACCTATTACATGCTTCCTTCCCATGTATGTCACTGCATTTTCTTCTATGTTGCTAATTTAACTATATGCTTGGCAATATTGGTGTGCTTTAGTTCAAGTGAAGTTGGTTTTTTGGTATGCGCAATTTAATGAATTATGCCTGTTATAGTTATTCTTATAATTACTGACATCATTACAGTTGTAGTTGTCATAGTTAGCTTTATAGCTTTCATTGTTTTCATTTTATGAAGAGATAGTACATGTGTGTACAGTACTAGCAAGAGCTGTCACAGCACTGCCTCCCTCTGTAACACAAAATGTCACGAGCTGGAGATACAACAGCATACTATAGTGAATTTCTTCCAGCTTTTGGCAAGCTAAAACTGATAACAATTCCTACATTGGTTACCAGCACTAGCTGTAGAGGTAAACAGCCTTTGATTTCATTCAGAAGTTGGCACTACTAGGAAGTATTTATTTCTTTTTCATCCAACAAGGAAATCAACCATTAAGATCTCTAGAATCCATAAAGACAGATGCAAGCACTTTCTTTTAACTGCTTCTTGTCATATTTTACAGCTACTTGTCTAGCTAAAAATATTTTGTATAGTTCAAAATCTTGAATTTCTGGAAGCATCATTTTCCAAACTGTACCTGGAGCTTTTTCAAAATTTGAAATCATTTTACACATGACAAGGTAATAAGTTCAATATTGAGTCCTTGCACCTCTTAGATTGAGAATAGGAATCACCACCAGACATTTCCACTATTTCCCATTTAGGCCACAAATTAGTTTGCTGACTGTTTATGCCACTAGAGGAAATCCCAATTTATATTTGATCCACTCTGGTAACAGACATTAAAATCCCAATAACCCCATACTAACTGTGCACACTAATAATTTGGAATACAATGTTATACACAATTATACACCCTTCAAAATAAGAACTGCACTTGCCTTAGACAAAGAGAAGGGAATTCAACAAACAGCATGACACGAGAATGCTCTAATTGGTTCTTCACCGAAATGCTCATCATGAGGATGGTAAAATAGTTCTGCCTCTTCTTGATGTTTTTTGTCTATAGACAGAATATTTTGTAATGGAACAAAGCAATAGAAAGTGTGATTCTTATAGCAGAAACAGTATGGTTTTAATACTTATAAAACCAGCTTCATAGAGAAGAGGAAGAATAATAAAATACAAAATTCTTTTCATAGTGCATAGTAATGCATAGTATTCAAACTGAATGCAATCAACTTCAAGAAAAATAACTTTTCATTACGTTCTCATAATTGCCATATTAAAACTTAGTCTGAGAATGCTATTACTACCACAATAGTCAACGTACCCCTCTCTTCCTCGTTCCCTTTTTATTAACATAATGCAATTTTTTGTTCTCTATGCTTTCCTATATCTGTCTTTCTAAGTCTTCAACTCTATTTATTATTGTTGTCCAAAGTCATTGTAGTTTCTTTCATCTAACCTTTATATATCTCCCATTCCTATCCTTTCCATAGTTTTTCACCCCTGCCCACCAACTATTTTTATTTGTCATACTCCTTTTATGTTCCATACGTATCTTTAAAATTTCTCCTTCTTTTATTAGTATCTAAACTTAAATTGTAATATCCTTTCTATTATTATTATTCTCCATCTTTTTGTCCTTCCTAATTTAACTAAAGCTACTTCCCTCATGCTGATTAGTAACCCTGGCAATTCTTTACAGAACATTCTGTAGCTATGATCAATTTTTATTTTAAAATAAGAACTGAAGCTTTCCTGGTGACGTAATAACTCAAAATCTTCTCAGGCTTCTAACCAGGTAAAAATTTGGCTTGATATCAATGTTTCGAAGAAGTGCATCTTCCCCCAAAATTTCTAACTCTCGGTTCTAGCAATGCCTTTACATTTTTTCCGCCATAATTTATAAATTAAGCAACATAGGTAGTACAAGAAAAACTGTTTAATTGATAGTTTAATGCTTATTCAAATAAAGGTATTAAAAGACAAGAACATGCAGAAATTGAGAAAATTAAAGATATTTTGTTGAAACACTTCACAGAGAACTACAAACCTGCAATTTTAATGGGAAAATGGCATTTATCTGTGAAATGTACAGTAGTTCTGTCTTCTAAATGGATTGTTTCTCCCAAAATATTTTTGTTCATCTTCCCAGAGCTTTGTATTTGTGTTTTTGTGTATATCAGCATTTACTGTAAACATTATTTTGTAAACTTGTAAACCTATTGCTCACATTCACTTTTATTCAACATTATGAGATTTTAAAAGTGAGGCAACTCAAATAGTACTAGCCATATATGCAGAAGCAACTAGCATGCATAGTGTAGGTTCTTAAGCTGAGAAGTGCTTAATCAACAAGTCATACACAAATACATTAGCAAGTCAAGAACATTAAGATACTGATACAATAGAATTCAGGCTCTATATTAATTAGTAGCTACTCTGGTTTTTGCATCACTATTGTCAAAACTTGCTTTCAACTGGAGCATTTGCAGTTGCTATAAGGTCAGAGTGATGTAATTAAAACTTCCATTGGTTTTCAGAGTTCATTACCACAAGGCTAGCAAATACCAATTTTCCAACTAAAGCTGTACCTATTACAACAAAATAAAGAAGTAAATAACAAATTAAAAATAAATGGCATTTAGCACAGATCAATTAACAGAATTTTCTAATAAGTGCAGATTGAAGATAATTTTCTTATTACCTGATATTCCTGCACAATATGGATTATCAGGATGCATGTTGACAAAAAACTCGTGAGACACTCTGCCATCTGGTGGAAGACGAGCGCCAAATCCCAAAACAGGAAATAATTTGTCGCTATCATAATCCTGAATTATCTCCCCAACAGCTGTTAGTGCTTGCTCATACTGATTTGGTTTTGAAGATATAAAATGCAAGGATTCAGGTGATTGCGGATCCCCATTTGAAGCTATAATAAACCAAAAGAACAACCTTTACAGTTTTCAACCCAATGAATTACTTTATTTAAGTAGTTACTATTCACTACAAGCAGCAGTGATTACACAACCATCTATACTGTTTCTACATCACTTGCTCCTATTTCCTGAAAACTACCAGCTACTGCTAATTTGCATTACTAAAGCAACTAGAGAGTCAATTTAAAGTTTTGTTCCTGCAACCAAATTCTTAAGCACAAAATAGTGTGATTATTTTATAAACTGTAGTGCTGTCGCATCCTTTTCTTGCATTCCGTATCTCTAAAAATCTAATTAACTATGCATTATAAAGAAACATTAAAATGAAGAATGCTGAATCTTAAAGTATTTTAGGTGATACAACTAGTATGTTTAAGAATTTTTTACTATTACAGTGCAAGAAAATATGCAAAAGAATTCTTCTAAAATTTTCTAAAAGTCTTCAAATATAGAAAACACAAGCATGAAAATTGCATTACCTGCTTTTCATTGGAAAGAATGTAAACTGTTGTTTACAATAAAGAAAAGATCAAACTACCACTATTCTAGAATTTGTTATGAGGTTGAAAAAGTATGTGCCTACATTATGTAACTAAGTTGTAGTGAAAATACCTACAAGAAAGAATAGCAATTAAAAGTTCTCAGACTACCAAATACATGTTAAATATAGCTGAATTAAATAATAGTTTAAATGAATGATATATAAATGAAGTTCACTTATTCCTGAATCACTTCTGTGTTTCTTACATAAATATGCTACACTTTAGACATCTAGGCAGCTAATTTTGTTCATTAATACTTGGCTCATTTATATGTCTTTTGGTTAAGTGTTTTCTCATTAGTATGTCACATTATTACAGTCTCATACATAAAATATATTATTTACTAACTCATTTATCAAGACCATATTTAGAGGGGAGGTTATAGCTCAACCCGCCCTGAAATTTCAGGCAGTTTTATTTATACATACATACATACATACATACATAACATTGCAATCTGTAGATCCTATTATGAGCTAAGACTCAAAGCTCAAACTCTAGGATGTAGATCATGTCAATAATTACATGTATTCATACTTATTAATACATTTATTTACAAATAATAACTCTGACAATGCATTTTCAGAAGTGTCAGTTTTGCATAATTTTCAATTACATGTCTGTTCCCAAAAGTCTACCCATACACTTGCATTCTTAGAATATTCATGTTTATTATATTTACAATGTTACATTATTACCAGTATTTTTTTATTGAATGAAATCCTCCTCTGTATAGAAGGTGTGAGTAATAAGGTATCTTTTTAATTCTGATCTAAACTTGTTTCTGTTCATTTGCAATTCTTTTATAGAAGAAGGAAGTGAATTAAACAAAACTATTCCTTTGTAGTAAACCCCTTTTTGGAATAACTGCAAATTGTTTGTTGGTCTATGTAAGTCTCTTTGTTATGAATATCTGTATTTTTTGTAAACTTTGCTTTGCTGGGTTATTTATTACAAATGACAATATGGCTAGAATATACTCACAGGCTAACAGTAAAATTCCAAACATTTTGAAGAGTGGCTTGCAGTGAGTTGATCGTCTTTCCCCTGCCATTATTCTTATTACTTTTTTTGCATAATGAATACTTTTTTAGCATTTACTGAATTTCCCCAAAATATTATTCCATAGGTCATCAATGAATGAAAATATGCATAATAAGCTGTTTTTGGTATGCTCTTATTTATAAGCTAAATTAAAGATCGAATTGCAAAACATGCAGAGCTCAGTTTGGGTAAGATATAATCAATATGGTGTTTCCAATTCATGTTACGATCAATCATAAGACCTAGGAATTTTGTATTACAGGCTTCTGCAATCTGATTATTTTCACATTCTATCCTTGGGTCTGCCATGTTTTTATGCTTTGTGCAAAAATTAATGTACTTAGTTTTTTCAAAGTTTATGTGGATTTTATTACTTTCAAACCAATCATTTAGTGTTTTGAAAATTGTATTAGATGAATTTGGAAACTGACTGACATTGTGTTCTTTAATTATAATACTTGTGTCATCCGCAAAAAGAACTGGATAGGCATTGTTGTCTACTAATGCAGGTAGATCATTTACATAAACTAAAAATAATAAGGGACCCAGAGTATATCCTTGTGGGACACCATGCTTTATTTCACACCATTCAGAATATATTATTTGAAGTATTTATTATAACCTTTTGCTTTCTTTTTGATAAGTAAGATATAATCCATTTACCCTTTGCCCCTAATTCCATAGTGTAATAACAGATTAACGCAGTCAAATGCCTTTGATAGATCACAGAATATTCTTAGTGTGTTAAGCCATATCAAATAAATGTGGGAAAATTTCATTAGACAAAAGTAGGTCTACTGTTAATAACACATTTACAAGAAAAAAACTAAAATTATTTGTTTGTTAACTACACTGTAATTAACAGGATCATATCAGCACCACCAGTATGCTGGAATTTCATCTCTTCTTTTCCATGCCAGTAAATCTACTAACATAGGGATGTCACTTTTAAGCACACTTAAAAACCATCAATCTGGGCCATGTTTCCATATAAAAAGGAAAAGATAAATGGTAACTGTGTAGGGTATTAAGTTTAGACCTAGATATGGAGCTCTCCCTGTCATTTTTTTTCTAAGAATGGACATTCATTTATATGTTATGTTTATGCTATGTTAAGATGATATATTTTGCATGATGTCTATGTACTGTATCCATGCTCTTGCAGCAAAAACCAGTAGGCATATTGGATGAGACATCAATATTTTCAGAATGCATTATTGCTATGCACATGTTAACAATATGGTCAGGCAAGGCCATTCTTCCTAGCTTGTGATGACACTGATGAGGATGGTGATTAAGAAGTTGGCTCAAATAATGAGTGTTACTAGTGTGCAAGAGTCAATTCAAACTCAAGAAATTACAAAACCACTTCTATCAACTCAAAGCCTAAATGATCATGGCTCTGATTTATTTGTACTCAATGTGTTTATTTTGATGGCTACAGAATAATATACTTTCCTGTCGCTTCAATGCTCATTCACTCAGATGTCTCTAATCAAACTGGGCTCTAAGACTCAAATGACACCTCCCGACCCTGGCTGCCCTGCTTAAAAAGATCATTGGTGTAAATGAAGAAATATGTTAACCATAAGTTTATTCCTATAATTATGGTAGTTAATAATCATCCAATATGATTAAAGGATGAGAAAGATAAAATGTTACGAATAGGTTAAATCCACCAACAGCAAGAAACTTTTAGAGCTAGAGGAAGGCACACAAAAACATTTTTTATTTATTTCTTGGGCCATTAATGCATGTGTTTATTTGCTAAATCCATATCCTCTGACAATGCATGGGAGCAATGCAAAGTGACAGTTCACGTACGTGATCACCCTTCTAACGTGATCTGCTGCTGGCTAAGCAAGCACTCTTTGGAATTGCCTAATTGCCTACACTGCAATGTACAGGGCACACAGGAGGCAAGGTAGAGGTGCCACCTCCACATGCATTGGGAACATAGTCACACAGCTCTCTCTTCAGAATTGATTGCCTCTTGGTCCAAGTAGGTTGATTCAGCCATGCCCAATCATTCAGCTGGAAACCTCGGCTGTAGGTCTGCCAATCATAACTTCATCCTGCAGCTCACTACCTGATGTGTTGATGGGTCATCTCATGTATTTCATGAAGTCAATCTGCAAGATTTTCAACATTGTCAATGGCTGGCTTTTATCCCCAAAGTGAGTCCCAACATTAGAATGGATGTTAATTGCAGTTTCCTGCTAAAGGCCAAACTGGTTGGTGACATTCTGGTGGTGTCATGTGCTGAAGAGCGGCCAGCAAGAAAAGTAGCATACTGACACCCCAGTCTCTCTGGTGATTGGCAGCAAACTTCCACTAATATTCTTCTAAAGTGTTGATACACTACTCAACCATGCTGCCTGACTGCAGTGGAAAGGTATTGTGTGCAACTTGTGCACTTCAAATGCTCCAGTTCCTTCATCAGATTTAACTTGAAATTGGTATTCCAAAAGACAGAACAGTTCTTCCACGAGACAGTTCGTGATGCTCTTGGCCTTCTCTTTAGGAATTATGTACAACTTAGGCCATTTGGTGAAGTAATCCATGACAATCAGATATTTGTTACCCCTGTTGATCACAGAGATTAGTTCAGCTGCATTGGTGGTGTGTGTCTAAGGAGGGTTCCTACATTATAATGTTGCATACAACCCCATCTCCTGGTTTGTGGGCTGCAACTGCTGCACATACAACAAAGGCATACCACTTCTCAGAATCTGCCCGTAGTCTAAACCAATAGTGCCATTATCGGAGCTTATTGATTGTTCGGTTGGGTCCAAGATGTCCTTACATTAATTCCTCAGTACTTCCATCACCTTGCTTTGAAGGAGATCAAATGCTCTCTCTAGGTCTTCCTAGGTGACTACTAAACCTGAACAATATATCTTCCTTGCTTGTCAGTGAGCCCTATTGGACACAATAAGGCCTATAAACACTACTCCTGGGTGCAATGCCTTCCCAGGGTGATCTAGTCCCTACCTCCATTTCTCTCAGCAGTGGCCCCAGACAGCTGCTCCTTTCTCAGGCCTGATCTATCCACAATCCCAGGCACTGTCAAATGGACAGTTGAAGCACACATCTCTCCTCTGGGCACGGTCTTCTTGACATGGCATCTACCTTGAGGAAGCTCCACTGTTCTGATGTGAAGTTGCTCACTTAAGAGTCTCTGAACCCAACAAGTTGACTGATCCTCCAGGTTCTTGAAACTCAACAAGCCAGGTGAAGGTGGAATGGTTAGTCCTCAGATGAAATGGCTTGCCAAACAGGTACCAGTGGAAGTGTTCCAGCAGCTTTACTACTGCCAGGAGCTCCTGCCAGATAATGCAATAGTTATCATCTTGCTGTAGTACACCATTAACCACATCTGACCTTCCTGAACCTGGGATATAATGCCCCAGACCTAGAATGGAATGAGTTCATAATAAAATCACAACCCAGTTGTGAATATTTAAGACAGGTGCACTGCAGAGTACTGTTGTAATATGCTATCAGCCTCGCCTGACCTCAGTAAGGCTGGTGCTGAGGGATATCTTGATGTTGGAGGAACCTCTGAATCGCATGTAATAGTCTCATCGACACTACAGGAAACTTCGCAGATCTTGTTTATCTCTAGGATAAGGCCAATCTCTCATTGCCGAGCTTTCTTCAGATCCATATCCAACTCAGTTAATGAGACTACGTTGGCCAAGTAGTTCACCTCCTTGCAGAAGAGTTGATCTTCTTTGTGTTCAGCTTCAGGTTACGTGATGCAGCCTCTGTAATCTCTTGGTCAGGTTCTCAAGAATGTTGAAGTCAGTTACAATGATGTTAAAATGTAGAAGGCATGCACAGTAAGTCAATCCCCTCATCACTTACTCCATGAGGTGCTGGAAGAGGGCTGGTGCGTAGCAGAGGCCAAAGTCATAATTATAAACTGCCTGGTCTAATAAGAATATGGTATTTTCCTTGTTTCTAGGATCTAGGGCCACTTACCAATATCTCAATTTCAAGTCCAAAGTCGAGAACCACTAGGCAACAGCAAGTGTCTCCAAGGAGTGATCAATCCAAGGTAATGCATTCATTTCAGATGATGGCATTCAGCTCTATATAGTCTACACAGAAGGTACCTTGCTATTCTTCTTCTTCACCAAGACAACAGTAGAGCCCAAGTGCTGTTGGATTCTTTAATTTCACTTGGATCTCATGTCCAGATGTCCTGCTGTATGTCCGCTTGCTTTGCCAGAGAAACCTGTCTTGGTAGTTGCAAAGGTTGAACATCTCCAGCATCAATGCAATAAAGTAATAGATCAGAGTGGCTGTAATTGCTGTTCCTTTGTTGAATACAGATTGGTTTCATCTAAGTAGATGCTGGACCCTTTCCAGTTGTGTTATAGTGATAGTTGGCCGCCCTCTTCAGCAAGTCTTCCAGCCATGTCCCAAATCCTGTAACAGTTTAGCTCTTTGGATCCATCACATGGCAATACACTTGCAGCTCTGGCTTGCACTTCCCCAACTCTGCACTAGCCTGAATGTTCTGATTGGTGTCCATGGAATCAGCAGCCTCACAGACACTTTCTCCTGGAAAGGCAACAATGCCCTGTAGATTCATATTCTTTTTAAAGGTGTCTTCTGGTCCAAAACCAGGTTCCTTGATTGTTTGCCCTCCAAGTTAGCCTTCATCACCTCTTATTAGTATAACTAGAATATCCATCAGAACCAGCCTGTAGTTCCTCAGATGTTCATGGGGTCTTCAGGGCTTCATTTCGGTTGAAAAACCCTAAACCCTACTGCCAAAGTTGATCATTGCCTTGTGGCTCATGAGAGTATCCAGTTGCAGTATCATATCTGGAGCCACACTCATGATGAACAGCCATAGGTTCACAGTGCTCTGCCCCAAGTCAATTTCAGCAGGACCTCCTCCATTGGCAAGGTCACTCAATGCTGTCACTAATCGAGAGCCAACTGTGTTTTGTGTCTCCAAGCTTTTTGCCACATAAGGTCTGATTGCAGTATGGCTGCACCTGTGTCTACTAGCATTTGGCACAGCTTACCATGTAGCCAGCTGTCTGCAGTGAGGCTGTCATCTACTCTTCTGTCTAAGGCATGTAGCATTTTCTTTTTGGTAGTGTTTAACACCTGCTTTAACTACTTATGGCACCGCAGGCAGTGACACTGATGATACATGAATGATGATGGTCCACCACAAATCTCATATGCGGTCGCTTGGGATTGAACCCAGGCCATCCAGGTGAGAGGTCTAACCACTCGGCCACGGCACGGCCTTCATGTAGCATTACTGAGGGGGTGGTGAAGAGATGGACCTAACGAGCTCCTTGCCAGCCAGTTCTTACTCGTTCCACCGACTCATCAGCTTGGCATGGACAATCCTTCACTATGTCTTGACTGGTCACACAACCAGCACACACCATTTGAAATCAGGTTGATCTCTGATTGTAATGAATATCTTTGGTTTACAAGATGAGTGCAGCTGGTATCTCGGCCACTTACATCCTAACGCTTCATGCATTATGTCAAGCATTAGATCTGTTGTATCTTAGTGTTGCTCACCCTGTCGACAAAAGAGTAAGCAGGTTCCTGGGACACATAATCAAGTGAGAGGTTCATCAGGACTTTGTTCACCAACTGTTCAATTGCCAGGGCACGCATTTGCATTGTTTCCCTTGGCTGTTACAGGTTTTACTTGAGCTGTCTGCAGTAGGATGTGGACAAGCGATGGTTCCTGACCCAGATCTTGAGAGCCTCCTAGATGTCTCCAGACTATGCTGTTATAGGAATTGTATTAAAATGTTTGCCACCCATCCCTAAGATCAGTTATCAGCTGTGCAACTTCTTCCTCTGCTGATCATCAGTTCAGGGCAAAGGTGGAGGCAGGTTGAAGCCCCATTGTATTTGGGTGGCTTAAAGAATGCAGATGTCAGGTCTTGGCATCTGGACCTTTAAGTCCTTAAGCTTTCATTCAAATATCTTTTTCAATATAGCCTTCATTCCTTGGCGCTACCATCAGTTCTTCCTTCCAGGTGACTAACACATTATTCAAGGATGTTAAGCCCTTTGTCAAGGTTCTCCAAGGTGTTAATGCATTGATCAAGGTTTTCCACCATTCCCCACCAAGTTCTTTCTTCTTCTTCATGCTGGCCAGCTAGCTGTCTGTCAATTATGATTAATATCTTTGTCTCATCTTGGACATTTCTCTCTTATTTTCACTGTGCAACTTCTCTATTTCCATCATGGCATTCATTCTGCTTCTAATGCCACGTTATTTCAATGGCTACGGAATAATTTTTATTTCTCACCACTTGAACGCTCATTCATGCAGTTGTCAACAGTTTTGACTTTCTCCCTAATCCAACTGGACCTTCTGAAGATTATCACAACTGACTTCTCTCAGCCTGGGTGGTCTCCTTACATATCCCCCAATATGCAGCAAGAAACTGTTCTGGCATCCGCATTGACAGACTGGAGGAAGGCCTACTCAAGCTTATTGTTTCCTTGGATTATTATTGCACCTGTCCATTGCATTTGCAACAATGCAGGGGAGCCATGTAAAGCAACCACTCAGGCATTTCTCTAACACTGTTGCCAGCTACATAAGCATACCTGCAATAATGTATGGGCAGGAAGGTAGAGGCACAACCTGCACATGAATTTTGGGCTTATTGTCAGAATGTAATCAACTACTGTATGCATGTGGAAAAATCAAAGCAGCAAAGAAAATTGTATAATATTTTTAAAGCTATGTAATGCACCAGTCACTGAATTGTTTTTTTCTTTTTCTTTTTTCTCTCTCTTTTTTTTTTTTTGTTTATTTGAATTTTAAATAACAGTATTGGCATGCATGCAAGTGCTGTAAATAATATATCATTTTATTTTATCTTTTCTTATAGAATTTAATGCATCATTATGTTGAGTATTAATCTAATAAAACAGTTTCAATTCCAAAAGAAAATTCACCTTTATATTTTCTCATTTATACAAGAGTAAATGAAAAAGTATCTTGACATAATTTTAATGATTCCTTTCAATAACAAATTTGCAATGATATAATTTCTCTATGTGGCTCACTTGCCATTCATTGATCCAGCATTCTAGAAGTTTTCTTGATGCACTTGTTTTTCACTGATCAACAAACCATTATTCCTCAAAGCATCTTTAAATGAGTAAAAATATATAGCAGTCTTCACAGATTGACACTAGAACTGTATGTGGAGCATGGAATGGAAATATAAAGAAACAAAAAGAAATACAAGGACCAATCTTTAGCAGTTAGGCAATGTTTGCTCTTTCTGGGATGAATTTGCTATTGATTTTATTGGTCCACTTATGTGCCATCAAATTACCTCTCAGATAAATAAATGAGGGATGTGACATTTGGGTGACTTGCAGCTTTTGAGAATACTAGGAATCCTCCACAACGGCAAAATGTGTGTTTTAAAACAAATAAAATAAAATGAGTATTCCTTCCAAATTTTTAAGTTTCAACATTTTAAATTATTCTGTATTGTTTATCATCATATTTTCAGTTCTCAAATCATGTTGAGTGACTTTAAGCTCCATGGCTCATTTGAACATAATTTCACTGAGCTCATTTATCATCGATATGATCTACGGGTTAAAGGACGTTAAATTACAAAAAAAAAAAAAAAATAATGCCAGCATTCTTTTGGCTTTCACTAACACTCCTTACATTGTTTCACTTTTAATTGATGCTTAAATGATGGAGAATTTGAGTGTTTTATTACAAAATGTTCCCTCTAGTATTTTCTAGTTGAAAAAACTAACATTATTTTTATGCAACAAATGAGATTCTGTGTTTATACGTGAAGAAATACAAGAATTCCAACTCAAATTCATGCTGTATTGCATTCCTCAAAATCCATTTTGGCACTATTGTCCTTCGTTCTTTACCTTGAAAGTGACGTAACAAATTACAAAAAAGTTCAGAGATTGCTGTACTCTATATCAAGCCATAATTTAAATGAAGCTAGACATGCTCAGCTTGAAGGCTAAAATAAGTACACAAAAAGTGATTCTTGGTATGGAGAGGAAATCCTGCATTCACCGAGTGCACTTCATATCATTTGTGCCACAAAAATTTATCAGCAAGAGGATTAGCTAATTAACAAACTAGTTTACATTTACCCAGACTAGTGAAGGATACAAATAGCTGTTTAAATGCCCCTCTGAGGAAATATTTGAGATAGAGTTGTCAGAGCTTAATAAATGCGTTTATACAACTTAAAATGAAGTCTTTAGCAAACTCTGCTAAACATTGTTAGAATTCCAATGATGAGAAAATTACAGAAAACAAATAATTAGAATGAATTACAATTACCTACATAAAATTACTTTAAACTATTACAATAATTACAAATTAATTTTCAAAAAACTAATCATTAAAATAACTACTCACAAAATGCTATTCTTAAGGAAATCAAAGAGATATATTTTGAATTGAATTCTTTAACCTTTGTCAAGATGTGCTTCTCTCTGATTAAAGAAGAAGGCAAATATAAGGGATTGATTGACACATACTTGGACACTGAATCCTAAGCTCCAACTTAAACTCCTAAGCTCTCTGATTAAAGAAGAAGACAAATATAAGGGATTGATTGACACATGCTTGAGAGTAACAAAAATACGTTGTTAAAATTGATGAATATAAAAATATAATTTTTTTTCCATAAGCAATTTGTGGCATGTAGTACTGCAGTACAAGGTAAAATAGGTCATATGATACTGTGTCATTATTATGGTACAGTATGATGATCATATTTTGACAAGTGCCTTTGAGTGTTGGCACTCAAGCTATTAACAAGCTTTTATTGCAACACATTTCAATTACTAAAATGTAACAACTTTTGATGAAAATAAATGTTATTTAAAAACATAAATTATGAGGGGAAAGAAGTGTTAGATTCACACCATTTTCTTTATCCATTTTTCAAAAATTATTCTTACATAGCCTTATTTTTCTATCTACTTCATGCAAATCGAAATAAATTTAGCAGAAGTGTAGCCTTATAGGTACAAGGGAATACAAGTATGTAGTGGGTAACCATCAGATCTAGGGTTGCTATTGATGACTTTGAAATTCAGTTCTCTTTGCATGATCACAAGAAAAAAAAAACAAATAGTAATTTTGCCATTGAAAAAGTATAAAGTATTTCACAATCAAACCTGTAATAAAGAATATCTCACAATTTGTTAATGTCACAAAAAATGTTATTTCACATAAATTGAATGAATTAATAAGATCTGCTACTTGTGTATAGTTTTTGTCTACTGAACATTTCTGCAGATAAGTTGACCTACAGATAAGGCAACGTTGAAATTTTTGTCAAAATTCTATAGTTTTAACATATATCTGTCATATTAGATGATCCCCAAACTATTAACAGCCTGTGAATTTAGTTTACCTAGACTAGTGATCATCATTTGAATAATAATATTGTATAGAATATAATGTTCTATTCATAATTTTTCAAGTGAACTAATTTTATTTTCTTGCATCTGAAGAGTTGCCTGTCTTGCAATTGTCGCACACACAAAAGCATAAGTAATTATGGTTGCAAACATAAAGAAAAAGATCTTTTCAGTATTGTTACATTTTTGCCTATAGAAGCACATATCAAATCACAAACTCACATGCACCTCTAAGAAGTTGTGTCGTTGTTCAAACAATTTGCACTAAAAGTGTAAACAGCATAAATTTTGAAAAGCATGGACTTATCCATGGAACTAATGAAAAGAAGAGAGTATGAAGCTTCAAGTTAAATCATAAAAAGGTTAAAGAATCGAACAACTGTACTGTAGCAAGGTATGAAAATGAAGATGTACTCGAGGAGCTTACATGATGAATGTGGTTTCTGCCCTCTAAGATGATTCTGGATTTTGGGGGTCCTTTTTTATGATTTGTCTTATCTGCAGCAATTTACAGAATTGTTTACAGTTTACAAGCAATAAAAAAATCTGACATATTTGGTACTTGCATATGAGTTTCTCTACCCCATTTTTACAAGCTTCTTACAAAAGTTTACTTTTCTATCCATTCATGTTAATTGAGAAAAACATTTACAGAATGGTTCAATTATATATTTCCTTGTAGGTACAATGGAATTGGGAAGTATTTAATTTTAAGATACACTTAAATTATTTAAGAACTGGTATTGATCTCTGGTGTTTCTTTCAGAGAAAGAGCTCTGCCTCAAGTAGGGAAATTCTGAATTCTGCTTCTATTATTGGAAAATTCTATTTTTAGAATGCTGCTGTGTTAGTCCAAACTTAAAGCCTCCCCTTTGCCCACTCAGTTGCAGTCCATTGGCAGGGTGCAACCCAGCTATCACCTTGTCACAATGTTAAAGTTTAGCAGTTTCAAGATAATTCATTTATTGATACCATTGACAAAAAAAAAAAATGTATGCAATTTTGTATTAAAATTGTGCACAGAATATTAATTCGACAAAGTTGACAACTTTATAAATATTGTTAAAAGTCAATCCTGTATATCCTTCCCCGAAATGTTATGAGGGAAGCTGCAGAATAGATATCTTTAAGGCATTTAATTCTCCCTTAACTAGAATGTGAATGCGACCAATATAAAATACAGATATGACAATAATAGAAGCTTAGCATTTAAACCTGCCACTTTGTTACTCGTAAAATGAAATTAAGGTTTTTACACCATTTTTTTTATTTTAATCAAGAACTTTCAAATTTTATTATAATAAAGTAAAGGTAGCTATTCCCAAATTGGAGAGAAAGCTATCATTAATCTTTAGAGTCCTGGTTATGAGCTATCACCACCACCACCACACTAATTATTATGCTAAGAGGGCAGTTCAAATGTAAACTGAAATTATTAAGCCCACTTTTTAAATTATTTTTTGCATAAATATAAAATAAAACTAACACATTACTTTTATATCTTCTAATATAGAAAATACATTTTTCTTCCGAAGCAGCAAAAAATTGTTATATCCTCTTGCTTGCAACCAATTGTATATAAACTCCTCTCCCTTGGATTACCTTAAGATCAACAACCAACATACGATGATCACAATGGTCTCAAAACTTGCACCTGCTCTCCAAATATGATTCTGGAGAAGTGATGAGTAATATAGGAACCACATTGTGATTCAAAAAAATCACCTATTAACTTTCTCCAATTGCAACTTAAAGAATAAACATCACATGGGACAAGCTCTCTGTAACCAACATTGCAAGAACTGAAAAAATAATGGCAAGCTTCTTAAAAAGAATAATAAAAACATAAAAGCAGCAAACAGCCTCTAAAGATTGGAAGGAAACTTTCTTCATTGAAGACAGCAAAATGAAGCACTTCTTCCAATACAATGTATCACATCAATATCTCCTTAAACTAATAATCCAGAAGTATAAAGAAATTTGTCATTAGACTGAATTAGGACTAGTGACTTGCAGGAAAAAAGATCAGTAATAATATTACTACACAGTTCATGGATTGAACCCCATATTAATCAATTAATATATTTAACTATAACTTCAAGTTCTATCACACCAGATTTGCATATTTTGGAACACCTGGGTTGCTTACTTAGACAGGGCGAAATTTCTAATTTGTGATTTCATGATGAGTTTGTCACCCATAGTGGCACAATAGGACAAAATCATGACATTGCAAAAGTGAAAATGGCATAAATTTGTTCAGGGACCTTCTTTTTTAAGGTATGGAGTTCCTTTACATGACAATAAGCATTACATGGAACCAACAGCTTTATTTCCCTTCCAAAAGAAGCCATGCTAGGGAGTTTTACAACAACAACAAAATCCATAGCCCCCCTCCAACTGAACCCCTACAGGTTGAACTCCTATGGTAACCATTATACGATGGAGGATGACCGTAATTAACTATAACATAATTAAATGTTATAGTTAATAAACATAGAGCTCCAAACTCTTTAAAAAAAATCTAATGTGTTCCATTCAGATGAATTTCCCTGCCTATTCTGTAACAAATTACTCTTACATATGGCTATTCTTTTTTCTACTTCATGAAATTGAGATAAACATTAGCAAAAGTGATTTTATTACATATTTCCTTGTAAGCAGAAGGAAAACAACAGAATAAATTAGACTAAAGGGATAATGAAATATTTTAATGGTTGGTCACTACAGGATGCAAATGAAATTCCCTTCTCCTTGCATGACCAGAATGTAAATAAGACTTTAAGCCATTTGATAGAAATTGCAAGTATTGAACATTTTAAAATTGATAACAATTACTCAGAAATGGTTGACTCCAGAAAAAAAAATGCAAACAACATAATTGGTTGTTTTAATGACATCTACATTTTTTGTGTAGTAAGATTTTGCCTATCCCCTATGGCATAACAGTTATGCAGAATGAAGAGGTCTTCCGAGGCTATTCCCAGAAAATTCAACAATTAGATTCTACAATCAAAATCATTACAGCCATTTTTTAGAAAATCAAACATTTTGAAAAATGTCCCATATAATGGATAGCTTGGGTTGGGAGGATTTTTCTGAAAATCTTTGTATTCCATTGTTGGAAAATACTAAACTTAAATCCCAAGAATGGCAGTTAACCATCTTTTAATTTTGAGTTATGCTGTTCACACACATATACACACATATTTTTCTAAAAATACTCTTATTTTTAGATTCAGGTGTCCACAAAACATGTATTTCTGGTAAAACCTTGGTACCAATTTTTTTTAGGTAAAATGCAATATCTTCCCTACCTTTAATGCAAATTTTACATACATGATAGAGAAAGTAAAATTCATGCACTTCTTATGTAAATGAAGCTCTAGACTTAATTCCATAACAATGTGCACATACAGATGAAATTTATAAACTTATAGGATTTTGGAAACAGTGATGTAAATTATTTTATTGAGTTAAATTGTCAAACTTGTGTTACTATCACTTACTTTTAATTGCTACACCATATAAATTGCATAAACTGTAATAAATTGTAAATGAGTAAAATTCAAGAACACTTTAGAAATATTAAATTAAAAAAGGGAGTCAAATCAGCAGTAACACTCCACTTCTGGAAGAAGCACGACAACATTAAAAATCATCAAGGATACATAAAATTGCTGTAAATAGCTTAGAACTGGCAACCTTGGAAAACATCATCTGGAGGAATAGAAAGTACCTGATGAATCTGAAATCCCACTGACAACATTCTTCTCCAGAATCTCCTCAACATATCAAGAGAGGACCCCTACTGTAACTCAAGATTCTGGCAGTCAAGTGATGTTTCCAAAACGTTATTTGTACTTGTAGTTCTATTGTAATTTTGATATCAAGTGTCTCTTGGAAGAATTAGGAGAATGAAAAGAGTTAAAGTGATCCTCATGGCTGCTGGTCCGAGCGCAATGATCTTTTTGCGCTGCTAATGTGATGTGTTTTCTAAAAAGTTATTTTATGGTTGTAGTTTCTCTTGTAGTTTTGATGTCCAAACATTTATTTGAAGGATTGGAGTAATGGAAGAAGCTAAAAAGGTGCTCTTCAATGAATGATCAAGGTGCAATGATTCTTCTGCATCGATGAGATGATAATTTCCAAAAGGTTATTTGTTGGTTGGAGTTTCTATTATAATTTTGTTGTCCAAACATCCCTTGGAAGAACAGGAGCTTAGTTTCAATTGCTGGTGGAGTTGGTGCATTATTACTGAAGGTAGCCAGATGCCATATTAAGATCTAGTGTTGCCTCAAGTCGCATTGCCTGGGGTTGTAATCCCCAAGAGACCTAATGAGGGTGCTCCAATTGAAAGACAAAAAAATGTACAATTTTTGCAACCTGGAAACCTGATTTTTTCCTCTATATAAAATGATAATTTTTAGAATGCCATACCCATTCCCTGCAGTGCTACTTTCTATTTTATGCAAGCTGATTGCCATGTAGTTTGTTAAATTTAATAGTTGGTTAATTATCTTCATTTCAAAAATTTGTGTTTATCTAAAAATGAATTTGACTATAGCACATTACTGAGCTATGATTTCTTAAAATTTTAAATCATCAGAAATGACTAAAAATGAGAAGATTGGCTTAAAATGCATTTGGCAAAGAAGCCCTATCTACAGCACAATTTTTAATTGGTACAGAGGATTCAAGAAATATTGTTTTTTTCTAAGTTAATGAATTTCCTGAAGGATGCCTGATCAAAATGCTGCAGCTATTTGAGCAATGCTTGAAAATGATTGATGGACATCCTATATGCAGGCAGCATTAGGTATTGATATGAGTCAAACTAAAAATATTTTACAGCAACAGTTAGCCGTGAGAAAACTTTTATGTCAGTGGATTCCTCATAAATTAACTTCATTTCAAGCACAATAATGCTTTGATTAGAGCAGAAAAATTCTGGAAAAATTCCAAGGCAGATCTTCAACTTTGGTTGAAGTATCAAAGGGTCATATTGCTACTTTAGCATTAGAAGATAGACATACCTTTACTGCTGATTACACACAAATGTTTATTTATGCAAATGTTTGAAAGTATGTGAAAACTGCACAAAAGGAAAAATAATTTTCATCATAATGCATCATTACATAAAGTAAAACTATTAACTGCGTATTTGGTTGCACTAAAGGTCAGCACCATAGATCCTCCAGTATGTAGCCCTGACCCAGCACCCTGTGATTTCTTTTTGTTTCCAAAAAGTTAAAATAAAATGCATGGAATCACTTTCTTGCCTTCAGATGAAGCAGTGAGCATTTCTGAAGTGCCTCAGGAAGAGTGGCACCACTGCTCTAAGATTGACTTCATTGAATGCAAAAATGTATTGATGAGGAATATTTTGAAAAACAATAAAATAATTTAAATTTTTAAAACTAATCTTTCTTTGGCTTTTTAACCATTTTCACTGTTGCCCTTATATGGATGAAGCTTCATGAAGTAGTCTTGCAGGGAAGGAACAACTCACATAGCTTTGAAGGTCTTATTCTGAACCCTTTGTAGCCATAGCAGACTTAGAGTCTGCAGCCATGCCCCAGATCTGACAAGTGTAAAGAAGCAAAGGAATTGGCAAACTCTAAAAAGGCTTAGCTTTAAAGGAACTGGCATCCCTAATGTGAGCAGTAGTACAAAGAGACAGTGCTAGTGGCCCAGTGCAAGAGGTCTCATGTGTTCCTAAAAAGTTAAACCATTATCTATCTAGCTCAACTCCCAAGAAGGAATAACATTTGTTCACTCAACTCTTCAGCAGAAATAAGTAAATATGAATCAGTCAGCAGGGAAGTGGCCCTTTGTTAGCAGATTGGGTCGCGAATTTCTTCCAGGGTTTACATTATATGTTGGTTTTATACTTTGGTGTGTAACAATTATGCTTCAGATTGTTTCTGATGGAATGGGAAGCCTTTGACAACCGACACCAATGGCAGATAATTCATTTTAAAAATACCACCCTATATCTCCTTGTGACTAAGCATTCAAGCCACGAGTTGCCCATTTGGTAACCATGATGCTGCACGAAACTTCTGCTTGGCATTTGATCCACCCTCAGATTAACATTATTCACATTACAAACCTTCCCTAAGAAAAATCTACATCTAAACTTTAATTCATTAGGTTTTTACTTTTACAGTAGCTTATGATTTACTCATGCTTTGCCATTTTCAGTCTAACAACTGACATGTATAGATTTCTAGTCTAAAATACTACCAGGGTGAAAGCATACTACACAACATGGCACAAGAATGCTTTGTGTTCTTCAATTGCTACACAATATCTACAAACAAAAGCTCTTTCATGTTACTTCACTGTGACAGTACATATACAGTAAAGCATAACACTTGCATATTTTAACCCTTAACAATGCACTTGAAGTGTACTTAGAAACATAATACAAATTCTATGCTCAACTAAAGAGTGGGAAGGGTCTCTTTGCTCTATGCAGTAGAATACTTTACCCTGGTTGAATGCCAAAAGCAGCAATGATTTTCTGATAAAAATTAAACTGTAGAGTCATCATGCCTGTTAGGGAAGAAAGAAAATATAAGCCATTTAAACTCAAGATTTTAGAGATTATCATTTACAGTATTACATGGCAGCATTCAGTTTATATTTTACAATTAATAGGGTTTAATAACTAGTACATTAGAGAAAGCAGAATTAGGGGCATATCATACATGTGCAACAGCATGAAGCTATTCTATTATGTTAAACGCTTAAATGATCTACTCATTGACATTTTTATGATGTAAACAAACTGTTACCATGCAAAACTCAACATTCCCATTACAGAGACAATTTCAAATCCTTGTTAATATTTTGATCATATCCAGAAAAAAAAAATTAGTCTATTAGATGATTAAAAGGTTACTTTTAATATTTTTATAAAGCTGAATAGATTGTCTTAACTTATATATCTTCATTTCTAATTTGTTTGCCACATTAAATGTTATCACAATAACTAGGGGATCATTGAGCTTGCATCTCATTTGTAAGCCTGCATCTTACCAGTAACTAGGTAGAAAAATCTGATGTATCACACATACATTACTTTTTCTGTCCATGACAGCTTCACATAAACTCATACACATTACAGCACCCATATAAAAAATATTTCTTGTTTAGTTACATTAGATAAATTCTTTAATACAAATAATCTCAAATTAAACAATATGGACTTACTTATATCCATTACAATGAAAATATAACACAAGTATTTGCATATGTTAGGTCAGTTTTTGTTACTAATGAATCCATGCAGGTAAAGAAAAGAAATGCAATAAGATGTAAATAGATGCTGCATTTCATTTTAAAGTTGGAAAATCAAAGTTGTAACAAAGAATGTTTCATACAGCTAACTACAAACAAAAAAAAAGTTATTTGATGAATTACATTTTTTCAACAAAGTATATTTCTTTCATGCAGTAAGTTTATGCTTATCTCTTATATTTATCAATTGACAAATTCACAATGAAGAATAGTTCACATACTCTCAGAAAAATTCAATAAATACAGTTTATAAGTCATGCAAATATCTTAAACATCTTGTATTTTAATTGAAATTATTAGTTCTTTACAAAAATGAAAAATAACAAAACATGTTTCCCTTTTCCAAGGATAGTTCAGGGTGGTCAATTTTCTTGAAAATCTTTACTGGCATATCAACAGTAGGTATATGAATTTCTGGTGAAAGCTCAATATCAGTTTTTGGATGGAGTGCGAGTAGATGGTAGAGAAACTAAAAATAAACTGTATACAATACATTCAGAAAATGACTTTTGAGCTACTAAAGTCTTAAGTCATACCTTTCCAAGATGAAGAAAAATTTCTGAAAAGTAACAGTCAACATAAGCATACACAATTGTTAGCACAAATAGATATGCTATAGATGTGGTATAATAAAGTCATTGTCTGAAAATAAGAATTGAATAATTTTCAACCTTAAATGTTAAATAAATTTTCTCAATTTACTTTAAATTAATTTTGCTTTAATTTTCATGTGGTTTATATATGAAATATAAAAGAACATCTGCCATGTTACTTCTTTGTTTGCTGTATTTTTCAGTTCATGCTTATAATGCTTTATAATTTGAAGTATTTGCAATAGATTTGTAAAAACACAAAGAATAATATATCATGACATGATTTCAGTATATTAAAGCCCTTCTGACAATGTTTATTAAATTAAAACATGCAAATGTTACCTGTAAAATCAATGGCAATTGTGCAATTAAGTTGCATTCCTCCACGAATATAATCAAGAAAAGAATAAACTTTCTTCATCTCATAGAGCTGTAAATGAATCTCACCAGAATTTTTGTAGCTAGATTTCTTCTGAAAAAAAAAAAGAGAAAAACAAATTATAGTTATGCTCTATACATAAATATGATATAATAGTCTCAAAATTCAACCTGAAAAATAATGCTGGTTTACCACTTACAAATTCATAAATTGGAGTAGCCATCATCTTTAATCATCCAATATTTGATATTAAAAGTTTGGACTACATATCAACATGGGTGATATGCTAAAAGCGTGAAAAGCTTTTCTCAAGATATGTGAGAACTCTCCAATTTGTATTCATAACACCACATATGATTTATTACATCACCTTCTTACGTACATCATGTTTGATTTGTTAAATAACCTGAGTCAAGCTTGCAGTAGGCTGGCAGCCACAAGAATGAAGACTCAACTTTTGTATGTATAAAGTCAAGAGAGCTCTCAAACATGTGACAAGAACTTGTGATTTCTTGAGATACTTTAGTAGCAGTTTCAATGTGTGCAAAATAACTCAAAAACATAAATATCAGAGATTAAGAATTCAAGGCAAAGAATTAATTTTAAATGAACTTCTTTTTCTACCCCAGGATACTCAGCCTCACTGAGTTTCACCTTCCATTTGAAACTGGTATTCAGTTCAGTTTCATGGGTAGCTGGCTGAGATGATGTGCTTCTCAGATATTCACATGGTTTTGGTTCAAAGTGATAACTAAAATTATTTTTGAGCATTAAATTGTTCGGCCTTGTGCTTAGCACAATAAGTGGAAAATATAAGTGGAAGAAGCTGCCAACATAAGAGAGACATAAGGCTATATGTAAGTTGATGTCTAATAAGCTCCTGCAAAACTTCAACCTCCTGCTCTGTCAATATCTCAATGCCTACAGCAAAAAACTGATTGGTTCTTTAATAATGAATTAGATTCAACATTGTTAGAACCAGCTAAAAAATTCAATGTCACAGCTGGGATTTGAACATGGCTCCCATTCTGTGCGATTGCTGGGGCTGTTTCTTGCAATAAAGAAAAAACCTCTAACAATATCATCAATTCAATTATAGATACAACATACTATTTTCATGATACATTTAAATCTTCAACTTTATTTGCCATAACATTTTATAAATTTTCTAAGGTTCATATCATGTAATATCGGCCTTCTGGCACCACGTCAGCCTTGTCCTACTTGTACGTGGAGAAATGCATTTTAAGAAAAGAGAAGCTTAAAATAACTCTATAACAATTGTTCTAAAGTGTAAGTTTAGTATTACAACATTATAACAGTTAAAAAAAGTAACATTAGCACCATTATTTCTAAAATGTTGTATTAAAATATTGCTAGAACATCCATAAACAGGTATTTATACTATGAAAGTCTAATACAACCACTAAGCTACTATTAAGTTATCACAGTACATACTTCTGTGTAAACTGGGCATTTAGGATCAATAAAAGAGGACATTACAGTGGCAATAGCTTAATTATTCCTTGCTCTTTTGGGAAGCACTCTAATTCATAACTAAAATTTTCATCTATTTGATAAACTTAAATTTAGCTCCAGCAAGAGAACGTAATAAGGTAAGGTAAATATTAAGCCCAAAGAATTCACCACAGCACTTTCAGATCAACAAAGTTTGCCAGAGCTATGACATCTTTATGAGGGGTAATCATAAAGTTTTAATTATCGCCTCCTAAAAATTTGTCATGTAAATATCTTTAATATGCAACATTTAATCAAAATCGTTAGAGCCATTTTGAAAAAGATGAAAAATTTCAAAAGTTTTTCCATGTAAAGGGTAGTTGGGGGTGGGGAGATTTTCTTGAAAATCTTCACGTTGCATTCTGGGAAGATACTGAACTTTACGTTTCTGAGCTATGCTGCCCCACCCCCACATGCACACACGCACTAAACATGTATTTTCAATGAAACCTTGATATCAAATTTTTGGATACATTACAATACCTTTTCTATACACTATGTACATAATATGTGTAGAAAATGTAAAATTTAGATTTACACTTTTTGTGTAGCAAGCTTGTCTATCTCTCAGGCTTACCAGTTAAATAAAAGTCATCCAGGCTGAAGAGTTCCTCAGAGGGTATTCTCAACAAATTCAAGATATAAACCTGTCTGTCATGAAAATATCTTAAACTACATCAAAATTATTAGAGTCAGTTTTGAAAAACCACATTTTTTAAACATGTTCCATGTAAAGGGTAGCTGGGGGTGGAAGATTTTCTCACCCTCACCTTCACCTACAGATAAACAAACATTTTTCTAAAAAAATCTTTTTTTGGATTCAGAAGGTGTCAAAACACATATTTCTGGTGAAATCTCGGTATCAAATTTTTCAGGTGAAATGCAATACCTTCTCTATCTATTTTGTACATTGTACATACATGCTAGAGAAAGTAACAAGAACAATAAAAGAGAAAGAATGAACAGGAGGAGAAGGATGAGGAAAAAAGAAGGAAGAGGGGGAGAAGCAGAATATGAAGCAGCTTTCTCAGCAAGCTTTGTTACCTTCTGTTTCTGTGGATGTATACAAGCATATATATTCTCGGGTCCTGGTCCATTCTTTAGATCACTTAAGGTTACATAGCACTCTCCTATTAAGCTATGATTACCACTCCTGTTCCAGTCGTAACACACAATTTTTATGGAGCGCTCCATGTCTCCACCACAGAGAGATCTGATTGGTAATGTGAAGGGTTGCCATGTGGGATTAAGTGTCCATTTTATTACCTCTGTTCTGTTGACAAGGTAATACTCTCCATCCTCGCCCACTTTATATAATTCCAGAAATGGGTCTGAACTAAAATAGAAACACACAAAACATTTCTTTTCTAATTTACACTTACATTTATTAACCCTGGGCATAAACAACCTGCAACACAAAAATAAAAAACTCAATTTTTAAGTCACATGATTTTATCTACCATTCACATTTCACATTGTTCTAAATTTACCATTCATACAGACAGCTCATGTTGATCATGATTAATATTAGGTAGCAAATTTTACTTTGTTGGAACATAAGATTTTAGGTGTACGCCCAGAAAGTAAGTTCCATTTCAATTTATCTCCGCTGCAGCGCTGCGATCGCAGTTCCGCACATGCGCGGTAGACGCTCTTTATCAAGGAGAAGAAACGTGCGCCATTTTGAGATCGCTGTCAGCCACATATGCTTTGTTGTGCTTTTTTACAATGTCGGTGTTGATTGAAAATCCCGCCACTTGTGAAATTAGATCTGTGATTCGTTTTCTGAATGCTAGGAAAGTGAAACCAATTGAAATTTATCGGCAAATTTGCGAAGTTTACAGACAAAATGCGATGAGTGATTCAATGGTGAGAAGATGGGTCTGACAGTTCAATGAAGGCCATAGTGAAGTGTACGATGAAGAACGAAGTGGGTGTCCATCTTTGGTTACAGAAGAACTGGTTCACGCAATTGATGACAAGATCCAGGAAAACCGCAAGTTTACAATTAGTGCTCTTGCTATGGAATTTCCCCAAAGCTCACGATCACTAATTCATGAAATTGTAACCGAAAAACTGAAATTTCGTAAACTTGGTCACGTTGGGTTCCAAAGATTCTTACTGAGCAACTGGCGGCAAACTTCTATGAAGAAGGTATACAAAAACTTGTGCCACACTATGACAAATGCCTGCAAAATTTCGGCAGTTTTGTGGAAAAGTAGTTTAAGAGTTGTAGAATTTTGTGCAATAAATAATTATTCTGTATCTGTACACAATTTAATTTTATTACCAAACGGAACTTACTTTCTGGACGTACCTCGTATATTCACCTTTATAAAGGAGTAAAAATTAATTCTTGGATGGGTTGATTATGATCATTTTCTAATAATCTGTGATATTGCTTAGTTAACAGTTATTGTGTGAAGATTAAATTTTGGGGGATGAAATAACAAAAGAACATTTTTTATTTGGATTGTATAATAAATGATTATGAGTATGTTTAATTGAACTTTTAGTTGTTTTAAGAAGAATAACAAAAAAGTGCCTATTAATGAAAGATTTTCTGCTTAGGTAATAGAGGTTTCTTATATGCATGTGAAGAAAATATTATGTCGCAGAGGTATTTGTTTGTTATGAGGAAATATTTTGTTTTACAGCCTCTTTAGTTATAAGCTTGTACATAAAATGAGAATGGTTCATTTTCAAATGTTCATTAATGGAGTATTAAAGTAAGCTTAACACTCATACAACAGCAAATGTTTTAAAACCAGTGTATGTATAAGAAATTAGTCCAAATTATACATCTTATCAAGTCCTATATTTTTCTTGTGATAAATTTTATGCATATTTTATAATTTCCATTTCATTAAATTATGAGTCATTTTAAAAGTTCTGAATATGACCAACAGATTGCACCAGCATTTTAAAAGTTGTTTTGTTTTTAAAATTAACTATTTTAATGGAAACATTTGTGCAATAATATAAAGATTGTCCAAGAATCATACATATATCTGTTTGATACAGTGTAGATGTATGTATGTTGAAAACATTTTATTAAGTATTCCATAAGAAAGGTGAAAATAGCAACTGAAATGCATACTGATTGAACAAAAACTGTAGAGGACTCTGCACCATCATTTGGAACCTCTTCTATGTAATAAAAGCAAGACCCATGATAGATTGAGACAAGCCTGCAGAAGAAGACTAAAACCTACCATGATAACAGAATTTATAAATTAAGTACACAACATGATTCTGCAGGATTGCTGAATGTAGGTGAAATTTCTGAAGCTCTGAGCATTTTATGAATGAATTGATTTCACTTCAAACATACATAACCATATTCACTATACAGCTTAACCCTATTACATATACATACACACCTCTTCCTTTCAGCCTGTACACGTACATTTGAGTTGCCACAGGTGCAAATATAAGTAACACTATGGTTATTAATATATTATACCCCAGGTTCACTATCTACCTAATTATAAACTCCCTTATATTTAAATATTCCAATTTTCCTGATAGGCATCCTTCCAATTATGAATTTATGATTTTAGAATAACTCTTTTATATTTCTCTTTAGTCTTTCCTAATAATTCCCCCAACTTTCTAATCTCATCTGTATTCTTAGATTTCCTAATTCTCATCTTAATTATTTCTCTCAGTAACTGCAACCACCTAGCTGGTACCCATTGGTCCCTCCTTAATTTCGTCTATTCACAATCTAAAATCATTTCCCCTTTCATTCCCCCATAATTTCACTGCTCCAGTTCTATACCATGCTCACCCTTCCCTCTCTAATTTATTACACACTTCAGTATAATTTTCCCTCCCCTAATCTTTTTTAATTTGCCTATATATCAACAATCTGTTATCCCTAATATTGCTAAAAATATCTTGAATATTAATATCCTCAATTCTTCTTCTGATCTCTTTCCAAAGCCCTCCCTCCAGACATTCTCTCTCCCTGCATAAGTTCCCCATACCTATTTCCTCTATAATATTTTGTAATGATAGATCAATTATTTGGCAATAATACTTTCTCTTGCATAACCATACATTGTTTTACTATACTTTGATCTTCCAATAATCTAACCCGATGCCAAAACTTTAGCAGTCTTTTAATTATTATAGCTTTACTTCCTGTTCTACCTAGATCCAACAGTAATACCCTTTGGTGATGTGACTGGTAAACCCATAATTAACCCGCAGAAGCTTCTATGTATTAAGTCCACTCATTGACACCCTTCATCATAACCCCAAACCTCTAACCCATATAACATTTTGGCTTCCACTATTGCCTTATAAAATTCCTTGAGTATAACATTTAATCCACTACACTTTGCCCATTTTCATTTAAAAATGTAAACCCTCCTAGAGAATCACTCCCCTTCACATCATTGCACATTAATATATTGTTTTCTTCTCAAAAATCTATCAGTCTGAAACCCTCCTTATTACACTATTTCTCTTCACTATCTCCAACTTTTCTTCCAACTCCCCTGTCATTACGGTTTGAATTTGCTCCTCTCTACATCTAGCATTAAGATCCCCAATGATAATAATCTCAAAATTCAGATATCTGTAGCTCAACTCGTCTATAACCTTACTTAACTTGTTAAATAGACTTTGGTTATAGAACTCTGAGCCACAAGGTGGATTATAGTCAACCCCCACTCCTATTGCATTTCTTTCATCTAAAAACCCTTGAATCATTAACCACATCAAGTGCTTATCACTCCTCTCGTGATCCATTTCACTTTTAACCCCTTCTTCCTTACGAAGACCCCTATTCCACTTGATGCTCTACCTTTCACTCTTTCTTTCATTGCCAAGTTTCTGTACTAGTCAAAACAACTTAACTCTAGCTCCACCTTCTTCCACATCCATGTTTCTACTACTGCAATGATGTCCACAAAACTTGCGAGTTTTGCAATTTCTCCCATAAACCCTCAACATTCCAGCACAGCAGACCCAAGGCTGGGGAATTTTAAAAGAACCAGTACTTCACTTTTTGAGAAAAATATTGGACATGAAAAAATTATATGCAAAATGGGTAAACAACTACTGACTCCAGAACAAAGGGAATCAAAGTGGAGGTCTATCAGGAAAACTTGGCTAATTTCTACAGAAATAAATCCCACCAACTTTATGTATTGATTTTTAACAAATGAAGAAATACATATACATTATTATACACCTGGAACAATACAGCACTTTAAGTATTAGAAGCACCAAGAGTCTCCACCATAAACTAGGCAAACTCTGAAACTGGCAGGAAAGAACATAGCATCAGTTGCTAATTATCATCTTTCCTAGAAAATCTATCGCTGGGGCATTATTATGTTAACCTTCTGGACCCAGTAAAGACCAAACTATATAAGAAAAGGTCAAGTTTACCAAAACTCAACAAAGCAACATATGAAATGTTGCCACATACCCTTAGTCCACAAACCTACATCTAAAATAAGAACTGAAGCTTTCCTGGCGACGTATTAATTCAAAATCTTCTCGGGCTTCTAGCCAGGTAAAAACTTGGCTTGACACCAACGTTTCGAAGAAGTGCATCTTCCTCGTCTTCAGGGTGATGGTTTGAGCTTGCAGAGACTGGTATTTATAAGAGCTGGGATGAAGCTAACATCTGATCGCGTGATATTATGGCCTGATATTATTAGCCTGCTATAAATAGTTTTCTACGAAGTCCGTGCCCACGTCTCAGTCATCTTAAATACCAGGCCATAATATCACGCGAACCAATCAGATGTTAGCTTCATCCCAGCTCTTATAAATACCAGTCTTCGCAAGCTCAAACCATCAGTTCACCCTGAAGACAAGGAAGATGCACTTCTTCGAAATGTTGGTGTCAAGCCAAGTTTTTACCTGGCTAGAAGCCCAAGAAGATTTTGAATTAAACCTACATCTGTTCCCCAAAATGAGCAAGTTTCTTAATGGAAAGAAATTTTCATTCAGTGAAGAATTTAAACTGTCAGTTAAGGCATATTTTTCTAGCTTGGAAGAGATAGCAACCATGGGGCGATACTGGACCAGCTCATTGATGTTAAGGGAGACAATGTTGAAAAAAAAGAACAATTTTACAAATTCTTTATCATCATTTTGTGCCCCATTTCAAGAATGTTTCAAATGAATCTCTTCACAATAAAGAGAAGTTCTCATATTGATAAACAAAAAAGTTGAGCCATGTTTTGAGAATTAAATAGGTTTGCCTTTCCATGGAAGGATTGTATGAGATGAGTGGAATTCTATTAAACAGAGCCAACAGTTTGGAAAAATATCTATATGTGGAAGAACAGGAACCACATTTTCAATTTTGAAATCCTGTGAGGCAACCTATTCATGCAGAGGTTCAACCAAGCACCACCAGAGACAAGGCCAATCACCACAAAGGTTGACATGGCAGTCGAACAGGAACTGACGATACAAGCACATAGCTTCGCAAACATGTTTTCCATTTAAATAATAAGTGGTGTAGTCTTGGACTTATTTACACTCACTTTCACTTAATTTAGTTGAAGGTGAGTGTGACTCAGCATTAACTCTAAGATGATAAATACTTCACTGTTAATAGTGCTTTTGTTTTTAATATTTAAAGTGATGCAGTGTTACAAAAATTGACTCACTAATTAATATCAATGTAACCATGACACTAAGACTGGATTACTGCACAGGATTGTAATTTTTTATGGAATGGATGTATATAGAAGGCAAACCAGTGGTGCAACAGTGAGCAAGGCCTAATGCCAAATGGGCCTTCAAGGATTAGTGTTCACTACTTTGTAGATATATTCCTAATAATCTGCAGCTTTGCGGAAGATCACAAGTGTTTTTTTCTGTTTTAAGTTTAATTCCATGATGCCTTTCTTTCAACATCTCAGAAAATGGCCAGAGTGCTTATGGTATTTTCAGAGATTAAAACAATATAAAAAGGCTGTGACTAAAATATCTGAATCCTTATAAAAATGGCTGTTTCAAGCTTTCTAACAATAAATGAGTATTAGTACAATAAGAGTATTGTCAATTTGATAAAAAAATGAACAGGACGTCAAGTTGACTTTCTTTATGCTTTTACATGGTTATCATTATTGTTACTACTATTGTTACTACTATATTATTATTACTATTATTATTATTATTATTATTAGAGGAAGGTTTCCATAACCCCTTTTTAGAAGATATCGTTTAAAAGTGAGATGAAGCCTCATAAAACCCCCAAGTACTGAGTATTACAATAGCATTAGCTGTTCTGAAAGAATCAACTGCAATGTCATTCAAAATAAAAAGTAATGTAGTCGCAAACACAGGTATTTTAACCAAAAGGCTTACAAATGTCAGCTAAACACTTCAAGCATTTAGTAGATAAGAGTTTTCCTTAAAGATTAGTATTAATGCACATGCTTATTCAACATGCAGTAGCTCCTTGTCACCAAAGAAGTTTTGAAATCTGGAAAAGTAGCTTATAATGACCCACTCTTATGAACAAAATGTTCAGAGCTACTCTATATATGCCTGTGCATTTCAGATTATGAGGTGGACAAAACTTTCCTCCACTACACAAGCAGACAGTCTTTACAGTTCAGCCTGCAGAGAGATCATTTTCTTGCTATGACTTTACAAGAGCAGTTCAACGAGTCACAAAGCCTTAGCACTTGTAACAGCCTTTGGGGGACTTTGCTCCATGTAGGGAGTTTCCTGCAGGTTTCCTGCATTTAAAAGAAGCCATATTTTACTGCAAAATTAGCAGAGAAGTGGGCTCCAACAACAGCAATGACTGAGATGAAACGTAATGGTAAAAAATGTGGTATATGAAAACAATTGCATAACATTTAAGGACATTAAAACAATTTGACCTGATACTTTAGCAATCTTTCTTGCTACCAACATAATAGCCAGTCATCTCTTAATATTAGGAAATACTGGTAGAAGAATACTAATATCCCTTTTGCTTTTACTAATTATTACACACATTCTCCTTTTAACTTTAGAATCTGCAGTAACTATTATTCATCTTACAAATTTGATCATTAGCAGTATAAAAAAATCTTGCACATCCTGAAATCACATTTGAATCAAAAAGGTTTCCTTCCATTGGGGATCCAATATTTGACAAAGGCAAGAAAAGTGTACAAACATTGAATAGTGCAAATAAATGCTGCAGAATTTTTATAGAGGGAGCTAAAGGTGTATTTCTGATGTCATCATAGGGAATATAACATGCTTTTAGTTTTGACCCCAAGACTAAACAATAGTTAAGATATTGGTGGTCAACAGACCACAAGCCACCAACAAAAGTGAAAAAGGGGCTAATTGGAAGAAAATGGTGGGCATATTTTTCAAAAAGCATGAGCCTTAGCTTGAGCTAAAGACAGTTATGGCTGAACACCAGAATGCCTTTTTATTATAATGGTAACACTCCTCTCTTATACATATCAAATATTACACAAGGTAATGGTTTTTTATTGAATTTTTCAACTGGTTCCAATAATAAAAAACCAGAATGCCTGCTGAAAGTATCCAACAAGTTCCAAGATTGCTGTTCAAGCTCAAGCACTGAGGGGCATCCTGGGGGGATTTCACTATGACATCTCCAAACACACAGATAACATTACTATATAGTTCTTGTAATTCATAAAGATCAGACTCATGACTGGCATCATGACATCATAGAATATTTTCTTTCCAACAGTGAAAAATTACATGCACGGAAAGTGATTTTCCATGAATAAAAAAGATCTCGACTTTAAAAAAAGAGAGTGGCAGAGGTGCTTTGAGAAGTGCTTCATAAGAATGAGAGTGTATTTGTGAAGGCGGGTACTTTGAGAAGGTGCAAGATTGCTCAGATATGAATCTATTCACTCCCACTTTGATATGCCTCAAAACTTTCTTAGTGACCATTGCACAAAGCTGACAATAAGTGCAATATTTGACAACAGACACTTTCTGTTAAGATATTACATCCATCAAATAACAAGTACTTACTTAATAGGGCTTTCATTTAAACATATTACAGCAATACAATGAGCATTATGATAAATATATGATTCACAATACAATTATAAATTTAAATCACATACCTGCCAAACCAATCTTTTCGGTCAAGATTCTGTCCTCTGAACTGCAAAGTTACTTCATCCCTACATACGGCTAATTCTTCTGCAGATACTAATAGTTCTCCCCTGTTAAACTCTATGCCTATCAAGGGTAGCATCAGTTTTCCACAAGATACAATCTATACAAACAGGGTGCAAAAATATGTTAAATATAACATAAACAAAGATTTTAGAATTGACAATGATCAAGTAGCTTCACTCACCTGCCCCAAAGTACTTTCACAGTAACCAAGAAAGTCCTGCTTTTCAAGGTTTGGATCATCAGTGTCTATATCATAAACCTCAAACTTTAGCAATTGCTGCTCCTCAAATCGATATAACAGATGAACCTAATATTGAAAAACAATCCATATCTTTAAAAAGAAAAATATTGATAACAGTAACCATCATATACATAAAATTGAACCAAAATTTGGAAGGTTCTGTACCTCTCACTTTCTTAAACTGCACACACTTATAATAATCACATCATCAAGATCATTAAAATTGCACATCAAAATATTTACACAATGTCAAAATTAGAAGGGGAGAAGAACTGAACTAGGTGAAAGAGGTATAAATGTCATCCACTTCAAAGCAATTCAATCTACAGAGATGTATGAAAAGCAGAAAAAATATGTAAATACTTCAACATATACTTCTGGTTAATTATATAAAAAATCAGATGTGTTTCATTTACATGACTTTCTCTATATCTCTGCAACAAATTATTGTTAAAAAGCTTATGCTTCTATTCATTAGCAGAAATAGTCTTATAACTTGCTTCCTTGTTAGTAGAAGCAAAATAAGGGGAATGGAAACGGCATGTTATTAATGGACGCTCTTTAACTGCTAAGGTTCTCTGCGTCCCATTCTATACTGGGTGTGAAAGAACGCTTAATTTTACTCAGAGGCCTCCCTATCAGGCTTGAGGTTCTTTTACGTGCTGTAAATCTACGTAACTGGACCCACGGCTTTACTTCCCTTCCAAAGGAAGCCAAGCTAAGGATTTTTACGTCCTTCGCTGGGTTTGAACCCGCAACCTTGGGATATGAAGTTAGCATGGTAACCATTACACCACGGAGGGCGACTACGAAATAAGGGAGTACCATAAGTTAAAGTGATATCAAAAGCTGGTTGTTATATGACTGAAACTCCTTGTTTGTATGGACAGGAGTTGACAAATTCCCATATGAGAAAAGTACGTTTTTCAAAGCTGAAATCAAAAACAATCAACTCCATGAAAAAAATGTATATAATAAATTGTGTTTTAGCGTGCTGTACATTTTTTGCATGGCAAGTTTTTGTCCATCTCTTACTATTTAGCACTTATGTAAAATCCCGTAAAATTCATCCAGAATAAAGTAGTCTTCAGAGGCTTTTCCCAGATAATTCAAGATATACATTTTATTTTGTCAGGTAAATATCTTTAATATATGATATTTTAATCAATATCATTAGTCATTTGTCAGAAAATCAACATTTTCGAAAAAAAGTTCCATGCAAAGGGTAATTGGTGTGGGGGGGATTTTCTTGAAAATCTTCGTGTCACATCCTTGGAGGATACCAAACTTAAATACCAAGTTTGGTATTCAATGGTCTTTTCGTTTTTGAGCTATGCTATCCACAGACACATACATACACAGACCTTTTTCTAAAAATGCTTTTCTTTGGGTTCGGGGGGACCCAAAAATGTATTTCTGGTGAAATCTTGGTATCAAATTTCTGGGTGGAATGCAATACCTTCTCTACACACTATGTCCATAGTATGTGTAGAGAAAGTAAAAAATGGAGACTTGGGAAGAAAAACCACAACAATAGTGGCTTTAAGAAGAAATCTGAATGTATACTTAAGAAAAATCTAACCTATTCACCCATTTTAAAACACAGTAAAATCACTGAGACATGTCAACAAATTATTCCAGTTTGTTAAAATTACACATACATGGCTGACAACCCTACAATATTAGTGTAATTTGCAAGAATAGCAATGTGAGAAGTGGAGAAATTGAAAACGGTCAGAATAATAAATACATAAGATTTGTATCCCAATCATTTTTATTAATTCCAATAAGGTATATATATAACACTTATTATATACTTACAGTTTATTTTTATACTCATAGATTCCATCAATTACTAACACCATACCCATAATTTGAATTGAGTTTTCTCTCACTCTCTCCTTCCCCCTCCCTTTCTCTCTCAACCTCCCACCCACCCATGCACACACTATAACGTTAACCTAAGCTCGGACAAATCTGGAAACCACAAACCTGTAAATTTGTTGTGGCTTGCTATGGCCTGATGGTCTATGCTCACCTCATACTCATTCTATAGTCATTCCAATCTCCCAACAGTTTCTTTGAACAGTTCTTTGAATGATGAATCCCATGAATTAAAGCAGCCACAAGTGCCCATTACTGGCAGAATCATCAACTAATCAAGGAATGTAAGTATGGTAATACGTTGAAAACTAAATACATTTTGCACATTTGTTATGGCACCACAATTCAAATATAAAATGAGTATATCTTATTGAAGTATGTCACAACAGCAGCTGACTTTTGTTATTTTAACCTCCATAAGTGCCTTGTTTTTGAACAATTTAAAATATTTTGTACAATTTGTAATTTGTACTATAATTAATAAGTTATATTATAACTAAGCCTTAAGGACATGTAATGCCTGATCTACCTCATGATCAACACAGTTTCAATGTCAATTATTAGTAGCAATATTTATACATATTTTATTTTCTTTACTGAATGTTTACATAAAAAGTCTTAATGAGTTGCACTCATATTGCTCTACCATGTGCCCTATTCACAATTGATTCCCTTCAACCCTAAAAATGATTTACTAACAATAATTTCAAATGAGCTGAATTGATTCAATTGCATGCACAAAATGAAGAACAAAATACAATATTTACATATTGTGACATAATTGCTGAACATCTGTGTATGGCTGCTTTGTAAGTTGTTGATTGTTGGCATTCATCATTACATGCACATTAGTGAACACATGTATACACGGTCCCATTTATATCTTAGGTACAAACTATGGATCATATGCAGCAAAATGTAGTCTCAGGCAAGAATGAGTCCAATATTATTTTATATATTTATAAATTGTATTCTAGATAGACTAATGAAAAGCTATAAGAATTGTCCAGTTATAGGAAAGAAGATATCAGGATTATGTTTTGCTAATTACCTTGTGGCAGGGGCAAAACAAGGATAAGGTTACATCATACTGTTAATAAAATTTTACATGAAGTGGGATTTAAAGGTAAATATTAAAACGTCTATCATAATAGCAGCTAAAAATCAGATGTGTTCCATTCTCATGACTTTCTCTAGCTGTTCTGCAAACAAATTATTACTTTCTCTAGCATATATGTACAATATACATAGTGGATGAAAGGGTATTGTGTTCCACCCCAAAATTTGATACCAAGATTTCACCAAAAATGCATCTTTTAGGGTCTTTTGAATCCAAAAAAATGCATTTTTTTGAAAAAGGTATGTGTGTATGTGTGTCTGTGGACAGAATAACTCAAAAATAATTAAATACCAAACTTGGTATTTAAGTTTAATATCATCAAAGAATGTGACTGAAAGATTTTCAAAAAAATCCCCCAACCCCCAAGCACCCTTTAAATGGAAGATTTTTAAAAAATTTTGATTTTCTCAAAAATTGCTCTAACGATTTTGATTAAAATACAATATAGCTAATATATTTTTATGACAAAATGTATATCTTGAATTTTCTGGGACTAGCCTTTGAAGACCTCTTCATTCTGGATGTTGTCCTCCGAGGTGTAATAGTTACCAAAATTCATTGCATAATTTTTATATTTTAATATAAATATTTTCTCCCAAACCATTAAATCTATGGGTCCATTTAAGTGTTTTAATAATTTAACATCGGGATTTATTTCATGGTTAAATTTCCAAAAATGTTCTGCTACAGCTGATTTATCAATTATTTGTATTTAATATTCCTAAAGTGTTCTTTTACTCTGGTTTCTTAATGACGTTTAGTTTACCAATATAAACAAAGTCACAATTTAATTGATAAATGCCAGATTTTTTAATTTTTGAAATTTCATCCTCTTTAGAAAAGCCTAACAGATTTTAAGATCTAGATTTTTGGTGTACTTGGGTTTTATGTCTCTCTTCGATTTGCCAGTTATACAAAAGTCATCCAGAATGAAAAAGTAAAGTAAATGGCATGTTATTTATGGACGCTCTTTAACTACTATGGTTCTCAGCGTCCCATTCTAAATTAGGCGTGAAAGACTGGTTAAGTTTGATCAGAGGCCTCTCTATCAGGCTTGAGGTTCTTTTACGTGCCGTAAATCTACGACACAGGACCCACGGCTATACTTCCCTTCTGAAGGAAGCCATGCTAACGATTTTTACGCCCAAAAAAATCCATCGTCCTCCACCGGGTTTGAACCCACGACCTTGGATATATGAAGTCAGCATGGTAACCATTACACCATGGAGGGCGACAGCAGGGAAGACTCAATCTCTTCGCACATTCTGTGTGCATTTATACTTAATAAAAGCTTAAGAGATAGAGAGTTGATGTAAGGAATAAAAAATGGGATAATTTAAACAAAGAAATAGTAGCATTTAAAATACTGGTAAGTCCAAGGGGAGGAGACATCAGATTGGGCAAAGCTTAGAAACTAAAGAGTTGATGTAATATAAATACAACCTCAATGGAAGAAATTAGTAGGTAGATATGCACTAGATTTTAAAAAAATGTTTTATTTATATATAAGTATACTTGTAATAGTGTAGTAAAAACAGATATAAATAAATTATCCAATCATACCACAGACAGTTACATATATAGATACTTTATTGTAGTATTTGTATTACAGTCTTTAGATAGTTCACTTCAGAAACGTATGTACCTACTGATAAATTATGAGAGATCTTCGGAAGGCTCTATATCTACTCTTCATTTTGTACTAATTTTAAAAACAAATTTGAAATAAGTTTACAAATTTTCTTCAAATTTTTGTTTTTAAAACTTAAAATTCAAGTCTCTCTAAGTAAATTATCCTTGTACCAATTTCAACCAAATTTGAAATGTGAAAAACAAATTTTCTTTAAGCTTCATATAAAAACTAAATTCAATATTTTCAGTGGTTATTAAGTTATTCTGCATAGAAAAAGTAATGCTAACCTTGCAGTATGAAATTCACCTAAAAATTATCTCCCTTAAATAAACTAAACTGAACTGAAAGGCGATAGTACAAAACTGTTAATATGTTGCATACAGAGTTTTATATGCCATTCAGCCATATTTGTAAACATTTATATTTACTTAAAAGATTTAAACATGCATGATAATGCCTCTGTTCAAAAATAGGAACAAAAGCCTGCCTTCCAATAGGCCTATAACTCTAATGACTGCGCTTTCCAAGTTTGTGGTGAAAAGTGTATTTAATTCTACTGTAAATAAACATTCCCTCAGTATCCAGTTAGCTATTGGAAATCCTTTTGCTGATTAGTGAAGAACTAACAGCATTAGATGTACAGTATGATAACAACTTGAAAATTGTTGAACTACAGTGCTGAGTGCATGTTACATTTTCATTGCATGCATTGATGTCAGCATCAGTCACTTGCTGTAAGGCATATAAACAATGTTCCCAAGCTTTGCTCACTGTGAGACTCAACAAAATGAAAATCAAAGAGACAGACATACATAAAAACCAAAATAAATAATATTGCTGTATGAGAGATGTCAATGAATGATCTAAAATTATTTAGCAGTTTATAATCTGAGTAAAATAAGAAATTATACAAAATAGAAGTTCCAAAAGGAACACACAATTTTAACTATGGAGGTAACAAGTAAAGGGATTAAAATCCATTTTTTTTTAATATGGTGTAATTCATGTTTCATTTAAAAAAAAAATCTTTTCTTTATCTTTTCTAAGTTATATGGCTTTCAATTTGTACAGCAGAATTCCATAAATAATAAATTTATTTTGACATAATCTAGAACATACTATTACAATACAAACAAAGTATGGAAAGAACGCACTCAGTTTTACAATACAACAAATCTTTTATTATTTTATAGTACCAAAGTGTGACTATGTGTTCTTTTTGTACAACATGCTTCATTACTATTTTGATTATTGAATTTTAACATACTATTCATATCTAAATATTTTAAAAAGTTGTAAAAGGATAAAACAAACTTAATTTGGGATAAATGAATGCAGAAAATTTTAAAATTTACCTTCTTAACAAAATCAGGATTAAGAGTATTGTTGATTGTCTCCGTGCGACAAATTTCTTGCCAATCAGATACATGAAATGTCTTTAAATAAACCACACACATTGGATCTGATTTAGAAAATACATCACAGTCAAGTAGATTTCTGAAATAGATACAAAATATTTTAAGATGTTACTATGAGATACAATGAAATTAATTGTAATACATCATGGGAAGTTTTCATTCATTAAATTCCCAAGTGTAATGCATCATCTTAAGAATGCATCTCCAAGTTAAAGCCTCCATTACCTGGAACACTGTAGTACCTATAAGTATAACATATTATTTTCATCAATTTAGAGCTATCTTGTAAAGTAAATTAAAAGATCAAAAAGACTGTGGTACAGAAAGTGACCTAATTGTCAATTTTCTAAAACTATTTGATATCCAAGATTTCACTTAGACATCAACGATTTCATCCGTTTTAATTGAATCTTCTATTACATTTATATTACATTAATTTCTTTTATATTAGTAAGTAATGCTTTAGTTAAGAAATTGTAAGTTTCAATTGTTGCTATGTGCTTTCATACATTATTGCTGCCACAAAACTTTACCTGCACGAGATTGTGAGTTCAACTTCAGAAGTAGGATCCGAAGCTGATCCCGGCAAAAACCTTGCCATTGCTTAAAATGAAACAATATTATTTTTTCTTAAATGTAATTCGCCTTCACGTTCCTAACCTATCATTAGAGGAGGCTACGCCCATTTAAATCTTTACTAAAAGCTTACTGAAAAACGAATGCAAAGAACGTTATGGGAAAACGATTAGCATTTTAACAATGATTTTGTAAACTACACGTTTCATTATAAATTGTTTTAACATCTGTCATTTAAACTTATTTCATTTTCCGCATTCGTAGTTTCGTAGCTCGCTCTTCTACTGTTTTCTCTCTTTTAACTTAGGACCAATCAGAGAGGCCTATCTCTACTCCGCATTTTCCCAAGCCTGTGAGCCCATTGGCTTAGCAGCTGAATTGAAGGTGTTAAAAGGTCAACTTTGTTGTGCCGAAAGTGCCGAAACTACGAAAGCGTAATGGAGCTCGTAGTATTTTGAAATGGATGCGGGCGTAACCTCTACAGATTTTGACAGAAGTTACATTTCAAACAATTGATGGTAAGCTTCGCTTGAAATTTACTTAGTTAGCATTCAAATAAAACATAAGACACTTAAAACACACTAATGCCGTATTAGAGACAATTTACCAACAAAAGCTTTGTGTTTTGGTAGGTTACCGGAGACAAAGGTGACGGAAGTGCTAGTTATACAATATTCTGAATAAATTAATGGTATGTGAATTTTCTGTTTTATGGTTCTGGGGATTTGGAAGTTCCATAGTTTGTAGTAAATCCTCTTTTGTACTGCTGGTCACATATGATTGTATCGTCATAATCGATTAAAGTCCATCCCTACGGATTTTTTACAAAATAAAGAATCTGTATGCCAGAAGCTGCTTACCAGATTATTACCGGTATTGGTTCCACATTTTAGGCATTTACCCATATAAATTGTTACACTTCCAACCACACAACAGTTTCACGTTAGTCATTGTTCTTTGTTCTCAAACGTTACGCTATAACTGGGAGAAAAACTCCTGTTGTCAGTGGTTCAAGGTCCTGCTGTAACCAGTAAGCTAGAAGATGTCAAAATGTAAAGAAATTAAATAAAACAGAAGGCACTTTAAAGCCAACAATATTAAACCTAGTTTAATATGTCTAAACACCACTTAAGAAACAGGAACTAAAGTAATTCTCATTACATGAGCACTCCATAGAACTAATCTTTGCACCTTTTCCAAGCAGAGAACAGAATATAAAACTATGTGCAGATCAGCTTTCCATAAAGGTGTGAAAATGTAGTGAAAACCGCCAGGGATCATTGGGATTTAGATTCACAGAACCCTTGGCTAAGTTGTGTAACCAACATATAGTATCTACTCAACACAGAAGTATGGCAGTATTTATTAGCCTGTGGTTTTGAATAATGGTGATAACTGGGAAGCACATGTGCAGGAATATCAGCAAATTTTTTGGGCTCAATTATAGTTATGGAAGAATGTTCCCAATACAACTACAATATAATTGTTATAAGTATATAATACCTCTGGCTAGTGTTCTGAATAGTGGTGGCTTGCAATTTTTGGAAGGTAGTAGGTAATATTTTTGCTTTACACAGCAGTTTCTATTCTACAGTGTACCAGAAAATATAGATAAGCAAAATGAGCCATATAAATTAAAATACTGTTTAACTGTATATAATCCTATGCAGTTAGTAAAATTTATAAATAAAAGTGTGCAATATAATGCATCTATCAAAGCAAGCATAAATTAAACTGTATTAATTATTGTATTATGCCATATGCTTTTCAGGAGCCTTGAACCCTTTATCAGTGCACCTGTCCATTAAAAGTTCAGTGGAGAACATGCTTTTATAACAAATGGATTTTCCTGTTACAAATCTTAATCATACAGACATAACAAACAAGAGTAGTCTTGTGTTTTAGCATGTGTTTCTTTTAACTTTTAGTAACATAATTTTTTAGTATTCAGAATTTGTAGAGTTTGGTTTTGCTTTTTCCAGTGCATGAGTATATTATTGCTTTGCTGTTATTTTTAGAGGCAGGGCTTACAATATCAGTCTCAAACCAAGATGAGTGAGTCAACTTAGAAAGCAACATGACAGTCAACAGCAGGTTGCCGAACCTAAATACATGTCTGTATGTTTGTAATGATATCATGTGATGGAAAATGTTCAAAGAGTACAAAATAAAGTGTAGGAAATTATTATATATAAGAAAGAAAAGAATTGACTATAAATAAACTTACCATAATTTTGTCATTGAAGTCCATTCTCTTTTTCTTTGGTAAAATTGTTCAAATAAGATGTGAAGAGGGGAATTTTTTCAATAGAAAGCTAAAGCAAACAGTATGTGTTCCCACCTCCTCTTGAGAGTTGGAACAGCTTTCACACTCGGATGTGGTCTAGGGAATTTTGCAAATGTTGTTCAAATAAGATGTGAAGAGGGGAATTTTTTCAATAGAAAGCTAAAGCAAACAGTATGTGTTCCCACCTCCTCTTGAGAGTTGGAACAGCTTTCACACTCGGATGTGGTCTAGGGAATTTTGCAAATGTTGCACCTCTATTTGTACTGCTCATTATGGTTTCTTAACTAATTCATTTCACTTTAAATGTACACTTGCAATTATTTAACAATCTGTACCAGGATCATACCACTTACCATCAATTTACATAACTTATACATCTGAACACTGCAAGCTACATAACTAACATATTACAATTGTGTGAATCATAGATATTACAGAACTGTGTATAGGCATGCAAACACTACCAACATAATTCCAAATTTTCTCGGGCTTCTAGCCAGGTAAAAACTTGGCTTGACACCAACGTTTCGAAGAAGTGCATCTTCCTCGTCTTCAGGGTGAAGGAAGATGCACTTCTTCGAAACGTTGGTGTCAAGCCAAGTTTTTACCTGGCTAGAAGCCCGAGAAAATTTGGAATTAACACGTCGCCAGGAAAGCTTCAGTTCTTATTTTACTACCAACATAGATTACAGTATAAATGAGAGACTGTTGCATTACTGCTCTGAATCCCTTTAACTATGCAACACTGTGCTTTAGAATGCACTACAAATTAATAATTTAATTTAAAATCAATCTCTATAGGAAAATTAAATATCAGACCAAACAGGACTGAGTATATTATTTTCATTTGGTGGGAATAGTGAAATTGAATGGCTCCATAGGAGCAGACCACATTTAGAAAGAGCCAATGAGTATCTTAGACCAAAATATTTCTAGAAGGCCTTACTTGGATTCCACCAAATTTCTGTAACTTTTCTGCTCCCCTCACCTACAAAAAAAAAGCAATCCCTTCTGCACGTCTCATCATTAGCAGTGTCCATAAATTCAAGGATTCCTGGATGGACTCTAATGTAGCCTGAAATACGTACTGTAATAAAAACATTCATGCTGCTCAAGGTATAAGCTTTTCTAAAGCATTTCAAACAAAAGAATCTATAAACCAATTCAGGGAGTGCAGAAATTTATAAGTACTGCAATAATATTTTATCCTTTCTTTCCTTCTTATCCCACAGCAAACAGGAATATTATTTTATATATATAGAGTTTCCAACAGAGATTATTCAGTTCTAAGTGCAAGGAATGGACAAACTTGCAACATTCAGTATGGCATTATATATATAGCAACAACACTGTTATTTGTTTAGTATGGCATTATATATATATAGCAACAGCACTGTTATTGTGTTTATATTCAAGCAGCCCTTACTCGTAATACACTACAGGAGTAGTTGTTGCATTGGCTGCATGTAAACAGCACTAATAAATAGATATTACCTTTGCCAATGCAGAGTCTATTCAACCTATTTTAATAATAAATTTAGCTTCTAACTTTCATGGAAGGAAATGTAACAACTTATCTGGCAACCAGAGTCAGTAATCAGAAATTTGATGCACCACTAGAAGTGAGGTATTGGAGATATCCTCTAGAAATTTTTTCAATACTTGAGATAGAGCACAACAATGAATATGCATTTGAAGTATACAATGACAGCAGCAAATCTGGAGGTAAAGTTTGTGTAGCTGGAATAATATTTATAAATAGCATATTGACCCATTAGTTCAAGCTGCATGCTCAATGTTCAAATAACCAGGGTGAGCAACTCAAAATTTTAGAAGTGTTTAAGAAATTAGATGAGCTAGAAAATGAAGGATACACTGATAAACATTTCATTATTTGCTGTTAGAAAACTAAACCTAGAACTGCTCTGAAACATCTTTACTCGCAACCGACTAATCAAATCAATCAAAAGTAAAATAATTACTTGTACAAATCAAAGTAGACACTACATTTTTGCTGGATGTAAGTACACTTGGGATTATACAGATATGAAATAGTGGCAGACTTCCAGAGGAAGCTGCTGCAGAAGGTAATGAAATAATATATCACAAAATACCAAATAAGTTCATAACTAGAGAGAAAGGAACTGGACTTGATTATGGCAACAGCAATGGACCTCATCAGAAAAGAGCAATAACAAAAGATTATTTCTTATCCATAAGAGTCAGGTTAAGATAATTGTCCATAAGCACACAGGTTAAGACAATTACCTATGAAAATTGGTAAACTAAGATCATACCATCAGACTAGAATGAACTTCAGATTTGAGTCATCTAGGAAAGTTATTGAATCATATTCGAATACTTAATTTGTGCAATGAATCTTTGAAAAATAACATATTCCCTTAGGGGTTTAAATATCATGTGCTAAATCTTTGTACAAAAAGAGAGAGAAGTATGAAAAGTCATAACTTGCAATAATATTTTGTAAAACATTTGATAAAGTAATGTATAACAGATGTGCGAACATTTTGAAATACCTACATAACTTGTTAGCAAAAGTACAGTTTGGCTTCAGAAAGCAAATTTCAGATAAACTTCTACAGTAGATACAGATTGGTAGAGCTACTTGTATTTATTAGCTGTGCAGTTTATATGCAAGAGCTGCCAAAATCTGAACAAAAAACACAGCAAGACCCTAAGCCACATAGCCCAAGAATGAGGACCCAAGCAACAAAGTGTAGCAGAGGAATGTTTTTTATTAGCACTGCAGCCACAAAGCTAAGAGGTCTGAGAAGTTAAACCCTAATGATACTAAGAAGTAAAATCTTTCCAACCTAACAGATATGACTCCCCAAATTGCCACTTGCCACCATGCATGCACAATAGCAGCACAATTGTTGACGTTCTGCAACAAAGTTTCTTAAAGTGTCTTAACTTGATAGGGTGAAACATGCTTTTCTATGGATATTTATTACTGAGGTTAGTATTTTCAACACTTTCAAATCTGAACAACTTACACGAGAGAGAGAGAGAATTTTTAAAAATGTAAATTCAATTAATATGATATTTAAATTCAGCATTAGCCAAGGATGCAGTACAAAGATGTTCAAGAAAATCCCTCACCCCAAGCTATTTACATGGACATTTTTTTGATAGTGTTGATTTTCTCAAAATGGCTCTAACATTGTAGTTGGAATATCAAAATTTAATTGGTTGCATAAGACATTTTAGTGAGAAATAAAATGCATATCCTGATTTTTACTTTCTCTAGCCCCATATGTACAATGTACATAGGGACAGTGAAGTATTGTATTCCACCCAAAAATTCGATACAGAGATTTCACCGGAAATACATGTTTTAGGACCCCCTGTATCCAAAAAAAGTATTTTGAGAAAAAGATCTGTATGTGTGTGTATGTGACCGTGTGTCTGTGAACACGATAACTCAAAAACGAAAAGTAGCTAAAATACCAAACTTGGTATTTAAGTTTAGTATCTTCCAGGGATGCGGCACAAAGGTTTTGAGAAAAATCCCCCCACCCCAAACTACCCTTTACATGGAACTTTTTTCGAAAATTTTGATTTTCTTAAAAATAGCTCTAACGATTTTGATTAAAATATCATGTATTAAAGATACTTACCTAACAAATAAAATGTATATCTTGAATTTTCTGGGAATAGCTTCTGAAAACCTGTTTATTCTAGATGAATTTTGCTTAATTTGGCATAACTAGTAAACCTTAGATAGACAAAAACTTACTATACAAAAAATGTAGGTCTTGTTAAAATACACAAGTTATGTCATATACATTTTTTTCGTGGAGCTTACCGTTTTCGAGATATTCATTGTTATTAGTTTCAGTTGTGAAGTACTTATACTTTTCTCAGACGAGAGTGTCCGTTTTTCTTTTGTTCTACTCCTGGCCAAGAAAAGAAACGATTTGTAATGACAACCGCATAACGACAGCTTTTAAAACATTTGACTATTGGTTTAGCCTGGTGTATTCCCTTATTTTCTTCCTACTTATACAGAACTAAATAATAACATTGTGCTAATGAGTACCACGATTAGCAAGGTGCAGAAAGAAGAAGCATTTTATGTATGAAGTTTGTAGAACAGCTAGAGAAAGTTATGTGAATGGTACACATCAGATTTTTTAGAAATAGCCTCTGAAGTACTGTTCATTCTGAATGCCTTAATCATTACTGGTAAACCATAACAAATAGTCAGAAACTTGCTATACAAAAAAAGGTACATCTGATTTGTCAAATTATATTTTTTGGGGGAGGCTATAACCATTTCCAAGATATTCCATGTTTTTAAAAACTTAAAATTTACTCAAATGGAAAGTGCTATTCAGTTGTTTTTTTTACTTATTATCTTTACTTCAATTGTATGACCATCTTTAACTTGAGAAGCAACTGCTGGTGTTTTGCTTGCTGAGCTGTAGGTTTCTTAACATTGATTTTTCAGTTGTTATGTTATAAAGCACAAAAAATTCACTCCCACATGTATACTTCCAGACTCTGTGGGAGATAGGGAATGATTCTGGTTAAAGAAAAATTCCTCACCCCAGCTGGGAATCTAACCCGGGACTTCTGGATGAGAAGCCACAATACTTAACGGAACCAATGTTTTGGTTTGTTCTTAAAAGTTTAAATTTCTCTGCAAAAAATTTTTTTAAGGAAGAGCCTTTGTTTTATTTTACTCAATTCATCCCTCGCCAACCACTTGACCACAGAGGCAGTCTTTTTCTTTCTTATGGTTTCAGAGCCATCACATCAACTACCATTGAAAATATCATTTAAGCTTAATATATTCCAAATTCCTATTGTATCTACAGTGAAAGATATAATAAAAGCATTTCTGTTGATAAAACCAGTGTTAAGAAATCCTATAGTTAATCAAACAATAGTACCATCAAATTTATGCCACTACAGCAGCACTGTCCTTATAGTGTAAAACTGTTGTATTGAACATTTTGAGTGGCATTTGCTGTAATCATTACCATACTAGTTGTGTCATTGATCCTTTGGTTTGCATTGTTAACACTTGTGCATTATACCTATCTTTTTTTTTATTACAGAAGTTAATTCATATTTAAGCACAAACCTTTAATTACCATGGCTGGAACATTTGTGCCTGGATCAGCATCTGATGCTACCTCAGAAGTAGAACTCACAATATCATGCAGGTAAATAATTAAAAAATGTAAGAATTATCATTTAACTAATTTAATCATTAAGTTATTTAAGATTCAGCATTGAGTGAAGGTGTCATTTACAGTGTAAACTTATTTGTAGTGTAGTACTAGGCTTACCTATCTTGAATGACATGGCTGATACCTTGCTATTTCTTCCCTAAATAATGCTAATCGTGCAAAGTAATATGAATCTACCATAATTCCATCTTCTTTCGCTATTTTCGTAAGGAGAACATACACCCCTTCCCCATGAATTACAAGCCAATGGATGTGTTCAGATGCTTGTTGACGAGCAGGCAGACTTTGGACCAGAAAGAGTTGTCAGGAAGGGTGATCAGCCCGATGCATGGTATGACAGTAAGGAAAATATTATGAAAAGGTGATTATGGAGAAAATTTAAGTGGTGGAATGAATGGACGGGGAAATTGGATAAAATCTGCCTAGACATGGTTTTGTCCACCACAGATCTTGCATGCAGTCCCCTGGGATTGAACCCAGACTGCATTGATCGAGCAGTCAAATCACTTGGCCATGGCACCACCTATACTATAATTGCAGGTGTTTGAATTGAGTGATGTCTTGAATCTTTTGAACACATTGTTGATCATTTGACAGATTTCTCAAGCTGAGATATTTGAAAATATATGCAGGGTACTGATTTGGAATAATTATGAAATATAGCTATTTGCAACATAAATTTTATCTTTCCAACCAGGTAATAATCATATAGATTTAGATCTGTCGCACAAGTAAAAATCACAAGAAGAAGCTGCAATATTTCTGGACTACCTTCCACAACAGCCTTACTTTATCTAATTTTTCCTTATTTGGAATTGGCTATGGGCTCCAGCTGTTTAAATTTTTCTAACAACCTATCACTTGTGGGTTATTACACAAGGGAATACCACACAGTAACACCAGAGAATTACTGTAGTAAATTATTTAAGCTAACAGTCCATGTATGACTCCAATTGAGCAAAATTTAACACAATAAACATACGCTGTTCTATAATTATACCATTTTCACCACAATAACTATTCACAGTAAACCCAACTAGTTTCATATAACATTATTCCCAATATATACTACCATACCAGATTTATTATTATTTATTTGTTAACAATGCTATCTATTATCAGTATCATATTAATGCTGCCAGTGTGCCAGAATTTCATTCTGCAGGAGTTCTTTAACATGCTAGTAAATCTACTGTTGCTTTTCAGCACACTTAAAAACCATCAATCTGAACTGGGTTTGAACCCGCTACCTTGAGTTAGTTCAGAAAGCCAGTTCCTAACCAATTGAGCTACTCAGATTAACTACTACCATAAATGCATCACCCACTGTAGTGCTTGAGTTAGATTATCATAGAACATGGTGGTTCACCCAATACCTACTACAAGTTGAAATCCATGCAACTACCATTCAAGATAAACCTGATATATGTGCATTGACTTGCTTACAAAACTTATTCTACTGAATTAAATTAATTATTAGCATGTGGTATTAATTTGTTGAGTCGGTTTTTTAACACTACGTCACTTACATTTTTATTATGAGGGACTAGTTTCAAAAGCCTATGCTTTCATTTTCAACCTCATGGGTCCAACTGCCGTTGCTGGTTGCGTTTGCTTGTGCTCTCTTCTCTGGTGGCGAAATGATGAACTTCTTAACTAAGCTGTCTACTGGCAGGATTTCAAAGTTTATCAGGTGATCTTTGTTTTTCCATATGAGGATGTTCTTCCAGGTTGTGAGTTCATTGTGGCCTATATTTTAAAATGTGCACATAATTAATTGCTTCTTATATTTTTTGCAGAAACCTCTTAGACACAGATGTATTTTCCAAATCAGATCCAATGTGTGTTACTTACATGAAAACATTTCAGCTCTCCGATTGGCAAGAAATAAGCCGTACAGAAACTGTTAAAAATTCTCTGAACCCTGAGTTTGCTGAAAAGGTAACTAACTATTGGCAGTTTTCTTCAGAAGTAACATTATTTTTATATATATATATTTTGTATAAACCTGAAACTCTACATTGCAAAACAAAGAGTAGCTTGCTTTTTTTGAATTTGCAGATCCAAGTTTTATATCGGTTTGAAGAGCAACAGCTATTGAAATTTGAGTTGTATGATGTAGATTCTACTGATCCAAATCTTGCCAAGCATGATTTCATGGGATGCTGTGAGACCACTCTTGGACAGGTGAGAATTTATATTAACTGTTTCTATAGTCATTCTGAAATTTTATTTTAATAATAGAGAAAAATCTGAATATCAGCATAATTGTCTCAATTTTTTTATACAAAAGGAGAGCAATACCAGTTTTTACGTTCCTTACTAAGTGCTCTCTTTATACATAGTATGTAGAAAGTACTTAGTAGAGGTGTTGTGTTCCACCAACATTTAATACTGAAATTTCACCAGAAATACTTGTTTAGAGTCTCTGAGTCAAAAAAATCAATTTTAGAAAAAGGTCCAAGTGAGTGGGGGTGGATAATGTGCCTGAATGTGCACATGTGCATAGCTCAAAAAAGAAAAGTCAATTAAATACCAAACTTTATATTTATATTCAATATGTTTCAAAGATGCAACACAAAGATTTAAATACAAAATTTATTCCATATACACATTTTTATGGAGTTAACAATTTCTGAGAGATTCCCTGTTATTTGTTTCAATTTTAAAATACTTAAACTTTCCTCATGCAGGAATTTGACATTCTTGTGTATCATTTATTTTTCTCCTGGCCATACAAAGAGAACTGAATTTCAATATCACATGTGACAGCTTTTGAAAGATTTGCTTTAGCCTAGTATGTTCCCATATTTCCCTTCTACTGATAAGGAACTAAGTAATAAGACCATTTCTGCTAATACTTTTAGTATGAAGTAGATAGAAGCATAAGATTTTGTAAGAATAGTTTGTTATAGAATAGTAGAGAAAGCCATCTGAATGGAATACATGAGATTTAAAAAAAAACAGAATTTTATTAATGAAATTCAATGTCATTTTTCTGTGTAATTTGTCGCCCTCCGTGGTGTAATAGTTACCATGCTGACTTCATATACCCAAGGTCGCGGGATCAAACCTGGTGGAGGACGATGGATTTTTTCGGGCTTAAAAATCCATAACATGGCTTCCTTCAGAAGGGAAGTAAAGCCTGAGTCCCTGTCGTAGATTTACAGCACATAAAAGAACCTCAAGCCTCATAGAGAGACCTCTGAGCAAAATTGACCGAGATATTCTCCTCATTAACCAGGTCTCATTGACATAATATGCTATAAAACTTGGCTGACAGTTGCACGGCCCATCATTCATGTATGGCTGTCAAATAAAATCTCAAATCACATTAACAATTATTAAAATAAACACAAAACATACTTTATCACAGGATATTGGAAATGCTATCTGTCTGCATCAGAACATCTACAGCATCTTCTGAGGGAAGGTTTCATTCACATGATTACTCAGCTTCCAAAATAGCGCAGGGAAATTCAGTGAACGGCTGTGCCGCTGCCAGCTAAGTTTTGTAACAACCTTGCTATATATTTCTATTTTCCCTCCTGTAATGGCAAACATTCCTTGGATGTGTGTTTTCACAATATAATGTAATCTCGATCCAAAATGACATTGATATTTCTTTTCACAAAAGAAAATTCCATTTTTAATGCTGTTTACTGGTTTATATAAAAGCCAGAAATAACAGCTGATAACATTTATTTGGTCATTAATTATGCAAAACAAAGGTAATTAGCTTTATAACAAATTGTACTCTTGATAAACTCATCTCTCATAAAACTGGTCTGAAGTTAATTTCACTGGAATACACAAATTATACTCCATTAATTTTGAAACTGATTTGAAATAAGTTGTTTCGCTCCTCTTTTCAATAGTTTACATTTAGGGTGCTTTATATAACACTAAATACTCATTTATTTATAACTACATTCACACTAGCTACAAGCTATCTACTATATTCCTCACTGATATTGTTTTTCGTTCCATCATGATAACGGCTGAGTTTCTGTTTCCAAGTAACAGTGAAAATGTAGCATATGCTGTGAAATTGGTAAACGTTTACATTAGCGCATTTTAAAAGTGATAACACAAAGAAAAGATGGAATCTATTGTCAATTCTTAGTCTTGAGTAACTGGGGCAAATGAAAACATTGCCAAAGACCATGTGTTTGGGGCTCCTCTTGCTGTTGTTTATATTAAGAGGAGTATAAGAGCTGTTTTTAGTATTACAATGCCAACTCACAATAAAATTTAACCTAATTTCAATTCATAAATTACTAAAAGACTTGCTTTAAAAGGGACAGTTTGTTGGTGTTAGAGGAAGGGGGTATATGTTCAAAAATGTAATTTTTCCTTGAGCAACTTCAGACAATGCTCTCGAAGATCTTTCACACTTTACTTTAGTAACCTTATTGACACCAAGGTTTAGGTTAACTATCAGTGCGATAATCAAAAGCTGTCTACAACCAAGAGAGTATCTAATACAACATGTGTAAAATGCAGTTTTTGGACATACACCCCTTTCCCCAGACACCCTTGATCCTATTTATAATGGTAGAAATCATATGTAATATTTATTTCTTTAATATATGTTGAGGGCTGCAGATATATGTGGAATGAAACTGTCTCTTCACCTTTTAATACCTTTATTCTAATTCTATATATGTATGCACTGAAGTTTCTGGATACCAAAACCTTCTGATAACTTCTGATAGAATTCCTTAATTTTCTTTGAACTTAATGTTGTAATCATGTTTTATCAGGGTATACTAAATGATTTTTAAAAGGGAAAAATAGTTAAATTAAAAAATCAATATTTTATAACTGAAAAGATTATTTTTCTTGGTGGTTGCAAACTATATATCTTCTCCAAAGAGGTTAACTTGGTGGTTGGGTAATGCAGATTCTTTATATTTACCAGTGCAGCCTGTATTTTGTTGCATATGTTAAAGATTTCTACATTATGTGAAAACTATGTAGCTTTTATGTTATTAAATAGCTTGGGAACCAAGGAGAAGTTGCAAAGGTTTAAAATTTCATTTAGTGTAAATGTAAAATTTTACTTGACTACTTTGACTGATGATTCTTCCACTGCTTAAGGGTATTTATAAGCAATGTAACATTTTCATAACTTGGAAGACTGTCTGGGAGGATTTAATATTATAAATTATTGTGCAATAATTTCATAAAGAACGCAGAAGTAAATGAAAGCAAGCATTTATTATTTAAGTATAAAAAGCTAATCATTCAACATTAGGTATCCTCGGTAGTTGATAAATTAAATGTTTACTGTAGTGCACAATTCCCAGGCTTATAGGCTATGAACTATGAGAATGTTTATTAGATTATCCTTAGCTTAGCTAATTTTCTGAATATTCATTCTGCATAACCACTAGCATGCACTTAATTTTAATAAGTACTATAAATTATTTGTGGTTTCACCAATATTCAAAACTATTGTACATTTTATATGTTATAATCTTTCAAGTTCTCCAGAGGGAGAAAGTGTTCACTCAAATATTTGGAAATTTTCATCTCGCAGGAGAATGAGTAACAGATTCTCGAAAATGTCCATCTCACAAGAGAACGAGTCACAGTTATTTCAAAAGAGCTCACTTTTTATAGTGAATGTTGCATTTTGTATCTCTCTCTCTCTCTCTCTCTCTCTCTCTCTCTCTCTCTCTCTCTCTCTCTCTCTCTCTCTCTCTCATTGATCAGCCATTTTTATGGTTTAATCTACCAAAAACTAAATCAAACTAAAAAAAATGTTTGCATTTCAGAAGCAAGCTATGAATATGTTCACTAGGTCTTGAGATTACATTTACTTCCACAGTAAAATAAAAATTATTTATGGAAAAATTAAAAACATGGTTATTTTGATGTCAAAACAAATCTTATGAATTTGGTAACCTGGTAACCCTAGAGAGAAAATAATAAAATACTTTTCCAAAACTGTATCTGGCCATGGAGGTTTTGTTAAAACAGTATTTTGATATTTTGATGGCAATTCAGCTGAGTAAATTCTAGCCTTTATCCTTCCTTTTTGTCAAATGAAAATTAATTTCATGTTTTAGAGAAAAATTTAAATGTAATGGCATTTAAGTTTGCAGTTCATTGCATTAGTACTTCACATGTGGGGTTATAGTGTCACCAACAGTGACAGTTACCTGCTAGCAAAGGAATTTGATGTCATCTGTCATATTCTCTGACCATTCAGTATTGCAGAGGATGTTTGAATTATTTCATCATTAACTATTTTAATTTATTCTGGGCTATGGCCAGTATTATGCAGTGTTGGAATATATCAAACAATACCAAATAACTGGCTGGAGTATAATCCAGGCTTGTGGGCCGTGGTCTACTGGGCTCCTCCTTCCCAGACATTTCGTCTGCCATAGTAGGAGACGAAACGTCTGGGAAGAAGAAGGAGGAGCCCAGTAGACCACTGCCCATAAGCCCGGATTATACTCCTGCCAGTATTGACACCGGCCGTGAAAGCCTAAGAATTTCGATGAATACCAAATAAATTGGAAACACCATCTTGAAAGCATGATTCAGATTGGACTCCCTAAGCTATTTATAACTATATACCAAGAGGATAAAGACTTTGGTGCCATCCTGTGTAATACTGGAAGGAAAAGTTTCTGTAGGCTTGTACCAGGGCTCCACAAACATAACACTTGGAAGGATGATTGTGAAGACCTTATTAATCATCAGCATAATTAGCAACTTATACTTGTATAGCTACCAAAAACAGGAATATGATATAATGTGTAAAACTGTTTTTGAGAATGAGAGAAGTCATGTTTAAGCATGTATGACATGCTAAAACGAAGCACACAGTATGCAATTGGACAAACTTTTAATAGCCTTTTTTCATGAACCAAAGCAAAATCATGCAGTCTAGTTAAATATTACTTGCAGTTCACAGTGGGATGAGGAGATGTCATTAAGTTTTGCCTTGGATTACAACATATATATTTTATTTAATTACAATAGTGTTTTTTCCTGCCAACGGACTGTTCTATGACATTCTCAGTTCATTTAGTATCAAACCAATCTTTTTTTAAACAGGTTGTATCGTCAGGCAAGCTTACTTTGCCCTTAACAGGAATAAATCATAGCAAAGGAGAACTAATAGTGACAGCTGAAGAGTTAGCAGCTTGCAAGGATGAAGTACTGCTTCAGTTTAATGGTCGTGGTCTAGATCGCAAGGATTGGTTTGGTCTGTAAGTATATCATTTCTTTTACATGTTGCTAGTGCCAGGTATGTGACATTACATAAAACCACCATTATGCTTTTTTGCCAGTTGGTCACAATACAGGATCTCTATGCTGTTTTCCCTGCCAACTTTATGCAAGCAGCCCATATTTTGAAGCTATAGTGTGCATCAAATGCTGATGTGTTTGGCACCTTGAAGGCCAAGACTGGGGCATTTAGCAGTTTCAAAATCTGTGACTTTGTTCTTATCTAATAGCACCTGCATAACTCAACTTCTGCATCCTTAGTTTGGTTTTTTTATGGTCTATTTATTTATTTTCCCACCCGCTCTTTTCTTTTTAGGGGGTGATACTGTCTCTCTCTTGTGTTGTATGGCTTACTAATTATTCATAAGAATGCTTTCAACAGTGACATTGCTATATTTGCACACTTTTTCTTGAGCCTTGAACTCCTAGTACTACAATGGTCAAAAAGGCATGTGCTTTGCCAAAGAAACAATTGAGCATCTTTGCCCATGCTCCAGTGTTATCACTTGGCATTTAACTGTATCACATTACCTTATTTTTGTTTACTCAGTTGTTAAACAATTCAGAAGTAAATCCAGAACCATCTCCATTAACACTTTGCTTAAAGTGAAATTTAAATTATCAGTGAAGTAAATCTAAATCATTATGGTTAACTTGTTAAATATGTGAAATATAACCTTACTTGTCTTTTCAATTAACCTTTGTTAGAGCTAAATACGACTACAGACAAGCCATTAATGAAGTTAAGAAAGTGTATAACATAACCAGTATTGAGAGGCCTAAAAATAAATGTAAGAAAGCTTGGAGGGTAATAAATTCCATAGCACACACCAAAGAAAGAGATAATATTGCTATATCTCCAGATCAGTTCAACAAATTTTGCATTCAGTCTGTTGTTCAATAAACTAGCCTACAGAAAATGCAATTACTTTACTAGAAAACTGTCTTGTATGTCCCTCTCAATGTAATTTTGACTTTACAGAAGTAAGTCCAGATGCAATTCTGAAAATTGTAAAAAATTTTAGAGTTTCTGATAGTATTGATTATTATGATCTGTCCTGTAGCTTCTTAAGACAAGTTATTGATTGTATAATCGGCCCTCTTACCTATTGTGTTAACAAATGCCTGGCAGAGAGTAAATTCCCTGATTTATTAAAAATTTCTAGAGTTGTACTTATTTTCAAGAAACGTGATAGGGACTGCCCTGCTAGCTATAGGCCAATTTCTATAACCCCTGTTTTTTCTAAAATTTTCGAAACATTTATGTATAATCAAGTTAGCTTATATTTAGATAGTTCCAATTTAATTAGTAGCAAACAATTTGGATTTAGGAGAGGTAAATCGACTACAGATGCTATAGACTCCCTAGTTAGGTTTGTTTTACAAGTGTTTGAAAATAAGGATTTTGCTCGAGCCACTTTCTGTGATCTAAGTAGAGCTGTTGACTGTGTAGAGCATGGAATACTTTTAAATAAACTATCTTATTATGGTCTGAGTAGTAACAGTATAAACATGTTTAAGTCTTTCCTTGAAAATCACCAACAGTTAGTTTGCATTGGCAAAGAGAGATCAAACTTAATTAATATTAGGTTTGGTGTGCCACAAGGGTCTGTGTTAGGGCTCCTATTTATAATAATGATAAATGATTTGCCATCTTTTGTAAATTCTCCAACAATATTGTACGTTGATGACACTTTTCTAAATGAAAGTTCAGATTTAAACTCACTTCAAACCTTAGTACAAAATACACTTTCTCAAGCTTCCTTATGGTTCAGAGCAAATGGTTTTCTACTAAATGAAAGTAAAACTCGGGAAATGTATTTTGGTTTAAGAAATATACCAAATCATCATGAAATAGAGACTGTTAAATGTTTAGGTATTCTTGTTGATAGTAAATTGTCTTGGGAACCACATATAAATAGAGTTATTTATTTAATCAGGAATCTAAAAAATCATATTTCAGATAACTATGTGAGATCAGCATATTTGGCTTTTTTTTTTAAAGTATTATATCTTATGGAATTTTGTTATGGGGAAATAGTGAACATGTACATGACATTTTATTGTTACAGAAAAAAACTTGTTAGGATAATCACTGACTCAGGTAAATTAGACCATTGTAAGGTATTATTTATTAGACTGCAGTGTTTGACAGTAGTTAACTTATATATTTATCATGTATTATTGTATGTTAGAAATAATGTTTCAACATTAGCAGTTAGGGGAGATGTGCATAACTATAATACTAGGAGTCGCACTTGTATAGAAATACCTTGTCAAAGATAAACCAAGTCGTATAACTCTCATGTAGTTCTGGGATTAAAGATGTACAACAAGATGGGGTTGGGTCAAAAAGAATTACCTATAAATATCTTTAAAGCAAGATTATATAAGCTGCTAGTGAATAATCCTGTTTATACTATTAATGAATTTCTTGAAACTGAATATACATATTATAATTTGACGTTGTCTTTACTGTATTATAGTTTGACGTCTATTGCTGTACAAGTTGAATGAAAATAAAATGTATTATTTATTTATTTATATTTATTTCTGAAATCTCCATTTGAGAGCTCAAGAAAAAGTGTGCAAGTGATACCTTTCACTGTCAACAGTGAAATACTATGAACAGCAATCTGCTAAAGCTATTTTTCAAAAAGAGGGAAAGATTCCACCAAGCGAAGTGCAGAAACCCACTGGTTTTAAGGATACCCTACCATTTGTTTTTTCCCGCTTTTTATGAACAATATTTACAAAGGTCCCTTCAGTTTCCTTATACTCACAATATATTATAATCCTCGCATGTATGTTAGTGAAATTTCAATCTCTAACACAAAACAATAAGGCTACAGAAGACTATATGGTTGATCATGATTGGGTCTCAATAAAATCAGCAATGGTTTCTTGTGGGCAGTCAAGAATAACATTTTCACTACAACATTTGGTGTGATAGTGCTCTCATATGGCAACTTTTGGGGGGGGGGGGGGGGGAACTGTAGTTGAACTTCCAATTTAATTTTATTATGCATTTCCTTTTCTTGTAAACTTGCAAATTATAAGTTTTTCACTATTTGTTACTCAGTTGTTGATTCCTACTAGCCTGCTTTTGTACTTGTTATGTATACTGTTTATGGTTATTCTTTTTCAATCTGTTGATAAGTTTTTGGTTAGAATATTTGTTTGGTTTGCATCTTGTAATCTTATTTTTGTTACTTAGGTATTTTCTGGTTATTTCTCCCTGTTATCATCCTTTTTATTTTAGTAATCTTCCGTTGAAGAAAAAGCTATAATTTTTTAAAAAATAAATGTGTTTCTGTAGCATGTGATGAACATTGGTTTGTCAGCTTTGAGTGTGATTGTGTGAAGTATAGGTGCCATAACAGTAAGTATTTCAAGAGTATGAAGCAAATTAAAAAAAAAATGAAGCACATTGGTTACCCAAATAATGAAAAACTTGAGGAGATAATGAAAAGTTGGTTGGAAACAGCTAGCGTGGCAAATAAACCAGTGAATGGAATACTCTTAATGGAGAAGGCACTTATAGTGACATCTCTGCTGGATATAGAAGACCTACTACATCAATGGGTGAATGGATAGATTTAAGAACTTCAAACTGTAAATGGCAGGTCTGTTTCTGTTTGTGGTGAAAGTATGGAACAGTGGATCAGTGGGGGGTCCAAATTTTTGGAATATAACGTATAACTCTCTTCTGAATTTAGTGTTTACAAGTTACGCTTTAGTAATAACATTTGCAGTTAATTTAATACTTTATAATGAAATGTAGAAATGCAATTGAAGCAGAAAATTACACCAGCATGGATCTAAAGAAAATTAGATGGTCAACAACAGCAGGTTACAAATCAATGAAAGCAAATCAGAAACATTACTAATTTCAGAATATAAGCCTCATAATCAAAACAGTAAAATAATTTAAATAACAAAGTAGTGAAACAAGTTTAAAGTACTCAGGAGAATGTATATTGACAGTAAATTCATCTTTGATAAACACACACATAATACAACAAAAAACCAAATGCTCTTATATTAATGTTGGCAAAAAGTAAATTCATCTTTGATAAACACACATTATACAATACAAAAATCAATTGCTCTTATACCAATGTTGGCAAAAAGTGCTAAGCTTAAGTGCAGTCTGGGGTATGTGGCATTAAAAAATGGCTCTTCTTTCCATCATGTGATGCGAGATTCATGTTGGAAAACGTTTCTTCAACATAACTTAAGATTTATAATTCTTTATTTACTGATCATGTAGCCATACTGAAGAATACAGTGCAGTCAAAGTATCCATCTTGCATCAATTAATGCAATGCTGCCAAATCTTGTTTCGTCAATTAAATTAATCTAATTGTATAACTGTGTGCACTCTATCCCTAAATTATGATGTTACTAAATCACTTGTTAACTAAGCCTACCTAAACCTAATCAATACACCATTATTATTATTATTATTATTATTATTATTAAATATAAATTGTCATACAAAGCATTTTGTGTTAACAGTGTTATTTAACTATTGAAGAGAAAATCCAGCTGTACAGCCCATATGAAAACAAATGACTCAAGAATACGATGTACCACTAAGTATTATAATTTTGTGAATGAGGTTGAGCAGCTCAGGTCAAAGGGAAAGAAAGAAAACAGTTTGCATTAGCTAAATGGAGATTGGCAATAAATTATATGGAAATATTTATATACTGTACCTAACATGAATGTAGTTTGTTGTGAGAGAGTAAACAATGAAATATATCTCAAAGGGAGCCTCCATAATAGAGGTAAGTATAGGGGATGGAAATAAAGGGATAAACTGTTCTTAGTGTTATGAAACTTCATGATATAGTCCCTTTATCAGTCCTCCATTGTAAATGGGAAAGTTAATGTAATAGTTGGGCATTGGAGAGAGTATTAAAACATTGGTTCAGAGTGCAACAGATGCCATTTGATCATATTGTAACAGTATTTTTAAAACTCCTTAAATTAGCTTTAGGAGAAATAACTTTCACTGTTGCATTTTAATGACATGATTTGACATGGAATGAAAAGGGGAGTTATGACTTAAGAAAGTAATTTTAATAGGCTATTTTTTGGAAAATTATACTTGGGTTTTTGAGATTATATACAGATAAATTACGTAACTGCTTAAAAAGAGAATTAAAAGAGGATAATATGAGCAAAGGTTATATTGATGGATGTATTAAGAAAAAGGTTAGTAGGAATTTGCAGACTAAAATGGATAGAGAATGTTCGCAAACAAGTGATTGAAAAAGTGTTCATTACAATAAGATGTGTTTAACATCTGAAATAACAGCAAAGAAAATTCAAGAAATGATCTCAAATATGGAGGTTAAGAGAATATTTATTTAAAATGAATATGAATGTGAATAGATGAATGAATGGTTTTATGGGTTTACACTTTTGGTAGCAGTTTGAATTGAGCATTAATAAATAGAAGTAGCTTATAACTGGTGTGTCATTTACATTAAGTTTAATGAATTTTAATTGAGTAGGCTGTGTTGGGGATGAATGAATGAAATACTCAAATGAACCTAGGTCCATAAGCCTTAAAGTTATTTGATATTCATCTTTTTATGATAAGGAAAACCCTGGAAGAAACCTTAACTGGGTAACTCACCCTAACTGAGATTCAAACTTGGGACCTCTTGTATGTGAGACAAATATATACCCCCATGTCGCACAGGTGGGGCTGTGCTGTTATTGTGTTAGTGTTTATGATTTATGGTAGAGCCAGTGCTGAAGCCACATCATTAATCTGTTATAATTTACTTAATACTCATAGTATTTTTATTTTATTATTAATCAACAGGAACAACAATGGGTCTGACCATCTTAAAGTACATGGCATTCATTTTGTCACGTTTTTGGCAATTTGTGAAGTAATAGGGTATTTCAATTTGCATTACAGCTCTGATCCTTTCTTGGAATTCTTTAAAGTAAGTGAAGATGGAAGTTACCGCTTGGTTCATCGCACAGAAGTGATAAAATGGACACTTAACCCTAACTGGCAACCATTTGTGATTCCTGTCCGAGCTCTCTGTGGAGGAGACATGGACAGATCAATAAAGGTTGTATGCTATGACTGGAACCGAAGTGGCAACCACAGCCTGATTGGAGAATTCTTTGCAACTTTGAATGAATTGAGTAGGGGACCAGTTCCAGAAAACTCATTTAAATGTATACATCCAGGAAAACAAAAGGTGATTATAAACATTTGACAATCTGCTCCTCCAAATGTGCTTTAAATAGACCAAATAAAATAAAATTGTTTCCTTTTCAAGCTAGCCCAATAAAAATTAACCATAAAATAGTAATTTATAAAATTTAATTACATAATGGTGATTCTTAAGTTATTGAATAATTGAATTTCAGGACCAAGATCAAGATATTTTCGAATTTCTTTTGAAGGTGAGTTCTTGTATATTGTATAATGCATGTCCATATTGAGACTTGCAGTTCCTCTTGAATGCGCATATATTTTGTATGATAACTCCCGTAGAGCATGTTTCATTTGAGTTATGCAGATGATTGAGAAAATAGTGGGTTTTAAATTTGCAACCAGGACTTTTCTTTCTTTCTAATTCATTTTGAAAACTAAGATTAATTAGCATTTTAAGCTTGTACCCTGGTTGTGTAGTTAGATATTAGAGTGACCGATGTTTGATATCTGATAGTCGCAAGTTATGAAATGGCTACCATTATGATAACCTTGAAATTGGTTAAGTTATTAATGCAGCCTAAACTTGAAATTTGAAAATATGAATCAATTGAAATTATGAACTGAAATTTTGAATTTGCCTAATTTGATTAAATTTATTATTAACTTTATAGTATATGCAAATTTCTGTACAATGCTGTTTTACAATCTCTTAATACTGCATAAGCAACATAACCACTCTTGCTAATATTTGACTCATGTTCAAGAAACTGTACAGCCAAGTGGCCCATCAACTTCTACACTAGTTCAAATGTGACTAATAGAAGATGCACTGTCTTGTTGTTTTGGCTATAAGGAATAGTGATCTCTAGTGAGGTTTTCTACTCAGGTTTTCTGCCTTTTTCTCAGGCTATGAGATTTTTTTTACATACGATCAAGCATCATATGGGAGTATCAGTTTTATTTCCCTTCCAAGGGAACCTATATTAAAAGGTTTTATACCTGAAAACAAAATTCATTTCCCTCTATCATGTGAGAACCGTAACCACAGTTACTTGTTACATAGTTTTCAGTATGTGATAACTAGGGACAAGAAATTCTGTTTTATTTTTTATAACATTTTGGTGTTATTACTTTCTCCATCCCTGTATATACAATGTACATAGGGGATAGAGAAGGTATTGCATTCCACCCAAAAATTTGATGTTGAGATTGCATTGGATATATATGTTTTGGGGTCCCCTGGGTCCAAAAAAGCATTTTTGGAAAAAAGTCTGTGTCTGTGGACAGCATAGTTCAAAAACAAAAAGACTGTTATATACCAAACTTGTATTTAGGTTTAATATCTTCCAAGGATGCAACACAAAAATTTTCAAGAAAATCCCCCCACCACAAATAGCTACCCTTTATTTGGAATACTGTCTGCAGTGCCATAAGTAGTTAAAGCGGGTGTTAAACACTACCAAAAAAAAATTATTTGGAAAATGTTTCAAAAATTTGTATTTTTTTAAAAATGGCTCTTAACAATTTTGATTAAAATCCTGTATATTAAAGCCATTTACATCCTATATAAAATGTATATCTTGAATTTTCTGGAAATAGCCTCTGAAGACCTTTTTATTCTGGATGAATTTTGCTTAACTGCTAGACCTTAAGAGATGGACAAAAACTTATTACCTAAAAAATGTACATCCCCTCAAAACATACAAATTATGTCCTTTACGTTTTTGTTGTAGAGTTAACCGTTTCCGAGATATTCCTTGCTATTGGTTTCAATTGTGAAGTACTTATACTTTTCTCAGACTGGAAGTGTCCATTTTTCTTTTGTTCTACTGGCCAAGCAAAGAAGTGATTTGCAATGACAATCACATAATGACAGCTTTTAAAACATTTGACTATCAGTTTAACCTAGTACATTCCCTTAGTTCCCTTCTACTTATAAGGAACTAAGAAATAAGAACATTCTGCTAATGTTCATTTCAATTAGCATTGTGTAGTAAGAAGCATAATCTTTTGCAAGAAGTTTTTAGAGCAGCTAGAGAAAATCATGTGAGTGTACATCAAATTTTTTGTACGGTTTTCAGTGTTATTTTTCATTGCTTTTTGGTGTTATTTTTCAGTGGGTTTTAGTGTAATAAAGTTGATTTTAGAGATGCTTTTGTAATGCCTCATTTTAAAAGTATGGTAATAAGTAAAAATTACAATATTTAAGTTATTTTAAATACAAATATTTTATGTATCAAATCATGAAAGCAAGCATATTATTTTTAGATAAACATACAAACTATCAAGAATTATGATGTGGTTTTACTTGCATATTAATTGCACTTCTATCAGCCACTATGAAATGCATTTTTCACAACATATTTACCAAGTAGATCACTAAGCTACACTTCAAATTATAGCATGGTAATGAGTTCCATATTTTCTTCACTTAGATTGTGTCCTTCGGTCAGTCAGAATCTTACTGTACTGTGGAAATAGTTTTCACTGTCCATGTTGGAACACAGAATCCATACTGCTTGTAGAGCTGCAGCTGCAAATTCAGAGTTATCTAATTTCATTGCCAGTAGGTATATGACATTGTCAACCTTCTCAACTAAAAGTTGCAACTTGACTGCATTTTACAGCTGTCTTTGCGCTTTCAGAATTGTAACTGCACTGAGTGATTGCATTCTAGAAGCAGCAATTGACAGCCTTCACAAGACCTTCATACCACAAAGTTCTCAGGAATAAAAGATTTATTCAACATTGTGAATCTAACTTTGAGGGATCAGAACTCTAAAGTTTCGAGAGTTTCTTTTGAAGATGTAAGCCTACTCGCATAAGAGAATGTTTAACTTCTGCTTGAAGCAGTTGGTTGCCACCACTTTCTAAAAGTTGACTTATTTCACTTTCAATTTGAAACCATGCTTAAGTTGTGTAACCTGAAGTATAAATCATGGGCAGTAGGGATTTGAATCCCTCAAAATGTTGTACAAGTGCTATGATGCCAATAGTAAGTTCCTATACAAATACTGCTTCAACTTTAGCAGTGTTAAAGTTGAATCGTTAAACTTGAGTCAAAGCCCAGACTAAAGTTGAATTGTTAAATTTAAAGAAAAACATAAAAAAAGGTAAAACTCAAAAGAAGAATCACAAATATTTTATAAAAATTGTCACCAGAGTTATTCAAAATACCTTAGCAACACATTGCTAAATATGGAACAATACAAAAAAGTACAATGAGTAAATTATATTATTACCTATGTTGCTGAATGGCAAACCTTTTGACTGCTCAAAGAGAGAACTGTTGAATACATATCGTGTTTATCCAAATACAAGACAACCTCTATTTTTCAAAACAAAGTTTTTAAATTAAGCATTTCATATTTACAAAAAGAAGATAACTTTAATTAAAATTAATCTGGTCAAATTAGGGCACTAGCTTGTCCAAGTTAACGAAAGTTCGGATTGAACAAAATAACCTAAGAAATGAGCCAAAATATATATTTAAACACTGCTCAGTGAAAAGATCATGTATTTTAAATTTAAGAAATAAAAAGATTTAGTACACAAGATAACATTGTGCAGTACGAATTAGAAACTTGGTAATCAAGGCACACTGCCATTGATCACACTTGACACATTCAATGGTTTGAAGGAGCTGCTGATCTTTTGTTGTCTTCCTTTGACATTAATTTCTTTAATAATTAACTCGCACAAATGCCTCAAATGTTCGTAATATGCAGATATGTTTTCATCATTATTTTCAACCTTTGGAAGGTCAACAGTCTGCCACTAGCTGCTACACAAACAGGTGACTGACTAACTGAGACTGATGGGAGGCAGTGAGAGTGAAGGTTGTCATGTATTAAACGGCTGTCCGGATAAAGAGAAATCTGGATTAATGAGGTTCTACTGTATTTTGAACAAAGTAATGGGCACTTAAGCTGTATTTAAGTGAATAGAGAGAGCGAGAGGGGAGAATGGAAATTATATACCAGTATCTATGTATGCGATCAGAGGTTGCAATGGCAGCGGCAGTGCAATTGCTAACAATGTAATGGATACGATTTTCTATATGAAAACACACCTTGTATAACACCATTGTAAAAAGTTTTACCCAAAGCAACAACAAATTTGCATGGAAATTCATGTTTTGGGCAGATGAGAGACTTGAGAGGGGAATGCAGAAATGTATAGTATGTGTGCAGGGGTAATTTATCTGTTATAATGATGGATACAATTTTCTATTTAGTCAACATACCAAATATAACACATTGTTGTAAAAGATACCTAATTTGAATTTGTGCAGAAACTCACATTGTTAGTGGAAGAGAGACGGGCCAGAACAGAGATGTACTGCTATATCTGCGCACGGCGGTGACAGTGGAAGCTTAGCTGTAATGACGAATATGATTTTCTGTTTAGACACATTACAGAATTTAACACATCATTGTAATAAGTTTTACTATGGTTTTTACCTTTAAAGCCGTTGGTCCCATGTCGTAGATTTACGGCACGTAAAAGAACCTCAAGCCTGATAGAGAGGCCTCTGAGTAAAATTAAACGGTCTTTCATGCCCAGTATAGAATGGGACGCTGAGAACCACAGCAGTTAAAGAGCGTCCATAAATAAAACACCATTTACATTTTTTTTTTACCTAATTTGAATTTGCATGTAAATTCGTGTTGTGGATGCCAGGGAGAAACAGAAGGGCAAACAGAAATGTGTTAGTGTACATATATGCGACAGGAAGAGGGAAATGCGCAGCTAAACCTCTCTCTTTTTGCTGGACCGTTGGCTCCTAATCAACATTATGTGCAACCACTGATGTGAAAGAAAGACCTCTATTTTTATTTTAGTCTTGGAGAGAAATTTTTTCCTAATGAGAATGCATATAGGTCAGTTAACAGTGAACCTTTTGATGCAAAATGAAGCCACAAAATCTGCTGCATACATTACAACCTTGGTGGTAAGCATTATCATTCCCCCCCAGATTTGCCATTTCCATAACCACAAAGTTTGAACTTTACTTTCTGCCACATGCTATTCAGAAAACATCGCAGATGCAAGAGGATCCCAGTTCTGGACATTAATATTGTGGAAAACAACATTGTCTTGTATTCAGATAAATATGGTACATATTCTGCCGGAAGGTATTTGTAGTACTACATCAGCACCAAATTTGAATCCTTCACATTGGTAAACCAACCAAAAGACAAAATGTTGTCGGTTTTTTACTTGGATAAATCTCGTAGCATTAGTGAATTGCACAAAGTGCAGTATTTGGCATAAAAACTCAATTTTTGCATTATTTTGCGATTTAAAATTTGCAATTTCAGCCATTTTTGGATGTCTGAATATATACCCACTATGTTTTAATGTTTTTCGTTCTTATCATTTAAACAAAATTTATCCATCCCTACTGATAAGCCTTTATTAAATTTATATATTGTACACATTTGTGTATTATGTTGCTGAGGGTTCTTCCTTTTGACTACAGCACTATAAACTTATAACCAGCAGCCCTGCCATATCTATGCAGACTTACAGTATTTGAATATGGAATCCCCCCCCCCCCATCTCCTCAAAGTTTTGAAAACGGCAAAACTTTTGACTACTCCAAGAGAGAAGCACATAATGTTAACAGTGTTGGTACATGCTGCTACATTTACAATATTTCAAATTTGGCACACATCAAATCTAGCTCAACAGACTTTCACCTAAAGGAATTAAAAATTATAACATCGTGCAAGGATTAAACAGAAAAAAATGTTTATCAAAATATCAGACCTGCTCATTGGACTGATCAATATGTACAGCAATATTTCTAACAGTATCAACATTTCGGCAAACAAATCTGTAAGGTATTAGAAGGGGAGCCTACTTTTTCCAGAAAAGAATTAACACTTGAATAGGACCTCAACCACAAAAGAAATAAAGCATCCTTTAAATGGAATAGCAATCAAAATAAAGCATTGTTGCTTTGAATCTCTAAGTAACAATGTCTTGTCACTGAGTATACTGTTCATTTTGTAGTAATTCTTCATATTTCGTTTTCTGTGATTATTAAGACCTGGTACAATGAACCATTAAATTTTAAAAAATATAGTTTTATTTGCTGTACTTTGGAGATGTGGGAGGAATTTAAAGATAAAATGAACATGAATTTTAATTTATTTGATGAGTCGATTAATTACATTAAACAACACTTACTTGTGATTTTTGCCACAACATGTTTCCAAGGACTAGTTGTTTTCATTTTCAAGGAATTAGTCGATGTCAGTTGAAAATGAAAGAAACTAGTCCTTCAAAATATGTTCCAGCAAAAATCCCAAGTAAGTGTTGTTTAGTGTAATTAATGGACTCATCAAATAAATGAATATGACAACACTGTTTACAAACTTTGACAAAAAGAAAAATTAATTTTAATGTTATTTTGCAAACTAGATGATTCCTTCATCCCCCCAAAAACCCATCTTCTCTTGCATACAGCCATGTCAGTGAACATGACACCAATATCTGTTTCTTTCTTTAGCACCAAACCTGCATTAATTTATAGTCAACTTTTTTCTTTCAAGGTAAGAATTATAAACATTTGAGGCACTTTTACCTTTAAATGAGTGTATTTAATAGAACAGGGTTTTTTGTAAATACAGTATGGAATGCATTTGGAAAATTGTTTTTATCTTAAAAAGGGCAGACAGAATTGCATGCAAATATTTAGTCCAGTTCAGAATTTATTCGAAAAGTACCTGAATGCCTCCCTGACCTATTTTGCTTTGTAATATAGTTCCCATTTACAAGTATTTTGTTGCATTAGGCTGGTGAAATACTTATGCTGTTCATTGCATTGGTATGATTTTAGTTTTGCTTCAAGAGATAGTTATTCACTTGAGGTCACAGTTTTTAGTAAATGGATAATTGAGGCACTGAGATTAAAAATAGGATATTTTAGAAGCAAATAAGTAACTGCAATAGTTATATTCTCCAGCTCTTTGAGCTAAAACGGGACATTTCTGGTAACTTTCTCCTATCTAAAAATTTGGTGAAGTTTTGCTCTATGTGGAACTAACTCCCACTATTACATATAACTTCAAGACATGAAGTTATTGCAGATGAATCCAGAAAAGTTTTTCGGTTTCAGTTGAAATCCTCAGCAGCTGTAAGGAAATGAAAGATAACTGTTCACAAATCTTGTCTTTTTTAAAAACCATTCCAAGATCACGGTTGGCCACAACAGTAAGAAGGTTATGCATGTAACTTACCTCCGCAAAATTTTGAAAATCTGTGCTATTAGGCCTTACAGCCTGTTAAGTATTCATTGATTTAAATAGTGTACTTCCTTATGAGGTAATAGTTCCAGTTACTTCTAGAATTTAAATAATAGGAATCTGAATGAATTCATAATGATGCTGCACTTGGGCAGCGACACTCTATGCAATGGAGATGACAGCCAACAAAAGATCAAACTAAATATTAGGCCATTGTTATTGATCACAATAAGCTTACACTTAAAGCCTATGTGTTATCAGTTGGTAAACTTACAGATCCTTGCAACATTAATGTTTTCTCATGTATCAAATGCCAGAATATGCTTATACTTAGCCAACAAAACTTACAAAAGGAACTGTGTTGACCATAGCGCAACAAATGCTGTAGATGCATCAAAACTCCTGGGCTATAGGGCACAGTGCTCTTCACCGATGGCAGAAAATTCTTTTGAGGATACCATATGGAAGGAATAGTAATTTGAGAAGGCCAGTAGAATTTATGCTACTTGAACTTACTACTTTTTATGGAAGTTGAGCTATGGTTTAGTAGGAATTAGCACAGAAGCAAGAATAGAACTGCAAATGCACAGAGAGCAAGAGAACTATGTTCAGATTCTGGCTGTGACATTCCATTTTACAGCAATGAAGCAAAATAAGCCCTTTAATAATACCGCCAATATAAAAAAAATAAATGGGTTTTTTGTGCCTTAACTTTAAATCATAATGCAAATACATAACTTATTCCTGGCTCAATAAGTAAATATATGCTTATGTATTCTTTTAATTTTTTGGCCTTAAATATTCCATATTATATTTTTACAGCTTATATACATAAGTTGATGTTACATAAAAGTTTTAAGATTTTTGTGTATATTCTGTTCCCATGGTCCCATTATGATTTCTAAATCTATTCCTCATTTGTAAAAACATTTGAGTGTTACCTCATACTGTATGCAACTAAATGCTTATTGCCTGATTTTAATTACTAGAAACAGAGATGTGGATTTGAAATGAGTAGAAAAATGTTTGAGATATAGCATCAGGCTTTTTAATTTTTTTAAAAACTTTCTGTTATTGTTACTATTATTTTAATTATTTTTATTATCTCAGCACCTCAGTTGAGGAATTGTAAATATATTACGAATAGCTATAGAAATTTTCTCCAATGCATTCTCTTTTGTTTTACATACTGTTCACCAGTCCTTTAAATTCATAAATATATGTAATATTGCAACAGTCACTTTTGTTTGCTTGTTGACAATTTTAAAGCAAGAGCTACCAGTTTTAACACTGCAGCAAAAGCAAATTGTCTTGTTACAATGCATTTGACTAAATATGAAGGTGATTAATTGTGAAACATACTTTATGGTGCTATATCACATGGTTGCTTATAACCATGAATCATAACACACAAATGCAGAGAAGTAGTTAGTGAATGAGCCTGTTTAGTTACCATTTGCATTCAGTAGTAAAATAATGTTTAATTTTTATGTTAACACTACTCTTTGTAAGATGCTTTATTCATTTTTATGAATATCAAAGTAGTTGGTATAAGTTATTTTATAGCGTGCTTGTTTGTGAAAGTAGTTTTGTAAACGATGATGTAATTTTTATTATGCTATTCTATTTTAAGTGCACACTTTTTATTTTAGTGGGATTCTTCACCATATAAGCATTCTGGTGAAATCAACCTGGTGAAATTTGAGAAGCGAAAGGTATATTCGTTCCTGGATTATATAATGGGAGGAACACAGTTGAACTGCACTATTGCCATAGATTTTACAGGTAAGAAAATGTTTAATAATTCTTGAAATGTCTAATACTTATTGTAGATGTCCAGTTATTTATAATCAGTAACATTAGTGCTTGAGCAAGTACTATTAAATTAATATTTTGTAGGAATATTAACAAGCTCATAAAATGGTTTATTCTGGGAATAGAAGCATTTTCATATAATTCATAAGAAGTATTTGTCTTTAACAACATTTATCACCAGTTGTGCTATTACTATAGGTATAGGTAGATTTCTTAGTGTAATTATTATAAAATAATATGAAAGGGGTATAGTTAAAATTTGCTGAAGATTTTGAAAATGGGGTTCTTTGTTGTTTTTCATAATACATATAAAGAAAATCAATTACAGGAACTAAAACCTTCAGACAATTATGTAATTCAAACTTTAGTTATTGACTCATAATACATTAATAAATACCCACCTCTCTCCATTACTACCATATCATCAAAAATGGTCGACTGGTGTGTGGGGAAACATCAGTAACTATAAATAGATATACCATATTTTTCATTTCATAAGACATGATTTTGTTAAGAAAATTTTGAAATAAAAATAATAAAGGTTTTATTCTCTATTACTTACATGACGTAGGTATCCCATACATTTCACTCTGTTTTGAAGCACAACAAAAAGTATCCTTTAGACTTCATTTTCACTGATATCTGAATTTTCACTTTCTAGGAGCATTTTCTCAGTTGGTGGGGACCCAAAATGTCTTTCTGTTACCCTATTACATGCTCTTTTGCATATTATACAACTTTTAATTTGAATGCAACACTGTATGAGAATCTTTTCTGTCTAGATGGGCATCGTATATGCACAAGAGCTTAGAAAAATTCACTACTGAATGTTGCTTGCTACTGGCAACTGAACATAAAAGAAAGGGGCTGTGAAAGAAAATTTTCCTTGCTATTGCATTCTTCTTTGCTATAGGGCAAAACTGCCTGCCTGGTATGTCTGTCATTAAGGCTCATATTCTTCTAATGGTGCTTTATGCTATGTTGAACCTCAATTAGATAGCAAGTATACAGTCCACAAGGCTCACATTTCCTTGCTAATGATCCATGTACTGTTGAAACTATCAATAAATTTAGCTGGCTTTCGCACGTGAACTTTGGATTACAAGACACAGTTAAATTTTAGACAATATCTAAAAAAGTGTGTCTTATGGTCCAAAAAATACAATGGGTTGTGTCATGTTAGTTGCATTACTCAAAATATCCTCCCTTTTCTTTGTTAGAACATTTGCTCAAATGGTCCTACCACACTTGTCTACACAGTATACATTACCACTGCTGAAAATAAAACAGTTATATTCGCTCAAGCTTCATTTAGGGCATTGGGATTTCAAGCAGAATTTGTCATCTAAATTATACCACAAATGGTAAAACAGCAGATTCAATTGAGGACTTACTGAGGTTTAACCTCCAGCAGCAATTAGCTCTTCATACATTGACGTCTAACTCAAGTTAAGTACATTAAAAACCTTTTTAATGAAGATACCTATATTGCTTACGCAGGCAAGATGATTTCTGAAGGCTTCATACCATTTTAAGAATGTGGTCTTGGTAGCCACAACCCCCTTCATTGCAATGGAAATGAGAACTTTTCTGTAAAATAATTTGCTAGTGACTGCCATTCGTGTGCTTCATTAAGTCTCTTTGCTCTGTTTGTCATTCACTGTCCTATGTTTCTTCAGAATCACTCTGAATAAAAAGTATTTTATAATGCGATACTGATTGTGGAATTTTCATTTCCCATGCCAGGATTTTCTGTTTCTGAAGCAAATTCTCTTTGAATTAATTTTGCAATTTTCTTTCCAATAATAGGCGTTTTTAGTGACACCAACAAAGTAGGTTTTGCATTATATATAATTCTTTGATGCATAAATTTGTTACTTCATCAGCTGCTGCACATTAGAGATCTCCCTTGAAGATTACTGATTCACCATAAAGCCATTCTCATCGACATCCTTTTCCATATTTGTATGCAGCTAGTCCTGAATTACATTTGATGTTATAAAAGCACATCAATAAATTTTAATTTGTATTGGGTATTACTGCCAATTCAGACACAATTTGTGTAGGAAGCCTATTTAAAAATACATTGTTCTCACTATGTGGATATTAACGATTATGTGCATTTAAACACAGAAATGCCTTAAAAAGTATCGATGTATTAATTATTTACAATCTTTTCACATTTTTGTTTGTTAAATTTTATTTTTCTTTTCCACAGATCCCTTCGTACCATTTCTCATCCAGTCCTTTTGTTTTAATGTATGTCCTCATTTCCTGCATCCAAGTACTTCTAATATTCTTTCCTCTGGCATTCTCCTGATGTGTCCATATTAGTTTAGTTGTTTATATCATACATATCCTACCACAGAATTAACTTTCATTTCTTCCTTAATAAGAGTGTTCCTAAATTAGAAAGCCTTGTTGGCCTTCATAAAAAATCCATTAAAAATTAAATAAGGATTTATCGTCCGCCTAGGTAGTGTGGTGATAGCATGTCTGCCTCACATTCAAAAGGCTGAGAGTTCGAATCTTGCTTAGGGTGAGTTACCCGGATAAGGTTTTTTTCGGGGCTTTCCCTTATCCTGAGTGACGAATGTTGAGTGACTCCATGGACCCCAAGATCATTTGAGCATCATTTCACCAATTTCATTGATTCATTGTCCAATATGGCCAACCAGGTTAAAGGACATTAAACCTTTAAAAAAAAAAAATGGAAATATGCATTAACGTCGATGTTAAATCTTTATTTAGTTTCCAAATTTCTGTCCCGTATGTGATGATACGTTTCATTACTGATTCGTACACTTGCAATTTAGTTTCTTTGGTTATACTTCTGATCCATATTATACTATTTAATGACGGTTGCTGCTCTATATTTGTTAATTCTGTCTTTGTTGCTCTTCTAGTTATTCAATTCATAAATTCTTTCTTAAGTACCCAATTCTTCACAAACTTTGAAAACGGTTTGATCATCCAAAATGAAATCTTCACTCTTGTTCACATTCCTTACAAAATTACTATCTAAATTTGAGGCTTCTTTTTCATATTCTAGTAATTTTCTCGGTGTATTCCGCATATCTTCAATTTCCTGTACAGTGATTATGGTGAACTACTAAGAAAGCTAGAGTGTAGTTTTTTTAAACTGAATTCTTTCCTATTATTATATCATGGTGATAAAATGCTACTTTCACCAAAAAATATTTTATATGATGTAATCTTTGCATCTTATATAATGCAGGTAGTAACAGCCATCATTAAGTTTCCCTTTTAGATTTTAATACCAATCACATCTTATATTCTATATCCAGCAGCTTTCAAATCGTCCTTCATGATGTTTGTTATTTTAAAAGAATGCATAGAGGTTATCCTTGTGTCAAATAAAATGGAAAAGGATTTTGATTAATTATCTTTCATAGATCATTAGAATTTGACTCACACTACACACTTCACAGTTTCACATGCAGGTGAATCAAAAAGAAATGGCATTGCTATTCTTTACCTTGAATAGTAAACTCTAGTACCATAATATTGTTCTGTTACTATTATTGTTGAGAAATTACCTTGTGATTGAACATTCCTACCAACATGTGGCCATCTCAGTATGCTGTTGCCATATTTACTTGCTGTCCACACTCGTGATCAAGCCACTACATGCCTAACTGCACAGACAAGTACAAGTGCCATGAATTGAAGGATTGGAGTGAAGGGGAAAAGACACCTAAGGTTGCGTGCAATACATTAGTTGTAATGGGAAATCAGTGAAATTTAAAACAGTTATAATTACATCATAATGATACCTGAGTAGGAAATAATTGTGATAAGACTTTCTTTATGATCATCAGCATCCTTGCACAGGGATTAGACCTTGGATCTCCTGTTGGGAGTTGAATAAAATCACTTCATTGACTAGACTGAATTTCATCCCACAACTGAACAAAACAAGTATATATTATCATTGAACTTTAATATTGCATATCTGCATTTAAAGTGTTTTACAAATGGGATGTAAACATCACAGAAAGTATAATTCAGCTTTAATTTTGTTTTTGCATTTCTTCTCAGTGATTCCATGTATACTTTCTGCTTTTTACTTTAATGCACAAAATCGTCAACAAGAATTATAAAGAGGGGCTGTTAAATGTGTCTCTGCAATAAAGTGGTCAAAATGCTGAATTAAAAATGCAAAATATGGTGGGTTCAATTCCAGGCTGATAAAGCTATTCTTATTTCATGGCCATCATGATGGCCTCAAGATCCTGAAAATGTGAATGCGATACTGAATGTGTGTTAAGTTAATTGAGAACTACGTTTTATTGAACACCTCAACAATTTAAGCGTTGTTATAGAAGTTCAAAGTGGTAATACATCGATATTACCTAAGACGGTATGTAAATAAATAAAAACAAACAAATAAATTGATTTAGCAGGGAAAAAAAAGCAGATATGTGATACTAGATTTTCAGAGAGGTACGTACAGTATAAAAATAAATGTGAAATTAGGTAACTGTATTTCTCTTCAGTAAACATTTTCTAACAGATAAGATAGGTATATTAATATGTGCATCACAGGAGATTATGGAGATTTATAAACAAATGTAAAATTAAAATTGATTATTACTTAATATTCTTTTTGTTCTGACACTTTTGCAAAATTCCTTTTTAGCACCCTGTGGGATTGTTTCAGTCTGAAATTGTAGATTTGAAAAACTAACTTAATTGACATTTTGGATAATTTTTTTTAAATTTAGGACTAATTATAATATTGAATCTAATAAATGTAAAAAAAAAAGCTCGTAACAGTGAAGTAACACAAATATTAATATAACAATTAATAGTTGCAACAAATCTTCACTTATCTTTCCAAAAAGGATTCCAAAAGATAAGTGAAGATTTGTTGCAATTATTAATTGTTATATTAATATTGAATCTAATATTTTAGCAGTGCCTTCTAATGCTAATGAACATATACAAAATAGTTATAAGAATGAAATTAACGTTTGATTATCTTTGTCAGATAAGAAGGGAAACTAAATATTAAAGGAACTGTGTCAGGGATTAGCATCATCTTGCCTTTATTCTCATGGAAAATTTTTTTCGCAAAATGATTATGGTCTGTGGTATTTCGATGGCACAAACTTGTCGTCTCAGAGCAGCTTACTGAGTAATTCTGGTTTATGTATTGGAAACTTTAAATAAATTAACATTTGCTTGGTGACCGAGGAAACCTATGGGAATAAGTCGGAATGAATTTGGAACACAAATCACAATGGTTGCAATTTATTCTTACTGATGGAAAGTGATCTCGAAATCTTTATTCTAGTGGTTGGTACAGTTATGCAGCATAGGAGTGCACCATGATAATTAGTAAACCCATATATTCACTTTTTAAGCCTTTTAAGCATACTGAACATATGGCAAAAAAGCATGTTCTGCTCTTGCGTATGCACAAGAGGTTTCAATTAGCAACAGCAATTCTAGCGCCAGCAGTGTGTCTAGATAGTATAATTCCAAGGTCTTGGCTTGTGGCACATGTTCTACAGCTTTCTCTAAAATACCTTCTTCTCTCCATGCATTTTCTATCACACTTGTCGTTTGTTGAATTAATTTTCCCTATTTCTCACTAGTTATCTATCTTTCCTTTCCACATTGGGTACTGTACTTTACTAAACATTTATTATTTTGGCTAAAGTAACCTCAATTTCATTCTCCTTATCATAGAAGTTTGAAAACTGTTGTTATAATCATTTAATTTGCCAAGCTGATTAGGAAGTTCTGGCAAAAATCCCAAATAAGTGTTGTTTAGTGTATTTAATCAACTCGGCAAATTAAATAACCTTAACTTCTTTATCATGGGTATAAGACATTTCCAAATCACAGTGTCACTCGTATTTCAAGGATGAGAACAAGAGCAATGTCTGCAAATATAAAAGGCATTAATGATTATAAATAAAAATCCTTATGGAATCACTATGTGTAACACAACCAAACTTTTCACAGAATGAAATCAATCAGATTGCAAGCAATTGACCAGTCATGCATGAGAATGCATGCATACATTTCCACTGAATCACGTAGGTGATGCAACACTGTTGACATCATGTCTCTGATGGTTATGCATTCTAATACTATGATTGGTCAGCAGATGACACACCCCACAAGTGTCAGTCACAAGGAAATTTCTCACCGACAGTACATGTTTACTAATGAAGTGAAATTTTTATGTTATAAATACCTGTAAAGATGTCATATATAAACTGTGCATGACAACATTACAACTTTTTAGAGGAAAAGGCAACTAAAAGAACCAATTCTATGTCAGTATATTGCGGTTATCACTTAATCTGAAATTTTAGATCCAGATATTGTTTGTGAATATTGAATGCTGTTAGGTTTTCCAGGTGAAATAAAAATATGAAAAACTTTCTCTGCATAGAACTTTAAAAAAAAATGATTCTAAAACGTATCTTATTTCAGAAGAAATTTTCTTTTTTGCAAAGCACCAGTTTTGCAACTCTGCGATCAGAGCATTATTTTTGGAACTGGTTATAATTGTACAGTCAAGTTAGTGCAAAGTTTAAGGAATGTTATTTTGAAATAGTAGAACTGAACCCATATATTTTTTTATTATAATTTTTGTTGATTTTGATAATTTTTGTTACTTCTTCCCCTAACCCCTAATAATGTGCAGCACCAAATAAAAGCTCAGAAGGAAAAGTGTATTCTTCTTTTTATTCACAACAAACAACTCTCCACAAGATTTAGGGAAGAAGTAGTTTACTAACATTTAACATTTGTATAGAATAGTATTTTCTGTCCAACAGGCATGCTGAGTCTACAGTTAACTTTTATGAGCCTAACATGAAAAAATAACAGTGCCAATTGCCTGTTCAGCAGGGTAAAGTATATAAATTAATGTAGAGAATGCTGACAGTTAAATACTAGTTCAGATGTATCTATTAACATAGCTCTTAACTTGGCTGTTGATTCCATCTCTCTAACACTGTTAGATGTGTGTTGTCAGTATGTATTAGTGGAAAATGTTGTGTTTTAATAGACTGTAACCTAGAGCTAATTATATTATACATATTATATGTGTGCTTAAGGCAAAGTGGTTGGCGGTTTTGGCAGTGTTGTAGCATAGCATATATATTTTGAGCTGAAATCGAATGCAGTTATTAGTTATAGATTCTGTAGATTAGTTTTTTGTGAGAAATGTTTTAACAACCTCAAAAAAATGGTATGTATTTTGTTTAAAACCTGAAGCTAAATGAATATGAGTATCATTATTAATTATTGCTTAATTTCAGGACTTTTTTCCACAAAAAAGTGCCTGACACAAAAAAGTGCCACTTTGGAGAAACAGACTAGTAAGCCTAAATAATAGAAGTTAATTTATATCAAAGCTCCACTATAATTGGCAGATTTTATTGTTTATTTTCTCAATTATTTTACTAGAAATGGATACCACTTCTTCTAGTTTTAATTTTCAGGTCAGTTGTTGAGATTCACACCTTCAAAACTATGCTTATAAACATTTACAGCCTGGAAGCAAACAAAGGAAGCCTCAACATAATGAGTGGACCTTTGCTAGCATCAATATTTTGTAAATAATTTAAACAACAGTTGGAGCTCTAAATCAATTTAAAAAATAATTAGACAGATTGCAGAAAATTGTAGAAAGGCAGTATCAAACTAAGAAGTAACATGTGGTTGGCAGTATAATATCTGCAATGCAGCAATAACATAATTGAAATCTGATGTTATGAACATCTTAATTTGCCAGTCAAATTAAAGTGTAATGCCCCATTCATAATGAGATGCAAGTGTAAACACAGTGTAAGTGCAAGACTTTACACCCTTGCTGTTCATTGTAAGCATTCACATCAACGCATGTAATACACTATGCAATGCAATGCAAGAGTTTGCAAACTCTAAACTTTATCCTTGCGTTGCATACACAGAAAAAGTATTGTGCATTCCTTCCGCTATACACTGGCTGCTGCTCAACAACAGACAATCTCATTGCAAGATTTTACAGGGCCCACTTTACAAACATACTCTTCTGTTTAGCAGTGCCACACCATCTGTCAGGAGGTTATGGCAGTCACCTTGTGAATCCTCTTTTGATTTAATACATCTCTGCATCTAGATTTCTTGGTTCTCATAAATTGTAAGGTGCAAAGAGATAATTCACAGTTCATTAAATGTGCAGGTTTATCACTTTCATCTGTCTCTAAGCTGGCATTACTTTCATAATTTTTAATAGCAATTGTAATATCACTGCTGTTTGTTCAGTTGTTAGTGTATACTTTTTTTAACCATTTATTTGTAAAATATTGGATGAATTTTCTTATATGGTGTTGTTGAGTATGTTATTCAACTTGAAACTTATGAGTGCTTGATGTATGCAGTTTACAGATCTAGAACTTCGTGCATTACACTTGCACTGCTTTGTGAGTGTGGCTTAACTCTAATGACAAATGTATACATGATGGGAAAGTAACCATTACATGTGGTATTTACTATACAAATATTTTATAAAAAAAATGTACTATACTTCAAAATGTTGAATGGAATCAAATGTAATTTATGCTAGAAAAATGTAAATAACATCTACAATTCTTACTGCTAATTAATATCAGCCTGCCATCCAAATTTGAATATAACCATTATTTTCTTATAGGTAAGCAACACAGCATATATAAAAGATTGGCATACTCTCTGAAAGGTCAGACAACTTTTTGGCAATGACTATTACTGCAATGGGAGCTTCTGACTTGACAGGTTTAATGTTGGCACACATAGTGTATAAAAAAACTTCTCCAACCCTTTGATTCTATTCTCAACATCCTTACATTGGTACTGCCTTTCTACTTTACAATTTTACACTCTTGTTTTTGTGCACCCAGTATATTCCTCTTTTGGAACTGAGTTTAAGGCTGTGTTGCAGCATTCATATAGGAAAAAGGAGCCTGGTAAGCATCAAGTGCACCCATAGTTGTATGTGTAATCTAAGCTCAATATATACTTTCTAGGCTCAGCATAAAAGCATTTAGAAAAGCTAGTTTGTAGGACGAAAACGCTAGATTTTTCAATGCAGAATGTTCATGATCAGGTTCTGTGTTAATTTGTCAATATACCACCCTCTCCTTCACCTATATCTTACAACTACATTCTCTTAAAAAATACAAGGAAATAATTATAGACAATCTTGGAATTTTTTCTCCTAAGAGACCTCGAGGATTGTACTTACTGTTAGAATTATTATTTTATGTTTTTGTACCCAAGGGTATTTCATAAAGCAAATGGGGAAATGAATTGAGTGCATTAATGTTTATAAGATTTGGTGCGTTGTACAATAACTTTTCTCTTTAAAAAAATAATGCATAACAAATGAACACATTTCATATTAGTGAGACAATTTTTATCGTGTGACTTGATGATTGCTACAGGTGTGGCATGAATTAGTCTTATTTTAACTACTTAAACCTCTGTTATTTTCTCTTTAGTTTCATACTAGTTCACACATTCTTTCAAAGTTAATGCTGCACTATTCTTTACATTTTGGGCCCTATAAATGCCTTATTTCCCAATCATAAATATTTTGCTGTCACTACTTTATCAACGTACTTCACCCTGTCCCACCTTTTCTATAGTATAAACTGTATTAATGTTAACACTTCTTTATCCATGATAAAATTTAAAATAAATTAAACTACTTCTTCAGAAATAAAAATGAGATTCAAAAGCATCCCAAATAATGATATGTTAAAATGGAAAAGAATTGCAATTAGGAAACTAATTTCTTAGCAGTAAGTTGGATATTAGTGCGTAGTATTGGGCGTATTTAATGTTTAGCACTAGCCAATGATAAAGAATAGTTCTTTAATATAAGCAAATGTTTTCATTCAATGTTGGTGCATGTAAAAAATGTAGTTTCCATGTGATAGTTTCATTCTGTAGTGCGGTATAAACATGTAGTTTTCATATTATAATGTAATTCAGTTTTCATAGCGTGTAAACTGCTGTTTTCATTCAATAGTTTGCTGTTTCACGTTGCTTATAAAAGTGCAGTATATTTGTCAATAGAGTTGCTTAACTATTCAATAACTAATAAGCTACAATGGCACACAATAATTAAAGTGCAAAAGTTAAAGGCATATGAATCCTGACCACTGCTCGCACAGAGCATAGTTACCAGGCATACATAGTAGACATGTACCAGTGATAACTCTGTACATCAGAACACATTAAATATCCTAAAACATTAAACTCTTATCATGATGGAGTTTAATCATGACACACATTACATCACAAGCATTCTCCCTTTTTATTCTAATAAAGATGTGTCACTACAAACTTATGACACTTGGTGCACACTACTGACATCGCAAGCTTTCACAATTCATTTCTGAGTTTTTGAAAAAATGTCTCTGGAATGGAGACGTTTTTTTAAAAAGAACAATAAATACAATTTTCCTGTCCTGAGCATGAATCACTTCATGTTTATTAATCACTTTTCCCAACTTCAATAGATACGTTCACACATACTTGTATCACAAATATAGGGAAAAAAAGATAATTTTGCATAGGTAGAGTGAGACTGAAAAATTCAATGCTATAGCTGGAATTTGAACCATGGATCACTCAGATCTATCTAGTTGCTCTATCACTGAGCTACCTTAGCAACATGCCAGCATGCATTAAATTTCTCAACTGACTTCCAGTAAACCACAAGGCGATCTCAAATTATTTTGAAATAATATACCCCAAAGATGACTTATAATGTCGTAAGTACTTTAAGCCCCAGGATTCATAGTATAGCCAACTATTATGGTCAATTAGTGTTGATTTAATTGTTTTTTAACAAGTTGTGTGCAGGACAGTGGTTCGATAGGTTGAGTCAGACTGAAAAATACAATGCTATAGCTGGGATTTGAATCACGGATCTCCTGATCTCTACCACTGAGTTACCATGGCAACATGATGGTACAACATTAAATTTCACCTTGTGGTTTACCAGGAAACATATGAGCCAGTTGAGAAACTTAATGCGGTGCTGGCATGTTGCCATGGTAGTAGAGCTATCAGATAGAGACTAGGAGATCGGTCGTTCAAGTCTCAGTTATGGCATTGAATTCTTCTGTCAGACTCTATCCATCCAACTCCTGCCCTATACTCGGCTTGTGTGAAAAACAATTAAATCAGAGTTAATTTTGTTTTTACAGGGAGGAAGATAGCTTATTATCATTCTTTTAAACTATGAAAGAGCATGTTTTGTGTTTTTCATTAATACATTTTTTCCATAAAACTTTCTTTTCTTGAAATAATTACTATTTTATTTTGCACAGTATTGCAACACAGCAAATTCCACAGGTTCACTTTATATTCAACAGGTAAACTTTTAATTCTGCTCCTATGACGATGAACAAATAAACACTTCAGGATTCAAATAAACAGAAAACCCACACATGATTATAATGTAACCTAAATATCATATAGAATATGGAACTGATTTTTTTTTTAATGCTCAAAATATTCCTTCTTCCAACGTTTCCACATCCATCAGTTTGATTTGTGAACTGTCTTGTTATTAAATGAGGATTTTCGCAAGTCCAGGTGTGTACATTATGTTAATTAGTTACTCCATTCTGCTAAATGTGGTTTCATCCTTTGCAAGAATTTTAAGGGTAAAGTCCCCCTCCTTGTTAAAGGAGCCATTCAGAAAATGCTAACCTTGAAACATAATCTACTTCAGAGAGATACTGAATGTGCTGAATATGAAAGCATAGCAAACATTTACTCAAAATTGTCAGAGGGATATGCCGATAGTGTGAGCTATAACATGCTGCTCTACCAGGTCTTCTTCCCCCAAGTGAAGAATTTCTTCTTCTTGTGCAACATTTCTTTGACCAACTCCTTCAACATGAAGAGATACATTTCATGTATCTAGAACTCTTTGACAGATGAAAACAAATGTCCAAAGATGTGGTGCTCATTTGGTAATCTTTCTCAATATATGTACCACAGTTGCTGAAATATGATTTGTTTCATTATAAAGGGTAACATTTCAAGATATTCACCATTAATAAAGTGAGGCATTTTGTAACTAATAATCTGCTGCTTGGAAAATAGCCGTAACTACAATCAACAACAGCTGAAGTGCATTTCTTCTAATTTTAATGCTGTAATCTCATAGCGATGTAGATTATATTGAGGCAAATTTTGAAACCTTATAGTAAGAGTCTGAATTGTTATAATTCAAAATATGTTTAAACATGCAGAAAATATTTATTCTTAAATTTCTTTTAAGAAATGCTTGAAAAAGTGTTTTAGTTTTGTAACATCTTCATTTAAAATAGAGTTAACACTAAATGATTTTCACTGTTTTCTTTAAAACTACTTTAGAAACAGCAAAACTGTACTAAGATTTTGTGTTCTATGCATCACAAAGAGTCATCCTATTCAAGGACAAATATGTCACGTTCCATCCTGTATATTAATTATTTAGAGCTGAAGCTTTCCAGGTGACGAATATACTTGAGGTGTTCTTGGGCTTCAATGTTTTGGGAGCGTACATCAAAAAAAAAGAGAAGGTCCTATCCTCCTGATGATGGGAGGAGATTTATGCTCCTGAAACGTCAAATGCTCCACATCACCTCACCTGGCTTGAAGTCTGAAAACACCTAGGTATAATGACATATATATATATTTTTTTTGAAACACTCCATAACGTGTGCTTGTATTAAAAAAATATTAAATCTTTGGTCAGCAAAAATACATTTATTGTGTTATCCTCCATAGTTGTAAAGCTGTTGGACCATGTTGTAGATTTATGGCATGTAAAAGAACCTCAAGCCTAATAGAGGCCTCTGAGCAAAATTAAGCCCAAGATAGAATGGGATCCTGAAAACCACAGTAGTCAAAGAGCATCCATAAATAAAGACCCATTTCAATTTTTTTTTCCCCTTCATTTATTGTTTTGGAGGTACAAAACAGCAATCCATTTCAAAGTAGTTTCCTTGGCAATACACACACACTCCCCCCCCCCCTCTACCATTAATGGAAACACTTCTGGAACATAGGTGTCAAGCCAAGTTATTACCTGGCTAGAAGCCCGAGAAGATTTTGAATGAAAATAACTCATTCATTTTTGAATTGGCATCTATCTTTTTAAAATATTCATCAGAGTGTAATTAATGAAGATAAGGTTCTCATTTCGGGTGCATAAGATATGTATACCACATTTGGTATGGCTGGTCAGAGGGGCAAGCATATCAATTATTGGAGTCTTCAGCACACCCTACCTTCATATACCTTTAATTTTTACACTTAATATTAGTTCCGTTCCCCTATTATGCATGTTTGCTTAGATTATTAAGTGACTTAGCAATCAATTTTCTGGTTAGATTGTTATGTTAAATTTTGAAAGATGAGCTTAAATTCAAAATTGCATTGATATATTTGAGCATAATGACTAAACATTATTTAGTCTCTGTTTACTTTGTATTAGTCAGAAATATCTGGAGTGTTAATACACTTGTGAGGATATAAAATGTGTGCATTAGCATGGGTTTAGTGAGAAACCAGCAGAAGAGTACGTATTTTCATGTTTGCACGTGGCAAGAATATCATTGCTAGAGAAGCAATAAATTTTTGTGCAAATAACTTTGCATTAGCAAAGTTAAGCAAATAAGTTAATATTCAGGAACAACAAATCTGATGTAACAGTACTGCTCTTCTAGTTGGCTATTAATGGGAAATGTGGAAAAGATAACTAATTTTACATGTTTGATCCATGATCAAAACTCATGTGCAGTAAAACAGTCTCTGTGACATGTCAGATTATGGATATGTAATTAACATCCAGGCCGTGCTTGTTAATTCATTGGTTTAGATTAATGCACTCAGTTTTCTCCACCTGGAGCTGGTTCAAAATAGTGAATGTCTTAAGAATATTAAGTACAACTGTCAACACCTTCAACCTCAAAGCCTTGAATTGTAATTACTAACAATCATTAAACCTTTCCCCTTTGTTGAGTATTTATAACTAACACTCTGTAATTCGAGAAATAAAATCTGAAACTTCATGTCATCTGTGTAATTAGTGGTTGTAGATAGCATGTATTAGCAAAAGCAGCTTTTGAATTTGTGCTGTTTGTTTAATGTTTGGTGGTGAAAGCTTTGAAGTTACAATAGTAATATAATTCAATAGAAAATCTGATTTTTATTACCTAAGCTGTTCTGTGTAAAAACTTAAGCCTTTGGCTTCATTCATAATTTGGGCTTAAATGTTGTGTTTTTTCTACAGTAAAGGCATTTGTTTGTGCCAAAATGTAAATGTTTATGTTAAAAATTAGAAGAACTAAATAAAAAGGTTCATTAAATGTATTTTTGAGACGACAATAATGGGCAACTGTATCTATTAGATTAATTTGGAAACTAGTGAGTAAAAATAATGTTTGGAAATGCAGTAATTATGCAAAATATAAACTTTAATGAAGAAAATAATATTAATGAAAAAATTTAAAACATAATGAGTATAACTTAACATAAAATTCCTATATTCATGTCACGAGAAATCTTGTGAGTGGCTGTCAGGGAATAATGAAGATAGTAAAAATTTGAGTGACAATCTTGGATAAACATTGATTATTTATTAAATAATGAGTTGCACTTTAACTTCTTTTAGGTTTAGGCTAGTGGTATAGCATTGTAGGTTCCTCTATCAGCAGAAAAATAAACAACATTCATAAGGCAGCCATCAAATTTTTAATAAATGTCTTCTCTTAGACCTTCAATTCACTATTGTTGTGAATATTTTTCAAATCTGGACTATACAAAATCCAGTGTGAGAAATTTAAAAGAATATATATTGGTCTGATCAAAAGCAACATTATAATCCCATTGAAGCACTTTAGACATTTAAAAATTAAGGAAACAGACAAATCTGCAGTGGCTTATCACTTTTGGGAGGATAGACGTGATATAAAACCAGATGTTAAACATTGAAAAATGTTTGCAAGAACAGTGAATTTAAAGATCTAGAAGAAAATATTTATTAAAAAATTTGAAAATTGTTCATGAATTTTGATGTTAACAGAGAGGACAATCCAAGAGCATTTTTCCACAATAGAGGAACCTAGGATGCTATACCACTCACCATGCAGCAGGTATGAATAGCTGAAGATGCTGGCAACAGCCACCGAAAACATGTCTAAGTAGGAAATAAATAGGTGAAGGAAAGAGAGTAAAGCCTGACTCATTATTTAATAGTTATGAATTATGCTTAACTGATTTAAATTCCAAGTTTTAATACCTTAATTGGTATTTGTTTTCTTTAAAATGAAAAATTCTTAATATTTTTGACAAAAATTCCTTATTGCTTCACAGCCAAAAATATCACGCGAACCAATCAGATGCTAGCCTCACTCAGGCACTATAAATGTGCAAATCTGAACTTTCAAGTTATGAGTTTACCCTGAAGACGAAGATGATGTACATCTTCTAAACATTGCAGTCAATCCATGAACTTACCTGGCTAGAAATGCGAGAACACTTAGAGATAACTCATTATTCTTATTTGGTACAGGCATAAGTGGTGTGCATTATTTAAATTCCAGGAGTAACTTCTAAAGGTAAAAATAATACTGTAAACAGAGTATTCATATTATTACCAGATGATTTTTATACTCATTGCTCAAATGCTACTGAAATTAATAAAATTTCATTAATTAACTTTTATTTTTATAAATGATATGATTTCATCAAATGAGCTTTGAAAAGATGAGTTGCTTATGACATAAGCAGTATGAAAACTTATCACAACAATAGATAAAGTGATAAAATGATAAGTGATGTGCACTACTCTAAAAAAAAAAAAGTCTTGTGTGTTCCATTCACATGACTTTCTCTAGTTGTTCCTCTGACAAACTTTGCTTGCAAAAGATTATTCTTTTATTTAAAAAATCCTAGTCAGGATAAATATTAATAGAAATTGTCTTTTTACTTATGTGGTTCCTTGTAAGTAGAAAGGAAACAAGGGAATACACTAAGCTAAAACAATAGTCAAATCTTTAAAAGTTATTTGTATAAGAAATAATTGAAATTAGGTTCTTTTTTGCATTCCTGGAAGTAAAATAAAAGAGAGAAAATAAAAGTTGACTTCCTGCTTGATAAAATTTTAAGTAATTTAAAATTGGAACCAATAATAGGGAATATCTCGGAAACAGTTAGGTCCATAACAAAAATGTAAAGGACATAAATTGTATGTTTTGATAAGATCTAAATTTTCTGTATAGTATGATTTGTCTATTTCTCATGGTTTATCAGTTATGCAAAAAAGAATGAAGAGGATTTCAGAGGCTATTCCCAGTAATTTCAAGATATACATTTTATTTGTCGTGTAAATATCTTTAATGTACAGTATTTTAATCAAAATCATTAGAGCCATTTTTGAGAAAATCAAAATTTTCAAAAAAAATTCCATGTAAAGGGGAGTTTGGGGTGTGGAGATTTTCTAGAAAATGTAACACATTATTGGGTGATACTAAACTTTAAATACCAAGTTTGGTATTTAACAGATTTTTCATGTTTTGAGTTATGCTAACCAGAGATACGCACATACATTGACCTTTTTCTAAAAATGCCTTTTTTTTTTTTGATTCAGGGACTCTCAAAACATATATTTCTGTTGAAATTTTTGTGTCACATTTTTAGGTGGAATATAACACCTTCTACCTACTATGTACATTATACATATGTGCTAGAGAAAGTAAAAATAAGTACTTTTTTTTCGGCCAAAATATTTTGATAAAAGATTTGTATTTTTGTTTAATGTATTATCATTAGCACAAAACTTTCCATCATGCTGTCATTTAACTGTCAAATAACAGTATAAGATATGGCTTCTATTATTAAGATTTATACATTATGCAATTCTTTAGAAGTAAGTTTTAAACCTTAAAATGCATTTTTATCATAATTGTGTAACTTGAGCCTTATTTATTCCCAGTTCTTTGAGCAAAGATAGTGGTAACCTCAATGTATCATTTTTCATGCGCTGAACACTTAGTTTAACATCTGCTTCCTTTCTGTTCATTCAATGGTTATTTTCTCTTTCTTGTGCACACTATAAGCAGATAAACTCATTCAACTCTGATCTTAGTGGCAAGACATTCATGATAAGACAGCTTTTTGTGCAACATTGAAAAGTGAGGCACAAATACATTTTGCCAAATGAAAATTGAACATCTCAAAATCAAATTATAGTGCACATAGAAATATACAACCTCTCAGTAACATAAATTTAAAAATTTAGCTCTCTTTTCTTCACAGTCATCACAAAATGCATATACTACCTTTAAAACAACTTGGTGACCAGTATGCTTAATAAAGCATAATGATCAACATTTCACTGCTGTTAATCCTCCATGGGCAGAATTGTTTTCAGGATGTTCGAGGTTTTGTGAGCTACTGTTTTCCTGTGAATGATTCTTGTGTAAATGTACTGTTTATATAACAAATCGCCAGCTGTGTTGGATTATTGAAAGAACAATAAGTATCCAAATGAACCTGATTTATAGCCATCAGTAGCAAAGATTACAGGTTCAAGTCTGGCTCATACTGATGCGTTATAAGTTGCATGAAAGTGACGGCCCAGTGCCTTATAAAAGAATTCCTGTAGGATAAAATTCCAGCATACAAATGCTGATATGATCCTGATAATTGATCATGTCGTTAACAAACAAAATACTCTTAAATGTTTTTTATTGGTTGCATTTTGCCTAGGAAGGGTTAAAATGTTATTAAGTAATGTTGCTTAAATTTTGTTTCATTGCATACAGGACTTGACTAATTTTAATTATAAAGACCTTAAACATTCAAAACTTCATATTTTGATAAATGCAATAAATTGGAATTTATGCTTAAATATTTATAATTATTTTTCATACATTCAGGCCTTAATATTGTCGTCAAAGAATGAAAACATTCTTTGGTTTATAAAAGAATAAAAAAGTACTGTTAATCTATTTTGAGTCTTTGTTTTTAAAACATGTTATATGGTATGTTCTATCAATAGAAAACAATGCAGTACATTGTGTTTTTCTCACAGTGAAAAGTTCACCAGTTCTAATTTCACTATAGCATAAGTGCCTCACAGAGAAAAGGTGTAGAATTCCAACTTCAGTTAGTGTGTGTTACCCTGATCAGGTTTTATCCGAGATTTCTCTTATCCTGAGAAGATGATTTGGGTACTTTAATCTTCACATACTGCAGGCTTTTGAGTATCATTTTGCCCTCTTCATTCATCTGATATGAACCACCAAGTTAAAGGGAAATTAAAAATTAATATCTTTATATTCGTTAGTTCAGACTCATTTCCTAACATCAACAACCACATGTTTCTATCAAAGCCAAGATACATTTTTATTTCTCAGGTATGTGCTGTCACTCTGCTATACACGTGTAAATTCTCTTCTTGATAACTTATTTTAAAACCTATATAACGAATAATAAAAAAACTTGCATAAGTTATTAAAACACAAATTCAAAATTTTAATACTGCAGTTTGATTACAATGTGTTGCTATGTTGAGTTTGCATGATAAGCGATTTCATTGTCGCTGATTTTCAACATCAATGTTCAATCTGAAGTTTAGTTATTCTTTGAATTAGAATAGAATTTTAAAATCTTGATCAGTATGCCAGCATGTTCTGGTTTTGACTGTTCTAATACCTTTGGTCTTAATCTTCATATGGGATTAAAAAAAAAAATCCATTAAAAGTTGTTATATGTGGTTGGCATTTCAGTGAAACTGATTCCAACAAATACAATATTTTGAAAACCCTTTATTATAAAGAAAAATTATTTTCTATTTATCAAAATATTTGATTCTTCAAAGGAAAAATTTAAGATACCCAAGACAATGAAAATGAAAGTCATTCAAAATGCTTAGAACAAAATGGGAAACTATCTCCTAAAATGGGAGAATCTTCATTACAGGAAGAATTTGGTTTTGAGTATTTACATTGTAGTAATGGTGAAAATGATGAAAGTGAGACTTTAAAGGAAGTGGAGGGCAAAAGTATATCTGTTCTAGGAGATATTTTAGTAGACATAACAAATGTGAGTGTCTATATTCAGTTTGGATGTGAAACTAATAGGTATCAAATATTTTGTGTTCACATGAATGAAAATAACTTAGATATGGCTGACACAATGATCAGATGGTGGACTTTTAAGTAGCATTTTCCATTAAAAAAAATGTGGACTTTCTCATTTTTCAGAAGAAAAGTGTTGTGATGGTGATAATGGTGACAATAAACACAACACCCATATAAGAGGGAGAATATTTTCTGTGTTTGTATTTCTAGGGCTTTGCTTTTATTGTTTAAATTGTGTTGTATCTGCAGCAGTTTGCTGTGCAAGACTATCACAAGAAATAAAGGAGCCTGCATTGTTGTAAAAACACATTATATGAATGGGCACGATTTTACCAAGACATCTACAATCGATAACCCTGTCCTGAAGGCAATATTTCTATTGCATCGAGTGAGTATATGTGCAGACAAAGCTTTAGCTCAATGAAAGGTTCTACAAGCTTGTTAATTGTAGTATTTTTTTTTCCAAGTCATACTTTTATAAAGTTTTTGAAAAAATTATTTTATTCTACAGCATATCATTTTTGGCTTACAGAAAAATAATTAAATTATGATGCTGCCTCGAATGAAGATAATTTGTGTTAGAAACTGACATGTTTCAACCACTTTTTCATCAATGTATGTATGTTCTAACTTATTCTATAATGAATCTGAAGACAAAATATTGTTTTATTGCTGTGCAAAGAGGAACAGTGATTGGAGAGTTGGAAAAGAGTGGCTTGCAAAACCTTGCAGAAGTTACAGAAAGTAATGACATTGCAAGAAACACAGATGATTAAACGGAATTATTACTTTGATTTGGACTGCAAGTGGAGTAAAGCAATTGCTGGAAATAATACAAATAAAAATGTGGCTCATTTTAATAAAGTGCTTCTATAATATCAGTTGTGTGTTGGTTAATTTTAAGAAATATAAACCAAATATACTTAGAATAAATGATATGCAGAGTAAGTCTACTTGCAGTGCATGACTGTCTGGCATTTATGCAACAGCTGTGCTGCTGAGTTCCAGTCCTAATGCTGTGACATCACACATATATCCACACATTTGAGAAAACATATGTTTTGTCCTTTCTATGTATCTTGAATATGGTTTTTGCTATTCATCTTATAATTTTCTCTTCTATTTATATTTTTTGCTATAGTTCTATTTTAGTTCAGTTCTCATTTAAAGGATGTTAAAGCTCAAGGGTCCTCCCCCCCAAAATATTAGTTAGATGTTTTTTTATGTAGACAAAGTTTTACTGATTAAATAAAGCATTTCTCAAAAAGCTGAGATACAAGTTCTTTTGTTTCATTTGTATAGTCCCCTTTAATTTCTATGGTCATTTCTGGGGCTTTGTATTGAGAAACAACTGCTGATGTTTTTCTCGTTGAACTGTAGATTTCTTAACATTAGTTTTTCAGTTTTATACTATCAAACTTGCACTCATTCATTCTTACATTCATTCATCCAGATTTTGTGGAGATAAGGAATGATTGTGGTTAAAAAAAAATTCCCCACCTCAGTCAGGAATCAAACTGAGAATCTCTGGATCAAAAACCAAAATGCTGATCACTCAACTGCAGAGGCAATTCACAAAATTGTTGTCCTTAGACCACAATATTACATTTTTCATTACTATTACAGAACTGTAATAATTGTGCTTCCCAATTTGTCATATTATTAGGAAACTATCAGGTTTACATTAGCAAAATCAACCATGATTGAAAGAAAACCTCTCCAAGTTGACTTTAAATTGCAGTGGGAATTAAGCAGTACATCCAGGCAATTTATCTTATGGCTAAACATGTGATAGCAGGACATATGACATGTGATTCTTATTTGTATAGTGCATCATTTGTCGGTTTATAATGTTGGGAACAAAGCCAGCCATCACCTCCTACATTTATGCATCCCTAGAAAGAATCTTTCTTATTCAGAGAAAGTGGCAGAATAAGAGTTTAGTTTGCAGCAAAGTTTTTCACTCAGAAAATTCAATTTGCAGCATTTACTGCAAGGAGTATGACAGTACAGTTACCAAGGAGAAGAACACTTCTTTTAATATGTTTCCATAGTAATTACTTACCAAGATGCCTGTATAAACGAGAACATCGTTTTATTATAAACTGATTCTCTGTTGGTGATATAATGTGATTACAATGGTATTAACCTAAAGGAGCTTGTTATTTTATTATATTAGTGCTTTAGTAATTGTCAATTTTGTGCAATTATTTATGATATGACCACCATTTACAACCAAATCTATGAAAATATGTATAAATTCTTATCTGAAGTATAAATACTAATACAAGAGACATAATAGAGGGGTTATTATACCAATCATAAACCTACAATAGCTTATCAACCTATGAAAGATGGATTAAACATTTCAAATGCAAAATGTTGCATATTGCCACAGCATTGAGGGAATTCTGTTCTTGCTTTCTGCACAGTTGGTTGCTTAGTTGCAAAGGGCAACCAGTTGGCGACTCCTGCCTAAGACTGTTTATTATGATGACTTTCTTCTGAGATGAATGGATGGATAAACCATGCATTTTTGCTTGCACATACACCCTGATATTGAAAATTGTCAATAGAAAGAATAGAATGCCTTGCAACTTCGACATCAATTGCAAAACATTAACAGAAATGTCTTTGAACTGTGATCATTACTACTACTACTTCTCAAACATATAAAAGTTTCTCCACAAACATATCCAATCAAGCATGCATACTTTATAGCAATATTCCTAAGAACAATCTGCACATATGCAGTTTGGCATTCTGTGTAAGAGCTCTGCCATTGAACTGCTGTATTCAGCAACAGTACTCTACTCTCTAGCCTGTATGACAAAAAAGTTAAGCATGTTCAATTTTTTTTCTCACCTTCACTGTAAATTGATGTAGAAAATTTTCATTTGAATAATGAACTATAAATAAAAATAAGTAATGCTTACCAATAGATTAGTTTTAAATGTTACCTTATTTTACGTTCCTGCTTGGAATAGAAAACAGATGTTCATGTGCCAATATATTAAAATATTGAATAACCAAAGCAACATTTATGTATGTTAAAGTGATACATTATAATGTGCTAAGCAATATAGAGTTATTCTGTGATGTTGGACATTGTTAGGTAGATGTGAAAAAAATATCCATATATTCCAACCAAAACAAATGTGTACCGTTATCTTTTACAGGAAACAACAGCATGTTGCAACATAATAAATGAAATTACATGCTAGATTGCAGTATTGCAATCTGATGTTTGCATTTTTGTCCTCTCTAGCATATAATTTTGAAATTAAATGCTACTTACATGTTTGTGTAAAAAAACTAAAATATACTTTTTTTTACAGGCTTTGAAAACACTGGTGTGAAGAAACAGTATCACCTAACACTTAAAATACCCAGTTTTCAAAACAACTACACAACAAAACAAATGAAGATATTAGTTATTATTTTAATTTTTGTTGTTACACTTTTGGTAAAACAGCAAGAAACTGCTTCAGAAAACCATAAAACTGAAAACTAGCTAGCAAAGACTAGTTGTGTTAAACAGCCTTTTTACTTTCTTCTCACTTTTTTTTTTACAGATTTTAGCCCCAAATGTCACCAATAATCAAATGGTGATATTTTTTAATGATTAGATTTCAACAAAAATTGCCCTATTTCTTTGCAGTGTACATAGAAATTTGCCCCACATCCAGGGCTATTCTGCAACATTATGGTTAAGAAGATTGCTACCATTATTGTTAAGGCTTACAACACACCCTGAATAACTTTGACAGTATTTGGTATTCTGTAACTGTGTTGGTTATGGCGAACGTTGTTGCCTCATATTGTTAAGTAGGTACTGGAAGTGACTAATTGCAAATTCATAGTTTTAAATGTGTTTTGTTTTTCTACCATCAGTACAGCAGTAATAAATATAGCAGATTGTGTTCCCACTCTGTTCTCAAGTTGAATCTATTATGATAATTAGAAGACTTACTCTGGCTAGTGATACATAGAATGTAGAGCAATATGGTCCTATTATGTATTTGCATAATGAAATTTCACTCAAACAAGTGAGGCATACATTATTATTATTATTATCATCATCATCGGCAATCTTTATAAAATGATGGACACAAAAGTATTTTAACTCATGGTACATAGCCTGAAAATCCAAACGTAGCATGGCTAGTATTTATTTACATAAATTGAAAGATAGCATACTTTAGTATGCTCAAACAATGACCAACTGCTGCATACACAATTATCCATTAATAAAACATATTTCTGTAATTTGTAACCATACTGAAATGATGCATCCTAATATAACTTTTTGCGTTTATAGCTTCTACCATTTAGCTTAAAGGAAATCACTTAGTCTCAATTTCGGTAATTATTTGCTTTGGTGTTGATTGTTTTGAGAGAGAAAAGTTATTTATTATAAGATATTCTGACCCAGGCCAAAAATTCAGGGATTGAGAGGTAGAAAATTAAATGTAAAAGCTTGATTACAGAATCTCTGAGGAATATCAGACATGGCAAACATATCTGTTTGTGCAATGTGTACCAGGGGGTAATGTAAATGACGCTACCTTAAATACAAATAAGACAAGTTTACTACTGTCATTTAAATATATATTTTGGTGTTATGGAAAAAGTAAAACAGCTTGTCAAAAGTTAGGTTAAGAAACTCTTTATGTAGGTATTTCTCACACAAATGACATTTTTATACCTAGGATATCTGCAGTTTTATATTACGAATAATTACTACACACACACACACACACACGTACACGCACACAAAAACTTTTGTTGTATTTTATCAGCTTAATTGCTTTGTGACAAATCAATGTGTTTGATATTTTCTTGTAATAATCTTCAACCAGTACTAAAATGAAGTACGAGTTCTGCTGCACCCTAATAATGCACTTCTTACATTTATATTGTTCTACCATGTATACTATACATATATATCTTCTGCTTTTTATGCCAAAAGAAATCATTGTACACATTTTTCCAGAATTTCAGTAACATTTTCTTTGGCATAACTGGTATTGAGTAATCAGCCCAAAATTTTGAGGATTGAATGACAGAAAATTAAGTGTAAGATTAATTCTGAGAAAAAAATTAATATCACAAATGGCAAACTTTTCTTCAGGATGAAATTTGAAAAGTAAGTTCTCTATAAGAGGTTATATCATATATATGAGTTGATGCAATACGAAAGTAAACAAATATGCTCTTTTGTTACATATGATTGCAGTATTTCGCTGTTACAAAATAAAACAACTTGTCAAAGGTTACATCAGGAATCTTTTTACTATTTCTCACGCAAATATACGTTCCTACATTCCTTATTTTTACACTTAGTATATCAATGGTTTCACTTTATGAAACAACATATTCTTTTTAGGTTACAGATCTCCTGCAGTGTTTATCATTCCTTTGAAATTTCAAATCAAGAATCTGTTAAGAATGCATCAATTTTTCAGTTATTAATAGTAGTATTGCTAGCACTAACAACAGGGTCTCTACTCTATAAATGATTTTATGAATTTGTATTTATATATTTGAATAATTTTGGCTTTTTTGGTTAAAATACCTATATACTTGGTACATTTATGATTACCTACAGCTCATGTTGATTATCATTAAACTTAATTTTCTTCCCCTTGACAGGTGATGTGTTTATAATGTTACAGAATACCAAACAGTGTGTAGCAACTGGTTAATGGCTTTAGCAAATGTTAAACTTAGTGTGTTTGTGACCTAACATATGGTAACCAATGATAAGTCAATCCCATAAACTTCCATTGTATGGAAATAGAGTCAACATTAAAACATCTGATTACTTTTCCTTCAGAAGGGATTTGGTCCATCAAAGAACTTACCTAAAAGATTTAAGATCTATCAACATTTCTTCTATATTCATGCACATTTAAATTAAAAATTATTGGAACTTGGACACAGCAAGCAAATAATTAAATTCTAGTGGTGTTATGATATTCTTCCATAGGCATCTGTAGTATCATTTGATAATTCATTGCTTGAAAAATTCAACCAGACAAAGGTTTAATCTCCAAATTCACTAACTCCATATCAGATAATGCTATAGATACCGAAACTGTTGAAAAATATATTATTCTAGAAAATAGTATCTTTGAAAACGTAAACACCTGTAAACCACATAAAGGCTTCAATCTTCAGAATATTCCATGTAAATTTTCCAGTTATAAAGTTCTTTTCTAAAAGGATACTACAGCTAAAGTGATAAAGATTTTATGAGCTTTTGAAAAATATGCCTTAATATTGAGAAAAGGAATTTGAAGAACATAAAAGTAATAACTCCTAAAGGTGATTAAGTTTGAATGATATATTATAAAATGTGCTCCTGGATATTTCGAATAACATTAAATTATTTTATCTTTATCTATAAATGGTGGGGTGGAAGGGAATGTAAAATGCCTGGGTCCTTGAATGAAGTAACTATTAAATTATATGTTAGCTACAGTGTAGTGTACTGGTAATTGGTCAAAAACATTAGAAAGGATGCAAGGTGAGGCAAGGAAATAGTTGTCTTAAGTGGATCTCGGTGTAAGTGGGCGATGTATTTTTAGTTCAGCTTTTAGTTATTATATGCATACATAAAATTGTTGGTTTAATACATTTTGTTTCATTTTCTGATTACTATAGAAATTGGTTGAATATTAAAGTGAAAGAGGTTCTTGCCTCTCATTCTGTGAGTAAGTTTGATCTTGATGGTTAAGGGTTTTATTTTAGGATTTTGCCTTAATCCTGATAATGAACATTGGATATATTTAGCTTTTTAGAAGGTTGAGTTCATTTGAATATCTCCATTCATCATATGACATAGCCTATTAAACTAGGAAAAGACCAAAAAATCTGATGTGTTCCATTCACATGACTTTCTCTATATCTCTGTTTATTATTATTGTTAATAAGCTTATCTTTTATTTATTTCATGTTAATCGAGAAAAATTAGCAGAAATAGTCTTATTTCTTGCTTTATTGTAAGTAGAAGAGAAATAAGGGAGTACCATAGGTTAAAGTGAAAGCCAAAACTGGTTGCTATGTGACTGATGTTCCTTTGTTTGTATGGACAGGAGTTGACAAATTCCTGTATGAGAAAAGTATAAGTTTTTCAAAGCTGATACTAAGAAAAAGGAATATCTCAAAAACGGTCAACTCCACAAAAAGATGTATATAGCATAAATTGTGTGTTGTAACGTGCTCTACATTAATTGTGGGTTAAGTTTTTGCCCATCTTTTAGGGTTTAGTAGTTATGAAATATTCATCCAGGATAAAGTCTTCAGAGGCTATTCCCAGAAAATTCAAAATATACATTTTATTTGTCAGGTAAATAACTTTAATATACGATATTTTAATCAAAATCATTAGAGTGGTTTTTTAGAAAATCAAAATTTTCGAAAAAAGTAATGTAAAGGGTAGTTTGAGGTGGGGAGATTTTTCTCAAAATCTTTGTGCCACATCCCTGGAAGATACTAAACTTAAATACCAAGTTTGGTTGTTTACCAACTTTTCGTTTTTGAGTTATCGTGTTCACAGACACACACACACGGACCTGTTTCTGAAAATAGTTTTTTTTTTTTTTTTTTTTTTTTATACAGGGGACCCTAAAACATATATTTCCGGTGAAATCTCGGTATCAAATTTTTTGGTGGAGTGCAATACATTCTCTATACACTATGTACATAGTGCGTATAGAGAAAGTAAAAATAAGACATAACAAAACATTTTGTTGATTACAATAATAGAATAAAGCTTAGCAAAGATTTTAATTAAAGATTCATACCAATGAAAAAATTCATGTACCATGCAACAAGTGCCAAACTATTTTTGGCTCATAATGTTTCGCTCTTACATTAAATTTATTGAAGTATATTTCACAATACTCTGGAAAAAGGAATAAATTAATACTTGAAACAATGTATTAAAAGGAAATACAGAAAGAAAAGATGGACCTCAGCAGATCACAGAATAATGCAATTTATAAGACGAATATTAGTTTCACTTAGAGCAGGGTACTTTTTCATTACCAACCTATCAAATAATTATGAATTATTTTGTTTCAGCCTCAAATGGGGATCCACAATCACCAGAATCACTTCACTACATATCATCAATGCCAAATCAGTATGAACAAGCATTGACAGCAGTAGGTGAAATTATACAAGACTACGATAGTGACAAACTGTTTCCAGTATTGGGATTTGGAGCTAAATTACCACCAGATGGCAGAATATCTCATGAATTTTTTGTGAACATGCATACAGAAAATCCATATTGTGAAGGGATCACAGGTGAGAATTTTTTTGGTTTATATAGAAGAATAGAATAGTTATGAATGCCATAACTATTTGATTAGTCTTAATAGTCCAAGTAAATTAATGAAGATTTAAGTATAATTATTTTTGAGTGGTGAAAAGAAGAAATTAAATTGGATCAAATGGTCTCTGAGTTTATAATAATCAATGCTTTGTACATTAAAATGAATTTTCTGCTTTTGTTAGAAAGATGTTTAACCAGCAGCGGCTACCGTGTAGGAGCACAGGAGCACATGTACCTACAATATTTCTTAGTGGATCCCCTTTTGCTCTTTCAGATCATTAAATTAAGTATGCTATCTATTGCCATTTATTTATATCTACCACATTCTGATCTTCATAATGAGCATAGGCACAAACTTGAGTGCATCGCAAGAATGTTATTAGCACAGATCTCCTGTGCTCTTGCACAACTAACATTTCAAAGCTCTGGTTTTGTGGGTAACAAAGAACTTGGAAATGGTACAGGTAGAAAAGAGCACTTTCACTCTCATTAGCAACACCAGATTTCTTGGTCATCACTGGGAAGTGCTGCTATCTTTGACACTTAACTGAAACTACCCAGGAGGAGCTATTTTTCTTATTATTTGTCTTTTTTAATAAATGTCATGATTTACGTATACTGCAACATCTTATAGTTATGTTATTTTTAAATACTGTGATTAACTTGAGGTTAATACCTAAGTAATTAACAGGTGAGACAAGTGTGGATTTTCTGACACATTTTAAAAATAGTTTTGAACTTTGTTGGCGAAAAACAAGTCCATCTTATATGTAGGACTAAGCACATAGCTTTAGATTCTTGTGACTCTTCAAAGATGGCCACGAACTTGATGGATTCAATTTTAAAAACTTGTGATAAACTTACATATGTGGGAAAAGAAGAAATAAAGCGACACCGTCAGCCCAATTTGGTAATTGAGCTTTTGATGAAAACTCAAGTGGGACTATAGACATAAATTTAATAATAATATATGACAAACAAACAAATAGCTTTACTGTTGCAACATCAGAAATGCACTTCCCCCCCCCCCCCTTATGCTTAGCTCTGATGCAGTGATGATCCAATGTAATGGTAATGCATCCTCAACTTTGTTGTTGTTGGGAGTGGATGCAGTTGTATCATCTTGTTCATTAACTATTATGGAGCAGATGCTATTCGCATTTCTAGATGTATATGATTCTTAAACTTTTGTGAACACCCAGCTGCTACTGCATTTAACATCTTTGTTAACTAGTTTTTACCAAGCATTAGATATGTTCTATACCAGAGCACTAGCATTGCTATTAATGAAGGGGTACCTGAGCTCTGCTCCTGCTACTGAGATGTAAATTTTCCCCTTCTTGAAGATTTAATATAGGATTCATTCAGCCTCTTCTTAAAGTCTGTAGTGATACTAGCAGAGGGAGATCCAGTCTTGGAAGCCATGCAGAAAGCAGCACCTGGAGGAGACAGGGAAGATTGGTATGCTAATTTTATGCCATCCCCTTCCCCCAACTACTTGATTCATGATTCCTGTATGAGCATAGCCATAGGCTGTAATAGCTTTGTGATAGGATCCAATTCACTATGACTGCCATGCCAGGAGTATAGCCACATATGTTTAGGTTGTAAACAATGTGAGAGACAGTGCAAAGGTAATATGAATTTAACTTACTTAGATTTCCAGCAGAAATGCAAAAAACTACATTTTTATAGAGAGAGAATTTGTGTAACATAATGTCAACTGATTTTAATAATCCTTTAACCATTGAAAAGCCAAGTGTTGCTGATAAAGATGGGGCTATTAAAGCTAATTTCAAAATTGAAAATATTGTTTTTCTCAATGGTTGCAAAGCATGTTTTTTTCCAAAAAGGGCTGCCTGAAATATAGGGAGTGTGGATTTACACACTTCTAGAGCTGCTTTCATGAATACAAAGTAGATCGACATATCTGGTGAATGTTCAAGAATACAGTCAAAATGGATGTGGTGTTACAAATATTTAGTGTGTATCAGACAGTTCAATGAATATAAATTCCTAAAATCACAAATGCTAAGTTTTTGGATTGCATTAGTACTAACATAGTTTACTATTATTGGAGGAATAGAACCAAACCAAGGATCTAAAATGGAAGAAGTAAGACAGATGTTCAAAACATAGCAAACAATATGAAGAAGAACCATAAGATAAAAGTAACAAAAAATAAATGAATATGCCCATTTGGTAATGAACATACCTAAAAGAAATTAACTAATTTAATCCTGTTGACTAAAATGGTAATGAAAATTTTCCAACCTATCATCCTGAATGTCTCAGCCAAATCACAGATTGCCTTGATGAATCAGTTTTGATAGTTTCATTTGCAGTTGAGTTACCACCATTATTCACAATACAGCTGTATAATGTATGCAAGAAGATGGCATGGGCTTCTAGATCTGTAAATTACATGCAGAACTTTTCTAGTATGCTGCAAGTTTCAAATTAAATAATATAACCAATAATATCCTAAATGAAAATTTATTCAGTGTATGTAACTAATTATAACATAAAAAGTGGTGCACCAATCGAATATGCATCTGCTGTGTACTGTTTGGGATATCAGCTCTACCAGCCCAATTCCACATTTAGTCCCAGAGCTAATATGAATTCATATTTGTTGTACTATTGCTACAAAAAAGGCATAATTCATTGACAGTTCATTTAGGACCCTATGGATAATTGCTTCTTCTGGTCATTATCCCTATATGCTGAGCGCATTCCAAATTCAACTCATAATATAAATTTCTCCTATAAAATGTTCCATATCCATACTTGATAAAAGTCTGAATGACAAAACTAGATCACTTGCATCACACAAACACATGAAAGCACAAACCATACTGAAATGCAAAAGCTACAGCTCTGGGTTTCCCAAAGTAATAACATTGATTCCACTGTCTTGATCACAATGTGACATCGCAAAGCAAGATAAATTGGCCTATATGCATGGCATTAATTAAGTGGCACTTGAGTAGCAGGTGCGTGGCACTTGCCTGTCAAAATTTCAACCCAATGCATCAAAATAAACAGGATGAACTGGCAAGGTCAACTAGTAGCATTATTATTTCACAAATTATATGTATGTCCATATAATGATCACTCTGTCACAAAAGAAGTCATCAAGTGCATCCAAAAAAATCTGAGCTGTGGTTCAGTCTTTTTTTAAATATTCTGTGCATTCACTCTTCATTTGTTAAGGTAAAAATCTTATGTGTTCCATTCACATGACTTTCTCTACATCTCTGCAACAAATTATTATTAAGAGGCTTATGCTTCTATTTACTTCATGCTAATCCAGAAAAAACTAATAGAAATAGTCTAATTACTTGCTTCCTTGTAAGTAGAAGCGAAATAAGGGAGTACCACAGGTTAAAGTGATAGGCAAAAGCTGATTGCTATGTGACTGAAGTTCCTTTGTTTGTATGGACAGGAGTTGACAAATTCCTGTATGAGAAAAGAATAAGTTTTTCGAGGCTGAAACCAAAAACAAGGAATAAAGAATTATCAACTCCAAGAAAAAAATGTATACAGCATAAATTGTGTGTTTTAATGTGCTCTACATTTTTTTGTATGGTAAGTTTTTGTCCATTTTTTATGGTTTAGCAGTTACGCAAAATTCCATAAAATTAACTCAATATAAGGTAGTCTTCAGAGGCTATTCCCAGAAAATTCAAAATATACATTTTTATTTGTCAGGTAAATATCTTTAATATGCCATATTGTAGTCAAAATCATTAGAGCCATTTTTAAGAAAATCAAAATTTTTTTTAAAATGTTCCATGTAAAGGATAGTTTGGGGTGGGGGGATTTTTCTCAAAATCTTCGTGTCGCAGCCCTGGAAGATACTAAACTTAAATACCAAGTTTGGTATTTTACAGATTATTCATTTTTGAGTTATTGTGTTCACGGACACACACTCTCACGCGTGGACCTTTTTCTGAAAATACTCTTTTTGGATACAGGAGACCCTGAAACATATATTTCCGGTGAAATCTCTGTATCAAATTTTTGGGTGAAGTGCAATACCTTCTCTATACACTATGTACTTAGTACATGTAGAGAAAGTAAAAATTGTTTCAAAATTTGCTGGTGTTGGAGGAAAGGGATATAAGTCCAAAAATGTAATTTTTAGTGAACAATTTCAGAAAATTCACACAAAAAGCTGTTTTCACATTTCAATAAGTGTGTTGGTACCAAGGTTCAGGTTATAAGTGTGATCTCCACAACCAAGATTAGAGGTTTTTTGGCTTTAGTCATATACAATGCACATCAAACACCATCCTTAGGATCATGATGTGCAAGTTTTGGATTTTGAGTTGCCCAGTAGCGATTATTTTGAGAGCTAAGTGAAACTATGCCTCATCACCTAGTGTTGAGAAGCAGCACAATATTGGAAACTGGAGTTTCAAGAGAGAAGCCGTAACTGTGATTCTGGTGATATTAATAGTGCTACTGTTTTATTTAATAGCACCATATATTTGAGGCCATGTTACTGTGGCAGCATGCTGCAGTGTGCTCTTGAATTGAAAACCACGTGGCATGCTGTTTTTATTCGTGTGAGAGAATCTTGTGTGATTGATTATCTTGATGTGTGCTATAAATGCTTCCATTAAACTCAACAAACTTTCAGATTGTCTTTGTCAAAATAGTGTGAAAAATGGAGTCTAATTTGTGCAAGAGCAAATGATATCAGAAAACCCAAAAATATATGATGACTATTTATATGCAACAGAAAACAGTACATTGTATTATCCTAGAGTATTGCATCAGGTAAAACTGAGTTACAGTTCGCTGCAATGGACTACAAAAAAAGAAAGGAAAAAAATTGTTACATCGTCCTCAATTTATTTCTAGACAGTCTAATAGCATAAATGCTGAATCTTATAAAGGATAAGTTGGAATGCAGTGTTGCATAATACGCTGAAGGTCCTCATTTTTACTTTCTCTACACGTACTATGTACATAGTGTATAGAGAAGGTATTGCAATCCACCAAAAAATTTGATATCGAGATTTCACCGGAAATATGTTTTAGGGTCCCTTGTATCCAAAAAAAGTATTTTCAGAAAAAGATCCGTGTGTGCGTGCGTGAACACGATAACTCAAAAACGAAAAGTCGGTAAAATACCAAACTTAGTATTTTAAGTTTAGTATCTTCCAGGGATACGACACGAAGATTTTGATAAAAATCCCCCCACCCCAAACTACCCTTTATATGGAACTTTTTTCAAAAATTTTGATTTTCTGAAAAATGGCTCTAACGATTTTGATTAAAATATCGAATATTTCAGATATATACTTGACAAATAAAATGTATATTTGTAATTTTTGGGAATAGCCTCTGAAGACTACTTTATTCTGAGTAATTTTTATGGAATTTTGCATAACTGCTAAACCATAAGAGATAGACAAAAATTTACAGCACAAAAAATATAGAGCACATTAAAACACACAATTTAAGTCGTATACATTTTTTTCGTGGAGTTGATCATTTTTGAGATATTCCTTGTTTTTGTCTTCAGGTTCGAAAAACTTCATACAGGAATTTGTCAACTCCTGTCCATACAAACAAAGGAACTTCAGTCACATAACAACCAGCTTTTTACTATCGCTTTAACCTATGCTACTCCCTTATTTCCCAGTCGCCCTCCGTGGTGTAATGGTTACCATGCTAACTTCATATACCCAAGGTCGCAGGTTCAAACCCGGCGGAGGAAGATGGATTTTTTCGGGCGTAAAAATCCTTGGCATGGCTTCCTTCGGAAGGGAAGTAAAGCTGTGGGTCCCGTGTCATAGATTTACGGCACGTAAAAGAACCTCAAGCCTGATAAGAGAGGCCTCTGAGCAAAATTAAGCGATCTTTCACGCCCAATATAGAATGGGACGCTGAGAACCAAAGCATTTAAAGAGCGTCCATAAATAACAGGCCATTTCATTTCCCTTATTTCCCTCCTACTTACAAGGAAGCAAGTAATAAGACTATTTCTGCTAATGTTTTGACATTAGCATGAAGTAAATAGAAGTATAAGCTTTTTAAAACTAATTTGTTGCAGATATATAGAGAAAGTCATGTGAATGGAACACATCAGATTTTTTATTTACTTTCAAGAACTTTGTGGATATTTTCCTCCTTTTTCTAGTTATTTCCTTCACTTTCCCATTTCAAATCTCTGATCTCAATATCCACTTTAAGCAATTCTTCTTTTATGTGTATGTCATTTCTCTGGTTTTAAAATCCTTTAATTATGTGTTTCATTTCCATTGGGATAATGCTTTTAGAGGTTTAAGTATTCTTTGTTCTTTTCTTTTTACAAGGCTGTTTATGGAATACGGAAATTATATGAACTAAAAATTAATAGAAATGTTTTTAGAAACACTTAGTTGGCCAACAATAATGTAGAATGCTCCTTTTAGTGACTAGGAAACTAAAAAGTAATTAATTTACTGACGAATCTGCTAGTTGGTTCAACTATGAAGCCTGGTACTTAAAGTACTTATGACTTTGTAAATCGCTATTGGGTAATATAATTTGAGATCTCCTTGTGGTTTACCAGGAATCATGCAAGTCAGATAGGGAATTTAATGTGGGTCAGTATATTGCCATAGTAGCTCAGTGGTTAGAGCAACTGGACAGAGTCTGGGAGATCTGTGGTTAAAATCCTGACTAAGGTGTTGAGTTTTGCAGTCTAACTCAGGGAACTCCTATTGTCATTTTCTTGATTGATGAAGTTTCTAGTTCACAATTTTGCAATGTGCCATGTGACAAGTGATCAATTCGTCCCCCATAGATGGAAATCACAACTTGCAGAGGTGAGAATGACAGGATTTAGTCCAGGAACCTTCTTTTTCAAGGTATGGAGTTCTTTCACTTGCAAATAGACATTACAAAGGACCAAACAGCTTTACTTCTCTTCCAAAAGAAGCCATACTAAGAACGTTTACATCTGAAAAAAAAAAATCTACGAACTTCTGCCAGGTTTAACCTACAACCTTGGGTATTAGAGGCTAGTATGGTAATCACTACACAGAGGAAGAATTGATGTTCAGTAGAGACTAAAATTAAACAGGACAGAATGGAAGAGAAAAGAACATGGAAGTAATAAATAAAGAAGAAACAAGAGCTAATGGAATGTAGAAGCAGAATGTCCAAATTTGAGAAATCAGCGGATGCAAACTGGAAGCCTTAAAGTCATGATTTTTGGAGTAGAGGAGCAAAGAGGAAAAAGAATATGGGAAGAAATGGAAGGAATTTTAGAAGGAAAAATTACCCTCAAATTAGCCATAAGAGAAATTTACTCAACTAGAATTCGAAACCAAGATCAGTACTAGTCAAAGTGGCCACTATAAACTTTAAGTGGAAAATACTAAGCAATACTAGGAAACTAAAAGACTCTGGGATATTAATGAAACTGATAAAACAAAAACAAAAAAGGACATGAAATAAGGTATGAGTTGTTATGAGATGAAAAAAGCCAGAAACGAACGAAGAAGAGCTTTTATGTAAGGAGTGCTGCAGCTTGGATTGTCGGATGGTGGGAAGGAAGTAGAAGAAAGGGAGTCAGACTCCAGCCAACTGAAAAATGAGCAGAGAGGGGAGAGAGTACAACAACAAGCAGGTCAGCCAGGGAGATGTCACCAAGGAGAGTCAGCCCACCAACATAGCTGATGAATGAAGCAAGAAGAAACTTCAGTTTGGTGACAGTTGTAATTGACATATGGAAAGAAAGGGAAGGCATGAGTGCAGTATCAACAAGGAGGAAGAATCATGAGGATTGAAAATCAAGGGAGACTTGCAACTCAACAGGAGCGAACGTAACAAGATCAAAAGCAAAATTACAAAGTTTAGACTGCAAAGCACAAATTCAGTATAAAATGTGATATCCTTGGCAGTGGTATTTTAGTATGTGGAAGGCTTACTAGACAAAATTAACAGTTGAAGCTAGGTGATGTGCCAGTTATGGAAACATGGTTGTTCCAGAACACGGTGAAAAACTTCAATGGTTTTGAGTAGGGATGGGATCTTGATACAATTTTATTGATATCTCAATAGTCTCAATTCTCGATGATATCAAAGTATGTCAAATTCTTTGAGGTAAACCTGTGATACTTTTAAATGTTTAAGTTTTGCATTATTGAAAGTTGTTTTAATTTTATGCTAGATGAGGAATGAAATTAGTCAAGACTTCACATTATTGCCTCACACATGTCCCAAAGAGTTGCTGGGCTACAGTTCATAATAGAGTTTGATTGCATTTCTTGTGAGGAGGGAATGCATAATTCCATACTCTTGTGTGTAAATGAAAACATGCAAAATAATGGGGGAAGGAGTAGAGATACTCTTGTAAGTTGATGCTAAGTCACATTTCTGCAATAGCTTGGTGACTTACTCTCAACTATTGCATTTATGTACTCCAATGACCAAAATTTGTGAATCCAGCAAAACAATTCCAAACTTAATATTTGAAGCAATACTATGCATGGAAATACTTGTTCTATACTTCAATCTGTTAATTTGCGCTTACACAAGTCAAACTAGGTTCACAAGCATAGTTTACAGGTATACCATATGACTAATTTCAATAAATATTTTGTTTTGCCAATGTTTGTTGGTTGGTTGCTATCTAGTGTTGAGCAGTTGAAGCCATTCGCTCTCTTGCATTCCAGTATTTTGATGTTATGTTGTTTTAACAATATACAACACTGATATTTAATAAACATGAGTGAAGCGTAAAACTGTTTTGAAGAACACAGTACTAAGAAGACCGATGCTTAAAATATGCAGAATGTTTCTTTCTCCAAGGAGACATCATTTTATCTGGAATGCTTTTAATTAATTTTTTGTAACCTTTAAAATTAGGCACCATAAATGGTGGTAAATAAAGGAAGGTATGGATAGGAAAGAAAATGAAATGATCCTCTAAGCCTCGAATACTCTAATAACTTCGGGGGCAAAGAAAACAAGAGTTGAGTCAAGCAAGCCTGGATAGGAAAGACAAAAAGGGAATCTAATATGTGGAACGGAAGAAATATCAATCCAGTCAATAACTTGCCAAGCTGACCAATGCTTATTGGTGAGCAGCCCTTCCCTTTAGTTCATCACATAATTTTGTTTAGATCGGTTTCTTTGAGTCTTCAAATTATAGAAGCAATTAAAGGGTCTCCTTTCTATTATAACAAAATTTATATGTGATTACTAAAAGCTGCACTGCATGAAGGTAAGGGATTGGACATTAGGCATTTTGTCCAGTTTGGTTCCTTTAAGCCTTCAGTTAATTGTTAAAGGAATTGAAGGGTCTCCTCCCTGTTAGTAACAAAAGTCTTTCTGCAGCCATTAAGGAGACCAATGCTTAAAATATGCAGGAAAACATCTTTGTGCAGTAGTAAGTCACACAATGCAACACGTAAAGAAGCATGTTATGTCAATAATCCAAGTGAAGTTTGCAAAAGCTCTATTATAAAAGTAGTGTATGAATTTCTCTTTGCTGTCAGAACATAATGTTATGACATTTGAAAATGATGAACAAAGCAACAGTCTACCTAAATGTAGTTATGCAGCTTCATGGTCACCCTTATCAAATAAAATACTGCAAGATAGTCACTAAAATTGCATAAAATTTTTTAAACACTAATAAAGAGATAATTCAGTGCAGAAATTATGCCTTTACAATTTTTTATAAAATGGGTATGTAGTATCAGGGCTCAAAAATTAGTACCAGCATCAAGTATTGAGAAGTAATGATATTGTCCTATCAGAGTTTTAAGTACTAAGGAAGAAGTGGAGAAAGAAAAAGAGGGAAAGACTAGGCTTTAGGAGGAATAGGAGTGTTTAATTAGAAGGGAAAGAGATTCTGTAGCTAAGGAAATAATGTGTATGATCTGGTAATGTGCTGTGGGCTGTGCTACAAATGCAATGAGAGACTGAGGTAATATACAATCTGCCAGGTATGTCATTACTATAGTCTTGAGTTTTTAGAAGAAAATAAAAAGCATTGAAACTCTAAACCCGACATATGAAAATTGATATCTCTTGGTAGCAATAGATCTTAATGCACAGATAGGAGAAGAACAAATACATATAGCTGAATTAGACCACGTTATAGAGAAATAAAATTGTTATATTCAGAGATGAGCAGAGATAAGCTAAGTAATAGAGAAGGCACAAAGCTAATAGAATTTTGAGAGGTCACTAATCTGCATATTGATGTGCATTGGTGAAAGAGGTTCTGATAAGTCTGGAAAATTAATGCTCATTGATCAAAAGGGAGCAAAGCATAATTGCCTATATACTGTGTTCAAGAAATTTAGACAGTTATCTTATAGGCTTTGAGATTATTCACACAATAATGAATAATTACCATTTTCCATTAATAGCAAAGTTCATGACAGCAAAAGCAGTAGAACAGGAAGGAAAGACAGTAGAAAATTACAGGTGGTGCATAGAGAAAAGGGACTTTTCAGGGAGAATTTAAATCTTAAATAAAGGAAGAAAATCAGAAAATTTAATTAAACAATTAATTAAGATGGGAAAAGCTGACAAAGTAATGTTGTACTAAGAATGGAAAATAAAGTTGGCAGGAAAGTCAGTGAAAATAGGAAATCAAAGAAAAGAACTATAAAAAAATGTATGGTATGATGACTGAATTTTTGCAAAGAAAAGGATGGAAAGTGAATCTAGGAGGTGGAAATAATCTAAAGAGCTGTTAGAAAAAGAGAACTTTCTAATAGCAAAGTAGGTCTGTAAATACCTAATTCAGGAGAAAAAGAAAGAGTGGAGTGAAAAAATTACTTACAGAATTTATAAGGCAACAAAGAGGACAGTTATCTAATATGGCTTAATTAGGCTTAAATAGACAGAGTTATTTTGAAAAATGCTAGAAGGAAGCAACTTAGTGACAAAATATTAGGGAGTTCGAAAATTGTATCGAGTTGAAAATTGTATTATTTATTTCTTAGATCAGGAAATGCATAAACAAGATGATAAAACAGATTGCAAAATTAAAAAGCAAGAAAGCTAACAGAAGGGATAATATTCTAGGGAAATTTTGGAAAGTGCTACATGAATATAATGTAAGAAAGGCACTGCTTTTAAGACTGTTCATTGGTCTGCTAGAGGGAGGAAAATGGGTGTGATTATGTCATTTTTTTTTTAAGGGAAAAGGTAAGGTAAACAATCCAAGTAATTACAGAGGCATTAGTTTCTTATCAGTGAATGTTTCTTATCAAGGTGTGTACAAGGGTAGTAGCAAACAAATTACAGAAATGGAAAGAGAAAGAAGGAAAATGTCAGAATTTCAAGAAGGTTTTAGGAATGGGAAATGTACATTGTTAATAATCTAACAATAAAACCTATTATAATTAAATACTTAAGAAACAAAAGAGAAAATGTATGTTTGTTTTTGCAGACCTAGAAAAAGCCTTTGACACTTTCATAAGAAATGCCAATGGAACAAGTTGTTAGAAAAGGAAGAGAGTGGTAAGTTCTTGGAACTAATACAGGCAATATACACCAATAATAAATGTTGCATTAAGTTGGCTGACTATAAAGTAACTGACTGAGTTCTATGGCCTAAAAGTTTTAGATGAAGTTCCATATTATTTAATTTGTTTATAGATGACAACACATTGAAAGAAATAAGAAAGGAAAATAAGGACTGTCCATCAATTAATAACAAAGAAACACCAGGCTTGCTTTTTGCAGATCTGGTAGCAATAACAATTACAAGTGGAGGGTTAAAGAAACCAATAAAAGCAACTGAAGATAAAAGATAAAAGTAAATCCAAAATATTAGCATGGGACAAGAAGTGATCGTTAGAAGGGAATGAATTGAAGTTGTGAAGAAATGTGATTATTTAGGGGTAAGGCTAAACAACAGAAAATGGACAGAGCAAAAGAAAAATGTGCTGTGCAAGGGAAAACTACCTGTAGTCAGAATAAGAACCTGCTTGAAAATAATCCAAATATGAGTGTGAATGTCTACAGTTGAGTTGAAAGTGATGCATGGTGTAGAAATTTGGGAACCAAAGAAAGGATGGGAACCACGCATTAGATGCATGGAATATTCTTCAAAATAATGGGGTGTATACTGATACTGGAAACACATTTTTTATTTTAATTTTAATTTTTTTTTTCTTTTTCTTTTTATTTTTTTTTTACATACTAGAATTTATGGTTACATACTGTAAAAATGAATGAAGCGTCCTTATTGCTTTATTTTAGATTAAATCTTTAGGTGATCGATTCTTGGAGCATCAAGTGGAGGTTGTAGTTCCTACAAATTTCCGCTTCATTTCATGTTGCCATTCCTTTTAGTTTCCTTAATGTCCATATTATTTCATTCTATCCATTTGTATCTTGTACGTAATTTTGAACTTGAGGACAAAACAGATCTCTAGTTTCTGCTGTACAACATTGTCAAACATTTTCATTAAAGTAAATTTAATGTGGAGTATATGAGGTCTTGGATGTATTGTTAGTTCATAAATTCTCACACTGACAGCTTCAACTTTATCTGATGCATTCTAACTCCAAACTTATCCTCATTTGTGGAGTAATAGTTCAAACTAGCGATTTGGTAATTTTTTTCCATTACAAGTCTAAAAAATCTTATGTGTACCATTGACATGGCTTTTTTTTTTTTTTTTTAATTTATTTAAGGTTGCTTTATAACAACAAAGGTCATCAGCGACCACTGACATGGCTTTGTTTACGAATTGTGCTACTAATTATTTTCACAAAAGTTTATTCTTCTCTCCTTCATGATAATTGAACTTAACATTAGCAGAAATAGTTGTATTACTAGTTCCATATAAGTAGAAAGGAAATAAGGGAATATAGTAAGCTAAATTGATGATCAAATATTTTAAAAGCTAGTCACTATGTAATGCAATTGAAATGCCTTTCTCTTTGTATGACTGGATGAAAAAAGTGAATAACAACTTCCCATTTGAGAAAAATCGTAAGTATTAGAGATGTTAAAATTAAGAACAAACAATATTCAGAAGCAGTTAGCTCAATTTTTGTCCATCTTGATGTACTAGTTATGCCAACGCCATTCAGTATGAAGAGGGCTTTAGAGGCTATTGCCAACAAATATAGGATGTACATGTTATTTACTATTTAAATACCTATAATGTACAGTATTTTAATCAAAATCATTACGAGTCATTTTTGAGAAAATCAAACATTTCAAAAATGTTCCAGGTAAGGGTAATTAATGAGAGATATTTTCTTATGTCACATCTTTGGAAGATATTTATCAAGTTGATATTTAATAGACTTTTTATTTTTGAGTTTCACTGCCCACAGACATAGAACTTTTTTCTAAAAATGTTTTTTTCAGATTCAGGGCTTCTCAAAACATATAATCTACGTTGGTTATCAATTTTTTTGGTTAAATGCAATCAATACCTTCTCTGCCTACTGTATATGTACATAGTACTTGGCAAAGAAAATAAAAGGGCTAGTCTAACTTCTGATCAACAGAATTCCCACCTTCTGTTCCAGCAGTTACAACAAGATTCAACTGGCACTTTTTCTGAAATACTCACTTAAATAAATGAAGTGACAAAGTAGAAGTGACACTTCAGTAAACGGAAAGCTCAAAAAAAGAAAACTGTTTGGCCTACATACAAAACAAACAGTAATCTTAAGGTGCAGACCTGCCATTATTCTCCACACTAAATTACACATGAGAATGTTATTTTAGTTCTGTAAACAATTTTCAGCATGTAGGAAGAACTCGGACTCACCAAATCTGAGGTTTCTCAAGTAGTGGTGAAGCATACTTGTAAGAGAATGTGTTTCCAAGAGCAAGTAGTTGTTTTGAAGTGACTAATCACATCTGACCCAAATGTGCTAGTTTATAAGATATTAGAAAGGAAATTTGTCCTGACCAAATATTTTAATTTCTTTGCAGGGGTATTGGATGCCTACAAATCGTGCATCAGACAAATTCAACTTCATGGACCTACAAATTTCAGCCCTGTTATTAATCATGTTGCAAAATTTGCTGAAACATACCAGAGTGGATCACATTATTTTATTTTGCTCATAGTCACAGATGGGGTAATTACTGACATGCCCCAAACAAAGCAGGTAACATTTTAAGTTGTTTTTTTTTTTTCTTATGCTTTGAGACTGAATTAGTATATTTATTCTACCACAGTAGTTAATCAAGGCAGACTTTGCATTTTGTTTCATAATGGAGTTGCATTTTTCTGTTAATGGCCAAATGCAAGTCCCCCATCTCCCTTCCCCCCTCCTCCCCTTCATTTTCCCTGTCTTCTCTCCCTCTCTCAGTTATTGGCTTTGCAGTTGCCATGGAAGAAAGATGCTACCTGCTATATCTGTGTTTTCTATAACTGCATTGTATAAGTTGACCAGGATATGAATGTGCTTGGTGGGAAGAGAAACTAAACAGTTGTGAAACAAGTGGGCAGAGCATGAGAAATATAATGAGATAAAGAAAACATAAGCAAAAGTGCTGTTTTTGAAAATGAATGTGAAGACATCAGCAGGTTGATTTTAATTGTGCAATTGTTCATTCCCACTGCCACTTTGCCCCTTGCTCCCTAGGGTTGACAATGCCATCCCCAAAGTGCATTCATATCATGGTCAAATAGTACTATTTTAGAGTAGATTAAATTAAAATTGTGGGTCTTGTAGGTTACATTTAATCTCTCAACACTGTGATCTAAAAGATCTATTATGGAACCCTAAAAATAGTTCATTTTTGTATATTTAACACACTTCAATGTAATACTTTAATGTATTTTAAAATTGACCTGACTGGTGATAAGACATTTTCTCCTATTGGAAAAGGCCCCTCAAGTGACTTAATCTACTGTATATTCGCATTCACAAGATTTTAGAGTAACAAATACTCTCTCCTGCTTTTATTATTTGTTTGTGCATTTGTTGCAATGCTCCCCATAAATAGTTACAACCTTACAAACTTCACTGAGCAAGCAAAGGCTGCATCAATTTATTAACTTGTACCCTGTAGGCTATGACCATGATTTTCAAAGGTAAGGTGATAATGGGGAGGATATACAGCTTGGTAGGTGTAGTAATCTGCTTCCTGGAATGCAAGCTAAAATCAAAGCTGCCTCTTCACATTCTTGCTGCATTCTTTGTTCAGTGCAAATTTTTTAATTTTTTGGATTCAAGTACAGAAATATGTAACCACACAACATTCTTTTTTTGATATTTTGCAAGACATATTTCATTTTTTCAGTCATTGGTGAAATCAGTTAAACACACTTTTCAGTAAAGAGAACTTGGGTGTCAAATCTTTCTCTACAACCCAATGTCCTGCTAGAGAAGAAACTTGCTGAAGCTTTAAAAAAGATTGTGATAATATTGTCAATCACAGGGAATAAAGGAGAGAAATCTGGTGGTATCTGAAGCACGAGGCATAGAGAAGAAATTATGGCCTTGAGACATCTTTTATGAGGCTGTGGTTTGGAATTTCATTCTTGAAAGATTCAAGCAATTACATAAAGCAGACATTGACTTAGCAACTTTATATTGTCCATTATTAAGGTTTTTTGGAAGAACTGAAAATGGGAAGTTTTTACAAGAATTTAAGTCAGAATTAATTTGAATTGCTTTGTAATATTACTAAAATTGAAAAAAGTGAAGGACTGGAAAGAAAAAAAAAAAAAAAAAAAAAAACTGAACATGGTGTTTTCTTACAAGAACTTCAGTGAACTATTTAATTTGTTGTCAAACCTGAAGAAGCTCAGCCCACTTGAAATCCAGGAAGCATCATCCAGACTTCAAGTCTAAAGTGTGAATTTTAAAGGCATTGTACTTGAATGCCTTTACTTTAGAAGCTACATATGTGGTGTAAAGAATGGTGTCATTAAACACCTAGAGAGTGTTCACTCAAATTTGAACCAGCTCTACAAATATACTTGAGACCCCTGCTTCCAACTGTTCAACAAAAAAAGAATTTTCTGCTCTAATGCATAAATAATTATTTAAGGAAATCACAAAAGAAAAAGCATTGTCTTACATTGATGTTTTAGATCATGATTGGATTTTTTTAAGTTACGGCTTTCTCCTACATTCTCATGTTTGATAAACACAAATAATTTACAAATTTGAATGATTCACTGATAATATCTGATTGCTTGCATATAACTGTTTTTAAAAAATATTAAATGAAAGAACTTAACATGTACAATTTTTATAATTTCAGGTTTTTTCTTTTCTTTCTTTGATGCACTCATCATTGTGGGAAAAATAGTCACTGAGGCTAATTTTCTCTGCACTAAATGAAAGATGTAAGCTATCCTTATTGCAGTTTTTCATGCAAATACTTGTGGTCTCGGGCACCCTGGACAGTAACAAGAAACTGATCGTTGAAAAGAAGAATGTCCTAAAGCTACTGTTATAACTTAAAACATTATCATTTTTCTGACAATTAGAAACTCCAACTGAGACAGTGGTTTTTGTTTTCAATTAATTTTCATTATAAAAATTTGTAGTTCAGTCCACAACATCAATGTGACAATGTTAGTTATGTTGTAGTCCTTGCTAATGAATCTGACTTGACAGTGACTGGACTTAAAGAATCATAAACTTATAAAATGTATAATATTGTGAAGTTGCTTACAATAAAGGCATAATCAAATTAATTAACATGGTTAATTGTTATACACAATTCACTCTCACATTTATGAAGGACAATTGTTTTGAAAGCCTTTGCCTGCATCATTGTTTGTAAATGACAGGGGAAGGAAGAAGGCCCTGATTATTTAAATCATTAGTGCCTTGGCCCTTGGTTGTAGATGATATGTTTTAAAATTTAATATACCTTCTTTGTATTAACTGTTCTTCTAATCATAATTTTACTAAATACATGTTTTATTAATTTGTTGAGTTGGTTTTTTAACACTACGTCACTTACATTGTTATTATGAAGGACTAGTTTCGAAAGCCTATGCTTTCATTTTCAACCTCAGGGGTCCAACTGCCATTGCTGGCTGCATTTGCTTGTACTCTCTTCTCTGGTGGCGAAATGATGAACTTCTTAACTAAGCTGTCTAAAGGCGGGATTTCAAAGTTTATTAGCCGATCTTTGTTTTCCATATGAGGATGTTTTCCCAGGTTGTGAGTTCATTGTGGCCTGACATGGTTTTAAGCAATTTTGGATTTGGATCTAGATTGTGGTTTTCTTTCCAAAAGTGAAATGCTACTGCTGATTTGTCTTCTTGTTTCAATTTTAGGTTTCTAAAGTGCTCTTTGGATCTGATTTTTAAACTTCTTTTGGTTTGTCCTATGTAGAACTTTTCACAATTTGTGCATTTAATTTGATATATTCCTGACCTATTTGCTGGTGGAATTTCATCTTTTATTTTTGAATTCAGTAGTTTTATGACAGTAAATCTGTTTATTGGAGCCAGGGTGATGTCTTGTTCTTTGAAGATTTTTTTGAATTTTCTAAATGCTCGGGGGTGGTAAGTGAATTTTTTGAATGTGTTGATATTGTTTTTTCCTGCTGTTAGGGTAGTTATTTCTTTTATGGTTTTTTTCTGCTTTGCTTTGTTTAGTTTCTTGTACACAAGGTTCTTGCTGTATCCATTTTGTTCTGCTGTTTGAATTATGGTTTTTAACTCTTTGTTGAACTCTTTTGTTTACTAATCTATGTGTGAGGCTATTTATTATTGCATGTTTGTGTGGTAATGGGTTGTAGCTTTCATTTTTAATGTAATTTTTGATTGAGTTGGTTTTCTGTAGATTCCAAAGTTTACTCTACAGGAAAAAACAATAAAATTCACAATGGAAACAGAAACCAATGGAGAACTCCCATTCTTAGACCTAAGAATCATCAGAAACAACAGAAGAATCATCAGAAACCTAAAATTGAAACAAGAAGACAAATCGGCAGTAACATTTCACCTTTGGAAAGAAAACCACAATCTAGATCCAAATCCAAAATTGCTTAAAACCATGTCAGGCCACAATGAACTCGGAACCTGGGAAAACGTCCTCATATGGAAAAACAAAGATTGGCTAATAAACTTTGAAATCCCGCCAGTAGACAGCTTAGTTAAGAAGTTCATCATTTTGCCACCAGAGAAGAGAGTACAAGCAAATGCAGCCAGCAATGGGAGTTGGACCCGTGAGGTTGAAAATGAAAGCATAGGCTTTCGAAACTAGTCCCTCATAATAACAATGTAAGTGACTTAGTGTTAAAAAACCAACTCAACAAATTAATAAAACATATAATTTGACCGTCACTGTTACTAAATTCCTCCAAACATCAATTTACTAAATATATATTTATAGTGTTTGGCAGTCATAGTTAAGTACACACACACAGGTGAAGAAACAATTTTTACATTTTTTTGGAAATTAATAAATATGCATATGTCACAGTTAGTTAGTTCACTTGCAATTTGTTGGTTAAACAGTGAGAAATGTTTGAGGATGGTGTTGTAGAAGGGCAACTATTTATATTTTGAGCCTTGGCAACACTGATTGCTATAAGCGCCATCTAATGTTTCCAATGGTGTTTATTGATCTAACTTACTTCAGATATTTTGTCAGTAGAGCATTACGTGTGTTGTTTACAATGGCTTTAAAATTGCGTCTCAGCAAATGGTGCAAATAACTCGTGAAAATGTTTGTGAAATGATTTATTATGATTTTGGACATGGATTATCAAGACAAGAGTGCAGTAATCAAATTACTATTACATTTGGCGATGAAGCTCAATCCTTTGCCACTGTGAAACGCTGGCATAATAAGTTTAATCATGGCCGTCATTTGCTCACTGACAAGATTTCTGAAGGTCATCAAAAGTCATTTGTTGCGCCAGAAAACTTTGGTGCAGTACAAAACCTGATAGTGCCACATACTGCGAGATAAAGGAAATTCTAGGCATTAGTTCCACCTTTTTTTCTTTTTTTCCATTTATATAGCCCCCTTTAACATCTAAGGTCATATCGGGGGCTTTGCACTTGAAACAACTCGTCAGTAGGTTTAAATCATTTTGTTTTCTTCAAGCACACACACATTCACTCTCACATACATACTTCCAGACTCTGTGGGGAATAGGGAATAATTCTGGTTAAAGAAAGATTCCCCGCCCCAGCCAGGAATCGAACCCGGGATCTCCAGGTGAGAAGTCAGCTTGCTGACCATTCGACCACGGGAAATATTGCATGATCATTTAGCCATGAAAATGGTTTGCTCCCGTTGGATTCCACATAATTTGACACAGTCTTAAAAGGATGCTCATGTCAATCCTCAAGAAATAAAATGGTGGTGCTTCAAAAGACATATAAAATTGTAACAGGTGACGAATCGTGGATCTATGCATATGAACTGTAATATATACAGCAGTCAACTGTATGATTGTTTTAAGATGAACCATATCCAACAAAAGTTGCTTGCACTCAAAGCAAGGAAACAAACAAGTGCCTTTGGATCATTCATCAAAAAGATGAGAGCGCTCACACATCCCGTCTAACAACCAACTGTTTGAACACTCAGAAAATTGATTTGATGACTCATCTGCCATCATTTGGTCCCAATGACTTTTTTATTCCCAAACACCAAAAATAAAATGCATGGACAGCAATTTTCGTCAGCAGAAGAAGTTGTTGTTGCAATCAAAAACCATGTTTTGAAAGTGTCTCAAGCAAATTACAAAACCTTCTATGACAAATGGTTTGAAAGCATGCAAAAGATCGTAAAGAAGAATATTTTGAGAAACAATAAAGTAATTTTCAATGACAAATTACTGGTTTTTTATTAGGCTCAAAATATAAACAGTGCCCCTCGTATTTTGCAGGTTTCATTATATTACAGTATAGATCAGCTGCATTATTTGTTAGGTTACCTTTTTTCAAATGGAGCAAATCTTGATATATCAGCTTATAGCTGTGATAGTATGCTTCTGAGTGACTTCACTCCTATTTGTAGCACAAATTTGGTTTTTGTGTAATATGCATCATTATAGTTGTTAAATGATATTAATAATATTGCTCTTTCCTCAGGCTATTGTGAGAGCTTCGAAGTTGCCCATGTCAATCATTATTGTTGGAGTGGGGAATGCAGATTTTGATGCAATGAATGAACTAGATGCAGATACCGTCCCACTGGTTTCTAATGGTGTAAGAGCTGAACGCGACATAGTTCAGTTTGTACCATTCCGTAATTTTCAAAAGCTTCAGAATGTTACCATGGCTAAGGGATACCTTGCAAAGGAAGTTTTGGCTGAAGTTCCAGACCAGATAGTTGGTTATATGAAGAGCAGAAACATAACTCCAAAAGGTGCTCCAAAACCATAAACAGTTGATCGGTGAATATACAAAGGTACCTAGGATGTGTTTAAAGAAAGAACAAATGCATTTAATTAGGTGAATTAGAAGTTACTAGCATCACCCTCACAATTGAAATACATGCCATATTTATCTGAATATGATGCTTCAAACCAAAATTTTTGGGTATACTTCATTTTTTTCCATTCCATACAATATTAAAATATGTATGATTAAAAGTTAATTTATATTCCATACTTTAAAACTGGGTTGAAGTATGAATGCATGTGAAGTTTGCAGGACATACATTAACCTTAAGTTGATTGACAGCAAACAAATGCAAACTTTATACATTTGGCTAAATATGGTATTAACTTCCAGTCTCTAGAATATGCATTTTTACTCTGCAGAGCACAGGTGTGAGAGTGTTTTGTGCATATGCAATCACTGCTGTAGTTGCAGCATTAGCCAATACTTAATGATAATCACTTGATGTGGTAGCTCTTAAAATATATTACAAATAATCTGTGCTTTATGAATAGGTGCATTGCTGAAAAATTACCAAAACTACCACAAAATTTTCTGGAATACATCTCATAGCCTATTCTAGAGTGAATTTAGTAGACTTTCATATGACTTTAAAAAGGCAGAGTTTGATAAAAAATTCAAAATATTGTGTTTTAGTAGTTGAGCTGTAATGCATAGTTAGAGAATTTCATACTTATAATGATAATCGAAATAAACTAGCTTGAAAAGCAAAATGAACCAATTGTCATGTATGCAGAGAGATTTTTGTCATGTGTCATGGAAAGATAAGCTTCAGGATTTATTTTTTGTATCTTTGCTTTTTTGTTTTAAACAAAAGTGGACTCTCACTTTCTTTGCAAGGAGCCAACTAAAGAGAAAGGAGAGACTCTTAATGGGTTTGATGAATTTTGGATTTGTTTACTTTTAATATACTGGAAATACCATGCATATTTTGACAGCTTTAGTAAAACATCAATTTTCCAAAGATTTAATTGTCTACTCTTAAATGAATTAAAGCAATTACAATATTGCTTGTGTTCAATTCTTTTAATTTTATCATGCCTTATTGTGCCAAATTACCTATTTGCATTGAAAATTCCTTAAACTGCCTCCCAACATATTTTAATCACATCCCCCATAAGATGTGGTTCTTGCATTGCTAACCCCAAGATAATGAACAGAGTAACCTTTATTCTTTTGTTTTGGAGAGGTCAAGCCCATTTGTGCTGATATCCTTAAAGTTGCTTACCTCCCCTCTCCCTCTATCAAACATTTCTTACCCCTTTCCCTGTAGGGGGTTGGCTTTGTTAAATTTTTCATAAAAAATGAAAAGAACATGATTTGTGCTTTTTATTTCAAAAAGAATTGAAAGGAACATTAATGTTGTAAAAAGCTCTTCCCGATCAATTTCCACCCCTGTTTTATTAGGAATGGCTTCTTATGAAAACCTCTTGGGTATTTTGAATTTTGTTTTCACATGGTTCTTTCATAAACACTTCAAGATAGGTTTCAAAATGAAGGGTTTAATTCATCAAGTTAAGTTGAATTATAGAAAATCGCCTGTTGTGATGTTAATAAAGACAGCATTTAGAGCTCTTATGTTGATATATGCAATTATATATACCATCTATCAATGGTATTTGCCTGCGGTGCCATAAGTAGTTAAAGCGGGCGTTAAACACTACCCAAAAAAGAAATCAATGGTATCAAAAATATAAAAAAATACTTATAAGTAGTAAAAAAAAAAAAACACATGCATAAAATCTCTCTGTAATAACTATCTATCATATACTGTGTTCCAAAGTCTTTAATAGAATTGCACTTCAAATGGTGAAATTGATCATTAATCCTGCAATCTTCATTTAAAATCACTAATAACATGTATACCGGTAAGAGCTGAACTGTACAAGGACAGAATGGTGCTCATCATTGTAATTTGATTTCATGTAATGTTTAAACTATAAATGACCTCATTATTAAATAATAAGCACAGCTAAGAAAGCATTCATAAAATTGATGTATACCAAATCTAACATATGCTTAAGAACTTCTGTTTTATGTTACATGTTAGACTATTTATAAATTGTATTATTTAGAAGAGTCTATCAAACCATTAATGATTTCCATCAGAACATTGACTTTGTAATAGTGAAACTTGTAGCCACTTAGGTTTTTTCTACTGAATGCTTTTCAAGAGGATTTATACACCTCAGTTATTTCACTAAAGACAGCACATCAGACATTAGCAAAATGGATTTGAATTGTAGATGTGATTGTTACCAACTCATGTCCTACATTGTTATGGAAGGAATATCAAAGTCAGTGCAAAAACTCCCTGGCATTTGAATTGCTAAACTGCCTTATGAAGATACTTGGTACAGCATCTAATAATTTCCCATGGAGAAATGATTTCCTTTATTACTTGCACACAAAAAATGTATTCATATATGTGTACAAATGGGAGTTTACCCTTCCAAGTAGAGGATCAATACTTTCGTTGGCAAAGGTTTTCTTTATTTTGCCACTCACTGATTAAATGCAATCCCACAACTTTGAATTAGGCTTAACTTTTAGTGCTCATAGGTATCATATATGATATCTCAGGTTTCAGATTTTTTTCTCACACAGTGAATGAGTCAAAGTAATGATGGCTTGAGGTATCATGTCTGATACATGCTGCACTGCATGCTAATATTTTTTTTCTATCTCTGTCTGCTGTATATAAATGGTTAAATTAATAATACCTATAAAACCTTTATATACTCCCAAGGTATCATATGATACTACCCTATAGAACTTCCCCTCTGAATAAAAGCAGTTTTGAACAGCCATGTTGTTTTGGTCATTAATAACACTCTTCAATCCTCAGAATAAAATTTGTAACAGTCTAAATCTCATTTTAGACCCCAGATTTTTTTTGTCTTAATTTGGGACTTGGCAGGTGAAATTTCAGTCATTTTCAGTTAAAATATGTTTTTTTGAGTTTTACCATGGACAAATACTATTCTTTGGTCTGGAAGAGGGAGATAAGAACATCCCATGGAGCTCTAGCTACCAAAGAACAGATTACACGCAGTCAACCTGGGCATGAGCGCCCTTTGGACTGTCTCAAAAGACTCTAACCATAGAGTAGATCCACTAAAGTACATATATACATATGTCCTATTATGTCACCAGTCATTGGTAGAAGTATTTAAAATTAATTTTTCCAAACTTTAAATTTTACAACATATCTGCACTTCAAATTTAAGCAATCCACAAAATACATGCTAGAAAACTGAAAGTATTACTGCACCTCCCCAAAACTGATCTTAAAATAAAACCAAACATAGAATTCTTTTTATTAGAGCAATCTTTTTAAATAAAAATAAAGTATGAGTAGACAGTAAAATATATAATAATATCTTCTGCCTTTGTAATGAAGATATTGAAAATCTGATACTTGAAGCTTTTCTTTGTGCTCCTATAGTACTGGCAAAAATATATTATGTAATTATTTTACTCCAAAACTATTAGACTTAGAGAAAATAAATCATCAGAACATCTTTTTATACTTCTGATGTGTATAAAAATGAAGTTTCCAGCACTGCAATTGTGAAAAAAAAAATTTTGCTTCTAACACCTCTTAATGCTGATGCATGCAGGAAAGGTCAGATAAGAAGAAGCCATTCAAAGAAACTGTTCTTTGTCTTCTTTTTTGCAATTTATCTTCCTCGTAGGAAGGACTTACACCCCCCACCCCCAGAACTTATAAGTCAGGACTTGGGATAGATTCCAGTTGAGGAACAGTCAGATTTTTTTATCATGTATAATTTTGAAGCTACTTACAGTGAAGGCATAATCAAATTGAATTAATTAAAGTGGTACTCTTAACACACACTTAACAATTGTCCTGCTCAATAAAAGTAAGTGAAGTGTATGTTATAGTACCACTTTAATTAATTGAATTAGATTTTTATCAGATTGAATAGCCAGGATGGATGATCAGCCTGATGCCTGGTATGAGAGTGAGGAAGATGATATGAAATGACAGTGGAATGAACGAAAAGGAAAGTGGTTATGAAGCAAGTGATGGAATGAATAGTGGGCTAAACCGAAGAACCTGGAGAAAGCATGCTGGAATCAAACTGAGCTAACCACTTGACCATAGTGCTAAGTAGAAATTCATGCAGTGAAATAAGTTGTTAAATTAAATAAGAATGAGTTGACTAAACACTTGTAAGGTTTCACTACTCACAATATTGTGCAGTATGTTTTTTTGGCTCTTACCTACATTGTCAGCTGAAGTTGACTGTTTTGGACATCTGTAATACACATGCTTCATAAAAGTGTGGGAAGGAATCCATATGATTGTTTAATCAACTTCTCTTTTCAAGTGATGCATCTGTAAAATTGTGAAAAATTTAAAAATTTTTGTTTGAAAGTAAGATAATGTGAATTCTAAACTTTAAGAAAATATATTGTTTTTCTCATTTGGTGCACTCTAACTATAAATGGGTAGGCATATGCTAATTAATAGGCACTGTCAACATTTCACGTTATTTTCTCGCAAACCTTTTTCCAATATTTTTCCATACTCAGAATGTGCCACACGATGCAATTTTTCATTAATATGTTTCAAATTTATATTTTATATTGTTTATCAAAAGCACATTAAAGAAAATGGTTATATTATTTTTCAAAATAATTCTCCAATTTTTATAAATTATCAAATTATGAAAAATCATGAATTTTGGAAAAGTAATAATTTTTCTCTACTAATTAGAGCTAATATTAAACAATATAATATGACAAATCCATTTGTAAACTCGTTTTCTGTAAAACTGGATGTTTGTATGTTAATGTTTTTTTTTTAAAATACATCACGTGGATCATTTTTATTAGAACAATGAATTTATATGGTCAACAATTTTTATTTAAATAACCATGTAAGCTACAATTTTATTACATGGCAATTCTGCTCCACAGAATTGAACTCCAGTGATTAAAACATGGTGTTTATGTATGGATAAATGTATGTAACCTTAAAATATTCAATTTTTTCTATTCTAACTTCTTAGTGTATCTGTCGCCCTCCGTGGTGTAATGGTTACCATGCTGACTTCATATACCCAAGGTCGCGGGTTCAAACCCAGCGGAGGACGATGGAGTTTTTCGGGCATAAAAATTGTTAGCATGGCTTCCTTCGGAAGGGAAGTAAAGCCGTGGGTCCCGTGTCGTAGATTTACAACATGTAAAAGAACCTCAAGCCTGAGCAAAATCAAGCGGTTTTTCACGCCCAGTATAGAATGGGACGTTGAGAACCACAGCAGTTAAAGAGCATCCACAAATAAAACGCCATTTCCGTTTCCTTAGCGTATCCAGCAATTTGTTGACAACACAAAAATATCTAATCTTTCAAAACAGCCAATCTGCAGTTAAGTGCAAAATCCATAAAAGTGTAGCATCACCTTAATACAATAGTCAGTAGTGAAACTGCTGTTATCTAATGATTAATAATTCCATATGTGAAGTAGTTGAGCAAATCCTTTTAATTATTTCTGCTTATTTATAATCACCTTGCTTCTTTACTGTCAATTAGAATTTGGATCAACCAGCCATTGTAGCCTTATTTCTTCAATTTTCTTCAAATATGCAAAGGATGATTATTTTCAACTCCATAAAAGCTGTATTTGTAGGTTATTAAGTAATTGTGAAACCATTTAAAACAGTAATTTCTCATTCACCAGATTCAAATATGCAACACATTTGCTACTTTGCCTCTACCTCAGCTGTCGCCCTCCGTGGTGTAATGGTTACCATGCTAACTTCATATGTCCAAGGTCTTGGGTTCAAACCCGGTGGAGGATGATGGATTTTTTCGGGCATAAAAATCTTTAGCATGGCTTCCTTCGGAAGGGAAGTAAAGCCGTTGGTCCCGTGTTGTAGATTTATGGCATGTAAAAGAACCTCAAGCCTGATTGAGAGGCCTCTGAGCAAAATTAAGCGGTCTTTAAAGCCCAATTTAGAATGGGATGCTGAGAACCACAGTAGTTAAAGAGCATCCATAAATAACACACCATTTACATTTACATTTTTTCTGCCTCGGCTGAATTTTGATTATTTTTTCTTTTAATTACTGATGCTGCATTATTCAATAAGATATATGTCTACAAAATTAAGATTTAATAAGGTGATTCACATCATTTATATCATAGAACTTAGAACTTAATGACAGGAATATCTCTGATATCAGAGATATAAACAGAATTGTTAGGAGAAACAGTGCAGGCTTGGAAACTTTTGTAAACAAGTGTTTGATACTTGATGTTTTACAAGAGTATGGAGAGATTTGTAATCTGAGAACTGATATTGGAATTTTTCCCACTGATGTGGTTGTGACTCCTCCAAGAGGTAGTACATGGTAAACCTTACCAGATTAATGTGCTTACCTGTTAAGATCAGGTTTATTATTTTCAATTGTCTAGTGAGCTGCCTTTATTTTCCTTTTAACAATCATCATGTAAACCTTATTTGATTTCCCAGTTTCAGATAAAACTAATGTTGTGCTGTTTACATTTACATAAAAGACTGCATCATTTATAATGGCATTGGCATGTTTCTTCTGAGATTTTATTTTCTAGATATCAAAAAATTGTCTTTAAAAATGCTCTGATTTAATAATGTAGATTGCATTAAAATATAATGTTAAAAAAGCAAAGGAATACTTCCAGTGGACTTTGGATTTAGAGAATCATAGTTTGTCACTTAAGTTTTCAAACTCGATGGATATTACCCATGTATAAATCTTTTATGAAACTTCTCCTTCACTTCTAAATTAACAATGTCTGACTGTTCCTGAATTGCTGCTAAATACATAATCTTGCAAGATAGCACATTTTATTTTTGTAGTTTTAGCTCCAAACAATGTTTTCAGATACACTTTAAAAATTTGAATATTTTTCATGTTTAGATTTAGTTTTTGATCAGGAAAACTAAAACTTTATTTCCAATATTTAGGTACATAGCATATCATATAGGCTCTTGCTCTTACCCAACAGTTACAAACTTCACTGCCTGACACATGTAATTAAGCAAAAGAGTCATAGGACTTACTATATCTTCTTATATTCTGATAGTGTGCAAGGGATAGTATGTACAACACAATACCATCCATATGATTAAAACTAGTAATAATAATAATGTAATGTGTTTATGAAATGAAAAACTGTTCATAGATCACCAAGTGCATGCATGTTGTCATTCCTATGCTTTAGCTATGATAGGGTCATAGCAGATTGCTCTATAGTTTAATTTATATTGAACAGATATTGCAAGGCATTCCAATTTATTACTATGTGTATTTTATGTTGCCTTTTTATTTTCAGAACCAATAACAAGGGTGCAAGTACATTTTCAAGGTTTGGATTCTGGTTTTAATTTCAATTAGTAATTCCATTGTTCTGCAAAGCTATTTAAAGAGCATAAACTATACATGATATGAAAACATAAGTTTTTCAGAGAAAATATGTATATGTAATACTCATAACATCTTATTTCCAAAAGTACTATTTCTTTAGTAAGCAAATTACCATACATAGAGAAAGAATAAGAGAGAGGCAAGAGTAAGAGAGAAAAGTCTCATCATAGGAAATAACAAGATGTTCTGCCACTGCTAGAGTCTTTGATATTCCTTCAACTTTATAACTTGTTGTAGTATATGGATTGTATTACCTATATTCTGTAAATTCTTAAAACTTGATTAAAAGTTCCATTTCTAAACTACTCTCACAGAAGCGCACATTTTCTGTAGAGATTGTTGTCTAGTCAGAAAATATTTACATTTGTGTGTGTAATTGCTAGCAGTTTTACAATTAGAAGTTGACCACAAATAGACATTTTATATTTAGAAGGAAACTTTTATTATTGTATTCTTATGCAACAATTGCAGAGATGTTCTGCACCTCCAAGGTGGAATAAGCAGGGTTATAGGCTTCTAAATGTGTGCTTTAAGAGATACTGATCAAATAATAGCTATCCAATTACATTGTTGCATGCTTAACTGAAGAGCTTAAATAAAGAACTTGGTGTAGGGAAGTCTAGTCTTTTCAGATACAGCAAGATACTGTGGAATTGGTATTGTGTGTTGGCATTAAGGATAAACCAGAATTTTCCACATTTCCATAAGTTGTATTTTTACCATGTTACAAATAAATACTAGTAAATATCTAAAATGTCAGAAAAACCTTCCAAAATATTTCAGTGGCCATAAGCAATCCTCTATAAAGGCATCTCTCTAAAATAGTTTAAGATCAGTAAATCTGTAATACTTAAATGAATATAAAACTATAAATATAAAAAGAAAGTGTAAAGTGTACTTTCTATATTAGATCTTTTAGCTCAGTTGGAAAGTATTCTCTCTTCCAAATCCTGGAGAATATCATTTACTCATATGAAAATCAAAATAGGACGTAAAGCACTTTGAAGCACAAATATATTATACCTAATTAACATTTTGAGTCAATCGCTTCCAGTATTTTATGTCATGTAACTCATGCTCAAGATCAGGATAGAAATAAGACTACAAAAATTCCAAGCGGTATGTAAAGCAATTAAATGAATCTTCAAAACTAAAATAAGATGGGTGCAATTAAAATTTTACTTGGCCATGGCAATATTGATAATGCAAAATGGAAGTGAAGCAGGACTGTACAAAAATATTGCTTAATAAATTTTGAAAAGAAGCTTGTGACAGTGATGTGATTAATGTTAAACAAAAGAATTTGAGTCAGGTTTTGTAACATACTAAATGTCTTGTGTTAAAGAAATTGACTGAAATTCTTTTCATTTAATATAGATAACTGTGGGTACAATCACTTTTAAACCAAATAGCAGATTATAAAGAAAATAATTAGACATCTTCAACAAACTACAGAAGAAAAAGTATGTAAACAAACCTTACAAAGCAGACCAAACGAGGAACAATTTAATGACCTAGACAAAGTTGGGCTCAACACAAATGCAATTGGAACTAGTAGAAACATAAACTATGAAAGAAAGTAAGACCTTAATTGATTCATTAACTCCATTCCTTACACAGGAACATATAATTCTAATCCATGCTGGTCTGGGTGGTTCAGTTGGTTAGACATTGGTTTATGGTCCCAAGTTGTCAGTTCAAACCTAGCCCAGACTGATGGTTTTTTTAAAGTTTGTTGAAAAGCTACAGACCCATGTCAGTAGGTTTAAAAGAATTCCTGTGGGACGTAATTCCAACACATTAGTGGCACTAATATAATCCTGGCAATTGACAGCACTTATCAAACAAAATCATTTTTTAAATAAACCCATATCTATGTTCAAATACCAGAATTCTTATTAAATTCTTCAAGTACCTCTGTCAGGTATGTGATGAATTTATGTAGTAGGTTCTTTTCAGTAAGAACTCCAGAATGTAATGCTGCTTCGTTATTCAGTGCATAGATCTCCAGGAAACAAATTAATAAAACATATAATTTTACCGTCACTGTCACTAAATTCCTCCAAACATCAAACAAAGTCCTTTAGTGATGGTATGGATTTTATTAGGTGGATGTTATTTTGTATATTCCTGTTTTAGTTCCTCAAGTCTTTGATTCTTCCATTGTTGATGTAGTTACAACTGTAATTTATTTTATCTGGTTCCTAAAACACTAGTTTCTTGCCGGCTTTGTTAAAATGTTACTTTATGTGTTAGATTGAACCTGTTAGCCTTAAGAAGAAAGAATGTATAAAATTAATGATATGGCATGTTGATATAAGAAAAACTATCCCAAGGAAAAGTTAATGCAGATATATATGTAAGAAAAGAAGGGATGAAGATAAGTCTAAAAAGTTCTTGATATAAGAAAGTCAAACAGTATGTAGAAATTTTAACTGTAAAAAAAAAAAAAAAGAAGGAACTAAGAAAGAGGTGAAGTGTTTTACATGGAGTATGGAATTGATAGTGTTGGTAGCTTGGAAGTTACAACAAAGTGATGCAAGAGCAAAAAAGAAAAAAGCTTAAAGAGAAAAACAAACTGCTGCCTAGAGATGTACTGGAAAGAATAGAGAATGAGGAAATGGCTTGCGACAAAAGATGATAAACAGTATATCATTTTCTTCTTCCCTTTTTTAGTGCGGAATCAAACACAGTGAAATGAATGTGTACTACTAGGACTTACGAGGGGACGTAGGCTAAAAATGGTGAATTTTTCAATTTATTTCACTAGTTAATACATTCAACTTTATGTTCCCAAAGTTTCATAACCTAATTCAATTTCTTTGTGGTCCAAATAAATTAAAAACTTAGGACTTGTCGTGCCATGCCCACTTTTTCTTCTTGCTTGATTATCAGCTTTGATTCCTTGTTTTTCTACATCTCTTACAGGCAAACATAGTTATAAATATTTAGAAGGTATGTTTCTTTAGTTTCTGACCAGGAAGCAGAAGCTGACTACAGTTATGGTGGATTAGGCAGTATCTGATGTGTATAGATCACTCCCTAAATAAAACACTCAAATAAAATTTCTTTTCTCGTTTTCTCAGGTTTATAATTTTTTCACACTTATTATTTCTTGGAAACTATTTAAAATGTGCAATGAAATTTTGTATACACATATTTCAGTCTACAATGAGCATTTTGGCGCAGTTAGTTTTCTTTTGATTTAGATTCCATAGGTATTGTGCTATGAAATAAATAAGAATTTGAAATAAAAAAACTCACACACCTTGAAAAACATTTTAAAAAAAACTTCTGTGCCAAAATATAGCATGATATTAAAACACTTGTTTTCAAGCAACTTCACCAAAGGGATACTAAGAAAAAGGTACATAAGTTTTTTTATGTTTTAAAATTCCAATGTAGTGTAATTTCTTTATTTGTTGACAAAATTACTTATAAAATAGCACAGTCATAGAAGCTATCAAGAAAATGAACTGTGCAAAATTTCATTGCTTTAGGACAAAAACTATGGCCATGGCAAAATTTTTGTTGTGTCAAGGTATGTCCTATTACATAATTTGTATACTCTTTCTTGTTTCAGTTATGTTTTATGTGTATTCACTTATAGATGATTAAGGAAGCAGAAAAAAGATGTAGGGGAGTGGTTTTGCAATTCAGCCCTTGTTCTTGAGCAGAAAACATTAATGCATAATTTTATTCTTTATCAGGAGGAATAACGAAGGAAGGCAAAATTCAACAATTTAATTGCAATCAATGGGCTGTCATATAAATCTTCAAAAAATCTTCAGTGGTTACATGATTTTAGCCTACTGAGTAGAGAGCATAAAACAAAATCCCATCAAATCCTAGAAGTTAGAAAAATATCTTTATTAAAAAACCAGAACTAACAAAGTTAATTGTGAAGAACATGACATCAGGCTCAAGTGGTTCGACTGTTCATGTCTCACCTAGGTGCCCCAGATTTGATCCAAGGACATTGCATGTGGAATTTTTGATGGACGAAGCAGCCTCTGGGTCGACTTTCCCTGTTTTCCCACACTATTCATTCCACCAATTGCTCAATAATCATCATCATCCTGAAATCCATTTCTTATCATTTAATATGAATCACTTCCTCACTTGAAATCCAAGCATCAGGCTTATCACCCATCTTGACTTCTCTCTGCTCCTCAGACCATCTATCACATATATATCTATAAGTTTACTTGTTATTAATGATAAAATTATGTAACCTATTGAGGATACAATTATTGTAATAATGAATATTGAATGATTATGGAAGCATATAAGTTGTTCTATTAAAGGTGAGGCACTATCTTGTAAAACAGTGTCTGACCCCAAGTACTGGCATGGAAGTCCTGAAGGCTGTAAGTCCTGCATAACAAGGAAAATATACAGAGAAAGACAGAATTGTGATGAATGCAACAAAATCTGCATAGTAAAAACAAAAATAAATTGAACCTACACAAGTTTTAATAAAATGACAACATGCCCTATCTAGGTATGAGTTGAATGAATAAATTAAGTATTTGACTCAGAATGTTAATTAGAACATCATTGGTGCTTTAAGTCATTATACAACTTATGGCTTAAGTGGAATTTTTTTACAGGTGAAAAGATTTTCATCAAACCTTAATGAGTGATAAAAATGCCATGAATAAAAAAAATCCAAAAAAAAAATCCACAAGCTGTATACATGATTTTATTTACAAACCATAATACAAATTTACAATAAACAGATTTGTAAAATCAAAATGTGAGATTTGAGTTTGGTATGTGTATTGAGTGTAAGCAATTGAATAGACAGCATGTCATAAAGAGGAAGTTTCCCTGTTTAACACACTGAATTTTATAAATCTTGCTTCTTGCACTTTAATCTGTTTAGTTATACTTCCTTGAGTTTAATGGTTGTAAATAAAATAATACACTGTATTGGAAGATTGCGACTCAACTTCAGCATGATGGTGAACTTCAGAGAGGAATAGAACTGCAGTATTCCAGAAGTTCCCACATACATTGCCTAATGTTGTTAAAAAATGTTAGAAATATCAGAGTTTATGTGAATTGTTGAACAGAATAAATTTATAATAATTGTCATGCTGTTTTTAAATAACAGAACATTTGTTATCCCATTGTAAACAATAGTGAACTTAAATTCTGAAATTGTACCAGTTGTTATTGTTCTGACCTGTGATGCAGTGCCATGTTTCTTAAGAATGTGCTCAAAAAATGTTTGTGTATATCTTAGTTTCTTGGTGGATATCTTTAAGAAAGCTCTCTCTCAAGCAAGTCAGCTTTTCATTAATCAGCAAACATACATTTCACTGTTTAGTGGAACCAAGTCCTTAGATGTCCCTTTTATATTCTTATATACTGCTAATAGAAAAAAGTTATCTCTGCTTTGTGTACATTTCAATTCCATGGTAATACAAAATAAAACAAAAAATATTAAGTCTAAAATGTAAACAGAAAACATGCAATACAATGTACCTCCATTCCGTTACACATAGCAAAATTCTGCTGTGGTTGCCCACACTGTTCTTAAGATTATGGAATTAATTTTGGTTTTTTGTTTGATTGATATATATTTTTTTTTTTTCTCTCTCCCAAAATTAAAATCAACGGTAAAGGGAACTTCATACCTAAATAGCTGTTTTGCATACTCTAGACTTACCAGGATACACAAGAAAAATACTATACTGGACTATTTCAATTCAAAACTAGATTATCGTGTTGTAATGAACTGTTTCCCTACATCAACATAAGATTTCAATATTTTAGAATTAAACATTTTGACGCATTACCCCAATACTAAGTGATTACTTGTATCAAAATTATAAACTTTCCTGTACTCAGCCTTGATTTTTAGTGTGCATTAATTCCATATATTAAACATTTATAATTCTATAGTACGTTTGTTACAAAACTTGACTGCCAGGAAATGGCCCTTGTGATCTTCACTGCATTTCCTTGCATGTGCATCCTACATCCGTTCTGTCTTCACACATGCGTCAGTTTCTGTTCTAGTCCAATTCACACAAGAAACATTAGGAATGTTTGTAGTGTTTAGTTTTGCTTGAAGTGCTTTCAAAATGCAGTATACAGTACCACAGTGTTTATGTATGATACATATGTAATATGAAACTAAATTTTCTGAGTGCATGTTCCAAGTAGAGAGGCCATTAGTTTGCTTGTAAATAAATTCAGGGAGATTGGTTCAATTTATGATAGGAAAAGAAAGATAAACCGCAGGAACTAGACAAAATTGGAGAGAGCTTAGAATGATCACTTTGAAAATCTTTTAGGTATCTTGCACAACTAACTTCAAAAGCTTCAGCATAGAAAGCAACAAAATTTTTAAAACTCAAGCCATACATGGTTACTATCCAACAATTTCCAACATCTCCTGTGATAAGGTATGCTTTGTGTTTATTTTGATAATTGTTAATATGACTTGAGATTTTATTTGATGTCCATGCATGTGTGACTGGGTGACAGGCCGTACGACTGCCAGCCAATTGTACAGTACATGACCAAGGGATGGACTGTGCACCTGATGGCCAAGTTTTGTAACATACTTACTGTAGATGTATTCTGTATTATTTGTAATAGCAGTCAGTGCAAACTCTGCTTTCAGCAATAGTTCCAGGGATGTACTCATGTGTTCTTTTTTTCCTGTTAACTGTCCAAATTATTATTTACAATGGATTTAAGTAATAGTAATATGAACTAAAGGTTAAAGAATTTTACAATTTCATATAATAATAATTTATTTTAAATAAAATGTGTTTCAGGAACTACACACCGTTTCTCGTGTCAGTTTTCCCAAAATGACTGACAGCAGCCCTTCTACTGTGTGCCAAACTTCTTATACACATTAACAAAACTACAGACGCACAGTTTTATTTTCCAAGGGCACATCTTTTTCTCCCAACTTACATGCACTTAAGTAACAGTGATATGAACTAAAGCTTAGAGAATTTCACAAATTACTTTTTATAAATAATTTATTTTAATTAAACATTTTTCAGGAACTAAACACCTTCTTGGGCGTCAGTTTGCTTAAAATGACTGACAGCAGCCCTATTACTGTGTGCCAAACCTCTTATACACATAAACAAAACTACAGCCGTAGCATAATTTTATTTTCCAAGGACACATCTCTTTCTACCAACTTAGTTTTTCATCAGTCAGAAGCGTATCTTCTGGTTAGTGAGTTTATACCCAGAATAATGACATTGCATGAAAGCATGGAATAACTTATTCAGTGGTTATACCCTTGATAGTGTCTATTCTGCCATCTCATAACATAATTTTGTGCCTAACAATGTAACATATAAAGGAAGTTTAATTCAAGTTTATACAACTGACCTTAGTTTATAAATCCAGAACACACATCCTTAAAAAAATGTCATCTAATCATCTAAACCTCTGCAAGGTTCCAGAGGTATCATTTGATAATTAACACTCAATATTTTCCTTCCCTTACTTAACATAATATCTTCTGTTTTAATTGCTTTAAACAATACAATACAGTAGCATGTTTGTTTCCTATTTGTGATACTTTTCCATGTAACTTTGCTGCTCTTTAAAATACAGTTAGCTGCCCATCCTGACTGGCAACACTCATTTTACTTGTACTGCTTTCTTTAGCAATTATGTAAATAACCATTTCACTAGTGTGTCCCTGTATTTCTACTCAGCCATAAGAATGTGGAAAATAGACCTGTAAAATATTAGCAAAAATTACAATCATGGTACTTTTACAAATAGTTGTGTAAAACAATAGATTTTATGTTTAAGTACGTGTTTATTATATACATATTGTTGTGTGTTATTAACTTGAACATATCACTGATGACCTCACTTGCATCACAGTATATGAATATATTTTTAAAAGCAAATGGAAGTGTCTGTTAAACACCATAGTGTTATTTAGAACAATAATAAATCATTTTTGATCAGTATCTCTGATCCACATGCAGCAGAATTTGTTATGATTTATTAATGTATAATGCATTTTTACAACATGTTGTGTGCTATAACTGTGCTTGTGGAGCAAATGAATTGGCACATGACAGGAATTTCTATCCTTGAAATGAGATTGGCAGCTTTGCAGATATAGTAGCACACACAAGTGTTTGTAACAGCTATGTGCCAAAAGATATCTTAGCCAGTTTTGCATACATGATGCAGTATTAAGTTGAAATATTTTGTATTGTACCCTGATAAAATAATATTTTATTATTGTTGATATTAAGAGCATTTTTATGTACTTAATGTGTTTTAAAAACAGGCTGTTGTGTTTGTTAAATGTTTTTGTATTTTAATGTGCTTTTATAAGGTGTGTGGTTATTGTTTACACAATTCTGTAATGCAAAAATAGATCCCCATTATTTTCTTTTGTAGTTGTTACAGATCACTCCTTAATAAGCTCGGAAGCCAGTGACAGACCTCTTTTTTCACAGTTAAAATGCTCAAGAAGCAACATAATGTTGTATAACACCACTCTTCATACTTGTATGATCAAGGGACAGATATTTATGTAACGTAATTTGCAAAATTACATGTATTCAGAAGTATTCTGTGATTTCAAGTGATTGAAAATCACTCTTAAAATACAACAGAAATAAGAAATGCATATGTGTCTATTTTGAACATTATTTATATTTTTTCTTATACCCTTTTAATCATATTTCAGTTTTTAAAACATCATTAAACTTAAACAATCGGTGTCAGTGATGACTGATGCATTCAGAGAGAAATATTTGGAAATAATGTGTATACATAGTTCTTAGTAAGCATAATGGTAACATTCCTTAGCCTTCAGTGCAGATGTGAAATAAGCTGCAATATCAAAAATATTGGTTATTCAATACTTTACAGACAATATGACTATGCTTACCTCTTTAGAATCCTCAGAAAAAAATAGTTTTCTACAGAAATTTCCATGAATCGGGAGGCAAAGCTTAATCTTTGCTTTAGGTTTAATTTGTTTCATTGCTCCCATATGGTTCAATGACCTCACCATGCAATGGCTGGATTGCATTTAGCAGATGGTGTCCATTACCTTTAATGGTAAAGAGATAAATGAGAATGGCAATGGAACAAGAAGGCATAGGTTCCAAACCACATTGGGCCTGGGATATACCTTACAGGAACTAGTTGGAGGTGAGAGCTTGTACATGATCAACTAATGAGATTTTAACCATGTCTGCTCCTCAAAGAATTACTAATTATTGTCTCCTGGCAGATTGAACACTCAGTGTTATAAAACAGTTAAGCAGCAATAGCACTTTGAAATACAAACAAATTTCATAAATTGGACATGAAATTGATGAATAATTTGCCCTTATTACCATTTCCCAGAAAATATCCAGTGTGTGTAGATTTTCATTATATATTAAGTTGTAGACAAAAAATACTGGGAGAATGGGCATGGTAACAACAGAATAAATTAATTACAAAGTATGAATGAGAGGAAAAACAGAGTGGAATAAATATCATTATCAGACACTGTGAACAAAGAGTTAGCTATGAATCCTTAGAGGGAATTTAAAACAGAAATCACAGTTCTACAGGATTAATGTTAGATAAAATATTTAAGATATTACTGTAATATTTTCTTCATCAATGCATTTAATTTAGTGCATTGGGGTACATTATGGGATTGAGCAAGATTTTTTCATCCTGTGCAATGAGAGAGTGAGTTGGAGCACACACAGCTTTGATACCTGACCATGGAATACATGTGGTTTAAACCTGCTCATATGGATGCAGAGTTCTTGCCTATTACATAGGTCTTATACATACTCAGCATCATGAGGAGCTACAATTGGTAGGAATCTATGGGACAAAACCAACATATCAACTGGGGATGCTGGCCACATCTCCCCCATACTGGTTGGATAATCCATCTCTGACATGTGGATATTAGGCTGACAATTTCATCTGGGCCGTCGTGAATTTTTTCTGTTAGATTTTTATTTGTAAAATTTTTGTGAAACAAGGCTATTCAAGCTGTTTTTTGAAAATATGTTCTAATAAAATACCAAAGTTTTGTTTCATTAGATTATTTTATGCAATTATTACAGTCATTGATTTTGTGTTGAACATAGAGAAAATTTATTATTTTTCAAATTTTCAATATGCTTTCGTGCCAGACAAATGTTTTAAAAGCTAGTTGCATGATTTTATTCCTAGCCCTCTTTGCAGGGCTAGGAATAAAACAAAAGAAAATGTCATATGTTGCATTCACACGATTTCTCAGCTGTTCTGCAAACTGTTCTTACAAAAGATATTTCTTCTATTGACTTCATGCTAAACAAGATAAACATTAGCAGAAATGTTCTTATCACTTAGTTCCTTCCAAGTAGAAGCAAAATGAGGGAAAACACTAGCTAAGGTGATGGTCAATTTTTTTAAAAACTGCTGTTGTTGATTGAAATTTGGTTCTCTTTGCATGGACAGGAGTAAAACAAGAGAAACAGGAATGACAAATCTCATTTGAAAAATATAAGTATTTTAAAATTGAAACAAATAACAAGGAATATCTCAGAAAAGGTTGCCTCATCAAAAAAAAAAAAAAAATTATATATATATATATATATATATGACATAAATTGTTTATTTTAATAAGATCTAAATTTTCTGCATCATAAGTTTTTGCTTCTTAAGGTTTACAAGTTATGCTAACGTTGCCCCCAGAATTCTTCGGAGGCTATACAGAAAATTCAAGATGTACATTTCATATATCATGAAAATATCTTAAACGTATAGTATTTTAATTAAAATTGTTATAAACAATTTTTGAAAATATCAGAATTTTCTAAAAGTCTTCATGTAAAGGGTAGTTGAGAGTGGGGAAATTTTCTTGAAAATCATTGTGTTGCATCCTTGAAAGATGATCTTGAATACCAAATTTGGTATATAAATGGGCTGTTCGTTTTTGAGTTATGCTGTTCACAGAAACCTGTACTTTTGCTAAAAATGTTTTGTTTGGACAGGAGGGGGGGAAGGCTCAAAACACACATTTCTGGTGAAATTCTGATATCAAGTTTTTGGGTGGAAAACAATTGTACACATGTGCTAGAGAAAGTATGAAAAACAGAAATAATCTGTATTTCATCAATGGAAAATAATTATTTCTTTCCGACATGCAAAAATTATTTTCAAATAATGCTGATAAGAAAAATTCAAAGGTGAGGAGTTTGGAAAAAAATTACCCTCAACACACAAATGCAGAACTAACCAGCCATATTTAAACAATTATTTGTAACATGCTACCTATTGCCAGAATTATAACAGCAGTACCGTGTGCCAGAATTTTGTTTTGCTGTTCTTTTTCATGCCAATAAGTCTGCTGTCATGGGGTTATCACTTTTAAGCAATGGTCTGAGCAGGTTTGAACCTGCAATTGTGGGGTCAGAAAGCCTAACCAACTGAGCCACCTAGATCAACACTAAACAGAACTTGGATTTTGGTACATGTGTATATTGTCAATTTGCTCTTTATCATGTAGTAATTATAAGTACAGCCTGCTGGTCAAAGTAATGTAGTTCTATTCCGTTTTCAACTTTGTTTTAGTTTGCACATGTATGCAAAAATTATGACAGGATTTATATAGTAATTGTCAGAAAGAGCAATTTCATGTATATGTTACATCAATGAATTATGATAGTAAGTTAACATACTTAGTAGTAACTGCTAAGTATTTTTGTTGTGTGACTCCAAAATTACTTAGAGAGGGGGGAGAAGGAATAAAAATAATACAGTTAGAAAGCTTTTGATCCAAAATACAATCTAATTATCTAACAAATGTGAGATTTAGTTAAAAAGGGATGAATAAGTACTACTGCAATGCAATCCAAAGTCAAATACATAACTGAAATTAGAACATATGTTTGCTCATGGTATCTTGTTTATTAGGTAAGAAAATTATAAAAGTACTATTTGTCATTTTATATATTTTTATAGATGAGAATATAAAGAAAAATCTGATGTGTTCCATTCACATGTCCTTCGCTACCTATTCTGCAATGAACTATTCTTGCAAAAGCTTATTCTCTTCTCTGTTTCATGCTAATCAAGGTAAACGGCAGAAATGGTTTTGCTATGTAGTTCCATGTAAGCAGGAGGAAATGAGGAAACATTTTTAAAAACTTGTCTTATGTGGTGCAATTGAAATTCCCTTCACTTTGCATGATCAGGATGCAAAAAAAGTCCTGTGTTTCTATTCACATGGCTTTCACTACCTATTCTGCAGCAAATTATTCTTTTAAAAGCTTATTTTCTATCTCATACTAATCTAGATAAACATTAGCAGAAATTGTTTTATAACTTCTTTCTCAGTGGAAGGGAAATAAAGGAATAATTAGCTAAAGGGATAAGTCATGCAGTTGATATTCCCTTCTCTTTGCATGACCAGGATGAAAAAATGACTTCCCATTTGAGAAAAAATTTTAAAAGCAATAACAAGGAATATTTCAATAATGGTAAGCTCTACAAAAAAAAAAAATCTGATGTGTTACACTCACATGACTTTCTCTAGCTCTTCTACAAACTTCGTATATAAGATTATTCTTCTTTCTGCACCTTGCTAATCGAGATAATCATTAGCAGAATTTTCTTACTACTTAGTTCCTAATAACTAGATAGAAAATAAGGGAATACACTAGCCTAAACCAATAGTCAAATGTTTTAAAAGCTGTCGTTATTCGATTGTCATTGCAAATCGCTTCTTTGCTTGGCCAGGAGTAGAACAAAAGAAAAACGGACACTTCCTGTCTGAGAAAATTATAAGTACTCACAACTGAAATCAAAAATAAGGAATATCTCGGAAACGGTTACCTCCACAACAAAAATGTAAAGGACATAAATTGTGTGTTTTGAGCAGATCAACATTTTCTATGTAGTAAGTTTTTGTCTATCTCTTACCGTTTAGCAGCTAAGCAAAATTTAGCAAAATTCATCCAGAATAAAGAGCTCTTCAGAGGCTATTCTCAGAAAATTTAAGATATACATTTTATTTGGTATGTAAATATCTTTAATATATGGGATTTTAATCAAAATCATTAGAGCCATTTTTTAGAAAATCAAAATTTTCGAAAATTTTTCCAAGTAAAGGGTAGTTGGGGGTGGGGGGATTTTCTTGAAAATATTTGTGTCGCATCCTTGGAAGATACCAAACCTAAATACCAAGTTTAGTATTTAACGGTCTTTTCGTTTTTGAGCTATGCTGTACATGATTTTGATTAAAATGTCAAATACTAAAGATATTTACTTGTCAAATAAAATGTATATCTTGAATTTTCTGGGAATAGCCTTTGAAGACTAATTTATTCTGGATGAATTTTATGGAATTTTGCTTAACTGCTAAACCGTAAGAGATGGACAAAAACTTAAAACACAAAAAATGTAGAGCACATTAAAACACACAATTTATGTTAAGTATATTTTTTTTCGTGGAGGTGATGGTTTTTGACATATTCCCTGTTTTTGGTTTCAGGTTTGAAAAAGATACTTTTCTCATACAAATTCCTGTCCATACAAACAAAGGAACTTCAGTCAGTTAGCAACCAGCTTATAGTTATCAGTTTAGCCTATAGTACTCCTTATTTCCCTTCTACTTACAAGCAAGAAGTAATAAGACTATTTCTGCTATTTTTTTCTTGATTAAAGAGAAGCATAAGCTTTTTAACAATAATTTGTTGCAGAGATGTAGAGAAAGTCATGTGAATGGAACACATCAGATTTTTTTATTTATTTAATTGTAAGTCCTAAAGAGCTAGAAGCTCACTTTAAGGACAGTGCATTTATAATTTTTGGCAGCGGTATCTAACATCAATTTAACAATAAACACTATGTTTCCCACAAGATACATAAATAAATTATACAGATGTATATACCAAAATAATGCATTAACTGACTGTATGTAATACACCAAATTCTTAATAATCTATCTTCTCTTTACAATAGGAACGTCTTCTCTATCACATTTTGGTAATATTGTGAAACTTTCAAACATACCTATCAAAGAATATATATAGAAATTTATGAATAGTAATACTAAAAGAAGAAAATTTACAAACATAGTTTTATTCCACTTCATTGTTTTAGTTGTATGTATCATAATACTCATTTAGCTGCTGTTTTTTGAAATGCAATATAAACCTAGATAGTGTGCTTAAATTCCAGAAGTTTTGCAGCAGTTTATTAAATTTAGTTATCACTATTGCAATTACACTTATAAGACCATATTTTGTTGTTTTTACACCTAGTTTTCTTGAGTCTCAGTAATATAATCATGCACCGGTTTAATAACACTAACTCTGTATTCATATGAGTTAACCCGTGCAAAGATTGGTAATCCAACTTAACTGAACTTAAATGCATAGCAATTACAATTGGTATTATACATGTACTCTGATATACTAATTTTGTTGGTATTAAATAATCCAAATTAAATAGAATTTTTATAGCACAGTTTTGTAGGGTTTTACCTTGATTTAATTGTGTCTTTATGCAACTTTGCCTTACAATATTCATGTTATTAAAATTTGAGTGGACGAGAGAATAGTAGACACTTTTTAATATGAAAGGAGAAAAATTGTAGGAGCTTAATCTTGATAAGATGCCTATGACAGGTGTAACCTTTTATTATTATCTGCCTAATATACAAATCCCAACTTAAGGTTGAGTTAAGAAGTAAACCTAAATAAGATAATTTGTTAACTTCTTCAATTTAATAACCATGCCATTTGATATTATAACTTGATTTATGAAAAATCATATATTTATTTTAATTGAATTAAGTGACAGGGAATTAGATTCAAATCATTTTCCTATGGTATTGATGTCCCTTTGCACTTGAACTATAATGCAGTTTTCTGTTTCTCCATCACTTTTACAATTATACATGTTCCACACATGTTACATATGTAATAATCTGTATTTCCTTACAACAGGAACATATTCACTACATATATAGTTTAGGAATTAGCTACTTCAGTTTGCTATCTTAGTAACATGAGATTAGCTAAGATTGGCTCAGAGCAAAGACAGAAAATAACCAAAGAAATTTATAAAATAGCTAAACATAAAAATAACACATTTCATGACATTGTATGTCAAGGACTGTTTTATAAACCTATAGGAGACCAAGGAGTTGGAAAAATAAAGTATGTTCCGATGTCTTTATGGTTGGTTGAAAATAATCACAATTGCAAGGTAAAATGACTGAGGTTAATAGGTGATAGATTGTAAATCTATTAAAGAAACATTTCATTGACCTTAGATTTCAAAATTGGTATAATTCAATTCTTGACAGACAGCAGATAAATCATATTTTAAAGTGCCCAAGAATAATATAGCGCCTGGCGTTAAAGAGTCAGGTTAATAAAAAGTTCACGTTCTTGTTCTTATCCTCACTTTGATATTCGAGACAGATTTACAAGAGGCTTAAATTTTTTTTGGAGTTCTTACAATAGAGCGGTAGTTTGCTTTGTATAAGTTAACAGTTAAGATCACCGTTGACTTGAGTAGGCAAAGTTGGCCCTGCAGTCGTTTCAAGGACCTTCAGTACACCATAGCGGCCTGAACTGTTATTTGGCATCTGTAATAGATGTTGCCTATTTTTTTCTTAGCTTTCTTGTATTGTTTTAGCTCGCTAGCACATATTCGCTAGTCGTTATTCTATATTAGAAAATAAATAACTGGGAACTCCGGATACCAGGCGAGGTACCTTGAGGCTATAAAGAATTGGAGACGAAATCTATTAAAAAAGTTAAAAGACTCATTCGAGAACATAAGCACAGGTACGAGAGTCGGTGACACTTTCATACAGTTTAAACAAAGTGGTTTGAAGTTTGAACACATCTGTGATTTGAACTTAAGGTCAAGGGTAGAATACAAAAGCTCGCAGTTCGTCTCGTATTGGTGGATGAAAATAAATGGCCGGAATTCCGAAAAATTACAAATGGGCGTTTGGCAGTTGCTAAAATAAAAGGATTCAAATAATACACAATGATTTAAATTGTATTTTTATTGTGATGCATACAATTTAATCTCGAAAAGCATTATCTATTAATTTTTTTTTATTCCACAATGTGTAGCGCGAAACATAAATAATCGCGGGAAACAGATCTTCCCTTTTAATAATCTCATTTGAAAGTATTATATACATATGTTGTAAATACATAAATTAAAACATGATTTGGATATAAAATAAATTATATAATTATTAGGGCATTTTTAAAAGTAATCAGTCAAATTAAAGTTTAATAAATGTTATGATTTAGAGAGGCAGCCGGCATCTCGTGAGAATAGTGCAGTTAACAACTGTTACAGAGTTGGTATACTTGTCCCTACTGTAGAAGATGGCAGACATATCGAAAGAAGAGCTCCGTAAGGAAATTACCGGTAAATCGCATTATATATTACATCTTGCAATTTTCAGCTGCAGAAATATAAAAACTTTAGTTCTAAATATTTAAAGATTATTTTTAAAAATAAAAAATACCCTATTGTATAGGGGATTTCAGGTATTTCTCTCTTGAACCGAAGGAATTCAGATTGGTTTGTGTACATCCTAATGGCTTCATGACGCCGTCTTCGTAACCAGTAGCAAGTCTTTAACGAAGATAGTAAAAATTTTCGAGACCTTATTTTTGTATTTGTGGAATTGTAAAAAATATGTAATTAATTTGTAATGGGTTAGATAATTTTTCTGGTTATTTTGGTTAGTTTTATTACTAATTTACCTCAAGTATTGTAAGATCTTTAATAAAACTGATAAAGATAGCTTTCTGTTTGTAAATTTTGTTTGTGATAAAGGAAACAAAGAATAAGCAATTTTGTAATAGTATAACATAGTGGAAATGTTTAACGTATTAAATTAATTTCGCATGAATTCTAAATATACATAAGTACAGATATATATAATGTTTACTTCACACATGCTTGAAGCATATGCTAAACAAAAGAAATATTTTTTCTCGGAGAAATAACGCATAGATAATTGCACAGTTATTTCTTAATGAATTTATGATAAGAACAGGTCAGTATATTGCTAACATTTTTTGCTTATAAATTTGGTAAAGATGGGATCATTCTTATGAACTAGAGTTGTTTTTTTTTTTCTCTCCATTCTTTCCGTCAATGTGTGGGGAATTAAAAATGTGCCACTTCAATATGTGATCTGGATTTGGTACTTTGTTATTCTGCCATTAGAGCTGCTGTAGTTATTGGCCTGCTAAAACCTTCAGGTTCCTATGCTGCAAACTGTAGTCAAAGGTGGTTGGTCCTAGGCCGAAAAGCGTAGCCGAGCCCTCTGTAAAGCTAGAACTTGATAATCTAAAGAAAAGGTGCAACCTAGAAATTTCTAATCAGGACTAGTTAATGTTTTTGGTTTAGAATTATGGCCGGCAACATTTTTTACGTATAAAATCTAAGTCTTAGGGTACTTGTTGAAGGCAGTAACACATATTTCAATACTGCCAACTTAACTCCTGTAATCAAACTAATTTTTGTTGCCAAAACATCAATTCACTGTAACTATTATCATGGTCTCTTATTTTAATTATGCAAAACTATTATCTAAACTAATATTAACTGATGAACTACACTATGGGGAATGTTCTTAATTAGTTCGTGAAAGGGTTTTGCTGATCTGTTTTTGTCTTGCCGCCACAGGTACTCTTTAAATGTACGTTCATTTGGTTCTTTCTGATTCCTCCTGGATAGGTATTGCTGGAGAGATTGCTAGCGTGACCCAATGTTTTTGTGGACATTCATTACTGGGTATGCAAAATTCTGTCTGGTTCACCGTTAAGTGGGCTGCAAAACTCCCAGCCATTAACCCATTGTATCTGCGCCAGTAATCAGTGTGGATTTTGCTGGCAAATTCCTCAGTTAATGCAAAGTTTTGCATCTATTATTGGGACATCCTGCAATCTGCACCTCATTGGTGACCATATGATCATTTTGAAGTCTAATTTTTCTGAGACCTTGAAGGTCTCCTTTCAGAGTAGCATTTCGCTCACTGCATCCAATATTTTAGTTATGGATCCAAGAGTTTTCAACTTACAAATCTTTAGTATTTAACAACATCAACTAAATAGGCCTGCAGTGGTGTTTCCTCCAAGTTGTACATGCCAATTTGAATGGTGTGTCTGGCACCCCCTATTTTGCCCATTTATGTATGTCATTCATTGAGGAGATGGCCGAGTGGTTAGACTACTCGACTCTTGCCTAGGCAGCCCAGATTCAATCCCAAGCGACCACATGTATTTGTGATGGACAAAGCAGTGCAGGGACAGGTTTTCTCCGGGCTCTCCAGTTTCCCCTGCTATTGCATTCCAACGGTTCTCCATCTTCATTTCATGCATCACCAGTGTAATCACCTGTGGTGCCTCAAGTAGTAAAAGCGGGCATTAAAAACTACCAAAAAAACAATTGAGATGCACACCATCTGGCAGTTGCTAACCAGTGATCTATTGTTGCATGGCTAACATCTCCATGAGAACAGTTTGCTCATATGATAATTCTCTTGCTAAACTGTACACAAAAAGGAACACTTAGGCAGGTGGTAATCTATTATTCTCAAACCAAGTGCTTTTTGATATTCCGGATGCCCTCTCCTACATGAAAATATCTGGTATGTTTGATCCTGTTTTGTCACAGGATGTAGCAGGTTTTCATGGTAGAGGAAATCCATGCATTCTTCTAATTGTCTCACAAAGGTGCTAGATGAATAAAACTTATAAGCCTAGACGAAAGAAAAATTGCCATCTACTATATATACTGACTACCAGAATTCAGGTAAAATATTCCTTTTCATATTTAGCAGTAAAGCTGCATCCTTTCAACAATGGTACATGAGGTGTGGTCTTGTAGGACATAATCTAAAGAATATCCATTTTTTCAACAGCTTCAAATCTGGACCACAGTGGAAGTTCCACCAGTCCTGAAATACTAAAAGTGAAAATGCAGAACTAATGTGCCAATAATTAATCTTTGACAATGAACACATGAGTTATACAGGAGCATATGTTGAACTATCATATGACATGTTTTGGTGCAAATAATGCCATCAGCTACCAGTTTTTGGAAATGTACAAACTTCGGCAGATCGACACCATGAAAAATGGATTTAACTGATCAAAAGAATGCATATCACTTTTGACTTATTTGCCATAGTAACAACAATTTTACATCGGCATAATCCATCACTATCAATTTTGTTACATTGCATATATGAATGCTACGGGTTGGTTCTAGCATCCATGTTTTCTGGATGATTGAATAGAGACATATAACACAAAAATCTTTACACTTGATTTTTTTCTTCTTTTCTTTCCCCCTCCCCTCAATGTATTTTAACCATATGAAAACAAACTATATACAAAACCTAATGAAAAATCTGATGTGTTCTATTCACATGACTTATCTACATCTCTGCAACAAATTATTGTTAAACAGCTTTTGCTTCTGTTTATTTTATTCTAATCGAGAAAAAATTAGCAGAAATAGTCTTATTACTTCGTTGAAAGTAGAAGTGAAAAGGGAGTATTATAGGTTAAAGTGATAGTCAAAAGCTGATTGCTATGTGACTGAAGTTCCTTTGTATGGACAGGAGTTGACAAATTCCTGTATGAGAAAAAAGTTTTTCAAAGCTGAAACTAAAAACCTCTCAAAAACAATAACTCAACAAAAAAATGTATATAACATTGTGTGTTTTAATGTGCTCTACATTTTTTGTGTGGTATGTTTTTGTCCATCACTTACAGTTTAGTAGTTACACAAAATTCCAGAATTTTTTTTTTTTTTTTTTTTTTCCCCGGTAATTATTTACAAGTTGGGCCGCTAACTCTCTCCGCTGCGACTTATACCAGTTTTGCACTCTTAACGGGACCGTTGTGGTTAGAGAGGGATTAGGGGTGGGGAGATGGTTTAAAAAACTAATGTTGCTACCTGTTTATACACACACACTAACCTAACGGATTGGAACCTAACCTTGCACTAAATTTGAAATCCACAGGCTTTGAAATTGTCATCATAAATACAAAGTCAATAAATTGCACTTAGTTTCATTCGATTTTAGAGTGGCTGAAGTTCTGCATAATAAAAGTCACTGAACAACTGTATCTGCGTGAAACATACTTGTCATACATCTAGCGACATATGCCGGTGTTGCGTTCCTCAACACTGTTCGCCTGCCGCCGACAATGAAACTCAGGTTTTAGGCATTTTAGTGTGTAGTAGTATATATTTACATTGCAAAAGTACTACAAGTCTTCTTTATTTATATTCTACTCCTTCTAGGCAGCATACTTCATAAATATTCACAAAAAAGGATCGCTACGCGCACATAGCGTTTAACTTAATTGCAGAGCTTTTCTGATAAAAAAAAATTGGTGAAAATGTAACAAGTTTAAACCAAACTTACAGTCAAACCACAATTTGTTTAATTTCTAGAGGGGCCCAAGTTCTCTATAATTACCTTTATTTCTTCAGGGTGATCCAAAACATGTATTTCCAGTGAAATTTCGGTATCAAATTTTTGGGTGCATTATAATACGATCTGTGTACATAGTACGTGTAGAGAAAGTAAAAATTGGTAGCCAAGCACCCAAGAAGATTGTGTGCATAGTACATGCCAGTAAATCTGCTGACATGGGGCTGTCATTAAGCTCACTTAAAAACTATTGGTCTCAGCTGGGTTTGAACCTGCAACCTCGAGATTGGAAGGTTAGCACCTAAGTTAGCCACCCAGAACTAACTTGTGTACATCCTAGTTTCCGTATCTGAAATGTACTTATTACCTTAAAAATAATAAAAAAGTATATGAAGTGTTCCATTCACATGACTTTCTATACATCTCTGCAACAAATTATTGTTAGAAAGCTTTGCTTCTATTTACTTTATGCTAATCAAGAAAAAATTGGTAGAAATAGTCTAACTTCCTTGTAAGTAGAATGAAATAAGGGAGTACCATAGGTTAAGGTGATAGTCAAAAGCTGGTTGCAATGTGACTGAGTTTCCTTTGTATGGACAGGAGTTGACAAATTCCTGCATGGGAAAAGTATAAGGCTTTTTGAAGTGAAATTAATAACAAGGAATATCTCAAAAACGGTCAACACCACAAAAAAAATGTATATAACATAAGTTGTGTGTTTTAATGTGCTCTACGTTTTTTGTGTGTATGTTTTTGTCCATCTCTTACAGTTTAATAGTTTGCAAAATTCAGTAAAATTCATCCAGAATTAAGTTGTCTTCAGAGGCTATTCCCAGAAAATCAAGATATAAATGTTATTTGTCAGGTAAATATCTTTAATATATGATATTTTAATCAAAATTGTTAGCCATTATTGAGAAAATCAAAATTTTCAAAAAAAATCCATGTAAAGGGTAGTTGGGGTGAGATGATGGCAAACCTAAATACCATGTTTGGTATTTAACTCTCTTTGTTTTTGAGCTATGCTGTCCAGACACGCACACAGACCTTTTTCTAAAAATGCTTTTTTATGTATACATACATATATATTCAGGAAGGCCCAAAACATGTATTTCTGGTGAAATCTCGGTATCAAATTTTTAGGTGAAATGCCATATCCTCTCTATACACTAGTAGTACAGGTAGAGAAAGTAAAAATTATATTGGTAGCACAGGAATGTGGTGCAGTATTCGTAAATTTTCATGAGAGGTTACTTTAGATGAATTAATTCAGTATCTGTAAAACAAGCTGCTAAGTTACAACTTTGTTGCTTATTGGATTTAAAACAAGTATGAGGGGAGTGACAGGGTCCTCTAGTTTGGAGATTTAGGCAAGGATAGGTTAGCTTTGGTGTGTGTTTTTAGAATTGAATCAAAATAATGGCTATCAAATTATTTGGTTGAAAACTAATATTAGGCGAGTAGAGACTGTTGTATCAAGCAAGCTGCAGCAAAAGACAGGGTCCTCTGGATTTTATGTTTCATCAAATGTTAGGTTAGGTTTTGCATGTGTGAGTGTATAAGTACTGGATCTAAATAAGCTATCAGCTTACTTGGTGGAAACAGAGTATGAGGCGAGTGAATATTGTCAGGACACAAACAGCAGTGTCAACTGCTTTTAATAGTTGGGCGAGGTTAGGTTTAGTGTGTGTGTGCGCCCCCATACACGCAAGAACTGGGTTGAAATGAAGAGCATCAGCTTTTTTGCTTAAAAATGTATGAGGTGAGCAGAGGGCATGTGGTTGCAGCAAGCCGCAGCTAACAACAACAAGGTTATCTGGTTTCAAGTTTTCAAGAGTTAGATTAGGGTTATTGCATATGAACTGGGTTGAGATAATAGGTATCAGCTTATTCGATTTAAAATGAATATGAGGCCAGCAACAGGATATTGTTTAGTGGGTACACATTTTCCCTATATTAAGTGCGTAGCAAGTTTTAGTTAATCCAATTCTCAAAGTAGCACGTTTTCTATGAAGGGTCAAGTCAACCAATGGTGCTAAACCAAAGTCTACGCCACCAAAATACATAAACTGCAGAGAGGGACACTGCTAATTATAGAGCTGCCTGTTCTACCAGAAGCTAATAGAACTTGTATCTTAAATTCAAGTTAATCATTTATTGCAAAATGCAGAACCCACAAAATTCTGCTCTAATGATTCAACAATTGACAATGGAGGAACAACAGGAATCAGTAACATGTCTATCCATCTATTTCACAGCTATTAGAAAGACACAGCTAATGTGCACCAATGCCCACAACAAATAAATCAAACATAAGTACCTGGGTATAAAATATAGATATGACAGAAATGCTCAAACTGCTTAGGGAGAAGTAGCAAATTTAATAATAATAATAAAGCAAAATTAGCCACCATTCCATACTACTACTTCAACAGAACTTGAAATTGCTGGTATCAGAATTCATTGCCTATAAGCCTCCATCTTATCAACTTAATGCATCCTATTTTCACTGCTCTTTCCAACAGCAAATTTGACTTTTTTTGGGAGACTTAAATTGTAAATACACAGCTTGGAGTTGCAGAATTATGACATTAATAAACATAATCATGTTATAGCACCAGATGAACCAACATATTACCCAAGGTCGCAGGTTCAAACCCAGCGGAGGACAATGGATTTTTTCAGGTGTAAAAATCCTTAGCATGGCTTCCTTCGGAAGAGAAGTAAAACCATTGGTCCTGTGTCATACATTTACAGCACGTAAAATAACCTCAAGCTTGATAGAGAGGCCTCTGAGCAAAATTAATTGGTCTTTCATGCCCACTTTTTAGATTGTGATGCTGAGAACCACAGTAGTTAAAGAGCGTCCATAAATAACAGGCCATTTACCCATAGAACTCAAATTATCCCTCCTTATATTGTTGATATTGGTATTCATATGAACCTACCTTTTTTGTAGTGTTTAACGCCCACTTTAACTACTTATGGCACCGCAGGCAGTGACACTGATGATACATAAATGGTGATGGAGCACCGATGGCAGGGGAAACCAGAGTACCCAGAGAAAACCTGCCCCAGCGCTGTTTTGTCCACTACAAATCTCACGCAACCTTCATAGGAACATGCATCTAGCTACATATGTCACATCTATAACAGCATTTGATTCAAACCACTGCCCAGTTATTACATTTCAATTAAATACCAATCTCATAGCCAAAGCAACACGCTTGGTTACAGGCTACGTCCGTTGGGAATTTTCCAATCAGCCTTGGACTTGTCTTTGCAAACCACTATTGCCTAATAACCACATTAGATATTGAAAATGCTGTTGAAAACTTCACCGAAAATATTCATATTAGCATCAGGGAATCAATGATTTGCTTTAAGATGCCAAGACTATGCTTCTACTTACCATTGTTTATTCTGAAATTAATTCAAAAGAAACACAGTGTTCATTGTCAATGGCAACAAGAAGTGATGCCATGGTTAAGAAGAAAGCTTAATGGTCTCAGTCGGATGGTTAAACATGAACTAGATCAGTTTTGATTTAATTCATTTGACATATTTATCATCGCTTTCAACAAATAACACACACTGGCAAGCAACAAAGCAAATTTTACGAGAATCAAATATAATACCAGCATTAAACGTCAGTGGACAGATTGTTACTGATCTAAGCTCAAAATGTAACATACTTGCTTCTTATTACTAACATATATTTACTCCTAATAAAAGTCCTAATTAACAGGTCACAAATGAAATTAAATCTCATTACCAAGTCAGCAAACCAAGTGTTCCAAACAAAATTTCTCCTACTTCTGTGCATGAACTGATCTCCTTATTATAGGCAGCTTGCTAATAAAAAATCACCAGGGTATGATCTCATTCCAAATATTGTGCTCAAGAACCTAATGAAGAAGGCTCTTGCATATTTAATGGCAATCTTCAATGCTTCTCTAAGAATTGGCTATTTTTCACATACATGGAAACTCGCTGAAATTGTTTTTCATAAACCAAACCTCTGCCATCTATTGACCGATCAGCAACATTATCAAAATTGTTTGAAATACTTTCACAATTATGATATTATTCCAGATTATCAATTTGGTTTCTATCCTAATCATTCTTCAACACATCAGTTATTACGGATAACTGAAGCTATTATTAAAGGATTTGAAAATAAAGAATACATAACAGCTGTTTACTTGGAAATTGCCCAAGCTTTCGACAAAGTTTAGCATGAAGGACTACTACTTAAATTATAAAAATTGGCTTACCGGACTACCTTATCCATGTAATCAAAAGTTTTCTAAAGACACACTCGTTTACGGCATGCATCGATGGATTCATATCAGCACCCAGGACCGTTACTGCTGGAGTACCATGGATCAGTACTAGCACCCATATTATTTAATATATTCATGTTTGATATACCCCAGGTGCAACCTAGATGTATGGCAATGTACCTTGGCATATTATTATATACCAGATTAATATGGAATACCCATGTAGAACATAGGTGCTCCAGAATTGGTCTTGATTGCTCCAATTTTCTCTAAAAATCTCTGGTTCGATCACTCCTCGCGTACACTTCTCCTGTATGGGGTTCAGCTAGTAAAACACAAATTTATAAACTTCAGGTTATTCAAAATAAATTTCTTCAAGTTGTAACTAATTCTCCTTGGTTTATCAGAAACATTAAACTGCATCAAGAATTTGGCATCCTACCATCAAACAATACATCAGATCTCTAAATTACCGAGTGTTTCAGGAGTTCTGGTGTAAAAATTGGGAGAAAAAGCCATCAACAGCCAAGTCTAAAGAGAGAAATGCCTCAAGACATATTATTGGACACTGAAATTGAAGAACAAGGCTGATTTAACCTAATTTGTAATAATTATACCTTTTTCGTGTTAGCATTGTGAATAATACAGCTTCATATTCCAACTCTTAGTTTACAAACTTGTTAATATTGTTTTCATTTTGAATTTATCTAAAATTTGTATTCCTAAATTTGTTATAAACTTCACTGTAATTTCTTTAACATCTGTACTCTTCAGACAATGTACATATGTTAATGGTATCAAATGACCCATTTCAATGTTATTTACTGTTAAATTATTATAAATGGCCTGTATAGCTTAAAATATACAGGTCAAAATAAATACTTTAAAAAAAAAAGTATTAGTTAGCACATACTAATAAAATTTTCAAAATACTAAATGATTGGTTTGAAAGTAATAAAATCCAAATAAACTTTGAAAAAACTAACTACATTAATTTTTGCACAAAGCATAAAAACATGGCAGACCTAAGGATAGAATATGAAAATAATCAGATTGCAGAAGCCTGTAATACAAAATTCCTAGGTCTTATGATTGATCGTAACTTGAATTGGAAACACCATGTTGAGTATATCTTACCCAAACTGAACTCTGCCTGTTTTGCAATTTGATCTTTAATTCAGCTTATAAATAAGAGCATACTAAAAACAGCTTATCATGCATATTTTCATTCATTGATGACCTATGGAATAATATTTTGAGGAAATTCAGTAAATGCTAAAAAAAGTATTCATTATGCACAAAAAAAAGGTAATAAGAATAATTGCAGGGGAAAGACGATCAACTCACTGCAAGCCACTCTTCCAAATGTTTGGAATTTTACCATTAGACTGTGAATATATTCTAGCCATATTGCCATTTGTAATAAATAACTGAGAAAAGTTTACAAAAAATACAGATATTCATAACAAAGAGACCTGACATAGACAGGACTTGCATAGACCAACAATTTGCATTTATTCCAAAAAGGGATTTATTACAAAGGAATAGTTTTGTTTAATTCACTTCCCTCTTCTATAAAAGAATTGCAAATGAACAAAAACAAGTTTAGATCAGAATTAAAAAGATACCTTATTACTCGCACCTTCTATACAGAGGAGGATTTCATTCAATCAAAAAAACTGTCAATGTAACAATGTAAATATTATAAACATGATTATTCTAAGAATGCACGTGTTCAGGTAGACTTTTGGAAAAAGACATGTAATTGAAAATTATGCAAAACTGACACTGCTGAAAATTCATTATCAGTTATTATTTGTAAATAAATGTATTAATAAGTATGAATAAATGTAATTGTTGTTATGATCTACATCCTAGAATTTGGGCTTTGAGTCTTGGCTCATAAGATCTACAGATGTTATGTATGTATACTGGGAAAACTTTCTGATAACTTTACAAACCATTATAAGGAGCATTTTAAATGTTTATAAAGTCTAAAATATTAAAAAGGGGGGGTACTTTCAAATATGTAATGCAAGGAGGTAAGCACTTAAAGTCTGATGGTTCAGCAATGTTCATGCACAAGCAGACGGAAATTAACAAGACCTAATGTTACTCTCATAGTAGCCAAAATGTTTATCATTAGTAACAATCTTAGCCAACCTCTGCAAATAGTCCCCAGAAATCTACACAGCAAATAATATGGAAGTGAGTCACAGCCAGTCATTTTTAGAAACTCCTGATCATGCATTCTCTTGGGTTTATTGCTTTACAAACATGTGGATGCAATTGAGCTGAATTTATTGTAGTGTGAGAAGCCAGAGTTGTATGTTCTTGGCAATACAGTTTTAGAAATGGGTTGTCCAATTAATAAGATAGATCTGTACAAAAGCCTGTCTTCAGTTATTAGTTGATAAGGATCTGCTAGAACAAGAATCTTAAGTTCTGTATGTTATACCGCCATACACACCATTAAGAGATGGGTATGCAGATATCCTGAGTTCTGCTGCAGGTAGGAGAACATTAAAATATGACTTTTGGTATGATAATTATCTAGTAATTAACTATACTTTTTTTTTTTTTTTTTATTTATTTATTTATTTATTTATAGAACTGAACATGCAAAAGTTACACACATCAGTGTGTAAAGGTTTGAGTGGCAAAGTTATTGCCTGCTAAAATTCTTTTCCAGGCCTACTGCTTTACCTACAAGCAGACATATGAAGTAATTAAGTGTTTGGTTGGAGATCTACATGTGAGCTTGCAGATAGTATCTATTTCAGTTACTGCCGTGAAGCGTGCATGGTCTCTAGTGATACCAAACACATTGTAAGAGGGAAAATGGGTGGTCCAGCCAAATTGTTGAAATCATTGAATGCTAAATAGGACAATGAAAATTCCATTAGCAGTGCATTGTAGAGGACAACTGGATCCTTATGATGATAAAAGATAAAAAAAAAAAAAAAAAAATGAGGTGCATATGATGAAGATAATGATAAACTGATGCAAACACATCTACAATTTAATTGCAAGCATATAGATTTAACCAATATGATATATCTTGATGCCTAGTGGGGCCACTCTGGGCTGATGGTTGGAGGATTTGCAGTAAATCATTTTGTGCACTTAGGTAGACCCACTGACAAATGGCACACTAATAATACTGAGTCTTACTGGTGGGCTTTATGGCATCATCTTTCCAGTGGCAGCATTCAAAGGAACTCAAGCTCTTATGGGAAAATTTATTTACTCCTAAACATATGACCGGAAATTTTGCTAATGTAGGACTTATTAAATTGTGTAATTTTTATTTAAAAGACATAATTTGGGACTCAACATACCTCTAGAAATATTTGAAGAAAACTTTCAAATTAAATGTGCAACCATATCCTCCACTTAGGATTAATTAAATTTTAGTATAATTGATTTATTTTGTATCTGATAAAAATAGTTGCACCGAAACTTTGCTAAAGGAATGTTTGAAAGTTTTGGTATTCTTGCAAATTTTCACATGTTAACAGTTTCTGTAATGATACAGATTTTAAAACTGCCTAATGTACCTTTGTGCTGGGCTTTATTTATAATTTGTAGGAAGGGCAGTACTTTTTTCATCATATTACCCTGTCCTGTCTGTTTGGCATACTGTATAGTGATGTGTCAGTCTTTTGGTAACCAAGGTCAGCTTGAGTTGTTTTGTACAGTAATTCAGGTATCTGAAGTTGATATTCATGTAAAGTTATGTTTCTTATAATCCATTATTTGTAATGGCAGAGAGCCACAGTAAGATATATGTACACTTATATGGGGAAACACATTTAAATGTTCAAAGTTAACATATGCCCAATCTAATTTTAACTCTTAGAGCTTGAGTACAGACGAACCTTGGATTATTCATGTACAATTGATTGGCTACACTGGCTTGCACTTACAGCATAAGCAAAAGTTTCTTGGCATATTTCTACTACTTGGGTCCCTTACCTTTTCTGCCATTTTCAGTCTCCCTTTTGACTGTGCCAGATCCCCTACCCCTGTTTCGATACATTGGGAAAAGGCAGTCACACGGTCCTAGAAGAACTTGACATTCTGTATTTCACATTTTGTTCTGTGTGAAGGATTGGAGCAAGGAAAGAGTTTAACATGTGAAAAATGATCCATTCAGATCAAAGCAAGATGAAGATGTATGTTACATTTGTCCTGTTGGAGTTAAAGGCCATAAGGCCTTCCCTTCTACTCTACCAGGCAATACATTAAATTGAACGTCCAATGATACAATGAATAAAAGAACAAAAGTACAATTATATACAACTTAATAAAAACATAAAAAAAGGTGCAAAAAATATGCTGAAAAGAAAACAAAAACTGTAAACAAAATTATTTTAAGTGAAATGTTCATGTAGATCGAAACGCATATTAGTATATTTACAATTGAAATTAATATTAATTGCTAGCATATATAATATTAATAACAATAAATGAAAGTAGTTATGTATTTATCATATTAATACAGCAGCGGATTAGGTTTGATTACGAATGTATGCCCTAATTTTCTGCCTGAACAGTATAACATTCCGGCAGTCCCTTACATCTTCAGGTAGGGAATTCCAAAGACGAGCTATATCTATTGTAAATGGTGTTGAATAGAAGGTTGTATGATGAGCAGGTATAGCAAGAAGGAAAGAGTGTTGTGAGCGAGTTTCTTGATAATGACAGAAAGATATTTTAAGCAAACACTTAAATTGTTTGGAATGCGAGAATGAAGGAGTTGATAGAGAAATGATAAAGAATGCCATTTGCTTCTATCCCTAAGCATGGAGAAAAGGAAATTGTGGTGTCAGTCATGATAGGGAGATACAAGAATTGGGTGCAGCCACATGGCTACACAGGAAATAGTGGTGGGGCACACTCATGATCGAAAACAAGGCTCAAAATAAAGGTAGAGAACCTGAATTGTGCACTATTGCCAGTTTCTATTATATGCCATTTTTTTGTGTTACCAGGTCCAATATGGAAAGTGGAGATTTTATGGATAATGGTTGGGAAGTGTACAAGAGTGGCACAAAATGTTGCTGCTCAGCTTTCTTATATGTGGCAAAAACTTTTTACTAAATCCAACATGAGTGGCATATTTTATTTTTTGCTTCTCTTAAAACAATACATTCAATTGTCTAGTTTGACCCTAAGTTATACTGATTGTAATTCTTCCAGCTTAAATTGAGACTTAATATAAACAGTGTATGTGATATCACTTCACTCATTGGCATTTTGTGTAAACATGGTGCATGTTCCTCTTATTTCCTCTCAACAGCTTCTGAGCTGTTTACTCGCAAAAGTTCAAGAATATCATCTTAGCTATTTTTAACTTGCATATAAACTGAGTATTAAAATAATACAAATTCATGTATCTGTTAAATTCTCATCGATGTGGGTCACTCAGAATTGCTACATGCATAACATACGCATCTGTGGTGGTACTTGTATGCATTTCTCACACTTTTACAAGTATTAATAATTAACTTCTGCATATCCTGTGTTAATTCATTTATTACATATATTTTCACTTTTGTTTCTCATACATTATACAAATCAGATCCATCTTCCCCAAGGCATCATGGAAACATTACTCTGCTGTCATTGTGTTGCCAACATTGGCTGGCACCAAGCTGCAAAGCTTAGCCAAGGGATGTTTTTTTAGAAGACTAGTAGTCTTATGACATGGCATAACTGAGGGATCTGTGAAAAGTTGTTCCCATAGTGCTGTCGCTAAAAAGGAAGGTTGGTTAATATGACTTCATTTGGGCAACTTATTGTACTTATTTCAATCTTTATAACTTCAGGTTATATTGCATATACTTAGTGCAGGATTCTGTAAGTAATTAGTATTACAATGACTCAAATCAATAGGAGTGTAATCAAAATATCATTAATTAGTAAAAGCTTTTGTGTTTGTTGGAGTCCTGGGGTATTAGACACCCGTTCAAAATCAGAAGTAAGTGATATTGTTAGAGTTGTCTTCCAGGTTTATAACCAGCTTGTCACACAGCATTCATAGACACACTATTTTAACAAGGTTATCATAATGCTCAAAAGATTGAACTGCCACACTTTTAAGAACTTTGGCACTTCTGTTTGCTTTGCTCTTAACCTCTGTGCATTCACCTGTGATACCAACAGTATTGGTTAGTATGACTTCCTTTGGAAGGGAAGTAAAACCAGTGGTCCATGTTGTAGATTTACAGCATGGAAAAGAACATCAAGCCTGGTAGAGGCCTCTTGAGTAAAATTAAACAGTGTCCTGCCCAATATAGAATGGGACGCTGTGATTCACAGCAGTTACAGAGCACCCTAAATAAAACTGTTTCATCATTGTTTTGTACCTTTTTGAGAGCATTTATGCTGCAATTCACAACAACAATTAAGTAGAACACTTAAAAATCAGATATGTATTCTAATGGAGGTGGTGTTCAAACAAAAAATAAATTTTGAATTAAGTGTAAAATTATTAGAAGCTTTCAAGTTAGTCTACATCAAAAATAAGCTAATAACCAGTTTGAGGATCAAGGTGTAGGAATTGCTGTGATATCTAGATGAAAATGTAGAATTTTCAGGAAAACAAATTGTGATTATAGATGTCTTAAATGTCCTTAAACCATATGGATAGTTTTTGTTCATTTTGATATGTACCTATCCTTTGTTCACTATTAGCTGAAAGTAGAAATAAACAGAAGCATGTGCAGAAATGAACTTCATTGACTGGTAGGTTGTAACACTTCATTATTCTTCCTCAATATAGTTACTCTATTAAATATCCTGCTTTCCCTGAATTCTGCAAAACACTTTGTAACAATAAGAAACATGTCAATATGGTAAGCGGCCAAGCTTGCCTTCCTAACCGTTCTGGTTAGTCTTGTGAAGTTCAGATGAAATTGTTCAACATGTATGAGGAAAGCCTTTAAGGACATACAAAAAGATTGTTGTTTGAAAGTGTTCAATAATTTTTGGAGAAGAATCCTACAGTGCTTGTTATTGATGTTAACACCAGAATTTACAGGTGTATGAGCATCAGCAGTGTATAGGGTGTGAAAATAGCAACTTGAATTAGGAAAAGTTACATCAGTGAAAGAGGGAATTGTTAAGGAATTTTAATGAATTTGTAAAAGCAGATGTGTAACGTAAAGTGCACAGCCCCCACCTAATAAAATTAGCAAGGTGTGACATGCGGTGAACAGTGATGGTGATTTACTTAACTTTAGGAGAACTATCCTTTTGAAGGAATTTAGGTTTTGAGTTCATCTGCTGCAATAAGAAAAGTGTAAAAGTTGACTGTTTTAAATAGCATTTGTATATTTTGCAATGCTGCTGCTTATCTTACAAAAATGTTTACTTATGTCATGTGGTTGCAAATCAGATCAACCTTCAGATACGACCATAATTCAATGTTTAGCTATTGTACAACAAAAAGTGCAGGCTAAATTCTGTTTATATGAATGAGGAAATGATTGCAATATTATTATTGTTCCTGAGTGCACGAGTATGTCCTCGTAAACTAAATGCAATAGTATGCAGGAGGCAGATCTCAGTACTAAACATGCAGGAATTTTATGTTAGTCATTTTGCAGACTGCTATATTAGTCAAGCTGTTTAACCCCAACATGTGATTGGATGTCTGCATTTGCAGAAGTGAATTACAACATATCCATGAAGGTGAATAGCCCTTTAATGTGCCATGACAACATAAAATTGCATTAAATTAATGCCTAATTTTCATTGTGAATGGCCCCTTACAACAAAACTGTGATACAGAGTTCGCAGAATTAAAACGCAATTGTGCAACCTGCTTGTGTTTCATACTTTAACATTTCAGTGTGTTGCCATGATATTGTTAGAGTATTAAGTTTCCAAACCTTAAAAATGCTATTCTTCACTCTCGTAGTTGTTAGAGCTGCCCCTAATAAACCAAATTTTCCCAAAAAATTTTCCACACAAGGGGTGCAATTGACTGCATGCATATTCACATTGTGTGTCCAACTGGTGGTGAAAATGGTTACTTTTCCAAAATTGAAAGGGTATCATTATGTGATCTACAATTCAATTATGATGGAAACATAGCTTTTAAGCTGCTCTAGGTGCTGTTGGACCACTAGAAAATGATGACCAGGGCCTGAGGTTTAAGAGTGTGCTTATCAGAAAATTGTCTCTGTGTCACCCATGCACTAAATGCTGTGATGCTAGTGTGTGGCCTGTCTGACAATGTTTTTATTGGTGCGAGCATGCAAGAACTTATCACCAGGGCAGAAATATTTATGCCTATTAACATCTCCCGTCATTCAAAGCATTAAATTTGTCCCGAGTCAATTCTTTTAGGTTTTTATCTTTAAGGGTTTGTATTACAATCTCAGTTGATGGTTCCATTTAGATATTAACAGTCAGCAAAATTTTGTATTATAACTTTCGGTTAACAACTAATCAGGCATTATTCTTGGCTATAAACTAATCACTTTGGGTAGTGGTTAGGGTACCAACTTTGGAGGTAACCATACAGAATGGTGTAGCTTTGGTCATGAATGAGTATACTGATTTTGTGAAGAAATATTTACATATTAAGAGGAAAGGCAATAAAGTCCAGATAGGGACGAGGAGATATTGTAAACATTATAAGATTGTTGAAAGTTAAACTAGTTTCTTTAATATTTCACTTCTGCTGTATAATACATCCAGCATTATTCTTTGGCAGGCTAAGTTTGGTTGTCTTTTTGCATGGCAGTCATATTTGCTGAAACATAATGCAACCACGATATTCATAACAGTATCTAATATATTTTGCAGGTAACCTTTATAAAGTAAAGCAACAAGACAGTCTTAAATTTAAAGATGGAAAATATTGTGCCATCTGGGTCCCGTCACTTCATTTTTAGCTTCTCCACCAACCATGCGAGTGCCTTCCACCACTATTTCCACTCTGACTACACTACTGCACCGGGAAAACTTCTCTCCAAACACGCAACTTTTAAAATAAATGCATTAATCCGCAAAGTATTTTTTCTTGTATCACTTCTGGTCACATCAAATCATAAGAAGATATTCCTTTAAAGTGTTCCCATTCTTTAAAATTAATTAATAAACCTGTATAGAAAAATAGGAGAAAATGTGAAATAAGTGTTTTGAATTAAATACGTGAATGCTAAATGTGCGAATTGCCAAATGCTGACAAATCAATTATATTTGAAAAGCGTAAATCTAATGGAAGCTCTTCATTATCCTTTTTTTATAAGAATGCATAGAATGAAGTGCTGAGACATTGTGCATTTAATAGGAACAAGATATCGAAAATTAAATTTGAGGATAGAATTAATTCAGGATGTGGCTTAATTTTCTATCAAGCCTATGCTTAGCAACAATTTCCTACGCACAACACTTGTACATCAGGTAAACAATTTCATTCCTGCCCTGCTTAGTTTCGAATACTTCGACAGTAATATTAATGCAACATGCATTAGTGCATATTAGAATCAAGACAGACTCCAGCCTTCTCCGCCACCAACTGGTTTCTATTTATGCAACATTAATTTACTCTTCTTTAGTCTAAATAAACTATATTGAGAATGAAATACCACATAACCTAATGCTCCAAAATAACCTAACTTACTTTCAGATTATGCCGCACAAATAGATATTGTATTTGATACTGCCTCCAAAAGCTGCATTAAAGGAAATTATTATTTTTAAATATCCTAAAATACACTTTACTTATTCCAAACTCCCTTAAACTAATTTTATATGTCATTTATTTTAATGTTTAAAAATGTACAGCTGCCTAGCCTATAGAAATCATGTTAACAGCAAGCATGCTTTATTATGTTCCTGAATGTATCTAGCTTATTATAAAGCTATCCCAAACTATTATATTAATCATGAAAGCTCAACAATATCCATTAATAAACCTTCAGATTTTGTTATACACAAAACTAAGATGGCAGGCTCAAGAAAATTACAACAGAAAGTTTATTTTGAAGATTAATGCCACAACTTTCTGCCTAGAAGTGTGAAATTGAGCACAAAAGCATTGCCAACCATACAAAATTAACAAACTCCAAGTTAACTAACCTAGAGGTACTTAGCATTTGTAATATTGGGCACTATTTAACTAACAGCAATAATGGTTTGCAACCTATCTCTTAACTGCAGATCATAATACTAGCCCTAAATCTGGCATATTTTGTGCTTTGCATTGTTTATTTCATTCTCTACCAACAAATCTTTATTTCTTTGGCATAAATTTATATTCCTCCTATTACACATAAACTTCTGTGATGACTCAAAGTTAACTGCGTAAATTACACTTTGGGAATAAAGTACTTTTAATTTGTTAGTGGTAACTAAGAGTAAATTTTATTTGATCTCTCCAACATTGCTTCTGGAGTAAATTGTACCCGTAGTAATGCACTTCCATAGTTTTACTTTAGGGAACATTAATTCCGAGGTGATTTACTCCAACATGGTGTACACTATCCCTGGGCCTAACATACAATTGCTGAGTTCTGATTCAATCATGCAAAACCTCAATGGGATTTAGTCCTATGACAAATATTCTATCTGAGCATTCAAAGCTAAGCAATGTAGCAGTTGGGAGAAAGTAAAATTGTTATACGAGTTCCACGTCACTAATTTTGCAACAAGTTTTAGAGTGGAATGAACCTGGACAAAACTTAGGCTGCTTTTCCATTTTAATAGGTTGCTAATGCTTGTTGCCACAACTAGTATCATAAGTATTAAGTAATATCAGTTCATATGCACACATGTTAAATCTATAAAACATAAAAACCCTTAGATTCCTGCAGCTGCTACAGTCGTATTCTAGATTTCGCTATAATTGTTGCTTACTGTTTCTGACTTCACAGTTGGTTACTGGACCTGGGGAAAAATGTGTGCATTGCAATTAAACTCCCTGTGGATTTTTTCCCAGGTTATAACCTTTTTGTATAATTTAAGTCTGTTGGCTTTTGTGCACTTGATAATCATTTCTTCTACATATTTCAGTTAACATAGTGAATCTAACCTCAGGAACATCACATGGCAATAATTGTATATGAACTTAACTAGTCTCTAACTGAAATGGAGAGCAATTCCATGCATAAACAAAACCATATCAGAATATTTTCAGTTTGGTCAGCACCTTCTCAAATGCTCTTGTTTGCAGTTTTTGAGCAAGATGTGGATTAACAATTTGCTGTTAATAGCTTAATGAAACAAAGAGTTTTAACATGTTATGAAGAAGTTTGAGTATTAAAAACCCATAAATGAAACTGGCCCTAAAATTAACAACAGCCAAAATTGTGCCCAAAAAGAATAAGATTAAACAAGTAATCTCAGAAGCTCAACAATACATATTGCTTAACAAAAAATATGCTCTTTGTGTTTCCTCTATTGAATGCTGGGGATCAAAACTCTGTATTTCAAACCCCTCATACATGTGGGGCTTGTTTTATCCGGAACAACACTTCCAATGTTTTATAAGAACCAATATTAACTTGTGCCATAGATGTACACTGACACTTATCCTCTATGCCTGATTTTGACTAGAAAAGGAAGCTGTGAAGATGCTGATTTAAATCCAAAAGTTAGTAAGCGATTTATTTATTTACGAGGGGCATACTGAAAGTCATGAGCAACCCATTGTAAAACTTTAAATTTCAACAATGTAAGGAAACGAATTGCAGGATCGTAATCTACAGACTTTAAGCCACATGTTGACATATTGTGACGTCATTAGCTTCTATCACGTGACCACAGATGGTGTTTGAAAAATTGCTGACATTGATGTTTCGTTTCGACAGCGTGCTGTCATTGAATTCTTTGTGAAAGAAGGAAAATCTGCTCCTGAAATTCATCTCAGACTTCAACGTGCATATGGAGGTGTCTGCATGGGTGCCAGCAGTGTTAGAAGATGGGTGAAACATTTCAAAGATGAAACACGAGTCTGCAAAATGCGCCTCGTAGCGGGCGTCCTCGAACTGCCTCTACAGAACGCAACAAGGAAAGAGTTGATGAGCTCATTACAGGAGATAGGCGTTTCACTGTGAATGAAATTGCTGCGCAACTTGGAATAGGACATAGTGCAGTGCAAGAAATGATCCACAGCTTGCGTTATCGAAAGGTCTGTGCCCGTTGGGTCCCCCGTTTATTGACTGAAGACCACAAACTTCAGAGAAGAACCATTGCACAAAACCTTCTTCAGAGATTTCATCATGAAGGTGATGAATTTTTGACGTGTATTGTAACTGGAGATGAGAGCTGGTTCCATCACTATGTGCCAGAAACGAAACGTCAGAGTATGGAATGGCACCACTTGAACTCACCATCGAAGAAGAAAGCGAAGACAGTGCAGTCTGTAGGAAAAGTTATGGGAAGTGTCTTTTGGGATGCACAAGGTTGCATTCTGGTTGACTTTCTTGAATCTGGACAAACCATAAATTCTGCCCGCTACACCACATGCTCCCTACAGTCCCGACTTGGCACCCTCCGACTACCATCTTTTCGGTTCTGTGAAGGAGCAGATGCGTGGCCATCGCTACAAGACGCTGGAGGATATTCGGAAAGCAGTGCGTCAGGGTCTGCGGGCAGCTGGAACGGAGTTCTATCACAAGGGCATTTTCAAACTTGTAGAACGATGGGAAAAATGTGTGCAAAACAATGGAGACTATGTCGAAAAGTGAAAGAAAGTCTGTAGATTATGATGATGTATTTGGTTTGGCTTAAAAATAAATATTAAGATTGTAAAACAGTGTTGCTCATGACTTTCAGTATGCCCCTCGTATCTATAATGTGAACATTACAAGTTCCATCAATTACAATGTTCACTTAAAATTTACAGTATCATTTTGATTACAAAATAAGTGACAAGTAATGCCCTTTTCAGGTCTTTAAAACACTCTTATCTCCTCCATTACTTAAAATATCCATTAATGATATAAAAAGTAAAAAAACAAACAGCAAAGGCAAGTAAGCACAAGAAAGTGATAGTTTTGCTTCACTAAAATGTTGGTGGGTGTGCTGCACTCAAGTTAAATCACCTAATGTTATGCAGCAAATTTTGAACTTATGATTGTAAAAATTTGCAGGAAAATTGTCTGATTTCTTAAAAGTTAGTTTAGGGCAATCTATGTACAGCCTAATAATTCTGGTTACAGTTACAATTCAGATTTACAGAATTGATGCACAGAAAATTAGCAATTAGCAATTTAAATTATACATTAAAAACTAATGAATACTGATGATAACTTTCATATAGAAGCACTACATACATCAGCTGGTCTTCATGGCCTCAACATGCAAAAAAGTGGTGATGCAACACAATGAGCTCAAATGTTGGAAGTTAACGAGTTTCGCCTCTGTTTCAACATGTCTTGGCTAAACAAAAATGTTTTCCACTGACAAACCTTACTAACTTTGACCTTACATGCAGACAATGGCCTACAGTTCCTTTTTGTTAACTAGTGAGAAAATAAGAGTGATAGAAGGGAATGACAATACAGATGAGATTCATGAAGATCATCACCTGGGCTATATCTCCAAAGGGACTAATAGAATTGAAGTTAAGATTTGAGCATTTGCTTGAGATTGCTCGTAATTTTAATGTACACACGAAGAGAGAAGAAAGAGATGTTATGCCTAACCTCAATTCACATGATGTGGGTGCTTAGAAAATCTCCTGTTTTGCAATGGTTGGTGAAATTATAGTGGTAAAGCTATACGAGAGTACCATCACATAAATATATCTTTAAGAATTGAAACTAACCTCCATTTCAGAGCATCAAGGAGCTAATATATTTTCATCTAAAATTGGAATATCCCACTGCTCCCATCCTGTAAATACAGTTTCTTAAATAGCAAAATTCACGAAAATGTTCGTGGAGGGTGGGGGAAGATTTAACAGCTGTTGCTAGGTGGGAAGTAAGTATTTACGGTCTAGAAACAATGAAATGTGTATGGTACCAACGTAGATAAAGTCACCAAACAAGAGAAAAAAAAAAGTGAAGCTCAAAAGCCACCAATACTCGCACATTAACGGAGTGCTAAGGCTTAGCTGGAACATAATACAGTTAGTGAAACCGGTGGAAATTATTAAAACCAAAGTACAGGAAAGTCAGTTTATTGATACACACTAACCTAAACTTGCATGCTTTGGTGGAAACAATTGAAATTATTAAAACCAAAGTAGACAAAAACTAAGTAGTTTATTTAATACACTGAGCTAAGCCTAAGACAGTCCATGCTCGCTTCGCTCAAATGCTTTGGTGACATGTCACAGTTATGGAAATCAGTATATTTACACACACACTAACCTGAACCTAACATAGTGCACGCTTGCTTCGCTCCCATGCATTGGTGAAACCAATGGAAATTATTGAAATCAAAATACAAGTAAACCAGTTTCTACAGAAAACTGCTAAAAACAAATTACATGAAAATCACGTATTTACACAACGATAATGGATTCAGAACTCTAAAAACACAGAATCACTTTTAGAATCAGCAGGATGGCATATCACAGTTTGTATCGATGTTGCAAATTGTTGTCATTATGTAAAAAAAGGCAACTCATACCTTAAAATCAAATATAAAGTGACTCTAGTAATCTAATAATAAACCACCAATGATGGTTCCACAACCATTTAATGGCTAGTGATGAGCAGTTTTCAAATGTTGGTAGTTTTTAATTTTGCAACATGAACATCAACTATGAACGATTTAGACGCCACCTGTCTGATAGCTAGTGAAACAATAGAAATTGTTGTAAAAAACTTAGGCAAACGAATACTTTTGGTATATTTTAATGTAAATTGCGTACTTTGTTGAAATTTAAAAGTCCAAAAACAAGCAAGATATATTTTTAAAAGTTAGCAATGCAATGTTACGGTGAGTAAAAGTGAAAGTGGTAGTTTAAGAGGTGGAACCAAGATATAGTAATAATATTATAGTTAGTAACAAACTAAAGATATAGTAAAGATATATGCTGGGTGTATCATATATGTGAAACTAACCTTATTATCCAATGTGGAGCATCTAGGAGTCAATATGTCGTCTGGGCATGGTATAATACACCACACCCTCCCTGTAAAGACTTTCTTAAATAGCAAAATCGGCAAAAATCTGCATGGTGGATATTTAAGGGGAGAAGCCACTTATTCCAAGCCAGAAGCAATGACAAGTAGATACTGCCAATGTAAAAATTCATCCAAACAGTTTGGCATACACACATATACATTATACATACTAATCTAGACCTAACATGGCACTTCACTGTAGTTCTACAATCTTTTAGAGGCTAATGATAATTTGTATTAAAATATTGGTAGTTCTAAATTTTGTGTTATGAATAATGTCTGATAGCTATGAAATAATGGAAATTGTAAGAAACCAAGGCAAACAAAGTACTTTTGGCATATTTCAATATAAATAGCATGCTGTATTGAAGTCTAAAGACCAAAAATAGAATTTAGAAAAAATATATATAATCTAATTGTAATTTTTATTCCTAGCAACTTTATTTACTTTTGCAAATGACAAGCTCATTAATTCTATTACTAATTCTTTCTTTGGCCATTTTCCTCCCCCATTTCTCTCTTACTTTCCTTGTATAATTACCTAGTTTCAGAAATTCTTTCCTATTGTTTCCAGAAAGTTTTAAGTACAATATCTCTGGTGGTAAGTTTTCCCAGTTTTTATTCCATATTATCTCTCCATGTGGTGGGCATAGATTTTTATCAACTTTAGACCTTTTAATAACATTACTTTTGCCCATGCCTGACCCTCTCTTTCCATAGTTATAGGATATTACAGTGAGTAAAACTGAAGAACTAATGCCTAGATAGTTTTAGTGGTAAGTTTAAGTGTTGTAACCAACATATATTATAAATCTACTTCCAACATTCTTGAAGTCAAATCTATCCTTGCCTTTCTACTCAGACAAGGTGCTATTTGCATTGTTCCTATTGCAGAGAAAAGTGCATCCAGAACATTTTTCTGTCTCTCGCCTATACAGTAGGTACAAAAGTTTTGCATAGTTCTTTCACTGTTGAAAAGCCCAATTTGCTCTGAGGATGTGGCTATAAACTCCTAATATCATAAATTACTAAAAGATACAGATTTACAAGCCCTTCTACTTAATATAAACATATTGCAGTTATAAAATATTGCAGAAGGCCCCCTTTGGTTGAAAATGCCATGGAGTAGAAAATAATGGTTTGTTATTCTAAAGAATATAAATAGTTCCTGCAGAAAGTTCTCTCAATAAAATTTAACTGACTCACCTTTGATTGAAAATGCCATGGAGTAGAAAATAATTGTTTGTTATTCCAAAAAATATAAAAAGTTCCTGCAGAAAGTTCTCTGCAATAAAATGTAATAGACTTTTGTTACAGTTTATTGTAAGGAATCGACATAGAAGGCAATGGTCTTGCATCTTCAGTAAACAGGAGATAGTTTAAAATCAACAATCAATCTTGTGTTACTCTGTTTTAGTTGTATTTATCAAATGCAATGTAAAGAAAATGGCCATATTCCTTAATAAACTTTATGCTACTTGCCATAGTTATCCAAAAAGTTACTTGACGAATCTGATTGAGGGTTCTTCCACGACCCATGTTTATTGGCTTTGTAACATTTCTAAAACTTGAAGATTGACAATAGGAGGTTAAGGAAGCCAGACTTCCTGCCAATGTTTCTCATCCTTTAGCATGAATATTGAGCGACTTTTAGTCATTATTTGGAATATTCCATACTCCATAAAATTATAAGAGGTAAAGTATGTGTCTAGTATTGAGTAAATTTTCTCATAAAAAATTGCCATTGAATAATTAACATCCTGAGATGATGCTATATGATCTCATTTACAATCTCTTAGAAGATTGTACATGCTGTTAAAATTTGTTTTACAAAAATTGTAGGCACATGTCTTTGTGCTACTTTTTTAAACATTAAATTTAGAGCAGGTTGGTATAAGTTTAGGGGTACCAATGAATTGCAATCTTCTTTTACTTTAAGTGTTATATGAGAATTAGATCCAGGGTCCTACCACTTAAATTTTTTACATTGTTCACAGACTGCATATTGGTAGGGGTTTAATGTTATTAAGTAGTTTTGCTTTATTACTATGTTTACTAAGATTGTAAGTTGTGTCAAGTATTTCAGATAAATTAAAGTCACCCATAATAATTACATGCTATTTGAAAAAAAGTTAAGATGATATAACAGATCAAAATGTTTGGTTATAAAGTTAACATTAGCATTTGGAGAAAAATAAATGGTGTTTATAATGCATTTAATACTATGGTAACAAAACTTTATTTAAAGTGATTCGTTGTTGCTATTAAGAGAAGATATTTTTATCTAGATTAAGAGTTGATTTAACAGCTATTAACGCTCCACAAGGATTTTGCAAATTTATATGTTTTCGAAATACTGTGATCAAATAGTCAGAATTAAGGACACCATCAAGCAACCAAGATTCAGCTATACTAATTAAATCATAATTTGAGGAAATTATATTAGTGTAGAATTCATTAGTTTTTGTTCTTAAATCTCTGTTTTGATAAATATGTAATAATTTTGTTTTCCTTATTAAACATAAGCATCTAAATCCATTTTAGTTAAGGTCATATTTCCTCAAATCTTCCAAGCTTATATTGATGACTGCCGAGTAAACCTGGCCACAGCTACAAGGTTTACATCAGCATTACCATGCGCAGTGTGGCAACACCATTAAAAGAACATTAACGGCACAATAGAGTAGGACAAATGGAAAGATCTGCAGTAGCAGAACACTCTTTATTATTTGGACATGACATCAGTTATAAAGACACCGAAATTCTGTCTTCTTCCGTTAGCTACCATGCCCATTTACGTCGAGAGGCCGTAGAAGTATGCAAACATGGAAATAACTTAAGTCGCAAGGAAGAAGCTATGCCTATGTTGGAAAGCAAACAAAATGGCTCAAACAAAAGCAAAACACAGGACAGCATACAAATGCATGCGGACCAATCACAACACGAATTGCTGTACCTTGTCCAAGCTTACCATACTTATTTTCTAAAGGGAATGCATTTTTGCCTCATATTTTTTCTAGGTATCAGACTTGTCGCTCTCAATTGCAGCAGAGGTTTTTAAGTCTAAAATTACAATACTGGTCTTCACTGCACTTTGGAAAATAATGATTGTATGCAATTGCACAATTAAAAGTTTGCTGATTATATGCTTAAACTTTGTGATAATATGCAATGATACAAGATACTCTAAAGCAAATAAAACAGTTGCCATGTAATAGTATTTCTCACACTACCTGTGAGCATGGGGAAGGGTGTGGAAGGAGCTTAAAAGGCATTTGGCTACTTCAGAGTTACCATAGTTTTCTGACAGCAGCCATATACCACATGTGGGATGCCTGCCAGAAATCTATCATAAATCAGAAGTAACGTTAATCCAAGTTGCTAAACATTCAGTTTATGAACTAACAAGTTATGTTTTTGGTAGATTCACTTCATGAAATTGAGAAAAAAATACACAAAAGTTAATAAGTTTTAGAGAAATATATTTATGAAAAACATTTTGTTTCTGTTTTAGCCATCCTTAAGGATGCAGATCTTACGACAATGTCGGCAAAGAAGGTTCGGCAGCAGATTGAAGAGAAGTTGAATGTAGATCTTACTGAAAGGTAAGTAAATTTTCAATGGCAGTTTTACATTTTTAGAACTTTCATCTGTCACCTGACCAATATCTCTTCTAACTTCATTAATGATCACACAAATCTTGCTTTTAACTTTGATTTAATTGGTGGTGTAGGCTTTCGTCTAATCATCTCTCCCAATGCAGTATGGATGTAAAACTCCCGAACTGAATTTTCCAGTTAGATGCTTAAATTGATGCTGTCAGCTACATTTTCATGCACAGTTCTTGTCAAAGCTCTGATGATAATTCTTTGAGTAATTTATTCCTTAGTACTTAACTGAATGAGCATCACTTAAAGTGAATCAACAAAATAAGAATTAAACTTTCCTAAGTAAGAGATTTGGGAAAACCTTTCTGGGGATGCATAAAAGAGTTTAAATGACTTTTTTGTCAAATCTTTGTATAGTTATTAGCAAGTTCCTGTTTCATTAATTGAAGTTGGTGGTTATATGATGTTAATATTTAAAATAACTATGTTGAAAGAAAGTGTAAAATAAGCCCTGATTGTTTGAAGCTCATAATTTTATATATTTCATGCAAACATAGCATCAATTAAGAACCTGATTTATATACAACATTAATCATATAAGAGAACAAACACTTACTGTCTGAGAGAGAAAAATATAAGTACTTCACAACTGAAACCCACAATAAGGAATACCTCTACAACAAAAATGTAAAGGACGTAAATTGTATGTTTTGAAGAGATCTACATTTTCTGTGTTGTAAGTTTTTGTCTATTACGGTTTAGCAGTTATGCAAAACTTGGCAAAATTCATCAGAATAGAGAGAGGTCTTCAGAGGCTATTTCCAGAAAATACAAGATATACCATTTTATGTTGTATGTAAATATCTATTATGTATGGGATTTTAATCAAAATCGTTAGCCATTTTTTAAAATAAAAATTTTTGAACATTTTTCCATGTAAAGGGCAGCTGGGGGTGGGGGGGTTTTCTTGAAAATCTTTGTGTTGCATCCTTGGAAGATACCAAACCTAAATACCAAGTTTAGTATTTAAGTGTTTTCAATTTTGAGCTGTTGCGTGTGCGCGCGCACACACACACACACACACCAAGCTTTGTCTTCAAAATGTACTTCTTTCAGGAAAGGAAGGTAGCGTAGTATTGGTCTAGATAGCTCAGTTGGTTTGGCACCAGCCTTTTGAACTCAAGGTTGCAGGTTCAAACCCTATTCAGACTGATAGTTTTTAAGTGTGCTTAAAAGCAACAGCCTCATGTTAGTAGATAATATAAAAAGAAAAAGGTAGCATAATGAAATGAATTAATGTTTCTATGAGTTCCTTTATTAAATATCTAAAATTAACTTTCAATGTTGCCATAATACCTCTTATCTCAGGAAACTAAGGGTGTTCAAAACTTTTGAATCATAGTGTAGTTGGCATGTTTCATTCTTTATTATAGATGATTTAGATGATTTTCAATATTTTTACTCAACATAATACTATGATGAGTTGCAGCTTCTGCCCATATGCCCTCTTTATTTTTTTCATGTTGGTAAATCATAATCCTCTTACTTGAAACTCCTTTAGAAATTAATCCTAATTTCAATATTTTTTGACATCTCTATAATTACGTCCTTGTTTTAACTTTCCATTTTTCTAAGTTACATTTGTAATGTATGAAGACCGTAAATGGCGTTTGTTGTGTCTGCAGTTGCTTCAAGCAGGGGAGAGGAGCATTGGTCAGAAGTACATGGCAATTAGCATGAACAACACATTTTTACTTTCGGTATCACACATGTACAATGTATTGTGAAGGTATTGTGTGAAAATACATGCTTTGAGGACATTTGATTCCAAAAATAGCATTTTTAGAAAAAAGGTTTGTGTTTCTCTGGAGGGCAATAGTCAAAAACCAAACTAAGTTCAGTACATTCCAAGGATGTGACGTGAACATTTTTAGGAAAATACCCGTACCCCTGTCTGCCCTACGTGGAACATTTTCACTAATGATTTTGATTAAAATACCATATGTGTAAGATATTTTTATTGCAAACGAAATGTATATCTTGAACTTTCTGGGAATCGCCTGTCATTTTGGATGAATTTTGTATAACTGATAAATTATACGAGATAGAAAAGAATTACTACACAAAAAATGTAGATCTCGTTATAACACAATTTATGTCGTATATGTCCAGACTTAACTTTTTTACAAGATATCCCTTGTTATTGATTTCAATTTTATACTCTTTTTCTCAAAGGTAAGTTTCATATTTTGTTTGTTTTACTCTTGGTTTTGGAAAGACAACCAAATATCAATGGCAAACACATAGCAACAGCTTTTAAAAGATGTAACTGCCACTTTAGCCTAATACAGTAAAGCACAAAATAATGTGGTTGCTGGGAGATATGCTTTACCCCCACAGCATAAAAATGTGAGCTTAGAAGATGAAAATCAATCCTGATTGGTGAAGGGAAACATTCGCTCAATAATAAATTACAGTGCATTATAAAGTATGTGATACAGAATAAAATACAGCACTTTTTAATGCAATTTCCAATAATGCAAGGGGATGCATTCCAATCCTGGGATTGATCTTAATGTATAGTATAATTACATTTTACAAAATTTAAGCTGTCTTACAGAAATTGGTAGGTTTTGTTTGGCGGACAAATTCACATTTTTTTCTCCTGTATTTGATTGTAGCAAATGCCAATGCTAGAGGTGAGGTGAAATTGTACTTTTTGAAGAATATTTTAAACTCAACTTTCAAAAGTAAAAACTTACACATAAAAGGTATAGTATTTTGGGGGGAAGCATAATTGCCCCCCACTTTAAATACAAATTGCTGTATTTTGGGCTTCTACTGTATGTTCCCTTATTTCCCCATTGCTTATAAGGAACTAAGTAATAAGACATTTCTAATAGTCTCTTATCTTGATTTTATTTGGATAAAAAAATATCTTTTCTAAGAATAGTTTGCAGAGCAGATAGAGAATGTTATGTGAATGGGACACATCAGACTTTTGGAGAGGAGTTTAAATATTAATGTGCTACTCTTTTTTTCCTTTGTGCTTCCTTCTCATTCAAAGTGTAAATCATTTAGGGATCCACACAATGGAGTTCATTTAAAGCTCTAAATGGTAAAATTTCATGTTAATACACTGAAATACTGCTGCTGCAAAGCTTAAAAGAAAGCATTCATTTCAGAAACTCTTTTCTTGTGCTTTTATTTCAGTTATTGCTGCAGCTTTCCCCCCAACATGAGAAAACCTAACCTATAGTGTGAGAATGTTTTATCTTTGCAGGAAGAAAGAGGTAGATGACCTAGTAATGGAGTGTCTTCAAGAAAAACAAGATGGTAAGGGTAAAGATGGAGGCAAAAAGAAAAACAGCAAGGAAAAAGATGAGGAGGAGGAAGATGAGGATGAAGAAGAAGAGGAAGAAGAGGAGGAGGAGGAAGAAGAAGAGGAGGAGGAAGAGGAAAAGCCCAAACCAAAGCGAGGTGGAGGTGCCACAAAGAAGATTCCAGCAAAGAAGGCAAAGAAAGCTAGTAGTGAGGACAGTGATGAAGCTTCTGATGAGGTAAATATGTGTATAAGTAATATATTAAATGTAACATTTAGCATCTTCTTTCATTGGCAAATGAGAATGCTTCAAAGGTGGTAATAATGTGACTTTCTAGCAACAGTTTTGACCATTCTACAGAGCATTTTTATGGCCCACCTAGATCATGTCTCACACTGTCTTCTACTACAGCTAATCCTTTTCATTCTAAAACTTTAGTGTTACGTACTTAGGAATAATAGTAAGATGCACTATAATGAGTACTAAACCCTTTTCACTGCGTGGATCTGTCCTCATGTAAACAAAGCACAAAAGGTACCCTTTTTCTTTGTTTCTCTGATTGGAGGGGTAACGACTACTTTTGTAACCACATGGCACCATAGCATGGAACATAGGAACTGTCATCGCTTTCCTACTATCTGATAACCTCTTCATGGGATATTTAGAAAAATTGTACCAATTAGATAGCAATTGCCTATCCAAACTGAGAACATAACTAAGAAATATAAAAATCACTACTTCTAGCACTGGATCTTTACGTTTACCTGATTTTCCAGGTTTTTAACCTTTACTACGTGCAGAATTTATACTTAATGCACATACACCTGTAAACTCTGCTGCCACATTAACATCATCCTTGATGGTCAATATGAGATATTTCTTATATAGTTTGTGAAACAATTAAAATGTAACTTTCTCAGTGCTCGTCAATAGATCTGGTTGTCAATCGGAGGGGTCCTAAAGATTAACGTGAAGACATCTATGAGATGTTTATATCCATTGCTACAGAGTATCTATTCTTTTGTACATCAGCTATAAAGCATATAAATGAATTTGTTGGCAAATCACAGTGTATGTTGATAGTTATGCATAACATTAAAAGAAAGAAAAGAAATGGTGGTAATAAGTTGGTGGTTGCTTTTGTGTTTTAGGATATCAGTGATGAGGAATACAGTCCTTCAAAGAAAGGAAAAAGTACACCAGCCAAGAAGGGCAAGGGTGGAGGAAAGAAAAAGAAGGGCAGTGACAGTGATAGTGATGAAGACTGGGCAAAGACAAGAAAATCAAATTCAGGAGGTGGAGGCAAACGAGGAGGAGGTGGCGGCGGTGGTGGTGGTGGGGTAAGTAAAGAAATTCAGCATTTATCACACACACTTCTAGGTGCTTAGATCACAAAGTAAATGTGTAAACAGCATTTTACTCAATTTCCAAAATTTGTTGGAATCAAGTGATGCAGTTCATTAAAACTTGAAGGAAGGTGGAAGTTCATTAAAACACTTTAAGGAAGTTGGAGTGAACTTGAACACTATATAGGTTTCATTTACCTATTTAGCAGAACATTTTTCATGAGCATAAGCTCACATTTTCAGCCACCTATAAGAATTTGCCAAATGTGAGCACATATTTTATAGTAGAATACCTGTGCTTTCATTTGAATACTTGTTATAGCTCTTAACAACTGTGTGAAATTTAAAAAGAACAAAAAAAAAAAATTTTTTTGTTTATTGAAGTGGTTATGGAAAAAAAAAAACTTAGTATTATTTTATTGTTGCATGGAAACGTAACTTTCACCAAAATAATTATTATAATGCACTGAACGTTATATGTATAATGGTGTCTTGATTTATATTTGTCATAGTCGCAAAAACACTGTTATTGTTTCATCTCATCTACCTCTCAGTCTATACTTGTTACTACTTATGTAATGCAGTTTTGTGTCATTTGGAGAATTTTATACCATACAATTCTTTTGGTCAGAAAATTCCCTGTTGTATTTTTATCTGCATCTTTGTTGTCCCTCATTTTTTCAACTCTCCCTTTAGTTTTGGGCCTTTTGGTCATTTCCATGACAAATTATTACATATTTGCATCCCTTTTGTCATTCATACATGTTTGTTATTGCTTCTTCTTCTTCTTCTTTTTTTTTTTTTTTTTTTTTTTTTTTTTTTTTTTTTTTTTCCATCTTTATTTTCCTTTTCTGTTCTCAAACAAAAATCTTATGTTACTCTGTCTTAACCAGTTCCTGGAGTTTTAATTTAAAACATTTTCCATAAAATTGTTTATATTTTGAAACAATCTTAAATTACCATAGTCATATTTTGATCATTACAAATTTTATCAATGCATTTTGCAGGCTAAAAAGGGTGGCAACAGATACACAAGGTCCTACACACTGAGCCCAGAACTTGCCGCTCTTATGGGACAGGATGCAATGCCTCGCCATGAAGTGGTCCGCAAAATATGGGCTATAATTAAGGAAAGAAATTTATATGTAAGTTAACTTTAAGTGTTAAATTTGTTGTTTCTCTAAGAGTCAAATGAAATAGAAGGCATTAATACAAAATTCATGTTACTCATTTGGTTTATTTGTTTACAGGATCCCAAGAATAAACAGTTTGCCATTTGTGATGATGAATTAATGAAAGTGTTTGGTAAGTGTACTATGCCATCATAAGTACAATTGTTTCATAAGTAGAAAACCCTGCCCTGGACTTGCTACTAAACCTTTGCCAATTTTACATAATATAGATACTGTAAACTTGTGATTCCAATTTTTTCCAGTCTGGGAGTGCTTCTATATGGGTTAGCAGATTCCAAAAATGAAAACTCTGAATATTGGAGGAAGAGATCTTATTATATTGCTGATATTAATACTAAAGAGTTTTGGTCTATTGTTAAAACCAGCTAAAAAATTGAATGCTTAGCTGGGATTTAAACTTGGTTTTCCAGCTTTTCAAGTAATTGGTCTAGCCATATTAACTGTTTGAAATCATGCACTATTATGCAAATTGCATTCTTAACAAAATTGTCACATTCTTACATTCCGTTTCAGATTTTTCTGTGCTAGCACTGTTTATACTTGTAGCTAAACACTGGTGAACTCGGATGTTAATTTCACCACCTTTATGGGAAGTGTTGGTTATTTCTCACAAAACTTACAATAAACATTATAGCTTTTTCACCATTAGTTAATGGTTTACCAGCCTTATGCTTTATGTATTATCCGTGAGAAATTACATTGTGATTGACATTTGCTAACATGCGGCCATCCAGGTATGCTGTTGCCATATTTACTCGCTATCCGTCTGCAGCGGCACAAGTTCCACTGCTTCCTCTAAAATGCCTTCTTTCCATGCATACCTCTCATATGTTGAATTATATTTTCCCGTTTATCACTAGTTACCTTATCTATTCCTTTCCACATTGGGTCCTGTATTTCACTAAAAGGAAAAGTTTTATTATTTTGGCTAAAGTAACCTCAACTTACTTATCACGGATGTACGACATTTTCAAATTACAGTATCACTCATGGTATTTCTAGGATGAGAACAAGAGCAATGTCTGCGATATATAAAAGGTAGTACTGATTTTAAATGTAAATCCTTACGGAATCACTGTGTATAGTATAACCGAACTGTTGACGGAATGAAATCAAACAATCACATTACAGACAATTGATTAGTCAAGCATGAGAAGGCGCGCGTAAATTTCCACTGAACCACCTAAGTTTTGAAATGCTGATGACATCACGTCTCTGGTGGTTATGTATTCTTACATTATGATTGGTCAGCAACCTGACGAGCCCCTGCCAGCAAACGACACACCCCACAAGTGTCAATCACAAGGAAATTTCTCACCAATAACTCGATGATGCAAGAGCAAATTCATGGCGACCGTCCACCATGATTTTAAACAGCAACCATCTGAAATTGTTACTATGTAAACAATATTGTGAAAATCGGGTTACTATGAATTGCATGTTGGGACTTGTAGCTCTGTTTAACAGTACAAATTGGCATCAATTTAACTCTTAGGTATTTGTATAGAATGTTATACCATTTAAGAATAAATTCATTCTGTAATTTGTTAGCATGTGATTACATTCTTGCATGTACTGCTACTACTGAGTTGTACTGTTGTGCATTGATTACATGTATCCATTTTGGCACAGATCAACCTAAGAGTGAATAGATTTATCACCTGAAGTGAGACATACAGATTGGTAACTGGGTGAAAAGCCCAAATTAGTTGGAGAATTTAATGTCCTACTGACAATTCAAAGTAACTCTATGGTTAGAGTAACTGCACAGAAAGTGGGAAAACTGTGTTCTAATCACGGCATTCAATTTTTCACTGGTTCTAACAATTAAAAATGGGTTTGGTCTTCTTTTGTTGATTCAGGCCACATGCCAATTAGATATATGATCTCTTAGGCCTATATTAACTGTCCTATTTCTAGGACACAGAAATGTAATCATATAGATGTGATAAAACTTTTTATATTGTAATATAAACATCTTTGATCGCATATAGCTACGACATATTTTGTGATGAAAGTTGTGCTCGCCATTATTCCACTGGTTACATCTGCGATAAGAAAATGAAAGTGGCAGACAGGTACTAGTGGTCAGAGCTTATAACCAAACTATTCATGTCCTATTATGAATCACATAAAATCCTGTACATATCAAAAAATCTACCATTCACATGACTTTCTCTACATCTCTGCAACAAATTATTCTTAAAAAGTTTATACTTCTTTTAACTTCATGATAATCAGAAAAAAGTTAGCAGAAATTGTCTTATTACTTGCTTCCATGTGAGTAGTAGCGAAATAAGGGAGTACCATAGGTTACAGTAATAGCCAAAATCTGGTTGGTACGTCACTGAAGTTCCTTTGTTTGTATGGACAGCAGTTGACAAATTCCTGTATGAGAAAAGTGTAAGTTTTTCATAGCAGAAACCGAAAACAAGGAATGTCTCAAAAACGAACTCCATGAAAAAAAATGTATATAATATAAATTGTGTGTTTTAATGTGCTCTACATTTTTTTTTTTTTTTGTGTAGTAAGCTTTTGTCCATCTCTTATGGTTTAGCAGTTATTCCAAATTCCATAAAATTCATCCAGAATAAAGTACTCGTTCAGAGGCTATTCCCAGAAAATGCAAGATATACATTTTATTTGTCAGGTAAATAGCTTTAATATACAATATTTTAATCAAAATTGTTACAGCCATTTTAGAGAAAATCAAAATTTTCCAAAAAAAGTTCCATGTAAAGGGTAGTTGGGAGTCTGGGGATTTTTCTCAAAATCTCGTGTTGCATCCCCGGGAGGGATTAAACTTAAATACCAAGTTTGGTATTTTACTGACTTTTCGTTTTTGAGTTATCATGTTCACAGACACACACATACTCCTTTTTCCAAAAATGCTCTCTTTTTTTTTTTTTTTTTCTTTTTTTTTTTTTTTTTTTCTTTCTTTCTTTCTTTCTTTAAATAAAGGTGACCCTAAAACATATATTTCCGGTGAAATCTCAGTATCAAATTTTTGGGTGGAGTGTAATACCTTCTCTATACACTATGTACATAGTGCGTATAGAGAAAGTAAAAATGGTTATGAAATAGAAACAAAAGACTGGAAATAAAAACAGTATAGCAGAAGTCATTAGTGAAGTTCACAACAGATGTATTGTGAATGGTTAGAGAAAAAAAAAATTCATAGATTGAGAAGCCAATATTTAGAAGAAGAAAAAATGAACGTTTCAACCATTAATTACTATTTTTGCTGCTGACTTTGTTATTAATACTCATAAATGTATTAATTGCCATTTTAAGAAATTGGCTTTTTGAAGTTGTTTTAGGTTAGGTTATACAAAAATGTGCACATATGTCTAAGAAAAGTTAAAATACATTTATTTGTAACTATTCAATATGACACAACACATATTCAAAATCAAACAAGATAAGCATAATTACAGCTCATGCTATTAGATATCCTTTTTAAAATTGATAAAAGGTTTGACACAGTGAAATATGCTCGACAGCATTAAATGTGATTGTGTGAGACAGAAATGTGATATTGTTATATATGGCTTAGAGAAGGTTTTCTAGCTGAGAAACAGATATTTCTTTACTATGTCCTGCAATATAACTTTATACAATATGTGAATTCAAATAATGTGACAACTTTACAAATTTTTTTGTATCCTCAAGGAAGAAAAGATTTGCATGGATATAGACTTGCATAAATATTAGAACATGCTGTTTTGTTCCATAACATGGCCATGGTGCTTTAACACTTTGTTTTGGTCATTCTTCAGTAATAATGAAAGGTTTCCACTTTATGGTCACAATGTGATATGCTTTGGCAGCAGTTGACACATGTGATCCTACAACTTGGGATGAGAGACAATGGGTGATATGAATAAAAACACTTTGTCATAACAGTGTTATCTGACCTCTGAGATTAGTAAATCTAACATGATGCATCTGAAAATGTATGTGGTTAAACTGCTCAGTTGATTACTTGAGGTTCTCTTGAACATGATTATAAAGACATCAGTTGGTTCAGGAAAGATAATAGCACAACATTTTCTGGATCCAAGAAAAAAGACAAGTGATGGTGCCCTTAGCAAACAAGTTGAAGTGGAAAATGTTTTGTTATGTAAGTGATCCTCAGTTGAACTGAGCATAACCAAAGATGCAGATGTTGAGCACAGTGTAGTTTCGTGTATATGACTAATTAGGCTGCATCAGAAGTGAGGATAAAATATCCATGCATTAGAAATGTAAAGCCCCAGTGGCATTTCCTAGTGCCATAGGAGCTCTCGATTGTACTCATACATTTGTAAGGAAACTGCAAATACATGGAGACAAGTGTTTAAACCGATTTCTCATGGTACAAATGTGCAAGATTGTACACCAGGGAGGAGTTTACAAACATAAATGGTGCATGGCCTGGAGCTGTTCACAATTCAAAATTATGAAGGAATTCCCCTGCATTGCTATTATGCCCAGGAATAAAGCAAATTATGTAATACAGGGTGACAAAGGATGTGGGATAGCATTAAGACTTGTGACACCTTTTTAAAATGCCAACAATCTGGAACAAAGAGCCTACAAAAGATGTCAAACAGAAGAACATTTTATCTTAGAGAAGTGTGCTTTGGGCAGCTGAGCAACATTTCCCAATACTACAAAATGAAATATTATTGCCCATAGCAAAAGAGCCTCCCATTCTCATCTGCATTACACATTGAGTCTAAACATCAAGATAAGGATTTTCAAGTGCCTGGTAATGGAGAAGTATAGCCTAAGGAGGGAGGAGTAAGTAAATACTGTTTATAATTTATATTTGGTGATAAAGGTTTATTACGAGGGGCTAAGAACCAAGAGGTGAAAATAGAATATGTGAGAAAAATATCTGATGTGTTACATTCACAATACTTGCTCTACCTATTCTGCAACAAAGTATTCTCACAAAACCTTATACTTTTTAGCAAACTGAAAATTGAAGAAAGTCAGAAAAGGAAAAAGATAAATGTTTGATGTGTTATATTAACATAACTTGTTCTACCTGTCCTGCAACAAAATATTCTTACAAAAGCTTATTCTTTTTGCTTCTTGGTAATTGAAAAAAACAGTTTTGGTTTTACTTCATTGTGGGTAGAAGGGGAAATAGGATAGCAATAGTCAAATCTTTTTAAGAACTGGCCTGTTTGCATGACTGATGCGATAAAAATGCACAACAAACAGCTACCTCTCATTTGAGAAAAGCATAAACCTGGGAATTTAAACTAAAACAAGGAATATTTATCTCGGTAATGGTTAAATTCACAAAAAAGTATGATGTAAACAAGGAATGTTAATGAGATCAAAAATTTTTTATTGTTAAGGTTTGTTTATCTCTTATGCTTAACCATTTATGCAAAAGCCATACAGAATGAAGAGGACTTAAGGAACTATTCCCAGAAAATTAAAAAAATACATTTCATTTGTCATGTAAATATGTTTGATATATGGCATTTTAACAAAAATCATAAGCCATTTTTGAGAAAATGTACCTCTCCAAAAAAAAAAAAAAAATCTAAAGCGTAATTTGGTGTGTGTGGGAGTTCTTGAAAGTCTTCATGCTATATCCTTGGAAGGTACTGAACTTAAACACTAGTGTTTGCTATTTAAATGGCTTACGTTTTTTAATTGTGCTGTTTGTAACACACAGTTTCTCACTCTCTTTTTTATTTCCCCCTATTCAGGTAGTCTGAAAATGTGTATTTTTAATTGGTGTCAAATTTTTTGGTGGAATGCAATGCTTCACTCATCTACTACTTATAGATTGTAGAGAAAGCAAAAACCAATGATGACTTCAATTTAGAAAAGTATTTGAAAATGTAAACAAGTAATAAGTAATATCTATTTTTTGTGTGGTATGATTTTGTTGATCTTTTATGGTTTACCACTTTATACAAAGGTCACATAGAACAAACAAGGCTTCAGTGGCATTATCAGAAAATTTAAGATATGTTCATTTATCATGAAGATATCTTAATCATATGGTGTTTTCATCAAAATTCTTGGAAAATGTTCTATGCAAAAGGTGTTGTGTTGCATCCTTGCAAGATGATGGGCTTAAAATATAAATACGCACACACTCAGATAGACTTTTTTCTAAAAATACTTTATATATATATATATAAAGTTTCAAAATGTGAGTTTCCACTTGTCACATATTATACTGATTGCTATGGGTTTACTCTTGTGAACTTTTGGAAGCTGAGATTCTGAAAATAAAACTTCTCCATGTACACGTATGTCAACAAAACATGCCTGAAATTCTGTTTTCTTCTTCCATTGTTAATGTCTTATAACCAAACTAAACCAGGTAAGATTTAAAAGATGCAGAAATATAATGATACTTTTAAAATCCTTCCATGGTTAGGCATTTTGTTTATACAAGTCAGACAGGTACTAGACTAGTGAGTTTAATTACATCTCAAGTAAAGGAGACACATCATGTTCACGATAAATATTGTTAATTTATATAGCAAAATCCAGCTTTCTGGTAACGTTTTAATCTCTCATCTAGCTTGTGATTCAGCTGTCACATGCATCTCATTTTTACTTTCTCTATTAGTACATAGGTAGAGAAGGTATTGTATTCCACCCAAAAATTTGATAGCAGAATTCCTCTGGAAATGTGTGTTTTAGGATCCCCTGTATCCAAAAAAAGAGCATTTTTAGAGAAAGGTTCATACGTAGGCAGGTGAAGTACCTCAAGAAAATCTCCCTATCCCAAGTTACTTTTTACATGGAAACATTTTAAAAAACGTACATTTTCTGATAAATGGCTTAGCGATTTAAAGAAATTAGCACTCTAAAAAGAATAAAATCAGAAACCAGCTACAAAAAATTACTTACCACCCTTTGGCACACCAAACATTTCAAAAGATGTTCAACGTCAACTTAGCCCCAGTTAATAAGCACAGTTAGAGAATCACCTCTACACAAACACAAAAGATAAAATCTCCCCTTTGAAACAATCAGGGATATTTTATATATATATGAAAAACAAAACAAAAAAATGTTGGACAATGTTTTAAAGAACACATGAGATATGTAAAATGTAAACAGACATATAATTCAGCTGTAGCATGTCATTTTTGGACTCAAAACCATAATTTTCACAGTGAGCCCAAGTTATTAAAATTAGTGCAGAATCCAATTGGATTAACAGTTTGGGAAAATCTATTAATTCAAAAAATTTTTACATACCACAAACAAATGGACTCATCTCAAAATTCATCTATCCAGAAGAGAGACCTTCTCAGGCTGATACCACGAGTTCATCAGTGAATCTCTGTTGAAAATGGTGGCAAAAGCCACCAAAACATGTCTGAAGTAAGTTACTTTATTTCAAGAGTGAAGTTTGAGTGTAATCTACGTGTTTATTCCCATTTTCTACTTATAGGGAACTAAGCAGCAAGTTCGCATCTGCTAATGTTTATCTTGATAAACATGCAGTAGATAAAAGAATAAGCTATTGTAAAATAGTTTTGTTACAGAATAGGTACAGAAAATCGTGTGAATGGCCATACATAAAATGTCTAGAATTGCCGTATTTATTCTGAATATAAACCACCGCCCCCTTTTTTCAGAACTTACTTTCTCTTCAAATACTATGTACATAGTGTATAAAGAATGTATTTGGTTCCACCCAACAATTTTATACCAAGATTTCACTGGAAATACACTTTATAGGGTCCCCTGTGAAAAAAAAAAAAAAAAAAAAATGTGTGACAAAAAAAAAAATGATGATCCATGTGTCCATGAACATGATAACTTGAAAACAAAAAGTTGGTAAAATACCGAACTTGATATTAAAGTTTAGTATCTTCCAGGAATGTGCCCTGAAGATTTTGACAAAAATCTCCCCCACTTCAAACTACTTTTTACATTGAAAAATTTTTGAAAATGTTTATTTTCTCATAATTTTCTGGGAATAGCCTCTAAAGACCTTTATTCTGAATGAATTGTGCGTAACTGGTAAACCGTAAGAGAGAGAAAAATTTACTACACAATATAGATCATGTTGAAACCACAATTTGTCATATACATGGTTTTTATTTTGTGGGGCTGAACATATTTTGGATATTCCTTGTTATTTATTTCAGATTTAAAATACTTAAAAACTTTATCACATGGAAAATTGAAAACTCCAGGCCCAGCATAGAAACTTATTTTAACCACATGGCAACCAACTTTTAAAAGATTTGTCCTTCATTTTAGCCAAGTGTATTCCCTTATTTTCCTTCTACTTACAAGCAAGTAATTAAGACAATTTCTGCTAATGTTTATCTCAATTGTCATAAACTAGATAGAAGAATGTGCTTTTTTAGCAATAATTTGTTACAGTGATGTAGAGAAAGTCATGTGAATGGAACACTTAAGATTTTTTTTAATGTAGCATATCCTCTACATAAAAAGAAGACATAATTTATCCTTTAAATGGAAAATAAAATTTAAAGTGTGGTAGATGTTTTGAACAAATTAGGAATACACAGCAGGATTTCTTAATCCTCTTGCTCTCTATCTCTCTTTGTCTTTCTCTGAATTAAAATTTGCATGGAAAACAGAAAGGTAGGGGAGAACGGAAATGTATTGTTATGTGTTCTATGGGAGAAAGTGACAACAGCAATGACATGAGATTTTCTTTTTAGACAACATAATAATGAAATACAGTGTAACAAATTTTAACCAATTTGAATTTGTGTGGAAATTCAATAATGGGCAGAGGGAGAGGAAAGAATAAAAATGGATTGTGATGGGAGAAATTGATGATGGCAGTGGTAGCTCAGCTGCAGTAGATTTCCTATTTAGATCCCATACCTAATATAACACATTATAAAAGGGTTTACTTCAAATTTGCATGGAAATTCATGTACTGGGAGGGAGAAGAATAGAAATGTGTGTGGTTGGAGATGGTGGCAGCTGCAATGATGATAGTTACCCTCCGTGGTGTAGTGGTTGCCATGCTAGCTTCATATACCCAAGGTCGCGGGTTCAAAACCTGGCGGAGGACGATGGATTTTTTTCGGGCGTAAAAATCCTTAGCATAGCTTCCTTCGGAAGGGAAGTAAAACCGTTGGTCCCTGACATAGGTTTACGGCACGTAAAAGAACCTCAAGCCTGATAGAGAGGCCTCTGAGCAAAATTAAGCGGTATTTCACGCCCAATTTAGAATGGGATGCTGAGAACCACAGCAGTTAAAGAGCATCCATAAATAACACACCATTTCCATTTAGCTGCAATGATAATGATGGATAAGGCTTTCTATTTAGAAACATACCTGATGTAAAATATTGTAAACATTTTTGCCTAATTCAAATTTGTACAGAAATTTATGTAATGTGTGGGAGAGATGGGAATGTCTGTCTGTTATTCTCTGTGTCAAGTTAGTTCAGTCCTGATGTCAACAAGGCGGAGTTGGCTCAACTCGCCACGTGTTAACGGTACATGTGCGCACATAAGTTTTGCAACACTAGCCATATATGAGCAACCTATGGAGAGTACTTTCAGTCATGTGGCAATTCTGTGTCAGAATGTACTGCATGCAAAATTTTATTTAGAGTCAATGGTTCATTTCTAAAAAAAAAAAAAAAAACAATCATAAACTTTACCGTGAACAGCACTTTTTGCAAAATCATCGTATTTCTCCAAACATTTTTAAATTTACGCAATTTTCCCGGTGTTCTTAGGCTTCCGGATGCTTGCTGTTCCATTCTAACACTATGCACACTAAATGCAGAAACGCCAAGGAGATCGCCCATTTCTTTTTCGATATTCTTTATGGCCGATTAGGCGTTTCTTTCTTTAAGCACCGCAAAACAATGCGGGACCATTCGCCTCTCGACACTTTTTAAAGGCTTGCCTCGGTTGTATTTTATTACGGCTAAAGCACCGGTCTGTTCCATGATCAAAAGCTTACTGCTTTTAAACTGCATATAGCAAGTCCCCTGGGCGTGTGAGGCATGCGAGATGTACAGGAAATACAGTCTTAAATAACACATTATCAGAGGCGACCCTGCACTATAAACAATAACAGCTTATCAGCATTCACCTCGAGAATTACCAGTTGTTTAAGAGAGCTGTCTATTACAGGCTTGTAACTTCTTGTGTATATAATACCAATGTTCTTTAGTAATATAAGTTAGCTGCATTTTATTTAACAGTAATACGTTAATAAAGTCAATATATAATTTCGCCGGTCTTCTGTCTAATCTATGTTTTTTTTATAGAATGTGTATGTCTGTTGTAAATATTCCTTTCAGAATTCACGAACCCAGAGCCATCTGCTTGGTATGTGTCTGATATGGATAACATGTCGGACTATTACCTTTTATAAGAATCAAAGCATTTGCATACTTTCCTCTCCGAAACTTAACTCGTGTAGAGCAGTGATCTGAAAACTATTACAGTACTGTACTTTTAGGAGGCTGTTACAATATGCATCCACGTAAAAGTTAACACCCATTACCTTCCCTGAACCAATCAACAGCCTAATGCTCTTTTGCTTCGGTCTCTCTCTCTCTCTCTCTCTCTCTCTCTCTCTCTCTCTCTCTCTCTCTCTCTCTCTCTCTGTCTTCCATCCCATGTGTTGACATCAGGACTGAACTAACTTGACACAGATAATAACAAATAATCCTGTGAACTGTCAAAATCAGAAAACATACCAAGAATGCAAGACCTTCCTTGTTTTCTCTTTATTCCAAATGGTTAATGTTTAGAATATGGGGTCATTGTGCATCTTCAAGTAGCTTGCAGGGAAAGAGCAACATCTAGTTGAAAGAACATCTAGTCCATAGTTTTTTATGCGCTGCCGTTACCACAGTCATCTCTTATGAGAGACAATGCTGTGCATTTCTGTTCTCTCACCCTATCCATTACAAGAATTTAAATTGGAAAACTTTTACCACAATGCGTTATATTAGGTATATTGCTTAATAGAAAATCTAATCCACCATCTTGCATATGCTGCCTTTGTCACAGTTGCATATCACATATAATGCAGTACATTTCCATTCTCCTGTCATCCACCCCTTACAAGAATTCCTGGGCAAATTCAAATCACCATATTTATCCGAATGCAAGACAACCCCCATTTTTCAGAACTTAATTTTGGAATTTGCTTATCATCTACATATGTAAAAGAAGAATATATAACGGAAATTTAAAGGTTTGATATATTTTGAACAAACTAAGAGACAGTTAAGCTGATTAAGTTCCTTATTTTATTTGTTTACTTATATTGGATTTGCACAAAAATTCACGCTTTGAGCAGTTGGTGGAGAGGGGAGTGTGGTATGGGTGCAATGGTACAATAACAATGGCAGTGACTGTAGCGTAACTGTAATGGCATTAATGGATGCGATTTTGTATTTAGGCAACATACTTAGAATATTGCATCACAAATGTTTTTACCTAATTTGAATTTGTGCAGAAATCCACATTGCGAGCGAGGGAGAGAGATGGAGAAGGGAGAATGGAAATGTACCCGTATGTTTGTGTTTAGTGGTGATGGTGGCAGTGTACCTGTAATGACGATTGCGAATATGATTTTTAATTATGACAACATAATATATTGTATAACATATTCACTAATTTGAATTTGCTCATAAATTTATTTTGGATGGAAGAGACGGAGATGTACAGAATGTGTGCAATGGTACAACATTACAGTATTGCTGGAGAATCGCTGTAATGACACGATTATGGATGATCTTTTCTATTAAGACAACATACTTAATATAATATATTGTAAAACATTTTCCATTGTGGGTGGCACAGAGAGGAACCGGAAATGTACAGGTATATGTGCAGCTAACCTCTTTCTTTTTGCTTTACTGATGGCTTCCAATACAACATTACATGCAAAGGAGTAAAAGGTAGTTCTCTAATTTTTTTTATTTTTAGAGTTCTCTCTCTCTCTCTCTCTCTCTCTCTCTCTCTCTCTCTCTCTCTCTCTCTCTCTCTCTCTCTCTCTCTCTCAAATGGGAATGCTCATAGGCCCATTTAACAGCTAATTTTTTGCATGAAATCTGCCATATACGCCACAACCTTGGCGGTAATCTTTACTTTTTTCCCTGTATGGCATTCGAAAAACATGTCGTGATAGCAAGTTCTGAACAATATTTTGGGGTGGGGGGAACATTAACGTGTATTTGGATAAATCCCTTATTTTGATCAAAATATGTGTATATTGTGTCTTCCTTTTAAAGAGATAATATACTAAATTCCAAAATTAAGTTCTGAAAAAAGGGATTTATCTTGCATTTGAGGTTGTCTTTATTCGGATAAATAAGATACCTGTCAGTTCTCAACATTAATATTTATGAAAAAAAGCTTATTTTGTATTCAAATAAATACAGTATTATCATGAGTAGTGGCTGTTTGTATGAGTCAAAATAGAGTACTGCAGATCAAATTTTGTAGAGCTGCAGGAACAATTTTTCACTTTCTGTACACATACTATGTACATAGTGTATTCCACCCAAACATTTTATACTGAAATTTCACCGGAAATACCTGTTTTAGGGTTTCCTGTATCTAAAAAAAGTATTTTTAGAAGAAGGTCCGTGTGTGTCCATGTGTCTGTGAACACGATAACTCAAAAACAAAAAGTCGGTAAAATGCCAAATTTGGTATTTATGTTTAGTATTTTTCACAGATGTGACACAACAAACTACCCTTTATGTAGAACAAATTTCAACATTTTTGATGTTCTCAAAAATGGCTCTTTTAACATTTTTTTTTTTTAAAATACCATATGTTAAAGATATTTATGTGGCAAATAAAATGTATATGCTGAATTTTCTGGGAATGGACTCCAAAGACCCCTTTATTCTGAATGAAATTTGCAAACTGATAAACCGCAAGGTATAGACCAAAAAATGTAGATCACGTTAAAACACACAATTTGTATCATATACATTTTTTCGTGGAGTTGACCATTTCTCAGATATTCCTTATTTGTTTCAGATGTAAAGTACTTAAACTTTTCTCACACAAAAAGTTGTAAACTCCTGGCCCTGCAAAGAAATGAATTTCAACCACATGGCAATCAGCTTTTAAAAGATTTGACTATCATTTTTGCCTAGTATATTCTGTATTTTTCTACTGCTTACAAGGAAGCAAATAGTGAAGACAATGTCTGCTAATGTTTATCTTGATTATTATAAAGGAAAGAGAAGAATATGCTTTTTAGCAATAATTTGCAATAGCAATATAAAGAAAGACATGTGAAGGGAACACATCAGATTTGTTTTTATTCTTCCTTCTCTACTTAATGGTATAGGCAATTGTCTGTTCTGCCATAAAGGTCGTGCAGCCATTTTTTCCTGTCTGCCTACAGATCTGTTTCCTATAGAATTATATTTTATTATTCGTTTTGTACTTCTTTCAACGTGTTCTTTCCATTGCTTTATTCCAAAACTTTTAATCTCATACCATTTTGCAGATTTTTATTTCCTCTTATACTTTCATTTCTGAAACTTGTATATTGCTTTTTTTGTCTTTTAGTGCCCAAGGTTTTTCTTTCTTTTTTCCCCCTTCTAATTTAAATTTATCAGATTTCAAAATTAGGTAAACAGCAGAAGTTTCACTTGCCAATCATACATTCTTTCATATAAGGAGCATTTGTAAGCTTTAAGGCAAGTAGTGTGTATTGAAGACCAGCTGGATATACTGATGGGATGGAGAAAGCATCTTCGCTGAAGCACCACTTTTGTTACTACAGCCCAATGATGCTCACTCTTTCAGAATCTGAAAAACCACTGTTCCAATCCACCCTAAATATAAAGTTCAGGTTTTTATTATTTGTGAAGTAAATTTTACCTTTAAGTGAAGCGAACCATTGAGATAATCTATGCATTCTAAGGTTTCCTATCATTTGCTACAGTGTCATGTTACATTCACATTCTGTGTCTGTATTTGATGTTGGACACCATAGATGGTATCACTAAAGCTTGGTGCAATAGATCTGCTGGATTGAAAAAACAAGCATTTCTTTCTGGCAAATCCTCTAGCACCAGCAAAGGAAAGGGATCTCAGGCTCAGAATTTAAGACAAGCTACAGTTCAGTTTTGTATAAATAAAAACTTTTTATTCAACTGCCTTGCAAGCTGAAGCTGGCTGACCTTGATTGCTGAGCTTTATCTCGCAAAACGGTATAAATAAAAACCAGCCATTCTCACTGCTCTGGAGCTTTTGCTGGGTATTTCTGTATGTGCATAGCTACAACTGCAGTTTAGTACCATGGCGGAGTTCATGATGGCTCTTGCAAGACCATAGGTACTTGAATTTGAACAGGTACAAACAATTATACTGTTTTGAAAGAGAAAATGTAGAGTAGCTTGTGCAACATTTTTTTCCAGAGTCAAATTAAACAAGAGGTGGAGCTCTTAACAGTACTGAAAAAATGCAGACTTTTTTAAAGAATGTAGGAGATCCTGGATATCCTGTTGGCTTTGTGGAGGATCGGGGTGTTACACGGGCTATGGTCCCAAATACCTCCTTGGAAGTTGTTAATGCAATCAATGCTGGAGCAAGGAATTGGACACAATTTCCTACTGCTGCTCTCTTCAGGAAGCCAAGGCAGAGTGGTCAGAACATTAGAATTTCCCTGATGCAGTTGGGGCAGTGGATTGTACTTATGTTCTAATAAGGAAAACAAAATGTAACAGGTGACAGGAATATCAATAGGAAAGGAGTTCCTAGCATCAATGTGCAGGCTACTTGTAACACAAACAATATGAGTGAGGTCTAGTGATAGGCTCTTATTATCGTAAGACTGTTGACATAATTGCAGCAATGTACAAATGTTACACGTGCATAGAGCTGAATACCCTTACAAATCTAACCCTGATTATAACTAAAGTCCCCTCATAAACGATCCTAAATTTACTTTCAACAAAGTGAAAGTTTCTTCCAGCATAACATTAATTCATGATAACAGATTATAAAATCTTGTAATTACTATTTGTGATATTTTACATAGATTTTAATTGCTTAGTTGCAGATGATAAATAATGACGTAAAAAACAAGTATAAATAATATAGATTAAAGCATTAATGGAAATTCACAGTGAAGTAACTGTGAGTAAAAACATAGATCACACTTCACCTTTAAAACAAAGTAACGTACTCCGGACATGTTTCGGTGGCTATTGCCACCATGTTCAACATTTGAAGGGGGGCGAAAAAAGCACATCAGAAAGACAGGTGATTGCTGATGTTACAGTCAATAATTTGAGGGTCTAAATAGAGGGTTTGAGGGTGCTAAGCTGTAAAGTGTTGCACAGGGGTTCAGGGACCCAAGCAGCAAATTGTAGCTAAGGGATTGGGAGCCCTAAGCTGCAAAGCATAACTGAGACTGGGGAACCTAAGCTGTAAAGCATAGCCAAGGGACATGTGAGGTCACTGATACAATAGCCAATGGTTTAAAGGCCCTAAGCTGTAAAGCGTTTCCAAGGAAAATATCCTTTGTCAGAGCTTTAAAACTTATAGTTCAACCCTTGGCTACACAGGATTCTTTGAGGTTTGCTCTTCAAAGAGCTTTGCTTGTTCAAATTTTTGTCACTAATTTTTCAGCATCAGTTGGAACATTGCTGGAGCCATATTCTCATTTCTTAGGTTGGCAACATCTATTGACGTTAGGCACTCTCTTTGTACCTCCCAGTTGAAAATATTATTTTACGGCATATAAACAAGGGCAGGCGGGTGGATAAAATGACTTTCTCCTAGCAACATCATCTTCCTAAATTGTTCCTTGTTCCTTCAGGATTACACTGGATATAAAAAGTACTGGAATCCATAGGTTTTTAACTAGTAAAACCATTGTCACTGAGTTCAGAAGTGAAACCGAAGTTTTGCCCTTGTGTAGGAATTCCTATTTTGAGCAGGGGGGGATATATAGTATGTATGTGATGGTAGAATTGTAATGACAATGGATAGGATTTTTTATTTACCAACATTTGAAATAAAAAACATATGTAAACACTTTTCCTAATTTGAATTTGTGCATAAATTCGCATTGTGAGCAGGAGACAGACAAGGGGGAATGGAAAAATACTGGTATGTGTAAAATCATACAAAGAGGTAGAGTGGAAAACTGAAATGTACATATCTGTGTATGTTCTGGAGGGAAAATGCACAGCTAACCTCCCTTTCTGCTTGCGGTGGTTCCCAGTACATTACATACAACCACCCATGTGAAAGGAATTCCTATAATTTTAATTTTTATTATATTTATCTATTTTATTATATCTCTTTATAATTTTTTTTCTGCAATGAGAACCGTCATGGGTTCATTAACAGCTAATTTCTGGCACGAAATGAAACCAGAAAATCTGTCGCATTCATTGGGACCTTGACAGTAATCAATACCAATTCCCCCAGGCTTTGCCACTATCATACCCACAGTCATAAATTTACTTTATTGTGCATGGTATTTGAGAAACACAATGCAAGACAACTGCCAGTTTTGAACATTAATATTTTGAAAAAAACATTCTTATATTGAGATATTTACAGTAAGTTTTAATTTTTAGTTGTTTTTTCCAAAAGCCTATTGCATTCATTTTGTTAAATGGCCATGGGCTGAAATAGTTGCTAAAGCGCTCTCTATTCATTAGGAAAATCAAATGAAAAGAATTTCAGACAAATCTGCATCTAAGATTTGTTGAGCAAATTTTGTAGTTTGTTCATATAGAGCTCAAAAATCAGTAAAAATGAATAGAGAACGATAAAGGAAAACTGCTTTGTAAAAGTCTTTTGATATAGGAATTAGAAATGGTATTAAGTTGATATTTAGAAAAGGCTTACTCTGTTGAATTTTGATGCAATTGAAAATGATTAAGGTACATACAAATGATTTTCAAATGTACTCAATTTACTCTCTTTTTGCTATCTAGTCATTGATGTGTATTTCCAGTATGTTGTAAAGCAAAATATTGCTTATTTGCTACATATTCTAGTTTTCATGTTATTGCAAACCAGCTGTAATAATTTTACCAACACATTTATTTTTGCACTTATACATTGCTAATAATTCTGCATTATTTTGTCTTTACAGGTGTCAAACGTTTCCGCACATTTGGTATGATGAAGTACCTCAAGAATCATTTCGTTGATTAAGTAATTGGAACATTCATCACATAGGGGTTGGGGGGTTTGTAAATTAATGGCCAACAAAAAGTAAGACATTTTCATTTATTTGGTCATTAATGATGGGAATTGGCTAAATATCCCTCTATTATGTGAACTAAAGCTGGGTTTTTTTCCTTGTTATCAGAAACTAAACAACTATTGTGCAGTGTTTACTAGTTATTTGTAAAATGCTTTGACCAGAACTGTTAAGAAGAAAGTAAAAAATCCTGAGAAAACAAATGTGGACAATTTGTAGATTTTAATTTCAAAGAAGAGTTTGTGTTTTAAGTGTATGCATGATCAGATGTTTTCTACATGAAAAGTACAGAACTCTTCTGTTGAATAGCCATTCTAAAACATCTTTTTCTGTGCACAACACTCAGTTTTAAAATTGTGGTGTTAGAAATGTTGATAAAGATGGCAAAGCAATTTTTTTACCTTCTTGATGTATTTGTATGTGTAATGAAGAAGAATAATATGACAAGGAAAGTACAGGTACATTTTCTTATTTGATCCATTATATCCATAAACCATGGCTCTTGTTTAATGTTACTGAATTACAAAACAACTATGAGTATTCTGACAATGTGCTTGCCAATAACAATATTAAATTATTTATTATTACACAGTGGTTTTCTTTTGAATAAAGCAGTTCATCTAACACTTTTGCAGTAACATTTTGAAGTTGTTAGATATCCTTCTCCTAAAATTGCCAAAAACTGCAAAAGTCTTATTGATTATGTAGGCAGTGGTAAATTGGTTAAATAATAGGATAGGTTGGAACACCTCAAGTTTACAAACCTTAAAACATTCAAGAAAATATGACTGATTTTTTTTTTTTAAATCAGAAATCATTTTATCATGCAAAAAGAAGTAAAATTGTCAAATCTTAATAAATTAGTGACCATAAACCATCTCTTACATTTTCAACCAGACATGTTTTGCAATTTTTCATGAGCTATTTTGAAATTCTGTTAAATCATTCACTGTAAAATAATGTAAATGATAACTCACTGTTCCTGACAAACAGGTGAATAATGCTTTAACCTTTGCAATTTTAATAGAAGGTTAGTCTTAGAATTCACATTAGAATTTCAAAAGATATTCCCCTCCCTTTCTGATACTAAAAGATAGTAAAACAATAAAATTACTTTTATTATTCACAACAAACCAGCTCATACAGATGCATATGTATTGTGTATGTGTGTATATATAAAATTAAATGTGTTTTATATAAATTTGCTGGCTTAAGTGATTTGGTCTATAAATTGATAAATATCTGTATAGGATAATCGGATATACTGACTGGTCTTTGGCCAGCCTTCCCACTTGTGTAACTTAAACCATTTGGAGCAACTAAATCTTGCTGCCTTATTTTATAGAGGAATATGGATCAGGATAGGGTTGCAGCAGAACCCATTTGAAAGCCCTAAGATTACACCCTCCTTTAAATGTTTCAAATAAGAATCTGATTAAGATTAGTGGCATAACAAAGTGCTTGCCCTAAGAAATGGGCTACAATTAATCATTTCTATATTTACAATGATACCATTGTACACTTGTAATGGCATCACACTTTCCCACTCACACCAGTAGGGTAAGGTGGTTCAATTTTGATCATTTCAGAAAAATTATATTGTAGACTGAAAGATATCCAGGAAAGAAATAATTTCAACCATGATACTTGTTGTTTGAAGTTTAATGACCAATTAGTATTACACCTTTACAAGTGTTTGTTCCAACACAAGAGAAGATTACAGAATTTAGTACAATTGATCGAAGATGTACTAGAATAAGTACAATTGTGATCTCTGATATCTCCATAAAAATAACTTTCTCTGAATGCTACCAATCGTTAAATTTGTGGCAAAAAAACCAAGGCACCTTACCCAAGGATTTTGCACCGAAATCCACAACTTCTTCGTTGTTTGCTGGTGATATAATGCTTTGAATACTTATCATTACTCACAACTTTATATTACCCTTTTTTTTTTCTTCTTCTTCTTTCTTCTCTATTCTATTCCTCTCCTGTTTAAAAGCACATCTTTACTGCAGACAAATTATGTTTCCATCTGAAATTCATCGATATTATGTGTTTTCTTTTTGCAAGTCGATATGATGTGTTTTCTCTCAATTTGGCAAAATGGCCTTGATGACATAGAGCAGAGACATTTTATTAGATGCTTGGTATGGATTTGCCGTGCTCCTCAGTGACTTATTTTGAAGATATGCTCTCAAAACTTAAATGCCAAACTTAAGTATATCTTCCAAGGAAGCGACACAAGGATTTTAAGCAAAATCTCTCCCACATGCAAAAAAAAAAAAAATTAAAATTTTTAATTTTCTAAAAATGGCTCTAATGATTTCAATTAAAATACTGTATATTAAAGATATTAACATAGCAAATAAAATGTATATCTTGAATTTTCTGTGAATAGTCCTGAAGACCTCTTATTTCTAGACGAATTTTGCATGATTGGTAAACCGTAAGATATAGACAAAAACATACTACACAAAAAATGTTGATATTGTTAAAACACACAATTTATGTCATACATTTCTTTTTCTTCTTGGAGTTCACAATTTCTGAGATATTCCTTGTTATTGGTTTCAGCTTTAAAATATTTTTCTCATACGGGAATTTATAAATAAGCTTTTTAACAATAATTTGTTGCAGAGATGTGGAAAAAGTCATATGAATGCAACACAGGTTTTTAAGTTCTGGGCCTGTATGTGAATGATATATTTGCAACAATAAACAATACTCTTTAAAATGCAGGATTCTGTATAAACTTCTCTGTTGAAATCAAAAAAGAACAACTGCATAAAATGTGAAATACACAGGAAAAATCCTACACCCAAAACTAAATTAAGGTGCTGCATATGTGATATTTGGAAAATCCACAGTATGTAAGAAGATAACTTATTGAAATTAACAATAGTAATATTTTTGCCATGTACCAAAATTCTATCTCACATGATTATTTAAATAATAATTTGTTATTGAATAAAAAATGAGTCTTGCATTCTTTAAAATATTGACAAAAATCTTGTTTTACAGCAAATGAGTTAACAAATAGATCCGTCATATATATTTTTATATTGCCTCTAATTAGCAAAGAAAAGTTATTGCTTTTCATACACTCCAAAACTCTTGACTTTAAAAATTTAATTATCCATTTCTCAAAATTTGAGCATTATTTTGAAAAAGTATATGAAAATGTCCTGTGCTTATGGGATAATACATTTCTTAAACAAATTAATGAAAAATTGCATCTTGTGGAACATTTTGAGTATGGAAAAAAGTTTCCTAAAAAGAAAATAAGGTTTCAAGTTGGGAATGTCTATTAATAAGCATGTGCCTACCTATTTATATCTTCAATTAATTGGTAGTTTAAATGCTCCAAGTGAGGAAAACTATATTTTGTTGAAAGTGTATAATTCATATCATAAGAGTTAGTTCACAGTAAAGAAATTCAAAAAAACTTGACACCACAACCAAGTAATAAACTTTCTCCCTAAGCAACAAAATTGAATATAAGTTCACACATCACTAGGGACCCTTTCAGCAGATTTGGTTAAAACTAATGTTATGCAAAACTAAGGTAGGATTATGTTTTTTATAATTGTAGATGTTTTTAACTTGCAATATATGATTTTTTGATATATATATATATATATATTTGTAATTTGGTGCCATTACAAGAAGATTGAGAAGTAGTTGAATTGTAAGGCGTTATATTGTTTGCATGAAACAATTGGCAAACTGCTAGACAGAAATTTCTTTGACACTTGTTCAGGAAAAATTGAACAGTTTTCGAGTGCAGTTTCTTTTACTAAAATGCTGAAAGTTTTAACAATGCAAAGTTGCAGAAATCCAAACAAGACACATAACAAGAAAAAGAAAAAATTCATGTGACTTTCTCTGTATCTCGGTGACAAATTATTGTAAAACACTTATTCTTCTATTTACTGCATGCTAATCAAGATAAACACTGTCTGAAATGGCCTTATTACTTGCTTCCTTATAAGTAGAAGGAAAATAAGGGAAAATACTGGGCTAAATTGTGTCAAATCTTTAAAAGCTAGTTGTGACGTTGAAATCTGTTTTTCTTTGTATGGCCTGGAGTTGACAAATTCCCATATGATAAAAGCATAAAACAATAACAAGAACATCTCAATGGTCAACTATAAAATAAAAAAAATCCTTATATCACATGTGTTTTAATGAGATCTACACTTTTGTGTTGTAAGTTTTGTCTTACAGTTAACTAGTTATGCAAAATTCATCTGGAATAAAGAGGTCTTCAAAGGCTATTCCCATAAAATTCAAGAGGTACACTTTATCATGTAAATATCGTTATTGTAAAACACTTCATCATAATCATTAGTTGTTTTTGAAAAAATGTAATTTTTCCATGTAAATGGTAGTTTGAAGTGGGGGTATTTGATTGAAAATCTTTGTGTCTCATCCTTGGAAGATACTAAACAAATCCAAGTTTGGATTTTAAGAACTAGCAAAGGATTAACGAAAACGTTCTTTGCAGCAACTATTCCATTCAAAAAAATTTGGAATGCAAATCTTTACCCTTTTCTCAAGTACATTCTGTAAATTCAAATGAAATCTTATTATTATTTGTTTTTGTACTTTATATTAGAGTTTATCTTGCATTTAGGTTTCCAATGTTTTGCAACACCTTTTATTGGTCCAGTATAATTTCTGTGATCAGAGTATTGCAATCAAAATTTTCTATATGAAATGTTATGCTTCTTGCTATTAATTTTATGCCAGGCAGTTCGAGAGAAGAAAAAGCAATGTAAAATGGTATTACAAAATGTTTTAAATAACCAAAATTATGATGTTTTACCAATCAAGCAACCATAATCTAGTCTTTACTTTTCCCTTGCAGTAAGGCACGAGATTATGCATCAACATAACATACTTTTCATTTTGAAGCTATTAAGATTGTTTTGTAGGTTTCCATTTTTTACTTTCTCTACAAGCACTATGTTCATAGTGTATAGAGAAGATATTGTATTGCACCCAAAAATTTGATACTGAGATTTTACTGGAAATACATGTTTTGAGACCCCCTGAATAAAAAATTAGAAAAATGTGTGTCTGTGGGCAGTATAGTTTAAAAACGAAAATTCTATTAAATACTTAACTTTGTATTTTAGTTGAGTATCTTCCAAGGCTGCAGCAAAGATTTTCAAGAGCCCCCCCAACTACCCTTTACATGGAATCTTTTTGGAAATGTTGATTCTCTCAAAAATGGCTCTTAATGATTTTGACCTAATGTCTTAATATATTTTTCTGACAAACAAAATGTATATATTGAAATTTCTGGGAAGAGCCTCTGATGACCTCGATTTGGATGACTTGTATAACTGGCAAACCATAAGAGGTATACAAAACCTGACTACACAAAAAATGTAGATCTTAATTCAAAATCTTCTTGGGCTTCTAGCCAGGTAAAAACTTGGCTTGACACCAACGTTTCGAAGAAGTGCATCTTCCTTGTCTTCAGGGTGAACTGACCAGGAAAGCTTCAGTTCTTATTTTAATGTAGATCTTATTAAAACACACAATGTTAAAAACTATTTTTTGTAGAGTTAATCGATTTTGAGATGTAATACTGGTTTTATTTTTAAGCTACTTAAACTTTTGTCAAACAGGAAGACCCTCTTCTCATTTGTTTACTTCTGGCAAGCAAAGAGAATGGAATTTCAATTGTTTCACATTGCGACTGGCGTTTAAAGGACTAATCTCTCGTTTTAGTCTATACATTTCCTTATTTTCCTTCTGCTTACAAAGAAGCAAGTAATAACATGAATTCTGCTTATATTAATCTTGGTTAACATGATATAGATAAAAGATTAATAATTTGAATTAAAGGTTTGATTGCAGAGTTAGCGAAAGTTATGTGTATGGAACACATCCGATTATTTTTTAATACATTGCCGAGCAAAACTTTTCAGTAAATTTACTTTCATTTAATGAAACTCATGCAGGATGAAATTCTGGCACAATGGCAGTGCAAATATGATGCTAGTATGGGGAAATTATTTGATGAACAACTGTATTATGAAATTCAGTTAATCCAATTCTGCATTCTCTGATTGCTGGCATGCATGTGATGATGATTAATCACTTCAGCAGTTAGCTGATAGGGTATAGTGCTTTAAAGGCTAAAAAGAACAGTAAATAGGGAGAAAATTAATTTTATTTTTTTATTCCATTTATAACTCGCCTTTAAGTGAGTATTCCTATCAGCAGCATTTTCCAATGGAACATACTATCTATTGGCAATGGTGTTAACTTGTGTACTGTTTAATGACATTGAGTTTCTAAATTCTTTAATCAAATCATCACAATTGTCCATAATAGTTGGCTATATTATGTATCCTGGGACTTCAAGTACTTGCAACATTGTAAGTCACCATTGGGGTTTTCATTTCAAAATAATTTGAGATCACCTTGTGGTTTACCAGAAAACATTCGAATCAGTTGAGTAATTCAATGCTATGCTGCCATGGTAGTTCAGGGTAGAACAACCGGCTAGACATCGGGAGATCTGTGGTTCAAACCCCAACAATCGTATTGACTTCTTTAATTTTATCCATCAGATCTCACGCTTCCAGATAAGAAATAAAGTGGACTAGAGAAAACTCCCTACCCCCAACCAGGAATGAAACCTGGGACCCCTCACACAGCAGGCAGGTGCTCTACTGTCTGTCAGTTCCAAAATACTGGTAATAAGGAGTGAATTCCTAATAATTGTTGAGAAAAGGATGTAGGCACAATGGATTCTATCATGAGAATATTCTCAGAGATTTGTGCACTAATTTAAAGCCACAAAATATGGAAATAATGCTGGGGAAATATTTTGGAAAAAAAAAAACAGCATTACATTGCATTACAAATATCATAAGAGCATTCATTTTATTTATATATATATACATATGTATATATATGTATACACACACACACACATATACAGCCGTGTACAAATTATTAGACTCAATTGTGAAAATTTCAAAATTTGCATATATTGAACAGAAATAATATGCATAAACAGGTTTTTACAATCTTAATATTTGGTGTGTATTCCTTTAGCCTCTATTACCATTTTGATACTTTTAGGCATGCTGTCTACCAGTGTTGAATATTTTTCCTTAATTTCTTCATATCTGTGCGAAATGTGTATCAGACTCTCAATAAGCTGAATTTTTGTTGTTATTTTAATTTTTTCAGTTTTTCTTTAACAATACAGATTCTCTATTGGATTTAAATCAGGGCTATTCCCTAGCCATGGTAGTATTTTTATATTGTTTTGTTTTAGAAACTGTGTTACAAATTTTGACCTATGGCAGGGAGCACTATCATGTATGAATACAAAATGAGCATTTGGAAACCATTCTTTACTTTGTGCAAACAGTATTGTTTCCAATACATTTGTGTATTATTTATGCTGCACTGAGTGATGTATAATCTTCCAGGTCCATGGACACATACAGCTCCATTGATGTTGGGTGTGGTAAAATGCTTTGTTAGTTTTCCTTCTCACATAATGGTTGCTGTCTTCACAGACTGAAAACATGGATTCATCCGAGAAAATTACTTGAAACAATGGAAACTGTTATTAACTTAAACAATTTGATAAATGCACCCAAAAATTGAACTTTAAGCAAAAACAGCAATGAGAGTAACAAAATTTAGATCAATTGTTTAATTTACATAACCTATGATTTTATATATTTTATGCTACATATTATTTTCATATTACCTTTCTACAAAATTCCTGTGAATGTCTCTGCATATCCTTCGCCCATTCTAAACTCTTTTTTGCCATTGCATCAAATTAGCCTTTTTGCAAGGCTTGCGTGCTGGTAAACCAGCTTCACAAAGTCTTCTGTGGATTATTGTAGCTGATATTTTGTGCCTTACATCTGGTTACTGAGGTCAATACTGTAGCCCTTCTGTTTTTGCCAGCTGAAGTTTTCTTTGAGTTCTCGGTGACAGCTTTCTTTTCCTCCCACATTTTCCTTTCCTATATGTGGTCAACATCTTACCAGACTTCTAAGCCTGATTAATGTGATTAACAGATTTTTGTGAAGTACACAATTCTTTTTATTTCACATTGTGAATACAGAGTTTCAAAAGACTCTGCTACAACTACTTTCCTTGGAGATAGGTCAGCATTTCTAATAACCTCTACTTTTGAAACAAAGCATGTATATTAAGATACACACATTAAAATGGCTAAAAGACAAATTAATACAAATTAAGGATTATGTGTAAGACATAAAACACAAAGAAAATATTAACAACCTATAGTTGCTACATTCACCAAATGAAAGCCATTTAACCAAATACTTGGATAAGCAGAAATGAATAAAATGGCTGCGTTTTATGCAGAGTTATAAATAAAAATGTCCCAAACTATAACAATTTCATTGAGTGTATTAAATATTATAGAAATATCAAGAACTAGAGCAAACTGAAACAGGTTTCAGCAGTAAATATTTTGAGTGTTAAACTGAGGGAACATGAAAATGCACGAGTGAGCCTAATAATTTGCACACGTGTGTGTGTGTGTGTGTATGTGTGTATATATAAATATGTAGATTATAGTTTAGTATTATTTAGTATTTATCTTTTAGGACATTAAGATATATGAAAAACCAAAAGAGAAGAAAGCAAACATTTAAGAGATCAACTGTGAGGGTTGTGAAACAAATCTGCATAAGTAAAGTAACATAGGAACTAGGCTTAAAGAACATCTCTGACATTTAAACAGTAGTGTAACAAAACTCTTTATTTCTTCCACAAATTGATTACAAATAATTGTCTCTTTAATGCTTTCATAAGAATTCTGCTATACAGTTTCTTTTTGACATTCTAGAAACACTGCATATGCAAAACAACTGCAGCTATCACAAAGTCTCTCAGGTGTAACAATGCATGCTTCAAAGTCTCTTCTGACAGACATGTCCACTTGCACAAGTATAGCAGTCACAGCTGCAATGTCTAAAGAATTTTGTGCCGCCACAGGTGTATAATGCATGTGTAACAATGGATGCTAACAATCACCTATGACTTTAAGAAGCAAGCCTTACACATATATTTGCTGATTACGGCTGCAAGGTGTAGTCACAATAGGGAAAGCTGATAAATTCATATCCACATACTATTTTTGGAAAAATCAACATGATATAGAAAAGATAATGTATTTATTAGAGAATGTACAACAAGCAGCAGAATTAACACCATGGGAGAGAATATATGACAGTATTTAGGGATAAAAAAAAATGAACTTACATGTCTGGACAAAAGTCCAAATTTGAAGTTTGGCAGACCACCAAGAGAGGAGCCACCAGTAGCTGCAACAACAACAAAACTACAATGAAGTTACAACTCTGAAGACTCACAAAACATATATGAAGCATGTACAGTAGTGAATAGAGAAAGGTGAGTGTAACAAGTTCAATTTGTCAGTATTTACATTTAACCACCAGTTTGTCAAATATAAAGCAAAGCTTTGCTCTTAGTAATATATGCCATTTAAATGTTCATAAATAATACACAATGAGTGCCATAATGTAAATGAATAAATTCTTTATTGTGAATTCCTGCATTTACTGCAGTTAAACAAATTTAGCAATATCAACATAATTGGCAATCACTTTCAAAAATGCATGGAGCTTTTACAGTGTACAGTTCAAATGTGGATAAATGGCAGTGAAAAACTAATGGGTTTCACTCTTAATCTTGGATGCTCATGTTTTGTAAATTGCTTATGGAATCTGGTAAATAGTATATCCGACGCAATCTTGAAATAATAAGGAAATCGTTAAGCACAAGATGAGCTCAAATATCCTTTTGGCAACATTAGACATATAGGTAACAATTGCTATTTTGGAGTGCAACAAGGTAAAAAGGTAATAGTTAATAAAAATATCTGTAAATGCCATGGTTCATTGGAGTTTACTGCTCATATCCCTCAGCTTGACCTGTTGCTCTGCAGTCAGCGCCTGCTCCACTCCTAAAAAGTCCCTCAGCTATGCTTTGTGTAGGGCCACCAATGTTGGCAACACAAGGACAACAGAAGCGATGTTCCCATGATACATCAGGTGGGACTTGCATAATGTGTATAAGTGAATTGGTGTTAGTATATGTTCCCAACATTTGACCAATACAGAGCTTCAAATATAAACATTAGCGTTATTTTTTATACTTATTGACTCAACATACAGGGTCAGTCAATAAGTAATACCTCCTTTTTTTTTTTCTCTCTCTCTCTTCCTGAACTACGTAAATTATGTGAACAACTTGAATTCTTCTCAATTCCACTGCAATAACAGCTTTATGTGTCAACTAGTGGCAGGACTGCTTCCAGTTGCAAAATGGTGACATCAAGGTTTGCATTAGACAGCATTCTGTCATTGAATTTTTTAATGCACAAGGTGAAACACCCATTCAGATTCATGAAAGGCTCACAAAGATGTATGGTGATGCAACAGGATATCAGTATGGCTGGCTAGACGATGGGTTCATCATTGGTTGATGGCTGCAGATTCGAATTGCAGTGACTGCAGGCAACTAACTGATTGAGTGGATGAGATGATTCAAGCTGACTGCCACATAACAACAAATGAATTGTCTCATTACACTTCAGTAAAGGTAGCTTAATGACAATAATTATTCAAGAACTGGGGATACTCAAAAGATGTTCATGGTGGGTATCCTGAATATTAATCAAGCAGAATAAGAAGACACGAAAAGCTGCCTTGGAACATTTGCATTGCTTCAATTTGGAGGAAGAGGAATTCCTGGGCAAAATTGTGGTTTGAACCCAAATCATGGAATGGCATTGCACAACCTCACTGGAAAAAAAAAACTCAAGACTGCTATCAGCAGGGAAACTGATGGCGACTGTCTTTTGGGACGTAGAGGGTGTGATTCTGGTTGATTTTTTGGAGCAGGGATACAGAAATTCTGTGCAATACATCAGCACCCTCAAAAGGCTGAAAGCACGTCTTCAGCGAGTTCGCCCAACAAAAACTATGGCAAATGTTTGCATGACAATACAAAAACTATAACCAGTTGTCACAAACTGAAGAGATTCCAAAAAGTGGATGGGAAGATTAACCTCATTCCCCTATACAGCCCTAACCTAGCACCATTAGACTTTCAGATGTGGAGGCCATGGAAAACTCTGTTTAACAATGGCTTCAGAAATAACACCATGCATTTTACTGCACAGTAATATATGCCCTCATTAAAAAGTGGACTAAAACTGTGGAAAAGGATGCTGATTATATTGAAAAGTGACAATTTAATACCACTGTTGTAGCATTTATGCTGTGTAATTAATGTTTAATTTTATAACAAACTAGCTGCCCAATACCCGGCTTGCATGGGTGGTGTACCTAATGAAAAAAACTCAGACAAAATCTTCCGGTTACTGTACGACCGTGCAGGGAAATAAAATTGCAATTAAATAATTGACAATACTTTATTTTAATGTACAATTTTCCTTCCAGAGAGAAAACAGATAGCATGGATGGTTTGCTGCAACGTACAACTGCCCATGCGAAAAACTCAACAATTCAGTACATTCCACACACTTCTAAGATTGGCGTTGTGATTTATTGTCATTGCAAATGCAAGGCATGCCAGAAACTGAAACACGCCTAAAATCAAAAGGAAAGTCGGTTGACATTTACGGTATTCTTGGAATATCCTCGCCTCCTATGTTACAGTAGCTTAAATCAAATTTTTCATAAGTCTTTTAACAGCAAATTTTGTTCTGCTGCACACTTTTAGCTGATTGAAGTTGCATAGGGTAATTATCACCAAGTCAACCTTGAGCTGTAAATTGTGTGGCAGTAATCCTGGCAAATCCAATGAATTTAAGAATTCAGTTAGATAATTGACGACTTCATTTGGATTGATAATGGAATTGATCGACTTGAATGCATTTGTCCATCAATTTTATTCTGAGTTTTTATATTCAAATCTCCTACATTCTTATTAGTTGCTGCTAAAATGGCTCGTTCCCTCAACCAAGCATAGTTTTTGTAATTTACACCAATATTTGGGAACACTTTCAATATTAATTCTTTCTTTGACATTGTGAAGAGACAAAAATTTTATGGAAACGAAATGAGGCCAGTAGAAGTGTCAACAGGAACTTGCCTATTGCCAATTTCTAATAATGCCTTTGCATCTGAAGTGCAATGATCTGCTCAATGTAGCATATATAGCTGGTATTGCAAAAAGGACGAAGGTATTGTGGAAAGCATGACATATGTAGTTAATAGCGTGGACAACCAAGGATGTCGGCATAATAAAAGTAATGACAGCACCTTCATAGTGTGGTGGATAAATGCTGACATAGGTAATGAATTACATTAAGGAGAAAGTCACAAAGTTAGATTCATACTTCTTCCGAATCTTTCTCTTTCCTTGACTCCTAATGCACCTCTTTCTTTATTTTCTCCTATGTCAAAACAGCCATTTTTAAGGTTAACAATGGCATAACAAAAGAGCAAGTAGATCCGGTTGGGCAATTGATGAGCTTTTATTTGAAGACAGCTTTGTGTATTAAATTTTTCCATTTAGCCCAAAATCTTACTTGATCAAATGATAAACAGCACCGCAATTGCAGTGTGATAGTGATGTGGGTATCTTCAGTTACTCTACTTAGCACATGCACCACATATCATCAAATAACCAACATCTGCAATAGGAAGTTAACCTAAAATGGATCCTGGTATTTCTCCGCCATTTTCAGATTCCAAGAAGGGTTAATGGTTATGTGCCTAGTTTATAACTTGTTCATTTTAAAGAATTACAACAAAATATACTTATTTCTTTATTTAAATGATGTGACCAAGAGAACGATAGTTAACACATAAGAAATATATTTGATTTTCACTGTTATCTTGCATCATTGTCTCCATAACCAGATGCTTTCCCTTAACATTGAATGGGGAAGAAAAATAGAGCAGTAGGTAGTACCTTTGCTTCTTTATTTTAAACAATAGGAGTAAGGAAAGGACAGTTAATATATAAAAATTGTATTTGAATTTCACTGCTGGGTTGTGTCATCTTGATAAACTGTTGTGTTACTTTACATTGAATGGGGAGGAAAAATACTGCTTTGGCCATCTAGTGTCAAATAAATAAGTACTTACTCTAGGTGTTAAGTCATCAGGAAAGCTTCTTTGCTTCTTTATTTTAAACAATAGGTTTAAGGAAAGGACAGTTAATATATAAAAAATTATTTGATTTTCACTGCTGCATTGTGTCGATAAACTGGTGCATTATCTTAACATTGAATGGGGAGGGGTAATACGGAAGTACTACGCCCATTTAGCAACAAATAACCATGGTACCAGTGCCATCTGGCTTTTAGCGGAAATGTGTTCCCTTGACACTTTTTATTCATATTATGAGATTTATACTATTTTTAAACATCTTCTTTTCCACAAACCTTGTGACCATAACGAACACAACAAAAAAGGAATTGTTCAATTTGGTGCAGTCATTCGGAAGTGTTGCGCATACATATATCTTCGCGATTCATTTTTATATATACATATATTAAAAGAGAAAAAAATAGGAGGCATCTGTTATTAACTGACCCTCATGTATAGAAATGACATCTACATAGCCTCCTTCATGCTCTACACACTTTGCCAATGATTTGGAAGTGTGGATATTCCTTGCTCAAATAAAATGTTTGAGGGCACATTATCAACCAATTGTACATATGTACCCCATCATTGGTTTCGAATCGTTCTCCAAGTGATTCTTTCATGGGTGCAAATAAAAAACAGTCTGGGGGGTGTGTTGAAGGGTTTCCCAGTGCATGTCCTTCAATGTGTCCCTTGTCAAATTTGCAGTGTGAGGCCTAGCGTAGTGTTGAAAGATGACATCTCTGATGGGCATATGGCATCTTTTGTTTCGGTAGACAGCTTTTGCCGACTTTAACAATTCTTTTAGTTTATGAGCTATGCTGTCCACACACACACACATGCACAGACCTTTTTCTAAAAATGCTTATTTTAGTCTCAGTGGACCTCAAAACATATGTTTCTGTTGAGATCTTGTCATCTAATTTTTGGGTGTATTACAATACCTTCTCTATACACTATGTACATAGTACATGTAGACAAAGTAAAAAGAATTTGTTTTCAATTCTTAATTTTTTGAAGCAATACCATTCAATTGTTTCTTATAATACCATACAAAGAGTGTTGAATTTTAAAGCCAGAATATAATCTGCTTTTTAAATATTTGACTATTGCTTCTCTTTTATTCCTTCTTGTACCCATAATGAAATGTTTAAGGTAACCCATTTCTGCAAACATTTAATTAACATAAAGTAGATGGAAAAATTAACTTTTGTAGAAGTAGTTAACATTAATATACAATAATTTTCAAGATAACCAAGGGTTCAAAATTTTAGTTTTGAATTTGTTGATGATGGTATTGTAAGCAAAATGAAACAGCAGCGAGAGACTCTCAACTCAAATCTAGCACAAATTTCATATGTACACACCACCCATCGCTCTCATTATTGTGATGAGACGTAACAAAATAGGTGTCTATTGCACCTTCATAACCTAAGATAGCATAAAATGTACTGAAGTTCAATCAATTGTTTCAAGCCTATATAAAAATGTAAATAGAGAAATTTAGAATACTTAAGTGTTGCTATATTGTTCAAAATCTATTCACATGACTTTCTCTACATCTCTGCAACAAATTGTTAAAAAGCTTATGCTTCTATTTACGTCATGCTAATTAAGAAAAATTAGCAGAAATAGTCTTATTATTTACTTCATTGTAAGTAGAAGCAAAATAAGGGAGTACCATGGGTTAAAGTGATAGCCAAAAGCTGGTTGCTGTGTGACTGAAGTTCCTTTGTTTGTATGGACAGGAATTGACACATTCCTGTAAGAGAAAAGTGGTTGGTTGGTATGGCAGTGAGCCATTCGCTCCCTTGCATTCCAATATATTGACTTCATATTACCATGTTGACTAAAGGTTGGGCAGTGCAGTAGATGGTTCCCATCCATATCTTCTTTAAGTGTACAGAAAGGACACAGAGATCTCACTATACAAATGCTGAATAAATGTTTATTAAGACAGTCATGGCCTGTTAGGGTGTGAGAAAAGTATAAGCTTTTTAAAGCTGAAACCAATAAGGAGGAATATCTCAAAAATAATCAACTCCACGAAAAAATTGTAAATGACATAAATTGTGTGTTTTATCGTGATCTACAGTTTTTGTGTAGTAAGTTTTTGTCTATCTCTTACAGTTTACCAATTATGCAAAATTCAATAAAAATCATCCAGAATAAAGAGGTCTTTAGAGGCTATTACCAGAAAAATTAAGATATACATTTTGTTTGGCATGTAAATATCTTATGTGTAAAAGATTTTATTTAAAATCTGTAGAGCCATTTTTGAGAAAATCAAAATTTTCAAAACTTTTTCCATGTAAAGGGTAGTTTGAGGTGGATCTTAGCATCTCATTCTATATTGGGCATGAAATACTGCTTAATTTTGCTCAGAGGCCTCTTTTATCAATCTTGAGGTTCTTTTACGTGCTGTAAATCTACGACTCGGGACCAATGGCTTTACTTCCCTTCCAAAGGAAGCCATGCTAAGGATTTTTATGCTTATGAAGAATAATTTGTTACAGAGATGTAGAGAAAGTCATGTGAATGGAACACATCAGATTTTTTTCATATTCACTGACTTAGCTCATTGTTGATGTCAAGGATTCCTTATTCCTTTAGTTTGGAAATGTTAGGGGAGGAAGGAGGAGGTAAAAGGCCTTGAAATTCAGTCTGTTATAAATCCTATGGCACTGCAACTGCATGGGGCCTGAGCCTGTCAACCTGATGACAGTCTCTTTGGACTTTACCTGACGTCAGCTTCCTTTTAGAAGCTTATAGAACAAAGGCAGAGAAAATAGTGAGGGTTGTGTTCAGATTGTTTGTTTGTGGTTCTATTTTTGGCCAGAAAAGCTATGTTTTTTCATTGTGGATGTTCTTTCTGATATCTTAAACAGAAGGAACAGGAATCCATCTTATCTCAACTTGAAAGCATGGTGCTTTTAAGTGAGGTGGTGATACCGATCCAACACATTCCTCACATTCTGATCAATTCATATCAAGTCCAGAAAGAATGAATGCTGAATAAAATGAGAATTGTTTTATTTTCAAAGTAAAAAATTATGTAATTGTCACATACATAGCATTATAATTTAATCTGCTATTGAAATGCAATTCCTTAAGGTGTAATAATGCACATACTCTTGAAACTAATAAGACATTTAAAACAAGAATAAGAGTATCTATATTCATAAAATAAAAGCTTCACATTTTCAAGTATATTTGAAAGGTTAGAGATCAAAGTTAGGGAAAGAAACAACAAATGGCTTCTTGTCCTTTCTGCCTCTAAGTCCAAATATGAAATTCTTCGCTGGAGCAATATTTGAAGAATTCTCCCTCATTGTCTGGATTTCCTTGTGTTTATCTGGAGCAATCTGCAAGCACTTCTCAACTCTGAAGTGGCTTCCATATGTCTGCGAGCTTGTAGTTTTAGAATTAACAATATTAGCCTGAAATCAAGCATTGCATTATGGGTTAACAGTATAAAGAGGATTTATTTGCAAGCAAAAAATAAATATCGCTGAAAATCATTGAGCTTGCTTACAAATTACAAAATAAAAAATTGTCATGTACAAAAAATTATACATGCTACTAAGAATTAAGACATCATCCATTCAAATGGCATCAAACATATTTTTATGTTCTCTAAAGACCAGTTTCCATTGACAGCTTTTTGTATGAAACTTGTGTTCTGTACATGTTTTATTAGTTCGCAACAAGTATTCTGTGTCATATTTGTTTCATGTTCCTGATATACAACTGCATACATATTCTGAACATATTGCCTATTCCCACTCACTATGAAGGGATAAGTTAACAAAGTTCGGGAACTTCTTTTTTTTTTTTTGCTTAGATTAATGTCTTTTAACCTGATATCGGTTGATGAATGAATGAAATCAGTGCAATTCTGAAATGATTTTGTGGTCCTTGGAGCTTAAAGTTTCTCAACATTCATCTTTTCAGGATAAAGGAAAACCCGGAAAAAAATGTATCCAGTAACTCCCCCTAAGTGAGATTTGACTACTGGGATTGTAATAAAACAATAGTATGCTTGAATGCTATTTCAGCAGTTTTGGGACTGATCTGGGAATAATAGGAAAAAAATACACAACCTCAAATCCCAGTTCTGGAAAAGTTCTATATAGTTCCAGACAAACACACAGAGTGTTGCAAAATTCGACTGCACAAATTGGCAGGATTGCAGAGGTATCCAAGATAAACATTTTGAGATAGGGAAGCTATGGGTATTAAATGCTGTGCTGCGACATAAAATGCATTAGGGGTTAGCACGCCACTGATCAAACCATAGTGGACCGTGACATGAACACTTGGATTGCAGAGAGCGTAGATATAATGGCAATATTTAGCATTATGGTAAGTGTGTGGCCATTGGGTCAAGATTTTAAGGGAGTTGACAGTTCAACTATTATTTTTTATGTTGTCTCCTTTGTTTTTTATAATGAGCTGTTCCTATTTTTCTGCATTAGTCCAAATGATTTATTCATACTGACAAAATAAAAGTAATGTACTCTTAGAATGTAGGTACAACAGAGAACATTTCAATAACAATTGCATTTAACATCTGAAGGGGTGCACTTTTCCATATCCCCCAAAGGAGTTTCTAAAATACAGTGCATCATACATTGATGTGTTATTTATGTACACATGACAATTGTAGGCACAATTCGCAATTTACGAAACAGTTGTGTCAAAGGAACTTCAAATGAAATAAAAATAGTAACTAACTCTGTAGTAAAACAAGTATCTACTAATTAAGAACTATGTACTAGCCAGGAAAATGCATTCAGCCATTTTGATAGACTTCAAAAAATAATACAATATCCAAAGCACAAAATACAACAGGTCAGTAGAGGAACTGTGCAATGTGATAACCTGCAACATCCCTGCGGAAATGAACATCGCACCTTGTCAAAAATTCCAGGAGTGTTGTGAACCTCACCACAAGCAGCTAAAGTTTGTGTTAATAATTGTTCATCTAATTCAACTGATAAGCAAAGATTTTAAGCATGTGCATTGTACTATGTGGTACCAAAAAACATTTGAGTTCAGAAGTTTGCAGGTTAGATTAGCTTATCTCCATTGAAACAATTTATTTCCTTACACGTAATGTGTATACTTTTGTAATTAGAACACAATGTGTAGCAATTCTTGGCTCTCACAGTAGTCATGGTGGACATTAAATGACATTTTCAGAAGCACTTTCTTGCAGAACCACAGAGCTCAAGTGATTAAAACAGCATAATATCTACATAGTGATAAATTCAAGGTACCACTGTTTAAATCTAAACTATAAACAAGCTTTTTTTATTCTACCCCAAAAACATAGTTCATTTACTATGTGTCATAGTACATATTTCATAAATGTTTTTAGCAGACCTAATTGTTTTATTGCATTAATCTACACAGGTTCTTTGACAACATTCACTTATACTGAACACTACATAGATATCAGAATTGAAAATAATTTGTACTGGAGGGTTTGTTCTCTTGGGTTCAGAAATGTATCATAAGCATATTAATTCTGCTCAAATTGTGTACCTCTTTAAGAAAAACAAGGAAATTAAAATTCTAAAAAATGGAAACTTCAGAGAGTGGTGCAAACTTTGTATCGTGAGATTCGATGACCAGCGCTATACCGATTCACCTGCCGGTATGTCAGAGCAGAGCACTCTCGCTAACTCCATATGATCTGAAATCAACCAAGCTGTTATCAGTAGCATACACACCCTGAAAGAATAGGAAATTTTGCCAAAATTATGAGTCTAATACTTTTAAATATCATATGGATTGTGCACCAATACTTTATTCATTTGACTACTGGCATACAAATGAGGCATTCCGAATGAAAATAGGACACACATGTCCACATTCTTCTAAGTTACAGCCATTTTTGTGCCCTCCAGAAAACATGCTATAACTCTGACATTTAGCTAAAGGGACAATAGGTTCCCTATCTCAAACTGTTTATCTAGGACCCCTCTACAATCCTGCCAATTTGTGTGTTTGAACTCTTTGACATCCTGTATATATTCTTACAAGTATGAGGAACAGGTTCCAGAAAATGTCTCATATAAGTTGCCAGTGGAATCGCACCCTTACCACTTACCTATAGTATGTTCCATCAAAGACATTTGTTGTCAACAATTTCCAGTACTATGCATTTTGAAATCCAGTTAGGTGTTTTGAAAGTGTGAAAGTGTGCATGTCAACAGCACAATTTGAAAAAGAAAAAAATGAATAAATACTGAACTTGATACTTCAGCACCTTTCAAGAATGTGACATGAAGATTTTCAAGAAATTTCACCTCAAACTACAGCTTACTGAAAAATTTAGGTTATTTGTATAAAAAAATTGTGATCTCCACCAACCTTAATTTTTCAGTAAAACCCAATTTATGATACAGCTTTTTCTTCCAACTCAATCTGCTTGCATATTCATCAAGTGATTCTAATGTAATCAGAGGAACCCAAGATTGGGTTAATAGTTTATTAGATATTTTAGTCTGAATTTTGGAGATTGTCCATTTTGATTCACACCTTAAGGTTTTTGTGGAGTTTGCTCCATTTAATGCCAACAGGTATGGAGATTGCTCTTTCTATTAATGAAAGACGAAATTGTTGTATCTGGGAATTTATTTTGGTAACACTACAATCATCATTTAAGTTAAATATTATTTTGCGTTGAAATACATGATCAATAATGGTAATATAAGGTACTCTTAGAAAAATGAAACAGATTATTATTTAAGCTGCAAGGGGAAAAAGAGGAAAAGCAAATATCCATGGCACTGTTCTCCATTGAGAGTTAGGTAATTTAGAGTGACAAAAATATTTTAAATAATTGAAGTTTGGTTAAATATCTTGAAAATTTTAGCTTTAAAGCATTAACTAGAACAATGAAATGTGGAAATTAAGCCACTTAGACTTATTGCACAACTATCAACACAAGAACACAAGGTTCTTTTCATAACAGACTTTATCATAAAAGTGTGGATAAATTTGTCTTCAAAAATTATTAAAACAATAATAATAATAATAATACATAATAACAATAATAGCAACAATAATAACACAATGATAACGATAGATGATGCTGGATAGAAGAAGAATTGAGATCTAGATCCGCCAAGAAGAGAATCTAAGATAAATTAAAGGATGCAGCAGAAAATCAAAAGAGCTGCAAACCGAAGTTTCACATGAGAGTATAGATCTGCTACAAGGCAGAAGTACCTTATAAATACTCACCAATTGAATAGCTTCTCTTTTCATGTCCCATACATTCCACTTATAATTAACATCCTTGAATGTTGGAATGGGATGTGTTTCTGTCTGAATCTCAGCATCACATTTAATTATGGGTTCAGGCTTTTTTATAGGCAATCTTAAAAGGAAACAATAAACAATATGAGTATACCTAACAGGAATGAATTCTAATTAAAAAGTAAATTCTTACTTAACCAAAACATTGATAGGTTATTTTATAAATCATTTTGAATAAACCATGATTTATAAAACTAATAATCATGTTTAAAGATAATGTACAGTTGAAGATACTCTTAACTTTTGAAATCTGCATAGAATTAACCCATATCCTTTTTCTAAATTTCTTTTCACAGCATTTTTAGCTGCTGATTCTTGCCTCCATTTTTATTAACAAAAGACCCATTTAGTGATATCTCCTCAATTTCATCCACAAAGCATAAAAAAGTGTACACTCATAACTGCAATATGGATTATGACAAAAAGTTGCAATATTTGGAGTAAAATTTTAATTGGAAGGTAAATAGCAGTTCTCAGGAGAATTTGTAGTTAGAAGTATTTAATTCTTTTGTTTGACAGTATATAAATAGGACCAATGTTTTTCTTTATTCCTAAAAGTTTGAATTTTGGGCAAAAATTCTTTTTTAGGGAGGAAAGGCCTTTGTTTATTTTTACTTAATTCACCTCTCTCTTACTGATCCAATTCACCTCTCTCTTACTGATCCAATTCAGTTAAAGTATGTATTTACATTCCTTTGTTTGCTAAAGTAACATTTACAAGCTACCAGGTATCTTATAGGTCTCAATCTAATACACTCTGCCATGGAAGAGTTTGCTAGTTATTAATATGAGACATTAGCATACTAGGGGAATTCTTAAAGTTCTTATTATGACTCTGAGATGTCATGAAGATGGTTAAATTACTGTAATAGTTGTTAAGTACCATCCTTTGGATGGCACACTGTAAAGATTCAGACGCACAAGTGTAACCAACTGCTTGTATGGAATGATTGTATTAACAAACAAATGCCACAAATGGATACAACTGAAAATATACAAGTTATGATAAAATACTTTAGGATTTTTAACCAGTGAAATATAAATGGAGTTAGATTTGAAATTAAAGCACTTTTCCGCTTCATTTTCAACATTTGAAAGGTGGACTGATGAGTTTAACTATTTAAATGGCAAAACCTTTGCTTATTTATCCATCTATAAGGCTCATATTCTCCTGAAGTGATTAATTTATGGTGAACCCTATACCTCAATTAGGGGCATGTATACAATCCATAAGGCTGATTTTTCCATGATAATGATCCATGTTGTGTTGAATCTTGAGGCTTAAGTAGGTGGCAAGTATAAAGACCACTGTCCTATAAGTGTCACACATCCATTCATGATGATGAGCATTCAAAGCACCCCAAAACCACTACAGCTGATGAGATTGTGAGAAATTCTCAATGTTGCACTTGGTGATCATCAATTGAAGGAAAGTAGGTACCTATGCAAAGTTGTCTGACATTGCATAAACTCAGTAGGGGATACATTATATTTTGCATAAAGTTTTGAGCTTGAGAAAGCTTTCCTCAATGAGTATCGCATTTCTTATAAATGGACGAATGCTTTTGAATGAACATTTCTCAAGAATTTTACTTGTGTGAACAAATTCAATGCAGGTTTCTCCAATATTTCATAAGATAGATGAAATAATGATTCATTAGTTAAAGAGCAGTCCAAATAGTGGATAGTACAAGGTGAAATTGCAATAAATAAAGCAAAAACAGTTCCATCTAGCAAAAGTTATGGTCTAGTGCTCTCCAGAAAGGCTCACAGGGTCACTACTAAACCAAATGAAGGTGCTTGCAAAAAGAAACTTCTTTGATACATTTAACATGCATCTGAGATATTGCTACTAAACTGCATGTCCTTTGTTTTCAAGTGCTTCCTGACATTTTGACTCCCAGCACTTTTTGTTCCCAGACTTGAGGAAATGGTTGGGTGGATGAAAATTCATCAAATGATGAGGTTGAGGCTGAGACAGCTGCTTATTTTGCAGTTGGGAAAATCTTATTTTACTGAGGGTATAAACAAGTTATTGGCCTAAATTATTTACAAAGTAATCATGTTGGGGCGGGGGGAAATTCTCTTTTAAAACTTATGTTTTCTTGGCCAAATCAAGAACTTTTAGAATGCCTCTTATTTTCACCAGGGAACATGGCATTTATGTTAAACATTTTTTAATAAAACTTACATCCTGCCATAAAACTAATTTTGTTGTAAATGCATGTTTTAAATGTCCAAAGGGTAAATTGGTTCCACTGTATTTATAAAACACATCAATATTGTAATAAATGCAAATGAAGGAAATAAATGTTTAAAATTGCTGAGTATGGGTTATCTCAAAAGAATGAAACAAAATGTTACAAAACGTGTACATACTCTCCAGTAATCTTCATTGCTGCTACTTCCTCTTCAAGTTGCAGAAGGTTAATGAGTTCCACCTTTTTACGAACCAGTTCCAGCACTGCTAAAATATATCTGTAATATACAAAGATGTGAGCATTTTATCACTTTTGGAAGTATTTCTACTCACTTCTCAGTTAACAGTTGAAATACAGGAAATAAATTTAGGAATAATATCCATTAATTGATAGAATAGCTGGGTGTAGTCTGCAAGTGTGAATCAGTATGAAAAACTCAAATGTCATGTCTGGGATTTGAAATGTGGATATCTTCAACTTCTTTGTTACCACTATGCTACTGTGGCAGCATGGCAAATGCAATTAAAAAAGGCATTGGATTTATAGACATTGATCTCCAACGGGGCCCTAATATTTTACCCATATCTCCATTGGGTATCTTTAGAGATATATTGATTGACTCAGGCTGGTGGAGTGCTTGTTGTATTTTATTCATGATTCCATGAATTTCTACATAGAAGAAAATTCTGTCACTTGTTTGGTGCAATAATTTTTTTATTTGTATAATGAATAATGACATCCAGGCTTTGTAAATGAATGCTATTTCTTCTTTTTGTTGATTTATGTTTAAAAAAGTCTATGGCCTAATGGTAAAGTCAGGTTAATTACTGTATGCTATATTTGATAATATTGATATAAACCTGGCCACAGCAACATGGTTATGGTATGCGATAAACCCCTTGTGTTGTCTTATGTTGATCTGAGTTTGCAAGTGGTTTGCTTCCAGTAGTGCCAATTCAATCTATAGCTGCTTATATAGCAAAAGAAAGTCTTGTTTTGCTTGCTGTCTTGTTACAATGGTGGCCTGTGCCTTAAATAGTAGGTGAAGGGCTGCAGACTTTAATAAACAATGATAAACAAATTTAAACATAATAATTTAGCTAATGATTATAATGTGAGACACACCTATTTTATTTGTTGTGAGTTAAGTCAATCCTCCTTTCTTTGAGTGCTTCGTGATGTCATCATAAAATGGCTCGGTTCTTATGAGCATAAACTAAAGCTCCTTCTGAATAGAGATATGTTTTATTTATTTATTTATAAGGAATGGCCCAATGAGCATATGACTATAGGTAGGGGCTGCCCTTTAGTGAGGCAGTAAGCAAAATACAAGGAATAAAATAATGCACATAAAAAGTATATATATATATATATATAATTTGTGCCCCATTTGTAATGTTATGCCCTTAGAATGTTTAATGATACAAGTCAGACCTAACTGCCTTTACCGGTCAGGATCCTCACAAAATGCTGATGCTGCTTCAGGAGAAGAAAATGCATAGTAGTTGCCTTTCCATCGGCAGACACCCATGTTGGGGTTTCCTGGTATTAATGCACCTTCTCCTTCCACCAAAGACCATACACAAAATCCCTGATACTGCAACATGTGGAGATATGATAGATGTTAGTATTTATGAATCTGATCAATTTCCATATATTTGAACTAGGCTCAGTTGTATATAAAGTGAAGCTCACTTGAAGAGGTAATTTATCAAAATCAGTCACTTGCAAAGGATGAATGAAGTCACAGACACCAGAATCTGTAATTTCCAGGCCCATTGTTGCTTCTAAGCGCTGTTCATCTGTCAGAATTTCTGAATTTTTTATAGCATTTTTCAGCACCCTTTGGGGAAAAGTACCCAGAATCTGCAAAAGTATATAATTTATTTGTGTTAGAAGTTATAAATAGTGCGAAAGCATGAGGTATGCAAGAATTAAAACACTGTGATATGATTAGTTTTAAAGCTAAGGAGTAAAGTAATTACCTCAACAAATGCACTCAAATGATTTGCAATACTGTTGATGTTGCTTAAAACAACCATTTCATCCTGCAAACTACTCCATATTTCAGCTAAATTTATAAATTGGGGCTGCAAAAAAGAAAACATAATTAATAATTATGTTTATAATTTGTGCGCAGAAGTTAATAGCTCTGATGTGTATTTGAATTAGAAATAGTAACACTGAAACATTTCTAAAAAGTAATATTACTTGTACATTTTTAAAAATATGTGCACTTCAATCTTCAGCAATCTCCATATGGTCGAGAGAAATACGGCATCAATTGGAGATTGCTGAAGATGAAGCTCACATGCTTTGAAACATGTCCAGGTAAAATGGCCTTTTAGAGATGTCTAGCATTACTATTCCATCTCGGTAATTTCTAATAATTCACTTTGTTAAAAATAAACAAGACAACTATAATTGAATATGCTGTAGGACTATAATACCAAAACATAGTTAAAGCTCATATTGGGTACCTAAAACTAAGTGAAGGAACTGTTTATACAGTTTAATTTATTGAGATACTTAATCAAAACAAATTTGTGCCTTAGCATAGAATGCATTATTTTATTTGCTGAAGTGACCTTTATGGTGAGGCAAAAGCTCTATGTCAGTGTATTAAGAGATTTTTATTTACTTCCCCAACTGGAAAAATATAGGTATTTAGGTGAGTACTCATTCATAAATTGTTCCATATATATATCTTACCCAATAACCAATTTTATACAATCAGATTTTCTTCTATCCTACAGGAATCTCATAAACCAATTCTGTAGTAGCCTCTAGGTCAAAATTAAGTATGACAGTCATGTGGGCCACACAATTTGATCACATCACCCCCATTTTTGCCTAAATTGTCAGTCAAATTGATTTAAAATACCAGTGCAAAGTGAGATAAGAGCATTTATGGCAAACTGTGGGCAAAAATATATTTGCTTTCTCAACCAGCATAAGCAAAAAATTTACCATATCTTTCTGAGCTATCCTGCCAACAGGACGCCTTAGCCCTTAAGGGATGTAACAGGCTATTAAATAATTCATGAAAATTAATTCATAATTCATACTAATTTCATAATGGAAATTAGTAGGTATAATGAAATACATGAATATTTCTAAATGGGACTAAAAGGGACATTACAATACTAACCAATGATTAAATTCCTCTGTTTTCTTCAGTTCAAAACCTTTATAAGCTTTCATATCTACTTTAAAAATAAATCTGCTTATTAAAAGACAAAGAATTATGATTATACTAACATAAACTTGCATAGTGGGAATAGCAGTTCTGAATCGCACAGTATCATGGATATGAAGAAGTCTTTCTTGCAATTTATCCACTAGCTCAGTAACTACAGTCTGTGAAATGTCCACATCATCAAGCAGTTTCCTACAAAATAAATAAAATAATTAAGAAAAATGAAAAACTCCAAAATTAGTAATTATAAATAATAATAATAATAATCATCATCATTATAATACTTTATTCACCTTTAAATCTTGTAATATAACGACTTTGTCAAAACTTACGAAACTAAACTAAATAAATAGAAACATTGTTTTCATTATTTACATACAGCAAAATTTTAGGAAGCATTGACAAGAGAAACTGTGATTTAAATATTCTTCTACTGATTAAAGACAGCCTTCCATTATAAATGTTTTTGAGCGAGTTTGTACCTTTTTTTCAAAGTTATACTTTTAATGTTATCTGGCAGTTTATTATATAATAGTACTATATTATATTCAAAATTATGTGTAAATAAGGTTGTATTATAGTTTATAATAAGTAGATCTGCTTTACCTCTTGTATTATGAGTATGTACTTGCTATATATATATATATATATATATATATATATATATATATATATATATATATATATATATATATATTGCTTCCTCCTACTGGGATCTATATATGTGTGTGTATTGTGCATGCGTGTGCGTGTGTGTACTAGTGGGAAACAGAGTTTACAAAAAGTTAATTGTATACCAAACTTGGCATTTAAGCTTAGATCTTCCAAGGATGCAACACAAAGATTTTCAGGAAAAATCCCCCTATCCCAAACCACATTTTATATGGAAGATTTTTCGAAATTTTTGGATTTTCTCAAAATGGCTCTTAACAATTTTGATTAAAATACCATATACTACAGCTACTTAGATGCCAAATACAATGTATATCTTGAACTTCTTGAGAATAGACTCTGATGCTCTGTTCTTCTAATGAGTTTCAAACAATTGGGAAACCATAAGAAGTAGACAAAAATTTATTATACACAAAATGTAGGTCTTGTTAAAACACAAAAATTATGTCAAATACATTTTTTTTGTGGAGTTAGCCATTTCTGAGATATTCCTTATTGTTGGTTTCAATTTAAAATACTTATACTTTCTGAAAATGCAATGTTGTTACTAATTTCTCTTGCTCCTGGTAAAACCCATCCACAGCAACCAGCTTTTAAAAGATCTGACAATCGCTTTAATCTAGTGTTATTCCCTTATTCCTTTACATTTACAAAGGCATATTTAATAAAAGCATTTATTTATGTAGATCAACGTGAAGTGCTTAGAAGAATGTGCTTTTTAAGAATAGTTTGTTGCCAAATGGGTAGAGAAAGTTATGTGAGAGCAACACATCAGGATTATTCATTTTACACAACTGCTAAAGTTTTCTTCTATTTTCAAATAATGTATAATTTTTAATTAAATTTACTTTTAAAATATTAATTGGTAAATGTTCACGCTTAAACTTCACCAACATAATTGAAGTTTAATGTGAACATCAATTTATTAATATTTTAAAACTAAATTGAATTCAGTGAAAATAACTTCACAGTTAATAGTGCTTCTGTTATCAATGAATTTATAATGTATCTGAATATAATATGTGTAATACTAAGTGATCAGCATAGAATAGAACAGGTTTTGCGGCTCTTGGCCAGCGTGTATATCTTATATTTTAATACAGAGTACTCCCGATTATCTGGTTTGCAGATTATCCATGAATCCCCCCCCCCCAATCATTGTAAAGGACCTGCTGCATGACAATAAGTGTCATTTTCATTGTGTAAACATCACTGCATGACAACAGAATACTGTTTCCACTGTTATTGTCTTGCCTGTTCTGTGTAAATTAAAAACATGCTCAGTTTTTCTGATGTTAATCAGCGTGTCAGCGAAGCAAGTTAAAAGAAATTTCTAAAAGAGATGGCAGGAAAACGAATAAAACATGAGTTGGCATTAAAACAAAAATTAGAATTAATTGAAAGATTTGAGAAGGGAGAAATGTTGCAAAACTAAGTGTGATTATGGGATTAGAATGCAGACTGTTTGGAATATTAAAAACAATAAGCAGAAAATACAGGATTTTATCAGGAACTGTGATTCTAATTCTGAACCAGCTGCACAAAAAAGCATGAAGAGAACTACGTTTGATGACTTAGATGCTGCTCTTTTACAATGGTTTACCAAAAATGAGCAGAAGGTATCATTGATTCAGGTGTGATGTGTGCCAAAAAGCCTAAATTTTTTCATGAAGCTCTAGGATTAGAGAGAGAATTTAATACCTCATCTGGTTGATTCAAACAATTCAGGGAATTCGTAAGCTTACTGCAAGAAAAATTTGAAGTGATGTGCAAAAAAATGTCAATTCCTCTCAGATGCAGACCAACATCAAGGAATATTTTAAGAAATAAATAGGCCTATAATACCTATGCACTGAAGAAGAATAAACTTTTGAGCAAAGAATATATTTTGAAAAAAGCTTTTAAACATAATCTCTTATTTACATATGTATACAGGGTGAAAATTATTTAAACCGACAAACTCTGGGAGGTTGTCATTTTTTCCTATGAGGATTATTTAAACCGGTAGAGGGTGAATTACACCCTTCAGTTGTCATGAATGCAACTGCTGTTGATGGTAGGAATTGTTTTATCCACCAGTGTAGTGTGCATACTGTACAGTATCTGTTTACTAATGGAGCGATACACCTGGAGTGAGTACACCATAGATTACTAGATTGTCGACTCCATGGTGGGGGTAAGGGGTCGAATAGGGCACTTTTAAAACCTTTCGCACAGATGTTGTTAGAACTAACATAGCATCGATAACATAACCAACTTCTATATCGACCGAGCGTGCAATTCTGTACCCTCCCTTCCCTCGCGTATTCAACGCAGGAATTATCTACCGAAGTTCTTTCGAAGTCCCATCTCATGCACCAATGAATTGTTACCGAACATTTCCAAATAGCTGATTTAACATTTCTGTGTGAGAAATTGAAAAGTGAGGTAAATTATTCATTGTGCCCGAGATGTGACTTAGAAAGAAGTTCGGTAGCTAATTCCTGAAAAGAAAATGATCAGCAAGAAGAAATCCATGTTTAACTGAACTTTTTTCTGCTATATACAACAAATTAGATTTTTTTTATATAATCAGATGAGAAGCACAGTATTTATATGAAATTGGGATTGTGCAGAAATACATGTTTCATCCTTTCATTGAGTAGAATTAAAGTCCTTTTTGATATATGAGCACATCAATTATAATTTCACATTGAATTAATGCATTCTGTAGAATAGAATAGAATAACTTTATTTATCACAAACATTTACAAAGTGAGCAAGAGCTCAGTAAACAGGTGACACGTCAAGCGAAATACAATGAGAAATATATACAGTTGAAGTTTCAATATTTAGGGCAATAAGCCCTTATAAAATTGAATTAATACAATTTTTTAACTTTTATAAACTATCCTCCATAAATTCTCTTACCGATATGTTTTTGATGGTTTTGGCAAATGATTTTATATCTTTTATTTGTCTTATTTTAGTGGGTAATTTATTATACATTTTTATTCCTGCATAGAGTGGGCTTTTTTCAAATAATGCTAGTCTATGTTCTAGTGGTTTTAAATTGCCTTTAGTTCTAGTTTGATAGCCATGTTGATTTTGAGTATTATACAGAGTATCGAAATTTACATGTATATATTTGCAAGTATATATTGAGATGGGAAGGTTAATATCTCTAGATTTTTAAACAGTGGTCTACAAGATTTTTTTGGCCCTGTATGTGTTATTGTACGGATTATTTTCTTCTGAGTTTTGAAGATTGATTCCCAACCTGTTGCCTGACCCCAGAGAATTATTCCACATGTCATAACCGCATGAAAGTAGCTAAAATATACTATTTTCCTAGTCTCTAAGTTTGTAATTTGGGAAAGGCAGAACATATTAAAACAGGCACTGTTTAATCTTTTAGTTATGTATTGTATATGTTCTTGCCATTTTAAATGATTATTTACATATATTCCAAGAATTTTTGCTGAGGTAGTAGAACTTATGGTGGTAACAGGTAACATATTATTGTCTACTTTTGTTTGTGTTTTGAAGTGCATAACAGAAGTTTTGGATGTGTTCAGTTTTAGTCCATTGTTATTAAACCATTTTTTTAGTGCAGTCATTGTTTCGACCGTGTTTTGCATCAGCTCTAAGTTACTTACTGCATTTATTCGAACTGTTATATCATCTGCATACATTATTGTTTTCCCACTGATATTTTCCGGGAGATCATTTGTATATAATATGTATAGTAATGGCCCTAAAACACTTCCCTGTGGTACCCCATTTTTAATCATGCTCCAGTTTGAGTGTGCCTCACCGTTACTACTTTTTAGAATTACTTTCTGTTTGCGATTTTTAAGATAAGACTGGAACCATTTTAATGTTATTTATATCATAAAATTCTAACTTTTTTATCAGTATTTCATGGTTTACACAGTCAAAAGCCTTTGAATTGTCACATATGATCAATGAAGCAGATTTTTTTTCATCCAGTCTTTGAGATATGTCGTTCATGAGATTTACTAGTGCTGATATTGTTGAATGATTTTCCCTAAATCCATGCTGTGAATCCGTTAGTTTGCTATAGTGTTTTAAATATGTAATTAACATGTGAGTGAACAATTTTTTCAAAGATTATTGCAAAAGCGGGAAGTATCGAAATGGGCCTAAAGTTTTTAAATTCATTACTTCCCCCTTTGTGAATGGGTTTAACAAGTGCATATTTCATTCTATCTGGAAAAATGCCAGTAGTCATTGATGATTGATTATTTGACTAAGTGGCTCACTAATTTCATGCCTGATTGTGCCCGAGATGTGATGCCTCATGCTCACACCCACATTCTACTTTACAATGGTCTCTCCTGATAAAATTAATAAAATAATAACAAGGGCTGCTATTGCATCATCAAGTGATGGAAGAACCTCCTGCTTCTCATCTGATTATATAAAAATCTAATTTGTTGTATATAGCAGAAAAAAGTTCAGTTAACCATGGATTTCTTCTTGCTGATCATTTTCTTTTCAGGAATTAGCTACCGAACTTCCATTAAAAACTAGTGTAAAAAACAGCATAGATGCACACACAAAAATTCTAAATGAAGATAATATAACAACTATGTACAAAAAAACAGCACTACCTGTTTCAAGAAGAAAACAAAAGTGTTATGTTAATGCTTGTATTAATAAATTAAGTTTTGAATAGCAGCAGCTGCATTTCAATGTATACACATCGTTTTTTGCATAAGATTTACAGAAGTTCCTCAGAGAGGGACCTCAAATTTGAAATTCTCTCCTGTAGTATTAACGTTTTAGCAGCACTTTTAACGTGTGTACATGAGACAATGTCAGCAACTAGTGGCATAACTTTTATCAATCATACTATTTGTGCATTCTTGTAATGACTTTGGTTAAAATATGTATCTTTCACAAATACAGAAAAAGCGAATTATTACAATTAAAATAACATATACTGCACAATGAAAATAAGAAAGTAGTAAAATGCACCATTTGTTTAAAATCTACTTGTCTTTACAACACAAGGAATACTAGACTTTTCAGTTTCTGAGACCAAATATCCTGCATGGTAATCAACACTGACAAAAAAAACATGTAGTTTTAGAAACAAAATTTAAAACTCCAATATATCTGCTTGTGTGACAAATTTCCATATGCTTGGTATTCTGTCAAGTGAAGCACCTTCTTGAGTACATATCCCAATTTATATTGGTAACAGTTTAAGCAATGCACTTAAATGCTGCTTCAGCTCTTTGCTTAGCATATATTTCTCAGGCTGCAGGACTCGACAGAGTGTGTGCCATATAAGCAACTGAGGGAACAATTACACTCTCAAAGTGAGAATACTGCACATTTCATTTATGCCAAGAGTGAGGGATTTGCAATTGCATTTAAGGGTTTTCAACTGCAACAGTTTCATTTTAATGCACATAACTCATGTGGAACAAATTCTGGCATAAAATAAAGCTGATATGACTCTTATAGTCTGTAACATTACAAAACTGAAGATTATTTTTATTATTCAATAGGAATGGCAAACAATGAAAAGGAGTACAAACAAACCACACTAAAATATCAGTGCCCATATCTTCCCTTCATATATATTGTCTTAATATGAATTGGATGAATGCAATTGCAAGTAAAACGAAAAATGCCCATTTCACACAGTAATACACGAGTTGAACATTAAGGTAATAACAATGAGTCACAAAAGCCTTGGCTATTGAAGCACTGAGCTGACATCATTGTAATAATTTATTTTCAATTGTGTTGGGACGCGATATGCAACAATAGTTGTGTGTATAATTTGTGCAGTTTCATCTCAGAATACACATAAAAGATGGTGTTAAATTAATTAATCAAGGAATAATTTCTGCTCATAATATCAGGGCAAAAATGGAGTAGAAACTCCTCGATTATGAAAATGTTTAATTCCATACTACCAATTAATTTGCATCTATAATAGCTGTAAAGTAAAAGCAACAATTCCTTGTTGTATATTTATAAACAATCACTTAAAATTGTACAGTGTTTACAAACTTAAATCACACAGACATTCTGCATAGGACAATTACTAATTTTACTGTGATATATTCATAGATATACCAAAGGATTCTTTAAGCAGTTTATTTCAGATTGTTATATTTATGTCATTGATCGTAAGTTTGACCTAGTTAGTGAAAATTTTGCATTTTGTTTGGTTATTTTGAAGATGGCTAAAAATTCTATGTATCCTGGACTTTTGCTTTTAAAAATGACAAGAATCAAGTTTTTATATATATATGTATATATTAAGAAGGAAGTTGTCACACTCGACTTTTAGGTTGTACCTGCTGCTGACACTGTAATATTTAAAATGAAAGTAACAATACACATAATAATAAAAATAATACAAGGATATGCAAATCTAATATATTTAATATTATTAACTATTATGTGAGTTTACTAACACATGTATAAGTTTTCCCTTTTTAGTTCCAAAAACCACATAATATTTTTGAAGTTCCTTATTCATGCATTCTTATTTGTGCCATATATGTTGTGCAATGATAAAAGCACAAAACAGGTAGAAATGGAATTTATGTATTTTTAGCAATATTTTTATGAGAATAAATCGAAGGCTGTGACATTCTTTATCATTGCTACAGAGGTATTTAGACATGATGAAGTAAAAAAAAAAAAGAAAAAAAAATTCAAAATCTTCTCGGGCTTCTAGCCAGGTAAAAACTTGGCTTGACACCAAGCCAAGTTTTTACCTGGCTAGAAGCCCGAGAAGATTTTGAATTAACACGTCGCCAGGAAAGCTTTAGTTCTTATTTTAAGAAAAAAAAAGTTTCAAAACACGTGTCACTGCATGATAAAGCAAACTTTGTAACAAATCATTTCCAAGCAACTCACCCGAAGGTACTATTTCGCTAGCCAGATTGTTACAAAGCATTTGTCAAGACTGATAAAGCAAACCTTGCAACAATTCATTTCCAAGCTACTCGCCCAAAAGTAATAATTAGATTGCCACATTATTACAAACATAAAAACTCATATACTAGCAACTCGCCCAAAGGTAATAATTAGCTTGCCACATTATTACAAACAAAAATTGATATCCAAACAGCTCACCCAAAATTATTAATTAGTTTGTCACATTATTACAAACATAAAAATTCATATCCGAGCAACTCACCCAAAAGTATTAATTAGTTTGCCACATTATTAAAAAACATAAAAATTCATATCCGAGCAACAGCCCCATGGTATTAATTAGTTTGCCACATTATTATAAACATGAAAATTCATATCCAAACAACTCGCCCAAAAGTATTAATTAGCTTGCCACATTATTATAAACATTTGTCACTGCATGATAAATGAAAAAAGTTGTAAAAATTCATAATCAAGTAACTCACCCTAAGGTATTAATTACATAACAAGATTATTATTGGGCAGACATGGTGTCTATGACATGATACAGCTAAATTTATTTGCTGATTCTTATACTACATTAGAAATAATAATAATAATATAATAATAATAATACCTTTATTGTCAATAGACTGCAATACAGTTTCTGACATTGTCACAAATTCATATTTACAATTATGTATTTACAATTTTTACATTCGTCCAGAGTAGTCTACACTTAAAATATGTTAATTAACAAATATTACAAAGATGGACAACCTGCATAGTTACAAATTTTACTAAAACTACATATCAGTTGTATATACACAGAGGGACATTATTATAGTTCATTGATACTATACAATGTCTTTGTTATCAAATACTTCTTCAGAGCACTCTCAAATTGTTTCCCTTTAGAACATTTTAAATATGCAGGTAGTTTTGCATGAAGCAATAAACCCATGACATTTGGATCCTTATTTGAGATATTTTTGTTAAACCCCTGCCGAAAATAATCATCATTGTGTCAGGTGTAATGACTATGGATATTACTATTTTTTAGGTTTTGTTTCTGAACTGCATAGGTTACAACTTTAAAGACATACAAAGAATACAACGTTAATATCTGCTTATCTTTAAATATTCCCCTACATGATTCACGAGAGCTCATATTGAAAATCAATCTGACTGCCCGTTTTTGTAATCTAAATAACCTTTCCATATGGGTAGCAGCAGCACAACCCCAAATTTCTATCGCATACAATAAATATGGGTATATAACTCCATAATAAATCATTTTGAGCCCCTTCTCAGCTAGGATATTTTTAAAATGACGTAGCAGATACACAGATTTACTAATTTTGTCACAAATATGATTTATATGTCCAACCCATGTTAATTTTCTATCAAGAATTATTCCTAGAAATTTATGTTCGCTTACATCATGAATATTGCTATCATTTACCGGTAAAGAGAAGTTCGTGGTGTTTCTGTTACTCTGTGAGAAATTAATTAAGGTTGTTTTTGTCATGTTGCATGCAAGTTGATTTTGTTTAAAGTAGTTAACAACTGAGTCAATGGATTGCAGTAAGCTCTCCTTTAATATATCTACATTTGCCCCTTGACATACAGCAGTAGTATCATCTGCATAAGCTATTATATTTGTATTTTTTGAGATTGGTATGTCATTTACATATAAAATAAATAATAGTGGTCCCAACACTGATCCTTGTGGTACGCCATACATAACACGTTTAAATTTTGATTGCACTTTTCTTACTGATTTGCCCTGTTTATCGTACAATAGTGTTGATTGTCTTCTGTCAACCAAATATGATCTGATCAAATCTTTCGCCAAGCCTCTTACTCCATATGCCTCCAGTTTTTGTAATAGTATCGCATGATCAACGCAATCGAAGGCTTTTGAAAGATCAAAGAATAAGGACCCTACTTTATCATTTTTTTAAAGGTTTTCAATGACTAAATGTATAAATTCACTAATTGCAGTAGCTGTTGATCGACCTTTCCTAAATCCATGCTGAAAATTTACAATAATATTATTTTTGTCTAAGAAATCTAATAACCGGCCTAATAAAAGCCTTTCAAAGAGCTTGGCTATTTCTGATGTTAGGCTAATTGGTCTGTAGTTATTTATGTCATTCTCATTTCCTTTTTTATGTAGTGGGCGTACTAGGCTCTGTTTCAGACACTCTGGAAATTTACCACATAAAATAGAGAAGTTTATTAGATGTTCGAGGGGACTGGCCAGAATATATTTACAATGTTTTAAGAGAATCACACTGATTTCATCCCATCCACTTGTGGCTTTTTTTGGTAGTTTAGTTATTGTATTTAGAATCTCTGTTGTAGATACTGGATAAATAAAAAATGATGACTTTACAGTGTTTTTAAAGGACTGCTGTGTATTCCTGCCAGCAGAATTCTCTCCTACACTAAGGAAATAATTGTTTATTAAATTACATACAAGGTTTGGTTCTTTTACAGTTTCATCATCAATACTGAGTTCTAAATTTTTGTGTGCTTTTGTTTCTGATCTAGCGACATTTACAAAGCCCCATGCAGTTTTACTAATATTCCCTGATTTACTTAACTTTTCTTTATAGTCATTAACTTTTAAATCTTCCAAGCTTTTGAGATATTTCTTTTTTATGATATTGTACTTTGATTTATAAGTAACACTACCACTAGATTTATGCAATTCATACAAATGTTTCATTTCATTTTTTAGTTTTATTATTTCTGTGGTAAGTTTAACATGGCCATAACTATTCTTATATACCTTTTTGGTTTTCATAGGACAGCATGCATTAAAGTGAGTGCTAAATACATTATAAAAATGGTTCCATTTTTCATCTACAGTTTTGGCATTATATACTATGTCCCAATTTTCGTCTGTTAAGGATTCTATCAAATGACCAATACATTTTTCATTCAGATCACGAAAAGTTTTGATTTCATAATTGCTTTCTTTACTGTAATTTAAGCCCTTAAATTTCACATACTGAGCATAATGGTCAGAAATGTGAGTGTTTATATTGTATGCTTTTACTACCTCAAAATTCAGGTTTGTGGCAATATGATCAATAACAGATGATGATGAATGTGTTACCCTTGTAGGCTCGTGTATCAAATCCCTTATTCCATAAGTGTTAAATAACTCGTACAGTTTCTTATAGTCCCCTTTTGTATGGTCTAGATTTATGTTAAAATCACCCATCAAGATTACCTGATTATATTTAGTGCAAACTTGAGCTAGAAATTCATCAAGATAATCAACAAAGTGCTCCGAAGGAGTACTTGGTGATCTGTATATCCCCAGTAATAAAATAGATTTCTGTTTTATATTAATTTTTGCAGCTGCCACTTCAAAATGCATTTCCAACTGATATGTATTTACAACAAACTCTGATATATCTATTTCATTTGTGGCCAAGATTAAAACCCCTCCACCCTTATAAGTAGTTCTAGCAAAGCTACTAACAATTTTGTAACCATTTATTTTACATAAATTGATCTGCTCTTTGTTTAACCCATGCTCTGTTACAATAGCTAGTTCTGGCTTTACTTCATTTAGCAGCTGTTCAAAAGCAGCTGTTTTATTACTTAAATATTGTATGTTCAAATGAAATACTTGGAGAGTGTTTGCATCATACTGGTTTACAACCTTATGTATTGTACGTTCACCATCATTGTTGCTATTAAAAAGATTAATATAATTTTTATTCACTATATTTGTAACTTGTTTAAAATTTATTTCCCCAACTAATTTATGAGTATCTAATGACCCTATTTCCACATGATTTATTTGTTTCTCATGATCAGTGGAGTAATTACAATGTTTATTACCTGTAACAAGTGAAACAGCATCCACCTCCTTACTTACTAGTTTTCCTTTATCACGGAATATATTGCATTATTCAATAAATTACCAAAGTTAAATGTTCCCTTCCTGTTTAAATGCACTCCGTCCTTAGCAAAATCACTATTATATACCCAGTAATTTCCGTCAACCATTAGGCAGTTTTTCACAGCACACATCCAGTCTAGTTCTTGATTAATTTTCATGATCCTCTTTGTGTTCACGTCACGTCTTCTAAGTACACCGCTGATTATAATTTTCGCGTCAGGCACTTGAGCAATGAAAAAAATTAAAAATAATTAATTCAAGTGAGTTTACCAACATTTCCACCACATTTAATGTATCTATACGCCAATAGTATAGAATGGGTAATTTACAAGTTGGAGGGGGACAACACAACGGAGCTTCTTCTTCGACTCGTCAAGATGGCCAAGAAGAGACATCGCAGACTCGCCGCTGCTAAGGCAGCACCCGACGCCTCTTCCTCGGCAGCACCTCCGTTGCTACCGGTCCCGGCAAGCCCTGCTTTGCCGCCGGCCGCCACGAATCCCTCGCCGCAACTGCTGCCGCAGTTGCCGCCATCTCCAACACCGCCGCCGCCCAGCTCCACGTCGCCGCCGCCCCGGTTCAGTGCCGTGGTACGGGGGGTCCCTAGGGACCTTTCCACCCGGCACCTTCTCGCCGCAGCGAAATCCAAGTGGTCTTCTTGTTTGAGGGCCACAAGGATAATTTGCAACCGGGGACCTACACCACTTGTGAGGCTGGAGCTTCAGGATCGTTCGGACCTCGACGCTGCCTTGGCGTCAGGGTTGCCCTTGTTAGGGCAACTCCTGGTCGTCGAGGCTAGCAAGAAGGAACGTTACCGGCCCTGCCGTCGCTGTTGTGCCTTCGGGCATAACGCCGACTCCTGCTCCTCGACGCCGCGGTGCCACTACTGTGGCTCCGCCAACACCACCGTTGAGTGCACTGAGCACAATCTACGCCGTCGCCGCCGGTTCTGTGCCACCTGCCGTGGCACAGGACATTTCACAGGGCAAGCGCAGTGCCCTCTCTACCCAGGAGCAGCACTTCCTCACCACCTCCTGAGCGCCGCACCACTCCACCGCAGACATCAACCACCGAGGCCTCACCACCTGCACTCTCAACAGACGCAGCGACGCGAGAAGCCATTCAGGACCTCCACGCGGAGATCCTGAACGTCGGCGCTCGACTAGCTGCTCTGGAAGAGACATGCAGCCTCCTCACACAGAAGCTGCAGGAACTGCAAGCTTCTAACGCCGCAGCAGCCACCAGCCAGCAGACTACAGCCGCCGACCTGTCCACCAGGATCGACGCCCTCATGCAGCCTCTGAGGCAGGTTCTCCTGCAGCAAGCTGCATACTCTGCTGCGCTGTTTCAATCAAAACGTCAGCAACCCAACACTGCTCCTCCTCCTGTACAGGCCGAGGGGCACGCACGGCTCGGGAATACTCGACCACCAACACAGTGGAAGACTACTGGGAGCTTCGTGGAGCAATTCCGAAGCAGGTATAATCCGTAATGTCTACGTCCTATTCTCTCCTCAATTTCCACCCTTTATTTCCTTTCCAACATCACCTCTACTCCCTAGGCTGCAGTCAGGTTCCATGGCTGTTAGCCTAGAAACAACCTTTCACCCGCTCCCGCACAACGTGCGGCAGCTTCCTATCTTTCGCCTACTAACGCGGGTGCATCAGCAGGACCGCGCAAAGCCACGAGATTCTCAACAAACTACTGTTATAACGTGGAGGGGTTTTTTAGTGGGTATGCCGCATGAGGAAGCGGAGAGTCCCACATATCCTCCCAGCCATTGCACTTCGGCTGGGGGTTGAATGCGTAATGCATTTTTCCCCTCCACGGTAAAAAAAAAAAAAAAGGAAGAAGATGAAGAAGAAGAAGAAGAAGAAGAAGAAGAAGAAGAAGAAGAAGTTGGGCCGCTCTCTCCGCTGCGACTTATGCCAGTTTTGCACTCTAACGGGACCGGTGTGATTAGAGAGGGATTATGGGTGGGGAGATGGTTTAAAAAACTAATGTATCCATTGCGCTGTTAGGAGTTGTTGGAAATATCGTTATGAGGTACTACCACGATATAAAATTAGAAACATAAATGTATATACACACACTAACCTAAACGGATTGGAACCTAACCTCGCTAAATTTGAAATCCACAGGCTTTGAAATTGTCATCATAAATACGGAGTCAATCAATCGCACTTAGTTTTATTCGATTTTAGAGTGGCCGAAGTTCTGCATAATAAAATTCACTGAACAGCTGTATCTGCGTGAAACATACTCGTCATACATCAGCACAGCGTCTAGCGACATATGCCGCTGTTGCATTCCACAAAACTGTTCACCTGCCGCCGACAATGAAACTCAGGTTTTAGGCACTTTAGCGTGTAGTATTATTATATATTTACATTGCAAAAGTACTACAAGACTTCTTTATTTATATTGTACTCCTTCTAGGCAGCATACTTCATAAATATTCACAAAAAAGGATCGCTACGCGCACGTAATAAATTAGCGTCTAACTTAATTACGGAGCTTTTCCGATAAAAAAAAATTGGTGAAAACGTAACCAAGTATAAACCAAACTATCAGTCAAACCACAATTTGTTTAATTTCTAGAGGGGCCCAAGTTCTCTATAATTACCTAGAATGCATTTTTCCCTTGGTTTCATTAATGTTATTTGCCAAAAGAAATTAAGGAAACAAATTAAGTGATCATACCTTAACAATTCACCTCACTTATTCTATATTAATGTTTTTCCAATGTAGCTAACACATGCTGAAGCAAAGCAAACAACACAAAGTAGTCTTTCTGCACCATTGAGGTTTACAGATTGATACCCAAAATGTGTGCCAAATTAAAACAGCCCAGACTGATGGTTTTTAAGTTTGTTTAAAAGCAACCTCACATTATAAATTTACTGCATGTAAAAGAACTTCTCATGATGAAATTCTGCCACACAGGTAGTACTGGTATCCTGGCAATTCATAGCATCATTGACAAAAGACTGTTTAATAGCATTATTTTTGTCAAATGCATTTAGGCAACCCTGAAACAATGACAGAAAACTGTGCCAATATATGTTTATATATCATTCATCAGCATTTCATAATATGATTTACATTGTTTAATGCAAGAAAAGTATTGTAAATGTAAATAATACCGTGCATTGAATGTAAATTTATACAAGCTTCTACTGAAATGCCAACACACATTTAATTACAAGATGGCTGAGGTAAACAATAAATTAGTCATAAGAGTCTGCAATGCAGTGTGTGACTAGTGTAACTTAAATAACGAGTGTCAAGTATACACTGCAGGAAAAAGGGGCAAAGTTGGTGGTTATGGTTAAGATAAAAATATTGCTCCAAATCTGACATTGTTTCATTAAGAATTATATGTATAGTGTACACAATAGTTAATTTTGTAGTGAATTATTTTTCTGCGTGAGAGAATATGAAACAGTTATTAAAGTGCCTTTACACAAAGTTATTACAACCAAGCGGCAGCATTTTTCAGGTTAGGTAATGACTGATTCTTTATTCCTGTGTTGTTCTGTAAGCTTCTTACCTTTCGGTATAATTCGGGAAACGAAACAAATTAATTCCCTTAATCCTCCCTGTAACAGGACAACCTCAAAAGGCAATATTTTCTTTCAGAAGACGTTGTGCATTTTACAGTTATGAAATTACGGCTAAGTTAATTTTTTTTCAAATTCAAAGCATATCAACAAGATGGCCAACATTATACTAGGAAGCAGACTGCCAATATGGGCTATTGTTTCACAGTCCTGTTACGTAATGTGTGAATAAACGGAATTAATTCATATCTATGATTCATACTAAGTCCTATCTTTATAATTTAATTTCAGAATTTTCCTTTATTTAGTCCACACTAAAATGTACCTATATTAATGACAGTTGGTACCACTAAACCATTTTATACTTCCGCTGAACTCTGGTAGAAAGAGACATCTATTGACAGTAGTACAAGATAATTTTGGTGTGCAGCGCTCGAAATGTCACCTTTCGAGCCAATTTTTTGCGGAACCTTGACTCGACACCGGAAGTTCCTATTCCAGTTGACAGGCACTTGAGTACACTGATATGGTTGGTGCGTACTACGTAGCGCACCACAATCGATGAGCGGCACAACGGGTTTATCAACAACAATATCCTAATCGCTGTACCCCGCATCATACGACATTTACTGCTGTGTACCAACGTCTGCGCGAGACCGGGTCATTTAGCAGAGGACCTGGACAGGGACGCCGTCGCACAATAAGAACGCTGCAATTTGAGGAAGCTGTCCTGCAGCATGTGGAGCGAGATCCTTCTATCAGCACTCGTGCAATTGCGCGTAACATGGGGACAAATCAGACGAATGTAAGAAACGTCCTTCATGAGCAATACTTACGTCCATTTCACCTACAGCGTGTCCACAACCTGGAACCAGTTGATTATGCACCCAGAGCACAGTTTTCGCAGTGGTACTGGAACAGTGTCAAATGCATCCTACATTTCCATCCTCTGTGTTGTTTTCAGATGAAGCAACGTTTGCGCGTGATGGAGTATTCAACCTGCACAATTCGCATGTTTGGAGTGAGGATAACCCGCATGCCACATTTACTCGCGCACATCAAGTGCGGTTCGTCGTTAATGTGTGGGCCGGTGTTGTTGGGCACTGTTTAATTGGGCCATATCTCCTACCTAGGCCATTAAATGGCAGGCACTATCACAATTTTCTCGCCAGAGCATTGCCAGAATTGCTGGAGGATGTCCCGCTCCCTACAAGTCAACGCATGTGGTTCCAACATGACGGGGCGCCGGCACATTTCAGTCGTCCTGTGCGTCGATTCTTGAACCGACAGTTTGCAGAAAAGTGGATTGGCAGAGGTGGTCCTGTACCATGGCCTGCTCGATCCCCAGATATGACCCCTATGGATTTTTTTTTGTGTGGGAAGAGATGCGCAACCTAGTTTACAGAACTCCTGTTGAATCAGAAGAGGATCTGGTTGCCCGGATAGTAGCAGCAGGAGCAATTAACGACACTCTTGGAGTTTTTGCCCGTGTTAGACAGAACATGATCTGTCAGTGTCAGCTTTGCTTAAATGAACCTCTACTGTAATTTAAGTAATTGCGTTGTGTTCATGTGTTGTCTCTTGGTAATAAATAATGCAAAAGTGTTTGTTGGTGTCTCTTGGTAATAAAAAATGCAAAAGTGTTTGTTGGTTTTTTTGATGTCAGAGAAATCTTCTTCTACTGGTTTAAATAATCCTCATAGGAAAAAATGACATTAAGGAAAAATATTTGTTTTGGTGTCCCCTACAACCTCCCAGAGTTTGTCGGTTTAAATAATTTTCACCTGTATAACCTTAAAAAGCATTAAATTACAGGTTTCTTGATTATTCGTGCTTCTTCTCCTCCACATTACCCTGGATAATGAGAGTATAATTACTAAGTGATCAGCATTGAGCAGAAAGGTATGTGGCCAGTAGTGCTCTTGCTATGTTCACTGAGCATGTGAGAGAACATCCATAATAAATATACTACAAAGTATTTATTTCTAACAAAGAAACAAAGAATAAACCTTAAAAATAAAAGTACCCACATATATCAAGCCAGGAGATATTGGAAGTGCATCTCTTTATTGTTCAAGTATTTCTAGCACTACCTGAGGAAATGGCCATTGCATAGGGTAAAGTTGGGGTAACTGGACCAAATTTTTATATTTTGTCCTTGCTACCAAATAAGAAGTACTTAAGTAAGTTCTACTATCTAGCAGCAACTATTACAACTTCATCCAGAGGTTGGAAGTACGAAATCAGTGTGAGACATGTTTGATTGTTGTGTGGTTTTCTCTGTAAATTTGTACTGTTTGAGGTAAGTTCATATTTGTTTTTTCTCTTTAAAATAATATAGAAGCTATATCAAATTTGTTAGAATAGTTTTATTAATTACTTATTAAGCATTAGTTGTCTGACAAGGTAATCCATTCTGTCCAAGGTTATGTTGGGGTTCACGCCTTATCATGGCTGTGCAAGAATACCAACATGGTTAAAATGAAATCCTGCATTTCAGGCAAATTCTGCAGGTGAAAAAGGTCAATATTTTGTAAGTCAATATTTTCATTTTTTTTTTTTTTTTTTTTTTTCATTTATATAATAGATGGGGAAATGCAAGCAAACAACAACCTCTCAGTGAATAGAAGATGTCTTGCAGAATACAATTAATTGGTCATTGGTCACATGCCAGACACCAGATGGATTAATGGAGTGGCTGAAAGATTAACACTCATTGAACACTACATTTTTAATTTTAGATGGCCATGCATTAAAGAAAAGTTTAAAGCACTCAGATTTTGAAAAGCAAATAACATGTGTGATGTCTACCTGCTGTTACTATTCAGTAAATCATAAATATGTTACCCAGTGGTCGTAACCAATTTAAAAGAAATGGAATGGGTAGGCAGTGTTACCGGGTTTCTGTCCAATGAAACAAGTATTTAAACATAAGTACTTACTTGATGGAAAAACTTCGCTAAAATGGAACAAAAGATGTATATAAATATGGGAAGTAAACAAAAAACCTCAGATATATTCCATTCACATGACTTTCTCTATTTGTTTTGCAAACAAACTACCCTTAAAAAAGATTTTTCACATGATAAGGTAAACAGCAGAAATTGTTTTATTGCTTGCTTCCTTGAAAATGGAGGGGATATAAGCAAAAACTAGGCTAAAGTGTTAGTCAAATCCTTTTAAAATTGGTCGCCTCATGATAAAATTGAAATTCACTTCTCTTTGCATGCCCAGTAGTAAAACAAAAGAGATATTAAATGAATGAAGTCTTTCCTTTGAAAAAAGTTTAAGTACTTTAAAACTGAAATCAGTAATAAAGAATATCTTGAAATAGTTAACCCTACAAAAAAAAAATAGTATATGACATAAATTGTATGTTTTAACAAGTGTGCCTAAACTTTTTTTTCTCGTAAGTTTTTCTCTATCTCTTATCGTTTCCCAGTTATACAAAAGTTATCTAGAATGGAGAGATGTTCAGAGGCTATTCCCAGAAAACTCAAGATGCGTTTCATTTATCATATAAATATCTTAAACACATGATATTTTAATCAAAATTGTTAAACAACATTTTTCAGAAAAATGTTCCATTTCATGAAAATCTTTGTGTTACATCTTTGGAAGATACTGAGATACACTCTCACTCTCCCGCTCTCTCTCCTGCTCTCGCTCTCCCACTCTCTCCCTCTCTCCCCCTCTCTCTCCCTCTACCCTTCTCTCGTGCTCTTGCTCTCTGGCGCTCTCCCACTCTCTCCCTCCCCCTTCCTCCCTCTCTTCCTTTCTCCCCTCCTCTCTCTCCCTACCTCCCCCTCTCCTCTCCCCTCTTTCCTCCTCTCCCCCTCTCCCCCTCTCTCTCTCTGAGACATGCATACACACAGGCCCTTTTACTTAAAATGATGGATTCAAGAGTTCCTAAAACATGTATTACCGGTGAAATCTTGGTGTAAAATTTTTTGAGTGGAATACAATACCTTCTGAATGTGCTATGTGTATTGCATATACATGTTAGAGAAAATAAGCAATTCTGAATAAGAAACATTAAATACAAGAATCATAAAATTGACTTTGATATATTGTTTGGAAAATGTGATTTATTTACACCTAAAAAGCAATTGTAGCTTTGTAAAACCAAAATGTAAACTTTAATGGCATAAAAGCAGCTATTAAGGTTAATAACCAGAAGAATGTTTCATTGCACTTGATCAGGAGCTGTACAATTCTTTCAAAACAAGTGTATTCATTTGATGACTAAAAATATTAGTGTCTGACACAATATACCTGAGATATACTTCCTCTTGACGAGCTGTCACCAGACATCCTTTAATCATGTCCTTATGACACTTTGTTACCTCTGACCATCCATTACTTTTAGCCTTCTCCTCTTTAATTTCCTTTTCCTTATTTTTTTCTTCCTTTTCCTCCCCCTTCTCCTCTTCTTGTTTCATAGCTTCCTCTTTTGTGGCTACAGTCAGCTGTTCTTTACTGGTGGTTAGTTCTTCATCAATGATTAGTTTCAGAGTATTTTCTACTGCAGTTGTCATAGAATTAATGTGTGTCATTAGTCTTTGAAGCTGCTCTTCCAAAGATGCATGTGTTGCAGCTGTAGCTTGAGTCAGCAGATTTGGAACTGTGCAAGCATACAATAGGTACAAGGTGAAATCTTAACCCCTGCGACAAATTTAGAGGAGAAATGAATCTCACAATGAGAAACATTTTTTGTCAAGCAACCAATGATCTGTATTTAACATGCATTTTACAAAATACAGCAGAAATTTTGAATAACAGATTTAATTGAACAAAATAGCTGATTTTGATCAGTAGAACAAAGTAGATTTTTAAAATGCAGGTTCTGCAGTGACATTTTTATCCTTTGACAGTTGATAGAGAAAAGAAGATATTAAAATCTTCATGGAATAAACATCATGTAAAAGAATTAATACATACCCTCTTTAGAAGATAATAACTGAACAAAGTTATTCAGGGTATCTTACAAACTGTATTTATTTAATAGAATAAAAACACTTTGATTCAAGTGGTCTTATATTGTTCAATATACAGAATAACACTAAACTAACATGTGCGATAAAAGTGCACACTGTCACTGATAGCATTTATTTTGACAATATATTTAGGAAATGGAAAGCAAAAGCTCCCTAGTGATCCAGCTTAACAAGAATGAATGTTACAGTACTTTATAAGTTGATAAAGTAAAATAAACATCAGAAGGTCACTCACAAAACTCAGTTCAATATTTAAGCATAATTGAAAAAGAATAAAACTCCAAACTATTAATAAATAAAACTGGAAGAGTGTACTTAATGAAAATCTGCATTTAGAATAAAAATTGTGGTAGAAAATAAAATTTGGAAACCAGCATCTCATTTTGATTATCTGGAAACTAAAATCAATGTAATGACATAGATATAGCTCTCACATTACATGGACATTAAGAAAATGTGAAACTTAGAACAATGAAATATGTTTATATGGAAACAAAAGTGAAGTTCTATGAAACATTGCCCCTCTTTTCTGCTGTATGCTAATAAATTTTGATTAATGAGGAGAAAGGATAAGTATTAGAATGAAACAACATTAATTGCAATATTAATGACTTGCAAAAAAAATAAAAGAGGATAGAATACCAAATGAACAAAGCAGAAATTAAATTATTAAAATAAATAAAGAGCTGCATCAAAATAGAATCACCTGGAAAGAACATTCAGCTAGAATATAAAATTTAAGCCCCTCCCCCTAAAATTAATTTGAATTAGACCTAAAAAAATATACACATATATATGTGGGAGGGGGAGGGGCTGTGCCTGCATGTGTGCATGTGCGTACATCTAATACTTTGTAGCATTGTTACAAAGGTTCCTCAATTATTAGTAATCAGTATCGTAAGCATGCTTATTTATTCTTATCCAGCCAGTGGAATAAATAAATGCCAAATTTAACCTATCAGCCACCAACCTTAATTCTTTTATGGCACATATTTGTGAAGGTTAAAGTGCTACGTGAACAATTATCATCAGTATGAATAAGAATGATAGAAAACTTGACTAAATGCAATGTAGAGACCAGAAGAAAAATAATTAAATTCAGATTGTCTTCAAAGTATTTATCCATTGTTCACCAGTTTGAAAACTTCTTGAGGCAGAACAAAAAGAAGCATTTAGAGGGAATCTGAGTAAGGCGTAGTGTACTTTTTTCAAAATGCCCTTTTAACCAACTCATAATAATTTTATCAGTTTGTTTTTATAAAATAGAAATAGACTTACGATCTTCAATGCCTTCACCACCTTTGTTGCAGTCCCGATTGAATAATCGTATACCAGTAGTGATCTGTATCAGTTCAGATATTTGCTCTTCTTTTTCTTTCCTTGACATTTGCATAAAATGCTCCATTTCTGTTGGAGGAAAAACACTCTGTAGAGCCGCTGCAAATATAAAAAGATCGGCTTTAAAAAATTCACATGTATTTCTCGGTGCAATACTGTTTACTTTCTTGCTTATTCTTCAAATATTCACACCATAAAGCTTAATTTACAACCTACTTCCTGTTATTCACAAACATTGTAATATTCATAGGAATTGGTTTTTAATCATATAATATTACATTAATATGCACCTTTTAAGTTAACCTAACATAAACTGTACATAAAGCAGATGCATGGTTTATAAAAACTTTTATAGGGACACAAAAGAAACAACCCAGTTGCAAATTTATTTTTAATCTGTTTAAAATATGGAGAACCTCAAACAAACAAACATGCTTCTTAAGTGGTTTACTCCACAAGAGATTTAGTAGGTAAATTCTCTGTTTTAATATGATCTTCATATTTTCTTTAATAAGTTTTCTGTGTCTTAATATGATCTTCATATATTTTCTTTAATAAGTTTTTGATTCTCTCTTAAGATTATGCACTTGCATACAATTCAATTAGAATGAACAGAAATTTGAAGAGTATTAATAGCAAATCCAAGTTACATATTTTACTCATTCCATTATCTAAAATTGGAACATATTTTAATTAAAATCAATAAAGACATTTTTGAGACAGTTACAAACAAAATGAAATATTCTATGCAAAAACTTGTTTACTGTGTAGAAATTACCCAACAATTCTTACTTTGCTCCCATATCAGTACCCAACTTTTAAAATGAGATGTTATACATATTTTCAATGCTGAATCTTATGGAATTATGGATACATGCATAGTGCTTTGGGGGGCATTACGGGGTCAATTATTCAATTTTTGTTTGGAATTAGTTCATTCTCTATCTGTGAATAAGGTCTTGATCACATGTAATATGCATATGAGAGATGTATGTTGCACATTGGTTTAAGATACACATCATACACATATATGAGATGAATGAGATAGATTCCCCCACTTTCTGTCCTCTTCCATTTTGCTGACAAAGTCCCTAGTTCACACTGCCTTCATTAACACATGATCTTTGTAAAATGGCAGAATGTTTTCGGGCAAAAAAGAAAAAGTGCAGAACTACTAGCAAATGTCACTTCAGGCTATTAATAAAGATCACAATAAGAAAGATAACTTTGTTTTGTCATATAAAGAACTCTATGATGACTCAAGGACATTTGTTTTTGTTACTTCTGGATGTTAGCAGGTTCTTTTGAAGAACTTCTCAATAAAATATTGTCTGTCATCCAAAAGAAAAATATCTTGAGAACGTTTCACAATAACTCCAAATTTTTCTGTTTTTAATCTGTCTGCATATTCAGAGTCATTGTTATCCTACTACATAGGATGCTTTTGTACAGCAATAATAAATTGGTCATTATGGAAAATACCTCCTTTAAATGACCTCTTCATTAGCATTTTGGGATGTGTGGTAGTGAGAAGATAATGGAATGAAGTTTGTGAACACTTCAACTGCCTTTATACAGAGCAGGTATTAAGTTGCCGAACTCCCCAAGCAACTAAGGGCACGTCTTGAGTGCAGCAGGACACGCAGGATTATCAGTGCAACAGAGTGTTTGCTATTGGTGCATTTAAATAATAGAGCAGGAGTGCACAGTGGAAGTAATGGAACTCATATTTGATATGGTTTAAGAAGAAAAACATTTCCTATATTAGGTGAAGGAAAAATGACCATGAGTATTATAAGGTCATGTATAAAAAAATTGCCAAAATGTATGTTAAATGACTTGAAAGAATTTATACGGTTGTAGTGGAAAATAAAATGCTATGTGGGATAGAGTTATAGGGAGTAGATGAAGCTTGGAGAGAGGTTGAAAAAATTAATAGATCTTTTTGTAAACAAAAATTAGGTCTACCAATGACACCACCAAATGGGGCAGCTCAGTTAGAACTGGGGAGGCATTCCATCAAGGTCAAAATTATCACAAGAGCTCTGAAATATCTGCACAGAATTACCAATCTAGAGGATAGGGATATTATTAAAGAATGCTTTAGCATTCAGAAGAAAAGTAAATGGGAAGCATAAAAATGCAGGAAATAGGTATGGGAAATTTATGGTGAAATGCAGAATATCACAAACAAAGCTTTTGGAAAATAGTAGAATCAAGGCTAGAGATATTGGTAGACAAGATATTTTTTGCAGTAAAAGAAAAAAAAAATACCCTTGAGGATATATAGAGGAATAAAACTAGTCTGAAAGATGGGCGATAACAGGAGTTTAAAATTTGAAAGGCATAAGACATGACGAAGTTGTAAAAGAATGTCCAATGTGCAGAGAATATTTTCAATATATACTATTTTGCAATCAAACAAATATATAAAAGGTATGGGAAACTTCTTAGGTAATGTTAAAGAGAAATGGGTAAGAATGTGCAAAAGAAGATGGAAGAGGAAAGAGATTAGAAAATAAGAAAAATGAGTAAAGAATAGTTGCATGATAAAGCGCAATGCATACCTAACCTTGGTGTTAAGATGTATGGTGGACCAAAGAAATAATCAAGAATATATGTATAGTATTGTGGTTAATAAAGGCATTCATTCCTTCATATATTGAGTGTATTTAATATAAAAACAGTACAAGTATTTTTTGTCAAACAGAACAGTTTGAAGAATTTTGCTCATTACATAGAATTTCAAGATCTAATTCTGACAATTCTGATGTGTTTCATTCACTTAACTTTCTCTACATCTCTGCAACAAATTATTGTTAAAAAGCTTATGCTTCTTTTTGCTTCTTGCTAATTGAGAAAAAATTTGCAGAAATAATTTTATTACTTGCTTCCATGCAAGTAGAAGGGAAATGAGAGAGTAGCATAGGCTAAAGTATTAGTCAAAAGCTGGTTGCTATGTGACTGAAGTATGTTTGTTTGTATGGACAGGAGTTTACAAATTCCTGCATGAGAAAAGTAAGTTTTTTAGAGCTGAAACTAATAACAAGGAATATCCAAAAAATTATACACTCTACAAAAAAAAAATGTATATAATATAAATTGTGTGTTTTAACAAGTTCTGCATTTTCTGTTTTTAAGGTTTGCCAGTTATGCAAAACTCCATAAAATTCATCCAGAATAAAGCAGTCTTCAGAGGCTATTCCCAAAAAAATTCAAGATATACATTTTATTTGTCAAGTAAATATCTTTAATATGCAATATTTTAATCAAAATCATTAGAGCCATTTTTGAGAAAATCTGAATTTTCGAAAATGTTTCCTGTAAAAGGTAGTTGGGGGTGGAGGGATTTTTTTGAAAATCTTTGTGTCATATCCTTGGAAGATGCTGAACTTAAATACCAAGTTTGATATTTAATGGATTTTTCATTTTTTAGCTGTGATGTCCAAACACGCACACATGCATGCATGCACTCACGTACTCACGAACACACACACACACATGCACCCACGCACGCACCCATCCACCCACCCACCCACATTTAGTGATGGGCTTTTGTTCCTCAGCATGTGCACATGCTTCTGCTTCAACTTTATTTACACCTTGAAGGTTGAATGTCATATCTTCAGTGTTCACTGCATTCAGATTTTAATTACTATCTAATAAATTTCTGTGAAAGATTGCTGGCATGAAGAAGTATAATTAATAAAGTTGTTGAATTAAAAAATTAATCAAACCAGTTAACCAATGAATCAAAATCTCTAACTAACCAACCAAATAAGCTTTAATCAATTAATCAGTCCAATTAAAATTGTAGTGTGGTGAAGGAGAAATAATTGATTTGTGTGGTTTCGCATTTTTGTGTTGCATTATTATTTTCAGTTGGTTTACTTGCTTAGCTAGTGAATGTGTGACAGGTCATTAAAGTAGACAGATGTTCATGTCTTTGTTTCAGAAAGCTATCTATAACCATTACTGCTTTACAAGCTATAGGAAAGGAAATACTGGTCTGCCTATTATTTGCAAACCTTTTCAAAACACAGTTAGGCAGCATAGTGGCTTGGAATGGGGAAGGTTGTTGAATGGATTGTCATTAAGAAATTCCCAGATAAATACACAGAAATATACAGTAGAACAAGTGACAACTTAAACCTCTCTGTGTGGTTGTTATTTATATTTAGTTTTTGTGCAATTCTTTACAAATGCAAGGAAAATCCCTTGTGAGAAAGTGTTTAGTAATGCTGAAAATATTGTTATTAAGAGAAGTGCCTTCCTTAGTCCTGAATATGTAAATGTTCTAAGAAGTCCTGGAGCAAAGAGGTTTGACTTTAAATAACTATGAACTTCATATTTTCAAACTTTTGTATCATTAATTGTTAATATTGATGAACATTAAAATATAAACTTATGTGTTTTTATTTATTTATTATTACATTCAAGCCACCAATATAATGATAAGTTAAATAATTTATATTATAAGCTTTTCTTGTTTATATCATACCTATGAAATTATATATTTTTAATATATCATGCCAGATATTTTTCTCATAATTATACTGTGTGACCACAATTAAATTCTCTTGAATGTTCATAGAAAGAAATACAAAAATATAGACTAATAAAACACAATTAATTGTCTGATTCATAGATTAAAGGCATTTTGTTAATCAATCCAAATTTTTAATAAATCAACAACTCTATAATTTATAGAGCTTCACCTCTAATGGAAGCTCTTTAACTCCCTTCCTAGTTCTTTCAGATACTCCTATTTCTTATTCAGTAACTCCTCTGAAAGAAAAAGCATAATAAAAGGATGTCATTTATTCCTTGTTGCAGTTTCTTGCTACAGGAGTGGCATTCAGAACTTTGGTTTTCAACTCTTATATGGGGAAGACAAGTGTTGCTGCAGTAGCTTATGAAACATGTGCTGTGATTTGGCCAAAATTTGTGAATCTACACAGTGAAGTCCCTAGTGTTACATCGATGACTTCCATTTTTTGGGAGATAACAAAGGTAGGTGGTTCATTGACTTTATTCAGAATATTTAGCTTTATACTAACCAAATATACTGTCAGTTGCTCTCTTGGATTGATGTCAAGGCTGCCTAATAGAACATGGTGAGTATTGGCATTAGTCCCTCTGATGAGTTCCTTTATACAATAGGTTGCAGTGAGTCACCAAGTTCCTACCACTTACAAGGATATTTCAACAACGGGCCTCTATACATGTAGCAATGCATTTAACCAATTCCTTGCAAAGATGCAAGTTCTTAAATTATCAATGTTGGGGAAAGAGTGTACCCCAGTACAGCTTTTCCTTTTAGTGTCCTTGTACAGCCAAGGCTATTGTAGTCACGATACCTTCCTCTGCTAGCCTTTTGCTTAAAATAGCAGAGAATGCCTTGCAGTGCTGCAAATTAATCTGAACCATTTTCATAGCAAGGTTTATCCCAACACTTTTCTCATACCAATATAGAGATCCTGGTTGTGGTTCACACCCCAGTTTTCCTTCCTTCCTCTGGAATTCCTTTTTATTCTTCTTGTTACACCAGGCAAGTCTATTCACAAATAATGCAGTTTTGCCCATTTTTCCTGATGATAGGTTTCCCTTAACTGGAGGGTCCTATCATTCTTTTTCAGTTTCAGTGTTTCAATAAAGATCTCATGAGTACTGGCGAAATATATGTTGCCTGATTATGCTGTAAAGACATAGGATGTCATCTGGTGCCTGTACAGATTGTTCACTACTCCAGTGCCACTCAACCACTGATATGATGCATTTCTTCATTGAATTATATAGACCAGATCTCATACACAACGAATGGTTCTCCAACTTGGAGCCCCTTGGTAAGCTGCTTCTTTGTCTGTAGACTCCTTGGCATGAGTACATACTGATGATATTACCTCCTGTACAGCCAACAGTTCTCAGATACACAGAAACTCCCCCAAGTCCTAATGTAACCCACATTTACTCTGACAATACTATTGACTAAATACATATAATTTTGCATATTTAGGTGAACTATATAACTAAAGAAGACTCCACAGAAGTGCTTTATAACATAGAATCGATTATGGCAATGTAGGTATTTGTAGCAGAACCAAAGAACGAGTAAAATGAAAAAAAATTGTCTTTATTGCAACAAGGTATTCTTATGAAAACTTATTCTTCTGCCTACTTTATGCTAATTGAGATAAACATTAGCAGATTTGGTTTTATTTCATATTTCCTTGTAGTAATAAGAGAATACATTAGATAAAGCAATGGCCAAATCTTTTTAATATTGGATTGCTATGTGATGGGTTTGCTATTCTATTCTCCATGTATGACCAGAAGGTAAAGGAAAGGAAAAAAAATAGAACGAGGACTCCCAATTTGAGAGAAGCATAGTACGAGATAATGAAATCAATGACAGGAATATCTTGGGAATAGTTTATCCCCCCCCCAAAAAAAAAGATATATATATATATATATATATCTCAATAAATGAATAAATTGTGTGTCTTAATGACATCTATCTTTTTTGTGTAATAGAAATGTATCCAATGGTGGCTCCATGACCGAGTGGTTAGACTACTCACCAGTCACCTAGGTGGCCTGAGTTTGATCCCAAGTGACCACATGTGGGATTTGTCATGGGCAAAGCTGTATCCGGGCAACTTTTCTTCAGGCTCTCTGCTTTCCCCCCCCCTCCCCCATTCATTGCACCAATTGCTCCATAATAATCTTTCCTGTCATCCATTTCACCATCATTTCATATCATCCATTTCCTCACTTTCATACCAGGCATTGGTCTGATCATCCATCCTGGCTTCTTTCTGTTCTAGAGCCTCTACTCTTCAACACACCTGACCCCAGCTGTTGCTTTGTAAGTTCTTTAGTGTGTAAGTCTTACATATAGGGGTAAACAGAAAAGAACAGAATGAAAGAGAAAGATAGGGAAAGAGAGAGAAAGAGGGAAAGGAAAGGAAAAGGAAGAAAAGAAAAGAAAGAAAAGAAACGGAAAGGAGTTAAGGGGAATGGGAAGTGAAGTACAAATAAGAAAATGATTGCTTTTGTCTATGTCTTACTATTTATCAATTATGTAAAGGGCTTGAATTAAGAAGGTTTTAGAGGCTATTCCCAGAAAATTCAAGATATTTATCATGAAAATCTTAAATATATACTATTTTAATAAAACTCTTCGGAGCCATTTTGGAGAAAATCAATTTTTTTTTTTTAAAAAAATGTTCCAAGGTTAGGTGGGAAGATTTTTTTGAAAATCCAAATTAAGTTTTCATTTTTGAATTATGCTGTTCATAGACATGGACACTACATGTGCACATTATTCTTTTTCTTAATTTTTTGTTGTTGTGCACAGGAGTCTTAAAACACATATTTCCAGTAAAATATTGATATGTTTTAGAATGGAATACAATATTTCCCCTGCACACACCCCAGAGAAAGTAAAAAGTAATTTGATTCACCCTTTATTTGGGTACAACTACAGTTTTACTGGTTTTGCATAAAGGCATAAGAAGCAGACTGCTTATTGGTTTTATATATATCGCCCCTACCCCTAGTTAGTAGTAAAAGAAAAAGAGATGAAACCAACAAAAATGAATCAATCATTATTAGTTATTTTGATAGACTAATGTATCTGCAAGGGATATAATTATTTAATTACATTATATTAAAAAAATCCTTAGGTATTTATTTGTAAACTGCTAGAAAAGAAAGTGCAATATTTAATACTTTATACATGTTTTCCCACTTATTCAATTTTGCTTTTGTATTTTACTTGCCTGTTGCTTCCTTCAGAACATTGGTATATGTTGGACTTCCAAGCCCAGAACAGCTTATTGTGATAATAACCAGTTTGCGATATAATTTTTCAAATTCGGTCTTGCTTTTTGCATTAGACCCAATGATTTGCTTTAGAAGAGGTTCAGTTCGAAGTTTTATTGCGATATGATTTTCAGCTATAATATTATCTCTTGGAGCATAGTTGTTATCAAAATAGACTTGCATGTACAGTGAGTTCAGAGAAGGGGAATCCTTTTCACAGAGTTTCTCAACACATACATCAACCAAACGACGTACATCCTCTTTGTCCACAGGTCTGTCAAATATGAAACCATGATCTGGGTTCAAAGTTATCAGTTTTATCTGGAAGTTAAAAGAGAAATATTTTTAACTGTCATAATTATTGCACAGTATCAAATTAAAGAGTTGTGGTGTACTAATGTTGTGCAAAATAAATATTTTCACTCTGGATAGTTATGCCAGAAAGTTGCATAAAATATTACCAAAGTCACTTTACAAGTTGTTATTGTAAGGGGTGTAATGGATCAGTTTATGAGGGATATATTGATTAAAAAAAGACAAAGGCCCATCCTGCTAAAATAATAAAAACGTTAAAGAATTTTTCTAAATATTGGTTCGTTTATCACACTTCAGTATTATTTTACAGCTACAGATTCCACTGTTGAAGAAGCAATAACATGCAACTGAAATTTTAATGTAGTTTATATATATTTTTGTTATTTACTTGATTTTTTTCCATTTAATCAATAATATACCATTTAAAGCTTCTGTTTTTACTTTAACAACAGTGAAACTTACTATGGCATAATTTGCAGTTTTTTCCATAAGTGACAGTAAAATACCATACAATTATGACATAACTAATTGAAGTATGCTTCTTATGTATTTAAAATTAAAAAGTGAAAATGTTAGTTTTGTTGTATTTTAAATTTAACCAGAAAGAATCAGAATTTCTATGTATGTTTTGTTTTCTTCTTAAATTCACATTTTGTTAGTTATACAGTATTATTTATACAGCAATTATGTTAAAGTGATATTTGACAGATGTATCAATAAAACATATTAACTACAATTTTTGCAAAAATGCGGTACATGTGATATCAATATGACAAGCCAGATGTCACATGGCATTTGATATAGGTACTAGGGCTGCTGAGAAGAGAGTCTGTATAGTTTTCAACTTTTTATGCAAATTGGACATTGCATGTCAGTTGTCAAGTGCAGTGTCTGCTTTGTACAACCTTCACTGATAAATGAATAAATTCAGATGTTTTTAAACCCTTAGGCCGAAAAATTCTCTGACCATCTGTGTGACTTCTGGCTTTAGATATATCTCAAAGCTTGCATCTATCAGTAAAATGCGCGATCTTTGCCTGAACAGAAGCCCTGAAAATGGTAACAGGTTGTTCAGATTCCTTTAGATTCATGTTCGTATTTATCATGTTTTTCATATTTATTTATCCACATGTTCTAGCTACATAGGATATATCTAAAGTTCAGAAATACACTACACGCCTATACAAGAATGGTTGTTTACTAATGCATTTCTTGCAACCTTTATATACCTGCATTACTTAATAATTACTTTTCTTACTACAAAAATATATTTACAATATTCACTCTTTTTCTACACAAAGTGTTCTGATACAAGATTCCTTTTTTACAATTTTTAAATGTATTTGTCATCCATGTAAATTTCTTAATTCAATGCCCCATACTTAAATTCATTAAGTACCTCTTCACTGCTTTCATAGTTAAATCATTATTTTTTAACAGTTTTAGTTCTTCAGGTAGCTTATTATAAAGTTCCTTTCCCATATTTTTTCTATGTCTGCTTAATGTGCACTAATTACTGGTCTGAAATAATCATGATTGTTTCTTAAATTATGTGTGTCTATGCATGCATGTGGGTGGGTATGGGGTTGTGTGTGTGTTTGTGTGTGTGTGTGTGTGTGTGTGTGTGCGCGCGTGTGTGTGCATGCCATCATTATTTTTGTTTCATTTTCTTGTAAAACAGGTTTTATAGTTTCATAGATGTATATGCAAGAACAGTCAGAATATACAAATTGTTTATGCAACTACCAGCACTGATAATTACTTTGGAACAACTAGGTGAGTTGTTCATATTGCACTTATCTTTTGTATATCTTTTTAAACCTAGATCCTTTTTCTGTCTTTGCATTTTCATATCCTTCCGAACTTGAAGCTATTGATAGTATCTTTTTTTGCTATTATGAGTACAGTCCATGTGAATTATTCGGAACAGAACAATAACATATATTTTATGCTTTCATGAATTTAATCATAAATTATTTCTAATTTACATATCACAAAGAAAGTTATATTCTGCTTAGAAGAAGACTCTAATACTTTCACAATAGATTGAAGAAGTGTGTTTCAAATTGCAATAGAAAACTTACACCCTTTGGAACTGTTATTTTTCATGGCTGATAACTATGAATACTTTTCATTTTCCACATTTTGTTAAATAAACATATTATTACCTTTCTTTTAGGGAAGGAATCATTCATATTCTTTCAACAAATAGTAAATAGCAAAAAATACAACCAGCCAAGTTCCATAAACCTCTTCCCTCTTTGCAGTCTTCCAGCCAAATGGTTTGATCATTTGAGCCTGTGTGCTCTGTGACATGGTCTTGCACTGCTATGTAGCAGTATACAGCACTACTATGTGACTGTGTGACAAATTTCAATGTATCAAATTGAGATTCAGGCATTTCAATATAAACTCCTTAAACATAGAAGGAAATACAGAATTTATGACATCCCTTATGAGAATAATACAGGACACAATTCTTACTTCTTGAATGTGGGAAATCTTGTATAATATGGGAGGTCTGACAAGTCTAATACATACAGAAAATAATAAATACAAAAAGTGGCCTGAGGATCAAAAACTGCAGCTGGCATATTGTGAGATATCCAGTGTGGGGTAGAAGTTACCTCTACCCTGTGCATTACTAGGGGATAGTAGGATCATAGGTAAAGCTGGTACTTGGTCCTGTGAGAGGGAAGCAGGTGGCCTCAAGGTTTGAGGTACAAGGGGAGAGATCAGAACTACAAATAAATACATCAATGGTGCCAGTAGACACAGTGCTTTTACTATCAGTAGATGAATTTTAATAATGCATAGTTAGAGAGCAAAAGGGATTACAAATTCCACTCATCTTCCCTGTGTACTTTTGAGGTTCTTGAAGTAACACTGTTAACGTAAACTTTATGCCCTTTCTGTCGACGTTGGTCCAGAGTGTGTCCAATGGTATCAGTAGCTCAGATATTTTTATGCTTATGCAAGTATTGTTTTATGAGGACACTGTTATATTAGCATTATGGCTTTTGCCATCCATATCGTTTGCTGAAACTGGTGCAATATTACTTCTTGCTAAATGAAATATAATTTCTTCAAAATGAACATCTGATACCCTACAATATTTATGGCTATATGCTACAAGAAAGTCTCTATTTTATATTAAACCAAGGCAGCATTGCTTAGTGAGGATACTGCTATGTCAACATCACAATGTCTTGCCACCAATATCAACTGCTGAAACTGGTACAACATCACCTCTTCTGAATTAAATATAATTTATTTAAAATGATCATCCCTACAATATTTATAACTATTCACTGCAAGAAAGTCTCTGTTTTATATTAAACAAGTCTTACTTATGCTAAATTTATAAAATTAAAATATCATAATGCCAAAAACTTACCACATAAACAACAGTAGTGTCTGTTACATGGACTCCTCTTGAGGCACACTGTCTGATAATTTCTTGAATTATGCTGTTAGTCACAGTCTCTGTTTCAATGGATTTCAGCATGGTGAATGACTGTGCAGACTTCTAAAATTGTACAGATCAAAGTAGCGTAAAAGAGGCACATAATTCTATAGGATATATTCCTACTAAGAAAACAATATGATGTGTTATATTCATGTGACTTTCTCTAACCTCTATTGTTTATTAGCGGGTATACAAATTCTTTGAGCATAAACTTATATTTCTATCTACTTTATTTTAATCAATATTATCGACCTTTGCAGAAACAGCTACATTACACATCTTGTTATAGATACAAAAATAATAGCAATAATCAAATGTTTAAGAACTGGACACTATATGTTGGCCTTAAAATTCCAGTCTATTTCCATGCAATTGAATGTCGACACATTTGAAAAGAATGACAAAGTATTGAACAATTCAAATCATTTATAACATACAGCTTGAAAATAACATATCTAACAAAAAAGAATTATGTATTTTAAAAAGAGCTTTTTTTTCTTTTTTTTTTTGTGACTCTCGCTTAACATATATCAATTATACAAGATTATACTAAAGAGGACTTCATGGCTAATTTCCAGAAAATTCAAGATGTACATTTTATTTATCATGAAAATATATGTAACATATTTTAATCCAAATTATCAGTCATTTTTGAAAAAGTAAAACTTTTCATAAAGTGGATTATAACTGACCTAGCTTGCTCTTTTTCCTCATGTGGATCAATAACAAAGTGTCTTAAAACATCCCTATACCTTAAAGGTCTACAGTAGTTTTGTAATGATAACAAAGGAAATTTTCTTTATCTTTATCTTTAACAGAATTGATTTAGAAACTTTCATACAATTATAATATATAATTTTTAATTTATATAAACTTCTATAAAAATCTTGCTAATCATAATGAGAATAAACTCTTAATATTTTGTAGTACAATAAACTTTTTCCTTTGTTATAGAATGCAAATTGTGCAGTGTTTTCTTCTGGTGCCCAAATAGGGGTTTTAATTAGAATAAATGTTGACTTACTGAAATAACAAGTGCCTAATTTTGCCCTGGTTGAAAAGTACCCCTTAGTACCTTCACTATTAAGATGCGCACAGAGTCTTTGCTTTGTTGCTACAGGCTTGCCATCTTGCTGGTTACATTCAGGTCAACTTTCTGAGATGTGCTGGCTATTGAAAAGGGGTGCACACATTGCAATATAAAGGATAGTTAGGGGTGGAAGGATTTTCTTAAAAACATGTGTCATATCTTTGGAAGATAGTGCTTAAATACAAAATTTGGTGTTTATCTGGCTTTTCATTTTTGAGTTATGAACTTTCTAGACATGCATGCAAACCTTTTTCTAAAAATCTGATAATACATTCACATGACTCTCTTTACCTATACTCAGCAATCTATTTTTACAAAAGCTTATTCTTCTATCTACATCAAATTAATCCAGATAAGCATATGTAGAAACACTTCTATTGCATATTTCCTTGTAGGTATTATGGGAATATGGAAATACAGTGGGCTTAAGTGATAGAGAAATATTTCAAGAGCAGGTCATATGTGATGATTTTGATATTTTGTTCTCTTTGGTTGACCAGCTGAAAGAAAAACAAAAGTCAGCTCTCTGTATAAAAATAAGAGCCTCTGACATAAGATCAATGGTTCAAAATGGCCTCCACACGTGTCTCTCCTGGATTCAGGATATACAGGTACTATGGCTCCTATATGTCACCTGAAAAGGATATTTAAGATCGACACAGCCTTTAATGGAGTACCACAGCCTTGAAAGGACACATCACAAGAAAAATGTTTTCCTGAGATCAAGCTGGCATCACGTCCAGAGTAAAATACCTGTGACAAACTTTGTGTTCATGCAATTCAATATAGCTATAGCAAATTTAAGTTATATTTTCAGCGGTTTAAGATTAGTGTTTCCAGGTGGTTATTCATGCTTCATTCCCTTCAAACTGTGTAACATTGATCTTTGAGTGTCATTGATGTTTCTAAGATCAAAATGCACCATAGCCTAGACAATCACCTGAATGAACTGATAAATCTTTAAACCATATATTAAAAACAAAAGGTTGTTCTCATTTTCCAGCATTCATTCATTATATCTATAATAAACTTTCATTGTAATGTTGAAATTGTTTAGTAATTAGTGTAAAACTGCACAATAGATTTCCTTTTTTTTTGTTTCTGAAAATTCAATAGCACCTATAGTAGTGGTGATGGTATTTGTGTGTGTGTGTGTGTGTGTGTGTGTGTGTGAGAGAGAGAGAGAGAGAGAGAGAGAGAGAGAGAGAGAGAGAGAGAGAGAGAGAGAGAGAGAGAGAGAATGTGAGTGTGAGTGTGCGCATATGCGTGTTTGTTATTTATTTATTTTTTTTTTTTTAATTTTATTTTTTCATTCTTTCTTTTCTTTTACAAAATTTTACAGTATATGTACACAAGTGAAAATGGTTCTATAGCATAAGGTTTATTTCAATAAGTGTTGTACACATGCATGTGAGCAGCACAATTCAAAAATGGAAATTAAATTAAATAGCAGTTTTGGTAAGTAAATTCAACAGCTTCCAAGAATGTAATATTAAGATTTTCAAGAAATTCTCTAATTACGCTTTTCATGGAACAAGTTATGAACATGTTTTTATTTAAAATGGCTCCAATGATTTTTATTAAAATTGCATATGAGTAAGATATTTTCATGACAAATGAAATGTATATCTTGAATTTTCTGAGAAGAGCCTCTGATGTTCTCTTCATTGTAAACAACTTTGTAGAACTGGTAAACTGTAGAATTAGGATTATTGCAGATGGGGCCGCCAGTTATTGGGGCACTCCAAAGAGGCCCTTGTGGTCCTCTGCAACTTATGTGACATCTGGAAAGGAGGGGTGAGGGGAGATACCTGGTGACTGGTTCCGGAAGGATCCATCAGAGTATATGATAATGAATTGTATAGTTATGTATGCTTTTATAAAACCATCAACCTTTCTGATAACGGTTTAATAAAGAAATATACACATTTAACATCAATATTTATGACTGAGGAAATATTAAACCTAATTTGTGTCCCCTGCCCTCTGCTCCCATGCAATTTCTGATTTGATTTACATCCTAGAATTGGACTTTGTGTATAATCTCAAAACAGGATCCACAGATAGCAACGTAATGTATTGCAATAATCTCTCCATAACATGTCATCCTCAGTAGGTTCAAATTTGACTAAGGGTGATTGATTTTTCTTTTTTTCTTCTATTTTTTTTTTTCTTTTGCAGCGTGAAATGCTTTATCATGGCTTCTTTCAGAAGAGAAGTAAAACCATTGGTACCATAGGAGTTAAAAAGCGCTCCTTAAATAAAACTTAATTTGTTTTTTTTCTCCTTAACATTGCGAAATTACAAGCATTTCTCAGATTTCTGTTTATCACAGTGTCAGTACAATTGCATAGCTTACAACTGTGACAGTCGTATAGCAGAACTGAACTATGTTCTCAACATTTTCCAGGCCAACGAAGTGAATAATACACATTTAGCACTAAAACTGTTTAAAATAATTTGGTAAATCCCAAGTAACATGAAAGGTAATAATACTGCATTGTTAAACCTATCTATAGATGTGAAAAATTATTTGCCTTGGACCTTGTGGAGATATTGTTTGATGTAGATAGCTTTATTATACAATTACTTCATTTTGTTTTGAGTTTTGTTTATGTAGCTTAACGACCTTTAACCAAGTCGGACAATGAATGAAATCTGTGAAATGATGTTCAAATGATCTCGGGGTACATGGAGCTTAAAGTTACTCGACATTCGTTTTCTTAGGATAAGGGAAACCCGAGAAAAAAACCTTATTCAGTTAACCCCCTAAGCGATATTCGAACTCGCGACCTGTTGAATATGAGACAGACACGCTTACCCCCACACTAACCAGGTGGGATTTCTTCTTTCTTGTCAAAACTACATCAGTACTATTAGTAAAACAAGAAGCTTTAGATTTGATTGTTCACAATTTTTAAAACTAATAGTTCCGTAAAATCCGTATCCTACTTACACATATTCCTAGCTGTGCGCCAGATTTAGAGAATGTTTGAAATTTCACCCAACCCTACATTATAGATATAAATAGAAAAGAGTAAGTAAGATTTGAAGTTGCACAGTGTTTAATATGTACTATTAATGTCGTGTTTATTCAACAATTACCGAAATATTTATTTCCCTTTGCACATATAGTATACTACTGCAAATCACTGCTACTAGTCAGTCCCCTCAGCATTCTTCATTTAACTGGCCTTCTAACCGCGAAGAGAAAAGTAGGATATAAAAGAGGAGTAACTTTCATTCAGTAACTTTATATTTCTTCCCCAAGCCTCAGCTTCTAACAATTGTCTGTAAAATGACTTTTTCAAAGACTGCTGTATCTTGAGAGTTTCCGGTCTTCATTTCGTACAGCTTTAATTCACTTGTCTTACATTCAATGCGTCAGTCATGTTTAAGTATTAACATGATATACAAACGTCTAAGTACGCATGTGTCATATTGCATATATTAAATTAATAATTTATGTTAAACTGACATATGTGAAGTGTATGGTATTAATTTAAAAGAAGCAGAATCTTTGGTAATAAATGGTGTTTACGTAGCTACGAAAACTTAATCTTTTGTCCCCAGATCTTTGGATGTTATTGCAGCCATACCAACACAGTGTATTTCCAAGATATGACCTCAAATCCCATTAGAATATACTACAGTCCTATACTTCACAAGAGAATCGACAAGTCCAGTATGCCGTCTTCTGTGTAGACTACGGCTCGATTTCATTCTTAAGAAGTCGTTAAGCTCTTTCTCCGGTATAAATTCTACCTTCATGCCAGTATCAGGCGTGTGTCGGAATATTAGCTACCATGGCCCGTATCGCTGCCTATCACAGTTCCTCACTTTCATCCGCACCCCCATTGGGATCGAACCCACAGCATTTCGTGACCAGGAACCGCAGTATCACACTATAGCCCACTGCGCCACGGCATATACAGGTATATACTTGTATTTCCGCTGACACAGGTGAGACAATGCTTAGCGCAAAATAGATAATATAAAGTATCGATACATCTGACACATTGAATTACGAAGCTGTATTTAAATTAGCATTTGAAAAATGCGTATACAACAATAATGTATAGCTTTTAAGTTTTCTTTAGAATAATAATAAGATGATGATAGCAAAATAATAATAATAATAATAATAATAATAATAATAATAATAATAATGTGATAAGCAAAACATTATGGGCTATTACGCAAAATAGATAATATAAAGTCTCGATACATCTGACATATTGAATTACGAAGCTGTATTTAAATTAGAATTTGAAAAATGCGTATACAACAATAATGTATAGCTTTTAAGTTTTCTTTAGAATAATAAGATGACGATAGTAAAATAATAATAATAATAATAATAATAATAATAATAATAATGTGATAAGCAAAACATTATGGGCTATTGCGCATAAAATTGGACACTAGAAGACAGTTACTTATTACTAAGGGTATATTTAGATGCTCCCTGATACAGATGAGACAATGTTTTGCACAAAATATGGAATTTTCATACATCTACCATATTGAATTAAGACAGTTATATTTAAATTATGAATACGTACGTATATGTATAGTACGCAAATAATATACAGGATGTTTCAAAAATACGGGGCATAATTTCAGGTATGTATTTCCCACATGTGGACAATCAAATTAGTTCATTATAACATGTGTCCGGAAATGCTTCATTTCCGAGTTATGGCCTTCACAACATTGAAATTCACTGGAACGTTTTTCTTTCCGCAGGTTGTTGTCATTACAGAAGATGTTCAAAATGTCCACCTCCTGCTTGAATACAGACCTCACATCGATGTCTCATTGACCTGCGAACACGATCCCAAACTCCAGGAGTATTGCGTATGTCCTCACAACTTGCCACAATTCGATTCCGAAGGGATTCCAAATCCGGCACCGTAGTCGAATAAACCAATGATTTTAAATGGCCCCACAAGTAGAAATCGAGAGGGTTCAGATCAGGTGAGAGTGGAGGCCAAGCAATTGGGCCACCTCTACCTATCCATCGATTAGGAAACCTTCGATCCAAGTACCGGCGAGCCGTAAGACTGAAGTGTGCAGGAGCGCCATCACGCAAGAAGTGAATGTGTTGATGATTGATCAGTGGAGTGTCTTCGAAAACATCAGGTATGGTGTTTTCCAGGAAGTTTGTGTACGCCTGCCCCGTAAGTCTGTTTACAAGTACATGGGGTCCAACTAATCGGTCACCAATGATACCGGCCCACATGTTGAGGGAGAACCGCACCTGGTGATGAGATACAACAGTTGCATGTGGGTTTTCATGCGACCATACATGCTGATTGTGGAAATTTGTCATGTCATCTCTTGTGAACTGTGCTTCATCTGTAAATAATACGACGGCAGAAAAGTTCGGATTTACACCACACTGCTGCAAGAACCATGACAGAACCTAACTCGTGCAGGGTAATCTGCTGGTGACAGGGCCTGTACACGTTGCAAATGATAAGGATACAATTGATACTCGTTCAACAGTCTCCAGACAGTCGTATGAGGAACATTGACTTGCAGCGCTAACGTCGTGTGCTGATAGAAGGAGTCCTGTCCACAGCCTCCAGAATCTCCTCCTGCACTTCTGGAGTTGTAGATCTTGGTCGTCCCCTTCCCAAACCAGGAGAGATGAATGTTCCATACTCGCACAGACGTACAAATGTCTTCCGATCTGGACATTGTCGCTGTGGGTACCTCTTCTGGTACAAACGACGAGCCAGCGCAGCATTGCCGTCCGCCTTACCGTACATGAAGTGTATCTCTGTCAGCTCTTGATGTGAATACATGTCGCACAGTCTTAACGCCTAAAGAACACTGAATGTAACCTTCCTCAAAATGAACTATCAGAGCGCCCTCCTAATGTCTCCTTTGACGGCAAAGACCTGCGGAAAGAAAAACGTTCCAGTGAATTCCAATGTTGTGAAGGCCATAACTCGGAAATGAAGCATTTCCGGACATGAACTATTTTGATTGTCTACAGGTGGGACTTTCAACGTTGTAAAGGCCATAACTCGGAAATGAAGCATTTCCGGACGCATTTATAATGAACTATTTTGATTGTCTTCATGTGGGAAATACATACCTGAAATTATGCCCCGTATTTTTGAAACATCCTGTATATTATAAATATATGCGTAAGCTTTCGCGGCCGGTGTCCATAGTTTTAAAATGTTCGGGCTGTTTTACCGTAGTTCAGTTAAAATATTTCTACCTAACGTTTCGTCCCTATCTGTGAGGGACATCTTCAGAGGCATGTGCTCTCGTGAATGTACTCTGCGAGTCAGCGACGTATATATATTAAATAATATATTTTAAGATTAAAATAATAATAATAATAATAATAATAAAACACAGCATAACACCATGTGCAGTTTCGCGTAAAAGTGGGCTAGGAGATGTTCGCTACCAATTGAATTACAACAGTTATATTTATTTGCATTAGCATTTGAAAAATCTGATTGTTCCATTCACATGAATTTCTCTACATCTCTGCAACAAATTATTGTTAAGAGTTTATGCTTCTATTTACTTCATGGTAATCGAGAAAAAATTAGCAAAATTAGTCTTATTACTTGCTTCCTTGTACAGGAAGCGAAATAAGGGAGTATTATAGGTTAAAGTGATAGTCAAAAGCTGGTTGCTATGTGACTGAAGTTCCTTTGATTGTATGGACAGGAATTGACAAATTCCTGTATGGGAAAAGTATAGTTTTTCACAGCTGAAACCAAAAACAAGAAATATCTCAAAAACGATCAACTCCTGAAAAAAAAAAAAAAAAAAAAAAGTATAGAACATAAATTGTGTGCTTTAACGTGCTCTACATGTTTTGTATTGAAAGTTTTTGTCCATCTCTTATAGTTTAGCAGTTATGCAACATTTCGTCAAATTCATCCAGAATAAAGTCGTCTTCAGAGGCTATTCCCAGAAAATTCAAATATACATTTTATTTGTCAGGTAAATATGTTTAATATACGAAATTGTAATCAAAATCGTTACAGCCATTTTTAAGAAAATCAAAATTTTCGAAAAAAGTTCCATGTAAAGGATAGTTTGGGGTGGGGGGATTTTTCTCAAAATCTTCGTGTCGCATCCCTGAAGGGTACTAAACTTAAATACCAAGTTTGGTATTTTACCGACTTTTCGTTTTTGAGCTATCGTGTTCACAGACACACGGACCTTTTTCTGAAAGTGCTTTTTTTTTGGGTACAGGGGGCCCTAAAACATATATTTCCGATGAAATCTCGATATTGAATTTTTGGGTGGAGTGCAATACCTTCTCTATACACTATGTACATAGTATGTATAAAGAAAGTAAAAATACGATACAAAATTGTATAGTGTTTTAAAACGAGAATAATAATAATAATAATAATAATAATAATAATAATAAACATACTATAAGCAGAACACTGTTGGCGTAACACTTGTTAGTAGAAGACGATTACTTCTTATTTTGTTTATATCTACATTTGTGTAGATCAAAAAATATTTAGCGCAAAATAGTTTTCATACAGTGTTTAATTTCGACAACTTTATTTAAATTAGAATTTGAAAATACGTATACAAAGTAATATATCGTTCTTAAGCTTTACTGTAGTTAATAATAACAGCAACAAATAATAATAATAATAATTATAATAATAAGTCCAGTATAACTTACGGCAATTCTCCTTTTAGCACCCAATGATCGATTTTTTTTTTTATTTATTTTATAGCTTAACGTCCTTTAACCTGGTTGGTCATATCGGACGTGATCGACTTTTTCTTAAACCATACTTAATACTTATTAAATAATATCGCAATCTTGTTTTGGACAGCTGTTTATAGAGAAAAACTTAAATTTGGTGATAGACAAACCATTTAAACATGTTTCACCAACCCCATTTGCTCCTTGCAATCTTGTCTTCATTTTCTCCCATTCTTTTCCCCCTAACTCTTAACCTCTTACAGCACATTCTGATTCTAATTTATCAGCATGTCATGAAAGTTCCATTGTACTTAAAACGACTTCTTATACTACTTGACATTGAATCGCAGCTTAGTATATTTTAATAATAAAGTACAAAATTACATTATTGCTAATTCAGTAAGTGCATCTGAAAATACCTGTTAAGAAGTTCAGATCCCGAAACGATCAATCTCGGTCTTTGCGCCAGTTGGTCGTGCATAGAAACCGCTGAATATTGATTTAACAGTCTTTAACCACGAAAATACAAGGATGTGACTGGGATAAAAGCTTCAGAATTTCATGCTTCTACTGAATTTTCATTTTACATCATCCGTTATTCGCCGTGTAGCATTTCCGAACAAACAAAACGGAGCTATAGCTAAATCTATTTAAAACTTCGTTACACTTCGTTCAAAACAAAAGATCACATTATACCTTAATGGTATAAAAAATAAGGTCAGCCTGTTCTTCTTCGATAACGGCCTGAATGAAGACAGTCTCCGGTATTATTTGCGAAGAATGAACGAGGCATTTTCATAGTTTTTAGTCCCAGTTGGGTTAATTTGCGGTACAAGATGCGACAAAGACAAATACGCTTTACACACCTAGGCACGCTTTATCAACAAATCTTCGGTATTTCATTTATCGTCTATGATCTGAGATGTTATAAGGGACGTTAAACAACCAGAAAATAAATAAACTTGGGGAAATAATGCTAACGTTTCTCTCTGTCTCCCTCCCTCTCCTTAAAGATTTACTAAAACGTCAACATTACATTGAGTTTTATTTATGAACGCTCTTTAACTGTTGTGGTTCTTAGCTTCCCGGCTATACTGGCCATGAAAGACCGCTTAATTTTGCTCAGATGCCTTTTTATCAGGCTTGAGTTTCTTTTACGTGCCGTAAATCTACAACACGGGACCAACGGTTTTACTTCCCTTCCAAATGAAGTCATGCTAAGGATTTTTACGCCCGAAAAGATCCAATTATGCCATAGTAAGTTTCACTGTTGTTAAAGTAAAAACAGAAGCTTTAAATGATATATTATTGATTAAATGGAAAAAAATCAAGTAAATAACAAAAATATATATAAACTACATTAAAAGTTGCATGTTATTGCTTCTTCAACAGTGGAATCTGTAGCTGTAAAATAATACTGAAGTGTGATAAACGAACCAATATTTAGAAAAATTCTTTAACATTTTTATTATTTTAGCAGGATGGGCCTTTGTCTTTTTTTAATCAATATATCCCTCATAAGCTGATCCATTACACCCCTTACAATAACATTTTGTAAAGTGACTTTGGTAATATTTTATGCAACTTTCTGGCATAACTATCCAGAGTGAAAATATTTATTTTGCACAACATTAGTACACCACAACTCTTTAATTTGATACTGTGCAATAATTATGACAATTAAAAATATTTCTCTTTTAACTTCCAGATAAAACTGATAACTTTGAACCCAGATCATGGTTTCATATTTGACAGACCTGTGGACAAAGAGGATGTACGTCGTTTGGTTGATGTATGTGTTGAGAAACTCTGTGAAAAGGATTCCCCTTCTCTGAACTCACTGTACATGCAAGTCTATTTTGATAACAACTATGCTCCAAGAGATAATATTATAGCTGAAAATCATATCGCAATAAAACTTCGAACTGAACCTCTTCTAAAGCAAATCATTGGGTCTAATGCAAAAAGCAAGACCGAATTTGAAAAATTATATCGCAAACTGGTTATTATCACAATAAGCTGTTCTGGGCTTGGAAGTCCAACATATACCAATGTTCTGAAGGAAGCAACAGGCAAGTAAAATACAAAAGCAAAATTGAATAAGTGGGAAAACATGTATAAAGTATTAAATATTGCACTTTCTTTTCTAGCAGTTTACAAATAAATACCTAAGGATTTTTTTAATATAATGTAATTAAATAATTATATCCCTTGCAGATACATTAGTCTATCAAAATAACTAATAATGATTGATTCATTTTTGTTGGTTTCATCTCTTTTTCTTTTACTACTAACTAGGGGTAGGGGCGATATGTATAAAACCAATAAGCAGTCTGCTTCTTATGCCTTTATGCAAATACCAGTAAAACTGTAGTTGTACCCAAATAAAGGGTGAATCAAATTACTTTTTACTTTCTCTGGGGTGTGTGCAGGGGAAATATTGTATTCCATTCTAAAACATATCAATATTTTACTGGAAATATGTGTTTTAAGACTCCTGTGTACAACAAAAAAGATTAAGAAAAAGAATAATGTGCACATGTAGTGTCCATATCTATGAACAGCATAGTTCAAAAATGAAAACTTAATTTGGATTTTCAAGAAAATCTTCCCACCTAACCTTGGAACATTTTTTTAAAAAAAAAATTGATTTTCTCCAAAATGGCTCCGAAGATTTTTATTAAAATAGTATATATTTAAGATTTTCATGATAAATATCTTGAATTTTCTGGGAATAGCCTCTAAAACCTTCCTAATTCAAGCCCTTTACATAACTGATAAGTAGTAAGATATAGACAAAAGCAATCATTTTCTTATCTGTACTTCACTTCCCATTCCCCTTAACTCCTTTCCGTTTCTTTTCTTTCTTTTCTTTTCTTCCTTTTCCTTCCCTTTCCATCTTTCTCTCTCTTTCCCTATCTTTCTCTTTCATTCTGTTCTTTTCTGTTTACCCCTATATGTAAGACTTACACACACAAGAACTTACAAAGCAACAGCTGGGGTCAGGTGTGTTGAAGAGTAGAGGCTCTAGAACAGAAAGAAGCCAGGATGGATGATCAGACCAATGCCTGGTATAAAAGTGAGGAAATGGATGATATGAAATGATGGTGAAATGGATGACAGGAAAGATTATTATGGAGCAATTGGTGCAATGAATGGTGGGGGAAAGCAGAGAGCCTGCAGAAAAGCTGCCCGGATACAGCTTTGCCCATGACAAATCCCACATGTGGTCACTTGGGATCAAACTCAGGCCACCTAGGTGACTGGTGAGTAGTCTAACCACTCGGTCATGGAGCCACCATTGGATACATTTTTATTACAAAGGTGGTTTATTAATGAGCTCTAGTTTTCAGAAGTATATAAAGTTCGTGTTTTTTTACGCAACTGTTGATAGAATATAATATAAATAATAAGTAATAATAATAATAATAATAATAATAATAATTCCATGCTGCTACATCCCTTACGCCCTCGTCGGCGTAAACATCATTAGAATTGCTTCTTTCGGAAGGGAAGTAAAGCTGTTGGTCCCGTGTCGTAAATTTACGGCACGTAAAAAAACCTCAAGCCTCTGAGCAAAATTAAGCTGTCTTTTATGTACAATATAGAATAGGACGCCGAGAACTACAGCAATTAAAGAGCGTCCACACATAAAACTAAATTTAATTGTTCTCACAGCCTCAAGCTACCAACCCAATTGCCGGCCTCACGCCCATTAATTCACGGCAAGGTGGACGATTATTCAATCAATGTTGGGATGTGATGTGCCTGGGATTGCTACCATCGCAGTCCACTACTTTTCTCATGCTGCTGAGGCTGCACCGGTCCTGTACCGCTGACTTAAAATCCTCCATAATGTTTGGGATCTTACCCAAGAGCATTCCGTGACCTAAGAGGGTAGAGCATGTTAACAGCGGGGGACACCTGGGCAACTGCGACCCGGTACGGATCTATTGCGGCCTACCACCCCCTGAGGGAAGGGATGAGAGGAGAAGAAACCATAGACCAGCACACAGGAAACGACGGGGCTGAGCGCAGAGATGCACGGAAGTCAATAACAGTGACTAATGGCAGCCCTGGCGCGCCACGGAGGCTCTACAGCGCCGGGAGGCCGAAAAGATGCCTCTACAACGGCACCTAGCCTCAACCAGCGCAACTAAGGGAAGAGAGTTTCACTCGGAGCAAGCAAAAGTACCATCTGCCTACAAAACTTCAAGCCATACCAGCGCCGACCTGAAAGATGAAGAAGGGAAATGAAATGAAGGGATGAAAAGGAAAGGAAGCATATTTCAGTTGTATCATGATTTGGTAATAATTTATTTTGTATGAACAATTTTTTTTTTTTTTTTTTTTTTAGTTTTACCTAATGTCCTTTAACCTAATTGATCATATCAGACGGTGAATGGCATTAGTGAAATGATACTCAAATGATCTCGGGGTCCATGGAGCTTAAAGTTACTTGACATTCGTATTCTCATGATAAGGGAAAACCATGAAAAAAAAAGTTATCCAGATAACTCACCCTAAGCGAGATTCGGGACTCAGGACCTGTTGAATGTGAAGCAGACACACTACCACCTCATTACCCAGGTAGGCTGTGAACCATTGTAAGTCTCCACTAAATACTTCCTGATTTTGAAAGATTAGTTTAGCTAAGTCGGCTTCGGCTGTTAATAATGTAATATCATCAGCATAAAGAACTGCATCACATGAGATATTGTATGATATAACTGGCGCAACAGATCTGGACATGTGAAAATCTTAATGAGAGCTAGGAAGCGAGTTGTACTTTCAGATAAGCAGTTTACCAGTCGATTCATGCCTGTGACAGTCAATGTAAAATATCTGTCACCTCTTATGCACCTGCACTGATAAACATGTGTTTTCATATGTATATTTGTATCTACAAAACATCTATACAAATGACCTACTATGTAAACAATATCAAACGTCTGCCTCCAATTCTTCCACACCTGACAGTCCTTCGTCTTCACTCTCGTCATTGTCATCATCAACGCTATCGCTACTTTCTGCACCATTACCCTGGATTAGGATTCTTTTTGATTTTCTACAATGCTTTCTAATGGTTTTCAATGTTCTCAACATGTCGACATTCATTTTCCCATTGTGGCCTGCCAATTTCTGCAATTCGCTGGTGACACAACTCTTCCACATCTTTTAATTTAAAAGTGATTTATGAAGTTTTATTTTTCTTTCTTTCTTATCTTTGAGAACCCTGGAAACGGAACTCAGTGAAATATCAGTTGCCTTGGCTATTCTTTCATTCACTTTCATCAGGCATTTGAAGGACTCGGGAAACATACATTTTCTTCCTTCATCTCTGCCTCTTGTTTCATAAGGTCAAGGACATTTGCAATTATTTCTCTGCTATGACTAAGTAATCTTTGCCACTTAACTTTGAAAACGTAGGAGCCATGCTTAAAAAAATAAAATAAATAAAATGAACACTATTTACTGCCCACTTTGAATACAAATATAAGCGGAACACTTTCAATACAAAGTTTGCTCGCTGTGACTTTAAGTAAGCAAAGTATCATACTACAAACACCGATAAGCTAGGCTCGGTAGCTGGGTTGGCGGTCAGGGTCACGATTCCACAAGTTTTGCGCCGGCAATAAATCTTTTATAAACATTATGGACAGAAAAGGGCCCAATACTGAACCCTAAGTAACACCTGTTCAAACTTTTAACATAGAAGAGCATTTATTGTTTATCTGAACAATCTGATATCGAATTTATCAAGTTACGGCTGTAATAAATTTAATTCATTTCTTCACCACAAACTACCTTTCATATGGAAAAAAAATTCCTTCTTTATATACTATGTACAAGCATATGTAGAGAAAATAAAACATGTAACAACATTTTAGAGAACATACTGTATTAGACCCAAAAATTCCACACTGAGATTTTACCAGAAATATACGATTTAGCATTTTTAGAAAAAGGTCCATGTGAGTCTATGTGCCTGTGAACACACTACCTCAAAAACAATAAGTTGGTAAAATACCAAACTTGGAATTTAAGTTTAGTATCTTCCAGGGATGCGATATGAAGATTTTGAGAAAACTTCCCCCATCCCAAACAACCCTTTACGTGAAAAAAATTTAAACATTTTTCATTTTCTCAAAAATTGCTACAACAATTTTGATTAAAATACCCTATATTAAAGATATTTACATGGCAAATAAAATGTATATCTTGAGTTCTGGGAATAGCCTCTGAAGAGCTCTCTATTCTGAATGAATTTCATATAACTGGTAAACTGAGATAGACAAAAGCTTAAAATACAAAACATTTAGATCTCATTGAAACACACACTTTACGTCATATACAGTTATTTTTGTGCAGTTGACAATTTCCGAAATATTCCTTGTCATTGGTTTCAGTTTTAAACTATTTAAACTTTTCTCAAACAGGTATTTGTCAACTCCTGGCAATGCAAAGAAACAAATTTCAATTGGTTCACATAGTAACCAGCTTTTAAAAGTTTCACTATCACTTTATCCTAGAGTATTCCCTTCTACTTACAAGGAAGCCAGTAATAAGATAAATTCTGTTAATGTTTGTCTTGATTATGTAGAAGTAAATAAAATAATGTTTTGTAAGGATAGTTTGTTTGCACAACAGGTAAAAGAAAGTCAGATGAATGGAACATCACATTGGACAAGAAAACATAAAACTAAGCAGTGGATTAGAAGCAGTGGCGGCTGGTGCATAAAGTCATCTATTCATTTAAGGAACTCGAAATGTCCTATCTCGCCAATGTTAGACTTTGACCCATTATCTCAGCAACTATTTAAGATAGTTAGCTAAGTTTTTCAAGATATATTCAGCTATACCTTTACAGTTGATTGATGAAAAGTATAATACTTCTGTTTGTATATGATTTTTTTTAATAAAGCTCTTACAATTTTATTGAAAAATTATTCTTATATTATTTTTAAATTTAAAAAAAATAACTATTCCATATACAAAAAATCTTTTTCGTTAAAATAAAGCCTATTAAGATGCAGATGTGTGGTAAAAATGTCAGCCCTTAGTATCAATTAGTTTCTGACATTTATATAGAAAATTATACTTCTTCAGAAATTGCTTTCAAGCATAACATTAAAAATTATGCTTTCAAGCATAACATAACCTAACTTTCCAAACACAACTTTACATTACTTCGAAAGAGCTCTTCATAACACTAATATTTACAAAATGAGTCTACCAAATGTTTTTAAACTACTACACAGTTCAACAATATTTTAAGTTGTTTACAATTAGCGTGCCTCTATAAGAGTTATACCAAAATGAGTAGGAGATTTGAAATGTTCATATGCAATTAAAACATGAACATAGAAAAAAATTACGAAAATCCCATTTCGACTCCCCTTAACAAAAGTTGCATGTTAACCGAAATTCAATTACTTAAGGTTTTCCACAAGTTCATCAAAATCAAAATTTTCATCCTGCAGATTTTTATTGATGTTCACATGTTATCAGGTAAACAAGGTCCCATTTTAATTTTGTTGATAATGTCTTAACCATTTTTACTTTCTCTATACGTGCTATAGAGAAGGTATTGCACTCCACCAAAAAATTCGATACCGAGATTTCACCGGAATTATATGTTTTAGGCTCCCCTGTTACCAAAAAAGTATTTCCAGAAACAGGTCCGTGTGTGTGTGTGTCGGTAAAATACCAAACTTGGTATTTAAGTTTAGTATCTTCCAGGGATGTGACACGAAGATTTTGAGAAAAATCTCCCCAATCCCAACTACCCTTTACATGGAACATTTTTTCGAAAAATTCGATTTTATAAGAAATGGCTCTAACGGTTTTGATTAAAATATCGTATATTAAAGATATTCACCTGAGAAATAAAATGTATATCTTCAATTTTCTGGGAATAGCCTCTGAAGACTAGTTTATTATGGGTCAATTTTATAGAATTTTGCATAACTGCTAAACCGTAAGAGATGGACAAAAACTTACCGCACAACAAATGTAGAGCACCTTAAAACACACAATTTATGTTATATACATTTTTTTCTTGGAGTTGATTGTTTTTGAGATATTCTTTGTTTTTGGTTTCAGCTATAAAAACTTATACTTTTCTCATACAAGATTTTGTGAACTCGTGCCAATACAACAAAGGAACTTCAGTCGCAGAGCAACCAGCTTTTGACTATCACTTTAACTTATGGTACCCCCTTATTTCGCTTCTACTAACAAGGAAGCAAGTAATAAGACTATTTCTGCTAATTTTTGCTCCATTAGGTGAAGTAAATGGAATAATTTGTTGCAGTAATATAGAGAAAGTCATGTGAATGGAACACATCAGATTTTTCTGTACAATGACCCAGATACTGTTCGACGCTGTGTATTTTTACTTTCTCTACATGTACTATGTACATAGTGTATAGAGAAGGTATTGTATTGTACCCAAAATTCAATACCGAGGTTTTACTGAAAATACATGTTTGAATCCAAAAAACGCAATTTTAGAAAAAGTCCATGTGTGTGCGAGTATGTGTCTATGTGTGTGTCTGTGGGCAGCATAGCTCAAAAACGAAAATACCGTTAAAATACCAAACTTAGTATTTAAGTTGAGTACCTTCCGAGGATGGAACACAAAGATTTTCAAGAATATCCCCCACCCCCAATTACTCTTTACATGGAACGTTTTTGAAAATGGTGTATTTCACAAAAATGGACTAACGACTGTGATTAAAATACCTTATGTTAAGACATTTTTATGACAAACGAAATGTATATCCTGAATTTTCTGGAATTAGTCTCTGAAGACCTCTTCGTTCTGGATGACTTTTGTATAACTGACAAACCGTAAGAGATAGACAAAAATGTATTAAACAAAAAATGTAGATCTCATTAAAACACACAATTAATGTTATGTATAATATATATACAATTTTTGTTGTTGTTGTAGAGTTAACCATTTTAGATATATTCTGCACTATTCGTTCCAGTTTTAAGCCACTTAAACTTTTCTCCAACAGGAAAGCAAAGAAAATGAAGTTTCAATTGTTACACATAGCAACCGGCTTTTAAAGGAACGAGACTGTCGCTTTAGCCTGTGTATTTTCTTACTTCCCTTCTACTTACAAGGAAGCTAGTAATAAGACTAATACTGTTTATGTTTATCTGGCATGGTGTAGATAAAAGATTAATCTTTTGTATAAAAGTTTTGTTTGCGGAAGAGCTAGAGAAAATCATGTGAATGGAACACATCAGATTTTTCTAGTAGGTATTTGTCACATTTAACATCGGTTCAATTTTTAACTTTCTCTACACGTACATAGTGTATGGAGAAGGTATTATATTCCACCCAAAAATTCGATACCGATATTTCACCAGAAATACATGTTTCGGGTCCCCCTGAATCCCCCCCCCAAAAAGCATTTTTGGAAAAGGCGTGTGTGTGTGTGTGCGCGTGTGTCTGTCGACAGAGTAGCTCAAAAACGAAAAGACCGTTAAATAACAAACTGATATTTAAGTTTGGTATCTTCCAAGAATGTGACACGAAGATTTTCTAGAAAATCTCCCCACCCACAACTACCCTTTATATGAAACTCTTTTCAAAATGTTTGATTTTCTCAAAAATGGCTGTAACGAATTTTATTAAAATGTCGTTTATTAAAGATATTTACCTGACAAATAAAATGTACATCTTGAATTTTCTGGGAATAGCCTCTGAAGACTACTTTATTCTGGATGAATTTTACGGAACTTTGCATAACTGCTAAACCGTAAGAGATGGACAAAAACTTGCCACACAAAAAATGTAAAGCACATTAAAGCACACAATTTACGTTATATAAATTTTTTTCGTGGAGTTGATCATTTTTGAGACATTCCTTGTTTTTAGTTTCAGCTTGAAAAACTACTTTTCTCGTACAGGAATTTGTCAACTCCTGTCCATACAAACAAAGGAACTTCAGTCACTAGCAACCCTCTTTTGAATATCATTTTAACCTATGGTACTCCCTTATTTCGCCTCTGCTTTTAAGGAAGCAAATAATAAGACTACTTCTGCTAATTTCTTCTCGATTAGCATGAAGAAAATAGAAACATAAGCTTTCTAACAATGCTTTGTTTGCTGAGATGTAGAGAAAGTCAGTGAATGAAACACATAATTTTTTAAAATGTCTTTTCGAAGTCGACAAAAGCTGAAGCGTTTCTTTGTTTAACTTCCTATTATTTTCAATATTTTAGTTGACAATAGAGATCTGCCTCTTGTAAATCCGTTTTGTTCTAGTATAAGATTTTTCATATTTGCCCAAATCAGCATAGCTATAACTATTGTAACAACACAATTCAGTGTTTTCTTAACCCCAGTAGCTCCAGAAAGAGAAACGTTGCGTGTTCATATAAGATAATAAATAGTATTGGAAATTGCAACATCTTTATGCACATACCTTTATGATGCCATTGAAGCATCCTATTAGATATTACATTAAACCAACTATGATTCCTACAGAGAGTTTAAACTCAATAATAAGAGAAAAATTCTGATGCGTTACATTCACATGGCAGTTTCTACCTATTCTGTAATGAACTATTCTTACAAAAACTTCTTCCTCCATCTACTTCATGCTAATCGTATAAACATTCGCAGAAATCGTCTTATTACTTAAGTCATTATAAATAGAAAGCAATTAAGGGAATGCACTAACTAAAGCGATAGTCAAATCATTTAAATGCTGTCACTATGCGATTGTCATTGAAATTCGGTTCTCTTTGCATGGCCAGGAGTAACACAAAAGAAATGGGAATGACAAATTGCCGTTTGAGGAAAGTTTTAAGTATTTAAACATTGAAACTAATAACAAAGAATGTCTCGTAAATGTTAACTCCACAAAACAAATGTATATTACGCTCTAAATTGTGATTTGGCGAGATCTACATATAGATGCACACTTAGGGTGACCAACTCTTGAACATGAAAATACAGGAAATTGGTTCACGGAATTTTTAATGGTAGTTAAATTAATTAAACAGGTAGTTGATGCTTAAATATATATTTAAGTTAAATCGAATCGAAGCTTTTAATATAATTTGTAATAACCACACAATTTTTGTGACAATGCTGAATACAGTAATTCTGCGCTATGACTATTATTCTGGCCTATATAACACATATATTAAGATAAAATCGTGGTTGTCAAAAAGGATATACTCATAAAGCGCACGCATGAAATATTTATACCTGTAACATATGTGCACATGTAAAATGTTTATATTTAGTTCCCTGGAATAAATATCTGCAATTTCCTTTCACACGTTGAGATTTCTAGGCTTAGAACTAGAGCAATAATAGCAGAACATATCGTCCATCTGTTTTGATAGCACTTTTGTGGTTTAAAAATTGCATCTTTTGTATTTTAAAATAATAAATTAAAAATAATGGTATATTGCAAGGAAATAATTTTGAGAATCGTGTTAAATTTTGTACATGGGCATTAAGACATGATACTACAGATTCAACATGTATCTTGTTTAGTGATGAAGCAACATTTACTAATCATGGTCAAGTAAAAACCGCAGAAAAATGCACTATTGGTCCCCGTTGAATTTGTTAGGTGGAACGTCTGCGTTGATGGAGTTTAAACGTGTTTTCTGGGATAAAGAACCACCAGCTCATAGACCTTTTTTCATAAAAGAAACACTAAACTCGCACAAGTATCGCAGCCTCCTAACAGACCATCTTCCACAGGTGCTAGAAGACGTTCCTCTGCAACCGCAGAAAAATGCACTATTGGTCCCCGTTGAATTTGTTAGGCGGAACGTCTGCGTTGATGGAGTTTAAACGTGTTTTCTGGGATAAAGAACCACCAGCTCATAGACCTTTTTTCATAAAAGAAACACTAAACTCGCACAAGTATCGCAGCCTCCTAACAGACCATCTTCCACAGGTGCTAGAAGACGTTCCTCTGCAATCTAGGAGGGATCTGAGATACCACTATAATGGCTGTTCAGCTCATAGTGCACGAATTACTATAGCTTGTCTTCACAGATTGTTTCCAAATCGCTGGATTGGATGAAGAGAACCTATACCTTGGCCGGCCCGTTCACCGGATTTGACTCCTTTAGACTTTTTTATGGGAAATCTGAAAGACACTGTTTACAAGGACATACCAACTACACCAGATGATGGGAAACTGCTCTGAAAATGCCGCTGAAACAGGTTTTCCATAGCAGACTGGAAGCGTGTATTGAAGCTACCGGCGATTATTTTGGACACAACTTTGAAGGCAAATTTTCTCTTTACTTGTCTTAATCCACAGAAACAGCGTATACCATTTTGTTTTTCTTTAGTTTGTGCTACTATAGGTTGTATAAGTGTCGGCGTGTAAATGTTTCAAAATAAGATCTCTGGAAACTACTTGCAAAAAACACCATTGGCTTTCTAATTTACTCTTTGTTTAATTTGTTGACGTAAATAGGCATTATTCCATTAAAAATTGCTAGTTTGCTCAAAAATACACTTTATAATTAGGTGTTATTAAAGTCTGTTTATAAGCTAAATGTACCAACCGCTGTCTACTAATCAATGCTGTGAAAACCGCATATCAATAGCACTTTCCATTTCAGAAATATTTGTATAAGTTTTAGGTTATTCACTCTGCAGGTTCACTTCTCAAATATTATAACCCCCCACTAAGGTAATAGATAATCAAAACATATTACATTTTGTGTAATGTTGTATAACTGGTAAAACATAAGGGATTGAAACTTATTAATAAAAACAATTGAGCGACCTGGCGCGCGGTAACATGTGCGACTCCCATTCGGGAGGTCTCGGGTGGGATCCTTGGAGATTGCCCACTCTGATCCATGGGTTTTTGGTGGTTTACCCAGGATTGGTAGGCGAATGTTCGGGTTCCAATTTAGCACGCTTTCCTTTCCATCATTTCCCCTTCGTTCCGTTTGCTTCTAATCTTTCAGGTGTGCTTTTAGGTTCTAGCGGTGTCGGACACATGGCGTGGATACATGCTTAAAGGAATGTATACTAGAGTCAGTGTATAAGTGTGTCAGTTTGTTTTTATAGACGTTTAAACCGTTGCACCGATTTTGACCAAACTTGGCACAGATAAATTACTGTCTAGCTTAGAATTCGAAATTTCCCATTTCGCAAGATTACATAATTATTTCATTTCATGTATTGCCTACAACAGCTCGCAAGACCACCTATATCTTTCTCAGTGATTGGTAATAGCTGAAACATTGCCAATAAAACAAAATTAATTACCTACCTAGGCTTTCACGACCTCACAAAATAACAAAATAATAACAAGTATATATATTATTCTTGCACTTAATATCTGAAATTGACCATTTAGTAATAAAACAGTCAAATAATTACAACAACTATTATGCTTAAACAAATGCAAAAGGATATATTCACATGGTTGAAAGATTAAAAAGTCCTGTACTACATTATATTAAACTGTAATAACAGCAATACCTTCAAACCAGACAAAATATTTCTTCTTTATCATTATCATCTTATTTATCTTCATATGATTATTTATTGTATATTGATATAATATAGCACAAAAGAATTAAAGGTATAATCGCATTGGGTACAAGTTCTATGGCGCTCAAGCATTACTAATATAGAGTAATAGATAAGTCGGCATTAACATCCATATATTCTGTGAGCATATTCCAATGATCGGACACAGACTTATTATAATGTTTAGTTTCGTAATTTAATAATTTATGAAAAGTTTGTGATGTTTTTATAGGCATCGATAATATGCAAAACGATAAAGAGGTCGTGAATAACAGCAATAGTATCACACCAGACTTCTTCTTCCTCTTCCCTTTTATATGTTCATTGTGTTGGAATTTTTTTTTTTTTTTCCCCCTTTCATCTTGTGTTTTCTTAATAGCTCTATGTATATTAGTTACTGAGAATAGACAGCGATATAATGACGTTGTTTATACTGGTATTACTTCTTCCCAATTGAAATTTTCTCTGTAAATAGCGACGAGTCGCCCATAATATGACAGCGCGTAAATCATAGCTGCATTCACAAGAAAATATCATTACAAACTGATATTTGTGGTTATTCAACCAGCTTTTGGATATTGTTTTCTCAGTTAGTTTCCTTTCTTTGTAGTTTTCTGGGTTTTAATTAAGTGTTTGTTTGAATGTGTTGTTTAATAATTTCTAAATACATCCGAAGAAACACACGGCTGTTTAAACAAGCAACCTAAGGCTAAATATAGCAAAGATAAACTTTATTTCATCAAATTTTTTGTTACATCAATTATTTACGATATATCCGTTGTTATTGTCTTATAATGTTTCAATATTTTGTCACATAATTTTTGAAGTGTTGCCAACCTTCTCACGATGTTTGATTTTATTACAATTTAATGGGAGTCGATTTTACTATCGTTAACAATGAAGCCTTTTGGCTTACTGTAGTATTAAATTAAGCTGTCTTTCACGCACAGTATAGAATGGGACGCTAAGAACCACAGCAGCTAAAGAGCGCCCATAAGTAAACTCAATTTCGTTTTCAATTTCTATGTCATGGAAAGAGCATTGAATTTCAAGATCGGTACATAGCGACCTGTTTTTAAATATTTGCATACCGCTTAGTTTCTTTTGCATTTATAATGAAATGTATAGTGAAACTATGATGTTTTTTGTTCCATTTCAGGTCATCTGCCGACTGAGGTACTGGCCAGACGAAACTAAGATTAGGTAGATTAACTTTCCGATTAACTTGAAGTAGATAGAAGAATAGATGTTTGCATGAATTGTTTGCAGAAGCAATATTAGAATAGATTGTAGTAGGCAGAGAGGATCATGTGAATGCAATACATAAGATTTTAAATATATTTCCTTGAATATTTTCATGCATATTTTACTTTTTGTTCGTACGTATAAATCCAGGATATATAATAACAAATGTCTGGAGATCAGGCCAATGCCTTGAATTTTTCTGATTTCTAATAGATGGCAGTAAAATCTTTTCTAACCTGGAGCTTTGCAAAAACAGATATTTCCGAAAGGGGAATTAATTGTGATAAAAGGACCAAAGTTAGTTATTTTTGCCCACGCTAATAGCACGCCCACATTTCGTACACGGGTCACTAAAGGAAGATGTAATCTAGAGGAACTAACGTCATAACCGGATGGGTTCGTAGAAATGTTGTGGAAACACCAGTGACCAGTCAGCCAGGCAGTCAGGATGAGTTCGCTATGGTGTGTCTTCCTCTTCATTTTCACACTGGGCTTCACCAAGGCTGAGAATGACAACTCAGGTAGCTTTCTTTTTCAATAGTAAGCTATTTAAAGGCGGTTGTTGGTTGATATTTACATTTTCCAAATTGCGTTCTATTATAATACTCAATATACCAATTGTAAATACTTAAGCACCTCGTTTATTCGTATTAGGATGAATATAAATTATTACTCTATTCAAACGTTGTTTTGGGCACTAACTGAATTAGAGAATAATAGTTTTGTCGCTTAAAAGCAATACTATATTGGTTTTTATTTTCTAAAATTCTTTTATTTAGAATTTGTGATGCATTTGAAAAATTAAAACAAATACATCCAGTCATTCTCCCCATTCTTCAATAAAATATTAAATCAAAACAAATTTTATAGAAATGCTTTTATTCTATATTCCATTACAATTGGAACAGGAAATACACTAGGTTTAAGCAAAAGCCAATTCTTTTTAGACCTAGTTACTAAGTAATGGGTATCCTACCTTTAGAACGGTGTGATTTCTTTTGTTTTAGAGGCAATACTTTGTGCATTATGCTGATAGTATTATTGTTTGCAGAATAACATAATGGTGCTGACCCCGAAGTTCAGTCGGTATAGCACCTGTCTATTATGTTGGGTTCGATTCTCGACTGGAGAGTGAGAATTTTCCTCTAACCAAGATTCTCCCCTATTATCCCCAGAGTATGAATCAAATGTAAATGTGTACATGGTCAAATGTATAAAATCACATAAATAAAATCCATTCTCAAATGCACGCGCATTGTCGACAGGTGTCGTCATTTCATGGTCATTTCAATTAAAGGTGGGATATAAGCGGAGTAATAACATTCTGATGTTCATGCCTGGGTAGTGTGGTGGTAGCGTGTATGCTTCACATTCAACAGGTTGTGAGTTCGAATCTCGCTTAGGGTGATAAGGTTTTTTTCGGGGTTTTCCCATATCCTGATAAGACGAATATCGAGCAACTTTAAGCTACATCGGCCCCAAGATAATTTGAGTATCATTTCACCAATTTCATTCATCGTCCGATATGACCAACCAGGTAAAAAGGACGTTAAGCAACAAAACAAAACAAATATCTGATGTGTTCCATTCGTACAACTTTCTTTAGATGTTCCAGATACAAACTATTCTTACAAAAGATTATTCTTTTATCTACATCATATTAATCGAGATAAACATTAGCAGAATTGGTCCTATTACTTTCCATATAAAGGGTAGTTTGTGGTGGGGTAATTTTCTTGAAAATCTTCATGTCGCATTCTTGGAAGATAATTTCGTTTCGTAATCGGCGTACCCTCCCCTTACCAATGCCTGTCGGGAAGTCAATGGCACGAAACCAGATAATGGAGAACTTGTTACGAGGGGTCGGCGGCCCGTAGTCAGGCAAAGAACACGAGGAAGTGGATGATATGAAATGTAAGCAAAATTGATGACAGGAAGGTGATGATGGAGCAATTGGTGGAATGATTTGCGAGGGAAACCGGAGAACCTGGAGAAAACCCACCCACGCGCCGCTTCGTCAACCACAAATCCCACATGTGGGCTATTGGGATCGAACCCGGGCCGCCTAGATGGGAGGCGAGCAGTCTAACCACCCAACTGCGGCGCCACCATCCTTGGAAGACACTGAACATAAATAATCAATTTTGGTATTCAACGGTCTTTTAGTTTTTGAGTTGTGCTGTACACAAACCGCCCAGAGATCTTTTTCTAAAAAATCTGTTTTCGGGCTCAGGAGATCTCAAAACATATATTTCCGGTGAAATCTCAACATCGAATTTTCTTTTGCATTGTATGTACATACATGCTAGAGAAAGTAAAAATAGTAATCTATGGTGTATTTTTGTCTCGATGTAAGCGAAATAATTATATATGAGTTTCTTCTCTGATAGGTTTCTGTTGCTGTGTCGGAATTTATTTTGTGAATTAATCAGTCAATGAATCATAGTTTTCTATCCAAAGGCTAACCCATCCTCCTGCATTATTTCCCTCGCTTCCTTTTATTGCCTGCCATCTAGTGCAGAGGTTCTCAGTCTTTTCCAGTGGCATACCATTATATGTAACGCAGAACATTATATGTTCGTTTTGTGATATAATGGTCAAAATATGAATTGTTCTAAATTTATATCAATATTAGTGAATTATTTAGTTATTTCTAGTATGTAGTATTTAGAATTATAAATTAATTGGAGGGCAAACTGATAAATGCATTCCTATTCATTGAGCTGGTACAGAAATATCTAAAATGCTGTGTTGTATTCAGGTGACATTCTTAAAGTTTATTAATGAGTATAAAAAGTAATGGAAATATAGGAATTAATGAAGTGCAGTTTTTTTTCTTTCTTTCCTTCTTTCTTTTTTTTTTTTTTTTTTTTTTTTTTATTTCTAACTTAGGCCGAGTTAATATGGGTACATTTGAGACTTCACTTACATACTTTTTACTTAGTTAGAAATGAAGAAAACGTAAGCTGATTTTTTTTTCTGTTTTATTTTAATCGAGATAAATCTCTACAGAAATAGCTACATTACACATTTTTAAATTCAATGGTTCATAGGGGTAAGCAAATGTTTCAGATTGGACCCTATATATTGGCCTTAAAATTCGTACTATTTCCATGCAACCACCAGAAACAACTTAGTATAAAAGGGTTTTAACAGAACGATAAAAGTCGACCTGCTTGGTAGTGTGGTGGAGCGTGTCTGCCTCACATTCAACAAGTTGCGAGTTCGAATCTCGCTTAGGGTGTGTTACTCTGGTAAGTTTTTTTTTCTGGGGTTTTTCTTATCCTGACAAGACGAACGTCGAGTAACTTTAAGCTCCATGTGCCCCAAAATCGTTTGAGCACAATTTTTCACCTATTTCATTCATCGTCCGATTTCATTTCATTCAGGTCAAAGGGCGTTACAAAATTAAAAAAAAATAAATAAAATAAAAAAACACTTCAAACCATTAATAACTGATATCTCGGGAATGTAGGTATATGCCGCAAAAAGGTACTTGAAATAAACTGTGTTTTGAAGAGATCTGCTTTTTCTATATTTTCTTTTAAGGTTTAACGTTGGTAGTTATTCTAAATTATAAAAAAAATCTTTCCGAATAAAGAGGGGTTTACAGGCTACTCTCAGATAATTCAGGTTATACATTTTATTTGCCATGCAAATATTTTTGTAAGTATATGGCATTTTAATAATATGCATAGTATTTTAATAATAAATCTTAGCATTTTAGAGAATATAAAGAAAAACTTCGAAAAAAAAACTTCCATTAAAGAGTAGTTGGGTTTGGGGATTTTGATGAAAATGTTCTACCAAATTTGCTATTTATCCGACTTTTCATTTTGAGTAATGCTGGTTCATAAACCTACAGAAAGATTGACACACACATACACACGCCCACACACACACTTACACACCTCATACACGAAACTCTATCTAAAATGCGTTTTTATTCAGGGAAGTCAAGTCATGTATTTCCAAAGAAATTTCTGTATTTGGGTGAAATACAATGTTTTCCCTACTTAGTATACGCAGTAGAATAATAAAATTTATAATGTTATGATTAATATTGGATATAAATGAATACAATACTTAAATTTGACAAACATACTACTCCTGGTACTGGTGTTGCATCCAAAAGTAGTAATCACATCAGCGTTATAAATTTAACAAATTTCTGACCCACAGTTTTGTTTCAGCTTTCAGTATGTAGTTTTTCACACCATATATTGAGAACCCTTAATTAGCGTTTTTTCTGCTCTAATTTTTTTTCCACCCCCCCCCCCCCCATTCCTTCCAAGCAATTTCCTCTTATCCAGTCTGAGCCAATTTCAATTCATTTTCCTGGTCAGTTTCAATGTTGTTCTACCGACTCCACCTTATCTATACACTATGTACGTAGTACGTGTAGAGAGAGTAAAAAGGTAAGGACAGAGGAAAGATTGAATTGATAAAAACTGATATCAATCAATACAGTGGGTATCAATAAAATTAAAAAATTAACAAAAACAGAAGTCATCTTCGCTACATGGTTATTGCCACCCTATGCACCGTTGCCCAGTGTTGTTCTTGGATAGCAATCAATATTATGGGCATCATTAAAATTAAAAAATTAAAAAAAGGGAAGAATATTATCAAAAATCTGATGTGTACCATTCACATGACTTTCTCTATATCCCTGCAACAAATTATTCTTAAAAAGCTTATACTTCTATTAACGTCATGTTAATCAGTAAAACATTAGCAGAAATAGCCATATTACTTGCTTCCTTGTAAGTAGAGGTGAAATAAGGGATTACCATAGGTTAAAGTGATAATCAAAAGCTGGTTGCTATGTCACTGAAGTTCCTTTGTTTGTTTGGACAACAGTTGACAAATCCCTATATGAGAAATGTATAAGTTTTTCATAGCAGAAACCAAAAATAAGAAATGTCACAAAAACGAAGAACTCCACGAAAAAAATGTATATTACATAAATTGTGTGTTTTAACGTGCTCTACATTTTTGTGTAGTAAGTTTTTGTCCATCTCTTACGGCTTAGCAGTTATTCAAAATGTAGTAAAATTCATCCAGAATAAACTACTCTTCAGAGGCTATTCCCAGAAAATTCAAGATATACATTTTATTTGTCAGGTAAATAAATATCTTTAATATACGAAATTTTAATCAAAATCGTTAGAGCTGTTTTTGAGAAAATCAAAATTTTCGAAAAAAGTTCCATGTAAAGGGTAGTTGGGGGTGGGGGGATTTTTCTCAAAATCTTCGTGTCGCATCCCTGGAAGATACTAAACTTAAATACCAAGTTTGGTATTTTACCTACTTTTCGTTTTTGAGTTATCGTGTTCACAGACACACGGACACACACACACACACACACACACACACACGGACCTTTTTCCGAAAATGCTTTTTTTGAAAAAGGGGACCCTAAAACATATAGTTCCGGTGAAATCTCGGTATCGAATTTTTTGGTGGAGTGCAATTTATTCTCTATACACTATGTACATAGTGCCTATAGAGAAAGTAAAAAGAGAAGTCATCGTCGCTGCATGGATTGTTGCTACCTTATGCACCGTGGCCCAGTGTTGCACTAGGACACCATGACACCGACGAGGTGTTCGCCCGCCGTACAAAGTCTCTTCGTCGTCTGGCATTGTCCTATAGCGGATATTTTCCTGGGCTTGGCGCAGTCCTTGGGCCCCACGAAGGGCGTGTGCGCCTCAGGAGGATAGCTTCGAGCTAAGTTGAGTGAGTGTACGTCATATGGTTACCCTGTAGCTTCGGACCTCCCCCTCACTTTAGCCGCTATCGGTTACCCAGTAGCTTCGGACCTCCACCTCACTTGTGTGTGCGAGATCTGATAGACTCGTGGTGAACCTAGGTGTGGCTGCTGTGTACCTACCCTGGTAAGGGTTTAAATAGAGGAATGAGGTGCGGTTAAGGTTTTGTATTTGAGGTTTCGGGTGATGATGTTAAGGAGGTAGCGCTAGTTAGACTTCTCGAATGGTTGCATTTTTTCAGGAGCGGCATCCTTTTCCTCTACCCTTCTGGTGTTTAATTTGTGAAAATTTGTTTTTGTTCGAGTATTTGTATTGACGACTCTCAATTGTGGGAGGGGGGAGTACTTGGTTCAGATAATTTGCTGTTGGCTGGTTTGAACCCGATACCGCCTGTACCAGCGTTCAGTGGGTAAGTACTCCCCCAGCGATCTAACAAGTGCGTTCTCATGTTCGCCCAATCTGGCGTAAAATTTCTGAGCCCGGCGCCTAATACATCTTCCACATATGGGAGGGTCTCAAACAGAAACGCCGACATATAGAATATATGAACCGGAGTCCTCTATTCTGTATCCGCTGTGACCAGAGAAACCAGGAGTCTGCTGCCATACCCCACACTTCGCAGGCGTAGAACATCAGGGGGCTATGAGCACCTTGAAAAGACGTAACTTTAAATGAACCGGCATTTGGGAGGCCAGAACATGGTAAAGGGAGGCCACCGCTCTGTCCGCCGTTCCCCGCACATGTTCACGAAAAGTTAGGCCCTTATGAAGTGTGACGCCAAGGTATTTGATTGGCATTTCCCCACTCTATCCTCTGGCCTTGGTAGGAAAAGTTGGGTATCTGGTCTGCGGTGGGGCGTTTTCTAGTGAACAGAACAGCATGACTTTTGCCCGGGTTAACGACATCCGCCACTGTCTGCACCAAACCTGGACGAGATGGAGGTGTCTCTGTATGGGGTTGAAGGCTCTGCGTATGTTCCTGTCTGCGGCCCACCCTGCACTATAGGGAAGTCTGCCATAAAGAGGCTAAACAAGATGGGTGATAAGACAGAGCCTTCGGGGAAGGACTTCTTCGAGAAGTTAGCACTACACCACTTGTTGCCACAGCTGGTCGACATTCAAGCCATCCTACTCCATCAGTTTGGATTTCGTCCCGATCACCTGACCACCCAACAGCTGCTGCGGGCAGTGGAAGCTGCCGCCCTGGGGTTCCAGGACGGGGCCTTCACGCCAGCGGTGTCATTGAACGTCGAGAAGGCCTTCTCAACTACCTGGCATGAGGGACTCCTATACAAGCTTATCCAGATTGGTCTACACAGACAGCTTTTCAACATTATACATAGCTTCTACACCTCACTTTAGCCACTACCCGCTCTTATATACTACAGGAATTGTTAGGGCTGTATTCGTGGGAGTTCAGAATATTCAATTGTTATGAATTTGTGTATGGTCATATCGACACCCATTTTGTATGTTTGCATTTTCTTATGTTTTTTAAAGGTTTGATTCTATGTTTCATTCACATTTTTCTAGAGTTACACATATGTTCAATGATAGAATGACGATGAAAAGCCCCACTGAAGAAAAATTGGATCATCCAGCCAGGATTCAAAACCAGCACCTTTCGATTTGCAAGAAAGGGATGGCTATTTAACATCTCACCTCAGATTTATTTATTTTATCATTTTCATCCTTTTTCGTTTCCTTATGTTTCACTTCCACAACATATATAATTACTTTCTCTACGCGTACTATGTACATAGTGTATAGAGATGGTATTGTATTCCACCCAAAAAATTCGATACCGAGATTTCACCGGAAATACATGTTTTGACCCCCCTGAATCCAAAAAAAGCATTTTTGGAAAAAGGTCTGCGTGGGGGCGTGTGTGTTTGTGGACAGCATAGCTCAAAAACGAAAAGACCGTTAAATACCAAACTTAAATCTCAACCCCAACTACTCTTTACATGGAACTTTTTTCGAAAATTTTGATTTTCTAAAAATGACCCTACGATTTTGATTAAAATCTCACATATTTAAGATATTTACATGCCAAATAAAATGTATATCTTGAATTTTCTGGGAATAGCGTCTGAAGATACTTTATTCTGGATGAATTTATGGAATTTTGCATAACTGGTAAACCGTTAGAGATGACAAAAACTTACCACACAAAAAATGTAGAGCACGCTAATTACACAATTTATGTTACATACATTTTTTTTCGTGGAATTAATCGTATGATCGTTTTTGGATTCAGCTTTGAAAAACTTATACTTTTCTCAGAGTTTGTCAGCTCTTGTCTATACAAACGAACATAAAAATATGAATAATTACAAGAATCTTGTTCTTATTAATTTTAACAATTGGACTTTACCCTCAGTCACATAGCAAGCATGTTTTGACTATTACTTTAACCTATGATACTCCCTTGATTCGCTTCTGCTTACAAGGAAACAAGTAATAAGACTATTTCTGCTAATTTTTTCTCCATTCGCATGAAGTAAATAGAAGCACAAGCTTTTTAACAATAATTTGTTGCAGGGATGTAGAGAAAGTCATGTGAATGGAACACATCAGATTTCTTTTTTAAGTTTAACGTCCCTTGATCTTAGATCACATCGGACGATGAAGGAATGTAATGGGTGAGTTGATGTTCATAAGATCCCGTATTCATTGAGCTTAGGGTTGCTTAAGCCCATCTTTTCAGGATAAGGGAAACTTCCGGTCATCCTAACCGAGATTCGAACTCGGGACCTCTTGAATTTGAGGAAAACATGCTATCTCCACACTACAGCAATATCTGGCAATACTATGTTTTGTTTCGCTCTTTCCTTTTAAGATAAAAGTTTTATTCCCTCGGGAATATGGTGCTATATGAGTATAAGTATCACAGTTTATAGAATCCAAAATTTATCACCATCATTTCTCAGAGTGTACATCCTTCAACTAATTGAGCATTTAATTATTTGATTTGCAGAAATAATACTGAACAACGTTACCAATCGGAGAAAGCCTTTTATACTGTTATGATAGAAGCAAACAACATATCCCTTATCATGAAATGTTTGAAAGTTCCCGGAAACATTTCTTTATGCAGTGTTATCTTCTGAATACTTCCGAAAAAATATATGTGTGTGTCGCCTTTCGCATTTCCTCCAGCTGTTTTTATTTCTTCAGTAGCTTTTAATTCCTCTGTCGATTTTATAACGCCGAAGAAGTGTTTCGTTCTACCCATCAGTTTGGATTTCGAGGTTTCGCCTTTATGGGCATTTGGATTGCAAAATCTGATTTACACATTCGTCAACGACCTATTCTTTAAAAAAGCTGTTTTCTTCTATTTCACCTTAGTTGAGATAAACATTTACAGAAACCTTTTATTTCACATTTTCTTGCACATATGAGAACTTCCAGTAGGCTCAAGTATAATCAATATTGTTAAGAGCTGACTACTATATAAAGGCTTTGAAATATTCTTCTTTTACTTGACCAGACAAACGAAAAAAGAAACCACTTCCCATTTGAGAATAATTATGCGCTTATAAGTACAGGTATTGTAATATTGAACCAATAAGAAGGAATATTTCGAGAAAGGTTAACTCCAAAGAAAATGTATTTGACATAAATTGTGCGCTTTAACGAGATTTACACTTTTTGTTTGGTTCGATTTTTACCATCTCCTATGGTTATGGATTATAAAATGTATTCAGAATAAAAAGGATTTCACAGGCTATTCCTAGAGAATTCAGGATTATATTTTATTTTCCAGGAAAATGTCTAAAACATGCTAAATGAATGAAAATAGAGACATTTTTGAAAAAATCAAAATATTTTAAAAATTTTACATTTAATGGGTATTTTGAGGTAATGTGATTTTCTCTTAAATCTTTGTGTTGCTCTTTGGAAGATACGGATTTCAAAAATACAAAATTTGGTATTTACCTAATCGAGTTTACGTCACGCTATTCATAGAATTACATGTGTGCCCACGGAGCTTTTTGTAAAATGCCCTTTTTACACAGGGATATAACGTGTACTTCCAGTGAAATCTCGGTAACAATTTTTGAGGATGGAATGCAATACCTGCTCTATTTATCTATGAACGGGGTAGAAAGAGTAAAAAAGAAAAAAAAATTCGACCTGTCAGAATAAGGTAACACTTATGCGTTTGTGTGTATTTGTGTGCCTATACATGTGTGTGGTGTGTTTGAAAGAGAGGGAAAGAGAGAGAGAGAGAGAGAGAGAGAGAGAGGGAGGGAGAGAGAGAGAGAGAGAGAGAAGAGAGAGTGCGCTTAATTCTTTTTAAAAGTGGTATCGTAAAACTACGAAAGTCAAAGATTTTCAAGAACTCTTTCCTAACTTAAGTAATTATTTATTTAGCAACAATTTTCTTATTTTTACTTTCTCCATACGCACCATGTACATAGTATATAGAGAAAGTATTGCACTCCACCCAAAAATTCGATACCGAGATTTCACCGGAAATATATGTTTTAGGGTCCCCAATATCCAAAAAAAGCATTTTCACAAAAAGGTCCGTGTGTGTGTGTGTGTCCGTGTGTCCGTGTGTCTGTGAACACGATAATTCAAAAACGTAAAGTCGGTAAAATACCAAACTTGGTATTTAAGTTTAGTATCTTCCAGGGATGCGACACGAAGATTTTGAAAAAAATCCCCCCACCCCCAACTACCGTTTACATGGAACTTTTTTCGAAAATTTTTATTTTCTCAAAAATGGCTCTAACGATTTTGCTTAAAATTTCGTATATTAAACATATTTACCTGACAAATAAAATGTATATTTTGAATTTTCTGGGAATAGCCTCTGAAGAGTAGTTTATTCTGGATGAATTTTTCTAAATGTTGAATAACTGCTAAACCATAAGAGATGGACAAAACCTTACTGTACAAAAAATGTAGAGCATATTAAAACACACAATTTATGTTATATACATTTTCTCGTGGAGTTCGTCGTTTTTGTGACATTCCTTATTTTTGGTTTCTGCTATGAAAAACGTATACTTTTCTCATACAGGAACTTGTCAACTCCTATCCATATAAACAAAGGAACTCCATTGACATAGCAACCAGCTTTTGACTATCACTTTAACCTACGGTTGTCCCTTATTTCGCTTCTACTTACAAGGAAGCGAGTAATTAGACTATTTCTGCAATTTTTTTTCTGATTAGCATAAAGTAAATAGAAGTATAAGCTTTTTAAGAATTATTTGTTGCAGGGATATGGAGAAAGTCATGTGAATGGTACACATCAGATTTTTCTAAAATGTGTTTTGTTCACATACTTTTCTCTACCTATTCTGTAACAAACTATCCTTATAAAGCGTATTCTTCTACTTCATGTTAATCAAGAAAACAATTAGCAGAAATGGTATAATATTTAGTTCCTCATAAGTAGAAGGGTAATAAGGGAATACACAAGACTAAAGCGATAAGTAAATCCTTTAAAAGTGTATTGCTGTGATTGAAATTTGGCTCTCTTTGTATTTCTAGGAGTAAAACAAAAGAAACAAGAATTACAAATTCCCTTTGAGAATACTATAAGTATTTTAAAATGAAACCAATATCAAGGAATACCTCGGAAATGGTAAACTTCACAAAATAATGCATATTGCATATTTGAACGAAATATGCATTTTTTGTGCAATAAATTTTTGACTGTCTCTTTCAGTTTATCAGTTATGCAAAAGTCATCTAGAAAGAATACGTCTTCAGAGGCTATTCCTAGAACATTCAATACATACATTGATTCAAGATATACGATATTTTAATCAAAATCGTTAGATCCATTTTTGCGAAATTCAAAACTTTCTAAAAAATGTTCCATGTAAAATGTCCCCATGGTTGGGATTGAAAATTGCTTCTCTTTTGTATGGCCAGGAATAAAAGAAAAGAAACACACGTACATTCACGCACATACAAATGGACAATTTTCTAAAAATGCTTTTAGGGATTCAGGGTAGCTCAAACTGAACTACCGGCAAAATGTCGTTAAAGAGTTTTTGGGTGGAATACAATTTCTTCTCTACCTACTATGGTCGATGTATATGCGTACGTACCACAGAAAGTAGAAATATGAGGTAAAGTGATAAAAGTAAAAATTCCGCATATGCCGCAGTTCTCGTCGACACTTACAGCCCTGAAAGAGACCGATTGGAATGAAATGAAGATGAAATGAAGGGATAGAAATTTTGGGGAAATGAAGAATCCTCTGCAGCATTCACCTAGTCATCTGGGAAAACCCCGATAAAACCATGGGTCAGCGAGGTCGGCCGCAGGGAATCGATCCCAGGACTTTCCGAATGCCAGTTCTGCACGAAACGTCTGAGCCACCTGGTTCGATGGTTCCATGTAAGTAGTAGGGAAAATAAGAGAATACATCTGTTTAAAGCGAAGTCACTGGTGATACATGGAATGTAGGTGGAGCACTGGTGGAATGCAATGGCGGGGGAAACCGGAGAACCCGGAGTAAACACGCCCCTGCGCCGCTTTGTCCAACACAAATCTCACTTGCGGTCGCTTGGAATCGAAGCCTTTAGGGGAGAGGCGAGTGGTCTAACCATTCGGCCACAGCGCAGCCGTAGTGTTATTACTAGCTTCCTTGTAAGTAGAAGAGAAATAAGAAAATGCACAGGCCAAGGTGATAGTATCGTCCTTTAAAAGCCGATCACTATGTGGAACAATTGAAATTCCAATCCCTTTGCTTGCCAAAAGATGTCTTCCCGTGTGAGAAAAGTTTAAGTGGCTAAAATTTAAAGCAATAGTCCGTAATATCTCGAAAACGGTTACCTCTACAATAATGTATATGACATATATTGTGTGTTTAAATATATATATATATATATATATATATATATATCTTTTTTTGTTGTTGTAAAAGTTGTTGTATATCTCTTACAGTTTGCAAGTTATACAAAAGTCATCCAGAATGGAGAGGTCTTCAGAGGCTATTCCCGGAAAATTCAACATATACATTTCGTTTTCATAAAATTATCTTAAATATAAGGCATTTTAATCAAAATCGTTAGAGCCATTTTTGAGAAAATCAAAATTTTCGAAAAATGTTCCATATAAAAGGTAATTGGGGTTGATAGGATTTTCTTGAAAATCTTCATGTCACATTCTTGGAAGATACTGAACTTAAATATCAAGTTTGATATTTAATGGTCTTTTCGTTTTTGAGCCATGCTGTCCACAGACACACACGGACCTTTTTCTAGAAATGCTGTTTAGGATGCAAGAGTCTCAAAATATATATTTCTGGTGAAATCTCGGTATCGAATTTTTAAGTGCAATACAATACCTTCTCTATACTCTATGTACATAGTACGTGTAGAGAAAGTAAAAATCTGATGTGCTCTGTTCACATGACTTTCTCTAGCTGTTCCACAAACTTACTTTTCTTACAAAAGATTATTATTTTTTCCACGTTTTGCTAATCGAGATAAGCATTAGCAGAATTGGTGTCATTACTTCCTTCCTTGTAAGTAGAAAGAAAATAAGGGAATTCAGTAGCTAAAGCAATAGTCAAATCATCTAAAAGCTGGTCGATATTTGAACAATTGTTCGGTTCGCTTTGAATTTGCAGTAAAACAAAACAGAGATGAAAAGAAAGGTGATCCCGTTTAAAAAATCTATGCAGTACTTTAAAATTGAAACCAATTAAAGGATTACCTATCTTGAAAACGGTCAACTCTCCAAAAAAATCTATATGACATAATTATGTGTTTTAACAAAATCTAGGTCTTTTTTTTTCTAGAAAATTTTTGTCTATTTCTTAGGGTTTAGCAGTGTGGAAATTTAGATTTTTTTTTTTCCAAATGTACAGGTCATCAGAATCTATTCCTAGGAAATTCAAGATATGCACATTTTATTGCTCATGTAAATATCTTTAATATACGTCATTTTAACCACAATCGTTCAAGAAATGTTTGAGAAAATCAGAATTTTCGAAAAATTTTCCATGTAAAGGGTCGTTCGGAGGGCAATTTTCTTTAAAATCTTCGTGTCGCATCCTTGAGAGATACTATGCTCAAATACCAAGTTTGATATTTAACAGACTTTTCGTTTTTGAGTTATGCAGTTCACAGAAACACGCACACACAGAGACAGAGACTGATCTTGCTCTAAAAAAAAAATGTGTGGATATTTTTTTTTTGTTTTTTTTAAAAAAGGTCTTATATATACATTTCCGTTGAAATCTCGGTATCGACTTTTGGGTGAAATACAATACCTTCTCTATCTATGTACGTTGTATATATGCGCTAGAGAGTCGCCCTCTGCGGTGTAATGGTTACCATGCTAACTTCATATACCTAAGGTTGCGGGTTGAAATCCGGCGGAGAACGATGGATTATTTTGGGTGTAAAAATCCTTAGCATGGCTTCCTTCGGAAGGGAAGTAAAGCCATTGGTCCCGCCTGATAGAGAGAGAGGCCTCTGCGCAAAATTAAGCGGTCTTTCACGCCCAGTATAGAATGGGACGCTGAGAACCACAGCAGTTAAAGAGCGTCCTTGAGCAACACGCCATTTATATTTTATTTTATGCGCTAAAGAAAGTAAAAACACATGACTTTTGCTATATCTCTCTAACAACTTATTATTAAATTATTCTTCTATCTACTTTATGCTAATCGAGATAATCATTAGCAGAAATGGTTTTATTACTTGCTTTCTTGTAAATAGAAAGGAAATAAGAAAGTACCATAAAGTAAAGCGATAGTCAAATCTTTTAAAAGCTAGTTGCTATATGATTAATATTCCCTTTTTGTATGACCAGGAGTTGACAAATTTCCATATGAGAAAAACATTTTAACGCTGAAACCAATAACAAGGAATGTCTCAGAAACGGAGAGCTCTATTTTGAAAAACGTATAAGGTTTTTAGATGCTATTCCCAGAAAATTCAAAATATAAACTTTACTTGCCATGTATATACATATATGTGTAATATACGGTATTTTAATGAAATTCGTTTTTAACGTTTTTGAGACAGTTAAAACTTTCGAAAATTTTTCCACATGGATTTTCTTGAAAATCTTCGTGTCGCATCCTAGGGAAAAATACTTAATTACCAAGCTTGATATTTAACGTACTTTTCGTTTTTGGACAGACAAACACATACTCTTTTTTCTAAAAATTTTTTTTTGTACTCCAGGGTCTCAAAACATGTATTTCCGTGGAAATCTCGGTTGGGTGGAATACATTATCTTCTTTATACAGTATCTACACAATAGGTGTATAGAAAGTAGAAAATATGGTATGTTTCATTCACACGACTTTCTCTAGCTGTTCCACAAACAAACTTTCCTTACAAAAGATTATTCTTTTATCTACGACATCTAATCAAGATAAACATTTCCATAATTGGTCTTATTGTTTGCTTCTTTTAAGTAGAAGGAAAATTAAGGGAATACACTAGGCTAAAGGTATAGTAAGATCTAAAAAGGCAGTCACTAAGCGAAACAATTGAAATTCGTTTTCTTTGCTTGCTAGGAATAAACAAAAGAGAGACGAAAAGAAAGATGTTTCCAGTTTGAGAAAAGTTAAAAATTCCTTAAAAATGAAATCAATAAACTCGAAAACGATTAATTCTACAAAAAGAAATGCATAAGAACATAGATTGTGTGTTGTAATGAGATCTACATTTTTTGTTTGATTTATTTTTATCTGTCTCTTACAGTTTACCAGTTATACTAAAAAAATATATATACCAGTTATATTAATCCAGAATGAAATGGTCTTAAGGGATTGTTTCCGAAAATTCAAGATGTACATTCTGTTTAGGATAAAAATATGTTAAACATATGAGATTTTAATAATAATCGTTAGAGCTATTTTTGAGAACATCACAATTTTCTAAAAAGGTTCTATGTAAAGGGTTCTTGGGGGATTTTCTTGAAAATCTTCGCGTGGCATCCTTAGAAGATACAGAATGTAAATAACAACTTTAGTTTTTAACGGTCTTTTTGTTTTTGAGCTATTTTACACACAGACACACACACACACACACACAAAGATGCACCCAGATAGACAGACACACGCACAAACTATTCTAAAAATACTTTTTTTTTTTTTTTTTTGGATTCATGGAGTCTCAAAAAATATATTTCCGGTGAAATCTCGATATCGAATTTTAGATGGAATACAATACCTTCTCCATCCACCATGTACATTGTATATACGGGCTAGAGAAAGTAAAAAGTGTCGTGTGTGTATATATGCTTGTGTCTATGTCTGTATACAGCATAACTCAAAAACGAAAAGGTGATTAAATGTCAAACTTGATATTAAAGTTTAGTATCTTAGACACGAAGGTTTACAGGAAAATCCCCCCACCCTACCTACCTTTCATTTAACATTTTTCGAAATTTTCGTTTTTCTTAATTTTGGGCCTAAATATTTAAATTGTTTTTCCGTATATTAAAGATGCGAGGCGTATTCCAAAACTGAGGTCCGTTTGGTCATAATAAAAATATCGCTCATGAGACAAGGTTTTTATTGACAGTAAAATGTGACTAAATATCTAATTCACTTTTCCACATAATCGCAATTCACTTCTATGCACTTACTGTAACGCTGCATCAGCATCTTTAACCCCTCGGTATAGAAGTCTGCCGCCTGGGATCTGAACCAGTTGGTAACGCTCTTCTTAAGTTCATCGTCGGCTTGAAATCATTGTCCACCCCACCAAGCTACCGTTTCAAGTGCAGGAAGAGGAAATAGTCCCTTGGTGCAAGTTCGGGATGTACGGAAGGTGGTCAAGCAGTTCCCAACGAAACTCTTGAATCTTCTCTTTGGTTTGGGCAGCGGTAAGTGGGCGTGCGTTGTCGTGCAGAAGTATGATGCCAGACGACAGTTTCCTGCGGAGTCGATTTTGGATCGCACGTCTCAGTTTTGTGAGCGTTGCACAGTACACCTCAGCTGTAATGTTTGTCTCACGGTCCATGAAATCGATCAACAGGGCGCCCTTTTCGTCCCAAAACACGGTAACCATCATTTTGCGATTCATGTATTGCAGTTGCTTGCACTTTCCTGGTTTGGGTGAACCGGAATGGCGCCACTGTATTGACTGTTGGTTTGATTCTGCGTTGATGTACACTATCCACGTCTCGTCTCCCGTAACAATGTGGGAAAACAAACCATCTCCATCTTGTCTATAGCGATCCAAAAACTGTCGTGTCTTATGTATTTGTTGTTCTTTGTGCTGACCGGTGAGCAATTTTGATACCCACCTCGCAAAAAGTTTCCGTTATCCAAGCTCTTCTGTGACAACCCATTAAAGTGTTGTTCCAGCAACATTTGGGAATTCCATAGCCAGACCACTATTCGTCAATCGCCGATCACTTTGAAGTTTTTGGTTCACTTGATCAACGACGCCGTCGGTCCGAAAACTGGGCCTACCACTCCGCTGTCATCGTGCACATTTGTGCGGCCATTTCGAAATTCTCGACACCAGTGTAGAAATTGTTTGGCAGTCATGTCCGGCCATACACTAGACATAACGCACGATGGATGACTGCAGCTGACGATCCTTTTGCCAGCAAAAATCTAATCACACCACGCACTTCACAACTGGCATAAGCTACGATTGTCGAGGCCATTTCGATCTGCTTTCATCGACAGGCAAACGCCTACTGCGGCAACCAACACTACTGTGTGTTCCCCAGGAGTTGGTAGACAGCGCTGCAGACGTGAAACGTCATTCAAGCCTATCATCTGTGACATATTGTTCACCGGACCTTAGTTTTGGAATACGCCTCATATTTACAAAAAATAAAATGTACACCTATCCTGAATTTCTGGGAACACTCCTGGAGTTTTCTTCATTGTGAACAACTTTTGGATAACTAGTAAACCATAAGAGATGGACAAAAAAACTTCTACACAAAAAATGTAAATTTCGTTAAACATCAATTTTTGTAGAGCTAGCCACTTAAGATATATTTCCTGTTATAGGTTTCAATTTTAAAATATTTCAAATTTTCAAACGGGACATCTTGGTGTGTATCACATCTGCTTTATTTTTCTCCTGGCCATGACAATCGCATAGCGACCGGGTTTAAAAGATTTGACTTCGTTTTAGCTTTCTCTATCCTGTTATTTTCCTTCTACTTAAAAGGACCTAAGTAATAAAACAATTTCTGGTAATGTTTATCTTGATTAACATTTTGTAAGAATAGTTTGAAGAGCTAGAGAAAGCCACGTGACTGGAACACATCAGAACTACACCTGTATTTCTAATAAAATACCGATACTGAGCTTTTCGGTGGAATGCAAACCTTCTCTACCTATTTACTACGTAGATAAAATAAAATCACTTTTTTTATTCAGGGAACCATAAAACCTTTATTTCCATTGAAATTCCGGTATCGAATTTTTAGGTGGAATACAATACCTTCTCTATCTATGTTCTATGTACTAAATAGAGAAAGTAAAAATAATGAATAAATGCAATGGAAATATGAGAGTGCACATTTCAGATACTAGTGTAATGAACAGTGTATATTTAATAATATTGTTGTTCTCTCACAATATGTAGATGCATGTGGAAAGCTGAATTTTTCAAATCAGATTGAAGTTTCCATGTGTATCTTGAATTTTCTCTAAACAGACTGTGAATGAAATATAATGGGGAAGCCATGAAAAACCAGAGATCTAAGAAATATTCAATTTTCTTCTAATTTTTAGCGGTCTCAAAATCAGTGGTTTCGTTCACGGCTCTCGTGCTTAGAGTCCATGGTTCGATTCCCGGGTGTGGAGTGGGACTTTAAATCCCAGCCTGCATCTTCGACTAGCTCAAGTATGGTAGGCATCTCCAAGGAAAATAGTTCAAAGTCCATGGTAAAGTTATGCTCAACATAGGAGGTAATGAACACCGCACACTGAATGCCTCTACCTAAAAAATGGATCGTTATCACTTGGTGGAATAAAGTTATTTCCGAAGATCACAGATCATATGTACCTAGCTGCTGTCAAGGGTTCCCGGGTTCGATTTTGCGGCTGATGGAGAGTTGGGATTATTCTCTATCCAAATTATTCCCTATCCCCCGTGAGAGATCTTGTAGACCCATGGTGGACTTAGGTGTTGTTGCTGTGTACCTACCCTGTCAAGGACTTAACCGCAGGAATGATGGTTGAGGTTTGGTGATATTGGTGGAGTTTCGGATACTGGTGTTACGGAGATAGCGCTATTGATAGGCGTCAACGGTTGCTATTTCAGGAGCAGCATCCTTTTCCTCTGTTCCGCTGATGTTTAGCTTGTTTAAATATTTGTTTTTGTTGGATTTGATTTTTATTTGACCACTCCTAAGATAGGGAAGAGGTAACTACTTCCAGTCCAGTCCAGTGTGATTGGCAGGCTGAGGGCAGCCCGAGGTGTGTTAGACGTGTCCCTGTTCTCAGAGAGAACTTAACCACGTTCTGACGGGATTGTGGGTTTTGTAGGATGGCGGGTGTGTTTTGGGGTTGTGGAGTGACAGGAGGAGGCGAATATTGCTCCTCGACGGTTGCCTTGATGGTGCAACGGCCCTTGTGCACCGCTGGTGTGTTTTTATCAAAATGTTCTTGAGATTAAATTTTGAATCCAAGCAACTCTTGAAGGATAATAAGGAGCTTAGCCTTAGCAGCTGTTGGGGTAACTACTTAGTTCAGCTTGTTTGTTGTTGGCTGGATTGAAGCCATTGTTACCGGGGATATCCACAAGCCATGCGGGGAAGCCGGTACTGCCTGCATCGGCGTTCAGTTGGTAAGTAGTCCTCTCCCTTCACCCAGCCGGAAATGTGGATGTGAGTGTGAAAGTGTATATGATCTAATGATACACAGTAAAGATAAATAGAAATCCAAAGACATTACTAAACGGGTTAATATCACTGTCAATAAGCAATATGTTCCAAAGGGAAATGCCGCCGATGGGACTATGCAGTTAAAGACGGGGTATAAAACATGGAACAATTAAAATAAATTCGTTCATTGATAACGAATATCAGAAAAATGACTTACGCAACAAAAATATTAAAAAGCTGTGTGTATATGTGTGTGCAATGTATTACGTTTTCGTCTATGCATAACATACACCAGTTATTCAAGATTATACAAAATTCCTTCGAACGAAGAGAATAGTCATTTTACTTGTCGTGTAAATATATTTAATACATTGTATTAAATATATTATAGAGCCATTTTTGAGAATATAGAACATTTCGAAAACTCTTCCATGAAAAAATTAGTTTGGGTGGAGGGGGACGATCCTGAACTTAAATACTAAGTTTGGTATTTAAGCGACTTAAATTTTTTCCTACTCGCAGATACACACATATACTTTTTATATATTTTTTGAGGAGGGGGTAGATTCAAAACGTGCGTTTCCGATTAAATCTGGGTATAGAATTTTTAGGTTGAATTCAAAACAACCTCCATTTACTATACGTAACCGAACGAGGTGGTGCTGCGGCAAAGCATGCTACTCGCATTTGGGGGAACCTAGGTTCGAACCCCGGGGACTACCCACTCTGGCTAATGGTTTTTTTTTCGGGGTTTTCTGTGTCCCAAGGCGAATGCTGGAGTAATTTCGTTCATCCATCGAATTTACCGCCCTTCCATTCATCATTTCTTGCCTCATTCACCCCGCTGATCTGCCTTATTATTGCAAGTGTCGTTGATTATCCTTCGGTACGATCTGGCATGGGAAAAGGATGCTGTGTGGAAATCACAACGTCCCTCGGTCGCTGGGATATAAGGATCGCCCCTTAGGGGCGTGTACCCTGTGCGGGTCTACCTGTCCGATTATCGGTGGGAGGTTTCAATCTGGTAACAACTATAAGGGCCCTATCTTTTATTTTATTTTTTTCAGTTTAATGTCCTTTAACCTGGTGGGTCATATCCGACAATGAATGAACTCGGTGAAATGAAGCTTAAATGAGCACAGGGTCCATTGAGGTTAAAGTTACCTGACATGCATCTTCTCAGAATAAGGAAAACCTTATTCGGGTAAGTCATCCTAACAGAGATTCGAACTCGGGACCTCTTGAATATGAGGCAGTCATGTTACCCCTACACTATAGTGGCGGGTTGGGTCCTATCATTGGAGCAATGGCCGTTCCTCTCACCTCATCTTCCCCTGCCGGGGCACCCCTGCTAGGGTCATGAGTTCAAAAACCGTCCTGGTTCGGTGCCTAGACTTCCCATACTTATCCTATCCTAAACGATTCTAGTATACCTAGTAGAGAAAGAACTTTTAGATTCTTATATCAAGGATTTTAAAACAGTCCTGATGAAGTGACATTTCCGTCACAAAACATTTTACACAGTTTAAGTAGCATGGATGAAATGATAACATTGCCGGGAAGTCACAAGGTGCCTGGTAGAGGGATTTTCCTTGCATCAACCGCATCCTGTCCCGTATATCCCATTTTAATACCCTGATTCCGCTTGTGTAATAAAAGAGAATAATAGAGATATACAACTTTCTTCAGTAACACAACAAATGTTGGTGATTTTCTGGTAATTTAATTGAGCCACAGTAATTATTTCAATGCCGAAAATCGAAGAATATTAATTGTCTTATGAAGTTAAACATGACAGCGAAACTAACCACGTTACCGAAAAAGAGACTATAGGCCTTTACGACATGTACACATCACTTTTGCTTCACATTTTTGTTCTACAACCATAATCAACACAGCAATGAACTAATCTATTTAATCTTTCGTGGCAAAATGCGCAATTTTAATTATTTCAATCCAAGCAGAATCGGAGACATTTACAACTGAATATTTGAGGTTATAACAATACCTAAATCAACCGCCAACATAAACAAATGTAGTTTTCTTGCAGTAAGAAAAAGACTACGTTTATTAGTTGTTAAGTATAATGCTCAGTATAATCAGCACATTCGTTTGTCATTGGACAGCCGAATAATAATGAGCTCATTGCCCGGCCCAAAAGCACTCAGCTAATCGCATAAATTCGAGGGCAGTTCGATAGCCCTTATGTCTGCTTCAAGTTTAATTCATCATTGCCTTCTTTTCATTCCTTATCGTGTATGTGTGTAGTTCCCTTTCAATGCAGTGACCTCGATATTTTTCCTCAGCGCTGTAGAGGTAAATGAGCCGCTCAAGTGTGCATTTATCAGCTGTGTAGTTCAGTGTCAGCTGCCTCTGCTCGAGCTGAAGGTCTTACGTTTGTTCATTGTGCTTCTCAAAAGAGAACGTTTAATCAAAAAATATCTGCTGTGTGTGAATTACATTATTATTAGTTATTAGTGCACTGAAATATCACCTTGAACAAGGAATTTTTATATGTGACAAATAAATAAAAACCGAATCACGTAGACAGTTTTATACACAATTTTAGGAGAAATGTCATGATATTCCATTTACAGAACAAAAACTATTAAATGTCTGGATGTTTAGGACCTTAGGATCGCTAAACGCAAAATCTAAGAAGTGAAAAAGAGATCTTCTATAAAGAAAAACAAGTTGACGAAATTATACCATTCGAACATTCAATATTTTCTGATGTCTTACATGTGTTATAGAAAGTGAGTATTTTAAGAATCTCTGTTCAAGGAAGCGTTAAATTTCTCCTTTAAATTGATTTTATTGATCAATTAGCGCATATATCACTATATAGACCATTGATAACATTATAAACATAAAATAAAGAACATAGCAAAAAACATGACAGAAGTGAGGTGACCTCAGCAGGTTTCTCTGTAAGGAAGTAGCATAATCAAGCTCTGTTACAATGTTGCTTCTGTGTTTGAAGAAGAGGGTGATGAAGCAAAATATCCTGAGGTAGTCGACTGCGGATTCTGGTGGAAACTGCGGTTGTTTGCCCAGAGAATAGAATACTGTACCTGACAATTAAACTTTTAAAGCTGAAATCATCCAGAGATATTATTGAACTCTCAAGCAAATGGACATAACTTTCAACTCAGCTTATAACAAGGTTAGTCTTACGAGGGACATCCAGAAAGTGACAAATGATTTGGCATAACTAAATAATAACGAAACATATCAACATAAAACTTTATTACAAAGTTACAGTAACTTACTCTATTTGTCAACGCAAGCTCTGTTCTGTCAAGATATTTACTGTCACGTGGTACCAATTTTTCAATGTCGATGTTATATTTTTCTATCACCAAAGAACTTATTCGTTTTTTTACTTTCTCTATGCTATGTACATAGTGTATAGAGAAGGCATTGCACTACACCAAAAATTTGATACCGAGATTTCACCGGAAATATATGTTTTAGAGTCCCCTTTATCTAAAATAAGTATTTTCAGAAAAAGGTCCATGTGTGTGTGTCCATGTGTCAGTGTGTCCGTGTGTCTGTGAGCACGATAACTCAAAAACGAAAGGTCGGTAAAATACCAAACTTGGTATTTAAGTTTAGAATCTTCCAGGGATGCGACACGAAGATTTTGAGAAAAATCCCCCCACCCCAAACTACCCTTTACATGGAACTTTTTTCGAAAATTTTGATTTTCTAAAAAATGGCTCTAACGATTTTGATTAAAATATCGTATATTAAAGATATTTACCCGACAAATAAAATGTATATTTTGAATTTTCTGGGAATAGCCTCTGAAGACTACTTTATTATGAGTGAATTTTCCGGAATTTTGTATAACTGCTAAACCATAAGGGATAGACAAACATTTACCACACAAAAAATGTATAGCACATTAACACTCACAATTTATGTTGTATACATTTTTTTCTTGGAGTTGATCGTTTTTGAGATATTCCTTGTTTTTGTTTTCAGGGTCGAAAATCTGAACTTTTCTCATACAGGAATTTGTCAACTCATATCCATACAAACAAAGGAACTTCAGTCACATAGTAACCAGCTTTTGACTATCGCTTTAACCTATGCTACTCCCTTATTTGCTTTCTACTTACAAGGAAGAAGGTAATAAGACTATTTCTGCTAATTTTTTTTTAGATTAGCATGAAGTAAATAGAAGCATAAGCTTTTTAAGAATAATTTGTTGCAGGAATATAGAGAAAGTCATGCGAATGGTACACATCAGATTTTTTAATGTACAAAATGTTCGGCCAATCGAATTCTATAAGTAAATAACACAAGTGATAATGCAATGAACGAGTCTTCAGTGAGAAAATGGCACATAATTTACGAGTAATCAAGGATGAACTAGTGTGTCCGAAAAAGACCGGAGTTCATCAACCGTTATGGAGGAGTTGAAAGCAAATGTTGATAAAAACTTCAGAAAAACCGGTATTTCACTTTGGGCACTATACATGACTTTTTTGGGTGGAAAAGATTTCGCAACCGGTGAAAACCTCAACATCTTGGCTCAGATCTTTAGCGGCGGAAGAGTATAACATAGGTATTGAAACACCGGTACCACGTGACAATAAATACCTTGATACTAATACCGATTACATGAGATATAGAGTAAGCTACTGTAACTTTGTTAGCATGGTAACCATTACACCACGGAGGGCGACTCTCTAGCGCATATGTACGACGTACATAGTAGATAAAGAAGGTATTGTATTTCACCCAAAACTCGATACCGAGATTTCAACGGAAATGTATATATAAGATCTCATGGGGGAGGAAACAAAACGCGAAAGTTTTAGAACAGAAACTCCCACAGTGTAACGCGCCATTCATAATGAGATGAAAGTGCAGACGCAAGGTAAGCACAAAACTTTGCACGCAAGTTATTCAACGTAACCATTCACATAGACACACGCAACACAATGCAAAAGTATGTATACTTCAAACTTTACGCTGGCGTTGCGTACGTAAATAGAGGAAGAATTCTGCATTCTGCGTCTGTTGTACATAATGTTACTCTTCCATGCAGCACCATGTAATTGATGGAACCAGAGATTTTAAAATACACTGTTATTCTGTATGCCAACAAAGAGTAACGATATGGGCGCAAAGGGGCACGAATACTTCTCTTCTGCAAAAGTGGAGCGTTCATATCCAAAGCTTCGTCAAATTGCGCTGGCCTCAGCCTATTCATTTAAACAAGGTGTCTAACTTCTCTCAAGAGATTATGGCAGTTCTCTTTGCTGAATCCTTCTTTGCTGGATGTGCCCACCCTCTGAGTCTAGATTACTTGCCTCTCGCAAATCGTAAGACGCAAAGAGATAATGCACATTGCATTAAATGTGAAGATTTATCACGTTCCTCAGTCTCTATGCTTGTATTGTTTTCAATATTTTGGTCAAACAATTATTGTGACGTCACTGCCGCGAGCGTCAATTGTGTGCATGTCTATTTATTTATAAAAGATTGAGGAATGTTCTTATATTGTATTTTTTGTTATGTTATGCAATTTGAAACTTGTAGTCCTCTTGGAAGATACCCGCGTTAATTTACAGATTCATAAACCGTGCGTTATCTTTGGTTACGCATTGTGAATGGTCTTCTCTCGCATCTGCACTTATGCTGCGTTACGTCTGCGCATGCATCTCATTGCGATTGTAGCTTAATAGACAGAGCGCAGAGTACGCATACGCGAGATCCGTGGCCCAGCAATATGAGGAATGCAGTGTAGAAATTCATTAGTGCGTACCTTATTACGGGCGTACATTGCTTCAGAGCCGTCTTAACAGTGTTATGCCAGTCTGTTCGTTTGTAGCCGCTAAATTAAATTCAGTTTTATTTGTGAACGTTTTTTAACTGCTGCGGTTCACAGCTTCCCATTCCAGACCGTTTAATTTTGCTCAAAGGCCTCCTTATTAGCTATATAAGTTTTGAGACCCCCTGAATATAAAAAAAGTCTTATGTGTTCCATTCATATGACTTTCTCTGCATTTCTGCAACAAATTATTGTTAAAAAGCTTAAGCTTCTATCTGCTTCATGCTAACTGAGAAAAAATAGTAGAAATGGTCTTATTACGTGCTTCCCTGTAAGTAGAAGAGAAATAAGAGAGTACCATTGTTTAAAGTGATAGTCAAAAGCTGATTGCTATGTGACTGAAGTTCCCCTGTTTGTATGGACAGGAGTTGACAAACGCCTGTATGAGAGAAATATAAGTTTTTAAAAGCTGAAACCAATAATAAAAATATCTAAAATAACGATAAACTCCACGAAAAAATGTATAAAATATAAATTGTGTGTTTTATCGTAATCTACATTTTTGTGTAGTAAGTTTTTGTCTATCTCTTACGGTTTATCAGTTATGCGACATTCAATAAAATCATAAAGAGGTCTTTAGAGGCTATTCTCAGAAAATTCAAGATATACAATTATATTTGGCATGTAAATATCTTAAAAATAAGAGATTTTAATCAAAATCGCTAGAACCAATTTTGAGAAAATCAACATTTTCGAAATTTTATCCATGTAAAAGGTAGTTTATTCCTGGCAAGCAAAGAGATTAGAATTTCAGTTGTTTCACATAGCGACCGACTTTTTTAGAACGAGAATATCACTTTAGCCTGTGCATTTTCTTATTTCCCTTCTACTTACAAGGAAGCTAGTAATAATAGTAATTCTGCTTATGCTTATCTTAATTAGCATGATGTAGATAAAAGAATAATCTGCTGAATAAAAGGATTGTTTTCTGAACAACTAGAAGACTTCATGTGAATGGAACACAAGTAAACAAGTAATGCTATTTATGCCCATGTTTATGTGGATTAGCATGAAGTAGACAGAAGATTAAGCTTTTTAACAATAATTTGTTATAGAGATGTAGAGAAAGTTATCTGAATGGAACATATCAGATTTTTTTTTTCTTTCTTAACAAATCAGCGAGTCTTTTTTTTTTTTTTTTTTTTTTTTTTTCCAATAAGAGGTATTGCCATTTTCTTTTAAATTGTTGATTGTTGGTTGTATGAAAATACAATAGTGATAAAAAATAAATTTAAATGCTCTTCCCACACGGTGATGGTTTGGTCCAGTTACTGCCGCACAATTATCTACGCATACTAATCTAGAGTAAGAGAGCGTATAGTCGCTTCCAATGCATCTTAACTGAAAACGCTAAAAATTACTTAAAGCAAATTACACGAAAATTAATTTATTTACATCCCACACTAATAAGTTTATTTAGACTAACCAAGAACTAACAGAAAGTATGCTCGCTTCGCTAGGATGCTTTGGTGAAACCACTGGACAGTACTAAAAACTAAAATAATAATAATAATAATAATATAAATAATAATAATAATAAGTTAATAAATTTACACACTAACCTAAATCTAACGTAATAGAGTGTATGCTGCTTTCGTTCCCATACTTTATTGAAAGCAGTGAAAGTTATTAAAAGTAGATTCACGAACATCAGTTTCGTTATTCACACGCACTCTCTCTCTCTCTCTCTCTCTCTCTCTCTCTCTCTCTCTCATAATCTAGAGCTAACAGGCTAACAAAGCGCATGGTCGCTTCGCTCGCATACTTTGATGAAATCAGTGGAGATAACTAAAGGCTAATTCGAAAATCAATTTATTTACACACACACACACACACACACACACACACACAAGCTAACACAGCGCATGCGCACTTTGCTCGTGTGGTTTGATGAAACCAGTGGAAATTACTGAAAGAATTACAAAAAAAGCAATAATAAAAGTTCCAAATTAAAACAAACACCACAGAGCTTCTATAAGTAATTCTTGAAGTAAAACATAAGCCCTCAGAATTGTTATAGAATCACATATGTTCCTATGTACTATGGCTTAATAGCCTCAAAGCCCCTACAGATATCAGTATAGACGACAGCTTGTTACCTCGCAGTATTTATTGTTTTAATGTTATCAGCCACCGTCATAATGAATCATAGTAATGGAAACAACAATAACCTTGAAAACATCTACTTAGGCGCCCGAATAGTACATACTACCAAATCTAGATCGCCAAAGGAAGAAGGTCCAAATTTGTTGCAATGCGAAAAAAGCATTAATTGTTGTTTTCAATTTCACCTTCAGTTTCTGGAGGCTTAATATAGCTCTTTGCTAATCTTGCAACAGGTATGTTTACTTTCTTCGCCGTTTGCGATGCTGTTAATGTGGTAATGCCTATGAAATCACCAACTGCAATCAAAATGCTTCCAAATGTATAAAGCCACAAGGTTAGTAGCAACTGGTTCATTGCTGATACTCATTGAACCTGAAAAAGTATAATTTCTAATTAAAATCGGTAACTAAAACTACCTTTAAATATATCTATGTGTATTTATAAACTTTACTGTCATTAATGTATTACTAAAATACCTTAATAATTTATCATGTATATTTTCGGTCTTTAAAGTTCAATAAAACACGCGATTCTTTCATTTCCTCTGCAAAACTATCCTTGCTTTACACTTTTAAAAGTAATGCATCAAAACGTAGGTTTGAAACTTAGGCATAGCTATATATTTTCTATACATCAACAAAGTAGAAATTATACCCGAATATGGGGGGCGCAATTGATCCGGATATTAAACGCGTGTGATAGCTGTGTTAGATAATACGAGACCAAAAACTAACAAAGCCTCAAGAGTTCGTAAGAGATGTCCCTTTATTATTTAATGCAAGGGTACGACGCGAAACAAACTTCAATATCAATGCATTTCGTTTTATTGGGTGACTGTAAAATGTAAGGCTAAATAGTAAGCAAACGTATCTTTAGCTGTTTTAGGAATAAAATCAAGCTTCTCACACTGTTCATTATTAGTGTCGCCTTCATAGAATTCAATTCCTTTTAGTCATTACTAATTAAAGAGTGCAAATAAGTTCAAATACTTTCCGGTTAGGAGTTAACCGGTGTATATTGTGCCATAAATATTATTTACGGTTAAGGCATATTTTACTGTCAGATCGTCCAGGGTTGTAAAATCCAACTGCTGTAAAGCATCTGTAAAAGTAAACGTAAGCATTTTACTGGCGTTCGTAAAATAGGTCTTACTAGATGTGTTGTACGGTTCAAGTGTACAGTAGGGGTCGAATGTACCCACGACTGCGCAAATTTTACAAATCTGATGTGTTCCATTCAGGTGACTTTCTTTACATCTCTACAACACATTATTGTTAAAAAGCTTATTCTACTATTTACTTCGTGCTAACCAGGAAAACATTAGCAGAAATCGTCTTATTACTTCCTTCCATGTAAGTGGAAAGGAAATAAGGGAGTACCATAGGCTAAAGTGGTAGTCAAAAGCTGGTTTCTACGTGATTGAATTTCCTTTGTTTGTGTGCACAGGAGTTGACAAATTCCCATATGAGAAAAGTATAGGTATTTTATAGCTGAAACTAATAACAAGGAGTATCTAAAAAACGACCAACTCCACGAAAAAAACTGTATATAACATAAATTGTGTTTTAACGAGCTCTACATTTTCTATTAAGTTTTTGTGTATCTCTTACGGTTATCCAGAATAAAGATGTCTTCAGAGGCTATTCCCAGAAAATTTAAGATATTCTTTTATTTGTCATGCAAATGTTTTTAATATAAGACATTTTAATCAAAATCGTTAGAGCCATTTTTGAGAAAATAAAAATGTTCGAACACTTTTCCATGTAAAGGTTAGTTGTGGGTAGAGGGATTTTCTTGAAAATATTCATGTAATAGTCATAAATATTAAAAATGCTTTATTGGTAATGAAATGTTTATCGTTTATAAGGATATCTAGTTTTTTTAATAAAACTAGATATCTAATGGTAGATGCTCAAATTAAATAGCAAGTTTGGTATTTAACGGACTTTTCGTTTTTGAGCTATGCTGCCCACACACACTCTCACACTCACACACACATTGTCAGAAGACCAGCGGACGGACAGGCAGACACACACAGACGTTTTCCTAAAAATGTTTTTGTTTTGGCCTCAAAACATATATTTCCGGCGAAATCTCGGTATCTAATTTTTGGGTGCAAACACTACCTTCTCTATGCATATGTGCATAGTACGTACCTATAGAGAAAGTAAAAAGAAAAGAAAGTGTTTTTTTTTCTTTCTTCAAGTTTAGTTTAGCGTTCTTTAACCTGTTAGATCATATCGGACGATGAATGCAATGGGTGAAATGATGCTCAAATGAGCTCAGGAGTACAGAGAGCTTGAATTTACTCCACATTCATATTTTCAGATAAGGAAAAATCCCGGGAAAAACTTTATCTAGGTAAGTCGCCCTAACCGAGACTCGAACTCGGGACCTCTTGAGTGTGAGTCACACACTTATCACCACACTGAAGAGGCAGATTAAAGTGGCTTTGATTAAGAATATGGTGGGTCGGTGAATAGAAACATGATTGAAAAATAAAAAGAATATTTCAGTTTAGCCGGCAAGTTCTTGGTAAGGAACTACCCCAAGGTGGGCATGGGTGTTATATGTTTGTGCAATGTGTATATGTTTGTAAAAGAAACAGTAAAACCAGTAATCAGTAAAACCTACGGGGGGGGGAATGTAAATAGGGATACAGTACCGGAGTCCTGATCAGACTCCGTTACTGTTTTTATATTTAAAAAAAAAAAAAAAAAAGTTATGAATACCAACTCTGAAAATAAGAATCTCAGCTATACCAAAACCATCGCACTAAACACTTGCTTATCACCGCCATCCTCACTCGAATCTCACACTCCTAAGATTCCGAGGTAGTGGTCGACTATTTCACAAATCACGAACCAGTAGCTCAGCGTAGAGGTAGGGAATAAACAGTCTCACAGAATCACAACGGAAACATATTTCCACAATACCTAAAAGGACTTTTGGATCAATGTGCATATGAAATGTTTGTAACGTTGGTGTTAGGGATGCAACCTTACATGGACAAATATTTATACACAATCTGTATAATCTAGTTGTGTAATTGAACTGTATGTATGTGAAACAGCCTGTGAGTTTATGATATATGAATAAAAGAGAAAAATTACAATTTTAAACTATATATGTGTATGTATGTATGCATGCATGTATGTATGTATGCATGCATGTATGTATGTGTGTATGTATAAATGTATATATGTATGTGTGTATAAATGTATGTATGTATGTCTGTGTGTATGTTTGCATTGTATGTGTGTATGTATGTATGTATGTATGTATGTATTGTATGTATGTACGTAGTACGTATTGTATGTATGTATGTATGTGAGTGTATGTATGTGTGTACGTATGTATGTATGCATGCATGTATGTATGTATGTATGTGTATCTATATATAAATGTATGTATGTATGTGTGTATGTTTGCATTGTATGTGTGTATGTATGTATGCTTTGTATATACGTACGTATTGTATGTATATGTGTAAGTGTATGTATGTATGTGTGTACGTATGTACGTGTGTACGTATGTATGTATGTATGTATGTATGTATGTATGTATGTATGTATGTATGTATGTATGTATGTATGTATGCAGGTATGTATGTGTGTATGTATGTATAAATGTATGTATGTCTGTATGTATGTATGTGTGTATAAATGTATGTATGTCTGTGTGTATGTTTGTATTGTATGTGTGTATGTATTGTATGTACGTATGTACGTACATATTGTATGTACGTGTGTACGTATGTATGTATATATGTATGTATGCATGCATGTATGTATGTGTGTATGTATGTCTGTATGTATGTGTGTATAAATGTATGTATGTCTGTGTGTATGTTTATATTGTATGTGTGTATGTATTTATTATATGTACGTATTGTACGTATGTATGTGTGTACGTATGTATGTATGTGTGTGTATGTATGTATGTGTGTATGTATGTATGCATGGTGTGTGTCCATAAATAGCTGTTCGCAAAGAAAAAAGTTTACATCATTATCAAACTTTATATTTAATTAGGTATCTTCTGATTTAGTAAGTCATATATTTTGTGGAATTTCCAGCAGTGTAACTGAAATTTGATATTGACGTAAACCTTTCTACCTGATGTACTTGGGCATTAATTCCTAAATTAAAAGAAAAATATTCTTTTACAGGAAACTCTAAGAAGAATTCATGGGCTTACTCTACAATCACACCCCACGTCTACCATAGAGATGAGAAACAACCATTAAAATCAACTAAAGATAAGGTGAATGCTTAGAAAAAATATGACTTCTAATTACCAACTGCAACAATGTAGGTGAATATGATAATTAGCGAAGTATCTTGATAAATAAATTGCTTTGAAATAAATCAGTCTTATGGATGTTTTTTATGGTCTTAGGAATGTTTAGTCGTTTTATTGCTGTTATAAATTGTCTCGTATAGGTTAAGCATTTGGAATAGGGCTCTTCGACTTGACGCGCAAAAACTTTATCGCTGGCTGTTGTTACTAATTTCTGTCGTCTGATGCGCACAATCTCACGAACCTCAAATCAACTAGTTAGGATACAAAGGTATAGTGTGATACAAATGTGGTAAGTGTTTCTTTGCAGTAGGAAGAAGGTGTTTAAAATAACGAAGTCATTGAGAGCTGATCAAAAGCACTATCAAGCTCACCGAGCTAGCCTCTCCGAACTAGTGATGGATTAATCACGCCTAATAGATCAAATCACCAAATCAAGGTGAAATGGCTGGTAGTGCTGAGCTACAATTAAAGCTGCATGAATTAAATTATAAATAAATGTTAACAAATAAAAGCAAATAAGGATGGAAGATTTAAATTATGAGATTCAGCTTTGAAATATGATTATATTGCATGTTTGCAACAATAAATAGATATAACTGGAGGAATAGTCTGAAGTAAAAAAAAAAAAAAATTGAAAAATGTACGGGGAGCAGGAATTTCAACTTCTCACCCATGATAGCAAGAACCGAAAGCATATTAAAAAACCTAAAAAAATATTGTTGGTGGTGATGCGTCGACAGATAGCTTAGTGACTGAGAGTCGAGAGCATTAGACAGAGATTCATCAGTCGAGTCCTCAGCGTGACTCAGTTTTTCAAATCTCAAAGTTCCTATATCCGAAATTAGAGGGGTAGGCAAAGAGGAGTGTTGGGGTTGGAATCCCTCCTTCTTAAAACTGTAAGAATTAATTGCAAAATCTAATTTTTATTTCATTTGCATATAAATATTTATAATATTTGCATATGAATATAAACTTCATTTTTAAATAGTTAAACTCAGGTTTAATCATATTTCATCATTTGATTTTATACACATTGTTTAAAATCTGGATCCCTATACAAAGCATCCTTTAATATTTTTTTCTGGCTACATTGCTGCCCGAAATGTCCGAGTAGTCACATTTACTATCTCAATGGGGAAACTTACAACTAGCTCTATATATATGTAGTTAAAATATAAGCATTTATGTGCGGTAGTAGTTAGTCAAAGAAGTTTGTATTTTCATTTCAGAATGGCCATATGAATCACTTTTCTCTCATGTATGAACTAGAGGGAAAGAACTATACTATAGACCTTCAACTGAATAGGTAAGGGAAACCGTGTATATTTTACTGTGTATACTATATGTACCGTGATCATCTGTGACATTCTTACAAACTTTCAAGTTAGGCACATTATACGCGGCCGGTTCAATAAGTACCTGTGTTAGGAATGAAGGTTATATTTTTTTCAAATACAGTTTATTTATTTCTCAACATATTCCCGTTTTAGAGCTATACGCTTCTCCCCTCTAAAAATAGGAATAGTCAAGCTCTGCAAAATGTATCTCTGACTCAACGATGACTTCATTTGATCTTTGTTTCCGGGAGCCATTTCTTCATGTTTAGAGAAAAGAAAAAAGTGCAGGGAGCCAGGGATGTGGCACCAATTCATAACTAAAGTTGGGCGGTGACAACTTCTGAATGAATGTGTTGGTGCGTGTCGTGGTGAAACACCACTTTATTCTTCGCCAAATGGGGCTGGTCTCCTTCAAATTGGGCCAATACTTCACTGCAGTTTTGTCCAGTAATCATATTTCCTTTTTCTAAGAGGTTCAATAGATACCTTTCGCATCACAAATATTGCTTTTCCAGCCGATGTTTTTGTCTTTGCCTTTGAGTTTGCCTCTGGAGCATATTCACCAGAAATAACCAATTTTTTAAAATTCTGGAGTATCTATAGTAATGGACGCCGGTTTCATACACTGGACAATTCGACGCACAAGTCCTATGGATTTTGCTTAAATAGTTCAAAACAAGCTTCAAAGTTTGTCTTTGCATTTGGGGAAGATTCACCAGAAATAACCAATTTTTTTAAATTTATTTTTGCTGGTTTCCGGATTATCTATAATAATGAACGCAACTGGACAACTTGATGCAAAAAGTCCTTCAGATTTTGCTTAAGTAGTTCAAAACAAGCTTCGAAGTTTGTCTTTGCATTTGGAGCAGATTCACCAATAATAACCCTTTTTTTTAAATTTATTTTTGTCTGGTTTCCAGAGTATCTTAGGTATAAAAATGAACGCAGGTTTCATACACTGGACAATTCGACACAAAATTCCGTCTGATTTCGCTTAGTTGGTTCAAAACACAGCTTCGAATTTGAAAGCCGCATCCGCTTTCTATCTACGGTGAGTAATCGTGGCATCCATCGAGCCGAAAATATTTTCATTTCCAACTTAACATGTAAATATTAACTATCGTTCCGTTGACGCACCTATAGCCTCTGCCACTTCGTGAACTTCTGTTCGACGATCAGCAAGTATCATATCGAAGACTTTTTCAATGGTTTTCACAGGAACCACATCTGCCGGGCGTCCTAGGCGCTCCTCATCAAAACCGGATGTTCGACCACATTGAACTGATATCTAAATGTTGCCATCCATGACGAAAGGTCCGCATAAACAGCATCCAATATCGCATTTATCTCCTAGCAAGTTTTCCCGTCCAAGGTTAAAGTAAAAGTATTAATAAATAAAAAATAATAATATAATAATAAAATAAGTAAAATTAAATTAAATTAAAAAAATAAATCACTGAGCGATATTGCACTGTTTCTATTTTAACGAAAACACGCTGAACGACTAACTGAAATCCAAACTAACCTAAGAATCAGTGCAAAATTTATTTTTACATCGGTAAAAAATAGCAGTACACGATGGTATCAGCAACTCGCCTTAGCAACACCATTTATTTTGAAACACAGCTGCTTATTGAACGGCCCTCGTAATATAAGACAGTGAGTATCCTAAATAAAAAAATGTAATTTCATCTCCCAAAATTTAATATTCATACAATACCTGTTTCATTCCTAATCATTCCTCTACAACTCATATTTTTTTGCATTTTATCAATTTTTTTAAAATAATTTATGTATTCATTTATATGACTTAATCCAATTTATCATTTATTTTCATATATTACAATCTATGAATTATTTATGCAGCTTATTATTTTCTCTAGAATGTACGTACAATGTACATAGTAGATAAAGTTTTGTATTCCACTGAAATTTTTTATACTGAAATTTCATGGGAAACACATGTTTTGAGAGACCCCCTGAATTAAAAAAACGACATTTTAAAAAAAAAACATTACCATGGGTGTGTGTGGGAGAGGGGGTATATGTAGCATAGCCCCAAAACGAAAAATCGTTAATTACTTATCTTGTAGAACATTTTTCGAAATGCTTTATTTAATCAAAAATGGCTCTACTAATTTTGATTAATAATATCATATATTTAAGATATTTACATGACGAAATGTATATCTTGAACTTTCTGTGAATAGCCTCTGCAGACCTCTTCATTCTGATTGACTTTTAGAGTAAGAGATAGACAAAAAGTTACTACCCAAAAATTCAGATCTCGTTAAAACACACGATTTGTAATATACTTTATTAAGATTTAACGATTTCCAAGTTATTGCTTGTTATTGGTTTCAATTTTAAGCTGCTTGTCTCAAATGGGAAGTCATCAGTTTCATATATTTTTTGTTTAACTCCTCGCTATGCAAAAGGATAGCGATAGCTTTTGTAATATTTGACTATCACGTTAGCCTACTGTATTCCCTTGTTTTCCTTCTGCTTACAAGGAAAACTAAGTAATAAGACAAATTCTGCTAACGTTTGTCTTGATTAACATGATGTAGATCATGTATAATCTTTTATAGGAAAGTTTGTATACAGAACAAGTAGTAAAGATCATGTGAAGGAACACATCAGTTTTTTTCTATCTATTTCATCTTAAGGAAGTAAAATATTACGAGGAATTCTTATTACACATTTTTAGTTCACGGGAGTATATAGAAACCCATGGTGATAGATATTCAAAAGTAAATTGCTGTATATCGTCATTTTCCATACGCTCTGATTACTTTACGATAAACAGCAGAATACTATGCAGAATATTAAAATGCATGGCAAAATATTGGGGAACTCAAAGTTTAAACTAATAACCTATGTGTTAAAAATGATCAACAGAAATGTTTGACAAACATTTAATTTTTTAACGAGATGTGTATTTTCCATTCAACAACAATAGTCTATATATGCAATCCATTCAGAATCGAGAAAACTTCACAGGCTGTTTACAGAACAAACTTTCAGTCTATATTTCAGTCGTATATTTTAATCATAGCGTTAAAGTTGTTTTTCGACAAAATGTAAAAAAAACGACAAATTTTCCATGTAAGTGTTGGTTTGTACTGGAGCGAACTGTGAAAATCTTGTTATACAGAAATGCTGGGCTTATCATATTTCGCATTTGTGTTATTCTGCTCACAGAAACGCGTGCTTCTCAAAATGCCTTATTGATGGCTGAGGAGATCTCGAAACTTTATGTCTGGTGAAATCTGGTGTGGAATTTTTGGATGGAGTATAACATCCCTTTCTTTGCCATAGCTTTAAAGGTATTATTAAATGAAACGCACTATATTTTGTGAATATGGTGCTCTGAAGAGATATTGTAGGATACCCAGGTTTGCTGGGTTAGTTATCCTCTCACACCAGCCGGTAATCCCAAGAAATTCGAAACTCAGATGGATTTTGGCTTGCGAGAGGTGGTGATGGCGACCTCCAGGGGAGAGGCGAAGGAAAGGATATAGTCAACCTGAGAGGATTTAGAGATTATCAGGGGGTTGAGAAGAAAGAAGAGGCATGATACAAAGATAGTTTTATTGGTGGCAATTTAGGAATATGGTTAGGGCGAGCTATTTAAGCTAACTCGTCTGAGAAATTTGTCCCAAAATTACGGAAAATTCAAAAAATATGTTCATAAGAATATAAAGTAAATTCTAAACTTTAAGAAAACATTAAGTTTTTCCCTCTTGGCTCATTTTACTACTAGTTTAACTGAAGCTTTAAATTAGTCCCAAATTTAGACCTTATTTTCTCGCATACCTTTTTTGCAACACTTTTCCACAGTCAAAATGCTCCACACGATGCAAATTTTTCTTAATTTGTTTCAACATTTGTATACTGTCTCTCAAAAGTAGGTACAGTAAAGAAATTGTTCAAATAGTTTTATAAAATAATACACCAATTTTGAGAAATAAACTATTAAAGTTTGAAAATTCAAGCTTTTGGAGAGTACAAAAAGTATAAAAAAAAACAAAAAAACTGACGTGTTCCATTCACATGACTTTCTCTACCTGTTCTACAAACAAGCTTATTACAAATATTCTTCTTCGTTCTAGTTCATGCTTATCGAGATAAACTAGCGAAGTTATCTTATTACTTACTTCCTTGGAAGTAGAAGGGAACTTAGGAACTATACTAGCCTAAAGAGATAGTTATTTGTTTAAAAAGCTGTCACTATGCGTCTGCCATTGAAATGCGTTTCTTTGTATATAAAACTTGCAGGAGTAAAACAAAAGAAACGCCGACGACTTCCTGTTTGTGAAAAGTTTAAGAAGCTTAAAATTGAAACCATTAACAAGGAATATATGGAATGGTTAAATCTACAACAAAATGTGTTTGAATAAAATTGTGTGCTTTAATGAGATCTACATTTTATATAGTCAGTTTTTGCCTATCTCTTACGGTTTACTAGTTTTGCGAAATTCATCCAGAATGAGGTCTTCAGAGGCTTGTCCCAGAAAATTCAAGATATACCTTTTATTTTTAATTTAAATGTCTTTAACATACAGTTTATTAATCAAAATCGTAGGAGCCATTTTTTTTGGGAAAATCAAACATTTTGAATTTTTTTCTGTTTAAGAGTAGTCTGGGTGGGGGGATTTTCTTGAAAATCGTATCGCACCCTAGAAAGATACTAAACTTAAATGCTAAATTTGGTCTTTTTGTTTTTTAGGCTATGTTGTCCACACTCACTCACTCACTCACTCACATACACACACACAAACAAACCTTTTTTCCATTTTTTACTTTCTCTATAGGCACTATGTACATAGAGTATAGAGAATATATTGCACTCCACCAAAAAATTCGATACCGAGATTTCACCGGAAATATATGTTTTAGAGTCCCCTTTATCTAAAAAAAGCATTTTCGGAAAAAGGTCCGTGTGTGTGTGTGTGTGTGTCCGTGTGTCCCTGTGTCTGTTAACACGATAACTCAAAAACGAAAAGTAGGTAAAATACCAAACTTGGTATTTAAGCTCAATATCTTCCAGGGATGCGACACGAAGATTTAAGAAAAAATCCCCCCACCCCAAACTACCCTTTATATGGAACTTTTTCGAAAATTTTGATTTTCTCTAAAATGGCTCTAACGATTTTGATTAAAATTTCCTATATTGAAGATATTTACCTGAAAAATAAAATGTATATCTTGAATTTTCTAGGAATAGCCTCTGAAGAGTAGTTTATTCTGGATGAATTTTACTACATTTTGAATAACTGCTAAACCGTAAGAGATGGACAAAAACTTACTACACAAAAATGTAGAGCACGTTGAAACACACAATTTAGGTTATATACATTTTTTTCGTGGAGTTCGTCGTTTTTGTGACATTCCTTATTTTTGGTTTCTGGTATGAAAAACTTATACATTTCTCATACAGGAATTTGTCAACTGCTGTCCATACAAACAAAGGAACTTCAGTGACATAGCAACCAGCTTTTGATTATCACTTTAACCTATGGTACTCCCTTATTTCACTTCTACTTACAAGGAAGCAAGTAATATGGCTATTTCTGCTAATGGTTTACTGATTAGCATGAAGTTAATAGAAGTATAAGCTTTTTAAGAATAATTTGTTGCAGGGATATAGAGAAAGTCATGAGAACGGTACACATCAGATTTTTACTTTCTCTATACGCACTATGTACATAGTGTATAGAGAAAGTATTGCACTCCACCAAAAAATTAGATACCGAGATTTCACTGGAAATATATGTGTTAGGATCCCCAATATCCAAAAAAAGCATTTTCACAAAAAGGTCCGTGTGTGTGTGTCCATGTGTCCGTGTGTCAGTGTGTCCGTGTGTCTTTGAACACGATAACTCAAAAACGAAAAGTCGGTAAAATACCAAACTTGGTATTTAAGTTTAGTATCTTCCAGGGATGCGACACGAAGATTTTGAGAAAAATTCCCCCACCCCAAACTACCCTTTACATGGAACTTTTTTCGAAAATTTTGACTCTCTCACAAATGTATCTAACGATTTTGATTAAAATTTCGTATATTAAAGATATTTACCTGACAAATAACATATATCTTGAATTTTCTGGGAATAGGCTCTGAAGAGTAGTTTATTCTGGATGAATTTTACTGAATTTTGAATAACGGCTAAACTGTAAGAGATGGACAAAAACTTACTACACAACAAATGTACAGCACATTAAAACACACAATTTATGTTACACACATTTTTTTCGTGGAGTTCGTCGTTTTTGAGACATTCCTTATTTTTGGTTTCTCCTATGAAAAACGTATACTTTTCTCATACAGGAACTTGTCAACTACTATCCATATAAACAAAGGAACTTCATTGATATAGCAACCAGCATTTGACTATCACTTTAACCTATGGTTGTCCCTTATTTCGCTTCTACTTACAAGGAAGCGAGTAATAAGAACTATTTCTGCTAATTTTTTTCTGATTAGCATAAAGTAAATAAAAGTATAAGCTTTTTAAGAATAATTTGTTGCATTGATATAGAGAAAGTCATGTGAATGGTACACGTCATAAAGAGCTGCAAGTCATCAAGTTACTGAAGTCAATCTTCACTAACAAACAAATTTAGTTGTTTTTTTTTTTTTTTAATATTTAATAAGTTATTTAGATGGTATGTGACAAAACTGTTTAAAATTATGTCCTAATGGACATCAATACCTAATTTACAAATAATACTATAGCTTAACGCCCTAACTTATTGGAAAACTTATCAGAAAATTAAATAGGTTGTTTTAAAGCGGGTCATACAAAGCTGTAGCATTAAGCCAGTTTTATTTAATTTTTCTTCAAACAAGAACATGGAATAAATATATTTTTTCATTAATTTTATAAATAATCTCATTATTCTTAATCATATCTTTCCATATGAGTTATACCCATGTGTGAGTTAATAGATAACGTTTTGTACATTAATTTGAATAACTTAAAAATCTCATTTAAGTCATCTTTCTAAATATTATTTATGCATTTATTTATTTATTTATTTATTTATTTATCCTGGTAGGAATTAAGGCCACGAGGACTTCTCTTCCACTTTACCATAAAATACAGTATAATACAATAGAAAGCAACACAATAAAAACATAGACATACAACGGTCTAAAAAAACATGTTAAAATAAGAACATTAGAAAAAATCTGATGTTTTCCATTCACATGACTTTCTCTAGCTGTTCCACAAACAATCTATCCTTCAAAAGACTGTTCTTTTATCTTCATCATGCTAATCAGGATAAACATTATCAGAAATAGTCTTATTACTTGCTTCCTTGTAAGTAGGAGGGAACAGACTAGGCTAAAGCTACAGTCAATTTTTTAAAAGCCGGTCGCTAAGTGAACAATTTAAATTCGGTTGTCTTTGATTGCTGGGAATAAACAAAGGAGAGACGATAAGATAGATATCTTACCGTTTGAGAAAAGTTTAAATGGCTTAAAACGGAAATCTAAATATCTCAAAAACGGTTAACTTTACAAAAAAATGTACTATAGGACATAAATTGTGTGTTTTAATGAGATTTACATTTTTTGTTTTAAATTTTGATCTATTTCTTACGGTTTACCAGTTATGCGAAAGTTATACAAAAGTCATCCAGAATAAAGAGGTTTTCAGAGGCTATTTCCAGAAAATTCAAGATATAAATTTCACTTTTCATAAAAATATCTCAAATGAGTGGCATTTTAATCAAAATCATTAGAGCCATTTTTGAGAAAATAAAAGTTTTTGAAAAATGTTCCATGTAAAAGGTAGTTGGAGTGAGGGGGTTTCTTGGAAGATACCGAACTTAAATACAAAGTTTGGTATTTTACCGACTGTTCATTTTTGAACTGTTTTGCCCACAGTCATAGACACACATACAGGTCATGTTTCAGTTTTTTTGTATTCAGGGGGTCTCAAAATATGTACTTCCGGTAAAATCCCGGTAACGAATTTTTGTGTGGAAATGCCTTCTCTGTCCACTATGTGGGTACATGTACAATCAGGCTAGAAAAACTAAAAATACGTAACCATAATGCTTTCATATGAGTAAAACAATTAATCTAGATGGCATATAATGTATATGATAAAGATGCCTGGAATTCGTCAAAAGTCATGATCTTAAAGTGCCTTGGATACAAAGTCAGCGTTATATTCGTATAACATTAAGTGTACTGCTTATAGTTTTATAAAACCTTTTAGTAATAGAGCAAGAATATTTTAGATAGAATAGAAAATCAGTTAAATTGCATTTTTTGTGCACTTCTAGGGAGCTGATTCCTCATACCTTTTATGAAAAGCGTCATAAAGATGGTGAATTCATAAATGGATTGGTAAGGAAATAATTTCTGTTGCATTTTAATCTAAATCAATTAATTAGGAAAGAACATTTTTGTAGGTATTCATTTTGTTTTGTCATTAGGATCCTGAAGTCTGCCAATATCAGGGGAAATTGCGAGGCATAAGTGATTCATGGGCAGCCATATCCACGTGTGATGGGCTCAGGTAAGTTGAGGCCCTTTTTCTAATGCAGCATAGAGCAGTTAGTCTTCGTTAACAATCAGAGTAACGTATTTGTTGCAGAGGAATCATTTATGACGGCAATGAGGTGCTGTATTTAAGAAAGCAGGCTTCTTCTGAAACTGAGTCAGATGCAGATTCAAGTCTCTTAAATGAACACATTCTCTATAGACAGCTACCAATCAAATATAATGGAACATGTGGTGAGTTAATGTTTAGTTTTGTATTAGATAGATAGTAACTTAGGTTTACAATGCAAAAACTGGTTTTGAGTATTTTAAATAACAATTTTGAAGCGTTTCTACATTTAAAGCTTTGTCCTTAAACAGATGGAAAACCTAATAGTTTTGAAAGGACTTTGCATTCAGATGATTCAAAATATTCCAAATACATAAAGCACTTATCGGTAAATCAGTTATCTCTAGTTGCTTCGACATTTAGAAATTACTGGGGATGGGATTTTGATGTCATTGAAAAATAGCCTTAAAAATGAGTCTACAATGATTTAAAAATAACACATAATAATTACGAAAGCTCTGATGTGTTCTATTCACATTACCTTTTCTACCCGTTCTGCAAACAAATGATCCTTATAAAAGAGTATTCTTCTATGCACTGCATGCTAATTGAGATAAACATTAGCAGAAATGGTCATATTACTTCCTCCTTGTAAACAGTAAAGAAATACAGGAGAATAAACTAGACTAAAGCGATAGTCAAATTTTTCAATGCTATCGCTGTGACGAGTTTGAATCACGGTTTTCTTTACATGGTCAGGAATAAAATAAAGGTCATATGAGTAGTTAATATAGAGCGGTTCTGGGCCAGGGGCTAATGCGCATACATGGGAGAGATAGGGAATTTAAGGAGGAGGGAGTCTCTAGCGAGAGATCAGGACTAGGGCTAATGCGCATGCATGGTGGAGATAGGGAATTCAAGGAGCTCACCTAGGCTCAAAGTATTAGATATATTCCTCAGTCATTTAGAGTCCCTTTCACGGTCGTTTGCTGCGTTTATCAATTATTTTATGGTTTTTTCCTAGGTTTTGTCTTGTTTAAAGCTTTTTTCGATTGGAGGGGGTGTGGTCAGAAGACTTTTTTTTTTTTTTTTTTGCAGTGCTTTTCTCTCGTTTTTTGAGCGTGTAGAGAACATTTATAAGTCCTTTCTATGTTTTTTGAGTACAAGTACAGCTGTTTCGAATGCTTTTAATGACATTTCATGTCATTTAGAGGGAGTTTAGGTCTCTAGGTCAGCTAATTTCAAGGTACTTTTCAGACATTTTTTAGTTTTTTCGCCTGATTTCACGTCATTTCGTGGGTATTTAACACTCTAAAGCTAATATTTCAGGCTTCTCCAAACGGTTTTGCTCATATTTTACATTATTTTCCAGTGTTTTGTATTGTTTTTTGTCGCTTTTATAAACGTTTTATTATGTTTTAGTGTTATTTTTCAGCAACTGTAATGTTTCCACATATATTTTTCAGGATTTGTCAGATGATTTTTCGAGTTTTTATTGTTGTTTAGTATGCTTTTAATGTCATGCCATACCATTTGGGAAGGGTGTTTAGGACTGTAGGACAGGGTATTGTTGCAACATTTTAGCTCTTTTCCATACATCTCGAATCGTTTTGTTGGTATATAGGACTCTAAAGCAGATATTTTTCCCCTTTCAGGCGTATTGCTAATATTTAACAGTATTTTACGGTGTGTTCTAATATTTTAACGCTTTTATAGACATTTTACACATTTTGAGTCTATTTAGCATAATGTTGTAATGCTTTGTAGTGCTTTCTGTCTATATACAGATCATTTACGATTTTAAGGTAGAACTACAGGGTAGTGTTAAACCCTCAGGCTATAGGTATTTCAACTCACTTTGAATGTATTTTTGGAAGGTCTTTAATTATTTTGTGACGGAGACGAAGGTGTACTACAGATATTTTTGTACGTTTAGGAGCACTTTAAACGTATTTAAGGCAATGTCCTCTTCATTCGACCTTGTAGATCCGTTTTTATACGTCTGACGGTGATTTATTATATTTTGTGACGGTTTATGCCATTTTTCTACGACAATTTTATGCATTTTTTGCACTAATTGATGTCATCGTTTCAGTGTTTCAGACATTTTTTCACACTATTTTACTATGTTTTATAGAACTTTAATATGTTCCAGGATGATCTGAACGCTTTTTATAGTCTATCTAGTATTTTATAGTTTTGTCATATTTTTCCATAGTTTGCACCCTTTAGTATTCTGTTACAGTTTTTGCAGTCCTTTAAGACTCATACCATATATCCTTTTTTCATACTGCTACATGTTCAGATGATAATTTGTGAAGTGAGGGGGTATGTTTGTATGGTTTACAGTCTTACTCAGGTTGTAAATCTAACATAACCTAACTTTTCATGTCTCCATCTTTTTGCATTTGTCTTTTTACATGATGTCTCTCTTCCTATGATGTCGCTAGAAGAATGACCTATTTGTTGCTGAAGTATTAACAGTTTAGTGAACATTATGATTCCTCATGTTTTATTCGTCTTTTGTTGTTTTTTGCCTTTATTGAAGATTTCTTTCTCTCTAGGATAATGATATCGACATTTATTGTTGTTTCTATTGAAGCGTTGAGCATATTTTCTGACTCATTGTTAATATTTTTAGTTTTTATATAAATATATCTAGCATGTGAGGTTAGGCGTCTCTCCTCTTTTATCTGGGCTTGAGACCAGCATTAGAAATGTATTCTAATGGCAGAGTTCCCGCCGACCCTCATTCTTATTCTTCTATACTTGTGTCTTTTACTAGATGCAAGGGAGCGTTTGCAGTGTAAACTTCAATTTTCTTCCTTCGTTACAGATGATGAGCAATGCATGTAGTATTCTCTCATGATACGTTCACAGCTTTGTAGTGACCATAAGCATTGGTTGATATTCCATCATCAGCAATCATTCTTTTATCATCAGGGGGCGATAGAGCGATTTTGTTGACTTTTACAGAAGAAACGTTATGATGTTGTGACATGATCAAATTCATAGGAGTTCTTATTATCTCGCTGTTTTTAAGACAGTCTACATAACTATCGAATGCGATGTACTGCTTAATAGCGCTTCGTTTTATACCTTTAATCTTTTTGATCATTCCTGCTTCAATATCAAGAGCATACATCTTAGGTCTCAGTCCGACAAAGCGTTGAATGATTTTCCCGTTAGCTTCATCTTTAAATTTTCCCAACACTTTTTTGTTCTGTGTGGAGTGGCACATGTGGCTTACAGGGTAATCAGATGTATCCAAATGTTCAATAAATTGGTATATGTCGGCTGTTGTAACTCGATGAATGAAGGAGTCTGTATCCATGTACATAAACTTCAGGTTTTCAGTCCCATAATATGGCAATAGCACATCATATTGGTATGAATACATGAGGGTTTTTTATATATCCAGTACGCTCATTCCGATATATATTGGCTTGTTGAATACAATCTGCCGTGAGGCCATATGAACAGCTGCTAGGTTAGGTCCATATATACTTCTATCGATGAATGTCGGCTTAGCAATCAGCTTTTCCAATGTTTTCACGTTTGTCACAAGGCGTATATCCATGCGATTTCGTATATTCTCCATGGTTTTTCCAAACATAGCATTATTGAAGAGTTTGTACAGATCATTTTCAAAGTCATTTCTAGCCTGTTGCCTCAGCTTGTTATTAAACGCTATGTAAGGTTTTAACCAGCACGATTGTTGAAATTGTAGCACTCGATGGATTTTTGTCAGTCGTAGTCCATGTGAGAGTGCCTGTTTTAACGCCATGTAATGTACAAGATAATTCTTCCTACTTCCAAGGTGTGCAATTAGTTTCTTTACAGTTGAATTCTTTGGCTTCAGACACTCAGGCAAGAATGGGAAATCGTTATGAAGATCGTGAAGTTCAGTAGGATAATCTATATCAACTTCGAATATATATCCAAGAGGACCATCTTCTTTTAATGTTTCTACGTTGATACTATCAGGAGAAACCCACTGAAATCCTCCATAAGGCAGCGGATGCTGCATAGCCCATCCATATTGGTTATTTGCGTCTTCGTATGTAATAAAGCATGTACAAACTCTACTTCTGACTGTAGTTGTAGTAAGTGTGGCAAAAGCTTTCTAAGGAGTTATGACAAGAGACGGCATGAAATGAGTTGCGGTCAACTCTTCAAATGTAAACACTGTGCTACAACCTTCGGGAACAGCTACAATGGGGGTCGACATGAAGAGCATTGCAGTGCCGGCAGCTTCTGCTAAATAACTAAAACATATGTGTAAATAAACTATTGTCTTCTAAAACTAAAACACAAAAATAAACATAATATCTGGTGCATGAATCCTCAGCCCGTGTAACTGCTCTAAATCATTGGGGCATAGAAAAATTTAAATGCCTGCAGTTATGTAGACTAAAAGCTACAAGATCCCAGGCTTCTTGAATTTGTGCCCAGAAGCCAATTTTGTTCTTCGTCCATGTGCAGGTAAATTGGAGCACAGCTTCCTTTTTATCTCAGCCCACACATTCTCAATAGGGTTAAAATCTGATGAACAGGGAGGCCTCTCTGAAAAGCAATTTGGACCCTTTCGAGATGTGTGGACAGGATGATGGAATTGATGGAATTCAACAATTCCATCAGGAGTTCTCATCCTCACAGAGGAAATCAAAGCATTACTGAGCATTATCGTGAACTCCACGCCATTTAGTGCATTATCAAGCTCCACAGTACACATAGACAGACCCATCGTATCGGGACACCTTTGAACGATCACCTTTCCCTTACTTGTGGAAGAAAATGTCACCTCGGCTGAGAATATCACATTATCCCATTTGCGGTTGGCATATTCCTGTTGGATCGGTTTGTGAAGGGTATGTTGAAAGAATAAAATAAAAAAACAAACAAACAAAGTTCCTAGTGCAATTGTGAAGCCACGTATTTTGGATCGTATAGGAACTCCTTTGAACGATAGACAATACATCTCCCTTAAGTGTGGAAGAATATGTTATCTCGTCAGCTTGTGAAGGGTATGTTGAATTAAACAAATAAAAAGAAAAACAAAAAAAAAACGAAGTTCCTACCTCCCAAAAAATCAAATTTTCCCAAAATTGGATTCCTAAAATGTTTCAAAACATTGGTTCTCTTAAAAATACGTTTAGTATTTTTTCATACCATACAGATTACATTTTCGGGAGAAAACTGTTCGAACCTGATGCGTTTGCACACTATTCTGCGCACCACATGCTTTCATGTGCAGCATATTGTTGTTCAGTAGAATAAACCCTTAAATAAACATCATAATAACTATCAAATTATTATCTGTATCGAATGCCATGTATGAAATAAGTATGTCTAAAATAAATAGCCACTATATGTGATTCAACATTATTAAGGGAAGGAAAAAAAATATTTGCTCCACGCGAGCAGCGAATCTGCGACCCTCACCAGAGGAGTAACCTACGTTTTGCCATGGTGTGTAGAGTGAACACATTTGTAAGGTAGCAGGTTTATAATGCGTACGATACAAACTATATCACGTTTTGTATCATTAATACTTTTACTTAAGATTGTTAGTTTGTTGTTGAAGAAGCTTCAGTTGTGTACTATGTGATTACCATTATTGATCATATAGGTTAGTAATATTAAGATTTGGAACTCATGACAACTTGTTGCTGCCTCTACACAACTGTATCATGGATGGGGTACACACGGCGCTGAGCCATGTAGAACTTAAGACGAATTTGGCATTCTCTGTGTGTCTCTCTCCATTTTGTTTGTTTGTTGTCCACACAGCTGTACAACTCACTGCAAACATAATGTGTTAATATCAAGAAGTAAACATTAGTTTTAAGCATCACTAGCTATTTAGAACAAGTCAATGATAACTGTTAGTGCATTCAAAAATGCTGACTTCTATAAGTATAAATATTAATTAAAAGTTGAAGGCGTTTTAGTAATTCAAGGCTGATTTTTTCTCATAAGGACATTCAGAAGTCACAGATAGCAGTCGATTCATACTGGATAATGGTAATCAGGAAAAACATAGGGTAAGTATTTAAGTAGATACATATAATTTTAATTATAATTTTATTAATCTTGCACGAATAAAGTTCATTACAAACTGAAATTAATTTATTCTGATCAGTTTTCCAGTAGAAATTCCTGTAGTTCATAGGCGTAACTACAGGAATACCCATATCATTTGTAACTTGGCAATATTTTATTTTGAGTTACTTTAAATAAATAATAAAATTGAGCTTTGTATTTCAATTAATATACTTGTTTTCCGCTAGATAAAGTATTCCTGCATGATGAACTTTTTATCACAATTATCCTACAATAACAAAGTGGCGTAGGGGTTCAGCGCTATAATATCTAGTATGTGTATGGATATTACGTAAATATCATAGCTATTTTCATTCTTTCAGATATGCCTGTCGCTTTGACATGTAGGTAGTTAAAGTATATTGCGATACAAAAGCAGCAAATCCAGCAGTAGAGAAAAGGGTTTGAAAATACGAAAGTCGAATATTTTTAGTTCTATACACGTACTATGTACATAGTTTGTAGAGAAGGCATTGTATTGCACCCAAAAAAGCGATGTCGATGTTTCACCGGAAATACATGTTTTGGGGCCTCCTGAACCAAAAAGCATTTTTAGAAAAAGGTTAGTGTGTGTACACCATAGATCAAAAATAAAAAGACAGTTACATACCAAATTTGGCATTAAAGTTTAGTATCTTCCAAAGATGCGATACAAGGATTTTCAAGATCTTCCCCCCACCGCAAACTACCCTTTACATTTTGATGTTCTCAAAAATGGCTCTGTTTTGGTTAAAATACCGTATATTAAAGACAAACGTCTTTAATATATGAAATAAGAGTTATATCTTGAATTTTCTGGGAATAACCTCTAAAGACCCCTTTATTCTGGATTAATTTTGCATAACTTAGCAGTAAGAAATAGACAAAAACTTACTTCACAAGATGTAGATCTCGTCAAAACAGAATTTATCATAATTTTTTCGCGGGGTTGACCATTTCCGAGATATTTTTTGTTATTGGTTTCAGTTTTAAAACAATTAAACTTTTCTGATACGGGGAATTTGTCAACTTCTGACAGTACAAAGAAACGAATTTCAATCACATAGCAACCATCTTTTAAGAAATTTGACTTTCGATTTGGACTTGTATGCTCCTTTATTCCCTTCTATTTACTGGGAAGCAGTAATTAGTAAGTAATTCTGCTAATGTTTATCTCAATTGGTAAGAAGTATATAGAAGAATAAGCTTTTTAAGAATAATTTATTACATAGATGTAAAGAAAGTCATGTGAATGGAACACAACAGATTTTTATTTCCGAGATTCTCCAATGCTCTTAATGCGTTTACTGAAGACTACTTTTGATGATATTGAATGATAGAAACAGTAATCAGCGCACGAGTAATTAACATGGTGGTTCCCGTACCAAGGTATCTAACATAAATTTTGGTAAGGAATTGGCCAACGATTATTCAGTCTGATTGTTGAACTTGAAGAGAATCAATAACTTGCAGCTCATACTTAGCTGCTGCATACATTAAATCGTAAGTGGATACTTTTTAACAATAAACAGAAAGTAAAGATCAAGTATGATTTAAATCAGTCACTAACTCTTCCTGTGACGTAATCACGTAGAGCAGGTTCGCCCGGATGTAAGGACAGCGTGTGGCGCGGCACTGTTTACTCAGCGCGACTGACGATGGAGCAAGCAGCGCATACAGTGGCAGGATCCATCTGTCTAAGCCACACTTTCTCTATTAAAAATCGCGTGTTATGAATCTTAAATTATTGGTGATAACTGCAGGATGTCCAACATTATTAATTTGATTTAAAAACTGTAACTAGAAATAGACTTGATTGCACAAGAAACAAAATACCTACTACTACTACTTATCGCATAACGAAATTGCACATATAGATAATTGAAAACTATTTACAGCATAACAGTCTCTATTGTGGCTTAGAGATGATTAAATCATGATGTCGGTATTTAAACAAATTATTCCTTTATCCTCATGAAAATGGGCTACTGCTTTTACAATTCATACACTGCTGATGCAACCAGAGTATAAATTTACCGTGTACTATTTTATCGAGATAGTTTAATTGCTTTTTCCTAAAATAGTTTTTCAACATTGCGCACTGTGCTCATACTCACACATAAATGAAGAATACATGATCTGATAGCTGGTTTCTGTGACGTGGTTTATAGGTCTTCATCAGTGAAAACAACTGCTCGCATAAATATGTAGATGCGAACATGCTAAGATACTGAGCATTAAAAAAAATAATGAAGTCTGGAAAGCTTGATCGAGGAAAATAGCTGTAGAAGTCACTCAGATTCTTTATATTCTGGAATGTATTTGAGTTGCATGTCATACTGCAAATCTGTTACTTTTGGTTACAGTGTGGTATCAACTGCAACAGAAAAAGGTTAGGTCTATAATTTCTTAAATCTGGTGTCGATTTCAATCGCTTCTCGTATTGTGTACTTCCACACATTAACCGTCACTGAACAAATGCATCTACGTTATCGCTACTACAGTACATCTACAGATAGGTGCTGGCTTCCTCTCTCCCGGTCCGTGTAGTTCATAGCGTCAATACGTGTCCTGTCATTCCGCTTCGTTATGATTTAAATACTATGTAAGTATATCATACTTAACTGCAATAAAACAAATATGTCAACAGAGTATTTCATACAGTTCATGCGCTTACGTGCAATAAAATAGACAAATTACGCTGGTAGGTTCAGTTACCAACAGTAAATGCAGGAAAATAACTTTCCATAATTAAGGAGATCAAAAAACTGTCGTCGAAAAAAATTAAATAATTCTGTTGTATGCCAATGTCATGTGAATAGATTATAAATATTATTATAATTAATATAATTAAAAAAATAATTAAATAAGATTTCAAATTATTGTTCCAAGAAAAGGAATATTTATTCTAAATTATATTTTATTGATATAAAATGTACCATATCAAATAAATATTTATCTAATGAATAAGTTTATCTATTGCAATAAAGGATAAAAATAAACTTCCTTTGTTCTCCTTAGCTCTCGCAAAGTCTTTGTCACATCGTTTCCCACAATTACATCGAGAGATGCGTTTTAGCAATTCATGAAGCAAGTTAGAAATTAGTACTATATTAACAATTTGAAATTATTTCTTGAGAATATTTATCATGAGGAACAAGAATAGAGGGAACAATAAAAATAAAGTTTGGGATTAGTAACTTGTAAACCAGATATGAAAATAAATCTAAAGGAAGTCCTGCGATGTTACACACCTGATTTTTACTTTCGCTACCATGTAAGCATATACAATCTACATAGAATGTAGAACGTATTGTATTCCACTCAAAAATTCGATAACGAGATTTCACCGGAATGCATAGCTTGAGATCCCCTGAATGGAAAAGCATCTTTAGAAGAAGGTCCGTGAGTATGTGTGGGTGTGAGTGTGTGTGTGTGTGTGTATGTGTGTGAGAGAGAGAGATCTGTAAACAACATAGCTCAAAAATAAAAGTCGCAAACATATCAAACATGATTATTTAAGTTCAGAATTTTCCAAGGACGATGATGATTTCAGGAAAATCCCCACCCTAAATTACCTTTACACGGAACATTTTCCGAATTTGTTTATTTTTAAAAATGGATCTCACGATTTTAATTAAAATATCATATGTTTAATATATGTTATGTTAAATGAAATGAATATTTGAATTTTCTGGGAATAGCCTCTTTATGCATAATTGATGAAACCACAAGAGATAGATAGAGAAAAAATCTTACTACACAAAAATCTTATGGCAAATAGTTATTTATTTGTTTGTTAATTTTGGTGGTGTTGAAAGTTTCCGATATTTTCCTAGCTATTGGTTTCAATTTTAAAATAGTTGTATGTTACTAAAATGGAAAACCATTATTCATTTTTCTTTCTCCTGGTCAAGTAAAGAGAAATATGTAGTACATAGTGACCCGCTCTTGAAAGATTTGAATCGCTTTAGCTTAGTGCATTTCCTTGTTTCCCGCGTGTCGACAAGGAAGTATGTAATAAACGTTTTTTTTTTCTGTGAATGTTTATATCGATATACGTGAAGTCGATAGAAATATACTTTTATAAGAATAATTTGTTGCAAAATAGGTAGAGAAAGTCATGTAAGTAACAGGTCAGATTTTTAATTAAGTTTATTATTAACAAAAATGAAATAAATAAAGTTGATAATCAAACTTAAAGTGTTTAAAAAGTTTATCATCATCATTGCCATAATTATCATCTCATTATTATTATTATTTTTATTATTATTATTATCATTTTAAAACAAGTATTTGAAAAGCGATTTTTACGTGTTTCCTTTTGTACCTATCACCTATCATCGCTTATTTTGGTCCCTAAAGTTGGACCCCAAATTACGTTCATACTTGGCCCAGTAACCAAACATTGTGAATTCGTGCTATTAGGCACATAATTCTAACATTGACGTTAGAGTCATGCCTTATGCTATTTTAGAAAAAAGTTAAATCAATCATACACATACTGTATATATATATATATATATATATATATATATATATATATAGTATGTGTATGATTATGTGTATATATACTATATATACGTATACAAATAATCAATAATTATATATATATATAAATAATTTACAGTAATTTCTGCAACAAGTGAATGGTCTTGATGATTATGGTAAGAGTGAATGTTTGTACCATGTAGGATAGTGAGTTTAACAAAGTTGGTAAGTGCTACGTTAAGATTATCCACGAGTTGGGTGTAACATGTTATGCAATCTTAGCATTATAAATAATGGGAAATAAATAATTAAATAACTCGCATCCATAGTTTCGAGCGCCTTCATATGTTCGTAAATAAAACATTTGCTTCTCTACTTGCATTTTATTAAATATTTCCTGTCGTATTGAACAAATAAGTAAGACATTCACTCGCTTCTCTCGCTCCTGGGAGAGAAATGAGCAGATAACACGGACTGAGATGTAGCATGTTACCAAGAAAATACGGCAAGGTCCTATTTTTATACATTTTATAGTGTGCAAAGATATTTGTACTTCGTTAATCAGAGAAAAGAATATAAAATGGGTTAATTTTCTCTGCTTAAGCCAGGATAACTTTAAATACCTTTATTACACATTTGCTACAAGAAATACGTAATGGTAATAAAGGTACGCGTGCCGTTACAGTAACAACCTGTTTATAATGGTAGGATTGCATATATGTATATATTTATTTATTAAATATATACATATATGTATATAAATTATGATGAAGAAGACGCTGTTTATTGATAAGATATTAAATTGATTGAGCATGTTCTGACTTTGCATGCTGTTACTTTGCATTTTATTTATTATCAACTCGTTTTGCAGGTGAAAAGAAGTACAAATGACATAAAGGTGCCCTATGTGACCAACAAGGAGCCGCGTTACGTGGAGTTGCTGTTTGTTGTGGACTACAGCCTTAATTATAGATTGAAACAAAGCAGAAGAAGTGTGAGCCAGCATTGTTTGCACTTGGCCAATCTTGTCAATGCTGTAAGTGAATTGCCATTCTCTGTTTAGTATAAGATCATCAGCATAGACTCAATACACTTGGTGCGTTCATTTGTTTTCTTTTCTTTCTCTTTTTACTTTCTCTAATATTGCATAGTCCAAAGGTGTGGCATGCCACCCTAAAATACGATACCGCGATTTCGCTGGAAATACATGCTCCCCTATGGCCAAGAAAAGGGTATTTTTAGAAAAAAAAAAAACGCGTGTGTGTCTATGAACAACGTAACTCAAAGAAGTCGATTAAATACGAAACTTGATTATAAAGTTCAGGAACATCCAAGGATATGAAACGAAGATTTTCAAGAAAACCTCTGCACTTCAAACTAACCCTTTAGCTACATAGGAAAAGTTACGAAACTTTTTATTTTCTCTAAAAGTGGCTCTAACGATTTTGATTAAAATATCAAATATTCAAGATATGTACATGAAACATTTTTCTTAAATTTTCTGGCAACAGCTTCTGAAGACCTCCTCTTTGTGAATGACTTTTACATAGTTGGTAACCGCAAGTGATAGATAAAATGTTACTATACAAAAAGTGTAATCTCGTAAAAATGCACAATTTATGGATGTACATTTTTGTAGAGTTAACCATTTCAGAAGTATTTCTTGTTATTGGGTTTCAATTGTAAAATACTTAAACTTTTCTCAAGTGGGAATTTGTCATTACATTTTCTTTTCTTTTATTCCTGGCCATGCAAAGAGAACCAAACTCCAAAAAATAGCAACTAGCTTTTAAAACTTTTGGCTATCGCTTTAGCCTAGTGTACTCCCTTATCTCCCTTCTACTTATATGGGACTAAGCAATAAAACCATTTCTGCTAATGTTTTTCTTTGTTTGCATGAATAGATAAAAGAATAGTATTTTAAGAATAGTTTATAAAGAAGGTCATGTGAGTGGAACAAATGAGATTTTTACATTCTCTACTCTTATTACATAATACATAGGTAGAGAAAATATTGAATTCCTTAACTATGATACCGCCATTTCAATGGAAATGCAAATGTATAAAAAAAAAGTAATTTTTAGACAAATTTATGCGCATGCATGTGTGTATGTATGTGTGTGTGTGTGTGTGTGTGTGTGTGTGTGTGTGTGTTCTCTTGTCTCTGTCTATGAATAATATAACTCAAACACGAAAAGCAAGTTAAATACCAAACTTGATATTTTCCAAGGATGCGACACGAAAATTTTCAAGAAAATCCTTCCAACCCAAACTACCCTTACATGGAACATTTTTCAAAAATGTTTAATTTTTCAAAAATAACTCCTATAATTTTGATTAAAATATCGTATATTAAAGATATTTACATGACAAATAAAATGTATATTTTGAAATTTCTGGGAATAGCTTCTGAGCACCTCTTCGTTATGGATGACTTTGGTATACCTGGTAAACCATATGTGATAGACAAAACTTTCTATACACAAAGAAATGTAGATGTCGTTAAAGCATAATTATCTCGTATACATTTTTTTCGGAATTTAACCATTTCCGAAATATCCCTTGTTATTGTCTTCAATTTTGAAATACATAAACTTTTCTCAAGCGGGGATTTGTCATTCCTTTTTCTTCTGTTTTACTCCTAGCCATGCAAAGAGAACCGAATCTTAATGACATACAACGAGCTTCTAGAATATTTGACTATCCTTTAACCCAGTGTATTCCCTGTTGCCTTCTACTTAGTAATAACCAAATAAAATCCATTTCTATCAATGGTTATCTCAATTAGCATGAAGTAGAGAGAAGAAAAGAATAATTGTGCAGAATATGTAGAGAAAATCATCTGAATGGAACATATCAGTTTCTTAAAATCCATTAACGCTATTGGAACGTACAGCGAAAGAAAAAGATTAACTTAATCTCACGGAACATAAGCAAGACGAAAAGAGATTAATTTTATGGAGCAAAAAATGCATGCACATTAGACTACCACTTATACTTGCTGCAGGAGTACTGTGTAATAGTGATGAACACCCTGGAATGAAAACAATCGAATTATTCAATTATTATCCAAGTATTCTGTTTTCGTTCGGTTTTAAAATATCACTATACCATTGGTTATTCGGCAGTAGACAGTACCTAATCACTTTTCAAGTCGCTTTCATCGATGAGCTAAGCCAGTTATACTTCAGAGAGTATAAAAATGCAATATTTTATTTTCTTTGTTTAACCCCTTTGTCAACTGGTGATAAACATTACGCTAAAGAATGTTACATGCCAACTAACAAGCAAGAAATATAAATATGCAATTGGTCGACTAGACTCTAGGGCATATAGTATATAGCTTGATCTAAACATGTGCATTAATATGGATAATACCGCCGCAGAGGTCACCATTTTATAGCGGATGTACCAATCATTCAGAAGTAGCAGGTGCAACTGTTGTACTTATAAATAAAAACCAATTCCGGCAGACATTCCAATTTTCGTTTTTTATTTATTTATTTTGAACAGAAAGAAAGAAAGGGTGTCTGCCGGTCTAGACGAATGAACCGTCTCACAAACTATAACTGGCTAACAAACAATTAATCGTGACTGAAGCGGAAACACCCCAAAGATTTTTCAAGAAAATTCCCCACCCCAGCTTACCGCTTATTTTGAAAAATGTTGGAAATTTTTGATTTTCTAAAATACGGCTCTAACGATTTTCATTAAAATACGACATTTTAATAATATGTATAAATAAATAAAATGCATATATTGAATTTTCAGGAAATAGCCCTGAAGCCCTGTTCATTCTAAATCGTTTTGTATAGTCGGCTTACCCTCCCCCGCCCCCTAGTTAGGACTGACTAATATAAACTTACTGTACAAAAAATATACATCTCGTCAAAACGCACAATTTAGGACAAATTTAGATTCGCTGTGGAACTAACCATTTCCATTGCTGACTAAAAGGTTTAATTTTTCCAATACTGATACTTTTCTCAAATGGGAAGTCGTTATTCATACTTTCTATCCTGGTCAAGCAAAGAGAACGGAATGTCAATTTTATAGCAACAAGATTTTAAAAAAATCGACTATCGCTTTAGCTTAAAGTATATCCTTATTCCATTGTACAAGGAAATGAAATGTTAAACTATTTCTGCTCATTACTTTCTCTAGCGCGTATCTATTCACCCAAAACATTCAATAGTCAGATTTCACCGGAATTACATGTTTTCGAATAAAAAAATAAATGTTTAGAAAAAGGTGGTGCGTGTGTGTGTGTGTGTGTGTCTGTGAACAGCATAACTAAAAACGAAAATTCGGCTACATAACAAATTTGGTATTTAAGTTTATTATCTTCTAAGGATGCGACACGAAGATTTTCATGAAAAATTTTTCGAAAAATTTGATGTTCTCAAAACTGGCCCTATCGATTTTGATTAAAATACCAAACAAAATGTATAAGTTGAATTTCTGTGAATATCCTCTTTTAATAGTGTTTAATGCACGCTTTTACTACAAATGGCACTGCAGACGATGACACTGATGATACATGGAATGAAGATGGAGCACCGGTGGAATGGGATGGCGGGGGAAACCGAAAACCCCGGAACAAACCTGCCTCTTCGCCACTTTGTTCACCACAAATCCCACATGCAGTCGAGTGCGAACGAACCCGAGTCGTCCAGGGGAGGGACGAGTGGTCTAACCACTCGGTCGAGGCGCGGTCGGGAACAACCTCTGAAAATCTCTTCTTTCTGGATGACTTTTGTATAACTGGTAAACCGTAAGAAATAGACAAAAACTTAGTATACAAAAATGTAAATCACATCTCGTTAAAACTCACAATTTATGTCAATTAAATAAATTTTACAATAATTTAAATTACTTATTAACCCAAATAATCTATACATTTATTAAACTCTATCGTATATCATTTCTTCTTCTTTTTTTTTTCTGTGCTATTCCGTGTTATTGGTTATTGTTTTAATCTACTTAAACTTTTCTGAAATGGGAAGTCATTTTTCTTTTCGTCTCTCTTTTGTTTACTCCTAGCATCCAAAGAGAATCGAATTTCAATTGTTTGGCGTAGGTACTAGCTTTTAAAATGTTTGACTATCGCTTTAGCCTTATGCATTCCCTTATTTTCCTCCTACTTACAAGGAAGCAAGTAATAAGATCAATTATTTTGCTGTTTATTTCGATTAGCGTGATGTAGATAAAAGAATAATCTTTTGTAAGATAAGTTTGTTTACGGAAAGTCATGTGAGTGGAACACAACAGATATTTTTATCTTGGCAAGCGTAAAGTAGGTAGAAGAATATGCTTTTGTAAGAATAGTTTCTTTCAGGTAGGTCGAGACAATTATTGGAGTGTAACAATTAGATTTCTTGTTTTAAAGAACATATATAATTATACATGCACTTTAAAATTATCCACTTTTAATTTTAATATTGCAATATTTAATTAATACATGCCATCAATTTTAAACTCTTTAATGTTACTATTGCTTTTGACTAGTTTTATACTTATCAGTTTTTATTTTCTCTACTCGTGCTATATACATAGTGTATAGAGAAGGTATTGCACTCAACCCAAAAATTCGATACCGAGATTTCACCGGAAATATGTGTTTTAGAGTCCCCTGTATCAAAAAAAAAAAAAAAAAAAAAAAAAAAGCATTTTCACAAAGAGGTCCGTGTGTGTGTGTGTGTGTGTGTGTGTGTGTGTGTGTAGGGGGGGGTAGTGTCCGTGTGTCTGTGAACACGGTAACTCAAAAACGAAAAGTCGGTAAAATACCAAACTTGGTATTTAAGTTTAGTATCTTCCAGGGATGCGACACGAAGATGTTGAAAAAAATCCCCCCACCCCAAACTACCCTTTACATGGAACTTTTTTCGGAAATATTGATTTCCTTCAAAATGGCTCTAACGATTTTGATTAAATATCGTATATTAAAGATATTTACTTGATAAATAAAATGTGTATCTTGAATTTTCTAGGGATAGCCTCTGACTACTTTATTCTGGATGAATTTTACGGAATTTTACATAACTGCTAAACCGTAGGAGATGGATAAAAACTTAAAATACAAAAAATATAGAGCACGTTAAAACACACAATTTAAGTTATATACATTTTTTCGTGGAGTTTACCGCTTTTTATGTATTCCTTGTTTTTGGTTTCAGCTTTGAAAAACTTGTACTTTTCTCATACAGGAATTTGTCAACTCCTGTCCATACAAACAAAGGAACTTCAGTCACATAGCAACCCGCTTTTGACTATCACTTTAACCTATGGTACTCCCTTATTTGGCTTCTACTTACAAGGAAGCAAGTAATAAGACTATTTCTACTATTTTTTTCTCAATTAGCATGAAGTAGATAGAAGTATAAGCGTTTTAACAATAATTTGTTGCAGAGATGTAGAGAAAGTCATGTGAATGTAACACATCATATTTTTAAAAATTAGGTTTCATTTATAATGTGCGTAGAAAAATTACATTAACAAGATGTGCACCTGTAATAGTTGAACGTAATTTATATTAATAAAATTCATTGTGGAAAAGATTTGTTGAGCCAAATCTATAGACGAGCCTTAGAGCAAGCTCATGAATTTCAAGAGAACGATCTGAAGGGACATCTTTTCAAAATTCGTTCCAATTAGAAATTCACAATGCTGTTTAAATACAGCATGAGGTCCTGAATGGTTCTGGATGGGAAGTATTTATGTATTTCAGACTTTGAAATGCATAATGGATTTATGAATAAATCTATGTTGCTCTTCTCAGATTCTAAACAGGAAGTGTTTGTAATGATAAATAACTCACGTTGGATCTTGAGCTATGAGTGAGTCATTCAAAATGTCTGACTGGTCATTACTTGGTCCAAAGGCCTAGAGTTGGCAGACCCTTATTAGATGGTTATAGAGTACCTCCTGCAGTTGCGATTCATATGAAAGATAAGGAGTAGGATTTTACACGAACGGGGCCCCAAGGAGACTGGGACAGAGCACTGGATGTAGGCTCTTATGGCCTTTTGCCTCTAACGGACAATAAAGAGGTGAGGGGAAGAAGATTGACCAGGTCCGGATGACGACAGGCGCAATCATGGATGGGGTCCCTAACTGCTGCAGTTGGAAAGCTTCTAACGTCGCTCGAGCCCAGCTCACAAGCCTCAGGCTCCCGGAGGACCCACAGAATCCGAATTGGGTCCCGTTCCAGCGGCCCCGACGACGACACCAGCATAACTCTCTATCTCTTGATGGTGTTTAACTCCGCTTTTACTACATAAGGCACCGCAGGCGATGGCACTGATGGTTATGAAATGAAGATGGAGCACCGGTGGAATCTGATGGCGGGGGAAACCGGAGAAAGTCCGCCCCTCCGCCGCTTTGTCCACCACAAATCCCACATGCGGTCACCTGGGATCGAACCCTAGGTGAGATGTGAGTAGTCTAACCACTCGGCAGCGGCGCCCCCCCCCCCTCTCTCTCTCTCTCTCTCGCTCTCTCTCTCTCTCTCTGTCATAATGCGGAGGTCTCCCTCCAACCGCAACTGCCGAACACCACCGCCTGATCTTTCAACCCTGATTGGGAAATTATGGGAACAGAAAATGGTGGCCCGGAAAATTAGGAAGATTTAATGAATCTACCCAGCATTCGTTTGGTCACCTGCGGCAAAAAAAAAATAAAATAAAATAAATAAAAAAAAACAAAAAAAAACGCATGGATCAGGTAAGCCGGCCACTGGGATCGAACCCGCGATTTCCCGAATTCGGCCACAGACGATACCACCTGAGCCATCACGTGGAACTTCTGAATGAGTCTTCCACTAGTCTAAAAGTTAACGCACCTTACTGCGTTTGAGTCCTACCTCGGTAGTTTGGTCTCTATATAGAGTTTTATTTCCATAAATACAATTTTGTTTGTTCGTCATGCTTATCCCTTAATCAAAATTCCCGCTCAGTGATCCAATTCCTAGCCCGATCACATGGATAAAACTCTAAAAACTGATCAGAACGAAGACCTGAATGGCATCGTGTGGTTCAATATTTCGGTTTCAGCCCACCCCCCCCCCCGACACCCCTAATGCTCTACATGCGCTACAAGCAAAATTTTGATTCTCTCCTTATCTTGCGCAAGTTTTCCGTATCTTATTGTTTTTATGTTGTATCACTCACATGGAAATATATGCTATATTAATTACGTATTCAACCCTATGTACTTTTCACAGCTTCCAAAAATTAAAAAAGTTATTTTTTTCATAATAAAATTATCTGAATTCTAAACTTTAAGAAAATGTATTGTTTTCCCCACTTGGAGCACTTTAACTACTGACGCTATAAATGGATAGGCGCATGCTTATTAATACACATGTCAAACTTAAAACCTTATTTTTATCGCAAACGTTTTTCCAACACTTTCCCATACTCAAAATATTTCACACGATGCAATTTTCCACTAACTTGCTTCAAAATTATTATGCTGCCTCTCAAAAGCATATTAAAGAAAATGGTCATATCCTTTTCGAAAAGAATGCTCCAATTTTGAGAAGTAAACTATTGAATTTTGAATAACCAAGAGTTTTGAAGAGTACGAAAAGTAAAAAAAAAATTACGTTAATTATAAAATATAATATGACAGATGTATGTGTAAACTCATGTGCAATAGAACTGGATTTGTTTGTAAGAATATTTTTTAAAATGCATCAAGTGATTGATTTTTATTAGAACAATACATTTTGACAGTAAATAAGTATTATTTAAATAACCATGAAAGCCATAATGACAGAACTACTACTATTATTGCGTTTAATAACTGTTATAAATTTCATCAAGATATCTTACATAATTTTTTTTCTTTCGAATTTAAGCATTCTCATATGGACCATTATATTAACTGCACATTTCTTTAATACGAATATACTGCTATAATACAATGACTTGCCCAGACTTACTAATCTGAAGATGGAACTGGTGCCACTCCAAGAACGAGTCATTGCTGGGATTGACATAATTAATGGATCAACGACAATGTCCACCATTCACTGTAAATCTCACTTAGTTTATTCTTCCCGAACAGTGTGTAATACACATTCACTGCATTTTCGGCTGTCACTTGTTGAAAAGCTGCTTGCACAAGATAATGTACCTCGGCTAATTCAAAAGCTTTGTACACTTTATGCTACTTTCGGAAACACCAGTAAATTCTACTGTTAAGCAGAGAATATTGTTTGACGGAAAAGTAAGACACTTTTCACAAAAACTTAGTTTATACATTAAGAGTACTTATTTTCTCGGCACTTTTTTTAAAGGTTTCCTTGCTAATGTTTTAATACACTAGTATTACATGCTTCGCTATTACTTGCTCACTAGAAGCAGCCGATACAGACGAACAGCACAACGCATATTGTTGTTTCATAAAGAAATAGTGATTAAATGATCAGTAAATTTTGGTCCTTAATCCTTCAAGCTATATTATTTAGACAACTTTACATAGTTTAATACGATATTTTTATACTCTCTCGGTAATTTAAGAGAACTGTTGTAATGGAAAAAGTCGGTAAAAAGTAACTAATCAAAGATGTTGCAATCTGTTGCTTATGTTTACAGTACCTGTGTAGTAAGGATGGATGGAGAAAGCAATGTTATCAAACATTTCAGAATAGAGGGGCTTCCTCTCCAAAAACTCTTTTACTCGAGACACGGTTTCATTCATCATGTAATGCGGCTATGAAGCAGGAGCCTTTTTGTTTTCTGTTGCTTAAATTTGAAGGATGTTGTACCACTCATCGGTGAAAATTAATATTTTGTCGAATATATTTAAGAGAAAAGCAAATTTGAAGAGAAAGACAAATTTGAAATCTACTGTTCTAAAATATCTGACTTATCTGACTAGAAGGTGTTCTAGCGAGCACTAAACTCATCACAAAGTTTAGCTGTGTTCTTCACAGTATTTATCAGTCTTGATGGATAATTCCATTGTGTTGGACAAAAGAAATATCCACAATTTCATGCTTTATAGTTGATACAACGTTGAAACTACGGTTTGTGTTAGTAATTTGAATTCGATAATAAATTCCTTTAAATACAGTAAGGATTTCTAAGTGCTGGCTGGGCCGAAAGAGGATCATACTCTGCAGTGTACTTCAACAGTTCACATAGTTGCTCTTATTAATAGAATTTTCTGCTTCGTCATGTCACCTCGAATTCTTTTTTACTAGAAAACTTACTACTACAACAATACCAATAATAATAACAATAATAACAATAATAATACTACTAATAATACTAATAGTAGATAATAATAACAAACAAATAATAACAATAATAAGAACACTAATGACAATAATAATCATAATAATAACAATAATAATGATAATAACAATAATAACAACAATAACAAGAATAATAACATTAATAATAATTATAATAATAATGATAATGATAATAATAATAACGATAATGATGATAATAATAATGATAACAATTATAATAGTGATAATAATAGGTAATGATAATGATGATAATAATGATAATAACTATGAAAGAATAATAAAAATAACGACAAATAATAATAAGCAATAATTAATAATAATTAATAAACATATAGTAGTAATATTAATAAAAGTAGTAATAGTAGTAGTAATAGTAATAATAATAGAAATAATAATAATAATAATAATAATAATAATAATAATAATAATAATAATAATAATAATGTGACAGCTCTTCCGCGCTTTTTCTAATAGCTTAACGTTCTTTAACCTGGTTGGTCATATTGAATGACGAAAAATCAGTGAAATAATGCTCAAAAGATCTCGGGATCCATGAAGTTTAAAGTTACTCGACATTCGTCTTCTCAAGGTAACGAAAAACCCCGAAAAACCCTTATCCGAGTAATTCTTCATCCTAAGCGAGATTCGAAATCGCGACCTCTTGAATGTGAGGCAGACACGCTACCCCACACTACCGAGGCGTTTTTTTTTTCTTCTTCTTTTTTTATAATGTGTAGAGATGTTTCATTTTCAAGCTGGTCATCGGGCGCAATTTCTATTCTACTTTCCCTAAAAGCAGCTATAGCTACAGATAAAGTCTCTCGCTGCTCAGTTGATGCTATAGGAAAATTGCTTCGGCTGACTCACAATCGTTATTGGTAATGTAACGTGTTATATCTGTGTTCAGAAGAAGTCTAAGAATTTTTATCTAGATACAATTAAATATCTGTGCGATTATGACATATATTCTAAATAAATCTGAATATCGTTCGTTATCCTGATATTCGGCTGTGTTAGAAGCCTAAGACTTTTTATCTAGATATTATTAAATAGCTGTGTGATTATAATGACATATATTCTAAATAAATCTGAATATCGTCTGTTATCCTGATTTTCGGCTGTGTTAGTGTGCTAGCCTTCAAACGAAAAATCTTGGTGCAATTCTCCTATTTACTGCAGTTGTTACAGACTGATAAATGTCAACTTGTCAACTGTATATTAGGTAGTCTTCGAGTGCTTACGAACCTCGCTTTGCCCCTTCCACCAATTCTGCAGGACTCAAACATTGAAGACCACACTTCCAGTACCATGCTTCCGAAACAACGCAGCTATTGCTAATTTGTACGATTCTATCGTTCACTTCGGTTTGCCTGGACTACGACTCTTCCGGCATGACGACCGAACACTCGCACACCAGCTATTCCATTATTTCTAAGATTCTTAAGTTCTTATGCAAAACTTTCTGATAATTGCTACATTTTTTACGCGTCTTCCCTCTTTCTGCCATGTGGAAGATCCGGAAGTGTATATACTAGGGAGCATTTAATTTATCTGTTAAAACATAGGTAGCGTAAGATCTCCGTGTCACATATACTATCAATATAACATTTTAGATTTTAAAGCAAATATTTCAATGGGAGATATTTTGAAGTTGTTCCCGAACACCCGGATGTACAGTAAAAATCTAGGACATATCCCGGAAATGTAGGACAGCTGGTGTTTAACAATGTGAGATTCGTTCTTCGGCAGGTTTTTCGCATGAGAATACAGCCATTCTTCGCATACTCATAGCCAAGTTGTTGCCAATTTGGACACCGTATAAATTATGGAAATGTGATAGTGTGCATCTTTAATTGCAAGAAACTAGTGCTGGTTATGATGTCTAAAGGAACCATCGACGATAAAGCAACGGTGGTAATTTTTACTTTCTCTAGCCCCGTTAGCATTGTATTCCACCCAAAAATTCGATACCGAGATTTCACCGGAATACATGTTTTAGGACCCCCTGTATAAAAAAAAAAAAAAAAAAAAGCATTTTGAGAAAAAGGTCCGTGTGTGTGTCCGTGTGTCCGTGTGTCTGTGAACACGATAACTCAAAAACGAAAAGTAGCTAAAATACCAAACTTGGTATTTAAGTTTAGTATCTTCCAGGGATATGACACGAAGATTTTGAGAAAAATTTCTCCATCCCAAACTACCCTTTACATGGAACTTTTTTCGAAAATTTTGATTTTCTTAAAAATGGCTATAACGATTTTGATTAAAATATCACATATTAAAGATATTTACCTGACAAATAAAATGTATATCTTGAATTTTCTGGGAATAGCTTCTGAAGTCCTGCTTATTCTGGATGAATTTTGCTTAATTTGGTATAACTAGTAAACCGTAAGAGATAGACAAAAACTTACTATACAAAAAATTTAAGTCTTGTTAAAATACGCAAGTTAGGTGATACACAATTTTTCTCGTGGAGCTTACCGTTTTCGAGGTATTCATTGTTATTAGTTTCAGTTGTGAAGTGCTTAAACTTTTCTCAGACGGGAGTGTCCGTCTTTCTTTTGTTCTACTCCTGGCCAAGAAAAGAAGTGATTTGTGATGACAATCGCATAACGACAGCTTTTAAAACATTTGACTATTGGTTTAGCCTAGTGTATTCCCTTATTTTCGTCCTACTTATAAAGAACTAAGTAATAAGAACATTGTACTAAAGAATGTAATGTAAGAAGTTTGTAGAACAGGTAGAGAAAGTCATGTGAGTGTAACACATCAGATTTTGCTTTCTCTAATTAGTATCTAAGTAATATACATAGGTAGAGTAGGTATTGCATGAGATAAGATTTCACGAGAAATACACGTTTTAGGATAACCTCAATCCAAAAGTTGAAAAAATGTGAGTGTACGTGAACAACATAAGTAAAAACGAAAAGTTGGTTAAATACTAAACTTGATAATTTCAGCAGCTTCCAAGGACGAGACATGAAGATTTTCAAGAAAATGTCTCCACCTCAAACTGCATTTTACGTGAATTTTTTTTTTTTTTAAATGTTGATTTTTTGTGAAATAGCTCTAACATTTTGCTTAAAATACGGTATATTAAAGGCATTATTCTTGAGTCTCTGAATACCTCTTCAATCTGGATGACATTTGCCTAGGTAACAGGTAAATCGTAAAAGATAGCCACAAACTTATACACAAACATGTAGCTCTTGTTAAAACACACAATTTAATGTCATATACATTTCGTTTTCTTAACTATTGTGTTAAGATATTGCTTGTTGTTGGTTTCAATTTTAAAATACTTAAAACTTTTCCCAAATGGTAACCTGTCCTGTTTCCTTTGTTTTGCTCCTGGCTCTTTAAAGAGACCTGCATTTCAATAACATGGCAACCAGGTTTTAAAAGATTTTACTATTGCTTTAGCCTAGTGTATTCCCTTATTTCCCTTCTACTTATAAGGAACTAAGTAATAAGGCAATTTATACTATTGTTTGTCTTGATTAGCATAAAGTAGATAGAAGAATAGGCTTTTGTAAAAATATTTGGTTACATTATAGGTTGAAAAATCTGATGTGTACCATTCACATGACTTTCTCTAAATCTCTGCAACAAATTATTCTTAAAGCGTATACTTCTATTCACTTCATGCTAATCAGTAAAGAAATAGCAGAAATCGCCATATTACTTGCTTCCTTGTAAGCAGAAGCGAAATAAGGGAGTACCATAAGTTAAAGTGATAATCAAAAGCTGGTTGCTATGTCACTGAAGTTCTTTTGTTTGTATGGAACTTTGTATGGACCATAGTTGACAAATTCTTGTATGAGAAAAGTAAGTTTTTCATAGCAGAAACCAAAAATAAGGAATGTCTCAAAAACGACGAACTCAACGAAAAAAATGTATATAACATAAATTGTGTGTTTTAACGTGTTCTGCATTTTGGTAGAGTAAGTTTTCGTCCATCTCTTACGGTTTAACAGTTATTCAAAATTCAGTAAAATTCATCCAGAATAAACTACTCTTCAGAGGTTATTCCCAGAAAATTCAAGATATGCATTTTATTTGTCAGGTAAATATCTTTAATATACGAACTTTTAATCGAAATCGTTTGAGACATTTTTGAGAAAATTGAAATTTTCGAAAAAAGATCCATGTAAAGAGTAGTTTGGGGTGGGGGGATTTTTCTCAAAATCTTCGTGTCCCATCCCTGGAAGATACTAAACTTAAATACGAAGTTTGATATTTTATCGACTTTTCATTTTTGAGTTATCGTGTTCACAGACACACGGACACACGGACACACTGACACACGGACACACAGACACACACACATACATACGGACCTTTTTGGGAACATGTTTTTTTTTTTTGGACAAAGGGGACCCTAAAACATATATTTCCAGTGAAATCTCGGTATCGAATTTTTGAGCGGAATGCAATACTTTCTTTATACACTATGTACATAGTGCGTATAGAGAAAGTAAAAAGTCTGAAGTGTACCATTCACATTTTTTCTCTATATCCCTGCAACAAATTATTCTTCAAAATCTGATGTGTACCATTCACATGACTTTCTCCATATCCCTGCAACAAATAATTCTTAAAAAGCTTATACTTCTATTTACTTTATGCTAATCAGAAAAAATTAGCAGAAGTAGTCTTATTACTCGCTTCCTTGTAAGTAGAAGCGAAATAAGGGACTAGGTTAAAGTGATAGTCAAAAGCTAGTTGCTATGTCAATGAAAGGTTCTTTGTTTATATGGATAGGAGTTGACAAGTTCCTGTATGAGAAAAGTATACGTTTTTCATAGCAGAAACCAAAAATAAGGAATGTCACAAAAACGACGAACTCCACGAAAAAAATGTATATCACATAAATTGTGTGTTTTAAAGTGCTCTACATTTTTTGTGTAGTAAGTTTCTGTCCATCTCTTACGGTTTAGCAGTCATTCAAAATTTAGTAAAATTCATGCAGAATAAACTACTCTTCAGAGGCTATTCCCAGAAAATTCAAGATATACATTTCATTTTTCAGGTAAATATGTTTAATATCCGAAATTTTAATCAAAATCGTTAGAGCCATTTTTGAGAAAATCAGAATTTTCGAAAAAAGGTCCATGTAAAGGGTAGTTGGGGGTGGGGGGATTTTTCTCAAAATCTTCGTGTCGCATCCCTGGAAGATACTAAACTTAAATACCAAGTTTGGTATTTTACCGACTTTTCGTTTTTGAGTTATCGTGTTCACAGGCACACGGACACACGGACACACACACACACACACACACACGGACCTTTTTGTGAAAATGCTTTTTTGGATATTGGGGACCCTAAAACATATATTTCCGGTGAAATCTGGTACCGAATTTTTGGTGGAGTGCAATACTTTCTCTATACACTATGTACATTGTGCGTATGGAGAAAGTAAAAAGCTTATACTTCTATTTACTTTATGCTAATCACAAAAAATTAGCAAAAATAGTCTTATTACTTACTTCCTTATAAGTAGAAGCGAAATAAGGGACTACAATAGGTTAAAGTGATAGTCAAAAGCTGGTTGCTATGTCAATGAAGTTCCTTTGTTTATATGGATAGGAGTTACAAGTTCCTGTATGAGAAAAGTATACGTTTTTCATAGCAGACACCAAAAATAAGGAATGTCTCAAAAACGACGAACTCCACGAAAAAAATGTATATAACATAAATTGTGTTTTAATGTGCTCTACATTTTTTGTGCAGTAAGTTTTTGTCCAGCTCTTACGGTTTATCAGTTATTCAAAATTCAGTAAAATTCATCCAGAATAAACTACTCTTCAGAGGCTATTCCCAGAAAATTCAAGATATACATTCTATTTGTCGGGTAAATATCTTTAATATACAAAATTTTAATCAAAATCGTTAGAGCCATTTTTCAGAAAAACATTATTTCGAAAAAGTTCCATGTAAACGGTAGTTGGAGGTGGGGGATTTTTCTCAAAATCTTCGTGTCGCATCCCTGGAAGATACTAAACTTAAATACCAAGTTTGGTATTTTACCGACTTTTCGTTTTGAGTTATCGTGTTCACAGACACACGGACGCACCACACACACACACACACACACACACACGGACCTTTTTGTGAACATGTTTTTTTTTGGATATTGGGGACCCTAAAACATATATTTCCGGTGAAATCTCGGTATCGAATTTTTGGGTGGAGTGCAATACCTTCTCTATACACTATGTACACAGTGCATATGGAGAAAGTAAAAAGACATGTGAATGGAACACATCATTGTTTTACTTTCTCTAGCCCCGTATGTACAATGTACATAGGGATAGAAAAGTATTGTATTCCACTCAAAAATTCGATACCGAGATTTCACCGGAAATACATGTTTTAGGACCTCCTGTATCCATAAAATGCATTTCAGAAAAAGGTCTGTGTGTGTGTGTGTGTGTCTGTCTGTCCGTGTGTCTCTGAACACGATAACTCAAAAACGAATAGTGGCTAAAATACCAAACTTGGTATTTAAGTGTAGTATCTTCCAGGGATATGACACGAAGATTTTGAGAAAAATCCCCCCACCCCAAACTACCGTTTACATGGAACTTTTTTCGAAAATTTTGATTTTCTTAAAAATGGCTCTAACGATTTTGATTAAAATATCGTATATTAAAGATATTTACATGACAAATAAAAGGTCTATCTTGAATTTTCTGGGAATATCTTCTGAAGATCTGTTTATTCTCGATGAATTTTGCTTAATTTGGCATAACTAGTAAATCGTAAGAGATAGACAAAAACTTACTATACAAAAAATGTAGTTTTTTTTTTTTAAATACACAAGTTATGTCATATACATTTTTCTCGTGGAACTTATCGTTTTCGAGGTACTCAGTGTTATTAGTTTCGGTTGTGCAGTTCTTATACTTTTCTCAGACGGGAGTGTCCGTTTTTCTTTTGTTCTACTCCTGACCAAGAAGAGAAGCGATTTGTAATAACAATGGCGTAACGACAGCTTTTAAAACATTTGACTATTAGTTTAGCTTAGTGTATTCCCTTATTTTCTTCCTATTTATAAGGAACTAAGTAATAAGAACATTGTGCTAAAGAGTAGCTCGATTAGCAAGGTGCAGAAAGAAGAATTATCTTATGTAAGAAGTTTGTGGAACAGCTAGAGAAATTCATGTGAGTGTAGCACATCAGATTTTTTTTTATTTCTAACGACTCAAGATTTTTACTTTCTCTATAGGCTCTATGTATATAGTGGATAGAGAATGTATTGCACTCCACCAAAAAATTCGATACCAACATTTCACTGGAAATATATGTTTTAGGGTCCCCTTTATCTAAAAAAAGCATTTTCGGAAAAAGATCCGTGTGTGTGTGTGTGTCCGTGTGTCTGTGAACACGATAACTCAAAAACGAAAAGTAGGTAAAATACCAAACTTGGTATTTAAGTTTAGTATCTTCCAGGGATGCGACACGAAGATTTTGAGAAAAATCCCCCCACCCTCAACTACCCTTTACGTGGAACTGTTTTCGAAAATTTTGATTTTCTCAAAAATGGCTCTAACGATTTTGATTAAAATTTCGTATATTAAAGATATTTACCTGACAAATAAAATGTATATCTTGAATTTTCTGGGAATAGCCTCTGAAGACCTGTTTATTCTGGATGAATTTTGCTTAATTTGGCATAACTAGCAAACCTTAAGAGATAGACAAAAACTTACAATACAAAAAAAAAAAAAAAAAAAGTAGGTCTTGTTAGAATACACAAGTTATGTCATATACATTTTTCTCGTGGAGCTTACCGTTTTCGAGGTATTCATTATTATTAGTTTCAGTTGTGAAGTACTTATCATTTTCTCAGACGGGTGTCCGTTTTTCTTTTGTTCTACTTCTGGCCAAAAAAAGAAGCGATTTGTAATGACAATCGCATAACGACAGCTTTTAAAACATTGGTCTATTGGTTTGGCCTAGTGCATTCCTTTATTTTCTTCCTACTTATACGGAACTAAATAATAAGAACATTGTGCTAATGAGTACCACGATTAGCAAGGTGCAGAAAGAAGAAGAATCTTATGTATGAAGTTTGTAGAACAGCTAGAGAAAGTCATGTGAGTGTAACACATCAGATTTTTTGTTTAGGATTTCTGTTTATAAAATCCAGAGCAAATTTTCATATGAGAAGCCAGCAAATTCAAGTTACACAAAACGATTTTGAGACTTCTAAATATCAGGGTTATAAAAAGTATTGGGACATCCTCCTCCGCCTCCTCCTCCTCCTCCTCCTCCTCCTCCTCCTCCTCCTCCTCCTCATCCACCTCCTCCTGCTCCTCCTCCTCCCACTACCAACACCACCACCACCAGCACCTATTACTGGTCTTTAATAATAATAATAATAATAATAATAACAATAATAATAATTTTTGTTACTATTATTATTATTTGCATTATTTGCATTATCAATTTGCCATCTCATTTCATTAAAAGTTTAGGTAACTCTTATGGGCTCTTATATTGGTGTCTGTACCGTATAACTGGATGAAAATGTCTGTAACTTCAGATATATGTATATGTTGCAGTTGTATGCCCCACTGAACATATTTATTACATTGGTGGGTGTCATCGTTTGGGAAAATAATAATCAAATTTACATAGAAGATGATAGTCACAAGGTGTTGGATGAGTTTCTACGATATCGTCGAGAACATCTAGTTCAGAAATACCCCAATGACAACGCTCAACTGCTTACGTAAGTAGTTATTTACATGTATTTATTTGCTTGTTTATTTATTTATGCACTAAGCTCATTATAAATTTTATTTATCTTGGAGCTAATACAGGTTCTATTGAATGCCATAAAAAGTAATACATGTATCTGCTTTTTACTTTCTCTATAAGCTCTATGTATATAGTGTATAGAGAATGTATTGCACTCCACCTAAAAATTCGATACCGAGATTTCACCGGAAATATATGTTTTAGGGTACCCTGTATCCAAAAAAAGTATTTTCAGAAAAAGGTCCGTGTGTGTGTGTGTGTGTGTGTGTGTGTGTGTGTCCGTGTGTCTGTGAACACGATAACTCAAAAACGAAAAGTCGGTAAAATACTAAACTTGGTATTTAAGTTTAGTATCTTCCGGGGATGCGACACGAAGATTTTGAGAAAAATCCCCCCACTCCAAACTACCCTTTACATAATTCAAAATCTTCTCGGGCTTCTAGCCAGGTAAAAACTTGGCTTGACACCAACGTTTCGAAGAAGTGCATCTTCACCCTGAAGACGAGGAAGATGCACTTCTTCGAAACGTTGGTGTCAAGCCAAGTTTTTACCTGGCTAGAAGCCCGAGAAGATTTTGAATTAACACGTCGCCAGGAAAGCTTCAGTTCTTATTTTACCCTTTACATGGAAATTTTTTCGAAAATTTTGATTTTCTAAAAAATGGCTCTAACGATTTTGATTAAAATATTGTATATTAAAGATATTTACCTGACAAATAAAATGTATATTTTGAATTTTCTGGGAATAGCCTCTGAAGACTACTTTATTCTGAGTGAATTTTACGGAATTTTGCATAAGTGCTAAACCATAAGAGAGAAACAAAAACTTACCACACAAAAAATGTAGCGCATATTAAAACACACAGTTTATGTTGTATACATTTTTTTGGGGAATTGATTGTTTTTGAGATATTTCTTTTTTTTGGTTTAAGCTACAAAAACTTATATTTTTCTCATACAGGACTTTGTGAGCTCCTGTCCATACAAAATAAGGAACTTTAGTCACATAGCAACCAGTTTTTGACTATCACTTTAACCTATGGTACTCCCTTATTTCGCTTCTACTTACAAGGAAGCAAGAAATAAGACTATTTCTGCTATTTCTTTTTCTCGATTAGCAGGAAGTAAATAGAAGCATAAGCTTTTTAAAAATAATTTATTGCAGAGATATAGAGAAAGTCATGTGAATGGAACACATCAGATTTTTTTTCATTTGCTGTGCTACTATTATAATTGCTGAATTCACTAACATAGTAGAATAATTATGGTACATATTTCCAGCTTCATTTATGGACCAAATCCATTTCTTCTTGAACCTAAATGGATATAGTCCTAAACAATTAATCTGAGTTGTTAATGACAAATTATTGAACTGCTTTTGCTATCATCATCTGCTTCTTTTGGATTAATTCTTTCCTCTAAATATGCATTCTTTACATTCTAGCAAAATATGAGTTTCACTTCTGCCCACTAAAAGAAAATACCTTCTGCACAGCTTCCCCTGTAACCATGCTATTACCTCTTCTGTGATGTTTATTACATTTTTCAACCACTTTGCATCATTTCTTCCAAAATCCTTATACAACTTAATTTATTGTCTCTTTTCCACCATTGCTCAGACATTGCTCCCTACATACACTAGCTGACATCTGACTATTTCTCAAAATTCTTTCACTATTTCATCTTTCCTAGCCATATATTGCCCATGCCATTTATTAAAACTTAGTAGGCACCTAATTCTTTATAGCCAATTCTATGAGTGTACATGCATTTCTTGCACATTTAAGCAGCCTTTTCAGAAAATGCCCTTGTGATAATTGATTAATTTTGAGTCAATTTTTAACACCCCATCCATAACTATCCCTTTTAGAATAGCTTTATCTGGTTCTATAATGATTCCTTCCCCTGCAGCTTTATATGGTACTCCCTTAACTCAATAATACAGTAATATTGTCCTACCTATCTTCTACTCCCCAAATTTCAGTTTTATATAGCCATCTTGATTCCACTAGAGTCTTGTAGAACTATTTTAGCCATCCTCTCTCCATCACAGGACCTATATAAACATTTACCAATCAACTTTTATTGCTGTGTTTCTTTTTAGCATGGTCATTTCTTTATATTTCCTGCAGGATCCCAACTGGATGGATACCAGGAGATCCATGGTTTAAATCCCAGCTGTGGCATTGAAGTTTTACTTTCTCTACATAGTACATGGTGCATAGGTAGAGAAGCTATTGCACTTCATCCAAAAATTTGATACAAGATTTCACCAGAAGTAGATGTTTTAGGGTCCCCTGTATTAAAAAAAAAAGCATTTTTAGAAAAAGGTCTATGAGTCTGACCATGTGCCCTTGATTCTGTGAACACAATAGTTTAAACTAAAAAGTCACTAAAATATCAAACTGGGTATTTAAATGTAGTATCTTCCAAAGCTGCAAGACAAAGATTTTGAGACAAATTCCCCCACTCCAACTACCCTTTTCAAAAATTTTGATTTTCTCAAAAATGGATCTAATAATTTTGATTAAAATTCCCTTGATTAAAGACATTTACATGACAAATAAAATATATATTTTGAATTTTCTGAGAATAGCCTCTGAAGAGCTCTTCATTCTGAATGAATTTTGCATAACTGGTAAACCATAACAGATTGACAAAAATTTACTACACAAGACACACAATTTATGACATATCTATTTTTTGTGGATATTTTTGAGATATTCCTTGCTGGTGGTTTCAGTTTTAAAATAATTACAACTTTTCTCATATGGGGATTTGTGAACTCCTGGCAATGCAAAAGAAAACAACAGATTTCAGCCACATGCAACCAGCTTTTAAATTATTTGACTATCCCTTTAGTCTAGTGTCCCTTATTTCCCTTCTACTTATAAGAAAACAAGTAATGAGATAATTTCTGCTAATTTATCTCGATTAGCAATGAAATAGATGGAAGAATAAGTGTTTAAACGATAATTTGTTACAGAGATGTAGAAATAGTCATGTGAATGGAACACATAAGTTTTTTCAATCTTACTCTACCTTTCCAAAAGCAGAGTCATTTACAATGTCTTCCCATCCCCATCCTCAGGATATATACTGCAGGAAGAAAAGTGCCAAGTTATAATTGATTTTATATAATTTCAAAGGCTATATTGTTTTATGTAATATAATGTTTATGTCTTAGACTTAGCTTTACTTTTTAATGTTTCAGTGGAGTAAAATTTAAGCATGGAATTGTTGGTAAAGCATATCCACATTCGATGTGCACATATGAACACTCTGGTGCAGTAGTTGTGGATGATGTTGAATATGAAGACTTAGTAGCAGCAACAATAGCACATGAAATGGGTCATAATTTTGGAATGCAACATGATGCTGGCTGTTGTCAATGTGATCACTGTTGCATTATGGGGGAATCTGCAAGGTGAATAACTTATGTTCATTGAAAAGTAAAACTGCATTGTATACAGCTATGTCTCTAATATATTTATTTGGTTATATTCATTTACATACATAATGATAAAGATCTACATATCATTAATCATAATTTATCCACTGTAAACATTCTTACATATTACAAAGGAATAATAGAATTTTATTTCTAACTTATTTCACTTCATTCTTTAGGTAAGTACTAAAACTTTTCTTCAAAGTACTTAGATTAGATTCTGGCAAGCATACTTTAAATGTTACTTGTACATCTATATAATTATGACAAATAATTAGACAGTATTTGACAGCTTTTAATTCTTGTTTCTTCATTTGCTTATAGTTCTGTAATGCCTACTAAATGGAGTCCCTGTAATGTAGAAGAACTGGATGATTCTTTACGTCATCATATTGATTTTTGTCTCGAAAATAAACCAGTGAGGTATGAATAAACAATACTTATGTTTGTAAATTAATTTTGCATTGTTGTAAGTTGTATAATAGGCTGTCACAATGGTTATATTACAGAGGCAACTCCTCATAGTTTCAAAAATATGTTTAAAAACTGTTTAATATTACTTATAACAAAACATATGAGTATCAAAACTAAAATTAAATGTTTCCACTAAACAAAACAAAATATAATATTACATTCCATATAGTTAGAAATATTTAAATGATGGTATTCTTAAAAATCAACAGATCCACTTTCTTCCCGAATAAAAGAGTGATTTTTTAGCTGAGAATATGCTAGATACTGGAACAACACAAAGAGAATTCTTGCTTATCTGTGAAGGGCAGGCAAATCCTGAGCTATCCTGCCTTCTGATGTCACTATCACAGTTCCAAGTGCATTGGCACTGGTAGTTAGCATTAGGGAAAATGCTGTTACAAACGCTGGAGAGACAGATGGATTGTACATCAAGACAGAAAGACAGTAAATCTGCTTCCCCTGTTGATTGCTGACAGGCTCTCCTGGAGTCTCCTGAAGTTAACTAGAGCATGTGCATGAAGTTTATTGCTACACTAACAATTACGTGTTTTGAAGAAATAGAGAATTAGAAATGAAATTCCGTGAAAATGTTTTCCCACAAAGGAGCTAGTTTCATTACAAAATTATTACTCATGTATTTTGACTTTTCAAAATTTAGAAGTGAGCTTGAGTTTCTCTACTCTGATGACCAGTTTTGTCTCAAAGTGTAATTGAAGCTATAAAAATTTGTGGAAAGAGATATTCAAAGTGTGTTGCCAAAAACTTAAAAACTATTTACCTTAGTTGCAAGAATTCCTTCCCAGAGTTGGAGTGTCGAGAGAAGCTTCTCTTGCTTGAACAGAGTGAACTTTTACTTAAGGAGCACAATGAAGCAGGTCAAGGTTATAGCTTTAGCTATGGCACCTATTGAATGCAAACTTCTTTATTCGCTGAAAAAACAGAGACATGTACAATGATATCATTCAAGCAATATGCCAGCATGAAGGATCAATGTATTGATCTACTTTACAAGTAAAGTTAAGCAACATGTGTCTGCTAGATCTGTAATTTGCATATTGCAGATATTTGCCTTCATTGAAAATATCACTATGAGCCGCCACTGTTATATTGTGGTTGCAACATCAGGTAAACAACAGTTGATCATGTAGCTCTTATTTTAGCTTAAGCCACATAAAGGCATCACTTCAAATGATATTACCAGTGCTAAATCTTAAGAGTGACAATTATATATTGCTTTCATTTTATAAAACTATAAACACACTTAACTGTGGCAAGTGTTTAGCAAGAATGTGACTGGAAGCACACTCAGTGTTGCAGAGACCACTAAACATAATAGAGCTGTCACAACATGATTTTTGTGCTATGATTTATTATGACTTCAAAAAGGATCTAACAACAGAACAGTCTGCATCATCCAGAGCTACCACTGGAAACTGGTTTTGGGAATTCAAAGGAGATTAGGAATCCCTAAAAGATGAACCTCACGCAGGTCACCTTCACATAGCAGTAACTCCAGAAACAGTTTCAGCTGTGCAGAAAATTATGTGAATAGAACACATCAGATATTTTGTTTTTTGTTTTTTTGTAGTAAGTTTTCTTCTAGCTCTTAACAACACTTTACTAGTTATACAAGATTGTACAAAATTCCTTCCAAATGAAGAAAATTTCACAGCTGTTCCCAGAAAATTCAAGATTACATTTTATTTACCATGCAAATATCTTTTATATATACAGTGTGTAGTACACACCCATATATATACCTATATTTCATACAAAACCATTAGGCCATTTTTGAGAAAGGCAAACATTTTGAAAAATCTTACATGTAAAGGGTGGTTTGAAATGTATGAGTTTGTTGAAAATTTTCATCTTTGGAAAATACTGAATTTAAATACCAAGTTTGATTAAAATATTAATGGGAATGCACAGTGAAGTAACTAATTAAATAGGAGTAAAAACATAGATTACACTCAAACTTCACTCTTGAAATAAGGTAACTTACTTCGGACATATTTCGGTGTTTTCTGAAAATGGTGGAAAAAGCCACCGAAACATGTCCGAAGTAAGTTACCTTATTTCAAGAGTGAAGTTTGGGTGTAATCTATGTTTTTACTCCTGTTTTACCAAGTTTGATATTTACTAGATTTTTACAGATACACAAATACAAACACATAAATACACGTGTGCATGCGTGCGCACACACACACACACACACACACACACACACATGGATCGTTTTCTAAAAATGATCTTTTGGATTCAGTTAGTCTCAAAACAAGTATTTTTAATGAAATCTCAGTATTGAATTTTTGGATAGAATGCATTATATATTTTTATCTTTTTGAGTGCTACTATGTGTGTGACAGATAGTTATTTATTAAAACTTAATTCAACCTATTGCAGATATTAACTATACTGATAGTGTATCAAATTTCCTGTTACCTAAATATCTTTACTTTCTGACACAGCATTTACTCAGGTCCAGTTTGTGGTAATGGTTTAGTGGAACCTGGAGAAGAATGTGATTGTGGATTAGAAGGATTCTGTGAAAATCCTTGCTGCAATGCATCTACATGCTCACTGCATCAAAATGCTTCTTGCGGCACAGGCAAATGTTGTGATTTTGAGGTAAATATATTTTTATTACATAGGAAAAGTATTCAGAGGTAGCTCCAGTGGTTGGGCTTTTCAGGACTAAAGCCCATTTAAATTTAATTTGAGCTCACTGTTAAGCCACTCCTCCCCAAAGAAGAAAACAAATGCAACGAATAACTATTATGTATCGTCAAAAACTATACCTAAGTTTAACATAAAGTACATAAAATAATGAATATGATAAAATTCATAATGGAAACCCCCATTAAGGATCAAAACTTAATGAATAAGATTACATCTTGAAATCATAATGAAAGGGTTTAAATGATACTTTTTATTACTTTTGCAGCTTGTCTAATTAGGAAACAATAAAAAGGTAGGAAGAGCAAAGGGATTTTGTGAAAATATCTTGTGCTTTATTATATTTGTGTAGGATTTCATTAATTCCAAGCAGAAACAGTGACTACCTGCATTAATTACAAGGTATGAAAAATATTTTGGATTATACAGGGAGTAAACCCCCCTAAAAATCAAATGAGTACCTACCTAATAGTTATTAATAATCTTGATGTTATGGCAGTGAAGAGGTCAGCTTTAAAAATTATAGATGCTGAGGCTATTATAATAAGTTTGAATCTTTTTATATTAATTGTCAGATTTAATCAAGTCATATTTTCATTAGCTAAGATTAGACTTTGACTGACCCATGTTGATTTACCATTGTAACATCTTAATTTTTGTTTTTTACATCATTTCAGCTTATCCAATTAATTAGAATAAATAATTCAAATTCTAACTATAATATCATTAATCGTATTAATAATCTCCTTTATCGTTGATTTAATCTTCCCATTTTTATCAAGATATAATATAAATTTTGAGCACCAAAAAATTCTCTTCAACCTAAATCAATATTTTTAATTGAATCCAATCCAATTGTTAAACTAGTGACAGCTAGAGGTACTATTATTTTAAAAAATATTCATAAGAGTAAAATGTTTCTAAAATCATATTCTAATATAATGAAAAACATGTTAGTACACTATAATTATTCATTTGTTCAATATCCCCTATTGCTGCAAAAATGTTAGCATTGTGCTCATGCCATGACACCACTCTCCAGTTTGAAGTTCTGGCACAGCTACAACATTTTATGGATGTTTTGTTAAAGGCTTTTTCGAGCCAGTAGTAACAAGCTGATTAGAATGCAGATGTGTGTCAAAGTAGCTTCCAGATATCAGAAGAAGAAGAGGATAAGAAGAATGGCAACAAAATATACTGCAAAAGCAGCAATGAAAAAGTTGAAAGATGAGGAAATATTAGGGTAAAGTATAAAAGGAAAACAATATAGAAGTAGAAGTAAGCAAAATATAGAAGAAATCATGGAGGATTTGTGAAATACCAGAAGGATGGAAAGAATGAAAGATGCCAGTAGAATCTATTACTTGATAATATCAGAGATAGAAGTATAGATGGAAAAAGATATAAGAATAGAAGTAAGAGAACTATTTGGCAGAAGACTAGGCTTGTAAGTGACCAGTTATGAAATAGGTGATGCATTTAGATTTGGGAAGAGAAGATGAAGAGAAACATAATGGTGAAATGCAGTAGTACACAACTGATGAGAGACATAATAAATCAAGCAAAAGAATTGAAGGAATAAATACATACATCTTCAGGGAAATGACTTATAAACAAAGGGATCAACAGAAAAAAATCTGATGTGTTCCATTCACATGACTTTCTCTACATCTCTAAATTATTTCTAAAAAGATTATTCTTCTATTTACTTAATACTAGTCAAGAAAAAAAAGTAGCAGAAAGGGTGCTATCATTTGCTTGCTTGTAAATAGAAGAGTACCATAGGTTAAATCAATAGTCAAATGTTTTAAAAGCTGGTTGCTATGTGACTGTAGTTCCTTCGTTTGTATGGACAGCGGTTGACAAATTCCTGTATGAGAAAAGTATGTTTTTTAAAGCTGAAACCAATAACAAGGTAAATCTCAAAAACGATCAACTGCAGAAAAAAATGTATAAAACATAAATTGTGTGTTTTAATGAGATCTACACTTTTTCTTATGTACATTTTTGCCTATCTCTTACAGTTTATGAGTTATGCAAAATTCTGCAAAATTCATCAAGAATAAACAGCTCTTCAGAGGCTATTCCCAGCAAATTGAAGATATACATTTAATTTCTCTTTAAAATCTCTTAAATATAAGAGATTTTAATCAAAATAGTAAGAGTCATTTTTTAGAAAATAAAAATTTTCGAAAAAAGTTGCATGTAAAGGGTAGTTGGGGGGATTTTCTTGAAAATCTTTGTATCACATCCTTGGAAGGTACCGAACTTAAATACCAAGTTTTGTATCTAATGGACTTTTTGTTTTTGATCTATGCTGCCCATAGACACACACACACACTCAAAAACATACACACACACACACACACGCAGACAGATGACAGACAGACAGACGGACTGACAGATACACACATACAGACGTTTTTCTAAAAAGGCTTTATTTGGATTCAGGAGTCTCAAAATGTGTATTTCCGGTGAAATCTCGGTATCAATACAATACCTTCTCTATACACTATATGCATAGTACTTATAGAGAAAGTAAAAAGAAGAGAGGTTACTAGCCTAAGAAAAGTGGCATACATCAAAAACTTCAAATTATGAATTGAAGGTAAAGTGATAGAATAATCACATATACAGGTAATGAAGCAGGGAAAACAGAAATGGTGACAAAGGTAAAAGCACAAGAAAGAGCATCGGCCCAGGAGGTGAAGGAACAACCAATGCATACACAGCAAAAATAACAAACAAGCAAAGAAGAAGTAAGGAAAGAGGAAGAGACAGCTGAAGCAATGGCAGCAAGTGAAAGTGGAAAAGAGATGAGTAAAGCAAAGGAAAACAGGGGAAAGGGAGCGGTGTCAAAAACAAATGAAAAAGGCAAGAAAATAAGATGAAATAAATATTGGAATTTATAAATGGGTTGATAAAGAGATAGAAAATATGAGTGTTGAATGAAAAGAAAGGAGAGAGAGAGAGAGAGACACCCATATAAAAGAACAAAGTGTCAAGCCACTGGTACACAAACAGAGAGAAAAGTGTTGTTTTACACGAGAACATATAGAAGAGTGCAGAATCAAGTACAACAGGATGTGTGACCAGACAGAACAAAACACCTAGACAGCTCAGGTTGAATCCCAAGCGACTGCATGTGGGATTTGTGGTGGACAAAGCAGTAAGGGGGTCTCCGAGTTCTCTGGTTTCCCCCGCCATCTCATTCCACTGGTGCTCCATCATCATTCCATGTATCATCAGTTTCATTGCCTGCAGTGCCATTTATAGTAAAAGCAGGCATTAAATACTATCACAAAACAAAAAAAAAAAAAAAAGGACAGAGCAAAAGATAATAAGGCACAGATAGAAGAGTAGGAAGGGTAAAAGGAAGAGCAAAGGCAAAAGTAAACTGGGGCTTAACTATGGTAAGTGTAGATGAACAAGGGGAAGAAAAGGGGAAAGATAAGTGAAAAGTGATAATTGATTAGAGACAAGAAAATAAAAAAGGCAAAAGTGAAAGTCAAAGAAAGATTTAAGAAAAACTAAGGTAAGAAGTAAAAGAATAGTGATTAAAATTAGACATAAAGAGGGGTGAAATAATTGGAGGAATAGAAACGAGAATAAAGGGAACTCTCCATGATGTAGCTAACACAGAGGGAAGAAGGGTTTAATGACCTAAGGGCTTGGTTTCAAGCTCAAAAGGCAGCCCAAGTCATGTTTGATTTGTGTAAATAAATACTCAATACTGAAAAAGCAACAAGCTTGTGTACATGTTCATCCAGACAAGAATAGCCTTTTTCCTCTAAAAAGCTTATTGAGGAACTTAGATATAAAAGCAAGTTGTGTTGTATATTACAGTTCTTAACAGCTTAGGCCAACGTTACACTGCAAAATATCTGTGTCAAAGATATTTTATAAAATTTCTTTTATGAAATATTTGATAGCATAATGTTAATTTTTTATAAAAGTTTTTGTGATAACACTTCTATAATAAAATGTAAGGATAATTGGTTACCTTTTATAAAACATTATTGACTATTGTAACAACATAGTGGAAAACAAATAGGCAGAATTATTAATATAATTAAAATGTTAATTTTCAAGTATGAAGGTAATGAATTTATAGATCACAATGCCTAAAGATTAAAAAAACCAAAATAAAAGACAAGTGACATACGGAAAAATGTCACTGTCCAGGAAGGCTGCACAGCATTGGACTTCAAGAAGTTGAACAGATTATGAATGTAGTACTATTTGTTGGAGAAAATGAGAGTTGCTGTTTTTTTTCTTCAGTGATTGCATTGATATTGCCTTTCACTTTTTGTAGATATAAATTAACCACACTTTAAACCACATATTAGAAACAAATACTTCTGAGTAAACATTTAATAACAGCTTGCTCAGGATTTTTATAATAAATATTTATCAAGAGTAGCTGACATGCTAATTTCTCATAATTTAATGTATAAATTGGCATTTAGTTTTTCTGCATATGTTTTTATGCACAGCTGAATTTGTAACCATCTTATTGATAATGCTGTTGCTCACCTATGTAATCTAAGATTATCCTGGCTATAGCTGAATATTCTATAAAAGATTTTTACAATCTTTTATTAAAAGTGTTTGGCATAGAACTTTGACACAGATATTTTAAATTATAACGCTAGCCTTGAATAAGTTGAAGATTACAAGCATATAACTCTAAAATCTCCTTCAGCACATCACATTTTATAGCTACAATAAATGGGAAAAAAATGTTTTAGCTTTCTATACTTTGTAAGTATTGGAATCTGCTGTCCATCATCATTGAATACCATATTTTAGCTGATATTTCCAACTACAGTATTTGATATTAGTTCTACATTCTCTTCTTTCTTTATGCTGTCTTTGTTGTAAGTCCAATAATTGTTTAGTGAAGTTCAATTCACATTTTTCAAAGGAAAACTGCATTTTCTGAAGTTAATCTATTTTCTATATTTTCATAAGGGTTTATAGAATAATTGAATAAAATAATAAACAAACATAAAATAATTGGTATAAGATTGTAAAAAAGTTTGTGGATGTGTTGTTGATGCTGAGAACTGCTGTAGATTATATGATATGTAAAATACACAGTTTTTGGCTCTTGGTTTCTTTTCAAAATAAAACTGAAGGTCACTGTTCAATCTTCAATTAAATCTGTCAGTTATATTACTTGAAAGGAATTGGATGCTTCCCACATTCTCTAAGGATTGGAAAGTGTAAGGGAATGGAGTAAGTTGTTATGACCATAACTTCACCTCTATGGCACAACTCCTTGAGACTAAAAGACATCCCATGCTGTCGAGAAAGAAGACTCAATACTCAAATTATGAGAGTGTAAAAACATAACATGAATGCTGTTATTGAAGCAATTATGAATATAACTGCATAATATGTGTTAAGCAGTTATTCTATCCTGGTCCTCAATTGTAGTTTAAATGTTCTTTTGCAAAGTTCCATATTTCTAGTAAAACAATAAAACAAAATTTATTACAGACATGCCAATTAAAACTCCAAAGTACAGAATGTCGGACTTCAGCTGCTGAATGTGATCTTCCAGAATATTGTGATGGAGTCTCAGAATATTGTCCAGATGATGTTTTTAAGATGGATGGCAGCAAATGTAAAGGTGGACAGGTAGGAATTATCACAACTATACCACTCTGTTATATTTTAACTGTATTTTTTCAGTTTATTTTACCTTATTTTATAATAAATAAAGGGCTCTTTTATTGAAAAATTATATTTCATAAAGAAAATTTGTGATTTGAAGAAGAGCATGCTATATTTAAAGTTAGAAAATAGAATCCTATGCATTATCTGCAACTGAAGATAATATTCTATATAAATGCTAAATGTACAAATCTATTACTACAAAATAATCATTTCAATCTTTGTTTTACATTGCTCTCAGGCATTCTGTTACCAAGGTGCTTGTACCACACACAAAGAACAGTGTCAGAAGCTGTGGGGACCAACAGCTATAAACATGGATATTGAATGCTATGAGAACAACCTAAGAGGAAGTGCAGGTGGCCATTGTGGTTATAATCGTGTTAGAAATAACTACATTAAGTGTAGAAAGGAGTAAGTATTGTAATTAAATAATTATCATTAATCATAGTTTTAACAATAGAAAATACCATTAAAATATGAACAGTAATTGCTGTAAAAATAGCTTTCTAAAATAGCTTTCTAGTATTTCAAGTCATAAATGAATTCTTGTTTTTACTACAGCTGTTCATCAATTAACATTTTTTATTGGTTAACCAAATGACTTTAATTGATTAGTTGGTCAATTAATCAACTTTAATATTGTGTATCTGTATTATTTTCTATGAACTTTAAAGAGAACTTAATTGCGTTCACAGTTTAACTGTGAGAAAACATCTGAGATTATGTGTTAGAAATGCATAATTCTAAATCTTATAATGAAGAAAATTTTATAATTAAAGTGTTTATGTGTAATTATAATTTGTGGCTTGCAAATAATAGCAAATAAATAAAACACAGTTAGGTTAATATTTTAACATCTTTCAATATTAACATTAAATGACACAAAAGTTTGAAAATGTGAAGTTGTCAGTCACTTATAGTCATATTTTTTTGCTCCAGTACTTCAGAGTTGTCTGCTGTTAGCTGTTAGGGTAGCATGCTGTTAGTCTCTGGTTCCTAAGTTCATGGGTTCAAAGCCAGCAGTTGGCGATGGATTTTTCCGGGTGTAAAAACCCTTAACATGGCTTCCTTTGAAATGGAAGTAAAGCCATTGCACCCGTGTAATAGATTTACAGCAATTGGCTGATAAGAGGCCTCTGAGCAAAATTAGACGTCTTTCACACACAATATAAATTGTGTTGCTAACAACTGCAGCAATTAAAGAGTGTCTGTAAATAAGAACTCAATTTACAGTATTTAAGACATATTATTAATATGTTTTCCTGATCAGAGCTAGAAAGCCCTTCTCTTAGTAACAATATTTCCAGCTTCACAAGAAATTTTCCTGGCATCAATTCATAAGCCACATTTGTTAAGAATTTCAAATGTAAATAAAAACAACACACGAAATGAGGTTTAAGTTGTCACTTGTTGTGCTATGTATTTCTAGCTATTGGCATCTGTCCATTCATACATTACCTGGAGAGTTCTTAACCCTGCGGTGGGCATACTTTTTCCATTACTTCCATTTTCCATTCGGTGTACTTTATACACTGAGAAAAAACGGGTGTGCATTGGTATAAGTTTTTAAGTATAGTAGTAAATTTATTTGGTCCATAATAAAATACATGTAATAAACTTAGCCTGCATAGTTACAAATGCAGAGTTATTAAAACAGAAAAATAATATTTCAGTATAAAATATATTAGATAAGCACTTGAAACATTGCAGCTACAAATTGAGTTATATCAGTATTTATAGAAGACAAAACTTGGCTTGTAGGCTGTGGTCCACTGGGCTTCTCCCCTTGTTCCCCAGATATTTTGCTTGCGTCTGTGGCAAGCATCTTGAATGGTGGATACATCTCCTTGGTCTCTCAATAGCGACTGGTACGTTACACAGCAACGAGTTGACATTGGAGGGAGGCAAGTCTTCTTCCATCTGCTTCAATTCAGGGCTAGGCCTTCTACTGGAGGTGAAGGGGTTTTTTTATTGAAGTACAGGATTCGATTAGGGAGAGAAAGTGCAGAAGTTGCAGTATTATGTAGGGATTATGCGGAAGAAATTTTTTTTTAAGGTGCCGAGAAAGAGTCTGGGGCATTTGTGACATTCTCCTGGATCGATGTTGTACTCATCTAGACTGCGGATTATGGCGTTGAAGTTATTTGGAAGGTTTTTGATGAAGGATCGGGATAGGTGCAGGATGTGATCCATCTGGGTCGGGATGTTCAGATCTTGACGGATTGTGTGGTTAGGAAGGTACTATGGAGAGTTGGTGGCTATTCACAGATAGTGGGATTGCAAGGTTTCAAGGAGGTCTAGGTGAGTTCTGGCGGCGATGTCCCAGATTTCACAAGCGTACGTAATAGCAGGCCCGAGAACGTACTTGTAGAGTAGCAGCTTGTTGTCCACGGACATCACCGAGCAAAGGATAAAGGCATCACCACCTTTTGTTGATCTTACTTGCCACAAGGTCTATGTGCTCCCTCTAGGTCAGTTTGTAGTCCAAGAGAACTCCGAAGAACTGACAGATGTCCTCCAGTGGAACTCCTCTCCAGCCAACTGGATGGGCATCGGCTGGCTCTTATGTGGATGGATGCGCAGGTGCCATTGCTTGAACCATGTGGTGAGGAGATCGGAGTACTGCTGGATTCTATGGACTGCAGCTCCAACCTGCGTAGATATGAAAGTGACCATGGTGTCGTCGGCGAAAAAAGTACAGTGTGCATCGTGGCAATGAGGGCAGGATGTTGATGTACAGAAGGAATAGCATGGGTCCCAGGACACTACCCTGGGGTGCACCAGCTTTTATGGGATAGGGTAAGGATAGACTCCCATTGTGGGAGGCAGAAAACATCCTGTGTTGGAGGTTGCAGTGGATAAGATGGATTCACTCAATTTTTCTCAGTACTTGGTAAATATTTTTTTTATTTCAAACAATTGAAGATACAAAGACAGAAAGACTATCAATGTATATGTAATGAAAAGCAAACTGTTGTACATCTTTTATTCCACAACCCATTCCTAGATAATAAAAGAAGAATCTTGGACATGCACTTTTGGATTTTTATATTAGATCTGACAAACCTCTCTATGAGATATTCTAAAAAGAAAATGATGTCAAAGGGAATTGTTAAAAAATTGTTACATTTTATTTTTAAAATGCTATAGTATTTGTTTTACAAAATACATTAATTTTAATAGTTATCTAGTCATCAACAAAGTATGAATGCAAAGTGATTTATACAGTGAAACTTTTAAATTATTATGTAACTATAGTTTCACTTACATAATTTTTTTCCCTGGGTATATTTCAAAGATGCTCATCTTCATCGTCAGCGGGTGTTTGAGTGGCTTCAGAAGGGGAGGTTCCTATCATAATTTCATCTGTGCTGCCATCTGGTTTCCTTGGAGCTAATCTTAAGATGTCGTCTGTCTGTGGTATTTCAAAATTCATAACTATGTGTGCATTTTTCGTAATGTTTATCTTTTACCAAATTGTTATTTCTGTTGTAGCTTTTACATGTTTAATAAGTTTGATGTCTGGTTTGATGTGTTGTGATGTGATGTCCAGAAGTGTTGTGATACTGCAGATTTGTCTGTTTGCTTCACTTTCATATTCCTGAGGTGTTGTTTCAATCTTGTTTGAAGGTTTCTCTAGTCTATCCAATGTAAATTTTGGGGCAATCTTCACAGTTTATTTGGTAAATGTCAGATTTTGATTTGTTTGGTATGGCATCTTTTAATGGGTAGTTTAATAGGTTCTTGAGGTTGTATTTGTTTTGAGGTGCCAGCTCTGTATTATGATCTTGGAACAGTTTTTTGATTTGTTGTGCATCTGTGCATGGAATGTGAAATTACTGTATTTTAGATTTGGTTGACTCCTGTGCTTAGTGTGGTGATATCTTTAATCTTTTTTTGTTTCTTGTATTTTTGCATGAGTTTGCCCATTAATTCTGTTTTGAAACCATTTCTGCTGCAATCTTCTTTATGTGTTGGTGTTCTTGTTCATATTCTCCTTTTTTCAGTGGTATGTTTATTAATCTGTGTTGGGCTGTGAAAAATTGTATGTTGATATGATTTTGGGTTGAAGTTGTTTTCTTGATGTAGCTGTCTCTGTGTGTGTGGGTTTTCTGTAAATACCAAATTCTATTTTGTTTTTCCGTCTTATGATTTTTAGGTCCAAAAATGGTAACCAACCATCTTTTGTTGAATGAATTGTAACTTATCTAGGTGTTTGTTCAGTTTTTGGCTAATATGTACATGTCTAGTAGTATTATAAATGCATTATCCTTTTTAACTATAACCCTAATATACCTTAGGGTGGGGTAGGTTTTTACATTTTTTCAGTAAATAAGCAACCACAGTAAGCTATTAACTTAAAATAGAATAGATATATGGATAAGGATATATGGAAAACAACTTATAGATGTAATTGCATACATTAGTATTCTGCTGTGAGTCACATTTTTATTAAATATATCCTAAACAATATTATCTGAATAAAATTGTTCCAGGGATGTGTTCTGTGGAATTCTGCAATGTAATCATCGAAATGAGAAACTTGAATTTGGAATGGACAATTACGCTAAGATAGGTGGCATGCTACACCATAACACTGGCCTAAAATGTACCACTGCAATTGTTGATCTGGGACTAAATGTGATACAGCCTGGCCTTGTGCCCAATGGTGCTAAATGCGGAGAAAACAAGGTATCATTTAATGCAAAAAAAACTTTGTAGATCTTATACCAATATCTCTAGAAGAGCATTCTTAAATTGCCCTCTACAAACAAAATATACTAAACTGCATTATGTTGTATCTGTTTTAGCGTAGATAACAAATATTTTTCCCTTTGTATAATATAATGAAACATGTTAATAGCAATTGATTTTGATTATTTTATTCCATTATACAGTCACATGCTCAGCATATTTATTGCTTCTGTAAAATAGATGTAAGTTAAGCAAATACATGGTGCATAATCGATTGTTTTATTCTTTTCAGGACTAATAAACTAAAACACTTTCTGTATGGTTTCTGTATAAAGTTTTGCAACAACTTTCCAGAAATACTTCATAATTTATAGCTATAGGAAGTTAACCATTCAAAAAGTGCAACATTAAAATAGTTACACTTTCCCATCAACTGTAGCATCACCAGAAAAATATTATATTATAATATATAATATTATATTTTATAATTTATATTAATATGTATTAATATATAAAATATTATGGGAAGAGGGGTTTATATACAATTTTTTAAATACTCAAATAAGAAATATAAATTAATCCTGTGTTCAAATATTTACAATAAAGATATATTTTATATTCATAGCCTCATAGATTAATGTGCAGCAATTTAACTTAAATTAAATTTGGTATTAATTTACACATTTTTAAGCAAGGGATGTTCCAATCCCCAACCCCTCTCGCCCCATTTATGTCTCTGCTCATAACACCCACATGGGCTGGCCTAGCTGAAGGTCAACTTGCTACTATTATTTGTAAATGTGGAGGCTATATAGTAAGTTGATATACTAATTCAGATATTTTCACTTTCTTGTTACATAGAAAGGTCCTAAAATTTTATGGTGATATTTCATCAGAATACATATTTTCAGATGCCTAAATAAAAAACATTTTTAGAAAAACTGTGTGTGCATGCAAGTCCACATGTTCTTGCATATGAAAATTAGAAAAACAAAAACTCAGTTAAATATCCAACCGCCCCTATTTAGTTCAGAACCTTTCAAGGGTGCAACATGCAGATTTTGAAGAAAATTTCCCCCACCCAAAATACCTTTACATGGAGCAGTTTTCATTATTTTTGATTTTCTCTAAATTATTCAGTGCTATCATACTACAATGGTTAACACTTTCTGCTCACCCATATAGTGGAGAGTTAGCCAAAATGACCTTGAGGAATATAGTTATGTAATGTAATAATAAACGTAATAAGATTGCATTATTTATCCTATCATGATAACCTTTTGAATTGGGCATTTAACTTTTTGGCAAAAACTCTTTTTTTACGTTTAAAGAAAATTTAGTTTTACAAATATTTTAATTTATGGCAAGCATGAAAGTAAATAATGTGCTGCCCCTTTATACAATTAAATTGCATTGAGCTGAACTAGTATTTTATTATGTTAGTAAATATACACTTGCTTTACATCACATATTGGACACAAATGACATTACTGCAATACTAGCATGGAGATTACAATGCAAAAATACAAAAGTCCTCCGCCAGGTAGTTGCAAGGGCTTACTTATCATGTGGCTCAAGGGCAGCCATATACTTGTATCACATCATGCAACAATACCTTAGCACCACCCATTGGACTCTAGGGGTTTATACCATGAGCAAATACAAATTCTGCGCAAAATTTAGCTATACAAATAACACATCATCTTCTCAAAGTGCTTTATAAATTGAAAGCCAAACAAATTAAACTTTAACAATTATTAGCACAAATAAATTCTGTTTAAACACAGTAACAATGTGAAAGTACATGTTTAACAAAATAAAGTCTTAAATTTTCAACCAACTCTTAAATAGTATAAAGGGACTCCAGATTAAACAAATTAACAAGAAAGAAACTCTACAGAGACATAAGTCACAATTTTGCCTGCAATAACTACAATTAGAAATGGCACATCCTAACCAGAATTTAAACATTTTCAATGTCATGTAACCTCCCACTATGTAAGGTCACAACAATTAGAATGAATATACATTTAGTATTTTGTGGCAATATACAAGTGAATTCCAGTGTGCGTTAACTTCAAGGGCAACCACACAGCTAATTACAAAGGCTGCCTTGTGCACAAAACTATACAAAATAACACACTAAAAATACTGTCTAAACATTGTGATCTTATTTTAAAATAAAAGGCAAGGAAATCTCTGGAACATATGAGCATAAAACCAGAGTTTTCAAGATTTAGAACAAAAATGCACTAAGTTATTTTTGTAATACTGTATACATAATTAATGTAATGAGAATAGATTGCCAGGGCTAAAGCAGTATTCCGACCATAAGAAATAATTGCTATCATGTTGCCACTAAATAAAAGAATCTAATGTATTCCAAATAAATAATTTTCTCTGCCTATTCTGCAACCAAGTATTCCTACAAAAGACAATTCCTTTTAGGTACAACAGAAATAAGGAAATACAGCAAGCTAAAGCAATTGTCTTAAAAGCTATTTGCTATATTGCAATAATGCCCCTTTTGCATGGCTAGGAGTTATATACATAAAAAAACGAACAACAAAACTGGTGAGCTCCCATTTGAGAAAAGTATAAGTACTAGAAAATTTAAACCAATAACAAGGAATATCTCGGAAATGGTTTACTCTAATAAAAAAATATATGTCATAAATTGTGTGCTTTAAGATATACATGTAGATATACATTTTTTTTTTTTTTTTTTGTATACTAAGATTTTGTCTATCTCTAGTTTATCAGTTACATCAAAGTTATCTGGAATGAAGAGGACTTCAGAGGCTGTTACCACAAAATTCAAGATAAACATTTCATTAGTCATGAAGATGTCTTAAACGTATGGTAGTTTAATAAATATCCTTATAGACAATTTTGAAAAAATTAAATTTTTGAAAAATGTTACATGTAAGGATAGTTTGGGATAGTGGGATTTTCTTGAAAATATTTGTGCTGCATCCTTGGAAGATGCTGAACTTAAATATTAAATGGTATTCAACAGACTTTTTGTTTTTGAGTTATGCTATTCACACACTCATGCACATGCATGCACATGTGCACGCACACACACACACACACACACACACACACACACACACACATGAAACAGACTTTTTTCATTTAGGGAACCTCAAAACATCTATTTCTGGTGAAATCTTAGAATCAAAATTTGGGATGGAATGCAGTACATTCTTTACCTACTATGGAGATTGTACATGATAAAGAAAGTTAAAATATGCTGTTGAATAGGCAAGCAGTATTTTCAGACATGGGCTACATACATAGTCCAAATTTTAACTATAATTTTGGTGCTCTTAAATATTTTTGGGCACTCTTTTTGCTTATCCTGAAATCTATATACCACATGCTTGCATTTTTTACCAAAAGAATAAATCCATGTAACATTATTTCAGTTATAATAAAAATGTTAATTCCAAATGTTAGGTTTTGTTTTTTTGTTCTGATGATTTTGATGTCCAAAATGATAGACAGCCATACTGTTCAGTTTCTACGGTGAACTGAATTGATTTGTTTTGCATATTGGGGAGTATGAGTGCATCATCTATGGAGTTTCTCTGGAACTATGGCAGTATGTCATTTATGTACCTGCACCATTTTTTTTATAGATGTGGAATGCTTCAGTGATATGTATATCAAAATTGTTCAAAACCAAGCTAGCTCGAAATGGTGACAGATGGTTCCCCATTGCTAGCCCTGTTGTTTTTGGTTGCATTTATCCTTGAAGATAAAGTAGTCCTATCTGATACAAAGATTGGTTTGCCAAACAAGATCTTCTACCTCCTCTATTGGTATGTTTATACTTTGCAGCCAGGTTTTTAGAGGTTTTTGGAGTTCTCTATGGGTGTACTGGGAAAAAGGAAAGTGACATCAAAGGATACTAGTTTGTCTTTAGGTGAGATGCTTATATATTTCAAGTGGTTAATCAGTTCAATTGAATTTGAAACACTTTTACTATTGAACTTTGGGAAGCAGTTGAATTTCCATGTGAGCCATTTGGAGAGTTTATATGTGGGTGCATTGATATTATCTACTATGGGTCTAATTTTGATACTGGGTTTGTGTATCTCAGGTAGAGCATGCAATCTGGGTATGGTTGGTAGATCTGTCTTTAATTTTGTGTTAGAAAAAACTACTCAAATTGTTTTCATCTAACATTAATTACGTCCCTGTCACAAGTTTCTTTACATATTTGCAAAATTTTAAAAGTATAATCTTTATTTGTCAGTGACCTGTTTTCACATTTTGACATAATTACTACAGCACATACAAAATTGTTCATGATGCCTTATGTTGAATACTCATTCTGAGTATTTTAAGGTGATTACCTACTGATTAGCAACAGCACACCTGTAACATTTGAAAATTGAATTAATTGTTTTCAATTGAATGCTTATGATAACATTAATCAAAACTTAGTTTCCAATACAGAACAGTGATCAAAGTTGTTTATTCACGCATTTCCTGTTCATCACAACATACTACATGTACCAGTTTTGAATGATCAGTAGATTTTCTGCTCACTCTTGCTAGCCCTTTCCTTGTTGATTTGTCCTTGGTCCTTCCACATAAATATCACCTGCCTACTGAACTGCTAGATTGTATTATAGAGGTGAGCTTAGTTCCCAGAAGGATTTTAACTCACTTCCTTATGGGAATCGAAACACTTTCCATTTCCGCCCCCTTTGCTATCTGAGGTTTCATAAGTTTCCAAGAAATTCTGTCAATAGGTAAATGTCTGCTGCTTTTCTGATAGCCATTATTAGCAGAAAAAATACATAAGAAGCTGAAGGCATTGATGTTCAAAAATTCATAGACGATTACAAGCTGCTAATGTCTTGTGTTATGAGCTACATCATACTTAGTGCATAGTTTGTCAACAATATCCACCTCTATTTTTGTGAGGTTGTAAAAAGTGACAATTACAGGCTTATTTACCTCTCCTATTTCAAGATTTATAGCATTTTTATGGTACATAGATGGCAGGATAAATACTGCTTTATTTTTCCTTGTAGAATATGATGCTGAGTCATATGCCCATGAAATCCAAATAAGGATTATTTTACACTCCTATTGAAATTCAATTTGAATTCCTCTGGAATTTCTTTTTTATCTTGCCAAATTATTCATTCTTCATATCTGGTAACTCTACTGTTAATGGAACTGATGTGAACCAATAATTTGTCAGTGGTAACATTTCTGTTCCTTTCTTCTGTAGGTTATATCTTTCTCATCACTACATCTTACCTGCATTAGAATTGGAGTTGTTAAGCTTAGTCATTTGGGGAAAACTCATTATTGAGAAGTTAAATAATTAAAACTAATTAAAATGGATGTTGTGCCTGTATAACTCAAGATAACCTGTTTATTCAGTTTTACTGAAAACTAGTGCAAAAAGCTTAATGTTATATTAGGCTGTGAATATATACCCATCAATGTCACTTTCACTACTTTCATTTAGCAGATCTAACCACTGTAGCAATATCATTTTGTCTTCTGCATTGCCTATACTGCAAAATTTTCACTTCTCTGCCATTGCAACATTAGTAGCACAAGGCTAGAATAGCCCAGGAGGATTTAACTAATTACAATGACAATATGCCTGCTGTTACAAATCCATCTGTAAGAATAAACAGTGTGGTACAGAAAACCCCAATTCTCTAAATTCATTAGCAGCTGCACATGAGCAAAAACAAAATGATTGGACTAACCCTTTAGCCTGTGCGACTACTTCAGGGTTAATATATTAACTTGTCAAACAGAACTACAAGTGCAATACCAATAGTAATAATAATAATACATGCATTAGTAAATAATTAATGTAATGTTTCAGATGTGTATGAATCAGAAATGTGTATCAGTGAAGACCCTTTATGGTGACACATGTAACTGCAGTGACAGTGGAGTTTGTAACACTAAAGGTCAATGTCACTGTGATATTGGTTATGCCCCTCCATTCTGCAATCAGTCTGGTTTAGGTGGAAGTGTGCACAGCAATTCTCCGATAAATCCCAACAGTAAGTATTTTGATTTATTACAGTAATAAAAGCAAAAAGCAGATTCAAAAACAGAGAGGTTTAATGTAGCTTCAGTAAATGCATGATCATAACCAATATGCATGTAGAGCTTGTAAGATACAATAAAAGTGTTCTCATTTGTATTACACAGATGTGAACAATAATAACACCTATTAATACAAGTGACAGTGATACTGTAATATAGTACACTGTCATTCATTATTTATTTCTAGAATTTTCTCAAATTGAGGTACCTTTTTTCATTTTTGACCTATAAATAGGTCACAAGTTAAAACATTTACTATAAACAGTAACAAACAAGTAATCTAAAAATGTTTTAATCTTACAATATGATAAACAATATGTATGTCACTCCGTGATCGAGTGGTCAGCTAGCTGACTTCTCACGTGGTGGTCCCAAGTTCGATTCCTAGCTGGGGTAGGGAAGTTTTCTTTAGCCAGAATTATTCCCTATCCCCCACAGAGTCTGGAAGTATGCATGTGAGAGTGAATGTGTGTGTGTGTTTGAGGAAAATAAAATTATTTAAACCAATCGTAAAAAAGACCTATAGACGAGTTGTTTCAAGTGCAAAGCCCCCCCCCCCCCAATATGACCTTAGATGTTAAAGGGGCTATATAAATGAAACAATAAAAAAAATAATATAAAATAAAAATATGTATTTCAATATAATAATCAATATAAAATATAAATAAATAGTAGAACTCATTTCTTGAAGTGGTGGTTCATAAGTAATATTCTACAATCTAGCATGTATTATCTGATGTTTAATAAGTGACTGGCTATTGTAAGGGGCTGTAATGCATTCTTGTTGTGAATTCCAGGTCGCAGGGATGTGAAAATAGCTTTTTATGTAATATTCCTTGGAATACTGCCTATCATCTTCATTATCCTATTGGTGAGAAACTGCAGTAAGGAATATGTAATGGATATCTGGAAGAAAGGTTTGAATTACAGCCCACCTCCTGCAACAACTTCTGAATCTGCAAATATACACTGCTTTTATGAATGGAAACAGACTCCTCAAACATGCAGCATTGCTAATGAACACAGTGAGCAAAGTAATAAACATACTCTCCAGTCTCGTCCTCCACGTCCAACAAAGCCTGCCCCTAAAGCTCCACCAACAGCCACTGTAAAATTAGATGTAAGAAATCCAACTTTGGTTTCTACAACTAACATGAAAATGTTACAAACTCTTCGTGGGCAGCATGAAAGCAATCCAAATTCTGTAGAAATTGCAGAAAATTCAAGACCAAATAGGAAAAGTAGCTTTCTATCAACAGTAGAAAATTTTGCTGGAACAATGTCGCATAGACTGTCCTTTTCAAAAAGAAGAACTCCAGTAAATAATTCCAATCCAGAAACAGCAAGTTCTGAAACTGTAGAAACCTCAAATACAAATGTAAAAATTAAGTCTGCTAGTTCTCATAGCAATCAAACCAAAAAGGCTAGAAGGGTGTCTAATAATCTGACTTTGAAATTTAAGCCAGAACCAGTAAGAGAGAGGCTAGTTGAGACATCTGATTCCTGTCATTCGTCTCCAGAAATGCCACATTCAGAAAAGTCCAAAACAAGAGTGTCAACTTCAAGTACTTCTACTTGGAAAAGCACAAAAGAGAAGAAAAAACTTGACCCTTGTAAGAAAACATTGTTAGGAGCATCAGATTCCTGTCCTTCTACTCCTGAAACTCCACCAACTGTGTTCTTGAAAACAGCACCACAGCTTGTTAGACCTTCAGTGGCCTCTTTAGTGTCCAAATTAGAAAAGGCATGATTATCATGTCACTAGATTTGCATTAAAATGTTTCAACATTTGAGTCATATTTCTGCTCATTTAGCAATGCTGAAATAATCAAACATAACAGTATTTTTGATGACTTGTAAACAGATTTCCCAATCTTTTTATTCTATTTATGAGTTTATATTTTAAGGAGTTTCAATTAAACAGATACAGGAGCAAATATTAGAGCGGCAGCTTAAAGAGATTTATCAGCCAATCTTAATTGTCACTGTTTTGTATTTTTTGGCAATTTTTGTTTTAATCTAACACAGTGATTGTGTCTAATTGAAAACAAACATTTTGATATTTTTTTGGGAGTGGGCTATTATCAAAGCCAATTTGACATCTATAAATATTTATACATGACACCAATATCAGTATTTCAATTTTATATTCCAGTGTTTTTGAAAGCCTTTAATTCATAAAATACCTGTGACCAATATATTGAAATTTTCAGGAAGATTTAGGTACCATTAAACAGTTATAGTTATATTGTTTGGTACAAGTCTTTTGAGACAGTGGAAGGAGGAGATAAGGAAGTCACAGGCTGCATGATAGCTATCACAAACTCCTGACACATGCAATCAACCTGGGCACAGGCAATTGGTTTCCTACCTTTGTCCTTTGTTGTCTCAAAAAACTTTGATCGGACCTTTTATTAATTATTAGAAAAACTATTGAAAGAGGAGCTGGAACAGGATGAAAAGAGAATAACAGCAGAAACTCCCCAAAAGTGGATATAGTTGTTGACATACTTTTGTAATGTTTTCATTATATTTATTTTGGATATTGAAATGTTTTAAGGTCATTCATGCTTTGAAATTTCTGAAATTATCCTTTACCAGGAATACAAAAGTGATATATAAGCATTTGTGTATATAACCTATGTTGTCATAGCTTGTAAGTTAAGTTGTTCTTTTTGTAACTAGAGGTTAAATATTTGGTTTCTTGTTTGTACTTCCATAACTCTTTGCAAATATTTATTCAGAATAACAGAACAATTTATTATTCATATATAAATAATAATAGGTGTTCAGTTGTCATTATATAACATTGCTAACTGCTGGGATACAAGCATTCAACTCAGATTTCTATTTTTGTCATCCTTTGAATGTACAATTTCCATTCTTACACAAACAATTTACATTATATACATATTTTAAATATTTAGTTTGCTAGTTTTTATTAATACTGTAAATTTTTAAATATTTAAAATTCAAAAATTGTATGATACCAAAATCAGTATTTCAATCTTATATTTCAGTGTTTTTGAAAGCCTTTTGTTTATATAATACCTGTGACCAATATGCTGAAATGTTCAGGAAACTTTATATAAAAATGAACACAATGTTCTTTCTAACAGGCTGGTAGGAATATATCCTAAAATGTTCTCATTCTTTGCTTTATAGTGACTTCTGAAGGGAGAACAAAAATGTTGTTAAATAGTTATTAAAATATTTGGTGCACAAATGGTGTTTGAGGAAATCAGGTTAACTAACACAAACTGCCTTGAAGTCTTCAGGCAAACAAATGTTGGCAGGAGTCAGTTGATTTTTTGCCAGTATACCATTAGTTACAGTGTGCTAAGATAGATTGCAATCATTTACGAGGAGCCCACTTTACGGCCAAAAGAGAAAAAAGCCTATGAATCTCTCACTCATTTCACCAAAAGATAGCACATATTTTAATGCTGAACAGTTAATGCCTTTTGATTACCTATTTCTCATTTTTTTATATAGGTTCTAAGTTCTGTAGTCATCTATTGCACTTTCCATGAATTTCAGCATTCACTTAGGCGTTATGAACTAAAATTTTAATTCAATAATCGAATGGTGGCACTCTTTGTGCTATGCTGTACTCTTTCCTTTGAACATAATTTTCCTGTGAACTATATATGTGGGTGTACCTTTGATCTAATTAGTTCATTTACTATTGAATTTGCCAACGATTTGAATTTTTGATGTGATGTATTAATTTTCTATATATAGTTGCAAAACTTTGCTCATAGAAAATAGAACAATTATTTTGCAGATGAATAATTATTAAAATTATGATTTCTTTGGATAGAAAATAACTTCCTTTTCTTAGTAATTATGTTGAACCCAAAGTGGCTGCAAAAATTAATATTAAACATATGAAATGTTCTGTCTGACTGGAGTCTGTATTGTTTCTTAAAGCAGTACTTCCCAAACCGGATGTCCCAAAAACCTGGTTGTAATGTAGTAGTGAAGCATATTTTGTTGTTCTAAACTAAAAACATAAACCAAATGATGAACCTGTGACAAAATAATAGTAAGCTCCTTTTTCTTTTTTCAATGTACTAACTGTTGAACCAAAATGTTAATTTCCAATATTTTGTACAAATAACATCCAAGATTGTACAAATAATAAATTAAATTCTAAGCAGAGCCTATCAAATCACTCCTTATTACCCAGATAATATATACTTCAAATTCTCAACAAGAAGAGTATCTTGTATTAATCTACAAGGAAAGAGCACAACTTCACTTGTCATTACATACAGGATTTAAGTTTTATGCAGCAAAACCAATGTATGGCCAATGCATGGTACATAAAAGAAATAAAAAAGAATCTAAATAATAATAATAATAATAATAATAATAATAATAATAATAATAATAATCATCAAACATAAATATGTTTTGAAATGCCTGCAGTGAATGCACTTACCAATAGTTCATCATCACTTAATTCAGTTGCAATTGAAGCTCAGTGGATATTTTTAATATTAAGCATATATGGTGCAGACATAGAAGTTTGAGAATTTTAGGTGAAATAACATTTGTATATATTACATCCAACCTGATATATGACAAATTTGTAATAAGCCTATTTAAGTCACTGAATCAATACTGAAGTTCAACTTTTTAATATTGCTACAGTATGTAAATGTGAAAACTTGTGTATCTGTGAAGCAGGTGTTTAATGCCATGTACTTCTGAAAATCTTTTTTAAAATCAGCATGTTGTTAAAATCTTGTTTTCTATATTAGAATTTATATATTACAACTAATGTTAGTGAATAGGTAATATGTAAAATTATGTCCTAACGGGCATCATCATGAGAAGAAATATGAAAAGTAATATCCTAAAAGACTATATCATAAGAAAAGGTTTATGCAATTAGCTTGAAAACACAGATGTTTAAGGATTAGATGACACAAAGGGAAGATTCTTAGTAAAAACACATATGATGCTACAATATTTAGTAATGCTACACAAAATTTTGCACATCAATGTAAATAATAATTAACATCAGCCCTCAAATATTTTTCAGAATATTACATATTAGTTGCTTTTTCCACAAAACAGACAATATTACTTATTTGTACTACATTTTTTTTTAGAAATACTCATTACCATACATATTGTTCCAGAGTACTTAAATGTATTTATTGTGATACTTGTTTTCTTACATTTTGTATTACTCTAGCCACTTTTAAAATTCTTTAGCATTATTTTAAATATAAATGAGTGATATTACAGTTTTAATTTTTTATTTTAAAATATGCAATTTTTATTATGTTATGTATTTTTACAACAAAATATTTTAATGTGTATATGTAGTTATGGAAGAAAGTATTTCAATTGTGCTTTTGATTGCAACAATATATAAGTTCATAGTAATAAACCTTACTTCATTACATTATTTTGTTAAAAACAATCTTGCTCTTCAAACCTAATATTTAACTCTACCTTAACCTTTACAGAACTGCACATAATTGCTGGCATTCAAAGAAGTCTATATATTTTATATCCCAGTAATTCTTTTATGTCCACTTATACAGGAGTGACTTCTAGCTTTACTTTCTGTAATACATGTGTACAATAAACATAATAGAGAGAGAATGTATTGTATTGCACCCAAATACACGTTTTGAGGTCCCATATATTTTAAAAAAATAGAAAAAGATTTGCCCATGTGCGCACGCATGAGTGTGCGAGTGTGTGTGTGTGTGTGTATGTGTGTGTCTGACAACATAATTCAAAAATGAAAAGTCTGTAAAATACCAAACTTCATAGTTAAGTTTAGCACCTTCTAAGGATGTGGTACAACAATTTTCAGGAAAATCCCCCACTCTAAACTATAGCAGAAATTGTGAATATTACAAAAATTTTCAGGAAACTTTCCACCCCAAACTATCCTTTACGTGGAAAAAATTGTGAAACTTTTGATCTTCTCAAAAGTGGCTCAAATGATTTTGATTAAAATATTGCACATTAAAGATATTTGCATGACAAATAATTTATATATCTTGAAATTTTTGGAAATAGTCCCTGAAGACTTCTTCATTCTGGACAACTTTTGTACAACTGGTAAACCATAAGAGATAGATAAAAACTTGCTGTACAAAAAATATAGTTCTCATTAAAATTTCACAATTTATTTCATATACATTTATTATACAGATTTAACCATTTTGTTATTAGTTTACTATTTAAAATACCTAAACTTTTCTCAAACTAGGATGTGTTTATTCATATCATATGCCTTTTATTTTACTCCTGGCCATGAAAAGAAAACTGAATTTCAATTGTATGACATAGTGACCAGCTTTTAAAAGATTTTGCCTAATATATTCCCTTATTTCCCTTTTGCTTACAGCAAATAATATGACCATTTGTGCTAACATTTATCCTAATTATCATGCAATAGATAAAAGAATAATCCTTTTAAGAATAGTTTGTTTGTAGAAAACTTAGAGAAAGTCATGTGAATGGAACACATCAGATTTCCAATATTGTACATCCATAAAGTACAATGATGAAATGCTTTAATGTGTTTAAAGATACAAGTTACCATTTACCATTTTAATGCTAGGTATTATGAAATTAATTAAACATGAATTTCATTGATATTTCTTCATGCTATGATAGCGCATTCAAATGTTATTTCATTTCCAAACAATTGCTATTGCCTTGTTTTCCAAATATTTGAGTGATAAAGAACAATTTGAGTTAGCTGTTATCAGTTGTATTTTGGTTGTAACAATACATAATTTATAGTAATACGTCCTACTTCAATACACTATTCTTCTGCTTCTCCAGACCTAATATTTAGAGCTTCACAGTAGTTTAATGTTTATGACACTGCACATTATTATTGACACTGCAATTAGTCTAATATATTTTACACCCCAGTAATTATATTATGTGCACAGTTTTTAAGAGTTCCCTTCTAGCTTCCTCAATTTTTCAAATATTGTATATCAGAAAGCACAGTGTATTTAAAAATGCTAGTTGCCAATTTACATTTTAATGCTAGGATTTTGAAATTAATTAAAGATAAACTTCACTGATTTTTTTTCAGCTCAATCAAATGTTATTTAATTTTCAGGCAATAGCAATTGCTTTACCAGTGATATTTCTATTTATATGATGAAGGCTCTTTTGGAATAGCAATTTCACTTCATATAGGAAAAAAATTATGTATATCTGAAAAAATGTAAGAAATTATAATCCTGACTCTGTCATTCAGCACAGATAATGGTGTGGCAGAATATTGTTTGAAAACCACCTGAAGGTTTACAATACTATCACATGAAAACATCAAAAATGGGGTAATTTTACTCCAGTCCAGCTGCTTGTGTGTTAATTTTCCTGTATTTTAAGCAATTAATATTTGAAGTGCTAAGTCACCATTTTGTTGTTTCTTATCAGTGTGTGAAGAATACTTTATATCAAAGTCAGTGATATGATGCCTAAGCCTTCTCTATGCTCCTGTGTGGTTACAATATAATGAATGAGTAATAAAATTGTTTCTGCCATTATATATTTTTCCTAGTATGAAGTTGATAATACAAAAATAAACTTTAATATTAATAATTTATAGAACACATGCAAACAAGTGATAACAGACAAGGAGAGCCATGTGATTGTAACACACATTTTAACTTGTAAGACTATTTAAATAGGTTGTTGTGTAACTGTGCTATTAGATTATCAGAGGCCTATCTAGGGAGGCATTTTCAAGGTTGAAACCCCTTGCTAAAAATGCAGAAGTAATAGAAAAATCCAAATTTTAATTTGTATAGCTGCACTTTAATATATCCAATATAAAATGAATGTTTAAAAAATATTTCATTCAAGATTAATCCATATTTATCATTATAATTTTTACAGATTGTTTAAAAAAATGGATTCCTATTCATACCTCCCCTTAATAATTTTCTGGCTATGCCACTGATGGTAATCACACTATAAATGTAGTTTATCATTTGTATAAAATAAACATTCATTTTTTCATAAAATGTGTATTTAAATCAGTAATAATAATGGAAATTATAAACATGTGTGATTTTAAAGTAATTCATCATTGGTTAAAATAAGGGAGGAAGGAACTTTGTTTCTGAAACCAACTTTAGCTCTTTTGAATTATATAATGTGTAGAGTATTTAAGGGATTGGACCTTAGTAACCTGCTTCTTGGTTATATTTTTACATTGTATTTTCTGAAAAAAGCATTTTTCTCATTTTGGAATATTGAAATATTCCTTGTGATGCATTGTTTATGCAATTTTTTGTGATTTCTTCTTCTTTGAAAAATTAAAACATGCCTGAGTGGCGAAGTACTTGTTTATATTATGAACAAAATAATAGTATTTCTTGAAGCAGAATTCAGAATGCTTACTTTTTCTCAAAAACTTATATTTATATTTTAATTAGAAGTGTCTTGAAAATTTTCCAAAGTAAAATTTGATCAAATTCGAAATTTACGTTTATAAAGTTAAAAAAAAAGAAGTATAATTCTCAAATAATAGCTAAGAGCTGCTAAATGACACATCCAAAATTTGGCCTCAGAGTCTAAACATTTGAGGCCGGCAAATTATTGCTACACATTTCTTATTTTCGGATGTATTTTCTTAAGTTTAATCAGGAGTAATGTCGTTCTTGCCCTAAACGTTGGAGGGGTGATGAACTTTGCTAAACACCTTATAGAACGTTTGTATTATGGCGCTTGTCGCTTCGTCGGCTCGCTCACTATCAAAGCTGACTACCAGGCGGAGCGGCGATCGCACTGTGCAGATTTGTGTGCCGGAGTCTGAGTAAACTTCAGTTTGTTGTGGAAGATGGCGAGGGTTGGATTGTGGAGTGTGTTGTGTTGTGTTTTGTGTATTGTTTTACGTGTTATTAGAACAGAAAATGTTGTGCCAGCCCATTCAGGTGGGTGCTAATTGAATTTAGTTTCCCAGCCCTTGGGTCAAATTGCACAGAAATGTGACAGTTGTGGTATTTCGATGTTTAGTATTTGTGCAGCATATGATGGTTAGTTATTAAAATGTGACAGAAGCAGAGAATTGAAGCAGTTTCCACATATCTTTTTTGCATTATGTGGAGTGCATAAATAAATTAAGTAGTATCTTCAGAGGCAGAAACGTTTTAAATGCCATGCGGGCGCGGTTATGAGGACAGTATGGGGCATATTAGCTCCACCCCCAATCGTAGATTGACATGTGCCCAATGTAAACATTTTTTGCTATGGCAACAACATGCTCTAGTAATGTCAAATAGTTGGAGATGCAACTCTTAAGTTTCAGTATACTAGAAAGTAGGAATGTTTTCATTTCGCTGAAGAGCGGGATTAGCCAAAACAGGGAGACGATTGTAGAATTTTGTATTTTACATGCATGCTGCTTTAGGTTATTGAATGCTGTGGAATAGTGTTACAAAAACAAGTGAAAACACATTTTTTGTCATGGTACCGCGACTGCTATTTTCCATATGCTACAGGTGTTATTTTCTATTACTGTTGTGTTGTTACGTTTACTTTTATTTTGTTTACTATTTACTTATGATAATTAGAGGAAGTATTGTAGTTCGCTAAAATTTTTACATAGATATTTTATCCTAAAACGCCAGTTTTGACATCTTCTGAATCCATGTGCTGTTTCAGAGAGAAGAATAGCCGTATGGCATATGATTGTCTCAATAAAAAGCTTCTTCCTCCAAAAAGATATTTATAATGCAGAACTTTCGTTATTTTTCATTTTCTCAAATGTTTCTCTATAAAGTCATAGTTTAAATGTTTTAGGCTTATCTATTATAACAAAAGGTGTATATATATATATATATATATATATATATATATATATATATATATATATATATGTGTGTGTGTGTGTGTGTGTGTTTTTTTAAGCCTGGAAACCATAAGAGAAAGATAATAATTTACAACTGAAAAATATATAATAATTAAAATAGGTGCACGCTTTGTCTAAATTACTCTTCTGAAATACTTCTTATTTACATTTTCCTTTCGAGAAATGCTTTATCTGAAATGTCCTTTTCTTTATCGTTTTTCTTTTTAATCTGCAGTACTCCTTTCTTTTCCATTTCATGAGTTTTAAGCCCCAATATTGACATAATAGCTGATTTATTATTGTTGTTGTATGTCGGACTATGCTGAATGTTGTTTCTGTAGCTTGTATAGTTACAAGTCCATGTTGTTTTCTTTGGAATCATTTGCAGGCAAACACCATAACGCAAAATAGATTGGAGCCAGTGTTTATTAGCATAGCATGTACCTAAAGGAACATTTTTGAGCTTGTAATGGGCAGAGAAAATCATATGACCACCCTTACTGTTTCTTTATGGCTTGCGAGTTTATAAACGAGGAAGCCAAAGTGGCTCAATGAAGGAAGGAGAGAATCACTGATTGTTAATAATTTCACATTCATGTTTGGCCAGTGAGAAATAAACTGCGAAGAAATAAATAAAATCAGCAATAAATTGTTAAACAAATTCTTGCATTGCTGGGAGAAACACTGAAACTACTTCAAAATGGTTTTCAAGGTGACAATAAAATTAATCAGGTATGATACAAAATATAAAGAAGGAGATAACAGCGAAATAAAACTTGATTACACTCTTTCGATTCCGTATTCCTTACCTAAACAATCAGAACTTGAGAATTAGCATGCATAAAAACGTTCTTTTATATTCTTATATAAGCTAACATTTTTTTTTCCATTAAAATACGGGACGCCTGAAAAGGTTGTAATCACTAATCAGTACTTTCTGAATGTGGTATTAACATAACATTAGATTGAAGGAAACGTGATATTGAATAAATGCACTTAAAATACCTGAGTTCCCACCATGTACAATCGAAAATATTGCATTCCAAATGTTACAGCGACCTTTATAATTAAGCTTAGTCTCTTTGAAGAAAGACATTTGCCGTTTGAATTGGAAGAAAAGGTGCATTTCCGTTTAGGCATAGATAGTAGTATAAGTTATCGCAAATAACATGGCACATCACTGCCAACTCTAGACTAAACTTCGTCTAACTTCATTGTTCATAGAACGCGCTAAACAATGACATGTTTTACTTTTTCTAGCGCATGTACAATGTACATGGTGGATACAGAAGGTATGTATTCCACTCAAAAATTCGATGCTGAGATTTCACTGGAAATATATGTTTCGGGGTACCCTGAGTACGAAAAAATCATTTTTAGAAAAAGGTCCCAGTGTGATTTCTGTCTGTCAGTGTGTCTGTGGGCAGCTAGCTCACAAACAAAATGACCGTTAAATACTAAACTTGGTATTTAGGTTTAGCAACTTCCAAGGATGCGGCACGAACATTTTCAACCACCCCCCTTACCACTCAACTACCCTTTACACGGAAACATTTTCGAAAGTTTTGATTTTCTCAAAAATACTCTAACGATTTTAATTAAAATCCCGTATATTAAAACTATTTCCATCCCAAATAAAATGTATATCTTAAATTTTCTGGGAAAAGCCTCTGAAAGCCTCTTTGTTCTGGATGAAATTTTTTAACTGCTTAACTGCAAGAGATAGGCAAAAACTTACTACACAAAAAAAAAAAAAATGTAGATCTCGTCAAAACACAATTTATGCCCTTTACGTTTTTGTTGTGGAGGTAACCGTTTCCGAGATATTCCTTGTCATTGGTTTCAATTGTGAAGTAGGCTACTTATACTTTCTCAGGAGTGTCCGTTTTTCTTTTGTTCCACCCCTGGTCAAGCAAAGAAGCGATAACAGGCACATAGCGATAGCTTTTAAAACATTTGACTGTCACTTTAGTCTAGTCCATTCCCTTAGTTCTCTTCTACTTATAAGGAACTAATTAATAAGAACATTCTGATAATGTTTATCTCAATTAGCATTGTGTAGAAAGAAGAATAATCTTTTGTAAGAAGTTTGTAGAGCAGCTAGAGAAAGGCATGTGAGTGTATCAGTTTTTTGTTGTTTTTTGGTTTTTAGTTTCTCTACATAGTACAAAGTATGTAGGTAGAGAAGATACTGCACTTCTTACATAAATTCGATACCGAGATTTCACCGGAAATACTGTTTTAGGATCTCCTGTATCCGAGAAAGAAAAAAAGCATTTTCAGAAAAAGGTCAGTGTGTGTGTGCGCACGATAACTCAAAAAGGAAATGCCAAACTTGGTATTTAAGTTTGCCATCTTTCAAGGATGCGACACAACGATTATGAGGAAAATCTACCCATTCTTTACATGAAAAAAAAAATATTTTCTCAAAAGTAGCTCTAATGATTTTGATTAAGATACCCTATATTAAAGATATTTACATAACAAATAAAATGTATACTTTGAATTTCTGGGGATAGGCTTGAGGAGCTGTTCATTATTCTATATAAATTTTGCATAACGGGTGAACTGTAAGAGATGGAGAAATCTTACTGCCCAAAAGAATGTAGATCTCGTTAAAATGCACAATTTATGTCATATACTTTTTTTCGTGGAGTTAGCCATTTCCGATATATTCTTTGTTATATGTTTCAGTTTTAAAATATCGCACCCTGGAATTTGTCAACTGGCAATGCAAAGAAATGACTTTCAACCACACGGCAACCAGCTTTTAGCCTAGTGTACTCCCTTATTTCCCTTCTGCTTACAAGAAAGCAAGTAATAAGACCAGTTCTGCTAATGTTTATCTCGATTAGTATGAAGTATATAGAAGGATAAGCGTTTTAACGATAATTTGTTACAGAGATGTAGAGAAAGTCATTTGAGTGGTACACAACTTAAAAGTTTCCTTTATTGCAAGGTTGACTCATGGACTAAGCTTAACTAATACAAACATAACAAGAACACATACCAATAGTTGAGTATGGCAATAAGAAATAGAGCAATGTACAATAAATAGTGTAACGTTACAAGTGAAGTGGTGGAAGAACATGAAATATATGTTAAATAAGAATGGCAATGATAATGAAGACTATAACCATATGATTCCTTAAGAAAGATATTAAACCCTTCAACGTAGTAGTATCAATTAATTTTACAAGTGAGCTTAGAAATTGCAACAAATGTAGTTAAGAAGACGGTGTCAAGAAAATGCGGGACCTATTCGCGTCCCAACAAAAATTCTCGGAACGCGAAACACAAGTAAAAAGCGGAATTGTTTCTTTTTAATGGGACGAATGGCAGGTTTATGCTTATGTAAAATAAACAGTATATTATATGCATTTTAACGTTCTTCTTTGTGTACAAAGTTCCTACTTGAAAACAGTTATAGGGAAATCAAAGAAACAAATACTGGTTTGATGCAATTAATGATTGGAAAGCGCATAGGAGTAATTAGCACGTTTAAAAATGTAAAGCATAGCGCTCACACGACTTTCTTATCCGTTGCATATTTAACATTCATATAAAAAGTGATTCTTCTATCCATGTACCTACGTTCATCGCAGTAAGTTTTGGTTTGGAATGATTTTAAACTAAGCAATTTATTATTAGGCGGAATCTGCTTATATCAGAAATCTAGTTTTGAATACACCACACCGAATCCAAAGGTAAAGGTAGTTTCGCGAAAAAAAAAAAAAGAAGGTAATTACCATTTCTTTTTCTTCTTGAAGTTTTTATTTAGTTCTTGGTTTCTCAGATACATAACACTTAACAGGGATAGAGAGGACTTCAGAAGCTATATGCAACAACTGTAGGATGTAAAATACCAAATATTAAAATATTTACGCATCAAATAAAATGCATGCCTTTTTCTTTCTTTCTTCAATAACCTCTTTATCCGGAAGGAATATATATATATATATATATATATATATATATATATATATATATATATAGTGTATAACTTGGAAGCGTACTGCACGGAAAGGTACATCTCTTAAAAACATACAATTATATCAAATAGTTTTTTTTTTTTTTTTTTTGTGGCAGCAACCTTTTCCGAAGTATTCGTTTTTTCTCGTAGCTTAACGTGCTTTAATCTGGTTGGCCACATCGGACGATGGACGGTGAGTGAAATCGGTTAAATGATTTTCAAATGATTTTGGGCCAATCTTTGGCCATAAAAATCCTTAACATGGCTTCCTTGTGAAAAGAGGTTGGTCCTGTGTCGTAGATTTACGACACGTAAAGCAACCTCAAGCCTGATAAAAAGGCCTCTGAGCAAACTCAAGCGGTCTTTGATGCCCAACATAGAATGAGACGCTAAGAACCGCAGCAGTTATCTAGAGTATCCTTGAATAAAACTCAAGTTTCTTCTCAGGATAAGAGAAGACCCCGAAAAACCCTTATCCGGGTATCTTACTATGAGCGAAATTCGAACTCGCGACCTGTTCGAATGGTTCATTCCTTTGTCAGCTTCTTATTTTTCCTTCGGAGGAGAAGTAAAGCCGTGGGTCCCGTGTCGTAAATTAACGGCACGTAAAAGAACCTCAAGCCTGATAGAGAGGCCTCTGAGCAAAATTAAGCGGTCTTTCACACCCAACATAGAATGGGACGCTGAGAACCACAGCAGTTAAAGAGCGTCCATAAATAAAATCACTTTTTTTTTTTAGGCATGAGCAAGACTCTGATCAAAGTATATGTTTTTTTTTTTTTTTTTTTTTTTTTTTTTTTTTTTTTTTTTTTTTCCATTAACTGGTGTTATAAAACAAAAATGACTTATAAAACAGAAATTTGTAACAACTATTTCATTTATATGCCACAACTTACTTTCAATAAAAATATAATGTTGAATTTAAACCAATCATAGCCACGCTTCTCGATAATTGTGTAGTTCTTTTGACTTAAGATTATCATAGCGCCCTTCTTTTGTTTTCTCAGTGTCACTAACTGAGATTCCAACAAGAGATATATGCTAAAAATGAAATTTTATATCGGGTCACGTAAATGTATTAATTTTGTTATACATAATATCAAGAGAATATCGCATCGATTAAATACTAAATCGCTTTTCTCAATTAGCATAAAAGATGGTCATCTACAATCATTACGACTTTGAGTAATGAACTTTTTTTGTAATTTAACGTCCTTTAATCTTGTAGGCCATATCGGAAGATGAATGAAGTGATTCTAGTTGAGCTTGGAGTCCATGGAGCTTAAAGTAACTTAACATTCGTCTTCTCAGAATAAGAAAGGAAAGGAAAAAACAGAGAAAACCTTATCGGATAACTCACCGCAACCGGGATTCAAACTCCGGACCTCTTAATTGTGAGGCAGACACGCTACCCCACCTACAAATACTTATTAATATTTTTGGGCTGATGTTATTCACGTTTTTATTTCGGTCATAAATTATGCAGTTATGCTAGTGCACGAGACGTGCTCTTTACTGCAACTAACATCTGTATTGCATTTGTATAACTGCATTTCAAACAAGGAAATGTGTTACTTGGCAGTAAAAATCAACTAAATTAACTTTCTTTGTGTTTGTCCTTCAGTAGGCCATTACCCTATACATCAATTAAAAATCTGAGTGTTTAATTTTATTTAATCGTTCGAAATTCATGAATAAATTAATCTATACAGGTGATTCATATATTTTTAAGTAAATTATTAGGTGGGTCAAAGAAAAGTTGCTTGCCATCTGAATTCAGCCTCCGAACTATAGTTTGACAAACCTGTATTAGATTAGAGTAATTTATGGCAAACATATATTGAATTTTCATTGCCAGAGAAAGTCGTGAAAATGTATCACATCAGTTTTTGCAAAGAGCATTTGTACCTTCTTCATAATCGAAAATGTAATTTTATATTCTTCGATACAACAAAATGAAAGTATTAAAACGCCATAAGAAACGTTTAAGGAAATCTAGTAATGCACAATATACTTATCACCAAACTCCCTAGCTCTTTCTCAGTTTTTTTTTTAAATCAGAAAATTGATACGGTAATAATGACTTTTTTTCTGTAAAACAGATTCCTTAAAATAGAAGGTTCCTCTCGAGTGTTTCGTTATGTCATCAATATACATTATTTCAAACAATTAATTTATCATACATAAATTATGCATTAATAATTATTGATTCAATATTCGCTTTCATTCCCTGGGGCTTAAGGGTGGGCTCAAATCATGTTTGGGTGGGTCCTAGCCATCCACTGGTGCTGCCTCTGCATATAAAACCATTCTTATTGGATTGAAAGGTGGTAGAATTTCTTGCTGAACAATTTAAGAAAATCTTATATTCGTGTTCAAATCCACTTCATTGCGTGTTTCCTATTTGTTTCAAAATTGGTATAATAGGAAATGGCATGCCTTTGTGTATTGTCAGAGTTTTCTTCATATGTTACGGTTTTGTAATAATAGCTTATGTTTAAACAGCAAAGAGCGTAAATTGATTAAAGATTCCACCATTTTAGACACTTCTAATTATTACCTTTAAAATGAGTGTTGTACTTTTTCTTGAACAATTCCAAGCATTTGGGGTATAAGCTTATGCTAATCCAGGACGATTAAACCAAGCAACTTTTTGTGTACACTAAATGCTGAAGTTTCCTTATTATCTGGTAATTAATTAGGCCATGCATAATGTAATTACAGTTTAAAAAATACACTGCGCGTTAAGAGTTGTCATAATTTGGAACACTGAACCAAAACTGAAAACAATAGAAATGGTTTGACCAGAACTGGAAGTAGTATTTACAATACCCTTTCCACACAGAAACCACGTGTTAGTTGCGTTTGCAAGTTATGAGTTGATCTTAAGTAGAATTCCTTTCTTTATATCCGAAATGCAGGTTCCCTTTTCAAACAATCGCCTGTGGATTCTGATCCGTACAATAATTTCGAGCCGTTCAGACAATTGGAAGTTTCATTGTATGTTGTTATGCTATCCTCATATAACATAAGCAGGAGACAAAAACACACCACTCTTGCAGATATTTATTAAATGGTTCGCTGACGAAAGCATGACCATTTGAAGGAAAAGAAAGTGTGTACCTTATCATAACGTTCTGCGAAGGATGACACAAGCAGCGTCACTTTCCATTTTCTTTTAATGACAGCTTCACTGCTTATGTTACTAGGACTACGAGTAGAACTGCAGAGTTTGCACTTGTATGGATAGGGAGGTCTGAAACATACATGTATGGATTTAAAAATTTCAAATAGTGTAACGCAATCCATTGATATATCCCAAATTCTTCGCAACATAGGAATAAAGCAATTTCATATCATTTGCTACATTTATATGCTTATATTTTAGGAGTATTTTTAACGCCATTTTGATTTCCTGGTCATATCGCGACAATTATTGTAGATTCGTTTGTTTAGTTGAGTCAGTTATTCCAAATAGGAGACCTTAGTTGCGTCTCAAGTTAACGCAGTCATTGTGATCCTAATTGAAATAACTTGATACAAGGTTTTGATTAATATCGGTGCATCTCAAGGGTTGTGGGTGCAGTGAATACCGGTTCCCCGTGTACTTCTGGAACTGACACATCATGCCAAGTCATTTTATGTTAGGACTTTACATGGATGAGTTATTATAAAGTCGTATTACGGCACACCCAAATGGCCACAAGGTTAAACATACTTTTATTATATGTCCCCCACGTACACTGCTGAACTTTCCGAACTGGTATACACGGGCAAGATCCATGTCGTCTGTAATGGACCGAGATGGGGGACGCAGCGGCCGGGCGGTACGCCAAGGTTCCCGTGAGCTGTCGGGCCATGGAGTTATTGTTATACTCGGGCAAGTACATGTCTTCACAAAACTCTCAGGATGACCACACATATTGTGAGTTGGTCTCTCCTTACGCTAAAACTTTGTATAGGCAATCATTCTTTGTTAGCTGAGCATCTGCCAAAGCCTGTCAGTGCTTTCGAAAGACAACCATTAAATGTACTCCATCAGCCTTTCTGTTTCTTGAGTTTCTCGTAATTTGGCGTTCTTATTATTTATTAACATTGGAGCTTCGTACAATCGTCTCATTGCTTAGTCGCTTTCCTGTACCATCAAATTTTATTTCGATTTGGGTCCTGAACTATGGATTCGTGATACTTAATAATCAGTCCGATATTTTACTTGGGTAACTAAGGGAACATGAAGAAACCCGAGTCAGATTGACTGGTTCATCTTGATTTGAACCCAACTGAATGTTGGTCATAGACCTTACTCTCTGAGCCATCTCGCCCTGTAATGGCTTATCACGTGGCCCACCTGCCCCGTATTTGACGTGTGCTGATATCCCTTAGTGCGTTAAAAGCGTTGCAGAACTAAACGGGGCAATTTCAAGTTAAAACCTGCCAGTGGTATACCTGTGAGAGTCACTTCTTGCTTTCAGCGGGGACTATGCGCAGGTCTGCTCATTGCATATTTATTTTCCAACAATAGAAACATTATGTGACAATGCAGTAGTGATGTTTAACCTTGTATTTTGCAGGTTATTTTATTGCTAAGGTGGGAATACTTCACCGTTCCGATTTTAGTACTTACTTTCCAAGGTCCCTTTTCTGTTCACAAAACTGATCGATCGCTTTTCAGAAATGGTACTCTCTTCTGTCTGAACTTTAATAAACAGTTCGATTAAATCAAAAAGTTGCTTGATGTAATTGTCCTGGAATTTTAAGTTAATCTATTTTCTATATTTTCATGTAGATTATGGAAAGAATTAAAAATGAGATAAATGTAAAAGTAATTGGTAAAGAATAATAGTTGAAAGAATTTTATTTGGTGTAAAACCTGTTTTAATGTGATATTTTATGGTTTATATTTTCAGAGTTATTTGAAATGAATTAGCTGATTTTTCTAAACACTTGAATGCTAAGAAAGAGTTTCCGCCCATGGTTATTTTTGCTCTCTTTTCTTAGATACCTCCGGTTTATCTGCCCCTCCTTACCATGAAAAAGACGAGGAAAAGCTGAATGTTGGTGTCGACATTTTAGAGAGTTTAAATTGAATTTATATTTCAAACATGTTTGACATCGTTACAAAATTAAGAGAAGTTTGTAGTTTGCGAATTTTGGTTATATCTCCCCTAACCCCCTCCCCCCAAAAGTTTTATCGCTGTTATTACGTTGTTTCCACCATAAAACACGCGAAACTCACATAGTGCACACACAATCTTGTGTACGAGTATATTTTGTCTATTCATATGCCGCCTTTAATATATAAGGTTATATCGGGGCTTTGCCTTAGGGAACAATTGCTCATCAATATAGCAATTTAATGCACAAGAACAGCTTGTTACCATTCCACATTTGGTTGAAATTAAGAATAGTTTAAATATGATCTTCCAAAATGTAACATAATTTATCATTTAACAAAGACGAAAGCTTCCGAATTAGCTACAGCCGAAGTTCCCGAACCTAACCGTGGCTCAATTTGCTGAAACTCGGCGGTAAAAAGTAAATATGTAGTGTTATTTAACGTTTAATATTATTATGACCATGATGCAATCCAGTGCAGTAGCCAAAATTGTATTAAAATATTTATAGCTCACCTCCCTGTCATATAATGATTTGTGCATGGACATACCACATGGAAGACTGGTTGGATTCCTAAACCGAAGTCACATTTTAAATGTTCTATATTAAGCTTTTGATTGAGGTAGACGTTTTTTAACCATTTGCAGTTGGCTGAAGAAAATTTATTTTGAATGTTTTACCATGTAAAACACAAAACAAAACAGACACGCCTAGAAATGCCCGTTTTCCTAGAGACGCCTTAAGATGTTCATACAAATTCTAGCAATGCTAAAGCCACCATTAGAAATAAATGTAATCTGTGATAGCTTTAGAAAGCGTCTTATCGCACAATGTAACGCTAAAACCATATATATATATATATATACATGTAGGCAATCTTGAAAAAAATGTAAACTGCACACTGATATCTAAATGCAATTATATCAGTTGTTTAAAAGAGTTGGTTTGTTCCATTCTAATGGTTTTCTCTGACTATTCTGAGACATGTTCTTACAAAATCTTTTCTATTTACTTCATGCTAAATTAGTAAACATTTACGAAAATAGCCCTTTTACTTGTTTCCTTGTTGGTACAGGAGAAATAAGGAAATACATTAGCCGAAAACGATAGTCACATCTTTTAAGACCAGATCGTTCTACAATGCATTGACATTCGGTTCTCTTTGTATGGCCAGAAGTTAAAAAAAAAAAAAAAAAAAAAAAACGAATTACTTTCCATTTGAGAAAAGTATAAACACCGGAAACTTTAAATCAATAACAAGGAATATCTTGGAAATGGTTAATTTCACAAAAAATAAAGCAAAAATCGTTCAGAACATAGATACTTTAAAGGTTATCCCCAGAAATTTCAAGGTACCACTTTCTTTGTCACATAAATGTCTGAACATAGTGCCTACTAATTTTAATCAAAATTGTTGGAGACATTTTTGAGAAAATCGAACATGTTCATTGTAAAGGGTAGTTCGGGGTGGGAGATATTCTTTTAAATGTTCGTATCGTATCATTGGAAGCTATTGATATGAAGTTTGGTATGTAACTGAGTTTTCAGTTTTGACTTACGCTGTTCACAGATCTTTTTAATTCAGGGAGTCTCAAAACGTATATTTCCGGTGAAATCTCACCGATTATTATACACAGTAGAAAAAGTGTAAATACCAAGTAAACGAATGGTGTTAAATAAACAATCTTAAAACAAACGATAAGCTGATACTCTTGAATTTGTTTGAAATATATTCAGATTTAAGTGTTCATATTTATGGTGTTCAAGAGTTCCTGAATTCTAATCTTGGTTAGGAAGAATCGCTTGAGTGCGTGTTTTTCCGGGGTTTTCCTCAGACTCTGGGGAATAATCTTGATTAAAGGAAAACTTCCCCTCCAGTGGGAATTAATTCCGGTACCTTAGGGACTCACACTAACCACCAGATAACAGATGCAGTTCGGTTCCCCTTTTTCTCCTTCTAAGTAAAAACAGTGTCCATGAATCATCAGCCAGCATTAAACTGCATTTCCTAGGAGGCTTGTCGTATTCAAAACAGCGAATAGTTCTTAGTTCCGAGAACCACTGGTGAGACGTTTGGAAGAGGTTAACGACCTGAAGTACGCATAATAGATTTGAGGTCGCCTTTGAAAAGCTAAGGCTTGGGAATTTAAATGGGTTACATATCTATTAAAATGTCCACGGCTATAAAGGTTGCTTGTATAACCACACACCACCCGTCCCCTCGTTATTTCTATACGTGACTAGAAGAAGGGCGCCTTGCTGCAGTTTTTACTTTCTCTACCACGTACAATGTACATACTAGATAGAGAAAGTATTGTATTCCACCCACAAACTGCATGTCAAGATTTCATTAGAAATACATGTTTTCAGGTGTCATTAATAAAAAAAACATTTTTAGCAATAGGTTGGCGTGTGCATCAGTTAACAGCATAACTCAAACATTAAAAGGCAATTGAACACCAAACTTGGTATATAAATTCAGCACCTTCCAAGGATGCGACATGAAGATTGTCAAGAAAATCCCCCACATCAAAACTACGCTTTACATGGGTCATGCGAAAAATTTTGTTTTCTCAAAAATAGCTCTAACGATTTTGATTAAATTATAATATAATTAAGATATTTTTATAACAAATGAAATGTAACTTCACGTTAGCTCCGTTCAAACTGTGACCAATACGGAGCATTTACGGTAGCTAAAGGCGAAATTTACTGCACATTTACCTGTAAAAGCAAGTAGCACGTGCTCTCCGAATCGATTTTTGACAAAACACAGGCAGGCGACCGGTAAATCTCACCAGTCATGAGGGGACAGTTAGTGTAATTTTTTATAGTGTTTAACGCCCTCTTTTACCACCATGGCACCGCAGGCGATGACACTGTTGATACATGGAATGAAGATGGAGTACCGGTGGAATGCGATTGTAGGGGAAACCGGAGAACCCGGAGAAAACCACACATCTCTCGTGCGGTCGCTTGGGATCAAAACCGGGCCGTCTAGGTGAGAGACGCGGCCCGACAATTAATGTACTGACCCCGCAAAGGTCTCTGATGTCATCAATTCCTATAACGTTTTAACTTGCGAACCTTCAAACAATTACCCTGTCTGCGCTCTCTAATCATCAATAAATAGAAAGTACACAACGACGACCATGAGTCACTCATGTCAGGTAAAACGCCGTGATTGGTCTGCATATGATATTAATTTTTTTTTTCAAGGGATGGCGGTGGGTGGTAAGTTATTTACGATATCACAACATTAATTCCGGTAACAGCTCAACCTAATTCCTTTCATCTTAGATTTAATGTTTGGAAATGCCTATGCTTGGTGATATTACATTTGATACAAAGTAAGTTGTAAGGGGACAACATGCAAGCCTCTAGTTTCCAAGATCGCGGAGAGTGATAATTTTTTTGGACGTAAAAATGGCTTCCTTCGGAAGGGAAGTAAAGCCGTTGGACCCCTGTCGTAGATTTACGGCACGTAAAAATACTCAAGTCTGATAAAGAGCTTCTGAGTAAAATTAAGCGGTATCTTCACGCACTGTATAGAATGGGACGCTGAGAACCGCAGCAGTTAAAGAGTGTCGATAAATAAAACTCAATTTAATTTGATACAACGTAAAAAGGGAATTTTACGAATCAGAAAAAAAATGTTTAAAATAAGCAAAGCGAGCTTTATATTTCCTGGACCACTTTATAAACATGTTTTATAACATTTTTTGTACCGCCATGCGCTTTAAAAATACAAAATATTGAAGCAAAACATAAATGGAACCAAACGAGACTGCGATGGAGGTGATCGCAACCATGAAGCGCACTCTGAATGTAGTGATTTAAATACAGAATATTATAGATCGCTATAGGTTTTCTGCATCTTTCAACTAGACTAAGTTGCAGCAACTTTATCTGTTGAGAAGAGATAGTATAATCTTAGGTAGTCCACGATGCAGACCCTTTATTTGGTAAAAATCATACGACTTTCTCTATACATTCTACAACAAAGTATTCTTGCAAAAGTTTATTCCGCTCTCTACTTCAAGCATTAGCAGAAAGTGCTTTATAGATATTTATAAAGATATTTAAGGGAGAGGGATGGAGAGAGAGAGGGATAAGGGGAGGGAGGAGGAGAGGGAGAAGGAGAAAGAGGGAGGGAGGGAGAAGGAGAGAGAGAGAACCTCCCAAGTGACACCATTCCATTCCTTTTGATTTGCTGTTTCCAACACACAAACAAGGTTCCACTAGCGGCAGAACACTGCTATGCGCAATTACGAGATGCATTCCACAATAGTTGGTCCAGCATTCAGGGGAAGAATGTTCTCTTTCATATTTTGTGGCATATAGATACCTGCAATGGATTGTGTATGTACTTTCTTTTTTTTTCTTTTTTCTTCTTCTTCTGCTTCTCTGGATACAGAAGTTGCTCTTAGACAAAGAGTATCAGTTAAAATAAAATTACATATTAATAACTAAGTAACAATAAGATTACATCTTAGGAAAAACCATAAAAGAAAAAAACAGAAAATTAACATGCGTTTACTTAGCAAAATAACAGAAAGCGAACAAAATATATAATAAAGTTCACATTTGGAAAATAATATTTATTAAAACGTGAATAACGAATGCTGGTGTCAATAAACAGCATATACATGATTTTTTAAAATGTTTAACGATCCTTACAGTGTCTGAAGACCAATTTTATAGAAAAGTTGAATCTGCCATTCCAAAGTTCTTCAGAAAATTTACAATTTTCCCCGAAATGGTCCCTCTGGTTCCAACTAAAATACCATAATTTCAATGTGGTGAAGTTGGTATAAGGTTTTGTAGTACGATATTGGTGATTTCGAATATTAATCTCTTTTCTTCAAGAGTCTCAATAGCCTGGTTTTCATGCCTCTCAAATCTAGCAGAATCCAATATGTATCCTGCAAATCCAGCTTCCCCCAACTGGAGGCTGCCATAAACAAACCATACTAACAATAAAGGGATATAAATACATAAATGAAGTTGTAAACAATGCAAATATATGTTAAAAAAGATGCATGATATAGAACTCAATCTGAAAATAACTGTAATCTATATCATCTCTTTCTCTCTCATATGTGTGTGTGTGTGTGTCTATCTTCAATTCGTAATCCATCTGCATCAATTGAAGCAAGATGCCATTTATTTCATGTAAAAGCTTTAAGTATTGAGTATTGTTTGATCATGTTTCCTACAAGCGTGTAAGCTATATTACGTTTATTTCTTCAATTGATAAGTATGAGATATTTTTAGTTTCAAACTTTTAATTGTATGGATAATAATAAATAAACAATTTTCTTGTTTCATTTATTACATGTGTTTATAATAATAGTAATAATTACTAGGTTTTCAAAACTAAGAATCGCATTGCGCCGCTGCTCCTATAGAGAGGTAGCTAAGTTATGTCACCTACGTGACACTGCCCTCCCTCCTAGGATGTGACCCACATTTGCTCATGCCTGCACTAGGTAGAAGCGATAGTCAAATCTTTTAAGAGCCGGTTGCTATGTGATTGTTATAAAATTCTGTTCTCTTCGCATGATAAGGATGAAAATAAGAAAGCACGGCAATGCCTTCCATTTGATGAAAGTATACGTGTTGGAAAATTGAAACCAATAAAAGAATTATCTCGAAAATGGATAGCCCCACAAAAACTATGTAGCACATGAGTCGCGTGTTGTAACGAAATCTATATTTTTGTGCAGTAAGATTTGTGTTCTTACGGTTCATCTGTTATTCAAAATTCGTCCAAAAGATGACTTCAGAGGTATTTTCAGAAAATAAAATATACACATTTCATTTGTGAGAATATCTTAAATGTAGCTAAAGTATTTTAATCAAATTCGTAGAGACATTTCTGAGAAGATTAAAATGTTAAAAAAGTTCCATTTTAAGGGTAGTTTGTGATGGAGGATTTTCTTGAAAACCTTTGTGTCGTATCCTGGAAGATGCTGAACTTAAAATCAAGTTTAGTTTTTAAATGACGTTTCGTCTTTTGGTTATGCTGTTCACGTAAACACATAGGGGCTCTCAAAACATATATTTCCGGTGAAATATTCACACCAAATTGTTGGGTAGAATTCAGTAAATATGTCCGTACGTGTAAGCACTGAAAGTGAAAATATGGGGCGTAAACTATTGAATAATAATGTCTTTGTTGGCCAAAAGTTGGGAAATCCTATCTAAGGTTGTATAGTTTAACAGGCGCTTAGCAGAATTAATTGGACTATTACTGGTCGAACAAACGACTCTCACAGTTAGACCGAAATGCATAATTACAAAATTTTGCAACCTCTCGATTAAATACCCAAGTAATAGGAGAAACCCAAGACCCCAAGCTTTTGTGAGAGTAGTTCATAGAAGATATACCTACCATCCAGGTGGTTTCAACTAAAGCTAGCTGAGTGCAAGCAAATATGAACCACAAGAGTCGGAGCAGAATTGTGAAGGGAGCGTGGTAGCCAATACGTCACTGAGCAAAGGTCATACCACAATAGTTAGTCCTGCCACTTCATTTCCAACACTTGATTCAGCCATGACGATAGTTTTTTCTCAGTGTTGTACTCTACTGTATGTCGCAGGTGGACCCCCTGACATTCGCGAGTTAATCCATGCTCTTTTAGGTCGTACCCAAGCAATAACAGCCTGTACTATTCAACTGCAATGTTGAATCTTTGAAAATCGGCTAACTGCATGTAAGCATTGCATACTTTTTCCATGCAAGATATAACTGAATTGTTATAGCACTGATTTTGAATTATTGGAAAATTCAAACCAATAAAAAATATATCAGTAATTACTGTCACAAATGTTATTTGAAATAAGGTGTATGGTTTAAAGCCTGTCTAATATTTTTTTTTTGTTTTTTGTTTTTTTTTTTTTTTTGTACTCTCTCTCTATAACTTAATAGCTGTTCAAAGTTGTACATATTTCAATTTCCTTTTCACAGACGACATACACGCGCGCGCTATTTAAAATAATATATTAGAATTTTATCTTAAATCATATATTAAGTTAAGTCTCAGCATCATATTTTTGGGTGGAATGCAATACTTGCTCGGTATATTATAAGCAGGTGCTAGAGAAACTAAACGTAGGATATAAAATGGCATTCACTCTCGTTGCAATTATATCATTACAATTGGTAAAAGCTTATATAGTTTCTCTTTGGTAATTAGATTTTGCTTTTAAACTCGTGTTTGTTGTCATAATTATTTCTCGGTTTCGAAATGCAAACATTCATTAGGCTCAATTAATTACTGCAGGTGTATCAGCACTCGTATTACCGATGACGTAAGGGGTGGCTTTTTAATCCTAGGATGATTTAATTAATTGCATTTACTTCTCCTACTGCTCTTTACGAAATTATGATGATCTATAACACTTTATAAAATATTATTTTTATCCCTCATAATTCTACTTTCATACAGGCCCGGGATATTTCTAAACACTGACGAAGCATCTATGATATTCTCGTAATTATTTCTGTTTTCCTTTAACTTTTAAGACAGCTTTTAAGTTATGCCTTTAAGTGCATAGTTTTTACGGTGATTCAATTTTCGGAATATACGAGTAATCCTCTAGTTAACATTGCCAGTTATTTCTATTCATTTAACACATTCATTTAAATTTCTGGAATAACAAAAATTAGAATAGTAGATTAATCTGAAAATAAGACATAGTTTCCACTTAATATAGAAACCTCTGCCATTAATGTTCAACTAAACAGAAGCCGAACTGGTGAATATAAACATCATCTGTATGGCGTTATAGTGCAGAAAATGTTGTGTCTTAATAAAGTTATTTAGCATCCCTGGTAATGAATTTGATTAAAACAGGCATTGAATGAACAGCTTGGAGCTCTTTCCACACCGTGAGAAGCCTTGGTGCATTCCGCAATGCGACATAATGAATGCTTCCTTATCTGCATTAAGAATTATTATCTTGAAGTAATAAATAACAAAAGACAGAAAGAAAGAAAATGAAATTTGAGTTCTTATTAAAAAAAAGTACAGGTGTTAGAAAAGTTAAACCAGTAACAAGGAATTCTCTAAAATTGTCATTTCCACAAAGGACACAAACTGTGTGCTTTAACGAGATCTAATATTCTGTGTAGTAACATTTAACCCATCTCTTACGTTTTACCATTTATGCAAAAGCCACCCAGGACATCAGAGACTATTCCCAAAAAATTCAAGATATAAATTTTATTTGTGTTAAAAATATCTTAAACATATCGTGTTTAAATAAAAATCATTACAGCCATTTTTGAGAAAATCAAAACTTTCGAAAAGGTTTCCATGTAGAGCGTACGTTTGGGTGGGAAGCTTTTCTTGAAAATGTTTGTGTCCCATCTTTGAAAGATGCTGAACCTAAATACTAAATTTGATATTTAAAGACTTTTCGTTTTTGAGTTATGCTGTTTACATACACATACACACATGCACAACATGGATACTCACACACGGACCTTTGTCTAAAATTTGTTTTTTTTTATGTAGAAGACCTCTACGTATGTTTCTAGAATCTTGACACATAGACATACACACATGCACAACATGGATACTCATACACGGACCTTTGTCTAATCTTGACAACGTACTGTTGGATGGAATACGATACTCTACCTACTATGTGTAAGAGAAAGTCGAAATGAGAACTACAAATTGTTCATTTAAAAGATTATTACATCTACGTCTTGTTATTACACAAGTTATCCAGATTGAAGAGTACTTCAGAAGCTATTCTCAGAACATTCAAGATATATATTTTATTTGTGACGAAACTATGGTGTTTTAATCAAAATCGTTAAAGCTATTTTTGAGAAAACCAAAATCCATGTAAAGGATGCATTGGGGTGGGGGATATTGTTGAACATCTTTGTGTCGCTTCCTTGAAAGATGATGAATTTGAATACTAAGTTTGCTATTTAAGGCACTGTTCGTTTTTGAGCTATGCTGTTCACACACATACAAACACAAACACATACACACCAATATACTTATGTGACACTATGTGCGACTCACCACACTTCCCGTCCTCCTTGACTGGAGTTGGGAAAAACGACGTTGTGACGTCATTATCTCGCAAGGGTTGCCTTTGGACTTGCCTGGGTTAAAAACACGCGGAAGAAATAGGAGGAACGCTTTCTCATATAAAGGTCATTAAAACGTTATTACTTTCTCTACTGCTTATCTGTAGTAAGCAAAGGACGTATTGCATTCCACCCAAAAGCTTGATAACAATATTTCATAAAGTACAGGTTTTGAGGTGCCCTAAATAAAACTTTTAGAAAAATGTTATGTGTTCCATTCATTTTCTTATCTCTACCTATTTTGCAAACAAACTATTCTTACAAAAGATAACTCTTCTTCTGCTTCATGCCAATCGATATCAACATTAGCAGAAAAGGTATTATGCTCCCTATAAGTAGAAGGGAATTAAATAGATGCACTAGATTAAAGTAATAGTCAAGTATTTTTAAAGCTGTCACTATGTGATGACTAACATTGAAATTCGTTTTTTTTTTTTTTTTTTTTTTTTGCATGACCAGGAGCGAAACAAAAGAAAAAAACGGATGACTACTTTCTATTTGAGAAAAGTATAAGTATTTCAAAATTGAAACCAATAAATGGAGTCTCTTGGAAATACCTAAAAACAGAAAGAAAGCATCTGACATAAATTGCGTGTGACGACATTTACATTTTTTGTGTTGTAAGATTTTTTCAGTATAGAATAAAGAGGGCTGCAGTGACTATTCCCAGAACATTCAAGATTATTTATATATATATATATATATATATATATATATAAATCGATATCTAATTTTGGGTGGAATGCAGTATCTTCTCTACTCGCTACGTATATGTGCATACGTGGTAGAGAAAGTGAAAAGGTCTACGTGTGTGAGAGCAGCATAACTTAAAAGCGATATTTAAATATCACATTTGGTGTTTAGCGTTCGGCATCCTCCAAAGATGCTTTACGAAGATGACTAAGAAAATTACTCACCTAAAGCTACCCTTATTTATGATTAATGTGTTTCATTCACATGACTCTCTCTATCTGTTCTGCAAACTATTCTTATAAACGATTATTCTTTTATCTACATCATGCTAATCAAGATAAACATTACCAAGATTGACTAATTACTTAGTTCCTTATAAGTAGGAAGGAAATAAGGGAATTATATAAGGTTAAAGCAATAGTCAAATGTTTTAAACGCTGTCGCTATGCAATTGTCATTGAAATTCGGTTCTCTTTCCTAAGCCGGGAGTAAAACAAAAGAGAGATGAAACGGACGAGAACTTTCCGTTTGAGAAAAATTTAATGTGCTTTAAAATTGAAACCAACAAAAGGTATATTTCGAAAATGGTTAGTTCTTTAAAAAAAAATAGGTATGAAATAAATAGTGTTTTTAACGAGATCTATATGTTTTGTGTAGTAAATTTTTGTCTATTTCTTACGGATTGTCATTTATGCAAAAGACATTCAGAATGTAGAAGACTTCAGGGGTATTTCCGAAAAATTCAGAATATAGATTTTATTTCCCGTATATTCTTCAATATACAGCATGTTAATCAAAATAATTAAAGCAATTTTTAGAAACTGTAACTTTCGAAAAATGTTCCACATAAACGGTAGTTTCGGGTGAGGGGATTTTCCTGAAAATCTTTGTGTCATATCCTTGGTAGATACTAACTTAAGTATCTAACGGACTCTTGGTTTTTGAGTTACGCATATACACACGACCGTTTTATAAAACGCTTTTATTATTCAAGGGCCTTTAAGACATGCATTTCCTATGACAACTCGGTATCGAATTTTGGGTGGAATACAATACCTTCTCTACCTACTATGTACATTGCATGTATGTAATAGAGCAAGTAAAAAAGCTTTAATAACATATGTTTAAGACATTTGCATTACAAATGAAATGTAGCTGTATATTGAATTTTTAGTCATATCCTGATCAGTCCTTTTCATTCTGAATGCTTTATAAGTTGTAAACCTCAAGATTAGTATGCAAAAGACTTTGTTAAAGTACACAGTTATGTCAAATAAAACGTTATTATGGCGTTAACCATTTCCGAAATATTCCTTTTGTATGTTTCATTGTCAAATAATTTATAATTTCATCTACAAAATTGATATTCGTTTTTCTCGCCTTCTTACAAAGATAATCTAATTTCAAAGCTATCTCTTTCTTAAAGAATTTACATTTGCTTAGGCTACTGCAAATTCTTGTACCTGTAAGGGAGTTATGTAATAAAAGAATTTCGACAAATGTTCATCTCGATTAATGCGGAGTATTTGTAAGAATAACATTTTGTAGAATACTTTTAAAATAATGTGTAGCTAAAAACATGTGAGCGTATCACATCCGAATGTATGACATTTTTATAAAAGTATCTCATATTGTTGTACCATTAAAAGCATATTCGGTTGTCTCTCAGTTGCTAAATAATAACCTTCCATATTGCTTGCAATAAAATATCTGCAGCTTTTGTCTTATTTCACTTGATTCTTTTGTTTGCCAGCAAACTCTGTTTTCTGTTTCATGGTATTTTCGACGAAATTATAGCTATTTTCTCCTCTTCCGAACGAAAAATGTAAGCTTTCTTCTCTAGTATGTTCTTTTATTACTGCAACATATTAGTTAGGAAATAAAAATACAATGTGCTATATTGAGGAAGAACTGAGCTTTTCGGTGGTGAAAAAATGCCCAAAATTGGTTGATTGATTTCCGAGATTACCTTGCCTACACACTCCACAGATGGCCTCTCTTTGTAGAATTTATGTAGATAATATTATCTTGTTGCGGTCTGTTATTGCCTTCGGAACTGGCATAACTTGATTGAGCTGAATGTCTGCAATATCATCCGCTCCCTGTAAAGTATCTTACCACATCAAAGGCATGTAGTTGTCCACTCAACTGTACTAGGAATATTGTTTGTGGTGAAGTACCTCATTGGCACCTCAACTATGTACGGCTCAACATCAAAGGCATACCGCAACCGTGGACATAAGATGGGACAGGCCTCTGCTTCAACAACCAGAGGAGTAAATAAACTTAGGGCTTCTTATGCGAACTCGAAATACATCTCGAAAAAATTACATATTTTTTGGACAATGTGACTAAATTCTACTACTTACCAATATTGTTACCGGGCGTAAGTTAACATTCGCACATATAGTCTGGTTGCTACAGAAACAAAAAAAATGTCGCAACACGTATAGACTCAAAAAGCACACGTGCGATAAGTAAAACAGTTGCAATTATTATTTTGATATATTGAATAAAATATCAATACCATCATCAACTTTCAGCATTGAATAAACTGCCTGCAGACCTTAATCTGTCACTCTTCATAACAAAAATACGCCAACAAATTCTTTTCGGTAATCTGCATGCCTTTTTAACCGTACCTTTGTTTACATTTATCCGGAATTAACCTCCATAGTAAAATTATCAAATCTGTTCTAATTAGGGTACTACAGATAAAAATCTGATGTGTTCCATTCACATAACTTTCTCTGTATCTCTGCAACAAATTATTGTTAAAAAGCTTATGCTTCTATTTACTTCATACTAATCGAGGAAATATCATCCGAAATATCCTATTACTTGCTTCCTAGTAAGTAGAAGCGAAATAAGGGAGTACTGTTGGTTAAAGTAATGGTAAAAAGTTGGTTACTATGTGACTGAAGTTCCTTTGTTTGTATGGAGCTGAAATGTTAAATTCCTGTATGAGAAAAGTATGTCTTTAAAGCTGAAACCAAAAAACAAGGAGTAACTCAAAAACGATCAACTCCACGAAAAAAGCGTATAACATAAATTGTGTGCTTTATGGTGCTCTACATTTTTTGTGTTGTAAGTTTTTGTCCATCTCTTACGGTTTAGCAATTATGCAAAATTCCGTAAAATTCATCCAGAGTAAAGGTGTCTTCAGAGGCTATTCCCAGAAAATTCAAGATAAACATTTTATTTGTCCTGTAAATATCTTTAATATAAGAAATTTTAATCAAAATCGTTAGAGCCATTTTTAAGAAAATCAAAATTTTCGAAAAAAGTTCCATGTAAAGGATAGTTTGGGATGGGGGGGATTTTTCTCAAAATCTTCGTGTCGCATCCCTGGAAGATACTAAACTTAACTACCAAGTTTGGTATTTTAGCTACTTTTCGTTTTTTAGTTATCATGTTCACCGACACACGGACACACACACACACACGGACCATTTTCTGAAAATGCTTTTTTTGGATACAGGGGGTCCTAAAACATGTATTTCCGGTGAAATTTGGTATCGAATTTTTGGGTGAAATATAATACTTCTCTATCCCTATGTAAATTGTACATATGCGGCTAGAGAAAGTAAAAATGTGATGTGTTCCATTCACATTACTTTATCTACATCTCTGTAACAAATTGTTAAAAAGGTTAAGCTTCTATCTACTTCAAGCTAATCGAGATAAGTTGAGCAGAAAAGAAATAAGAGAATACACTAGGCTAAAACGACATTAAAAGCTGGTTGCCAAGTGAATAAAATCCGTTTCTATGTATGGCAGGAGTTAAAAAATCCCCGAATATGAAAAGTTTCAAGTATTATAAAACTGAAACAAATAACAAGCAATATCTCAAAAACGGTCAGCTCTACGAAAACACACACACACACACACACACACACACACACACACACACACACACCCGCGCGCACACGCGCAGACACACATACGCACACGTACACGAACACACACACACACACACAGAGGTTCTTTTTACAGAAATGCTTTTTTTTTGGATTAAGGGGACCCAGGAACATGCATTTGCAGTAAAATCTCGGTAGCGAATTTTGTGGTAAATACAATTGTACCTTGCCTACTTACTATGTACGCCGTAGTGAAAGTCACAAGGAACCGCTAATTTACTCTATGCTAATAAACGTAGGATGGGATAATATGGTATCAGGAAACGTTATAGTCTATATCAGCAGCATTTAAGTACGGAAACTTAAAAGGAAACTTCTCCACATAAGTAATTTAGGAAGCATTCGCCGTTTCCTGATTTTATCACTTGCGACGTGGAGAGTTATCTACCAAGATAGTGATAATAGCCGTGTAAAAATAAAACACTATTTTTCTTATCATTTTCCTTTTTTCTATTTTCAGTGGCTTCCCTGTTTTTCTGTTCTGGTTGGTTTTTGCTTCCCTCAGACACATTTTAAGAGCATGCGGTACCATCATTGCTACTGATTGGAATTATTATTACAGATTTCAATATTTAAACTATGTAAAATAAAATTAATTTTGTAGATTTATGTACTTTCTAAGAAAATAATTTTAAAACAAAAGTGAAAATTATGCGAAATACCCCACAAGAGGAAAATTTGAAAATTTAAAATGCTTAAAATCATTTCTCAAGATAATTAGTTCTTCATAATAAGGATTATTTCTGTGCAACATAGAGATGTTTCTGAAAAAGAAATAAAATCTAATTTTGTAAAAAGCAATCATGATTAAATTAATACCCTATGTTTGATAGCAAGAAAGGTCTATGTATATTCGTTCAGTCTTCAAAGAACATGGTGAAAATAAGAAGTAAAACGAATAAAAATGAAATCCCGAGGAACGTTTTTCAAACGGGAAATGTGTAAGAATACAAGCAGACGAAAGAATCGATTTTTAAAATAAATTTGATATTTGCACACTCCGACGCACATTCATTAAAACGTAATGTTTCATTATTAAAGTTTGTAAATGAAAAACTCGCAAATGCTTAATGAACATTTCTATGAACATTTTAAAAAGGTGTACTTTTTTTCCAAAATTTTGTCAGAAAGTCAATGTCAAGTAGGGGACAAAGAACTCATTTTCTGGGTAAGACTGGAATCCAAGGCAAATGTCTTGATGAGGATGTTCCAAGAGTACACGTGCGTACTCAATCATAAAACTCGAAGCAGAGTGGTAGCAACACTTCACTGGGCAAAGGTGATACCATACTACTTTTTCGCTGCCACTTCATTTCCAAAGCTTGATTCAGCCATGTAGATAGCTTTCCCTCAGTATTGCGCTGTATTGCTTGTTGTAGGTTTTTCACTGTTAATCGCGAGTCACTCGCAGTTCTGTTGCCGCGCATTCAGGCTGGAAAAACCTGGTTTTGACGATCATGGGCACGGCGAGATCGTCTGATGAACATGTAGAATTAGTGGGTATATAAAGCTCTTGGTGTTCAACTGAAAAGATTTGTGAATCTATTTCTCGTAAAAATAAATAAAATAAATGCAAACTGTTATTTATTCAAATACATAGTCGAGCGAGATGTCTTCGAGATTAGTTGTGAAGCTCGCATTTGTAAAGTCACGGGTCCGAATTCCATGGACCGCTCAGTTGGGTTCTTGCTTTTCTGTGATATTCCCTGGTCAGTAAGTAAAGGCTATGGTGGTATCTTATCTATAGCGTTTTTGTTTTCATCGTTTTTCTTTCAGTCTATTTCCTTCTCATCTTTCACGTGTAGTTTTAGTTTCGTGACGTATGGCTTTGCCGGACAACACGAATGCGCGCACAAAGGAGAGGGTACTCACCGGGAACACTAGAGGGCTGCTTGTCGACAAGTTGTTCATAACTCTAGGGAGATAGCAGTGGAACAGAACTTAGACCCTGGATTTGTGGCCGAGAGGAAGGCGGGTTCGATCCCAAGCAACCGCATGTGGGGTTTGTGGTGGACAAACCGGCGTAGGGGCTGCGTTTTCCCGGGTTCTCCGATTTTCCCGCCATCACATTCCACTGGTGCTCTACTTTATTCCGTGCATTACCCAGTGTCATTGTCTGTGGTATCATTTGTAGTAAAAGTGGGCGTTAAACACTATATATGTAAAAAAAAAAAAAAACCTGGGATTGTTAGTTCGCGCGTCTTCGTGGCCTATCTGCTTACGGCCTGTAGGATCCTGTGGTTCCTTTACTGCATCCCTCCCTCCTGAGGGTGGTAGCTACAAGAGATCGATATAGGGCGCAGTATGCGGGGTTTGCCTATCGTTCATAGCCTATATCTATATTTAAATACCTCGTCTAAAAATATATTTTTTTGAGCAGTGACCTAAAATTAAATCTAAAGGGAAAATCGAACAATATCGTTCGACGACCAACAAACTCACTATATACAGCTATTAAAAAGTAATGGAAAAAAATGAGAAATTTAAATTAAAAAATCAATAAACGAGTATGTTATTCCCCAAATTAATCTTTTTAATGACAATGTTTGTGTTTTGGGATCCACTTCAGGTGCAACCGACTTTATAGGAAACAAGTATCTGACATAGCTGTAGGCGCTTCTCATTTACTGAATGGTGGTAGCTTATGGTCAACTGTAGGCGAACGCCACATAATGTGTGGGAAGTATAATACGCATATGTATTTAGCTTTGTTTGCCTCAATTCGTACCTGTATATTATCTTCAATGTAAACATTTTCTTCAAACTCTTCTTCCACCTTTTCAGTTTTGGCTTAACAGCATGTTAATGATTCCCATGTTTTTTTCCGATCCTGCTGTGTATCTTTTCTTATCCCTTTGTGTTTGCTAATTTTTGCTGGGAATCTTCTGCCATCGTTTCTAATGCTATTTCTGATTCGATGTTATTTTTGTTTTTGTATTAAAGAGACTATTGGACTGGAAAGGTAGATTTTTAGGTTTACTTTCAACTTTCTACTCTTTTTATTTTCTCTACACGTACTATGTACATAGTGTATAGAGAAGGTATTGCACTCCACACAAAAATCGATACCGAGATTTCACCGGAAATGTTTGTTTTAGGGTCTCCTGTATCCAAAAAAAATGTTCACAAAAAGGTTCGTGTGCGTGTCTGTAAACACGATAACTCAAAAACGAAAAGTCGAAATACCAAACTTGGTATTTAAGTTTAGTATCTTCCAGGGATACGACACGAAGATTTTGAGAAAAATTCCTCCCCCCCCCCCCAAAATGGCTAACGATTTTGATTAAAATATTATAAGTTAAAGCTATTTACATGCCAAATAAAATGTATATCTTGCATTTTCTGGGAATAGCCTCTAAACACCTCTTTATTCAGGATGATTTTTATTGAATTTTGCATAACTAGTAGACCGAAAGAGATAGACAAAAGCTTATTACACAAAAAACGTAGATCACGATAAACGACACAATTTATGTCATATACATGTTTTTTTTTTCGTCGAGATGATCGTTTTTGGGATATTCCTTGTTATTGGTTTCAGATTTAAAAAACGTATACTTTTCTTATACAGGAATTTGTCAACTCCTGTCCACACAAACAAAGGAACTTCAGTCACATAGCAACCAGCTTATGACTTATCACTTTAACCTACGGTACTCCCTTATTTCGCTTCTATTTACAAGGAAACAAGTAATAAGACTATTTCTGCTAATTTTCTCTAAATTAGCATGAAGTAAGTACAAGCACGAGCTTGTTAACAATATCTTCTGCAGAGAAAGTCATGTGAATGGATCACATCAGATGTTTTTATCTATTTATGCAGAGTTTAAATGTTTTCATATCTTGCTGTGCCTAAAGAATGTTTTTTTCTTCACTCTCTATTCATCCATTCCATACCTTCCAACTCTCTTGCTCTCATTCCAGGTCTTATATTCCGCATCCATGGTTTCGAGGTATTCTTTTTCCTTTTCTTCCAGATGGACTCCATTCTAACGCCTTTCTCTCTGTAACGTGTCTTCACCCGTTCTTATGAAATGTCCGTACCAACCCAGCTATTTATATCTTACATAGTCTAATATTGAATTTTTAATATTAGTTTTTTTATTTTTAAATATTATTTCTTATTTTTTCCCATCTTGAACATCTCGTTGATCTTAAACAACCCATATGAGCTTTAATTTCATATAAAAATACCTTCCGATAAGCATAAAAACTTCTCGCTGCTGTCAGCCAGCAAGTTCAGCATTTAAGCATGTGGGAAAGAGCATTTTTGGTGCGTTTAAAATAAATATTTGTCAAGGTTGTGCGAAGTAATTGCACATGTTACAATAAATATTGTGTTTTGGGGGAGAAACAAATAAATTTATTACAAGAATTGTAGTTATAGAGGGACTTCTATTTGAGTGGAACTTTTCATACAAGAAACTAGAGAGACTGATTCACCTGGACGTAGGTAACTGTAACGAATGTAGAAGGAGAAAAAAGTATTATAATGATGCTTCAGTGGAAAAGCCAAACATCATTCTAGCGTAACATTTGCTGGGGATGAATAAGATGAAACTATTTGAATGTTCACAGCATACACCTTTCTTACCCATGTGATGTTTACAGTGGGCCCCTCTACGTGATTACATCGGATTCTCTTCACAATGAAGTCATGTGCTCTAGATGCACTGCACGTTTAGAGGTTTCCTAACAGCTCATTCCATTATGATGAGTTCATTATTTTCACACTCATCCCAATGAAGATAACACAATAATCAGCATATATCCTGAATGAATGAAAATATCTATAAACATTTATGTTTACATAATTTTCTCTGCCTATTTTGCAAAAAATTATTCTTGCGAAGTTTTATCCTTCTATCTACATCATGCTAACATAGAATAAACGGCAGAAATGGGCTTATCATTTGCTTCCTTGTAAGTAGAAGGGGGATAGCGATAGTCAAAAAATTTATAAGCTGGCTCTAAGCAAAGAATAGCCAGGAGTAAAACAAAAGAAATCAGCATTACCACTTCCCGTTTGAGAACATGTTTTAATATTGAAACCAATAAAAAGGAATATCTCGGAAATGGTGAGATCCACACACACACAAAATGTATCTGACATAAGTTGAGTGTTTTGAGATCTACATTTTTTTGTGTAGTAAGATTTTGTCCATCTCTTACGATTTACTAGTGATGCAAAATTCTTCTAGAATGTAATTATCTTTAATAATGACATTTTAATTAAACCTAGAGCCATTTTAGAGAAAATCGAAAATTTCGAAAAATTTAGATCCGTGTGATTTTCCTGATAGTTTTCGTGTCGCATCCTTGGAAAATATTGACCTAAATACCAAGTTTGGTACTTAACCGATACTTCTTTTTTGTATTACAGTGTTCACAGACACATCCACAGAAACTTTCAATACAAATCTGATATGCTATAATCACATAACTTTCTCTACTTATGGTGCAACAAACTATTCTTACAAAAGCTATACTTTTCTCTACTTCATAAGGTCATTAACACTAATAGAATTTATTACGATATTATTTCCTTGTACAGAAGAAATAGAACTACAATAAGCTAAAGCTGCAGTCAACTCTTTTAAAAGCCGGGTCGTTTTTGTAGCCTTTCGCAACAGTTCCCTTCCCATTACTCCTGATTGGCTAAGTACAGCTTTGAATGTCGACATTCAAACATTATGCAGAGCAAGACCAGTCGTTAAAAGCGACATTAACATTCCTTCATGATAGATGTATATGTTTCCGTCATTCTTAGAGACAGTTCTTCTATAAAATAATAAAAATTTAGCCGTGTTTTATAAGCATCCAAGCACTGAAGGGAATTAGTTTTAAAAGACCGATAACTAATTGTACCTACAGAATAGAATAATTATGGAATATGGAAAAAGTATCGATAATTTTGCTCCCGCTATCGATACACTTACACCACCAGTACAAGTGCTAAAATATTCAGTTTTAGAGTATATAACAGTGTTGACCAACTACCTGGCATTGACGGCCGCAATCTCAGAAACAAATTTTGAAAAGAACGGGTCTTGCAAATGAAAATAGCAGACCCAAACCAAACATTTAATTCGTAGATCTCGATTCAATGAATAGGCACAAACTAACAATTTTATACAGCGGAAATTGCATTACACTTGTTCGGTTTGTCATTTGAGCTGACAGCCTATGGATAACCCTGATTTATGGGTTCATAGTTGACTTAAAACACGACAGAAAAGCTTAAAGCTCATAGTTTTTGAAAATAAAAAGATGACTTTGCAGATATGCTAACCAATACATTCCAGAATAGAGGATCATCCGACTCCTGCCGTGATGATTGCGTGCTGAACAAACTCTTGAGACAAGTTTACCAAGTACTTTGTACTTTGTTTACTTTTGAAACTACGCAAAATTATGAGATACGAAGGTAAGCTAAACGTTTGAAGAAGGAACTAACAGAACCTCATTAATAATGTGCTCTCAATGCTTTGATCTGCTGAGAAACCTTCTTCCCATTGATTATTTTCCTACCTCTTTTAAATCTTCTCTTTCATTTTTTTTTTTTTTTTTTGTACTTTTTAGCTGCGTTAGCTGCTGCAGAGTAGGTTGCAAAAATTGTTATCGATATTTTATGATACTTAATTTTAAATATTTTTATGACCGAAATTTGAAGAAATTCTATCGACATGTTTAAAATTTGAAGGAAAGGCAGTTTAAATGGAGAAAATTTGTAAGTTTTTAGGCGAACCTTTGAACTACGTTGTTGAGTATTCTACATAAGTTTGATTTGGCTTAATTCTTGGAAAGATACAATGATTGTTTTGAAATTATTGATATATTTTAAGACCATTATTTGCATGAACAATAATTTCTGACATTAATTCTAGCCGGTGAGTATGAAAAGTCATGAAGGTCATAAAGTAAACAACCAAAATCAGTTGGGAACTGGGTTATAAGCATTTTACTTTAAGACTATTTTAGGCCACTCGTTAAGAATGTTTACTGAAATTTTGTTTATTGTCTACACCGTTGCAAAAGTGTGGTCGCGCCGTGGTTAGACCATTCGCCGCTCACCAAGGTGCTAGATTCCAGTCATTGGTATTTTTGGTGGACAAAGCGGCGCAGGGGCGGGTTTTCTCCGGCTTCTCCGGTTTCCCCTGCCTTCGCACTCCACCGGTGCTCCATCTTCATTCCATGTATAATCAGTGTCATCGCCTGCGGTGTATATATGTAGTAAAAGCGGGCGTTAAACACCACTCACACACATACACACACACACATACACACACACACAAAGCAAACCGTTGTAGAAGTAAGCATAGTCCATGTAACGAACATAATTATGTAATGAAGCTGAAGCATTCTGTGGGTAATTTTGATATACTTTTACAAGAAAAAAAGTGACTGTGCTACATAAACAATAAAGTTGCTCGAACATTATGAAGTTATGAACCCATCTGTTCCAACAGATACATATCCTTTTCTGTAACATCTTAAAATTTAGCAACTTGTTAAAGGTGCTAACCAGTTGATACGCGCAATTTGGTATTCTGTAACGTCGTAAAAACCAACAAGAACTTTGAGGGGAAGAAAATGATGGTTAAGTTAGCAAGAGACCGTGTTGTTAGCGCTAGCAATATGTATTATATGCCACTGACTCTCAGTGCTTCTTGAACTGAAAGAGTAAGGTAACAATCTTCTTAACCAGAAAATTGCAGAATACCCCTGATTCTGATCAGTTTATTTATCCTCCATGATAGTTCCATTTGCTCGAACCGGTGTCTGACGAAATCAGAAGAATGCTGAACGCGGGCGCATTCAGAATTTCGTGGAACTTTCCCAGTCAGATTTCTGACACGCAAGTTCAGAACAGGGACTATTATTGGAAGAAACTTAATGTTAAGAAATGTTATTTCACTGTTCACTGGTGTAATATGGGTATAGTTTATTCTGACGGTACCATAGTACTTGAGTAAAGTATTATTTATTATTGGGCTTCGGACGTGGTTTTAGGTTAAGTTGAACTTCTAGTAGGAGAGGTGAGAGGCAGCAATCCCATGTGCTACCGAGTTTGTACTACAGGTATAGGTGGGCACAGAAGTAACTATACAATTCTGTAGTAATCATAAGTTTGCGTTACAATTATAAATAACAAGAACAAATAATACATTTCATCAAGATTAAATAACAGTTTCATACAATGGATTAGAATATATTTTCTAAATGTATTAAACGCAAAACGTTTTTAATTGGACTTCGTACGTTAAGAACAGGCTGTACTGAATTAGTCGCTTGCTTGGTGATGGGGAGATACCAGTGAAACCCTGTGTGCACCTAACTAGTTTCCAACCAGATTGCAATCAAAACACAACTATGCCCGCCTGGGTAGTGTGGTGGTAGCGTGTCTGCCTCACATTCAAAAGGTCGTGAGTTCGAATCTCGCTTAGGGTGAGTTACCCGGATAGGGTTCTTTCCGGGATTTTCCCTTATCCTGAGAAGACGAATATCGAGTAACTTTAAGCTCCCTGGACCCGAGATCATTTGAGCATTTCACCAATTTCGTTCATCGTCCGATATGACCAATCAGGTTAAAAGACGTTAAACTACAAAAAAAAAAAAAAAAAAAAAAGAGCAACTGTGTCTGAAGGCTTTTAATTACGCACCGACGCTGCTTTCTTTCTAAATTGCCTTGGTATATAACTTTAAAGAATTAACTTATTATTTATTAAAACGTTATGTTATATTGCAAAAGCAACGAGTGAGTAAAGCTGAACTAAATTTATAGCATAGTCTTGGTCAGGGGTATTCGTATTTGAGTTAGCTTTCTATACATAAGGAACGAATGTAAATAATAGACACGTTTAACATGTGTTTGAAATATATTTAAGATTATGAGCAGTTTATATGGAGAGCATTTATCACATTTAGGTTGTTTCCCAAAATATGAGCTTTTAGGGGCGTAACGTCAATGGATATGGGTGATGTATTACATACCCTAAAAATTTATCTGAAAATTTCTACTGCAATTCTCCTATTGATGTAATCCTTGTTGAGAAGTATGTTTTGAACGTGGGTTCTTCCATAAAATCCTGTTGAGCGTATCACACTAGTAGTGGAGAAAGATGGGGTAGATGCATTTCCTTCATGACAGTGTCGTCAAAGGATGTACGCGCAGTAGGTTGTAACAGGGCTGAATATATCTTACTTGATAAGGTTAAGGTGGTTTAAAATGAACTTTCTCATTATTTTTCTTAACAGTGGAAGTTAGTTTCGTACTTTTAAAGTATTGTGAACTGACGAGATTACAATATGCAGCATTTTTGACGGCAATTGTGAATGAACGCGTAAGGAGTAAATGAGAGTATAGTATGTGCCTTTCTGAAGTATATCTGCGTGCGTCACCACGAGGGAAACACGTGTTGTAAACAGAACGTGCCATTTCGCGTAAACCAAGTGTACCAAATGTGTAATCGAACTGTAGTCGGATTACATCAACAGTCTAAAGGCAAGAAGTTTTGGCTTTACAGCAAAAAGTATAATTAAAGTATGAGCCAAGACATTCTCTAAGTAACTATATATATACACATATACATATACACACGCACACATTAATTTGTGTAATTTTGTGAAAAAGATCTAAAAATATTCAGTCAAAACTGTGGAATTTAATTCTGTATATAAATTGTCGGTTTAAGGAATCATCGAAGGGTATAACGTATATGTAAGGTAGAAAAAAACTGAATAAAACTGCCACATTTCATACGATGTGTCTTGTGTGTTGTTGTTGTTGTGTGTGTGTGTTTTTTTTTTTTTTTTTTTTTGAGGAGGCAAGGACCTGCATTTTGTGGCCACATTGAGAGTGCCGAATCATCTAAAAGAAGAAATTTCATTGAATAACGAAATATTATGTATATCTCTCAAACACCACCTGAAAATGCACATTTCATTTCGTGCTACCTCGCCTGATATACAGACCAACTTAATTTCCACATCCGCACAGTCATGTTCAACAAAAAAAGAAAATAGGTTTTTTAAACATGTTTTGCTTTTCTGATATTAAGGCAGAAGCCGTAACTCCTGCAATGTGATAACCTAATTGAAGAACGATTCATTGGTTTCACGGATGTTACCCAGAATGCAGGTAGAAAAGTTTATTCACTTTTGCAGCATGCTTTTGAGTGTTTCGATTGTTTGAAATAAAGAAACCTCTCTCCATTTTTTTCGCTCTTCTTTAACTCTTTATTTTATTTTAATACATTTTGTAACATTATACTTGGAAGTGCATATCCTAGTCCATATATCACGCTCTGACACTACCCAAATACGAAACAAAATGTTTGCAAACGCGCCTAAAATGCAATGCTACAGTCTGTTGAACATTTTACAACCTATAATAGCTTTTGTTTTAGATTTATTATATCATCAGAGAATATTAAAGTAAGCGGCATGGATATTAAAAGCTTTAAAACTTGCTGAGGTGTTATGACAGGTCATTATATTTTATATTGTTCTCTCGTGTTTTAAATTTTTCAAAATCGTGTATTTAAAGCTGCCACAAATGTAATTATTCTCTGTCGAGACTAGTGGCTCAGGAGAAATATTAAGACAATGGACACAGCACGTGCGCCATCCCAAAACAATAGCCCTATCATTATGCAGCATATCTGTCAGGAACCCTAACCAACTCTTCCCAGTCCAAGGTCAATTCGTGGGGAAAAAAACAAAAGCTTTTTCGAGTCCTTGTCTGTTGACCCTGGCTGGGAAAGAACTTTGGAACAGCAGTTTATGACCTACAAGCCATTCCTCTTCTCGGTATAGTGACCTCATGCCTCGCCTCACACACATCCGGACTTTCTTCAATTCACTCTCATTCTCTTATTGACAGCGGCGCATGCGTAATATGACCGAGAAGTTTTTAGGGAGTTGCTACTCTTTGACATTTAGGTTCTGACATCAATAGCATACATACAAGTAACACTGCACGGAAGACCACGTAACGTCGCTCTTTAATAACGTCCTCTCAAACAATGACGGATTGGAAACGCCGAGGAAAATAAGCGAATTGTAGTTGTCTAAAAAATGTAATACAATTTTAAAATATTTTATTCCATGTTCTTATTTGAAGAATCTGAAAAGAAAATTGTTTTGAAGCAGGTCTTACAATACTGAATTAATTCTTTTTGAGTCCTAAAATTATACACATTTCATAGGGAATAAAGAGGTCTTCATAGCATATAACTCGACATAAGGATAAGAGCAATATCAACTTTAATGTATGCTTTCAATGACGTAAAACAAGAAAACTAGCTTGTCTCATCTCTACTTTGGGACATACTGCTCCACGCACAAACAACCATTTCCAGATTAACTACTAAATGAGAATGTGATTTTTGGCTCGTGGATTCGTGTATAGTACGTGGATTAGTTACTCTCGTTTCTCAGTGGAATAGTGATGTTTGAAAAATTAATATATAAAATACCAGCAATATAGAATTGCTTATAAGTATATGCAGTGTAAATGCAAGAAGTTGACTAAATAAAAATATAAAGGGTAAGAAAATGAAAAAAAAAAAGAAAGAAAAGAAAAAAAAAATTATGTGTTCTATTCAGAAGACTTTCTCCATATGTTCTGCAAACAAACTATTGTTACAAAAGACTATTCATTTATCTACATCTTGCGAATCAAGATACACATTACGAAATGGTCTTATTACTTAGTTTTTTATAAGTAGAACAAAACTAGGCTAATGCGATTGTCAAATCTTTTAAAAACTGTCACTTTGCGAGTTTCATTGAAATGTCGTTCTGTTTCCTTGGCCAGGAGCAAAGCAAAAGGGAGATGAAACGGATGAGGGCTTCCGTTTGAGAAAAGTTTAATTATTTTAAAATTGAAACCAATAACAAGGAATATCTTGGAAATTGCTAGCTCTACAGAAAATTGTTTTAATGAGATCTAAACTTATTTTGCAGAAATATTTTATCTCTCCCTTACGGTTTATCAGTTATGCAAAACTCGTTCAGAATGAAGAGGATTTCAGGGACCATTCCCAAGAAATTCAGGATATATATTTTATTTGCCATATCCTAACTATATATGACAACTTAAATAGTAAATTTGGTATTTAATGGGCTTGTTGTTTTCGAATTATGCAGTCCACACACGCACGCGCATATACATACTGCCCTTTTTCTAAAAACGCTCTTTTTGAATTCAGAGGTCCTCCTGGGTATCGAAGTTTTGGGTGGATGCCTTCTCTATATACTATGCGCATTGACTTACGTGCTAGAGAAAGTAAACAAATATATATCAAAGGTACCCTAAAATAGGAAATAACATAAAGTTCCCAAAAATCACGTACTAAATATTATTTCGCATAACCTGGAACTCGTAATAAGGATTTACGTATACCTTATCTGAGAATGTACGAAATTGGTGAAGTGATGCTCAAATTAACCCGGAATCCATGGAGCCTAAAGTTACTCGAAATTCGATTTCGCAGGATAAGGGAAAAATTTGAAAAAAAAAAAAAAAAAAAAAAAAAAACAACAGAAAACTTACCCGGGTAACTCACCCTAACCGAGATTCGAACTCGAGACCTCTAAATGTGAGACTGTCATACTACTCTCAGAGGCGGGTGCTTAATTACTTACTTGAATTTAAAAAAGCAGTTCTTGTTACTTGCTCTATATAGTACATAGAGAAGGTATTGATTCACCCAAAAATTCGATACCGAGATTTTACTGAAAATATCCGTTTTAGTATCCCCTGAATAAAAAAAGCATTTTAGTAAAATGTCTGTACGTGTAGGGACATGATAACTCAAGAACGAAAAGATAAAATACCAAACTTGATATTTAGGTTTAGCATTTCCCAAGAGTTTTTCAAGGAAGCCTTCCCACCTCAAACTACTCTTTACTACATGGAAAGAAGTTTGATTTTTTTTCTAAAAAATGGATCTAACGATTTGGATTAAAATACCATATATTAAAAAATACCTACATTTGTCGTACATGACAAATACAATGCATATCTTAAATGTTAACGGGAATATCTTCTGGACGTCGTCATCCTGAATGACTTTTGCACAGCTGGTAAATCGTAAGGAACAAATTGTTACCACACAAAAATGTAGATTTCGTTAAAACACAATTTATATCATATACTTTTATTTTGTAGAGATAGTGATTTCCGAGATATTCCTTGTTATGGGTATTGTTATTATAATACCTAAAACTTTTCTCAAATGGGAATTTGTCGTTTCTATTTCTTTTGGTTTACTCCTCACTATGCAAAGGGAACCGATTTGACTCGGTTTAGCGTGGCGTATTCCCTTGTTTCTCTTCTACTTATAAGGGACTAAGTAATAAGGCTATTTCTGTTAATGTCTATCTTGATTAGTATATAAAACAAAAAGAATACGTTTTTTTAATTGTAAATTATTAAAATTATTATAGAATAAGTAAATAAAGCCTTGTGTATGCACGTCAGATTTGGAGGGGGTATCTACTTTATCAGACTTTTCAACTTTGCAACTTCCAGGTTAGTAGCTACAGGAAGGTCAGCCACCTGTATGATTATGAAATAGAATTTCCTTAGATTCCGGAAGAGGGATTGTGCATCCTTGAAAGCGACGCTGTAATAAAAGGAAGCAGACTACACGTGACAAAGATAAATGGACCCAATATCTGTAGGCGCATCCATTGAGTCAGAAGTGGCTTAAGTGACGTCAGCTATAACGAACTGCATTCCAGTCAAGTGGTAGTAAGGAAGGAAAAAAAAAAAAAAAAAAAACAACAACTAGAGTCAGAAGGGAAATAAAAATAAAAAGAAAACGCAAATGTTGCTGCAGACTGAGAAGTCTGCACTATTTCAAGATCTTAAAGTAATAGCGTGATCTTAGAGCACACAGAAATTCGAATGCAAGACAAAATGGCCGCGGTTCAAAGATAACAACCGTTTTAATTGTACTTTAATGTAAAATTAATAACAATGTGTTCGTTTTAAAAAACCATGAAACTTACGATTTTATAAAAGTTATCTGTAATAGATTGTACTGCACATTTAACATCATGTGCTGGATTATAATCAAGGCCATTCTAGAGTACGTTAAATTTCTATGAAACGAATGAGGTGAGAAATGCTGTATATTCTTAAAAGTCTGCAACAGTTTCAGAAACCTGGGTCGTATATTTTCTGATATAAACGAAAATAATTGGAGAAATGTTACTTTTTGGGGGTGGGGTGAGTTACCTGAATCAACACACACATTCACACGCACGTACACTCACCACTTGTTAAAATATTTCTTATTCAGTAAATAGCCACTAAAATTCCGTATCCTCCCCAGAGATAGCTGCAAACCACAATCTAAATCCTTGAAACAATTCTAAGATTATTAACGTTGTAGTGTGCCAACAGTTAAAATTTTTTTCTGAATACAGATATTTAAAAATTAAAATAAAGGCGTTATAATAAACTACCTAATAACTGAATAATCTGAATTAGCATACTGTAAATACTGTTATAATTCTGCATTTTAGAAAACAGAAACATATTCGAATTTGTAAGATTTTAAGTGGGATTGTCTCCTTAAGTTCGGGGAATCGGAAGGTAGAGTTTATTGTTTTCATTTGCCAACTATACAATGTATCGATACTTGAAATAATAATAATAATGATGATAATAATAATAATAATAATAATAATGATAATAATAATAAACGTTCTTCTTCCACCTCAAGCTTATCGAATAGTATTTTGACATGCAAACATCGAAATTTCTAAGCTCTCGTTCATCATCTGCTGTAAGCCCGATATGGATGAATAAGAAAAAGAATTGATGCCAGGCTAAGGAATCTTTATGAAGCTGGAACAGGCTAAACCCCAATACTTGAAATGAAGAAGATTATTTTGAAGACGTGATTCATACCCTTGTCCTTCTTTTACCTTGACCTGGTTTGCCTGCCAATTAGGTGCATTTATCTTGTGTTGTTTTCGTTCTTTGTATTGAGGTTATGGCTCCATATACTGGCTAATTCCGGTGCTTTATAACCGAAGCATTACTTGGCACTTGTGGAACCTCGATTGACATATGGTGTTGTAATTGGGGATCAGGATAAATGAATCAGGAGGTGCTTATTGCCCAAAACTTGTATTACGGTTACTGATAGAGAATCTTGTAAGGAATGTTTTATCAGTTTTAGTATATTGATTATATATAGAACTGAACATTATTACATTATTGAAGCTGATGTCTATTAACAGAGACTCTTGCTTAGATGTTAATTTTCATATGCCTGCATGAGGCATAATTGTAATACTCCTACGCGAAATGTAATAGTTTTTTCATGCTCTATGGGCTATATCATTCATGACTGATAGTATTATATATGCTATTAAATTTAAGTTATATATATATATATATATATATATATATATATATATATATATATATATATTTACACACACGAGGGTTGAGGCAAAAGTCATGGCAACTAGTTATTTTTCTTGTAGATATGTGAACGGATCACAAATGTATACATGTGTGAAAGTTCTGCAGGCATAGTGTGTATGCAGAGCAATAGATGACTCTGTGATAGCTGGTAGTATCGCAGCGAGGGCTGTGAAATCTGTCAGTTGGTGAGTTGCGTGCGATATGGAAGTAACCCGTGTTGAGCAGCGCTCTTACATTAAAACAGCCGTTCTCTGTGGGAGAAATGCGATGGAATGTCACAGTGGATTAGTGAAGCCCTTGGGAATAATGCCCTGCCATACCGTACAGTAGCACGGTGGGTAGGAAAGTTTCAGCAAGGACGTGTGTCAACCCGTGATGAGCACGTTTGGGACGACCTGTCAGTGTGCGGACCGACGTGGCACGTGCCGCCATCGAGCAGCTCCTGGATGAAAACAGAGGATAGACACTGGATCACCAAGGAGGCAGAAGTTCCGTTAGAACCCTTCCCCAGTCAAATTCTTGGTGATCGTCGCGTATGATGTCAGGGGTATCATTGTTTGCCACTGTTCCACATGGCAGAACAATGACCGCACAGTACTACAGGAAGTTCCTGTTGTGACAGGTACGACGTGGCGTTCGGGAGAAACTTCCGGATCTTGTGGATAGTGCAATAATCCTGCACAACAATGCAAAACCACATAAACCTGAGTGTGTAGGACAGCTACTGCGGCGTTGGGAATGGGGAGAATTGGAGCACTCACCGTACTCTCCCGTCATTTCGCTCTTGACTTTGATCTCATTCGATAGATTAAGGAACCACTATGTGGTAGGCGGTTTGCAACGCGAGAAGACATTGCTAGTGCTGTGCGCAAACGATGACAAGATTCACACATGGTGCGGCAAATGCTACGGTAGTTATTCAGCGCCTCCCACATCGTTGGCAGCGTGTGGTGACAGTAGCAAGGGACTATTTTGAGGGTCTTTAGGCCCAGGTTTGTCATGTCAACTGTATGTGTACTGTGTTGTCATTCTTTTGCACCTTGAAGGCCATATTGCCCTGTATACTACTGTAAAATATTAGTGTGTTACGATATCCGGTGCTATTCATAGTTCACACATGTAATTAACATGAATTTATGAATGCTTGAATTACCAGCTTAAAGCAGCAAGAATACTTCAACGTGAAATATTTTTTCAATTTTTCTTATGTCAGCACATATAAATAATACATTACTTCTGATATATGATCAGTGAAATAAGTGAGGGATTAAGATGGAAATCAAAATGTTGCTGCTATCTTAATCATGTTTGTGCCTTCGTTTTAACGAATTATTTAGTTTAGTTTATTATATATGACAAAAAAAAAAAAAAAAATTAGAACATGCAAGAAAGTTAGAAACATATTTAATTCCAAATGGAGTATAGAAAAATTTCCACGATATTTCATAAGAGTGATGAATTAATTCTACGTTATATTAATACATTTGATTGATAATGTTATTGCATTCAATATATATATGTTATGCTTTATTTATGTAATAAATGGATTTATTTAATTAAAGTTCTCTTGCATTATTTCTCTCAGAGAAACTGGACATTTTATATGTCACCCAAAGGTTAGAAAAGAATTATAGTCACTGACGTTATAGCTATTTCTTAGAACCAATGCCTCACATACCATATTATGAACGAATTCGAGCAATAAAAGTACTATTTGTAACTTTAAGTACAAATATGCTGTAACTCTTCTTTACTTAAGTGATATTTTCTTTGTTGCAGGTAAGGCAGCGAAGATAGACATATGCATCACAGATACTGCAGTATTTAGGTTTTATAACAAACGCCTCACCATCAGGTGAGTTTAGTTGTTGAAATTAATTATTCGTATTGATTACTAGTGAATAAATGCAAGCGATTATGTGTTTTAATATTGCAAAATAATGGGATCTAAAGAGTCTTTTTATACTACTCGAGGGCTAGAACACCTATTACATCATACTCGCCTCTTACCTAGACGGCCCATATTGATCCCAAGTGAGATTTGTGGTGGAAAAAGCGGCGCAGGGGCTTTAAATCGAAATGAAAAGTGGTTACTTTAGTAACACATCCATGATTGCTACTTCATGCATTTTGCGAAATAAAATAGTTCTTAAATCCGAAAGAAAATCCGAATTATTCGAGTCATTTCTCATTACCGTAATATATTCGATAGTGCCCATTACTACTAGCGAATATTTAGACTTTACTGAAGCTATCACTTCAAGCTGACCCTATCTTCAGTGTGCTGAACAAAAAACGAGTCTCCAAGGAAATATGATAGCTTAAACTAAGGTTGTATTGTATTACTTCTTTGACTTTCATTATTGAGCAGACGAAATGAATCGCAATAGTGTATTGGTTGCTTTTCTCCGCGTTACAAGTTTGCAGGATGCCAAAAAACATTGTAAACCCTTTATCAAGCTGTCTTATTCAAACGTTTTGTAGGCATTTAAAATATCTTGTGCGACATAACAAAGAGTAGTATTTTAAACGTATTACGATTGATTTAGTTCACCTTCCCCATGTTCAATAAAGAAAATTGTTGTGGGGAACTCTTCCCTTTATCCATTGTAAACGCAATATCCAGAACTCTTCTGATATCCTCGGTTACGTATTTTAGATATTCTGAACCTTTCCTCCACATCTTCAAAATTCAGGAAGGTATAATGAAAAAATTGTCGGAATGGCCGTGTGATTGTTTAGATCAGTCTTACTACTTGATGAATTTTAAAGATTTGTACCTTTCTTTTGGTCTCATACTGTTTAGTGACATAAACGCTCCAGTTTTCACATAGTACAAAATGCCCTCGCATCTACTCAAAACTAGCTCATTCCCAGGCCAGCAATTTAAAGAATTTGATAATGGCACACAATCCATATGTAGTGAGAAAAATAATCTTCTCACAAGGGGCCATTGTCACATTAATGTCGCAGATTGAACTGCAATTTTAATAATGAAAATAAATTGAAAACAAACACACGCGTGTAATGCTTTTCTCTCCCATAGAGTCTCCTTTCGTCGGAAAATAAATTAAAAAGTTTTAAGCTGCAACGGCTAACTTTAGGTCTGTCTTCCGCCCAACAATCAACTGCTACTATCCTACTCTGCTAGGCGCTTATAATAACGAACGTTGCTGACACCGAGGTGCAAGTATCTGCTTACAAGACTACCCTAAAAAAAAACAAAAAAAAAAACAACAACGTTGAACCTGTAGGCGTGCGGGGAGCTGGAAGATCTGGGTGACGTACCTTAGGCGCTGGGCTGCGCAGCGATGACTGGTCCTCCGGTGTTGTAGCTGGTGAAGTCGATTCTCGACGCTCATCGGCTATTTGTGGACTCAGCGACGAGCAATTGAGACATTTATATTTAGCTCAGGTATTGAGCGACGGTGATCTCAAGGGATGTTACGGGAAATTTGCTCAAAATAAACGTCGGCACTTTCATTTGATCAAAGGTTTATTTCCCTTTTTAAGCGTTCTCGAGACAGTTCCTGGCGCGTTTCTATTTCGGTAATTTTTCTCAAACTAGAGCGTAATGCCACAAAGATAACTTGGATTTACGCGGCGATAAGTGCAACTGTTACGTGGAGAATTATTGCAGACTCTTGCTTTCTACACCAGTTCCGTGCAGTTTTAACTCGTGACAGTGGTTGAATCACAATTAGAGCATTTAAACTTGATAGACACTTCACTCTTTAACGTGGATTCCTTGCTTTGGGTATCGCAGGTTCCGCGTGTAGTTACAATTCAACTGCCTGAAATTTAGGGCGAATACTCTACATTTATAACAAGTCCTACCCACGCGCAAAACTCTCAACTCGAAATCTTACTTGCTCATTTTGGCACCTAAAATAGCTTGGGGTGCGCTTCTGACGTGACGTGATTATTTTCGGTTGGTAAACACGTCTTTCACGTGATTCTTGACGCCAATTTTCTCGTGATTCCCCTATTTGTATGTCACATTCACTTTCTCTTTCCAGACTTGGCTAAATAATAGCATCTTTTCCCCTCTCGTAATACAAAAACACATATCCTAAACACTGAAACAGCCGCTTGAGAACTCTGAGTTTAAAGTTAGAAATGCTTTCCAGGAACAGTCTCTCTCGGAACTTTGAATACACATTGTGACAATAAATACACGATATTTCACTTAGTAATTAACTTAAACAATCTAATTAATTAAAATATAGACAATGGGCTCATTCGGCCGGGCAACAATCCGTCTCAAACCTCAGGTTTGTTTAGCGCAGAGAATATCAGTCGTAGATAATTTAATTTTGTCCCAGTGATGAGTGACTCTAAGAAAGAAGAAAGTAAAACAAAAAATCTGATACGTTCCATTCACACGACTTTCTCTACATTTCTGAAACAAATTATTTTTAGAAAGCTTATTCTTAATTCTACTTCATGCTAGTCAAGATAAACATTAGGAAAATGCTTTCTTTAAGCAGAAGGAAATAAGGGAATACACTAGGTTAAAACGATAGTCAAATCTTTTAAAAGCAGGTTGCCATGTAGATGAAATATTTTCTTTGCATTGCCATGAGTTGACAAATTCGCGTATGTGAAAAGTTTTAAGTATTTTAAAACTGAAACGAATAACAACGAATATCTAAAAAAATTATCAACTTCACGAAAACAAATGTATATGATATAAATTGTGTGTTTTAACGAGATCTACATTTCTGTGCAGTACTTGTCTAACTCTTACGGTTTACTAGTTATGAACATCCAGTAAAATTTATCCAGAATAAAGACGGCTTCAGAGGCTATTCCCAGAATATTCAAGATATACATTTTATTTGCCTTAAATATACGCCATTTTAATAAAAAATCTTTAGAGCCATTTTTGAGAAAATCAAAATGTTCTAACATTTTTCCATGTAAAGGGTAGTTTGAGGGGGGTATTTTATTCAAAATCTTCGTGTCGCATCCCTGGAAGACACTAAACTTAAATACCAGGTTTCGTATTTTTATCAACTTTTCGTTTTTGAGCTATCGTGTTCGCACACACAGACACACATGGACCTTTTTCTAAAAACACTTGTTTTCTTTCTCTACACTTACTATGTATATAGTGTATAGAGAAGGTATTGCATTCCACCTAAAAATTCGATTCCGAGATTTCACCAGAAATGCATGTTTTTGGAAAATGGTCCGTTTGTGTCTGTGGGTAGTGTGTCCGTTAAATACCAAAATTGGTATTTAAATTCAGTATCTTCCAAGGATGCGACACGAAGATTTGAAAGAAAATTCCCCTTCCCCTAACTACCCTTTACACGGAACAATTTTCGAAAATTCTGATTTTCTCACAACTGGCTCTAAAGATTTCGATCAAAGTATCGCATGTTAAAGATATTTACCAGACAAATAAAATGTGAATCTTTGAATTTTTTGGGAGTATCCTGTGAAGACTAGTTTATTCTGGATGAATTTTACGGGATTTTGAATAACTGGTAAACCGAAAGAGATATACAAAAACTTATTGAACAGAAAATGTAGAGCTCGTTAAAACACACAGTTTATGTTTTATACATTTTTTGTGCGGATTGGATCGTTTTTGAGATATTTCTTGTTACTGCTTTCAGCTTTAAAAAAGAATCTGTCAACTCCTGTCCAGAGAAACAAAGGAACTTCAGTCCCTTAGCAATTAGCTTTTGACTATCACTTTAACCTAGGTACTCCCTTATTTCCCTTTCTACTTAAATAGAATCAAGCAAGTAATAAGACTATTTCTGCTATTTTTTTCTCGATTAACATGAAGTAAAAAGAAGCATAAGCTTTTTAAAAATTTGTCGCAGGGAAGTAGAGAAAGTCATGTGAAGGAACACATATTTTTTGGATACAGGTACCCTAAAACGTCTATTTCCGGTGAAATCTAGGTATCGAATCTTTGGGTAGAATGCAATAGCTTCTCTAAACGCTGTGTACATAATACATGTAGAGAAAGTAAAATACTCTTTTTGGATACAAGGGGCCCTAAAACGTCTATTTCTGGTGAAACCTCGGTATCAAATTTTGGAGTGGAATGCAATACCTTCTCTATGTACACTATGTACATAGTACGTGTAGAGAAAGTAAAAACTGAAGAGATAAAAGTTGCAAATTACTTTCTGCACATGTGTACCAATAATAAACACAGTAGCTAAGAAAATTCGCTATCAAGATTTCACAGATGTATGTTTTGAGGGGCCCCAAACCCGAAAAAACATTTTTAGGAAAAGGTCCGTGTGTATGTGTGACTGTGGATAGCATAGCACAATAATGAAAATACGTTTTTTGTGAACAGCCCGTGAAGTCCGCGTCATTTGGAAGATTACATATAGTTTTGTGTAACTGGTAATTCATAAAATATCCAAAAACTGCAGCACACAACATAGACCTTTTATACTTTTTATTTCATGTCATTTTCTTGTGTCATTTTCTGAGATATCCTTTGACATTGGTTTTAATTTTTCAACGTTGTCATTCTTTGAATACTGACGTATTCGGTTGTTTCTCGCGATGTCTTGAATTTCAAGGCCAACCTGTAGCAACCTGCTCTCATGCTGTGATAGAAAATTAGCGAATACAAAAATTAGTGCATGTAAGAAAAACTTGTATAAACTGTATAAAAATAAACGACAGTTCATAGGAGAAAACATGAGATTTTTTTTGTCATTTATTCACTTAAAAATTGAAATTTGAAGCTGTTTTGTATCTAGTCTCCGTAGGGAAGAGCATTGATTCGGTTTGGTGGAGAATCACTCCCCTCCAAATATAAAATAAAGTGTATCTATATAACATAATAGATCCAAGCAATTGACCCATCAGCCGATATTAATTCTTGACTACTCGAGGTTTGAAATGGGGATTTTCACTTCCTTTCCCCTCTCCTCTCATTCCCAAGACGAGATGTCAGCCAATATGGAAGTTCCTCTGTACTAACCGAGACGAGTTAGACTCTTAAACAATTACATCATTAATTCAAAACGACTAGTAGGAGTTTCAAATGCATTCCGACTGTTTTTCATCAAGAAACAACCGAGATAAAAAACGCGATTTTTTTATTTATCTATTTATTTCGCTTCTTCTTTATGGTTTTGTTTTCTTTTTTGTTGTTAAACTTAATATTTTAACCTCTTTTTAGTCAGAATTTGCTTGAAGGTTTTCAAATAAAGAAATAGAAAACTTAACATGTTGTACATTTCTTTGAAAAAAAAAATTAGATATTCCATAAAAGAAGGTAAGACATCTTTCTTCAGGTTTATTTATTACTGGTAAGCAAAGAGAATGGAATTTCAATTGTTTCACATAGCTACTGGTTTTTAAAGGACTTGACTATCGATTTAGCCTGTGAATTCTGTTATTTCCCTTCTACTTACAAGGAAGCAAGTAATAAGACTAATTCTGCTTATGTTTATCTTGATTAGCATGATGTAGAGCAAGGGTTAGTCTTTTGAGTAAAATGTTTGTTTGCTGAACAACTAGAGAAAATCATTTGAATGAAACGCATCATATTTTTTATTGAAAAAGCGTATATTCATTTAAATAAAACTTTTAGAATGTTGATGGCGTGTTATTTATGGCGCTCTTTAACTGCTGTGGTTCTCAGGGTCCCATTCTGAATTGGGCGTGAAAGACCACTTAATTTTGCTCAGAGGCCTCTCTATCAGGCTGTAAATCTACGACACGGGACCAACGGCTTTACTTCCCTTGTAAGGGAAGCCATGCTAAGGATTTTTACACCCGAAAAAATCCATCGTTCTCCGCCGGGTTTGAACACGCGATCTTGGGTATATGAAGTCAGCATGGCAACCATTACACCACGGAGGGCGACAAAAATTTTAGATATCTGCCAGTTCGCGATGTAATAAAAGTCTAAAATTTAGCTGAAAACTGTTTTAGTTAATGTGACAGTGTTGTTCACTCCTTAGCTGAGCACTTTTTTTTTTTTCTCTGCCTCGTTTACAGAGAGAGAGGGCCTTGAAATCTCTCAGCAATTGGCAATTAGAGTAATTGAGGGGCCAGACCTTTGATGAGATGGCCGCCCTCTACGGAAGCTGGAGTAATGGGATGAAATGCGGGGAAAATTTCCGCTTCGGCGATACTGAAGGGCCCAATTTTTATAAGCAATAAACTACCTTTCACTCCCACGTAAGCTGTATTTGGAGTCCTTAGAAAGGTAATTTACCTTCTCTGTCAAGGGCAGGAAAATCGTTAGTTGTTTACCTAATTGGTTCTCGTCTGAAACTCAGCAAATTTATGAAATCAAGGTCTGAAAACGAAATTCTTTTCTGTGCTTCAAAGTAAGGATAATAGATACTTTGTTTAATGCAGTAAGCTAGTAGATCATATAGACTAACCATAGTCTCACGAGAATTAAAAGCAGCTATTTTAACTTTTCAGAAACTGGAGCATGTAGCAGTGAATGTTTCTTAAATGATTAATGCCGAAAAGGTGACAAATCTCACTTTTTGTTTATTTTACTTTGTAGTCCATCACAACCCCTCTGTGAGTAAAGAAATAGTGCACATTGCTAGTGTCAGCAGTGGAAAGAGCACACCCATCCTTGCAAACATTCGAACCATTAGTGAGTTTAAATATGACTCGTGCCTGCCACGAGTCAAAAGAGAGCCAGCAAGCGAGCAAGACATACAGTCTATAGTACTATAATATCTTTCAAATGGGAAGGGTTCTTCTCTGCAGCGAATGAGATGCGTTATTGTGCTCTACGTTGCCAGGTCGCTACCCCCACTCTTTTTATATTTCCTTCTCACTCGCACACTAAGCATGCAAACATAATGTTTATTCTGTTTTTTGTTTTTTTTTTTTTTAAGTTTAACGTCCTTTAACCTATTTTGTCATATTGGGCGATGAATGAAATTGGTGAAATGATGCTCAAATGATCTTGGGGTCTAGGGAGCTTAAAGTTACTCGACATTCGTTTTCTCAGGATAGGGAAAACCCCGAAAAAACCCTTATCCGGGTAACTCGCCTTAAGTGAGATTCGAACTTACGACCTGTTGAATGTGAAGCAGACACGCTACCACCACACTACCCAGGCGGGCTGTTCATTTTTGTGTATTATGAAAACTATTTGAGCTAAAAATCTGTGGTTTTTACGGTTCTGCTACGAACATTACTCTATATCTTCCTCGTGAATTATTTTTTTGCAAAGTTTGATTATTTTATCTCAGCGTAAGTAGTATTTATGAACGACGGAATTACTTAGCGCGTTACTCCCCAGTTAAGCGCAAATGCAATATGTCAACAAGGCAGCACTCCGATTGGCTGCCGGCCTGGTGGCGCTCATCTCATTTGAAAGTCACTTGTATACTTATAGGTACTATATGCGCACGTTTCCTTGGACGCTAGTTTTACGAGCAAGCAAGGGTTTGTCAACCAAGAAATTGTCTTTCTATTAGGCCCTTAGCCATTAAGGTGAATAGATCATCTACTTTATCTTTAACTAGCTGAATTATAAATGAACCACAATGCAATTACGTGTTTTGAAGTTTGGGATCTATAAAACCTTAGCATTGAAGACACGATAAATGGTGTATAGCGGACTTCATTTTTCATTGTCGTTGCCCTGCTTTGCGTCCGGCTTTTGCGCGAAAGTGAAGACTAGGGAGCCGAGCGCTTAAGAAAATGTGTGCGCGTAGTACGAGATTTTAGTACGAATTATGCCTGTAGTTGTTATAACTGTCATGATATATACGCACTCTGTATTTTTAATTCCTAGCCTGAAGAACACAATTAATGATGGAAAGATGCAGCATTGCTCTTCAAATGGAAAATAAAATATAACTCGTATTTAATATCTCTACCACGTACATAATAGGTAGAGAAGCTATTTTATTCCACGCAAAAGCTCGATACCAGGTTTCACCGGAAATACGTGTACTGAGACCTCCAGATTAAGTAAATATATAAAAAAAAATTAGCAAAAGGTTCGTGTGTCTGTGAACACATACTTCAAAACGAAAATGTCGTTACTTACCAAGCTTAATATTTTTGTTCAATATCTTTCAAACATGCATCACGAAGGTTTTCAACAAACTATCCTTTACGTGGAAGAGTTTTCGAAATGTATGATTTTCTCGAAAATGACTGTAATAATTTTGATTAAAACCCTATATTAAAGATATTTACATGGAAAATAAAGTATATATCTTGAATTTTCTGGGAATAGTCTGTGAAGTTCTCTTTATTCTGAAGGAGTTTTGAATCGTCCTGAATAACTGGTTAATGTTAAGTGTACTACACAGAAAATGTTGGTCTCTTTAAAACAAAGAAAACATTTATTCTCATAAGACATTATGGAGATATGCATAGTGGCCGAATTTTTCAATTCTTGTGTCATCTCTTTGAAGTCCTTTCGACTTTTAGTTCTTCCTCGAGATTGTATGGAAACAGTATGGAGAGAGTATATAGCGTTTGGTTCTTAGACACTTGACTCACTAGCGAATCTATGCGAATCTAAAATATTTTATTTCAAAACTTTTATTTATGCTAGTTTATACTGAGTCTCCCATTCTTAGTAAATGTTCTTTCCAGTTATTTGCAATTTCTGCAATTTTTAGTTTCTCTACATGTACTACACAATAGTGCAGAGAAGATATTGTATTACACCCAAAAATTTAGTGTCGAGATTTTACCGGAAGTATATGTCCTAAAACATTTTTAGAAAAAGTTACGTGTATGTGTTTGTGTTTGTATGTGCGCGTGCGTGTCTGTGGATAGCATAGGTCAAATGCGAAAGTACCAAAATAGGTAATTAAGCTTAGTGTCCTCCAAGGATGCGCACGAAGATTTCAAGAAAATCCTGCACCCAAAACTATTCTTCACATGGAAAAATTGTTGACATTTTTGTTTTTCTCAAAAATGGCTATAATAATTTTGATTAAAATACCTATATTAAATATATTTACATGAAAAATAAAACGTATACCTATCTTGAATTTTCTGGGAATGGTCTCTGAAGATGCTTTTTTCTGGATGACTTTTCCATAACTGGTAAACCTTAAGAGATAAACAAAAACTTACTGCATAAAAATGTAGATCTGGTTAAAACGCACAATTTACATCATATGCTTATTGTAGAGTTAATCGTTTCCGAGGTATTCCTTGTTATTGGTTTTAGTTTTAAACTACCTAAACTTTTCTCAAATGGGAAGTCACCTTTCGTTATCTCTATTTTGTTTTATATCATGTATAGCTAAAGAAAGTTGGAAAGCAGGTGGATCCGATTATTGAGTTACAGAAGGGAGAAAATTCAGTTTACCCATTAATAATGTGCAAGCTGATTATGAAGGATGAAACAAGCATTTCGAAGGTTGCACATTTTTTAAAAGCAACATTAGCGTAAAACTCAAATCCTGGAAACATTCTCATCTGTTATTTGGGGCTGAGGAAGTTGTCAGTCCCCTTTCCTCATTCTTCTTATCTAAGATTACCACATGTCTCGAGTGTTTCAGCAAATTATTGAATTTGATTTCACTGAACTGATTAATATGTTTGAAACGCCCTGCTCAAGTGACATGTGATAGTTTAGCTATTGATGCTGAAGAATTCCCTTCCAAATTCCGCCGTAACTAATTTTGATGTATTTTCCTTACTTTGGGTATATTGCCACAGTTCTCCACTGGTCTATATACAACCAATAAACGGAACAGTCCGCAACGATACTGTAACCGTCACAATGCTTGACGTCATCTATACTCCATGCGGAAGCACGCTTGCTGTGTTTACACACTAAAACCCTTCAGTGTGGGTACTCCAGTAGATAATGTAGAGTATAAAAAGGCAGATCAGTACGCACGGCTACTGGAAAGACCGATGCACAGCCAGGTGATCAAAACCATGGATTTTGGGATAGGGACATTATGCCATGCCTTCACAATCGCCATCACATCTCTATTGTTATATTTATACCTTTTATGCCTTTAAATGCATGGCTCTTATCGGTGGAACATGTAGGTGTTATGTCGTTGGGTTTTTATCTTTAATTTTTATCATTAGAACATACACATATATTCACACTTCCAGATTCTGAGGCGGGGTAGGGAATAGTCTAGGCTAGAAGAGCATCCGTAGTCCTCCAGCTGGGAATCGAACCCGGTGTCTTACCGATTGAGCTACGAGAACCAGTCTCTACACCAAGGAGATACTTGCAACCTCAGTTGAGGAACTAATACCAAACCAGTCAGTGGTTGACCCTCTTACATACATCCTCTTGTACCGCTGGTGTTTACTCTATGATTTTAGAGGTCATAATTTGAAATTTGTTTGTAACTATTCACATTGCGACTGTACTTAAGAGTTAGCTGAAGACTCACGCAAAACGCAGAACGAGCACCCGTCACGACGTCAAAATCAGATACTTTCGAACAAGTAGAAAAATAGCCGATGAGAAATTAAAAAATAAGAATCACAATGGCAGCAATGACTTCCTGAAGCATTTGCTGTTAGACGTCGATATTTCCGATAAAATTTGAAACTCTGAAGATGCTTATACGTAGGAGGCCTTGAACTCTGCATGCAAATTAGCTGTTGTCAGTAGGCTTTGAATTGTTTGATGCCGTTGCTATCCTAGTCAAGGTCGGAAGCCTTAGAAGTCAACAGATGCTGGTTGGTTGGCTAATAAAGTGTTTCTCGCTGACAAAATTAGACCCCAGCTGTCGTTAGCAATGATGTACTGCGTGCAGGAGACCAAATGTCGCTCTGTATGTCACTGTTTCACGAGACACCACAATGCCTCAAGGCTTCCACTCAAATCCGTTGACGTGTCGCCGTGGGAAAGCATGTTCGTGCATCTAAGATTAACTTTTGAATTACTGCACATGACAGCAGCGAGTGCTGAATAAAAATGACGAACCCAAGCTTCAATAATTAGCATCTGAGACTAAATCCATGGATCGATCGCTAGCAAGCCTTGGTAGACAGAAGCCAGAGAATGGTGCTGATGCTGATTTTTACTCTACTATGTATTAGAAATTAAATAAAGAGTCAAGAATTTACTAGACAATTTCTTAAACAGTTTCGCTAAAGGAACTAATACTTCAAATTGAAGTATTAGTTATTTGACATATTTGGTCCCTTAAAGCTCTGCCAATCTGTAAGGAACATATTTCGGGTAACAAGGAAGAAAAATATTGGTAGATTGTAGGCAATATCGGTATTTTAAAACCTCGATATTAATTTTAATCAAAACACACACATACTTTGTTTTAACTATCAGCAAACTTTTTTATATTATTGCAAATATATTAACATGATTTTCCCATGCAGGCCTAGCAGGATTCGCACCTCTATTTCAGACAGAACCTAGCACTAATGGTAAACATAAATGAATGAAAACGATTGCGTCTTTTTACTTTGCTTTGGTGGCTTTTCCATTTCCGAGATCTTCCTTGTTATTGGTTTCAATTTCATGTACATACTTATACTTTTCTCAAATGGAAGTCATAACTGGTTTTTTATGGTCAAAGGGAACACGATTTTAAAACCATTACGTAATCTGCTCTTACAATTTTTTGACTGACACTTAAAAGTACTGTATTTCCCTAATCTACAAAGAAGTATGGAATATAACCATTTGCATAAACATTTATCTCGATTATTACAAAGCAGACAGATAGTATTTTGTAGCTTAGTTGTGAGTTGTAGAAACGGCAGAGAAATTTAGCTGAATATAACACATCGGCACTATCAAGTATAGGCTGTACTTGGTGCATAAAGAAATTGTAGGTACTAACAATCATAAAAATGATATTCTTCAGTAGTTTGTGGTCCAAATCACGCTTTTATAATGTAGTGCCCCTAATGCACATCTTGAGTGCATTAACTTTACTGAGATTTATATTTGCAGTAACTGAAGTTAAATAAGTATCACCTTTAATTTTGTTGGATTTATTATGTAAACGATGAGCATTAATCAAACTTACCAAGTCGCTTGCAGGTCCCTTTTCCAAAGGCCGCGCCCTGGCCGAGTGACTAGACCATTTGCTTCTGCCCAAGACGCCCGGATCGCTCCCAGGTGACCGAATGTGAGATTTGTAGTGGACAAAGCGGCGCAGGGGCGGGTTTTGTTTGGGTTCTCCGGTTTCCCCCGCCATCATATTCTGCTATACCATCAATGTCATCGCCTGCGACGCCTATGCAGTAAAAACGGCGTTAAACTACCAGTCTCACTACCAAAAGTCCCGTTTCCAAAATTCTGAGTAGCTTAAACTACGCTAATCTCTGCATTAATTTGACTCCAAGCTGTGTGGGATATATAAAGAAGGTGTACATTTCACGTGTTTATTTCGTACAAACCATTAGAAGCACATCCATTACTGGTTAAAGGTTTTAAAAGCAGGTTTAAAACTTATGTTCAGTGGCATATAGCAACATTGATTGGTGCCCACATGGGAAAAGTTTGCTATTAATGCATTGTTGAAGTGCAACTCATTTCTTAAACAGATTCAACAGCCGCCTCGACTTAGGTAAACAGGTCAAAACATGTAATGACTGTGTTAGTCAAACAAAGAAAAAAAAAAACATTTCATACTTTAATCAATTATTACAATCCTCAGTTTTGCTTAACCTCGTTCGACATTTTGCTCACGTAATTAACATCAGTAATATATCGCGTTATGGTTTGGTTAAGCATGCGGTGATAATTATGTTCCTCAGCAGGCTGATACGAGTAGGAATTCACACGCAATTGCAATTAGGCGCCATGGGGCGTCAGCCTGGAGATGTACGCACACACATCCGGTCGATATCCACACGAAGCAAGCACTCGCACTCTGACGTAATAGAAACATAGACCTCTTACACCGGCGACGTCTGCATCCAGAGGTCAAGGATTCATACATGGTAAAAATACTCTTGTCACTGTGATGTCACCTAACTAGTGGCTTTGACATCGTCAATCGTCTGAGCGTGTAGATTCCAGAATGGCAGAGTAAACATCCCTAAACACGAGAGATCGCAGAAAATCTGTAAGTGTTTTGGGGGCTATTGGCCCGGCTCTTCATGGAGTGTCAAGGCCAACAGTACGACCGCCGCATCCTCCACCTCGGGCCAACAATTCACTGGTCAGCAACTCAAATTCATTGTGGCCACTTGTGCGCTAGCCGTCCTCAGGGAACTCAGAAAGCTGAATACATCCTATCCCATTTATATCCCAATTTGACGCAGTTATACTATTATCTGCCGATTTCCATCCGGTTGCTCAAATCTAAGCTACCATAATATCACACCGGCTCGAGAGTTAATTTCTCAACTGATCTTGTAGATCTTCTTTTGTACCTGCCCAATTTTCCAACGGGTTTCCCGGAAAGAAACCTGTTCGTTTTAGGGCACTGTATTTATTGGGCTATATTTACTTTCACTACCAAACTACTATGCTTACGTATACAGTAAACATGGAAGATACTGTATTCACCCAAAAATTTGATACCAAAATTTCAACGGAAATACATGTAATGAGAAACCCTGAACATGGCTTCCTTCGGAAGGGAAATAAGCCGTTGGTCCCGTGTCCTGGATTTACGGCACATAAAAATCCTCAAGCCTGATAAAGATGCCTCTGTGCAAAATTAAGCGTTCTTTCACACCCAGTATAGCAAAGGGCGTTGAGAACCACAGTAGTTAAAGAGCGTCCTTAAATAAAACTCCATTTACCCCCCTGAATAAAAAAAATTAAAAAAAAGCATTTTAGAAAAAGGCCAGTGTATATTTGTGTGTGTATGTCTTTGAACATATAACTCAAAAACGGTAAAATACCAAAATTAATAATTAAGTCCAGCATCTTCTAAGGATACGAAGAAAATCCCCTACCCCAAGGTACCCTTTACATGGAACAGTTTTCGAAATTTTCGATTTTCTGAAAATGACTCTAAAGAGTTTGATTAAAATTTCGTATATTAAAGATATGCGCATGACAAATTAAATATATATCTTGAATTCCTTGAGAATGGTCCCTGAAGTCCTCTTTATTCTGCTTAACTGTAAAATATAGATTAGATCTCGTTAAAATGCCCAGTTTGTTATATACAGTATTTTGTAGAAGTAACCATTTACGCTATATTCGTTGTTATTAATTTCAATTTTAAAATGTTTAAACTTTTTTCAAGTGGGAGTCCTCATCTGTTTCATATCTCGTTTATTTTACTCATGACCTTGCAAAGAACATATTAGAATTTTTTTGAGTTAACCATTTCCGAGATATTCCTTGTTATTAGTTTCAGTTTAAATTACAACTTTTCTCAAACGGGAATTTACCATTCCTTTCTTTTGTTTTACTCCTGGTCATGCAAAGAGAACCAATTTCATTCTTATAGCAACCAGCTTTACCTAAGTCTGTCCTCTAATTTCCCTTGTGCTTATAAGAAACTAAGTAATAAAGACAATTTGTGTTAACGTTTTTCTTGATTAACATTTAATAGATTCAAGGTAAAAATAGCTTGTCACAGAATAGGTAGAGAAAGTCATGTGAATGGAATACATCAGACTTTTTTCTGTTTTGATAAGTATTATTACCCCTCAAAACATTATTTTTAACACCATATGTTTAGATGCTTAAATCACTTAAAATATACTCCTGAGAACAGCAGCCAAAGCGTCTGCTGTTTTCTTTGACGCCAATATTTCGCTCAGATTGAAATGATTCATTTGTAGTAGTTAAGAGTTTGCGTCATCCATATTATATTTTATCTACTATATCTGTAATCGGTGGAAGAACTGTTACATTCCACTCAAAAACTGAATAGTGACATTTCACCGAAAATTCATATTTTAGAGTCGTCTAAACTCCCTTCCCCCCAAAAATTAGAAAAACGTCTTTTAATGTGTGATGTGTATGTATCGGTGCATGAAGAACACAATGCAAAAGCCAAACTTGATTTTAAGTTCATCTTCCAAGGTTGCAACACGAAGATTTTCAATTCTCAACTGCAAAAACGATTTACATGGAAAATGTTTCGTTTGTATTGATTTACAGTAATCGATTATTTTGATTGAAATAACATATGTGTGTGTGCATTTTATGTAACTATAAAATATAGGCGACGGAGAAAAACGCGTAGGATTTTAAAATACTCAGTTGTGTTAAACATGCATTTATTTATCGCGGGTTTAGTTTACGAAAATATTACTGGTCGGAATTTCCAACTACACATTTCTGAAATATTATGTCTATTCTTTTGTTTTCCATTAGGCTATGGAAGGAGTAGTCGAAATATCAAACCAATCATAAAAATAAAATACTTTTTGACTACTTCCGTGGTCGAATTGTCAGCGAGCTGACTTCTCACCCGGGAGTCCCGGGTTCGAATCCCGGCTGGGGCGGGGAATTTTTCTTTAGCCAGAATTATTCCCTATCCCCCACAGAGTCTGGAAGTTTGTATGTGAGTGTAGATGTGTGCGTGTTTGATTTAAACCAACGTAAAAAAAGTACCTACAGACAACGAGTTGTTTCAAGTGGAAAGGCCCCCGATATGACCTTAGATGTTAAAGGGGCCTATATAAATGAAACAATATAAAAAATACTTTTTTAAATATTTGACTGTTTACTTGCATCCTATGTGCTTCTATGTACATACAACAAATATATAGTGTAATAATTTCGGAAAATTAGTATTTTAGTGGAAATAAGTGAAAAAAAAAGTTTTTAAATTATATTTTGTAGAATTGATATGAACGATGATGCAGCCACGCATATCACACTCTGGGTTATCCCCCTTTCTCCTTCCAACTTCAAGTATCAAGGGCCCTTTACGGCGACACAGTACTACTCGTATTAGACCCGAAGCTCCTTGGACGGTAGGGAAACCGAATAACTAGGAGGAGAATATTTTAAACTTCGTGTCTCTACTATTGGCCACCATGTGATAGTCCATAGAGAACGTGCTAACATATATTTTTTTAGCTGAACGATCATGCATTTATTTGTCTGTTCTATCTAGCTGTGAAATGTTTAAAATCCAGGTTTTCAGTTGGCCTCACTTGAAATAATAATAATTATTACAATAAATACAATCCTTAACATAAAATGCCATTTATTTATCCACTTTAGTTTTTGAGATGTATCGTTTTATTTCTTTTGATATACTGAAACAAGTTATAAATGCATTATAATTAACTGATTCACTTATTTATTTGATGAGCGAATTTTAATGACAAAATGCACACGTGAAAAAAATGGATATTAAGAAGTACCGGAAAAATGAATATTAGAATCGCCTTCTGTCCCTATGCAGCTAATTGTCACGCGTATAGGTCTTTGGTTTCCTTTCAACGTAAGGACATCCTGTAGCATCTCTATGGCCCATACTCCACACGGATAAAAACCTACAGAAAATTAAGGGGACCAAGTACCTTAAATCTACACACTATTAAATATGCCCAATTTTCTTACATTTAGCTTTAAACTAAATTTAGACATGATATACGCTTATATATTTTATAATCTATTAAGTATAATTAAGCTGCTAATATTCATTAGGTTTATTTGTACTGATTTTTCCCCCAAATGTAAAACAATTGCATAAAATTTCAAAGTTAATATTTTTTAACAGTCAATTGTTTTAATTTAATGAGCAATCTCTTTTATTTAATAGAAAGAGCAATTTGATATTAATTACGTTAAAATAAATCCTTTATGCTGAAGCGTTTTCACACTGAAGCTCTAAAATGTCAAACAGAAAAAATGGTGTTCAAGTAAAACCAATCAGGCAAGAAAAGGCTTGCAGGAGTTAAAGCAATTGCTTTTATATGACACTTCCAGTGTAGTTCAGAGCTGAAACTTCAGAATCTTACTTTCAAAATGTAATTGCCGAAGAATCTGCAAAAACAAAATACAAACGAACAAAATTGAACATTTTAAATTATTAAAATTTTCGGTCCCCTTGAATCGGGGAAGTTTATATTTAATATTACCCACACCAACAAAATCTGTCTTATAGCACCTTTTTTATTTGGATAACCTATAAACGAACAATTTTAGTGATATCAGTAAATATAACTTATAAGAAGAATATTAAGTACTTACAAAAGTACGGATAATGTAATTTCTATAAACAGTAATTTTACTCTATATTATTTATGCTGAACTTACTCATTATACTTTTCTATTCTAGGATAGTGGAGGAGACTTCAGTCAGTCACTTAAACAAACTTCTTTCTTGGGAATTAAAACTCAAGACGCTGCAAGACCGGCGGCCTTTTACTCCGAAAGCTTTAAATGTCTGGGGAACGTGCCTCCAGAAACATTGCTTGAACTGACTCAGAGGAAGGCTTTATTTATAAAGCTGGGTGGGAAAAAAAGCGTTCGTTGCTCGGCCAGGCATGAACGTCGAGAGTGGCGCACTAACTGTTATATACTGGCCTGTCTTCCGGATGCGGGTCAACGCCCACCGGAGTGACATGATGATATTCCTCTCCAGCTTGATTGTGTATGTTCCTCGGAACAGCTTACTCATCTGCATGTCTGCATAGGGTTAGAAGTGACTCAGGTGTCAGAGAGTCAGTCTGGCATCAAATAAAATTGCTTCAAATGATCACTTTTAACTATACATTGTCGATGATGGTTCAAAACTAAGTTATTCATCCCAAGACTGATTGAATTAGAATGTCAGATTCCTTAGCAGGATGAAGTAATTCGCACATGCTAATGAGAGGGGGGGGAGGTATACAAAGCTGGATTTTTTTTTATTTTAAATAGGCTAAAGCTTCTCATATTTGAGAAATATTAACTATCATAGATCATATTTATTTGCAATGGCAAATTAGTATTTAAAATAGTCGCAGTGAACACATTATGAGAAATGCCATAATTTGAGTAGAGTTGATGGAAATTCTCGATATAACATGCGGGTGCACCTTCATTGTTAGACAGATACTATATACGGAGAAAACGAAACGGACTGATTATTTAAATAAAACATAAGGTCCGCGCAGAGTTGCCCCTTCAGAACAAGTGAGGTGCTATTGGTTGCTAGAGGAATGTCACTAAATGTATAAATAATTCAGCCGATGGTGTCTTGCCTATTTCTGCCAACATAATCCTCATATCAAATAATATTTCCAAGATAAAAATAAATTATCATGCCTTTGTTAAAACGTCAATGGAGGTTTAATTAACACTTTAAGCCGACTTATCTGCTTCAGGAATATCCATTAAGAACTTAAAATATTACACCACGAATGTGTTCAAACAGTTAAACCCCTCAACGAAATCCTTGGGAAAACAATTTGACTTAAGTCAGTCGCAAAAGTGTCTTCTCGTTAAGAACAATGAAGCATCTTAAATTACACATTAGGAAGGTATGCCTAACTCCAGTATATTCATCACAGTTTTTCGAGTTTTTACCTAGCATGACCGGTGACAAACAACAGAAAGGGAAAGAGTGGGCATACCCTTTTATTTAAATTGAGGGAAAGCCGGGAATGAATGATAAGATCCTTTGCTCTCCAAACGCTTCAGGTTTAAGAGGGTGAGCTGTTGTTTTATATATGGTTAATTCTCATAATAGAATAACATCTTCCATCTCACTGTAGTGTTATCTGGCAACATAAACAAGGTAGAATGTGCAGGATTCTTAGCAGTTTTAACTTCCCTAAGACGAATAGCGTCAGAAGAATAGTAATTCTGGTTTTAACATTGGGAGAAACGCGTTAATTGCTGCAGAAGTTTATCACGGATCTCAGAAGAACTGTGATATCAGTTCTTCAAGTCCAAAGAGAGCATATCCCAGCTTGATGAGTATATAACATTCGGAAGAACTTCTTCCGTTTCTGCACACAATAAATACAAATTAGAACCAGGCAATTGCAAGAGAAGTTTTGGAGAGAGTTGAACACCACCTTGTACAACAGAAAATACGCACTCTTTCAAGACCTTTCTCAGCTCATAGAACCTTAAAAATTATAGGTTGTATTAAAATAGTGTTCTAGAATTCACTGTAGTATAAGACTATCCCTGTGGCAGTACAGAATCCAATTCCATTTGCTATAAACTTTTGAATGTCTCATAAAGTATGGCATGAACTGAACCAAGATGTCACAAAGACAGCAAAGGGAAATGCGTGACATCTGTGCGCAGCAACAGGCTGTTTAAAAGTGGGGAATGTCATCTTGAATTATATCCGATTTTTTTACTACTAATTGTTATTCATATTGATGCTTATTGTTTAGTACGTCAAAGCTTCTTCCATCTTTTATTTCTAGGAATATAATTTATTAACAATTGAAGAGTTCTTGGACTAAAAGTGAGAACATTGTCCTCTTGTTGCGGAACTCGCTTGAAAGAAATAGATATTTTTTTGTAGGTTGAAATTCTGACGCTGAAATATAAGTATTATTCTATTAAGTACTCTCCGTATTATTCCGAGCTATGTTACGACGATTACTGTGAAGGCCAAACTCAGAATCTGCTTGAGTCAGGTTATAATATGAACAAAGGTTTTAATCACTGCACTGTGGGTCATAGAGCAGCGATGACATTTATCCATGACAAATCCGAGGATCTGTGAGGTACATATGCAAAGCCCTGTATAGTAACTGGCAGCAGCGACCTTGTTCTTTGATCAAAGCACTTTTACCCGCACAATACTCATCACATTTTTGTTACTCATTATTACTCATCCCTTCGCTGCTGGAACACCTTGAACGATGCATAAGTAAAGCAGTGACCTGACATCAGAGCACTGCACAGTATCCATGGCTTGCAAATATGCTTTACTAAGCAGACCTAATAAAACTGTGAAGTTATCTTTACCCCTTTTATTTTTGCATTCCACTTCACCAGCGCCATTATACCCTTTGACAAAGATTTGATCATTACTTTCTCTGCATTGCTGTAACAAATTATTGTTAAAAGGCATATTCTTCTATCTACTTTATGATAATCGGGATAAACATTAGCTGAAATTGTCTTAATTACTTGCTTCCTTGTAATAAGGGAATACACTAGGCTAAAGTGATAGTCAAATCTTTTAAAAAACGGTTGCCATGTGGTTGAAATTCGTTTTTATGCAATGCCAGGAGTTTTCAATTTTCCGTGTGAGAAAAGTTTTAAGTATTTCAAATCTGAAACAAATAACAAGGAATATCGCAGAAGTGGTTAATTCCACGAAAAAATCGTGTATGACATAAATTGTGTTTTTAACGTGATCTATATTTTGTGTCTATCTTTTATGGTTTACCACTTACACAAAATTCAGCAAAACTCATTCAGAATAAAGAGGTCTTTAGAGACTATTCCCACAAAATTCAAGATATACATTTTATTTTCAGTATAAATATCTTTAATATACAGTATTTTAATCAAAATCATTAGTCATTTTTGAGAAAATCAAACATTTTCGAATTTTTTTCCATGTAAATGGTAGTTTGGGACGGGGGGATTTTTCTCAAAATCTTCGTGTCGCAGCCTTGGAAGATACCAAACTTAAATACCAAGCTTGGTATTTAACGGTCTTTTCATTTTTGTGCTATGCTGTCCACAGACACAGACACACACACACACACACACACACACACACACTTTTCTCAAAATCTTTTTTTCTTTCTCTACACATACTATGTACATTGTGTATAGAGAAAGTATTGTAATGCACCCAAAAATTAGATACCGAGATTTCACCAGAAATACATGTTTTAGGTCCCCCCTGAATCCAAAAAAAGCATACATTCTGTGTGTGTGCGCGTCTGTGTGTCTGGTATTTAAGTTTGGTATCTTGAAAGGATGCGACACGAACATTTTCAAGAAAATCCCCCACCCCCAACTACCCTTTTACATGGAACTTTTTTCGAAAATTTTGATTTTCTCAAAAATGGCTAACGCATTTGATTAAAATATCGTATATTAAAGATGTTTACCTGACAAATAATATGTATATCTTGAATTTTCTGGGAATAGCCTTTGAAGACTACTTAATTCTGGATGAATTTTACGGAATTTTGCATAACTGCTAAACCGTAAGTGATAGACAAAACCTTACTACACAAAAAATGTAGAGCACATTAAAACACATAATTTATGTTATAAACATTTTCTTTCGTGGAGTTGATCGTTTTTTAGATATTCCTTATTTTTTGTTTCAGCTTTAAAAAACTTACATATTTTTCTCATACAGGAATTTGTCAACTCCTGTCTGTACAAAGGTACTTCATTCATATAGCAGCCAGCTTTTGACTATCACTTGAACCTATGGTGCTCCCTTATTTTGCTTCTACTTGCATGGAAACAAGTAACAAGATTACTTCTGCTAGTTTTTTCTCGATTAGCATTAAGTAAATAAAAAAAAATTAGGTATTTGACAATAATTTGTTGCAGTATGTGAGTGGAACATGTCAGTTTTTGTTTTGTTTTTTTTTTATTCAGGGGGACCCAAAACACGTATTTCCGGTGAACTCGCGGTATCGAATTTTTGAGTGCATTATAATACCTTCTCTATACACCATGTACATAGTACGTGAAGAGAAAGTAAAAATATTCCGAGCATGTACTTCTACTGCCGTGCATCATGGATGGTCTCAAATTTCTAAGAGTAATTATTATTTACTGGTCTTCTTTACAAAATGTGAGAATTGCTGAAGACTTTACACGTGCACTATGCAACATTATGTAGATTAATCTTATTCTTCCCTGCCCATTAACACTTCACGGTTGTACAATCTGATTTTACATCCATCTTATTTTAATTCCCTAATTCTAATATAGCAGACTAGTGCAATGGGTTTAAGCTCCATAAATAAAGTTCATAATTTTTTTTAGAATATGTCTACACAAGCAAATCTAGGTTTACCAGATAGTGCCTCGCCTTCAGTAGAACAAGTTGTATAATTTCATGATCATTCAATATTTATTATTATCATAATTGTAATCTCAGTAGGTATATGCATAAAATGATTTCATTGGACAATTCCAAATATTTAATAAGATTAATGGAGAAAGCACTTTCAATGTATTGTGTGATACCTGCATACGATCTAATAACAAGCTTATTCTGCTTATTGCTTCCTCTACCATGTATATACAATGTTCTTAGTAGGTAGAGAAGGTATTGTGTTCCATCAAGATTCGACACTGATATTTCCCAAAATTGCATGGTTTGAGAACCTCTGAATAAAAAAGAGCATTTTTAGAAAAAATTCTCTTTGTGTGCGTGTGAACAGCATAGCTCAAAAAACGAAAAATGGTTAAATATCAACATTTTTAAGTTCCGTATCTTCCAAGGATGTGACACGAAGAATTTTAAAATTCTCCTATTTCAAATTTCCTTTAATGTTCGTAAATTTTGTTGTTCTCAAAAATGGCTAACGATTTTTATTAAAATATCGTATACTAAAAATATTTACATGACACACAAAATGTATGTCTTGAATTTTCTGGGAAATAGCATCTAAAGAAATTTTCATTCTAAATTATTGTGCATAACTGGTAAACCGCAAGAAATAGACAAAAAGTTATTATTAAAAAAATGTAAATCTCGTTATTTATGTCTCATATATTTTTTGTAGAGTTGACCGTTTCTGAGATATTCCTCGTTATTGGGTTCCGTTTTAAACTGCGTAACATTTCTCAAACAGGAAATCATCTTTCGTTTCATCTCTATGTTGTTTTACTGTTAACGATGATAACACACATACACGGACTTCTTTCTACAATACTTTTTGGATACAGGGACCTTAAAATCTGTTTTTCCTGTGAAATCTCAATATCAAATTTTGGGTGGAATGCAATACCTTCTCTGCCTCTGTCCATGCACTATGTAGAAAAAGTCAAAATAGACTTGGAGTTAATTCGACTACATTGGGCTTTTTATATTCGGTTTAGTTTTTCTTGTTTGATTCATAAAGCATTTTGTTTCTCTCATTCACATATCTAGACTCCGGAGCAGATAATGATTTGAGGTTGATGGTCCCTCCCATATACGGCACTTATACTACATAGCTGAAAACCTAACCTGCTTCATTCATAAATAGAATTATAGTCCCAATAGTCTGCGGAGAAAATTGAAGTTGAGTTTTATTTATGGACGCTCTTCAATTGCTGCGGTTCTCAGCGTTGCATTCTATGTTAGGCGTGAAACACCGTTTAATTTTGCTCACATACCTCTTTATTCAGGTTGAGATTCTTTTACGTGTCATAACTCTACATCTCCTCTGTCAGAACCTGCGACCTTGGAAACTAGAGGCTAGTATATTACCTTTAGACCACGGAGGAGGACAACTGCGGGAGTGTAATTTACTTTTATTTCCTAATAAATGGTTAGCAATATTAGGAGCTGAATTTAGTTTTACACTCAGCTTTACTTGTGTAACTAAGTAAAACACTGAAAAGCTTGAACCACGCTGAAAAGTTTAATGCATTAGCCAGGATTAGAACACGGATCTTCTGGCCTCCGTCCGGTTTCTCTAACCAACTGAGCTATGAAGAAACATGCCAACATGAGATTCAATTCCCCAGCTGATTTGAATTACTTTTCGGTAAACCACAAGGAGATTTCAGATTCATTATGTATATAATGTGCTATGAAATACATCGACTTGCCTTGGCCTGCTTTGATGCGTGCATGCGTCCATTTCTGTTCGTTTCAGGAGTGGAAACCTTGACCTAGCCTTCTCTGCACTAACTGCACTGAGGAATCTGGGGAAATATATCCGGTTGTTGTCACATGTAAGGTATAGCTGTTCCTCCCTTACTTTCTTATGTTTTGGAGCGTTTTTGTTTGTTTTTTAGCAAATGCTTACAAAAACCCAAAACACAAGTATTAAAGGAACGACAGAATTCGCTTGGTTCTAAATAAACGGGTATATTTTTGACCCAACTGTGATGTTTTTGCAAAATATGTAGTGTTCACGCGTTATTCAAACCGTTAGTTTTTTTGGTTTTTGTTTTAACTTTTATACACGTACTGTGTACATTGTAGATAGAGAACCTATTGTATTCACCAAAAAATTCGTAACAGAGATTTCATCGAAAATGTATGTTTTGAGGTCCCCTTGAGTAAAAATGAAGCATATTTAGAAAGAGATCCATGCATGTGTGTATTTGTGAGCAGTATAACTAAAAAAAACAATATGATGTGTTCCATTCACATGACTTTCTATACATTTCTGCAATAAATTATTGTTAAAAGCTTATTCTTCTATTTACTTAATGCTAATCGAGAAAAAATGGTAGAAAGGGTCTTGTTGCTTGCTTCCTGGTAAGAAGGGAAATGAGGGAATACCTTAGGCTAAAGCGATAGTCAAATCTTTTAAAAGCTGGTTGCTATGTGATTGAAGTACCTTTGTTTGTATGGGTAGGAGTCGATAAATTCTTGTATGAGAAAAGTATAAGTAATTTAAAGCTGAAACTAATAACAAGGAACTTCTCAAAAAACGGTCAACTCCAAAAGTTGTTCGATTATCGCCTTCAAGTAGTCGAATATTATAAGGATCTAATTCATTTTTGGGAATTATATAGGAATCAAAGTCTCTTCACATTAAAGATGTTAGCATTTATTATACTATTTATTATTTTATCGAAAAATTGTATATAGCATAAATTGTGTGTATTAACGAACTCTACATTTGTTGTGTAGTAAATTTTTGCCTTATTTCTTACGGTTTACAAGTTTTCCAAAATTCCGGAGGCTATTCCCAAAAATCTGGTGTGTACCATTCACATGACTTTCTCCATACCCCTGCAACAAATAATTCTTAAAAAGCTTATACTTCTATTTACTTTATGCTAATCAGAAAAAATTAGCAGAAATAGTCTTATTACTCGCTTCCTTGTAAGTAGAAGCGAAATAAGGGACAACCGTGGGTTAAAGTGATAGTCAAAAGCTGGTTGCTATGTCAATGAAGTTCCTTTGTTTATATGGATGGGAGTTGAAAGTTCCTGTATGAGAAAAGTATACGTTTTTTATAGCTGAAACCAAAAATAAGGAATGTCACAAAAACAACGAACTCCACGAAAAAAATGTATATAACATAAATTGTGTGTTTTAACGTGCTCTACATCTTTTGTGTAGTAAGTTTTTGTCCATATTTTACGGTTTCGCAGTCATTCAAAATTTAGTAAAATTCATCCAGAATAAACTACTTTTCAGAGGCTATTCCCAGAAAATTCAAGATGTACATTTCATTTGTCAGGTAAATGTGTTTAATATCCGAAATTTTAATCAAAATCGTTAGAGCCTTTTTTGAGAAAATCAAAATTTTCAAAAAAAGTTCCATGTAAAGTGTAGTTGGGGGTGGGGGGATTTTTCTCAAAATCTTCGTGTCGCATCCCTGGAAGATGCTAAACTTAAATACCAAGTTTGGTATTTTACCGACTTTTCGTTTTTGAGTTATCGTGTTCACAGACACACGGACACACACACACACACACACACACACACACACACACACATGGACCTTTTTGTGAAAATGTTTTTTTTTTTGATATTGGGGTCCCTAAAACATATATTTCCGGTGAAATCTCGGTATCGAATTTTTGGTGTAGTGCAATACTTTCTCTATACACTATGTACATGGTGCGTATGGAGAAAATAAAAAAATTGAAGATATACATATTATTTTTCAAATAAATATCTTTAATATACGACATTTTAATCAAAATCGTTAGAGCCATTTTTGAGAAACTCAAAATTTTCGAAAAAAGTTCCAAGTAAAGAGTAGTTGGAGGTGGGGAGAATTTATTGAAAATCTTCGTGTCGCATCTTTGGAAGATACTGAACTTAAATACCCAGTTTGGTATTTACGGAAATTTTCATTTTTGAGCTGTGCTGCTCACAGACTCACACACACATACACGCACACGCACACATACACAGAGACTGACACAAACACGGACATTTTTCTAAAAGTGTTTTTGGATTCATGGGTCTGAAAACATGTATTTCCGGTGAAATCTCTGTATCGGATTTTTGTGTGCATTACAATCAATACCTTCTCTGTACACTATGTACTTAGTACGTGTAGAGAAAGTAATAAAGAGAGCTCTTAGAAACAGAAAGTGGTATTTAAGTTTAGTATCTTTCAAAGTTACGACACGATGACTTTCAAGAAAATTCTCCCTTCCCAAACTACCCTTTACATGGAACATTTTTCGAACATTTTTATTTTTTCAAAAATGACTAACAATTTTAATAAAAATCATATGTATTAAAGATACTTACATGTCCAATAAAATGTTTATCTTGAATTTTCTACCTCGAAAGTCATTCTGAAGGACTTTTGTATAACCGTTGAACTGCAAGCTTACTATAAAAAAAAAAAATGTATATGTCAAAGCACGACATTTATGTGCTATACTTTTTTATGGAGTTAACCGTTTCTGAGATATTCCCTGTAGTTTCTTTCAACTTTAAAATTCTTAATAACTTTCTCAAACGTTAACTCGTTATTCGTTTCAAATCTCTTCTGTATTATTCCTGGCTATGCAAAGAGAATCGATATGAGAATTTCAAAGATACTTTTAAAGTATCCATTTGACTATCTCTTTAGCTTATGTATTCCCTTACTTTCCTCTTACATACAAGGAAATTAGTAATAAGATCTTTTCTACTAATGTTTATCTCGATTAGCATGAAATAGACAGAAGAATAATCCTTTGTAATAATGGGTTGTTTGCAGAAAAGTAGAGAAAGTCATATGAGTGGAAAGTTCATGGACTGATTTTTTTATTATATATATTTTTTTTTTTTTTTTTTTTTTGTGGATGGAAATTTGCTGAATTACTAATCCTTGTATCCTAGAAGTGCTATCTGAAATATTCTGTATAGCCGTTGTCAATTATTTCTGTTCAGAGACAGACCAAACCAACCGTGACACTAGCATTTCCAGCTCTCTCATATTTAAAGCGAACTAAGCTATTTTTGCGATATAAATCAATGTTTAGACACAGTAAGCGAGAACTGGCTATTTTAGGCAAAAACACATACATATTTAACGTACTTCTGCTGCACCGACACAAAAACTGACGCATGTGTTCCCAGGATCCCAATTAGGGAAATAGAATCGAATCCGTTCTGTCAGTAGACAAGCTGACACTTTGCATGACCTCCCTCAGAGGACTTTCATTAAGTGCATTGCAATTGGGTAGTTGTCTCCAGTGGTCGACTAAACTTGCTTTAATTAAGCATATTGACACTCTGCCCGAAACAAACAACACGCTACTCAATTGAGGATGCAACCAAGTTCTCAATTTTCTTTTTATTACTTTCTCTATATGCACTATGTACATAGTGTATAGAGAAGGTATTGCACTCCACCCAAAAATTCGATACCGAGATTTCACCAGAAATATATGTTTTAGGGTCTTCTTTATCTAAAAAAAGCATTTTCGGAAAAAGGTCCGTGTGTGTGTACGTGTGAACACGATAACTCAAAAACGAAAAGTAGGTAAAATACCAAACTTGGTATTTAAGTTTAGTATCTTCGAAGGATGCGAAACGAAGATTTTGAGAAAAATCCCCCCACCCACAACTACCCTTTATATGGAACTTTTTTTCGAAAATTTTGATTTTCTCAAAAGTGGCTCTAACGATTTTGATTAAAATTTCGTATATCAAAGACATTTACCTGACAAATAAAATGTATATCTTGAATTTTCTGGGAATAGCCTCTGAAGAGTAGTTTATTCTGGATGAATTTTACTGAATTTTGAATAACTGCTAAATCGTAAAAGATGGACAAAAACTTACTACACAAAAATTGCAGAGCACGTTAAAACACACAATTTATGTTATATACATTTTTTTTCGTGGAGTTTGTCGTTTTTGAGACATTCTTTATATTTGGTTTCTGCCATGAATAACGTGAACATCTCTCATACAGGAATTTGTCAACTGCTGTCCATACAAGCAAAGGAACTTCATTGACATAGCAACTTGCTTTTGATTATCATTTAAACCTATGGTGCTCCCTTATTTCACCTCTATTTACAAGGAAGCAAGTAATATGTCTATTTCTGCTAATGTTTTACTGATTAGCATGAAGTAAATAGAAGTATAAGTTTTTTTAAGAATAATGTGTTGCAGGGATATAGAGAAAGTAATGTGAATGGTACACATAAGATTTTTACAATTAAGTTCATTTATGTAATATTACTTTGTTCTTTGAGGGCACTGGTGGAATATACACAACCGTGCGTTTGTTTTGGGTTAATAATGGAAAGACGGAAATTATTCTTTGATAATGTGTTGATGATTTTATTATTCACTAACAAAATTCTGAGCTCCGTTCGCGTTATTACGTAAAGGTTCTTCTCCCTAACTTTCCCCTCTTCTATTGTCCTTGTGTCTCCCCTCGCGTTCGTTGAGAATTTTTTGTTTACTTTCTCTAAATATGGTAAATAGGGGAAGTATTGTATTCTACTCAAAACTTGGAGTTGAGTTTTCATTGGAAATGTATGTACCGTTGTCCCCAAAAGCATGTTTTCAATGTGCGTGCCTCTATGTGTGTGTTTATCTGTGTGAATAGTATATCTCAAATATGAAAAGCGGCTTAAACATAACAATTGGTATGCAAGTTCAGTATCCCTGAACTACCCTTTGCATGTAACGGTTTTCGAAAATGTTGATTTTCTCGTTGAAATAAAATATGCTACAATACAAATGAAATTCATATCTTGATTTTTTGGGAATGGCCCCTAATGTTTCATTTTATTATGAAATACTTTTGTATATGTGGTTAGCAGTAAAAGATACAAAGTTATACCATATGAAAGCATACGGTTTGTCAGTTTTAAACTAACCATTTTGTTATTGTTCTGAATTTTCAAGTGCTTTTCTCTGATGGAAAGTAGGTGGCTTTTAGAGCATATGCTTTCAATAGATAACTGACTTCAAGTGTTTCCTTCTATCCAATAACTATTCATTTACTCTTATTTTCTTTCTTTTAATTGTCTTGAAGATGTTGGCGCTACCCTTTTTAAATGTGCACTCGTATAGAAGATGGTCTATCTCTTTTGATTTTCGTCATCACAAAGAGATCATTTTAAATTGATTAAAATATAGTAAACATGTGAGAATTTAAAACAAATGTAAAATATTGTAACATTTATATTAAAGTTAAAACACCTAAAATTTTTAGAACATTTAAAAAAAAAAATGCTCAAAGGTATTGGAAACCAGAACAAAATTTGGTGAAGTGTAAACGATTGAACGTTGTAAAATCGTGGGAAATTGCTAAAAGCTTTCCTTTCTTAGTAGGTATTTTCAGAAAGTATTAAGTCATTCTCGCTACTTTTATGCAATTAATCAATTAGGATGCAAATGTAAGAGAATGTTAGGCTTCACAACTCCTAATGCATTTCAAAGTAAGCATTGTTTTATTCGACATTCCAGTGTAGGTGTGCACGACAAACCTCTAGCTATTATTGGCTCTCAGCAAAGTTTCAGGGCCTGTAGGTATATCAGAGCAACTAACTGGCGGGGTCTTGACCGCAATAGGGTTGGAGAGAAGTGTTGGGGAAGACTGTGCTGCGTGTTGCCTAAACAAGCAGGCGTAGGCAAGAGTAGGTTAAAAACTGGAGAAATGTACGCCTTTAGAGCAGAGCTGACCTAAGTCATAGCACTGCAATGAATCTGTCTGATAAGCAGGAAGTCTTGCCAAGTTCATTTTGCTTGAGTTCCTCATATTACCTTAGCACTGATTTGATGACAAACAAATTAATTTTATTGAAAGTTACTGCCCTTGTACGGGAAGATTAGCATTCTGAAATTCAGATGCAAGAGTATGTACAGGATATACAATGGAGGTGGACATCTGGCACCGCGATCTATACAAATCTTTTGTGGCTATCATCTCCACAGGAATGGATGACACGAGGAAACCACAGAATGCAAGACCGGAGAGGCACAGGATTCCCAAAAATTTCCCAGCTTGAACTGCAGAGCCGATCAGAGCGAGCGATATGAAATCTAGACAGCCCTATGGGGAATACTCCTTCCTTGGAACAGGTATTTTAGCCAGCGGTCCGCCACTACGTCACACTACGAAACCTGAAAGTACAACTGAAATATGAGAAGGAAGAAATAAGAGGGAATGAGGCAGAGGGAAATCCTCTCAACACTCGCGGCCATTGAAAACCGCGAAAAAAACAAGGTCAATGGGGATTGAATTCGGGACCTTCCTATTGCGAGCTTCAAACGTTACCGCGGGACCAATTCGCTCGGTAAGAACATGTTAAACCCTCTGCGCCGTTGCACACAATAAACCGTTACCACTGCACAGACTCTTTATCGAGTTACAAGTTTCACGGCCGTCATGAATTAATCATGAAGCCAAGAGTAGATCTCGAGAACTGACATGCTGCATCTTGTGCTGCTTTTCAACTTCCACTATTGTAGGCACCTCAGTGAGGGCTTTACCAAGTTTACTTTTCTGCTAGTGTCTCATACTCTGTCCTATTTCTTATACTCATCCTTAATTTTCCCTTAGTATTCTCCCTCAATTTGTGCTTCACTTGGGTCATCTCTTACCGTCTTATCTAACTCCGCTTCTTTACTATTTCAATCTTCGTTTCTGCATTTATGTGTTTCCCTTCGTTGCAGGCTTTTCTGACTTTTCTTATATTTATTCTCTTTTGCAATTCTTATTCTAGGTTTCTAGGTTTCTTGCTTTTCATAGCTGAACAAGTCTTCTCACTTTTGCAATTCTCTTATTCTAGGTTTCCGACGTTTCATAGTCTTCTCACTTCTTTTCCCTGGCAGGAATTCCTCTCAGTTTTTCTTTAGCGTTTCTTCAAAAAAAAAAAAAAAAAAAAAAATTGCCCCACCTTTCTCGTGTTGTTCCACCTCTTTAATTATTGTATTGCCCCCTTGTTTCTATTACATTTTATACTTTATTCTGGTTGGTTACCAATTCCCTTCTTTTTTTTTCTCTGTGGTATCTACCCCTTTACTCTTACTATTGCTAATATTGTCTTACTTTGCCATCTTGATATTCTTGCTGCAAATTTGTTTGTTTATTTTGCTAAATGCCTCTTTACATCGTAACATATCTTTATTGACTCAAACAGAGTCTTAAATTCACTGTTGCAAATGATTCACTCAACGTTTAGACAGATGACGCTATCCAGGCTCGCGCACCACTGCGCTCTAACACTGCAGTCACTTACTCAGTACAACTCACAACAACACGGCTAACAATTCCTCCTCTTTTTATAGCTGGAAAATGACGTCTTAGAACTGTGTGAAACCGAAGCTTCCAGAAGCATCTCGAAGCTCGAGAGGAATCGAGACCTGTCGTGTTCCGAAGGTTCCTATTGCCATCGCGCCGCTCTTCCTGAGTTGCTTACGCATCGCAAGGTCTCAAACTGCGATGACTCAAATACCAAGGTGAACGTTAGAACCACTGCTGAAGAAGGCGGCATGTTATAATATTTTCGACACTTTTTGTATTTTTGTTCTCTTAGTTATATCTCATTTTTCTTTGCTTTCTGGTTCATTATTTTTGTCCATATCTTTTCGACTTTCGTATGCCTGTTAATATATACCTTTTCAAGGGAGTTTATGGATGTAAAATTTCACTGAAATGTGCTCTGTAGTGCCGGAGAAAACAGTCCCAAACTTTTAACATGTATATGATAGGGATATAAAATAGGAATATGATGAAAAAAATCGAAATTATTTCTTCCAAATTAAATTAAATACTTTTACAAAATGTTTTTTCATCGATATGACTGTATATTATAAGCATTTGATTCAATGTGTTTAGAGATCTTGACTTTAAGTAATATTTAAATCTAAAAGATTTAAATTTGATTTTTTAAAATGCATTCTGTTTAGTGATTCGTACTTATTCTGTCGGGGCTAAAACTACACGACATTTGTTTGTGCTAAATCCAATTTAGATGCGTACGACTAAAGAGCGCAGAGGGGATCGTTTTAAGAATTGCAAACTAACAACGCTACGGAGATTGATGATGTCAGAGGCAGCGGGAGGGGTCAGTACACTCACTGTCCTTTCAGAATTAGTGAGACGAGGTCCGAATAGTTCAAAACTGTGTGTCAAAAACCAGTTCGGAGCGTACTGGGTAAATGTGCAGTAAACCTGTCTTTAGGTATCACTACTAATTATACAGGACGGGCGTAAAAATCATTAGCATGGCTTCCTTCGGAAGGGAAGTAAAGCCGAGAGTCCCGTGTCGTATATTTACGGCACGTAAAAGAACGTCAAGCCCGATAGAGAGGCCTCTGAGCAAAATTAAGCGTTCTTTAACACTCAGTATAAAATGGAACCTCAACAGCGTCCATAAATAAAACGCCATTTCATTTTCCAGTGTGAAATAGTCTCCCAGCGTTGGGCCCAGATTTCTATGAAAACTAGATCTACTGTATTGAATTTCCTAGATGGTATATCACTGGACAGGCGACAGAGATAGTAGTTTCAGTAAGACAGAGATTCCGCTCACTATGATGGTTCCTCAACATCTGGACGTCTAATTTGGTCGTCAGTGGATTGGACAGAGTGGTTCTTGGTCTTGGCCCGCTCAACTGTACTGACACTCCTAGATTCTGGTGGTATGCGAAACATATTTTTGAGACTCGACCACTAGCTCTGTAAGACCTGCAAGAATGGAACAATAGTGACAATAATTGTATTTCACCGGCTATACTTACAAATGTGACTGATAGACTCTAGAATCGATTGAGGCATTGTGTTCAGGCTAACGTACAGCACTTTGAACATCTGCGTTAATTATTGTTATGTAATTCCAATTACTTTGTAAAAGGTCTAAATAGCCTTGATATTAAGTTTTATGGAAGGAATTTTAACCTATGCACTATGGAGCAAAACAGATGCAAGTTGAATTAAATGTAACTGAATATAAAGATATTAAAATACAAACAAAATTAGGTAAAATGGTATATTTGTGGTAAAGTGCTATAATTTGAAGTAAAGTGGGGTGATTTGTGCATTTAGTAGTATACCGTAGTTTTACCATTTATTAAATGACTTTTGGGTCGCCCGGTAGTAATAAAACCACATACATAGGAATGCAATTTTATCTTACAGTTGCTCATGAGTTATTTACCTATCTAAAAATGCACAAAGCAATTTTGATAGAAGTGGACTATAATAATAATAATAATAATTATAATTATTATTATTATTATTATTATTATTATTATTATTATTAATGGTGGCGGCGGCAGTTATCTTAAATTATCGTTATCACCTTTCTTGTTAATATATCTGCGGCTTTAAATCTTTAATACACTACAGTTTCTCTACTAAAATAATCAAGGATATGAGAAAATTCGTAAAGCTGTTGCTTAGAGTAGTTGAGAGAGAGAGAGAGAGAGAGCACAGAGAGAGAACACGTGGTAATGCTTAAATTCTTTAGTCCTTCAGCATGCCTCAGAAGCAGTGAAATAAACCTCAGTGTGAACTCGGTTCAGCAAAAACTAAAAATTAGCTTAGATGAAAATCGAATGAAAGGCATGATACAAATCAAACATTACATAAAGGCAAACATAAAAACAAAATCCAATCCCTATTTGGTATTAAAAAAGTTTTCTAAGATTGTTTTTCGTAATGGAATTAATCATAACGATATTGGATCGCGTATATCACCACATGATCTGCTTCTCAAGACTCCAAGTCTGCCACTGATTTGTATGCTCACTGACTTTTGTTTTCTACTTATTGCTATTTCTTTTCTTATTTTATTGTTGTACCTTCTATTTCTAGTACTGTTCATTTGATTCATAGTTCGTGGAGTCATATAGGCCAACCTCTGTGTTATGTAACGTAGCTTCATGGCACGACAGTTTACAAGGGATCTTGGTCTACCGCCCGGGTGCTGCATCCCACATCTCGGCCCGAAGGCGTCATGATTGGGGTGCGGTGCTGGAGGGTGAGACGTGATCAGCGCCTCGGTTCTTGATCTGGAGCCGCTACTTGTCAATCATGAAGTTCCTCAATTGGCCCCCAGGGACCTCACGAAGCTAAGTGTACCCCGGATCAAGTCTCCCAGAGGGGGAAAATTCCCTACCTAGGTCTTCTGCTTGGCTAGCAGTCGCGCTACCACCACGACGACCCTCTATGCTATGTTCCTGGGTTAAATTTCAATTTTTTTTACGATACCTGCATAAAAACAGAATGTGGAATAGAAGGTTTACTGAGAGAAAACCGTTATGTTCTATCCACAAGTATAATTTACTCTGCATAGATCACTTGTTATGTTCATGGTTTTACTTGATAAGCATACAGAACAGAAAACTGCCCTGCTTTCTCATATAGTGTCACACGCTACAGTCAGAAATCTGGTTCAGTAGTGGAGTTATTTATATATCATAAGTATGCCACCTGTGATTCTAAAACTGGACAACATTTGCATTTCTCGGCAAAATCCAATTTCATATCTTCCGATCAGCACTGAAGTAGGACTTTCTCTTCCTGCACAATTTTGCATGGACATTATCACTACCCTATAAAGTTAACCATAATAACATACACTCATCTATGGAATTACGGCTTTTATTATTCGATTGTAAATCTGAGATATACAATTCCCAGAGTGCTCACGCTACATATGCACATATCGGATTGAAATAGCAAGGTGTACCTCTGTTTTCGTTTAGCGGTGTTTGAAATGCAATAGAAGGTACTTTCCGAAATGAAACCTCTATTTGTGAGTTCATATTTCTGCTGATGACTCGATTTAGGCTTGCTTGCTACTACAATTATTACCTATTATAGTTAGCTTGTCTGTATGTATGCATAAAACATATAAAGAGATCAAACTATATGTAGAGAAATGTGCATAATAAACTTAATAGACACATTTCAGTCTGAACAGTTAAATCGGTAGAAATATAACGGTAGTTACATGGAAAACATTTTAAAATTATATAATTACTACTTACAGTTGTAAGGGTATTGTATTCCCCTAAAAATGGTATCGTAATTTCGCCGGAAATCGTGTTTTGAGATCCCCTGAATTAAAAAAGATCCATGTGCGGACTCACACACATACACACACATAAACGCACACGATGGTCCATTTTCTAAAAATGCTTATTGTATTCATGGAATTTCAAAACATGTACTTGCGGCGAAACCTCGATTTCGAATTATTTTGGTAGAATTAATACTTCTTCATTCAGAGCATTACAAAATGTGCAGTGAGCTCTCAGAATTGAATTTTTGGGTGATGCAATACTTTCTCTACTTTTATATATAGTAGAGAAAGTAATAAGCATTCGTAAGAATAGTTTGTAGAAGCAACATAAAAATAAAGTGCAGTAGCTAAAGAGAACAATAGCATAATAGCACAGAAGTTGTTTTTTAGATTATCTCTTAAAATTTCTGTATGAATATGCAGGGGTATAAGTGCAGAGATTTGTAATGTTGATTAAGAACAGTGTAATGAACAACATTCCATCAATATTTGCGGACTTATTTGCGGAATAATATGTTTTCAAGTTGGTTAATACCTCCAATAGGAATGGCACACACAAGGTATATCTTTTCCCTGAGTCCTCGGGCAGGAAGGCGTAACCTAGAATGGGTGGGCCTCGCTATAAATAATGTTGTATAGGAACTGAGTTTGAAAGGTTTCAGCATGACCAATGGCCCCACACTAGCTAGGCCAACAGGTCACGTGTTGAGATTGAAAACATTGGAAGCAACATGAATAGTTTATGCTGCAGGTGTGGTTAATTTAGCCGCGCAGTTACGGCCACGCAAAGCACATCAAGTAGTAAAGTATATGTTGGTTTATGCGAAAACTGTTAGACGAAGAGGAAAAAACAATTTGCACACCAAAATGGACCTCATTAAGGCATTTATCAAAATATGTGTAACCATACCACTAAAACCTGTATTTTACCATTACAGCTGCATTATTTATGCCATAAAATTGTGCTCTAACATAAAAGTAATGTAATATCCATTTTCATTACCTACATGGATATAGTGCCAAATAAAGGGTTGTGCATCAATGTTACTCGTCTATTAGTTGAAACAAGAGGAGATATATGGGGTAGTTATTAAATTCTAATTTATATCAGTAGGTAACTATAAAGATGAGTAATAGCGCATATAGTATATACTTATGCATTTTTCAATTTTCCCTAAAATAAATTGCTTTCCTTTTAATCTTTATTTAAAATAACATAATCTATGTTATTGTTTACTGCTGGGAGGGGGCTAAACGTAACTATTTTAAATATACTGTTTATTCACATTTCTGAAATTTATAGCGCAGTGTTAAGTTTATACTTTAAGTACTTATTATTAGCACCATAACAACGGTGAGAGCGGAAGTTCCGTTAACTTGCGTAAAGTTGGATTGTTACGGTTGGACAGCAGTCCGTGGACACAGCACGATGCGTTCATGAGGAATGATGTCATCTCCATGCGCACTTAACTACTTGTAAGGAGACACGACACATTGAATTATTTACATATAATAGTTACTGTTCGCGCAAATTGTCATACTTTATTAATTTCCAAAATACTTTAAATTTTGAACTCAAATGTTACACTCTGCGTAGAAGGTACATGATATAGGATTAGTAGCAAAAGACATGTATATCAAGAATAGACTGTATATTTGTTTTTACCCGATAATATCAGTTAGCAATCTGAAAACTATCAATATTATTTCATGCAGACACTATGACAGTTTTTGTTGATCTATTTTTCGCTGTGGACTCCAGATTCCAAAAAAGCATTCTTAGAAAAAGTCCGTCTGTGTCATTTTTTATATGTGTGGCCAGCATAACTTAAAACGGAAGATCAGTTAACTACCAGACTTGGTATTTAAGTTCAGTATTATCTAAGGAAGGAACACGAATATGTTCAGGAAAATGCCCCATCCCAAACTACCCTTTATATGGGAATTTTTTTTCTCGAAATTTTCGATTTTCTTAAATATGAATAACAATTTTGATAAAATACCATATATTAAAGTTATTTAGAGACAAAATGTATATGTTGAATTGTCTGGGGTAGCCCTTGAATTTTTTTTTATTCTGGATGACTTTTGGATAACTGGGAAACCATAGGGATAGACAAAAACCTGCTGTACAAACAATTTAGTTCTCGTTAAAAGACACAAATTAGGTGAGGTACAATTTTTGTGGAATTAACAATTTCCAAGATATTTCTTATTTCTTTGAAGTTTAAAATACTTATACCTTCCTCAAATGGGATGCAATTGTTTGTTTTTCTTGCTCGTCGTTAAGCATAGAGTAAAACTCATTATTTTAAAATATTTGACTGCCGTTGTAGCCTAGTGTGTTCCCTTATTCCCTTATATTTACAAGGAATTTACATAAGTTTTTTACATCTTACTGACATGTTATTTTTCATTACAATCATTATGTCGATTTTCGATATTATTACCTCATACTTCTGTTGCATTATCGAAAAATGTACGCATGAAGGAGTCGTCGCATACTATATCATCCTGTTCTGCTGATACTTTTCTGAAGTTACTGTTGAATTGCAACCCAGAAGTCCTTACTCTCTGTTGGAACAACTAACCATAAACACGCACTTCTTTCTCCTACCGCAGCAAATATAGGTACGCTGTGATTTCTTGACCCAGCTCTCAGATTATATACTGAGGACAAATTTCAGACAGAAATATTCCAGGAATAACGGTAAGTGTATCTCTTTAGCTACTTTTAACATCACCTGACGTTTGCACTTAGACCATCTGAACTGGATTTATAATTTACACGCCATACCGCCAATCTCTCTTTGTTGAAAAGTAGCCTTTAGTCCGTTCTCCAGAACTGGGTATAAACATCAGTTAGCAAGTTGAGAATGCCTGATTGCGCTTCATTGTTAAAGAATAAAACATAAGAACCGTTAGGCTCCACAATGTTGTTTCTCATATGCCCGTAAATTCTATCCGAGAAAATTAGTGGACGAATTCTTAGCGAAAATTAGACTATATAAGGAATGAGATTAATGTGTACCAAAACCAATTAAAAAGATAAAGTCTCAGCTTTTGAGAAAGTTGGTTACTATAACGTTGCCTAAAAGCTCGTTGAGCAACATCAAAAAACTCTAAAATGTAGCTAGGACTAGGTAACATAATGAGAGCGATTATTTTCTTTTGATTTTATTTATATTCTTTTAATTCATTTTAGATATGCTGCATTTTTATGTTTGTAAGCTACATATTACCCTGGCTTTCTAGGTGAAGATTTCTTTTCAGCTGATTTGCTTTTTCGGGCAAGCTTCATGGTAGTAAAGGTAGTTAAGGTAGTTAAGACATATGTGTATGTTATTCAATATTTAAATGAAATAGTCAAGTGCTATGTATGTTGTAGTACAGACACTATAATTTCGCCTTAAAAGGGAAGGTGTTGTAAACAAAAGCGCGTTGCAAATATGGTGGCTTTTCGCAATATAAAAACCGTTGATGTGAATTTATGCCGGTCAGATGGTTCAGGTCAAAAGAAAACCTGAAATACATTTTTGCTTAAACTGACGATAGAATAGACATGTTATTTCAGAAAGAGATGAGGAGAAAAAAAAACTTATAATATGAGCAAAGTTGAAATCTTTCTTTAAATAATTACCCATTAGAGATCTGTTATGCTAGTATAATGCCTCGTAGTGTCAAGAAAAGGAGAAAATCTGGCCTCCTGTTTGACCTTTTATCATGAAGACGGTCATGCTTGAGGGAATTGGCTACCAACTGCCGCAGCACCGTTACTAAACACTAGAGTCAAGTCTGTGGTTCAATAAAGAGCTTCCTAACGTTCATTATGCATGATAATGGCCACCACGTTTTGTGTGACGTCAGTGTTGACGGTCGTTCACTTGCCATCGTCTGTGGTGCAAAGCCGGAAATGGCATCGTAACTCCCCAGGAAGTGTTGTCTAATCTACATTGTAAGGGTCATTTGGTGTTTTAATTGCTTTCAGGGTATCGTATGAATTCAGTTTCACATTAGTTCTATACTATTTTTTCTTACCATGTGCTTAAGAATTGTTTTATATAAATCAGTGCCCTCTGGAAAGCATTGTAGGTTTAACTTATTTTAGGATTAATTATGTTTAAAATTTTAGTCTATCAAAACACTATTTTTCCTCCCAGAACGGCAATTTTCATTTGGTTGTGTTTGTTTTTGTTGTTTTTTCTTTTGTTTTGATGTAACTTATTATCAATTACGCAACTATATGCAGAGAAATTGTTTGGTTTCATTTAGGTAACACGCACTGTTTTATATGTTTTAAGCTGAGACAACTTCATATTTCAAGCCTATGCATGAAAGCTGTTTAAAGAAATTTAACAGATTTTTTCTAGGGATCTTTTTCCCTTCTAAAACTAATGGGTTTACGTGAACTACAGTTACAATTTCCACACTTTAGTAATGTTCATTATGTATTGCACCTGGCAGTCCAGCACTAGACTAGAGTGGTGCCCAGGTTCCCAGTCTCGGAATGCGCTCTGGTTTGATCCCGCCCATGCAAGTGCGGATGTTAAGTCTCGTGTATAGGATCGATACTCGCTCAGCATCGTGAGGAAAATGAGGAGCTGCGATAGGCAGCCAGCGATCCCGCCATGATAGCCAACTTTCCAGCTGGAGGATGCGTGATACTGGCCACTTCATTTTCCCTTATTGGTTGGAGATCCTCCAAACTTGCCGTGCATAAGAGGTTGACAGTCGGGTTGGTAGCTCCAGGCTCATTAGCGCTGTAAGGGAACAGGTTTATTATTATTATTATTATTATTATTATTATTACGCTTGGAAACTGCCCAAGTGGACATACTCGTCTCATAAGTGACCATTCACTAAGTTGAAAGTAAGTCATAGCGGATAAGAGCAGTTGCTACAAGTATCTTGGTGAGCACTTTAATGTACAACATATTTAAAATTGAATTGTAGAGTAAGTTAAACTCAATATTCCCACAAATATTAATTTTTGTTAAATTCACATAAAATTTAACAAATCCTGGAATTGCAACCATAATTATGAAGCTGTCCCTACGAGGATGCACGACAAAAAGTTGAGTAAGAAAATAAATTTTGGAATTTATTAAGTTAAAACGATGTTAATTTGTTGGACATAAAGATAGCTCGATACAAGTTGAATGTTTTAAGCTAAATTTGCTAGCATAAGCTCTCCATATTGTTGGATCATACACTGTCATTCAGTGGGAAGTGAGAAGATTTCAAAGCACACTCAAAACTCAAGCAGAGGAATAGATAGCCTATGGACTAAGATCTGGACAGCAGCAAGGAATAACATAAATCAAAGTAATGAAATTTGTTAATTTTGTTAAGAACAAAATGTAATGTTTTAGTAAAATGTAACATACTTACCGGACCTGTTGTTCATGGTCGAACAATGCAATTATTGGAACTGACGTTTCATCCTCAGTGACAGGAACAGATACCATTACCATTTTTCTTACATTTTTTTTGACGGCAAGGAAAACACTGATACGTCTGATACAGGAAGCATTCGCATTCATAAGATCCTTGGGGGCCAATGGAGTAGATATCCTGGAATCCCGTGTATCTATCACGCCATCCAAATACTATCCTCTTTGACGGAGGCAGAAGATAGGCACTTAGTGTGGTAGGCACGGGTTTGGTTCGGGATTTTCAACCAACGAGTAATCCAAAATCGAATTTTGGGTAAAATTCTCTTTTTTTGGAAGGAAGAGCTTTTTTTATATTTTACTCAATTCACCCCTCGTCAGCCAAACCAGTATTAGCTAAAGAAAATAAACCTGAAGATCATAAACCATGAGCAATTATTAAAACGAAAGTTATGCCATAACGATAAATTACATACTATTTAGAATGAAAATATATCGGACTAAAACCAACTTAATTTTATCGCGCACTTTAGCATTTAGAAGTTTTCGATTTTTATCTGTAATCCACATCGAACATATGTATAATAATTTATCATAATTTGGCACGATAACCCTGGAAAGAGTTAGGTATATGTATATTACGAAAGGGAAAACTCAGAAAATGTGCAAACTAACGAGGCTGTAGTGGGCGGCAACCCCGTACATTTCAGATGCAACCCCACTATACAATTGAAGTGACAGATGCTGTTCCTCCAAGCACTTACTCTCTGGTACAGCGGGCTGCGTCAGTGGTGGATCGTAAATAGCAACACATTCAACATAAAGTGTGTGTTTGAAAGAAATATGCATTTCGGTGTAATATTGTTTTCTTTGCATTTGCTATGATTACAAATTACTGCCAGATCCTTTTATCTCTTGTAATTATATTTCTTCATAAAGTTTTCTTTGTTTTGGAGCCATTTTATAGGGGTATTTTTATACATTTGATTTAAATTGTCAAAAAATTGGATGAATTCCAGGCGAACCTGTCTCTCTCTTCTCAGGGAATTGGTGTGAGGTACGGAAATGGACGCTGATGGCATGGAAGTTGAGCTAACCAGTTCAGAAACCGAGCACATTTCCATATCCTGCCTTTAGGGACAAACCGCTGAATGAGGCGTCTAAGCTTTGCATTAACAGGGCCAGTGCCTGCGAGAGAAACAATCGATACATCGATCGCTCGCAGGGCACAGTGTTACACACACCTCCTACTACCTGCTCGAGGTAATTCATTAGCCTCCTCCTCCCCGCCGCCTCCCCCACCAGTTCTTCCACTTATCTCCTATGCTTTGCCAACACAAAGTGATTTCTCGAAAGCGCGACATGAAAAATGGAGCCTCATGACCTGGAGGGCCGAGAAGGCCATCTCTGAAATAATCCTATCTAAATATCAGAGCGTAGAAGCCTAGATAAATCTTACATCATCCCACAATTTCCTGTCAGGTGTATTGGGTTCCCTCAGATTTTATTGCAGAGTTTACATCAAATTTATAGCAGGAAAAGGTTAACCACTCAGCTTTATGGAGTATCCTTATCGAGATTTATCTATGCTCCGAGGAAGAACAGAAGTTCGTGTGCTGGAATAAAATTAGGAGCCACCAACTTTACTTTCTTAAAGAAAAGAAGTTGAACTGCTTATCTCGAAAGCAAGAACAAAAGTAGTAGTCCTGCGTTGTAGAGGTATCCAGTTCGATTTGAAATTGTTAACTAAGAGAATAAATTATGTTCGTACACATGCTTGCATGGCAGAAAATTACAAAGGAACATAATTACTTAAAATTCAAACATAAGTATGCGATAGGCAGATATTCTTCATAGCAATATACTGTAAAAATGTTAACACTATTTAAAATTAAGATCTTAGTTTTTTCCTCTTTATCGTCCAATATTGCTCCAGAAAATTCACAAAATCGGATCCGCCTAGCGTATAATTACTGCATAATGCGTTATGTTAAGCTGTTCACTTCATACTGCTGTTTAACCTAGAACTTCACTTAAAATTGAAAATAACATGAAATATGTCTGATGTTATTTTCTTTTAATACCTGTTGGCCTTTAAAATTCCCTTATTTTATATTCGTAGGGATTTTTAATCAAAATCTATCGATGAGAATATGTGAATGCAGTTTATAATAAATCTTAGACAAACCTGGAAATATAGAATAAATCAATGAATCACAGATTTTACAGTTGTGTAGTAAACAATAATGGGATTTGTGTAAAATAGCTAAAATATGATTCAATGCCAATCTACCAATCACCGCATCACAGAAAACCCTTTCTTTTCTTGAAAATTATATTTCATAAATGACTTCTATTTCCGGAACGATAATTGCAAACCGGAATACATTTTAATACATTGCATGCTAATGATTATTTAGGCCTTGAAAATGAATTCACCAGAGAATTTCCATTCGTTAATTTTTGAAGTCATCTTTGTAAAATTACCACTGTATACTAAGTTTTAGTTTACTGCCTTATATTTTATATAATGTAACATATTGTATATTTTCCAGAACCAAAATTGTGCTAATCTCCACTAAAAAGTACTTTTTACTTTCTCTACACGTACTTCTCTATTCACTGCGTAAGTTAGAGAAGTTATTACACTTCCCCCAAAAATTCGATACGGAGATTTCACAGGAAATATATTTTTAGAATTTCCTGTATCAAGAAAAAAACATTTTCAGCAAAAGGTCCATGGTGTGTGTGTGCGTGCGTGCGTGCGTACGCGCGCGCTTGTGTCTGTGAACAAGATAAATCAAAAACGAAAAATTGGTAAACTACCAAACTTGGTATTTAAGTTAAGTGTCTTCCAGGGATGTGACACGAAGATTTTGAGAAAATCCCTCCACCGCAAACTAGTCTTTACATGGAACCTTTTTAGAAAATGTTGACTATCTCAAAAATGGTTCTAACGATTTTGATTAAAATATCGTATATTTAAGACATTTACCTCACAATTAAAATGTATATCTCGAATTTTCTGGGAATAGACTCTGGACTACTTTACTCTGGATGAATTTTACAGAATTTTGAATATCTGCTAAACAGTAAGAGATGGATAAAAAATCACCACACAAAAATGTAGAGCACGATAAAACACACAATTTATGTTAAATATATTTTTACTTTCTCTATACACACTATGTACATAGTGTATAGAGAAGGTATTGCACTCCACCCAAAAATTCGATACCGAGATTTCACCGGAAATATATGTTTTAGGGTCCCCAATATCCAAAAAAAGCATTTTCACAAAAAGGTCCGTGTGTGTGTATGTGTGTGTGTCTGTGAACAGGATAACTCAAAAACGAAAAGTCGGTAAAATACCAAACTTGGTATTTAAGTTTAGTATCTTCCAGGGATTCGACACGAAGATTTTGAGAAAAATCCCCCCACCCCCAACTACCCTTTACATGGATCTTTTTTCGAAACTTTTGATTATCTCAAAAATGGCTCTAACGATTTTGATTAAAATTTCGTATATTAAAGATATTTACCTGAAAAATAAAATGTATGTCTTGAATTTTCTGGGAATAGCCTCTGAAGAGTAGTTTATTCTGGATGAATTTTACTGAATTTTGAATAACTGCTAAACCGTAAGAGATGAACAAAAACTTAGTACACAAAAAACTTAGAGCACCTTAAAACACACAATTTATGTTATATACATTTTTTTCGTGGAGTTCGTCGTTTTTGAGACATTCCTTATTTTTGGTTTCTGCTATGAAAAACTTATACTTTTCTCATACAGGAACTTGTCAACTCCTATCCATATAAACAAAGGAATTTCATTGACATAGCAATCAGCTTTTGACTATCACTTTAACCTATGGTAGTCCCTTATTTCGCTTTCTATATATTTCTGCTAATTTTTTCTGATGAGCATAAAGTAAATAGAAATATAAGCTTTTTAAGAATAATTTGTTGCAGGGATATAGAGAAAGTCATGTGAATGGTACACATCAGATTTTTTTTTTTTTTCGTGGAGTTGATCGTTTTTGAGATTTGTTTTTGTTTTTTGTTTCAGCTTTAAAAGACGTATACTTTACTCGTAGAGAAACAAACAAAGGAACTTCAGTCACATAGCAACCAGCTTTTGACTGTCACTTCAACCTATGGTACTCCCTTAGTTTCGGTCAGAGGTAGCGTCAGATTGAAACAATAATTTGTTGCAGAGATGTAGAGAAAGTCATGTGAATGGAACACTTAAGATTTTTCATAGTTATAATAAGGATATTACATTATATACTATCATTTGTTTCTACAGGTTAAACGCTATAATTGATTTGTATCGGGTTATTTTGTCTCTAATTTAACTCCAAGCACTAGAGGCTCGTATATCTGCTATCCTATCTTTACTATTTTAATGGTAATGCAAGTACATATTACCAGACGCCTCTACGTGAAGTAGTGATTGACACACAGGCGTATACCTCGTCGGTACACCTCAGTGACATTCAGCAATGTGTGCACAGTACGATGTGGCGTGTTTGGGATTTGGCTGCCCCTGTACCGAACAATTAAGCAACCAAGGCAACTAGCCGGTGCATTAAATTCCTCAACGGGCTCACATTTTTGGAGTAAATCACAAGACGTTCTCAAACTAATTTTGAGATAACATACCCCAATTGCAACTTCTAAGTACCCCAAGTTCCGGGTTTAGAATTAGTTACCATTAATGTTCTTCCACACTTGCCGTGTGTAGGCTAAACTGGATCAAGGTAAAATCAGAAACAAGAGGCCATTAGCGGGACGTAACTTCCAAGGAATTAAAATGTTATTGTGTGGCAAGAACCTTATTGTGTGTATATGTGTACGAATGTGTGTGTGTGCGTGTGTGCGTGTTCACAATGATACTACTAGATTAAGCGTTCTCATTGGGTTATTAAATAAATATAAAAATCTAAAGTCTTCCATTCACATGACTTTCTCTATGAGTTCTGCAAACAAATTATTCTTACTAAACATTGTTCTTTTATCTACATCATGCTAATCGAGATAAACGTCAGCAGAAATTGTCTTATTACTTGCTTACTTGTAAGTAGAAGGGGGAAATAACGGAGCTGTAGTCAAAACTTTAAAAGCTGTCGCTGGACGGTTGACATTGGCCATGAGTAAAATTAAAGAGAGATGAAACGGATGAAAACTCCGTTTGAGAAAACTATAAGTATTTTAAAATTGTAATCAAAGACAGGGAATATCTCCACGAAACAAAATTTATATGTCATAATTTTTTATTTTTTTATTTTTTTAACGAGATCTTCAGTTTTTGTGTAGTAAATTTTTGTCTATCTCTTACGGTTTAACAGTTATACAAAATCGTTCGATATGAAGAGGACTTCAGAAGATATTTCATTTTATACATTTTATTTACCACGCAATTACATTTAACATACGTCAATATCGTTTGAGCCATTTTTTTGAAGAAAAAATCATTTTTTAAAAATGTTTTTCACTAAAAGATAGTTTGGGGTGGGGAAGTTTCTTGAAAAACTTTGTATCCCATCCTTGGAAGATGCTTAACTTATATAGTATGTTTATACTTAAACGAATTTTCGTTTTTGAGTTATCGTGTTCATAAACCGCACGGACACACACAAATAAACACAAATACGGAATCACGCTCGCACCTTTCTCTAATTTTTTTCTACCTTCTCTACCTATGTACTATGTACGAAGTAGAGAAAACAAAAAGGAGTCAAAGGTGTCAGGAATTTGTAAACAATACTGATGATACCATGCCTTCATTTATACATTATCTTTCGCACTATTGCCAACATGTTTAAAATGTGTGAGAACATACCTGGAAACCGTTTTCTGAAACCATTTATGCGCTCTAGTCGCATTTGCGGTAACTGCTTTAGCGCTCACAAATCATCGGAGAATCGTTATAGCGAGGCATAGAGCTGCGCCCCTCTCCCCGCCCCATGCTGCTCCATCACAATCACCTTGACGTATTCTTAATGTCTCCGAAGGAGATTTATGTAACAAAACACAAAATTTGACATTTGCGCTTTGTTTTGTATCCCTCTTTCTGAATGCGACGAATAACCATCACACAAACAACAAAAGCCAGTTGTCAGATAAAAAAACAATGCCTATAGTCTTTTACGGAAGTGACATCATGAATCCTGCTAATACCTTAAACAGAATAAAGCCCATTATATTGTTCACTTCGGCGAAAAAGTTCTTTTCGGAACTTTATGAACCTAGTATGTATAATGTTTACTACACAACTTAAAAACGTTGATTCATTGCTTCATCCAGAATAAACAAGCGAGCAATAGCTGCAAGTCTATCCTTGTCCGACAGTTCTTTACTTTCTCTGAACATAGTAGGTAGAGAATGTATTGTATTCCGCCCAAATATGCGATGTCGATATTTCACCGGAAATGCACCTTTTGAAGTCCCCAGATAAAAAAACAAGGTCCATGTGTGTATGTGTGACAGCTTAGCTCAAAAACGTAAAGTCGGTTAAATACCAAACTTGATATTTGAGCTCAGTATCTCCCAAGGATGCGACACAAAGTCTTTCAAGAAAATCCCCCACACAAAATTACCCTTAGCATGGAGGATGTTTCAAAATCTTTGATTTTCTCTAAGATGACTCTAACAATTTTGATTAAAATGCCGTATGTTTAAGATATTTTTATGACAGCTAAAATGCGTATCTTGAATTTTCTGAAAATAACCTCTGAAGACATTCAGGATGACTTTTGTATAGTTGATAAACCGTAAGAGATAGACAAAAACTTCCTACATAAAAATAAGCTCGTTAAAAAATAACATCATATATATTTTCTGGTGTAGAGTTATCCATTTCCAAGGTATTCCTTGTTATTAGTTTCAATTTTAAAATATTCTCAAACGGGAAGTCTTTATTTGTTTCATATCACTTTTATTTGACTCCTGGACATGCAAGTAGAACCAAATTTCAATTGTATCACCTAGCGACCAGCTTCTAAAAGATTTGACTAACGTTTTAACCCAGTGCATTAATTTCCTTATTTTTCTTCCAGGTATAAGCAGCTGAGTAATAAGGCCATTTCTACTAATGTTTATCTCGATTGGCACGAAGTAGAAAGAACAATAAATTTTTGTTATAATAGTTTATTAGCTGGTAGACAAAGTCATGTGAATGGTTCATCAGGTTTTTTCAAATGTAATATCGAGAGTTCAGCTACAAACAACATTGGCCAGTGCACCCATCTGCACAACGCATTTAAAGGCCAACTAGCAAAACACAAAGCGAAATGAAATTGTGAGATCGAAATGACTTTTGTTAGTACGGTTGACATGTAATTACATCAACTTAGTGAGATGGTTGCGAAACGAAGCTGCATAAATTTAATTCACTAGTGAAATTACTGTTGATAAACTACATTGTCTACATGGCAGCATCCAACGTCCCAGATAGAGGAAACTGTGCTGAATACAGGCCAATGGGAAACCTTATTTTAAAACAATCCTCCGGACTAGTAATATAGATAAGCATCGTTAAGAAACACATGCAAGTGTGTAATGTAGCCAAGCTATAAAGCTAAACACAATTAAAACCAAATTCTTATGAACATTATCTCATAAAATCAAACAACTAATGTAGATTTTACTAAGAGCAATTAAAAAGTATATATATAAAAATATGTACGTATTTTTGAGCCGGTCTTTGTAGTGTGGAGGTATCGTGTTTGCCTCACAATTAAGAAATCTCGAGTTCAAATCTCGATTTGAGTGATTTATCGGGTTAAAGGTTCTTTCCGGGCTTTTCCCTTGTCCTGTGAAGATAAACGTCGGGTAATTTATGCTCTGGGATCCCGGGCTCATTTTTTCTCCATTTCACTCATTCACCACTCGATGTAATAGATCAGGTTAAAGAACCTATGAATTATGAAGTAAATGAATTGTACCAAGCGGCCTGGAGGAGGCGTGCTGACATCAGGATCCAAGTGACGCGGGATTCACTTTTATTAGAAAGGGGAACAGCTGTTGGTACCATTTTGACAGGCTAAGAACTTCAAAAAGAATCCATCAGAGAGTTGTGACTTCTACCACTACGAGGCAGGAACTCTTCTGTTGGAATGAAGTACCGGTTGACATTGTAACCTTAGTTTTATTTTTTTTTCCTTCTGTTTTTGGCCTTCATGTTTACATTGCAGTCTTTAAGTAACTTTATTAATGCATGGTAAACTGGTTTTTGGCAAGGCTGTAATATAGTATTGATGCTGGCTAGAAAAGGGACGGAAAGTGATGAAGAGTGCGAAACGGAACAATGGAAAAGAATGCGATTCAGGTGGGCGCTTTCCCCGGGTTCAAAAGGATATGCAGAGGTGTCGATGAGATGAAGATGATAAAGATGTTGAGGGTAGCATCCATGACCAAGTCGCATCTGGATCAATCGTATGCTGCGGTCTCACCGGAGAACCAGGGAATCTTGAGAACTTCTTGGATGGTGGCGTAGTTTCCTTTTGAGATGTTTGAAAATTTCCAGGCATCATTCCATCTATGGTGGGCATTGGTATTTAGAGTTGGTTCAAAGTCTGTGTATGGAAGTGTGATGCCTTGCAATGTACCTCTAGCCTTAGGTTAAACGTTTCCCTAATTATCTTTGACGGAGGGTGGAGGTAGATACTCATCCACCGAAGAGTTTCATAAGTGCACATCGTTATATATAATCTCACGCAGCGAAAACACATTACCAGGATAAAATCTGATGTGTTCCATTCACATAACTTTCTCTATCTGTTTGGCAAACAAATTATTCTTACAAAAGATAATTCTTTTATCTACATCGTACTAATCAAGATAAACATTACCAAAAAGGATCTACTTTTATAAGTAGAAGGGAAATAAGAAAATACACTAGGCTAAAGTGACAATATTTTAAATGGTGTCGCTATGCGATTGTCTTTGAAGTTTCGTTTTCTTTCTATGACCAGGAGTAAAAAAAGAGAGATAAAACGGACGAGGCCTTCACGTTGAAAAAAGTTTAAGAATTTTAAAATTTAAACCAATAACAAGGAATATATCTGAAATGTTTAACTCTAAAAACCTGTATATTACATAAATTGTTTGTTTTAACGAGTTCTACATTTTTGTACTGTTTTTTTTTTATCTATCTCTTACGGTTATCAGTTATGCAAAAAACATCCAGAATGAAGAGGAACTTCAGCGGCTATTTCAAAGAAATTCAGGATATACACTTTATTACCATGTAGATACCTTTAATTTTAATCCAAATTGTTAGAGCCATTTTCTAGAAAATTGAAAAATTCGAAAAATTTTCCACATAAAAGTAGTTTGGGGTTGGAAGATTCTCCTGAAAATCTTAGTGTTGCATCCTTGGACAATACTGAACTTAAATATCAAGTTTGGTATTTAAGCGATTTTGTTATGCTGTTCACAGACACACACACACTGATATTTTCTAATTTTTGTTAATTTTTTGAGTGGAATACAATACTTTCTTTACCTATGTACATTGTACATACGTGCTAGAGAAAGTAAGAAAGAATATAAAAAACTAATATTTTAACTAAAACAGTTCATTTTTGTTTTTTCTTTGTCTGAAATAAATATGAGTGAATCTAGAGGCAAAATCTTAAATATTAATAGATCAGTGCAAAATTACAGGCAAAGTGAGATACATCTTTTGGTGAGGAAATCGTCTAACGTCAATCTATTTAGATAATAAAGCTTTAACCCTGAAAATGTTGGTAATTCTTGACTTTGGATGAATAATTGATGCTACTGTATATAATGCTGTGATGTGCATGAGTGTGTGTGAGAGAGAGAGAGATGAGAGAGAGAGAGAGAGAGTGAGAGTGAGAGTGAGAGTGAGAATATATACTGAAATATGAAGTCCAGCTCTTACCTGACGAGAGCAGTCACTGAAGGTACCCTTGAATAGGCCGGGTCACCTGATATGAACCACGATCTCCTGGCGGCAAGGGTCAGCCTGATTTTGAAAATCTCAGAACGTATGAGGAAGGGGGCAGGGAGAATCCCTAAATTCATTGCGAAATATGTAGCAGGAATAACATCCTTTGTAGTCATCCTCATGTTTATCAGTTTCCTGTACTCTTTGACAATACATTCTCCTAGGATATCTTACCAGATCTCCTCCTTCATTTTAAGGTTTAAGCAGAAACATATTTGATCAATAGATCACACAAATATCCTCTTCTCACTAGAACTACTCTTAATTCCTTATATATGACATCCTGCATAGTTAACAAATAAATATTAATTTTTATGAATAATCTCAAATTAAACAATATAAGTTAAGTTTCATGCATAACACGGAACAGAGAACACAACTTTTCGTGTATCGTAAATCACTTTTTGTTACTAACGAACCCATTTAGGAAGAAACAGAGGAAGAAACAATGAAAGAAAGAAAACAAAATATTTACATAAAGTGTATTAAAGGTTTCATATAATAGTTTAACCAGGAAAACCTGTAAGAACGAATATTTCGCATATGCTAATGCTACAAAACAGTTAATTGGGGCCTGAAAATAAAAACTTAAATTCACGACTGGAATGTGGTTTGGCTTCCGTGACTGTGCTTGTTGTTGTTTCCTTGAGCACTAGGCGAATTTCCTCTCATTAGCAAGGGATGTACACTTAGGACAAATAGACCGAACGAGCAGATGCGGCACGTTTACTAGCGGTTACTGAACAAGCTCATCCGGGATGATCTTTTTCCTCGGATGTGAATCATCTCGTACAGCTGCTTGTATCACCTGCCCTCCACTTCGTCCCGATGTGCATGAGTAATCCTCCTAGTTTGTTGGTAATTCCCCTCTATTGGTTCTGTTCAAAGAAATTTTATGGCTCTTGTAATCAAGGGTGGAATCATTATATATACACACAATTTTCATGTATTTTACTATCCATACTATTTATTTTCATATATATTGTAAATAATAATAAAATAAATAAATAGATAATTATATACAAGCTAATAAACTGCCTCTACAATTTACCTGTGGTATGTAGAAGGAAGAATGACCACAAAACTTAAGGGTTAAGTTTCATATTGGTAACGTTCAACGCCTTCCGAAGGCTTTCAATAAATTCTCCCATCGCAGATTACCATCTGTATCCACATATTCTCGTGTTCTTTTTATCAAAAGAATCTATCTTGATTATATATGTATATATTTATATTGAATGTTCTGCAAATAATTGGTGTAATTCCCTTAATTCAGAATTTGTGTAGCTAGAACTTCAGGAAAGGTTTAGAGCTCATCAAAATATACATCTGTCATAATCTTTTAGAGTCATTGCTATAACCCCCTTTAACTACTATGGTCATATCGTCGCGATTCTTGTTTCTTCTTCTTCTTTCACTGTCCATACCTATATCAAGGTTAGGGATAGTTTATTGTATATGTCGTTTATTGTAGTTTTATATTGATATTTCATATACGGAAACATACATTATGGAGACTGAACCAAAAAGCAGTTTTGACATCCATGTGTGTGTGTGTGTGTGTGTGTCTGTGACTGTGTCTGAGTGTTTAAGTACAGTATCTCTTCCAGATGAAGATTTTTGTGGAAGATTTTTATGAAAACAATTTTACAAGTTCTATCTACGAATAATTTGTAAGAAAGCTAACAACTTTCTTTTCTATAGAAATCAAATATAGGTTAGAAAACGACGAGTGAAAATGTAACGCAAAGTGATATTTTCTTCATTTTGCTTTCTCTTATTTGTGGAAGTAGTGAATTTCACATAAACATTCGTTATCAAAATTTCACCGAAAAGATACATTTTCAGATCGTTTGGTTTTAAAAACGAATTTTTATAGACAAATGACTCTTGATATCTTTCTATTATGCTAGTAAAAGGTGTTGAAGAAAATTTCTTCACCCAAGCTAACTTCATATTATAACTATGAAGTTGCCGGCGGTTCACGTCGGATGAGCATATGGTAGCCCCTTTACCTAGCCGCTTGTATTGCTATCATATTCGGCCGGCCCTTTAAAGCAAATGGCCCGCATAAAAACCCGTTTATGTGCGCCTTCCCTGCAGTTCTGTAGGTAATTTTAATTCGACGGGTTTCGAGTACCTTCTTCGAGAACATTCAGTTAGTGTTGTGGGCCCGATTAAGGATACCTCTAGTGCCGAGGAGAGAACAGTTCAGTCAGAGAAACAGTGTGCGCAGTCGAAGGCTCAAGAAGTTGAGTGTTTCTGATCTTCTAAACTACAAATAAATATATTTCGTAGCATTTTAAGTTAGCGTTTGTTATCTAATGGAATATAATCAAAATTGTTTTAGTCGTTTTTGGGAAAATCAAAAATAAGTAAATTGTTTCCGTGTCAAATGTACTTTCATGTGTGTGGGAATTTTCTTGAAAATCGATTCGCATGCATGGAAGGTATATTTAAATATGAAGTTTCATGTTTAACTAGGGTTTTGCTTTTACATTTTTCACACACAACCGAAGACAAAAAATTATCAAATTCTGAAAGGAAATATTTGTCTAGGTCCAAATTATTTCCGTAATTGCTTCACAATGGTCTTGTAATGTGCAACTTTAGCTTTATTATAGTGTCATATTTCAGCTTGAGTCCCAAATACTAAATGTGAGTTATCAGCCAACGGTTTTAAGCAAATATGTAGCAATAAGATCCAACGATATTCGTTTCCCAACCATAATTGTTTGTGCACAAAAACTCAATGTTTATTAGATACGAATATTTTAATGCAATTTCCAACTTCTAAGGCTTGTTTTATTTCAAGGCATTTATGCTCGCACATAAAAACCGAAGGTTTCTTCTTTTCGTTTTCAGATTAAATAAGAAATACGTAAATGTATTCCTAAATGAAAAATCAAATAAAAATACAAATTAACTTAATATTTGAATGTGTAAAACCTCTTCTTCTATTACTGGTCTCATTCTACAGGGCATGGATTTGTCGAATACCCATTTTCACGAGAGGGTATTTCCTCCCAATCATCCTCTATATTATCCCAGAAAACCTCTTTTGCCTTGTTGTCTTGCAGACTAATTTAACTCCAAAACTTTGTTCACCCCTCCCCACAAATTTTCAATAGAATTCAAATTTGGTGAGTAAGGAGGCCAATCAGTCACTGTGATATGTTGCCCTTGCGAAAACCAGTTTGAAACCTGCTGATTTGTTGTGAACAGGAAGGTTGTCCTGCCGGAATTCAAATCATTTCATCGGGATATCCTTACATAAGGAACCATGATGTTTCGAGAATGTCTTTATACTGCTGGCTATTTATTGTGCCATCAAGCTGCCACATCTAGAACATCTCGGAATACCCAACTACAGCACAATATAGATACGCGACCTTGGGGATCCATCTGTTCCGCGTACTTTGCGCCATAACGGTTTGTTCTGTGGCGGTACACAAATTACTTTCTCTTCATTTGCAGATGAAAATGTCACTTCGTCTTTGAGTATAACTCCAGTTATGCTTGACATTTTCTTCTGCAAATGCGAAGATATAATCGATTATTGTAAGACGTTGTCAGTCGAGCAAACTGCCCGGTGCAGTCAAACGACGCAAGGCTGTGCGATACGAGTCAAGGAAATCAAAATGACTTCTAATTGTAGACACAAGCGAAAAGAGGTTGCTGTCTGCCTCTTCTAGAAATGTAGAGACCTGAGGAGTGGTTAACGTGTTCAATCTGAACCAGATCGACGCCAAACAATCCGTTTTCTTGATATCGCACCCACCTCGTAGCCACAATGTAAGGACTTCAAGTGCTCTAACAGCCTGAGACACAGAGTATCCAGTAACGTTCACGTATAAAGCGAGATCTTCTTCTAGCTTCATATTTATGTCTGCGCTTAGCTATAGCAAAAATCAATATAATTGCTAACATAATTTAATAATATGTATTATTATAATTTAATATTTAACAAATTAAAATTTAATAATAGGTTATAAAACACACACCAAGGATTCGAAACCAAATTGTTTCAATTACGAGACAATTTGCGTTTCACCTCTGGACTCTTCATACTTTTTGCATAGCTTTGGAATAAATGCAGCGTGGTATTAAATTGTGAATTCTGAACGCAACGTCGCTCTACCTGGTATAGTGGTTACCATGCTAACGTCTAATATCCAAGATGCGGGTTCAAACCGGCGAAGGGTGGTGGATTTTTTCGGAAGTGAAAAAAATTATATATACCTATGTATATCATACACATATTTATAAGGTTTCTAAGTTAAGTATTCGCACACTGATTAACAACAAAATGTAAGAGAAATTAATACCTTTTTTTTCGTGGAGTTGATTGTTTTTGAGATATTCCTTTTTTGTTTCAGCTATAAAAACATACTTTTCTCATACAGGACTTTGTGAACTCGTGTCCATACAAACAAAGGAACTTCAGTCACATAGCAACCAGCTTTTGACCATCACTTTAAAATATGGTACTCCCTTATTTCGCTTCTACTTACAAGGAAGCAAGTAATAAGACTACTTCTGCTGTTTTTTTCTCGATTAGCAGTAAGTAAATAGAAGCATAAGTTTTTTAACAATAATTTATTGCAGAGTTGTAGAGAAAGTCATGTGAATGGAACACATCAGATTTTTTTTTTCATTAGTGTTTAAGTAGTATCTCAGGTACGAGTAATAGATACTTCCTTTTTCTTTCTTTTATTTTCTCTACTACGCATAATGAACATAATAGTAAGAGAAGGATTTGCATTCCACTCAAAAGTTTGATACCGATAATTCACCGTAAATTCATTTTTGAGGTCCTCTGAATAAAATTATTTTTATCGAAAGGTCCGCGCGCGTATGTGTCTGTGAATACCGTATCTCAAAAACGGAAAGTTCGTTAAGTACCAAATTGGTATTAAAGATCAGTAACTTTCAAATATGCGACACTAAGATTTTCATTAAAGTCCCACTCACCACAACTATCTTTACATGGAATATTTCAAAATGCCCTAAGGATTTTTCTTGAAATTTCTCTTAATTGAGATCGAAAGTATACTACTCAAAAATGTAAATCTCTTTTAAACACACAAATTTGTTGAATAATTTCTTTTGTGCTGTAAACCATTTCCGAGATATCAATTATTAATGGGTTGAATCGTTCAATACTTGGCCATTCCTTCAATCCTTTTGAACCTCAGTTGTTTCTTGCAATTGCATGGAAAGAATATGGAACTTTAAAAAGCAGCGTCCAATTAATAAAACATTTGTCTATCGTTATTCAGTTTGTATCTATAACAAAAGGTGTATTGTTGTTATTTCTACAAATATTTATCTTAAAGTGAAGTGCATAGTAACAGTAAATAGTTAACCAGATAGGACATAAAAATGTAATTATAAGAATAGTTTATACCCAGTAATAAATGATTGAGAGGAGAGAAAGTCATGTGAGTGCAGCACATCAAATATATACATGTATATATAAAACATCAGTATACGGGTAATAAGCATTGCGAACAGAAACATAAACCTTCATTTGACTGGTGGTTATTTTGTAAGCTCTTTAGATGAAAGTCTCAGCAGGAATTGGATCTTACCGGTTCCTTTCGCAAGGAACAGGTAAAACATCACGATGCATGTGGCTTTCCCTATTGGGTGACTCATACTCCGGTAGAGACAGCTGTAACGTGGGCGTCTCCTGTACACTGAACTCGGAGCAAAAGTTTTGTTTATGTCCGGCATTTAATGACTACCATCGACAACGTAGCATTGTATGTTAACATTAAAGGAATTGTAATTAATTACTAAAGGTGGACTAACAGGAAGGAAGTGTTTTTAACTATGATCTCGAAAATTGTCTATTAAATTCATATTGGCAAAATATGTGGAAAGTGGAAAAGTTTTTCATTAGCAAACTGTTTCTGACAGAATTCTGAATCGAAATAGTCCTAACAAAGGGTAAGAAAATATTTTAGAAAGTTGTTAGAGATTAATGCATTTCTCGACAAAATTCTGTATCTACCAAGTATCATAAAACATTATTTATTTGAAAAGAAAAAGGGAACCAATTAAAATCTTCTATAAAACATCTACCACTCCATTTCCAGGTATATTAAATAAGGATTCTCAGATTTACCACGGATATTTGTTTCTGATCTGAAAATGTTTTTATTGATATCAATGGTCTGGTTAAGATAGTTCCTCAAGGCTTTAGAGAAAATCGGATCGAAGACTAATTCTTTTATTTAAAGAATTGAAAGATTCTAGCTAACAGATTGATTTTTATTTACACTCTCGGATGGTAATTTTTAAAAGGTAAGGTGCCTTCACTTTAAATTGGTTTGATTATCAATAGATTTTCGTTGCTTTGGCTACCTTTTTCTCTGTAAGTAATGAGCCACTCATAATGAAATTTTGTAGGAATATGTAAAAACAACGCTTCCTTATTTTAAGCTAAAATCACATGCGTATCTTGAATAATATACACATCAGCTATTGGATTAATTCTGGCTCAAATTAAAGAACATATTACTGAAAGTCTTTGTACTAAATTTTTAAGTTCTATCATCGATACTTTCTGAAAAAAAAAATCACAAAATTCTAGTAAGATAAATAAATACATTTCTATTGTGAATGTCGTCGAGACTAATTTATATATGCATGTAAAATTTGTGACCTTAAGAGAAATCGGTGGTACACTTTTACTTATTTCAGTCGTCTATCTCTCCTTCAGGCAGCACCTCGATATTGAGCACTGAAGGCGAGAAGCATTTTTCTCCAAATTACCCCTTTCCTGTCCCCTTCTACTTTTGAAGAGGTAGGAAAAACATAGCATAACCGTTATTTTGGAACCGTTCCGGGGATGGGTATATTCCTAAAAATAACCGTAAGCAACAATACAGTCCCTAAATAGCCTACACTAACAAATCAAATGGTTTCAAAATTAACCCTCAGAAAAGCTTTCGTGGTGTTGGAACAAATGTGTTCCGCCAACCTCGGTGGATGTGTCGCCCACATATATTTTAGGACAATCAAGTTTATCTATGGAATTGAGCTCTTGCGGTAGGTAATTACATATGTCATTTTGGAATCATTCAGAGAAACTCGCGGTCAGTTATTACGGTGAATTCGTTTAATGTGAGTCAAGAAATCAATAATTATAATAAGAATTTAAATGTAACCTTTATAATTGTGTTGTTAAGAGCACGTTAAATGTTGAATATTAGGTAAAGCGCCAGGGAAGAAGTGAGGGGGAACACTTTAGGACCTGGGAAGCGTGACACCTTCCAATATCCATGGAACGGAGCGAGGCATCGTGGCTTGATGGAGAAGTACTTTAGTGGGGAATGTAACGGTTGACCAAAGAGTGGTCTGTTACAATTATGCGTAAATAATAAATAGGTATTTGAGAAGTGTTTAGCTGTTATTTTGGAATCTTGCATTTGGGATGTCCCTGATTTAACAATTTCCTTGGAAAAAATATCCGTAATTCTCACCATCGCCCTTTTGTCTGTTTCACATAGCTGCGCTTTACAGGCGACCCAATAGAGAAAGCGGCTATGCCTCACTATGCCATGGGATGAAGATTTTCAATAGTTACTATTGGTATCAATGGAGTAATATAGGTATTAGGTAATTTGTGTTCTAATTTTCTGAAATGGTTAATGCATTAACCAGCAGATTTCCATTCCAGACATACATTTATCAACATTTGTTGCCAGAAACTTGCCTATTTAAGCAAAAGTTATAGTTGTAAGCTAATAACACGTTTCGCGATTTGTCACTTCGCATTCAAATACGTCAGAATTTCCTTATGGGTGAATTATTGGATAAGGTTTTTGCAGAAGTTTCGCTTATTCTCAAAAGACGAATGTCGGGAAACTTCAAACTCTATTGACCACAGACTCGTTTAAATACCATATCACCGATTTCATTATTCACGGTCCCAATGTCCTGCTTGTTTAAGGACGTTACGTAAAACCTAAAAGAGAAAGAAAAGAGTTAACCGTATAACAGTGTAACGTGATTGCACCCATGGCAGCATTGGATAATATTTTTGAAAATTGCAAGTGTCAAGCGACACTGACACAAATTGTACTGTTAAAAGCTGCCTACGCTTTAGTTTAGCCTTGTAGTAGTACTTCGTCTAACACCAGAGTTCTAAATATGTCCAATTTTAATAGAAAGTTTAAAATGTACATTTTCTTAATCACGTTTGTATATCAATGATCATATTCCTATCCTATTTGAAATTTTTAGCATTGTTGAGCCAGTTGAAAATACATTATTTTCTTCCTAATCACGCCATCAGAATATGCCTGCTCTAAATATCGAGTTTGGTACTGGTGACTTGGCACACATTTGTTTTCAATGCTATCAGCTGTTCCAATTAATAGCTTTCACAAATTTTCTCATACCATCGTTTAATGTAGCTTATTTTGATTTCATTATATATTTAAATTTTGGATGTAGTACTACAAAATAGATTGATGTATATATGATGATGATCATCATCATCTAGCTCTGTCAAAACTGTGATAATTTTAGATTATGGGTAACCAACTAATGAGCATCTTAACTACAAATTGTATTTATGTAACGTATATTTTTTTTTTTTTTTTTTTTTTTTTTGGGGTACTTTAACGTCCTTTAACCTGGTTTAGTCATATCGGACGATGAATGCAATTGATGATATGATGCTCAAATGATCTCGGGGTCCATGGAGCTTAAAGTTACTCGACATTCGTCTTCTCAGGATTAGGGAAAACCCCGAAAAAAACCTTACCCGGGTAACTCACCCTAAGCGAGATTCGAACTCACGACCTTTTGAACGTGAGGCAGACATGCTACCACCACGCTACCCAGGCGGGCAATTATTACAATTACTATTATTATTATTATTATTAAACTTTAATGTAAGGGCAATGAACTGATTACAAGTAAAGTGTATAGTAGCTATGTCACAATTAGAGTTAAATATTTGTCTGAATATTTACTTCCCCAAAAGCATTAGTTAGAGTACTTTAGAATGAAGAACTAGGATTTTGACTATCCCTGATGTCATGGTCGGGAGATGTTCACCATTTAACATGGCCGAGGTACAATTGTCAGCTTCCGTCAACACATCCTACATATGAGCATACAAATAGAAAGTGAGAAGTGAGAAAATACTGTGACAGCCGCGCTTGTTGAAATCTAGCAGTGTTTGGCACCAAACAACATTTGACTGTTTAATTTACGAATGGAATGGAAAGGTGGTCTCCCTTCTAGATAAAAAGCTCGTTGTTCTAGCCACAATAATCATAACGTAACTACAATCATGAACCTTTTTTATATACTACGGGGGCAGTATCCCTTAAAAAGTATGAGTTTCCTGTGACATGCATAAAGAAGTAGCTCGTGCCGTGAGTCATGCGTGGGTGTTACGGTGAGTCAGCCTTCTCAAGGGCTCGCGTGCCACCTGCATACCGTTATCGAGCAATTTTTCTTCTGCGACCTTTATTGCTGTCAGCTGCGAGATAAAAATCGATACACTATATACAGGTCGATCATACAACGGCACAACAGTTTTATGAGATTCCAGAATGAGTTTATAACACGTTTTCCTTTTTAAACAAGTTCTGTACATAGGTATTTTAGAGCTGCAAGTCTTTGATTCGCCTTTCCTTCTGCTGTTTTCAAGTTCTGCAGCGTAAAAATGTGGACCGCAAATATAATTTTATAGTTAAAAGTATGTAAATTGGGAAGTTAATGGACGTGTAACAAATGTTGGTGATTCATGCCCGTTTTACTTCACAACTGATCTTTTCTTATATCTAGGCTTTACAAATCGGCAAGAACAATACTATTCAGTGCTTTTTTTTTTTGGTAGTGTTTAACGCCCGCTTTAACTACTTATGGCACCGCAGGCAGTGACATGAATAAAGATGGAGCACTGGAGAACCCGGAGAAAATCCGCCCCAGCGCCGCTTTGTCCACAACAAATCTCACATGCGGTCGCTTGGGATTAAACCCGGGTCATCTAGGTGAGAGGCGAGCGGTCTAACCACTCGGCCACGGCGCGGCCAAATATTCAGTGCTGAAAGAATTAAGTAGGCTGAGTGGTTTGAGAGACTACTCGACACACGCGCGCGCGCGCACTAAAAAGGTGCTTCCTTTTAACATACATTATCAATTTCAAGACAATACTTTAGTAGATCCCCTTTATGTGATTTAAAAAGTGACTGATCACCATAAAAATATCTGTTGCATTCACATGATTTTCTCTAACTATTCTGTAACAAACTGTTTTTGCAGAATCTTATTCTTCTATTTACTTCATGAAGAAAAAGCAGAAATTGTTTTATTGCAATTTTTTGAAGCTAATGGGGAATAACTAGGCTAGAGCTTGTCCCCATGTTAGAGCCTTGAAAATTTGTTTTGTTTGCTTTATCAGGGTAGAAAAAAGAAAGTAAGGGAAAAAAATTAGAGACTCTCATTGAAAAACTTATTAAGTATTAAACTTAAACCTAAAGCAAGGAATATCTCGGAAATGGTTAACTACAAAAAAATATGTATTTGAAGGCAATTGTGTATCTTAACTTGGTCTACATTTTTTTTTTTTTTTTGCGTTGCAAAAGTTTGTCCTATTACAGTTTATGATGTATGCAACAGTTATCCAGAATGAAGGCCTTTAGAGGTTATTCCTAGAAAATTCAATATACACATTTTATTTGGCATGTAAATATGTTATGATATATGGTAGTTTAATAAAAATTGTTAGCGCCATTTTTGAGAAAATAAAAAATTTAAAAAAAACTCTTGCATGTAAAGGGTAGTTTTGGATGGAGGGTATTTTCCTGAAAATCTTCGTTCTGTATCCTTGGAAGATGATGTACTTAGATACCAAATTTGGTACTTAAACGACGTTTTTCAGTTACTGTGTTCACAGATATACACCTTTTTCAAAATGTTTTATTCATAGGTGCTTAAAACATGTATTTCCGATGCAAATACCTTCTCTACCTACCTCTTTCATTATATGTGGTAGAGAAAGAAATAAGTACTCAGTTAAAGATTTATACAGTATAGAATGTTAATTTAATATAGACGCATTATCCTGCAATAACTAATTTGTACAGTGTGTGGAGATTTAAATTCTCCAGTGTCGTCCTCCGTGGTGTAATTGTTACCATATACCCAAGGTCGCGGGTTCAAACCCGGCGGAGGACGTTGGATTTTTTTCGGACGCGATAATCGTTAGTATGGCTGCCTTCGGAAGGGAATTAAAGCCGTTGGTCCCGTGTCGCAGATTTACGGCAAGTAAAAGAACCTCAAGCCTGAAAAGGAGACCTCTGAGCAAAATTAAGTATAGAATGGGACACTGAGAACCACAACAGTTAAAGAGCGTCCATAAATAAAACTCCATTTCCATTTGCCATCCTCCAATAACAATATAAATGTAGCAGATATACCGCACTTACTATTAGTGACTGAGAAGCACACTTAACAAGAAATGGTTTTAATGAAACAGAAATTTCTCTTGGAAGTTAATAAGCAGATATGATATAAACAATATTTCGTATGAATATTTTGACTCGTCCCCAGGGATAAACCAAAGAGTTTTCACCGTAACAACATTTATGTACAATATGACTAACAGTTGATGTGCTATAACAGCTCTCCACTTGGGTGTGGCTTAATAATTTATAACGTAGTACTACAGTTTCCTGCTACGGAATGACAATGCGTTAGAGTTCCATCATTGTGAGTAATTTGAGAAGCTGTGATAAACCGTCATCTGGACATCTCTTATCACATTTCGGCGAGAAAGTAATTTGCTAACTGGCCACGTAACCTCCCCATATCGATTGGGTGAATGCACACCTCTGTCGTGCGCATGTGGGCGTGATGCCGGTAGTCCGTTTGGTAGGCCATGGCTTAACGCTGATGAAGATTTTCTTCCAGCACCTACATATCGTAGACAGAGGAAGTCATATGTTCAAGGATGCTCACCTAAGATCTTAGTGGAAAGTTCCCTATCTTAACTACGCTTTGTCGCTATTTTTTATTTCTCCCAAAATGTCTCTAACAATTTAGAATAAAATACCACATGTGTAAGCTATTTGCATGGCAAATAAAATGTTTATCTTGATTTTTCTACAGACATTCTGTGAAGTCCTTCTTATTCAGAATAAATTTTATATATATATATATATATAGATATATTATAGATATATTATAGATTATATGTATATATACATATAAACAAAAAGGCGGCACCGCGGTCGAGTGGTTAGACAACTCATCTCTCACCAAAGCGGGTTCGATTCCAGGGGACTCCATGTGAGATTTATAGCGAACAAAGCGGTGTCTGGTCGTTTTTTTCCGGGTTCTCCGGTTTTCCCCGCTATTTATTTCACCACCTTATCTATAATTGTCACTTACCTTCATTTCATATCATCTTCCTCACTTTCATTCCAGGCATTGGGGAACAGCAGTGGTTAGATAAAGGCATGCAAATGTAATACATCAGATTTTTAATTTCTCTAGCACATGTATATATTGTACACAGTACACAGAAGGTATTGAATTACACCCAAAAATTTGATACTGAGATTTCACTAGAAATATATGTTTTGAGACCCCCCTGAATCCAATAAAACATTTTTGGAGAAAGGTGTGTGTTTATGTGTGTGTGTGTGAGAGAGAGAGAGAGAGAGAGAGAGAGAGAGAGAGAGAGAGAGAATGTGTGTTTGTGTTTCTATGGGGAGCATAGCTCAAAACGAGAAGTCTGTTAAATACCAAACTTGGTCTTTAAAGGTGCGACACGACGATTTCCAAGAAAATTATCCCAGTCCAACTATCCTTTATATGGAATATTTTTTGAAAATGTCCTTCATGACATACGAAATGTATATCTTAAAATGTTTTAGGAATAGCCTCTGAAGACCTCTCCATTCTGGGTGACTGTTGTGTAACTGGTAACTTATATAAATAAAAACTTACTGCACAAAAGATATAGATCTCATTAAAACACAACTATTATCATTTACAATTTTTATTTTTTTATTTTTGTAGAGTGAATAGTTTCTAAGATATTAATTGTTATTGGTTTCAATTTGAAACTACTTAAACTTTTTTCAAATGGAAGTCATCTTCCATATCATACCTATTTTACTCATTTTTTTTTTTTTACTTCTAACAAGCAAAGAGAACCGAATTTGAATTGTTTCACATGGTTGTTACAAGATTTGCCTTTCGCGGTAGTCTAGTTTTATTTCCCTTCTGCTTACAAGAAACCAAGTAACAAAAGAGTAGCATGATATAAATAAATTAATATTCTTTTGTAACAATAGTTAGTTTGCAGAACTAGAGAAAGTCGTGTGAATGGAACACGTCAGATGTTTTAATAAGCATTCAGATTTAAGACAGTTTTGGCATGCGACATAGCGTCTAAAAACAACGCGATGAGAATAACGAGGAAAGCCGCTTGGTCTTGCTTCTATTTTATTTTGTTAAACCTATGTTTCATCTATCACTTATTGTTAGGGCCAAATTAACGAAGTAGAACTCAAACTTTGTTTTCCATTTATAAACGTAACTAATGGATTTCAAAATAATATTTAATTGTGCTGTGATGCTGGTGCAATGTACTAATGGTGCGTTGTTTTCTTGTTCCAGGTAAACCGAATCTCCAATGCTACATTTTTAAAGGCGCTGACAAGTTTTCTGGTATGAGGTAACTGTGCATTCTTTGATACCACGTATGTAATACTGAAATAGGAAACCAGTCCTAGCGCTTCCTGTTCCTATAGGGTACATAAAACTTGCTTGTAAGACCTGAAGGAACGTGGCTGCTTTCTGTGTTGCGGTGAAACCAGTTTGTATAAGTCGTAGTTGAATATCTTCCGTTCAGAGACGGAAATGCTTTTGTCTCATATTAGGTACAAAGGCTGTTATGTCAACCACAGTTGATTCCGGAAATATGGCCGTATTAAATAAATGATTGTTTCATAAAGAATAATGGATATATATATAATTTCAAATATGAAAATTACGAATAATGTAAAAATGTAAGTATAATACTGTTGTAGGTAAGTCATTAGTAAGGCATAATGTTAAAATCTAAAATTGTGTTACTATTTAGGAAGTAAGCGATAAAGGCAGGTTATGTTGGAAGATGCGATCAGCTCCAAGTCATAGTACTGAAGGTAATAAATTCCAGGAATCTCAGTAAACAAGGAAACCCATTTGGCTCAAGGTTCGCATCGTGGAAAATCAATAGTTCCTTATCCTAAAAGGTTTGTTGAAGAATAGGCCATTTCTAAGAATTAGCAATGAGAAATAGTACTCAGGACTAATTAGGCAAAGATTATGAAAAGCTAGTCTCAGATGCTAGTATAAAGTGGAGTATTTGGTAACGTAGAATAGCGTGATATGGTCGAGATGCAGGTTGGTTTATAGTGAAAGATAAATAGGTCAAATTTCGTAATTAAGAAGGGATTTTCTAAACAGAATAGTACATCAAGAAGTTATAAACTGAAAAATGCAATCAACATAGCAACGGAAATTAATCATTTACAAAAAGCAGCATATGAAAGGAGAAGGAATATAAACAAGACGTACATTGCCTCGTTTATGAGATACCATGCGGACTTGTAGCATAGGAATTGAAACAGAAATGCTTTAGGATAGGTGGATAAGCACGGCCGGGGTGGGGGAGGGACTCGACACACATCCTGAGGTTATTGTACCTAAGCTCCGCGGCATCCCCGGGGGGGAAGAAGGAAGGAGGTGAGAGGATACACTGGGCGGCCGGAATCAGCAGCGACAACACAGCAATGACCGGTTCCCTTCAGTTTTTAGATTGAGACACCCCAACAATCGAACAGGTGATCGGGATCTTCGCTCCACATAGGGTCCAACGCCCCCGCTAAAAGTGGTCCACGTCTCGGCAAAAAACCGAAATCGGGGGACGGTGATGAAGGATGAATGAAATGACAATAAAGGGCCTGGAAATTCGGAAAATGAAAGAAACCAACCCAACATCCATCTGGTGACTCGGAGAAACCCTCGAAAAAGCCCTTGAGTCAGATAGGCCGGTCAAGGGAAGCGAACTTGCGACGTACAGTAGGCCACAGACGAAACCGCCTGAGCCATCGCGCTTGGCTTATGTTGGGTAGATATTTGCGAGCGAATGTGTGTCGTTCATTGGCGAAATATTGCAAAATGGAAGTACGTTCATCCAAATATATGGCTGGTCGGTTTTTTCTCCTTTCACATATATACGCGCGCGCGCACACATAGTTCCTACTGCGTTGCCCATGTGTGAACGTGTACATGGCTTTAGTACGTGCCGACTATTGAGCTTCTTACATGTTGCTTTACTGGCGGTGTTACTTCCTGAGCTTTTGGAACGCCCTGGTGTTCACGTCGGCGCTCGGTTTGCTTGGGGAAATCCAACTTGAGCAATGACACGACCATAGATCCCCGAGATTCTCAGTAAGAACACAATTCGGAGCTCGCGACATGGACTCTTTCTGTCTTTAGATTAATGATTACCATACAGAGCGCTCTTCCTCCCCGCCCTCTCTCCCTGGCAGTCAGTTGCAGGATGAGTGATGGATAAGCTTTACAGGCGTCAGTGTATCACAATTAGGCTTTCTATGGGGGAGGGCTAGAAACTTCAAGCACGTTGCAAAGGGAGTCCAAGTTTTGTCAACTATATTAATAGATGTTATGGATAGCCACATTTTAATGCTTTTTTGTTGTTGTTTTTTTTTTTTTTTTTTCTGGGTGTTCGTTACCTGGGAGTTATTTCATTACGATGCTTTTCATAATGGAATCACAATGATCATATCAAGGTGCTCATTATTGATCGTTAGATTTTACTTTGGGCAGAAAAATGAGAAGGATGAATGATGTAGCTTTACGTTCCCTATTCAAATAAACGCATCATCCTGTGGTTAGCATAATAACATAGCTATGGAGCAGGATTGAAAGGTTAGCATTTTGAAGAAAAGGCCAAAATGTAAGACATTTGTGACGTAGTCGTAAAGACACCTTAATGTGAACTTCTAGTACTAAATTACATTATTTCAAAAGGCTATAGCCTAATTTTATTTTTGTGACTGTGGGTTCCACTGCCGTAGGCCAGTGTGTAAATGAGGAGCGGTTGAGCCTTTAAGGTCATGAAATGCATCAAACTTGTCAATTCATAAAACTTCCCTCTGACATTTAATATAATGTTATGAGAATAACATCGTATTTAGTTTGGATATTAGGCAGTATTAGATGTCCAACATCCAGGATTTCTCGACACCACCGTGGTTTCCTTTAACACCCCTTACCTTATAGAACAGGCTTATTGTGTCGCATCATATCTAGAATAAATGAAATGGATCTGCGCTGCGAACGAAAATAACGATTTCACTGGTGTAGATCGTTCAAAAACATCGAACTGCTATATTTTGGTCCTGTTATTTAAATCTATCGAATAGAAGTAAACTAGACTATTTGATCTGAAATAACCTCTTTTATCACCAAGAAAAAGTAGGAAACTTATTTTAGTTCAATGGCTGATCTAGAATTGTCTAAATGGCAGGTGCGGTCTAACGTCTTAGAAACATAACATAAAGACAATTATGGGTGCATGCTCTCTCCCAAAAATAGGCTAGGAGGCGAATAAGTGCAAATAATTTGATATTTAGTAGAAAACAATGCGAATAATATATAAGTGTGTCTCATTTTGCCCAATTAGAAATAGCACTGCTATAGTGACGCACAAATTTCAGGGTCTGGCCCGTGTTATATCACTCTGTGTTTACATACATCGTACAACGGCCTGCTTCTGTGTTAAGAAGCCGGTATACACTCACGGGACTCCCACTGAAGAAACGAAGGACTGTTCAGTCGCAAACATTCCTTTACACAATGAATGGCTTTACAAATGCTGCATTAGCACATATTCATTTATTTTACGCCGTAACTGGGGGATCTGCCAATGCTGAGAGGGACTGTTTCATCGGCGATTTCTAAATCCTTATCTTCCCAAAAACAACGTTAACTGCAGTGTATGAAAGGATCTGTCACATAGGTTCTCTTAATTCCCGATTTGAAGATTTTCAATTGTTAAGGGCTAATTTTAAATTCTCACCTTTAGAAATGAAAAAATGGCGTGTTATTTATGGACGCTCTTTAACTACTATGGTTCTTAGCGTCCCATTCTATACTGAGCGTGAAAGACCGCTAAATTTTGCTCAGAGGCCTCTCTGTCAGGCTTGAGGTTCTTTTACGTGCCGTAAATCTACGACACGGGACCCACGGCTTTACTTCCCTTCCGATAGAAGCCATACCAAGGATTTTTACGCCCGAAAAAACCCATCGTCCTCCGCCGGGTTTGAACCCGCGACCTTGGGTTTATGAAGTTAGTATGGTAACCATTACACCACGGAGGGCGACTCTCATCTTTAGAAAAGCAATGATGATTTTGTAGTTTAACGAACGGAAATACAAAATGCTTAAATGTTTTTTGTGTTATGTATTTGTCAAAAAAATCATTTAATAAAATAAATTTAAATAAAGCATAATAATGTCATTGTGTTCAATATTTTTAAGTTGAACTCTGAATACATTGTGAATCATAATCAGATCTTGTATGAAAACAAAAAAGCATGATTACGTAGATTGAAGTTTCAGTACGATCAGTATTCCTCCTTCATATCGTACCGACTATAGTTGGGCAGGGCAAAGGACATAGGAGATGGGAGGTTCAACCGTGTGACCTTTTTACTAAACAAATCACCGAATCTGAGATAGAGGATAAAAACCATCCTAAAAATCTGTGAGATTTTCCTCGTGAACTTAACTTTAGAAAATAGGGAAAAAAACTGCTAATATTGGATCATCGTAGTATCCTCAAACGCTGATACGAATATTTGCAATTATTCACCTTATACTACCACGTTGTGAACTCCGTACTTATTCTGCTTTATTACACCACAAAATTCCGATGTGTGTTAATGTATGAAGGATGCACATCAACACACATTTGATCAGAAATCTCCTTGCCTACAGATTTATAAAACTATAGATCAGGAACTAGGCAGTTCCCACTGTGGAGGTGTTAAACGACCCCTCGGTGTTCACATAACATTCACAATGCTCCATGAGAATGGCCGATAGTTAAAGCATTTGTGAGATTTGCAACTTTCTATAAAATTAATAAATATCAAATATTGCTGAAGAGAGACGGTTAAAACTCTTAAATCCTACCTCTAATATCTTATGTTTCTGTTATTTTATTCAGTGAAAATATCTAGATTTCCCCCCTAAAATCTATATCACTTTACTAAAATTTAGCTCCTTCACCAGAAAACACACCAGATTCACGAGAACTTTTTGTTGTTTCATTTCATTACGAAGTTTGCTTATCAGCGTTGGAAGTACCTGCGAGATTGGTCATAGAAGGCTCTAGACCCTAAAATGAAAACAGGTCGTGACATTTGCTAAAATACACAGCGTTATTCTGTTTATTACTTCCGCTGACATATACTGCTCTGTTTACTCGGGTATCCAGTTTGCACATTGCAGGTGGCAGGGAACGCAGTAATTTACTTGCCTTAATTTTACTATGATAGTTAACATTAGTTGCTTCTGCAAATATGCATTTAATTTGTCACATCAGAGAATGAAAACGTAACCGTGTGTGATGACGTTCGCATATGTATGAGAATGGAATGAAAACATATTATATTCTGCTGTTTTAGACCTTAAGTCATGTCAGATGCCCGCAAATGAGTTTGCACATTAAGTGTTGCTCACTATTTATTATACCGCTGTACAATCAATTTTATCATAGAATATCTTAATATGGGGATCTGCTACTGAAGTTAAATCTGATGTGTTCCATTTACATGACTCTCTCTACATCTCTGCAACAAATTATTCTATTTACTTCATGCTAATCGAGAAAAAATTAGCAAAAATATTCTTATTACTTGCTTCCTTGTCAGTAGAAGTGAAATAAGGGAGTACCATAGATTAAAGTGATAGTCAAAAGCTGGTTGCTATGTGCTGAAGTTCCTTTGTAAGGACAGGAGTTGACAAATTCCAGTATGAGAAAAGTGTGTTTTTCAAAGCTGAAAAAAATAACAAGGAATATCTAAAAAACGACCAATTCCAAGAAAAAAATGTATAGGACATAAAGTATGTGCTTTAACGTGTGGTAAGTTTTTGTCCATCTCTTACGGTTTTGTAGTTATGCAAAATTCCGTAAAAGTCATTCAGAATAAAGAGGTCTTCAGAGGCTATTCCCAGAAAATTCAAGATATACATTTTATTTGTCGGCAAATATCTTTAATAAACAATATTTTAGTCAAAATCGTTAGAGCCATTTTTTAGTAAATCAACATTTTCGAAAAAAATTCCATGTAAAGGGTAGTTTGGGGTAGTTCCTCCCAGATTTTCTTGAAAATCTTCGTGTCGCATCCTTGGAAGATACCAAACCTAAATAACAAGTTTGACATTTAACGGACTTTTCGTTTTTGAGCTATGCTGCCCACAGACAGACAGACACACACACACGCACATTTTTCTAAAAATGCTTTTTTATTCAGGGGTCTCAAACGTTATTTCCGGTGTTAATTTTACGTAGCATAATGGACATTTTTACTACAAGCTACCAGTCTGAAATTATGGTACATGTAGTATAATTATCCTAGATTGAGTTTGTTTTCGATTTACACGGAATAGATTGACCGATAAGCAGATTGCAGATTCTAGTCCAATTTTGGACTGGAACACTGCCATTGGTCGATTGATTAACATAGCTGCGCATACGCAAGCTGACAGAACAAATGGAAAGAAGAGCCTATTTTTACCCCCCCCCCTATTTCAATGCAGTTCATTTAAACACATCTAACTTAAACGTAAGCTAACCTTAACAAAACCTCGAAACCTGTCGCAGCCATATTGTCTCAACAACCAATAGGAAAGGCTCGTCTAAAACTGAACCAGAATCTATAATCTCATGGCGGATAACACTGGATAGGGTACTCTGCTGTCACGCGGCGGTCGTTTAAACAGTGGAAATGGCCGTTTTTGTCACGCGGCGAGTCGTTTGTTGCTGTTGCCTAGAGAAAAATAATGCAAGTTTTTACTTTCTCTACACGTACTATGTACATAGTGTATAGAGAAGGTATTGCATTCCACCCAAAAATTCGATACCGAAATTTCACCGGAAATATAGTTTTGGGTGCCCCTGAATCCAAAAAAAGCATTTTTGGAGAAAAGGTCCGTGTGTGTGTATGTGGACTATGCTCAAAAACGAAGAGACCGTTGAACTTGATATTTAAGTTTGGTATCTTCCAAGGATGCGTCACGAAGATGTTCAAGAAAATCCCCCCCCCCACAACTACCCTTTACATGGAACTTTTTTCGAAAATTTTTATTTTATCAAAAATAGCTCTTAACGCTTTTGATTAAAAAATCGTATATTAAAGATATTTACCAGACAAATGAAATGTATATCTTGAATTTTCTGGGAATAGACTCTGAAGACTACTTTATTCTAGATGAATTTTGCGTAATTTTGCAGAACTGCTAAACCGAAAGAGATATACAAGAACTTACAACACAAAGAATATAAAGCACATTAAAACACACAATATATGTTATATACGTTTTTCTCGTGGAGTTGATCGTTTTTTAGATATTCCTTGTTTTGGGGTTTCAACCTTGAAAAACTTATACTTTACACATACAGGAATTTGTCAACTCCTGTCCATACAAACAAAAGAACTTCAGTCACAAAGCAACCAGCTTTTGACTATCACTTTAACCTATGGTACTCCCCTAATTCGCTTCTACTTACAAGTAATTAAACTATTTCTACTAATTTTTTCTCGATTAGCATGAAGTAAATAGAAGCATAAGTTTTTTAACAATAATTTGTTGCAGAGATGTACAGAAAGCTATGTGAATGGAACACATCACATTTTTTTTTTAGTTGCACGATAATTCGGACACGAATAATCCGGAGTATACTGCATAAAGTATGCACATCACTAAAAAATCTGATGTGTACCATTCACATGACTTTCTCCATATCCCTGCAACAAATTATTCTTAAAAAGCTTATACTTTTATTTACTTTATGCTAATCAGAAAAAAATAGCAAAAATAGTCTAATTACTCGCTTCCTTGTAAGTAGAAGCGAAATAAGGGACAACTGTAGGTTAAAGTGATAGTCAAAAGCTGGTTGCTATGTCAATGAAGTTCCTTTGTCTATATGGATAGGAGTTGGCAAATTCCTGTATGAGAAAAGTATACGTTTTTCATAGCAGAAACCAAATATAAGGAATGTCACAAAAACGACGAACTCCACGAAAAAAGTATATAACATAAATTGTGTATTTTAATGTGCCCTACATTTTTTGTGTGGTAAGTTTTTGTCCATCTCTTACGGTTTAGCAGTTATTCAAAATTTAGTAAAATTCATTCAGATTAAACTACTCTTCAAAGGCTATTCCCAGAAAATTCAAGATATACATTTTATTTGCCAGGTAAATATGTTTAATATATGAAATTTTAATCAAAATCGTTAGAGCCATTTTTGAGAAAATAAAAAGTTTCGAAAAAAGATCCATGTAAAGGGTAGTTGGGAGTGGGGGGATTTTTCTCAAAATCTTCGTGTCGCATCCCTGGAAGATACTAAACTTAAATACCAAGTTTGGTATTTTACCGACTTTTCGTTTTTGAGTTATCGTGTTCACAGACACACGGACACACACACACACACAGACACACACACACACACGCGGACCTTTTTGTGAACATGCTCTTTTGGATATTGGGGACCCTAAAACATATATTTCCGGTGAAATCTCGGTATCGAATTTTTTGGTGGAGTACAATACTTTCTCTATACACTATGTACATAGTGCGTATGGAGTAAGTAAAAAAGTAATTACCTAATATAAGAAATGTTGCTATTCATATTCAACCAACTATACTATTCAATAACTCAATTTCTCTTAAAAAGTTTAATGAGCAGTGCCTACGCAGTGATTTTGCAGCTGTCTATTTTAGTTTTCGAGTACAGAAATAAACTGCAAATGATAACCGCGCCAGAATAAGCGCAGCTTGCTGGAATGGTAGTACAGGTCAAGTTGACCTCGTACTCTCCATGTGGTCAAATTAACGAGACTTTGTGAAGAGTCGCCTTGCTCGTTTAGCGCCATTTAGCAAGTGGTGGTATGATTCATGCCACATGACATGCGATGTGCACCAACCACACCCAAACAGTGTACATAGCACATATTTTAATTTCAGCACCTTTAATGGTTTGAAAGAGTCATAACTGCCAGTGGCGGCGAGTGATGAATTTAGCCATTCTGACTCTCGTAAAACTGGCAATTGTGTGGAAAAATGAATGTACGTGTGAAAATATGCATTTGGAGATAGATCCAGAAGTGTATCTCCGTCCCTGTTGGATAATAATCGAAAACAGGAATTCATTTAAAAAAAAAAAACGTGCCAAGTATATCTAGGGAATTGACTCTTTCTGTCTGAAAGCACATAATGTTATAAAAATTCGATTACAAAAAATCTGATGTGTACCATTCACATGACTTTCTCCATATCCCTGCAACAAATAATTCTTAAAAAGCTTATACTTCTATTTACTTTATGCTAATCAGAAAAAATCTGATGTGTACCATTCACATGACTTTCTCCATATCCCTGCAACACATTATTCTTAAAAAGCTTATACTTTTATTTACTTTATGCTAATCAGAAAAAAATAGCAGAAATAGTCTAATTACTCGCTTAATTGTAAGTAGAAGCGAAATAAGGGACAGCTGTAGGTTAAAGTGATAGTCAAAAGCTGGTTGCTATGTCAATGAAGTTTCTTTGTCTATATGGATAGGAGTTGACAAGTTCCTGTATGAGAAAAGTATACGTTTTTCATAGCAGAAACCAAATATAAGGAATGTCACAAAAACGACGAACTCCACGAAAAAAGTATATAACATAAATTGTGTATTTTAATGTGCTCTACATTTTTTGTGGAGTAAGTTTTTCTCCATCTCTTACAGTTTAAAAGTTATTCAAAATTTAGTAAAATTAATCCAGAATAAACTACTCTTCAGAGGCTATTCCCAGAAAATTGAAGATATACATTTTATTTGTCAGGTAAAAATATCTTTAATATACGAAATTTTAATCAAAATCGTTACAGCCATTTTTTGAGAAAATCAACATTTTCGAAAAAAGTTCCATGTAAAGGGTAGTTGGGGGTGTGGGGATTTTTCTCAAAAGCTTCGTGTCGCATCCCTGGAAGATACTAAACTTAAATACCAAGTTTGGTATTTTACCGACTTTTCGTTTTTGAGTTATCGCGTTCACAGACACACGGACACACACACACACACACATACACAGACCTTTTTGTGAAAATGCTTTCCGGTGAAATCTCGGTATCGAATTTTTTGGTGGAGTGCAATACTTTCTCTGTACTCTATGTACATAGTGCGTATGGAGAAAGTAAAAAAGGTTCAAAATAACATCAATGTTAACACCACTGTACTCCAAGCTTATATTTAATTTCCATGTAGTTATATGTATTTCTCTACTCATAGTATTGTTAACACCTTTAGTTGCTGTACAAATGTTGAATTCAAACACTTATTGATTTTACTTTCGGTTAGTCAATACGGAGATTAGCTAAATCTCATGACTTACTCTACCTATTCTTCAATGTTTTATAGTGTTTAACGCCCGCTTTTGCTGCATATGACACCTCAGGCGATGGCACTGATGTTACATGCAAAGAAGATGGAGCACCGGTGGAATTTAATGACGGGGAAAACCCGGAGAAAACCCGCCCCTGCGCCACTTTGTCCACCACAAATTCCACATGCGGTTGCTTGGGATCGAACCCGAGCCGCCTAGGTGAGAGGCGTCTAGCCATGGCGGGGCCCTATTTTGTTGTGCAACAAACTATTGTAACAAAAGCTACCTAATCCTTTTATGCACTTCATAATAATTGAGATAACTATTAGCAAAAAGGCTTTATTATACCTATACTTTCTTGTAGATACAAAGAAAATAAAGGAATAGACTAGGTTAAAGTGACAGCTAATTGCTATGATGTCATTGAAATGCCGTTCTATTTGTGTCCAGGATGGAGAGGGCGAATTACAAACTATATTTTGAGCTATGCAAGTATTGGGAAAGTTAAATCAAAAAGAAGGAATATCCACTAAATGCTTAACTCTACAAAAATGCATTTGAAATTAATTGTGTGTTTTTACGAGATGTACATTTTCTGTGCAGTAAATTTTTGTCTATCTCTTACTATTTACCAGCTATGCAAAAGTCATCCAGATGATGAGGGATTAGACGCTACTTCCAGAAAAATCAAAATTTCCATTTTATTTGTTGTAAACTTTTATAATGTGTAGTATTTTAATCAAAATCGTAAAACTCTGATTAAGCATATCGAAAATGACGAAACATTTCCACGTAAAGTGTAGTTTGGGAGGGTAATTTCCCTGAAAATCCTCCTGGCATCCTTGGAAATGTAAATGACATGTTATTTATGGACGCTCCTTAACTACTGTGGGCGTGAAAGACTGCTTAATTTTTCTCAGAGGCCTCTCTATCAGGCTTGAGGTTCTTTTACGTGCCGTAAATCTACGACACGGGAAGTTTCCATCGTCCTCCGCCGGGTTTGAACCCACGAACTTGGGCATATGAAGTTAGCATGGTAACTATTACACCGCGGAGTGCGACTGGCATCCTTGGAAGATATAAACTTAAATACGGACTTTTCGTTTTGGAATTATGTATTTACCTACACTTTTTTCTATTTTTTTTTTGTTTGTTTTTTGATAAGCCTGTCTGTATTCCTGGTAAAATCTCGGCATCGATTTCAGATGGAATGCAATATCTTTTCTATGTACTATGTACGTTATACATAAAAGAGAAACTAGTTGCGATATAGGTACACAATGACATCTTTCTACTGATTTGAAATGTTTCTAATTCTACATTGTGTTAAACTTTTTATATTTAGGCAGAAAACTACGTATATAGCAATATAGTTAATGCATCACAACAAAGAAGTTGTTAATGACCTCAGAATTCTAGAAATATTTATCGTTATCTTTGGCAATTCAGATTTTGAAACAGATCTTTTTAAATTATATATAGCTTTGAACATAAATGGGGTATTTACCGCCATTAGCAAGCCACAATATTCTAGAGCATCTTTTCGTTTTGACTGTGAGATTCCAAGAGCTTTGAAGATAAGATACATACCTACATGTTACTAAGCAACTAATAATTTTATGGGTGGTTTTACGTTACTTGCTGCTTAACATCGTAAATCGTGATTTATTATAGAGAAATCTTATTAGAAATTGAGGATCTCGTTTATCTATTACAACTTGTTCCTATTAGTTATACTTTTTTTTAGCTTAACGTCTTTAACCGGGTTGATCATAAGGATGAATGAATGACATTGGTGGAATGATGCTCAAATGATTTCAGGGTCAGTGGAGTTAAAGTTACTTGACCTTTGTTTTCCCAGGATAAGGGAAAACCCCGTAAAAACCCTTATTCGGGTAACTCACCCTAAGCGAGATTCGAACTCGCAACCTGTTGAATGTGAGGCAGGCACGCTACCACCACACTACCCAGGCGGGCTTATAGATTATTCTCAAATATGTTAAGAAGGGTACTTTTAATAACTCAACCACTTCACCTCAAAGTTTTAGGGCTACTGTTTTACCACTGATTTGGTTTTCATTTGTAATCATACCTACCTGTTTGATAATTCAAACCAGTAGATACTAAATACCCGACCCGGAAACCTTGACGCTGTCAAGATTGAGTGAACTTAATAAATTAGCAAGTCGATACTTCTGTATTGATTCTGTCTGCGCTTTCTTTCATCGGTTGCTGAAGAAAATTAATACCTCCATCCATCATTTGTATAGTATGATTTAATATGGCTTCATTGACATTAACAATCGAGGTTGACTTACCCCCTTGCAAAAGATACTCAGAAACATAAAAAGTAACTTTCGCCACCGTAAGAAATTATTTTATGAGGGCATAAATGGGTGAGGAAGAAAAAATATTACGATAACAAGGAAAGGCATTCATTATTATGCAGTGCTAGAAGGAGCGGAACACTTTCCTGGAAACACTGGAAAACTACTCGTGAAAGGGAAAGGAAAGCAGCTAGGCCGTAAGTTTGCGTTCATTTGCATAAGCGTTAATAATCTGTACTTATATTGTTTCTAACTACCTAGTGGTTGCTCGACAGCTTACCGCATTTGCACGGATGTATTATATTCTATACCAAGTACTGTGTAGGTAGAGAAGTACGTATTGTAATCCACTAACAAATGCGATACCGAGAATTTACCGAAAGTACATGTTTTGAGGATCCCTGAATAAATAAATACTGGCGGCTGCTATATAAGAGCACAGGAACACGTCAACACTTTTAACTTTAGACATCTTCTGGATTTATTAGACATTTTTCTTTAAGTTCTATTAAACGTAACATACATGCGGCAATTTAAAATATACGGCGTTTGAAACTATTGCACTACTACTCCCAACTCGATGAAATCTGGCTTTAATGTTGGTACGAGTAGCACATCTTGAGTTATGCATGTTTTAAGTAGCTTTTGCGCATGCGCGACTGGTATGACGTAGTTGCCTTATGGGCCAAATATATGGCTACGTGCACACTGCATAACGTGCAGAATAACTTAAGCCTTTTTTTCGCTCTCTATCAGTAGAATTAACATTAATGGCAGCAGATGGTAGCTCACTGAGGTAGAAATCAAAGTCGCTAGAGGGCAGCGCTGTTAATGCTTCCTAGCATTGCACTTCTTAATACAGTGCATTGACTGTAATAGTGTGTTAATGCGTCCACCTTGCGACGTTGTAGATAAGGTACATACGTGCGGAAGCGCATATCTCAACTGCAATTTAATTTACATAGTACTTCTTTCTTGACTTACAACGCTGTACTTAATGATGTACCAACAAACATCCAAATAACTGTCATTTCTTAATTAAGAAAACCTATGTATAAGAACCTTCATCATCATCGTCGTCGTCGATGTGTGAGCGCTGTTGTATCAAATTGTTGGTAATCATAAGTATTATAAAACAGGTGCTATTCACATTTACACTCAGAATGTATACTCACGAGCAGCTACTGCAAATAAAAACATTTTTAGTTCCTCTACGCGTACTGTGCACACAGTGTATAGAGAAGATTTTGCACTCCACCCAAAAATTCGATACCGAGATTTCAACGGAAATATACGTTTTAGGGCCCCCTGTATCCAAAAAGGTACTATCAGAAAAAGGTCCGTGTGTGTGTTTGTTTGAGTGTGTGTGTGTGTGTTAACTCAAAACGAAAAGTCGGTAAAATGCCAAACTTGGTATTTAAGTTTACTATCTTCCAAACATGGAAGACGAAGATTTTGAGAAAAATCCCCCCACCCCAAACTACCCTTTACATGGAAAAGTATTTACATAGCGAATAAAATGTAATGTTGAATTTATTGGGAATAGCTTCTAAAGACCTCTTTATTCTGAATGAACTTTGCTGAATTTTGCGCAACTGATAAACCGTAAGAGTTAGACAAAAACTTACCACACAAAACGTATAGATCATGTTAAAACAAACAATTTATGTCATACGTTTTTTCGTGCAATGGACCATTTCTGAGATTCTTGTTATTTCTTTCAGATTTAAAATGCTTGCAATTTTCTCGCACAGAAAGTTGTAAACTCCTTGCCCTGCATAGAAACGGACTTCAATCACGTGTCAACCAGCTTTTAAAAGATTTGACTGTCATTTTAGCCTAGTTTATTCCCTTATTTTCCGTTTACTTATAAGGAAACAAGTAATTGAGACAATTTCTACCAATGTTTATCTCAATTATCGTAAAGAAGATGGAGGATTAAGCTTTTTAATAAAAATTTGTTACAGCGATGTAGAGAAAGTCATGTGAATGGAACACATCAGATTTTTAGAAAAAGGTCCTCACGATGGCACCGTGTCTATAGACAACATGACTCAAAAACGAAGGGATATGACACGATTTTCAGGAAAATCTCCGTACCCCAAACAATCCTTTACATGGAAGATGTTTCAAAATTACCTCCACGATTTTGATTAAAATGCCGTATATTAAAGATATTTACATGGTAAATAAAATGAATCTTTTGAATTTCTTGGGAATGACTTCTGAAGTCCTCTATATTCTAAATTACTTTTGCATAATTGGTAAATCATAGGTGACACAAAAATGTACTATACAATCAATTAAGATCTCTTTAAAGACAAGTTTATGTGACATACATTTTTATTTAAATTTTGTAGAGCTAATCATTCCGAGATATTCACTGATATTGATTTTAAAATGTCCAGTACTTGGACATTTCTCAAATGGGAATTCGCTTTTCACATGTCTTTCATTCTGGCCATGCAAGAGAAGGTAATTTCAATTGCATCACATAGTAACAAGCGTTTCAAATACTTGATTACAACTTTAAGCTTTGTGGGAATAATACGTTGTAGAACAGATAGAAAAGGTCATGTGAATGGAACACACCAGAATTCTGTTTTAATTCGAATGACTAATACATTAATATCATTTACCTTTTCGCGTTATTTATGAAAATACAATAGACTAGAGAATATTTATGGTGAGTCCTCTTCTTTACCCCTTGTAATAATTTAATATTGCAGAGCCCGGGTTAATAATAAAAATTGATATTCACGCAAAAGGAAGTGGAAGTTTGGGCTTCCTCAAAATCTTAAAATGCCTCCGACACTCTTACAAGTTCTAGAAATGTTGCGTAAATTTTAAGTACCCGTAGTAAGTCGGAAGAGCACCTGCCTGCTGTGCGAGGGGTCCTGAGTACGATTCGCGGCTATGGGCGGGAATTTTCCTCTAGTCTATTCCCTATCCTTCCCAGAATCTGGAAGTGTTAATGAGTACGTGTGTGAGAGCGACAACAGCACTTAGTTGCCAATGTGAATGCCATCAATATGATCTTGTAGTTAAAGGCTGGGTATAAAGGGAAAAATTAAAAATAATACCAACATGGACTGGGCACCTGCAGGCGATGATCCGAGCACCCTAAAATGTTTTTGCCAGATCCTTTCGATCACCAATCTGCAGTTTGTAAGAAAATCTAATGTACAGTAATGGCATTAATTCTGATTTTTTCCAAAACTATAAAATTTTATCTAACATTTTAATAAAAAATTAAATAAAAATTAAACATTAAAACAAAACAAGAATTAAATTTTAACATCCTTAAAATAATAACAAATTCTAAATTCATATAATCCTAATATAAAAACCTTATTATAATCTTATTTTTTAAAAAGCTATTCCCCTATAAAATTACACGTTTTGTTTATATTAATCTTCAAATTACAATATTGCATTAACTCTTATTCAAGATTATTCTTATCTGGAAGTTTTAGAATAAACCTTTTACACAATCTGGAGCTAATTTTGCCCTTAATGGATTAAATTTGGCCCAGCTTTTGAAAAATATTATTTTATAAATATCGCGTATACATATATCTTATTTTATATCACATCTAATGTGAAAATTGGAATTAGAGGTATCGCATTACAAAAACGAGCTCAAAATTTAGAGAATTTAGTGATTTTAAGATTATGGCACTTCAATAGCACTATTTTGAGTGTAATAGCTTGTTATATTTCATACTGGATCCTGCTTAGTTTATACTAATCCAATATGAAATATAATAAATTATTACTCTCTTATAATAGGGACTCAAAATTGGGTAAATCTTGTATATTTAAGAGTATTGTGTTCATAGTATTGAAGTATCATAATCCAAAAATTAATACATTTCTCCATATTTCAAATTCTTTTATTATAACATGCAGCAGTAAATCCAAGTATAAGTAATATAAAATAAAATAATATGTATATATTTATAAAACAATATATTTTCAAAGGTTGGGCCAAATTAGCCTAATAAGGGCTAATAAGCAAAGAAGCTCCAGATTTAATTATGTATTATGCTAGCACTTCCTAACTATAATTTATCAGATAAGAATAGTCCTGAGTAAAAGTTTAATACAATATTGTAATTTGAAAGTTAATTTAATAAAAAAGTGTCCAGAAATAATGCCACTACTATATGTCGTATGTGTGTGAAATTATCCGCAGATGTGAACCGCTTTGAAATCTTTCGTCCCCAAAAGTTTCCTCTGTAGTAAATTTAGTCAATTTCTTAGAGTCGCTTCGATCCGATGTATAGTGTAGGATCGCGGGAAAATCAAACTTGGCTTAGCGATTACAAGCGGAAATTCACGCCTGACTATACAGATCTAACGGCATGAAATGGAGATTATAGTGAAGGAGAAATTACGTACCTTATAATTATCATACACTCAGATCGTGCAAGGCTGTTAACTAGTTGACTGATGATTACTGCCTTGAACATTGTCTTCCTGAAATTATTGACTAGAGGGATGACAAGCCCTTTGACAGTTGAGTCATAGGAAAATCTGTCAATCGCACCAATATTTCACCCTCTCGTTTCGCAAGATAGATGTACAAACTAAGGCAGACTGCCAATTGTACCTTGGCTTAATGGTTAGAGCTGAATGAAAACGGTCAACAACCATGGAGCTATTTTTGCATACTAGAAATGGAGCGTGTCTCTGTTAGAGAAATTTGGCACTAGGGCGTCATAGTCTACTTGTTGCGACTTGTGTGAATCGAAAGAAAAAGTAATGTCAGTGGTTTCATGGTCCGATGGATGGAACCAAAATGCCATCTATTATTTTCACTTCTCGGGAATTTCCTTCCTAGATTTCAGCTTCTGAGAATATCTGTTGTTGCACACTGCGTTGGAGCGAAAAACAAGCATGATTAAAGATTGAAATTGCAAACATCATAAAAACAAGCAAATGAGATTTAAATAACATTTAGTGTGTTTCGCTTTGTCTCTAAACTATAGTCTTTTTTGGTGATAGAGAAAATTCAACTTTGTTGTACACAAACTTCCTCTAAAACTCTAAAATATTTATTTATTTATTTATTTATTAGCTGCCTGCCCCGGCTTCGCACGGGTGGTTTACCAAATGAAAAAAACTGAGATGGCAGCGCTTTCATAGTGTGGCGGGTAAACGCTGAAATAGGTAATGAATTACATTAAGGAGAAAGTCACAAAGTAACACTCATGCTTCTTCCGAATCTCTTTCGTTCCATTACTCCTTTTGTTTTCCATCTTTCTTTATTTTCTTCTATGTCAAAACAGCAATTTTAAGGCTAACAATGTCATAACTAAAGAGTAAATAGATCTGGTTGGGCAATTGATACGTTTTTATTTGATGATAGCTTTGTGTATTAAATTCCTCCATTTAACCCAAAGTATTACTTGATCAGATGTATCAAGAGGCCGGTCCCCATGGCCGCGCTCGCTAAAGCGTCTCGCTTTGGTGCTTCGTGGGCAGGGGATCGTGGGTTCGAGTCCCGCCTTGGGCATGGATGTTATATGTTTGTGCAATGTGTATATGTTTGTAAAAGAAACAGTAAAACCAGTAATCAGTAAAACCTACGGGGGGAAACGTAAATAGGGATACAGTACCGGAGTCCTGATCAGACTCCGTTACTGTTTAAAAAAAAATAAATAAATAAATAAAAGAGCACCACAATTGCAGTGTAGTGTTGACGGGGGTATCTTCATGTTCATGGTACCACTGCCATCTGGCGGCTATTAACCGATTGCTCAATTTGGTGTAGTTGTTTGGAGGTGATGCGCGGACAAACATTTCTGCGATTCATATATATCTCTGCTTAATAAAGTATTTATACACAATTACAATTAGGCCATGTCAGAGAAACAACTGAAAACAGTATAAAAGTAAATATACAAGCAGGTATACATACATGGTAGGAAAGTGAGAGTTGTGATATATTATAAACAGTGAAAGTCTAGTTATGTTTACAATCATTTAAATTCATTCAATACTATAGTAGGTGTTTTCGATTAATAAATTCTTCAAAATCATTTTGAACTATTTTAAGTTATTACAAGTCTTGATTGATGTTATGAAGTTTTATTCCTACATAACCAGGCATCTTTTCATACATATGCATTCTATGTCCTGGAATAGCAAAATTATTTTTTCCTCTAGTATTATAATTGTGAACACCTGGGTTGATTTTCAGAGGAAATATATGATTAACCAAGTGGAGAATAGTTCTGTATATAAATAAGATTGAAAGCATAAGTACTTTTGTTTGTTTAAACATATTTCTGCAGGAATATGCATGATTTTAATTTTCTATGTATCTTATTGCTCGTTTTTTGATTTATTAAGATTTATTTTGGAGGTATTGCCCCAAATTTCTATACCATAGGATAAGGCTGGGTGAATAAGAGCAAAGAGCAAATATGTTTATAAGAGACGGGCTCTAGAAGACTCTTTCATGCTGTTACTCAACAGAAAGTGGTCGCAAAATATTACATTACGAATTATAAATTAACAATGTTGCTTTTAGGCTGAAAACATTCCTATAGTACAGAGCCTGGCAAACCATTCGTACGTTAAAAACAGGCTGCAGTGTATGGAAAGCCTGACTTGCCTGTCCAATTTTATTCTCACTACGCAGAACCATAGTTGCGTTGTAGCTATCTCTAGCACTACTGTAACTCTAGCACACACACACACACACACACACACACACACACACACACACACACACACACACACAAAATGTTGTTTGTTGCACGAATTTTTATACCGCCTACTATTCATGGATCAACAATATATGCTCCTACTTCGAATTGAATTTCATCATAAGGAGCATAAAGCTCTGAAATTTTGTTTTAAAAATAATAACACCAAAATGTATACTAGCCCTTTGTAAACATAATTATTTGAAGATAAAAAATTCAAATCAATGCAGTTGTTTAAGAATCCAACGATTGGTTCCTTTAACATGCCTTTTAACGCCTCTGTATAGAATTGGGAATGAAATAAATGGAATGATATTCAAATGAGCACAGAGTCCACTAAGATAAGAGTCACATAACTTTCTCTACATCTCTGCAACAAATTACTCTATTTACTTCATCTAATCGAGAAAAAATTAGCAGAAATAGTCTTATTAGAAGCGAAATAAGGGGGTACGATAGGTTAAAGTGATACTCGAAAGCTGGTTGCTATGTGACTGAAGTTTCTTTGTTTGTATAGACACGAGTTCACAAAGTCCTATATGAGAAAAGTATGTTTTTATAGCTGAAACCAAAACAAGGAATATCTAAAAAACAATCAACTCCATGAAAAAAATGTATATAACATAAATTGTGTGTTTTAAAGTGCTCTACGTTTGTTGTGTGGTAAATTTTTGTCCATCTCTTACGGTTTAGTAGTTATGCAAAATTCCGTAAAATTGACCCAGAATAAAGTAGTCTTCAGAGGCTATTCCCAGAAAATTCAAAATATACATTTAATTTGTCAGGTAAATAGCTTTAATATACGATGTTTTAATCAAAATCGTTAGAGCCATTTTTTAGAAAATCAAAATTTTAGAAAAAAGTTCCATGTAAAGAGTAGTTTGGGGTGGGGGGATTTTTCTCAAAATCTTCGTGTTGCATCCCTGGAAGAGACTAAACTTAAATACCAAGTTTGTTATTTTACCGACTTTTCGTTTTTGAGTTATCGTGTTCACAGACACACTGACACACGGACACACACACACACACACACACACGGACCCTTTTATGAAAATACAGTTTTGGATACAGGGGACCCTAAAACATAGACATATTTCCGGTGAAATCTCGGTATCGAATTTTTGTGTGGAGTGCAATGCTTTCTCTATACACTATGTACATAGTTCATATAGAGAAAGTAAAAATTACGCAACACAATGGAGATAGATCTGAGATTCTCCAGATTAGAGCGCAGATATGCTACTTCCACACAGACAATGCAAAGCTCCGCTAGTAGAATCATATGGCTCCACTAAAACAGTGTCATTTAATCATTTACGCAATGGACGCCTAAGATCGCAAGACAGCTTTGGAAATCCATGCCCAATATCTGTCACCTTTCCGTTCCGCTGCACAATCAGACGGAGAAGCGAAACTTTTGCCGATGAAGCCAAGTGTGAGCTGAATATATTTCTCGAGGTAGAAAACGGGAAACTCTGTGAGCGGAAGTTTCACTGTCTCGCTCCGCTTCGGGAGCAAGAACTGTTTAACTTCATAATTATGCAATATCTGGAACGGTTAATTATTTATTACAGATGCTAAACTTTATCATTTTGAAATAACGAAGATCGTTAGTTTACTGCTGATGTTCACACGTGGATAGTCAGGTGTGTAACAAGCTACACAGGTTTTCGAACCATTATTATAGTTATACAAAATCTACTTTTCCTCCACTTCATATTATCCACTGTAAATTCTTGCAAAAATAATTTCCTTAATAGCTAAAATACATGATACATTTCTTTAAATACAATAGTATTAGACATAGATTAGCTATTTATAAATACATTCTATTAAGGAAGGGCGTTGTCGTACATTTCCAAGTGAGAGAATGTTGTAAACTATTTTAAAGACAACTTTTATTTCTTATCTAAAAATGGATCTAAATTCAACTCGCTTTATGCATAAATGCAGTTCCGGAGTCTTATTAGAACTCCGGCGCTGTATTCCCTTTCCTCTTTCCTGTTTTGTTCCCTTTTACCCAGTTTCCTACATTTTCTATGTTTACCGTTTGCTTTTTTATTTATCCATACACATATTACACATTTACAAACACACAAACACCCACCTACGAACGAACCCCTGCGCCACGAATCACTAAAGCTAGGCACTTTAGTGAGTGCGGCCATGGGGCCCGGCACCTTAGTCATACCATTTCGTTCAACTTCCCGTAATTTATGTGTGCAATGTTTCTTTCTGCATTGTAGAACTCAACAGACCTATTCCAAGTTAAAACGGGTAAGTGGAGAGCTAGCTGAGCGACCGCCGTTTTACCTCTCTTGCCTATCAGCGGCGGCGGTGAGTGAGTCACGCTCATTGAGAGGGGCAAAACGTCAAAAGTCTCCAGAATAAAGATGAGTTCAGAGGCTTTTCACAGAAAATTCAAGATGTACATTTTATTTGTCAGGTAAATTTCTATAATATATGGTATTTTCATGAAACTATTAGAGCCATTTTTGAGAGCTATTAGAGCCATTTACAAAACATTATTCTTTTATTGACATTATGCTAATCGAGATAAACATTAGCAGAAATTGTCATCACTTGCTTTCTTGCAAGCAGAAGGGAAATAAGGGTATACACTAGGCTAAAGTAATAGACAAATATTGTTAAAGCTGTGACTATGTGGAACTATTGACATGCGGTTCTCTTTGCATGCCAAAGAGTAAGACAAAAGAGGTATGAAACAAACATGACTATTTTCTCTATCTACTATTTACATTGCATATATGTGCTAGAGATTGTAAAAATACTTTTTTTGGACACAGGGGACATCAAAACTAATATTTGCGGTGAAATCTCGACACCGAATATTTGGGTGGAATGCAATATTTTCTCTACCTGCTATGTAGTATGTGCAGAGAAAGTAAAAAATGCGCTTTATGGATTCAGGGAACCTCAAAACATGTATCGAATTTTGCGACGGAAACAATATCTTCTCTACCTACCATGTGTGTACGTAGAGAAAGTAACGCGCTCCAAAAGAGATCGAATCCAGGTCTCTCGCTTGGTGGAAAGCATGCACCTCACTCCCACACTATGGAGGTGAGTGTGAGCGACAGAGGAAATATGAATACGAGCGATAGATGGAACGAAACTTGTAATAATTAATTTATATTGGCTCGCAAATTGCAGTATAATAGTGTTTATCTGTTGCGGTTGGCGTTATATGTTGTTTTATTCATGGGCTCGCCGACTGGCAGCAGATTAGCCAGTCAGAGAGCAGCAAAATAATGCACGCTCTCGGAAATATGCCAAGTTAATCCCACAAGGTACCGTGAATGCTTGAGTAATGTTTGATGAAGTCGAACTTTTGATTGATCCATCCCCGGTTGTTGTAATAGCGATCGAAGCGGTGTGGTAACCCCCTGGCGGTGAAGTGTAACGTGTCTGTAACTAAATATAACCCAAGGGAGGGAACTAGGGACACACAGACAGACGGGCGGTCCTGATGCAGGGGAAGAGTAGGGTAACTCCATTTCCTTGGATACGCCCTTTTTAAGGTAGTGTCTCCAGCTGATCTTGCCTTCCGGTATAGTCTCGCCTCATTATCGTTGTTCACTCTTCTGAAACAACGTTATGATTTAAGTGAACTGATCATCTCTTTGTGACTGCGTGATCCATTTATCACCTGATTTCAATCTGTAACCTCAAGTAATTTCGATCGATGTTCTTAGCTTTCGGTCGAAATTAGATGTTTTTTTTTTTTTCAACTTTTTTTTTCTATCACGTTAGAAAATGTGAACCACATATATAAGAGGTATGACTCAAGCGATACCGTCTGATGCTTACTTCCGGGAGGTCCCGGCTTGGATAGGTAGAGCCATACTAAAAATGATATAGCCGGGATTTGAACCATGGTCTCTAGCTCTTGTAACCATTGAGCTACCATGACAACATGCCGACAATTAAAGTCTCCAACTGACGCGCATGTTTCCCGGTAAACCACAGATGATCTCAAATTATTTGAGATGACATACCGCAATGGCGACTTGCAATATCTCAAGTACACTAAGATTCCAGCTTGTTTCTTTTGGATTGGCTATCCTGATTTTTTCCAGGCTGGTAGAAGAATGGTAATCTGGATTGTGTAATATTACGAATGTTCCAGTCTCTCGTTTCCTCCTCTTTCATCTTGCAGAATAACAGAGTTAGGTGCTTTGGACTGTGATGTGCGAGTATGTGATTGGTGTACAAAAAAACTCTCTCTTCCCTGGTACAGGTCGCGCACTAGTTCTTGGCGAATTTCATTTTTAAGTGAGAAATCAGATACGAGTCACTTACTCACCTTTACTGTGTATTCTCGAAACTTATGGAAGCAGAAGTGTTTGTTATTGTACATAAACTATTTGCTGATCTGTTTATCAAGGGTAGGCTAGCTCACTGTATTTTCGCTAAAGATCATCCGTCTAGAAGGAACCTGTCTGGGATTCCACTGTAGTCTGCCACTTCGTACTATTTCATCTCATTCCCTCCTTCTGAAGGTTTGGTAGGTACAATAGACCTGGCCTTTCACCAAAGCTGATGTCCTCATTTCTAATCCCCGTCCGTCTACATGGCCGGTGGAAAGAAATAGGTGCGAAAAAATAGTTTGTATAAATTTAATAGGCTTCCATTTATATACCGCCTTTAATATTTAAAGAGGGCTTTGTCTTTTGGAACAATGCTTGATAGTTGATACTGCAGTATCAGTTTATGGATTACTATCTTTAAATTGACACTCACCCACGCTCTCATTCATACTTCGAGACTCTACAAAAGATATGGTAAATATGTTGACAATTATTTTTAAAATTCGTGTTAATAATTTTAATTAAGATGTTTTGTGTTGAATGTTTTACCACAAATTCGCATTAATTGCGTTATAATTTTTGGACAGAATGTTGAAATATCTTATTTCAAAATGCAAATCTTTTATTTCAAATCAATATCTGAATAGAATCAGTAGCAGACCATCAAATTGCAACATACAGCAAGTTGCGACATTCTGTTTTTATAAAGTTGCCCTTCTGCCTCTTACAACTGTTATACGTAGGAGAAAATCTCTCACTGTCAGCGTTTGACATAAATAGCCAAAGATATTTTCACAGAGAACTTAGTAAGAACTTTTAATGACAAGAGCGTTGTTGTTAGTACATTTAATTTGTTGTCCTAACCACCATGGCTTAGCTGATCAACAATGCCACTAAGTTCTTTATAAAAAAGAAAGCTAATAGAATTAAATGCAAGCCATTATATTATTTAAATTAAGTAATTAGCCTTGAAGGCCCAAACAAATGATCTAAAGCTTTTATTATTATTATTATTATTATTATTATTATTAATGTATAATAATATAATAATATAGCATCAGTTTCTTTTGCCATGATGGAGTCCAATTTATACTAAGTCATACAGCAGCTATCAAATTATCTTCCACTCTTATCTATAACATTGGGTACCATACTCTGCTCCCAAAGTAACCACTATCTTAATATTTTATATTTGGCTCAACGAGTTAATTCGGGATAACAAGGTGAGCTTGCTGGTATCTTTACTGTTTCGCAGCACTTGACATCGTTAAAATGATCTTTAACAAATTTTGCGCAGGGACTGAAAGCTTACAGTTTTTCATCAATATAGTTAAGCTACTGAGTTACTACTGAATTAAAGCAGCTAGATCACCGTGTCTGTAGGCCAAAGAGAGCAGTTTAGTTTGTAAATCTGGATCGTTTTCATTTGTATAATAAATAATTCAAAGAGGATACCAGCCTAAGGTATTGCATTTTTTTTTTAATAACGTTTAGTGGATTTCGACATTAAACCCTGTTCAATTGCTTAATTTTTTTCTGTTACATTTCATCTAATAGATTGAACTTATGGCACCAGCATATGAAATGAAATAAAAAATAGATATGTCTCATTTATCGCTAAAAGTATTATTCTCGAAAATATGAAATTCTCAAAAATTCGCGTAAAAAGGAACTATGTCAAATACATACAAATATTGTTTTAATCCCTATGGTGATTATATTATGTAACTTCCCTAACACACAGTTTCCAACAATACCTTATAAACAGGAAATACCCAACTAAGAAGAGATTCCTTGCTCAATTATTTTTAAATGTTTTTGAAATGTCTGAACCCTCATTACCTTTAAAAGAATAACATGACAACACGGTGAATGGGGAACCAAGGAAAAACCTTTTCTCAACGCCAACAATACTCATGGTCGCCTTTGCTGGCTGTGACTGTATCGTCATCTTTAGCAAGCAGTAAAGAATGAGGTTTCGCATAAATTCGAGGTCTGCTAGTCATTTGCTTTGTGCTAAGCAAAGGACTGGCAGACAGATGGTGCACACACTTGGAGAGCTTGCCCCTTTTGTAGATCGTTCGTGACGACCTGTAAACAACGTGGATCGTTAAAACGTTACCGTAGAAGGGGAAAATTACGTAGCACAAAGTTTATTTCTTAAATCCGGTAACGATGTGTTGTTAAGTGTTCCCTTTTTTCTTTCGTTTCTACATTTTACTGTCGAAAAGCAGGTGTTTCCAGCTTGGAGAGGTTGATAATAGGCTGGCGTGTGCTTCATCATCATCTGGGCTACGGCTTTTGTATCTGTTGAATATTTATGAAGATCCCATCTGGAAAACCAGATCTTGAAAACAAAAACTGTGAAATAGTGGGTGTTAGTGCGGCTACACGCACTAAGAAACTAGCACGGACCTTGTAAGTATTCGTGAAGTAACCCCTACTCCAGATTAACACCGTTGATTGTTAATTGTGGTCTAAAGCATTTTAATATAGGTAAACAATCGATATATATGGAAAGTAAGTAATCAGTATACAAAGCAGTTACTTCTGTTGAGTATGTATAGAAGATGGGCGAAGACAACGGCGGGTGGGACACTTACAGTATATAGATTCAAAAATCCCATAAGGAAGTGAAAAGTAAATTGGTTATAGGACGCCAGTGATTCGATTTCACTATACAATGGCTGTGTAGAAGCTTGGAGAGAACCTTGCGATTACTTCGCAGCGGATTTATCTTAGTACAAAATTGGAGACTTCTAAGCTCTTTAGTAACTAGAAAGTGAGTGATTTTTGCTTTGCGTTACGTATACTTACTTGTACAATTCATATCGTGACTATGACATAGACAAATTAAGGGTTAAACAGCTGAGTGAATATGCATAATAAATGAGCACTGATTAAATTACTGGATAAACGATGTTTTACGAAACAGAGGGCTGAAGTGCTACAAAAAACGGAGGAAATTGTCTAAATGACTAAATTTACTCACAAGAAAAAGTGGGGGGGGGGCATGTTAATAGAATTACGAAGAAGATATAGGGCAGTTTTTAACTATTATTTCTGAAAAAAGTGAGCAATATTAAGACATTTTAATTACAGAAAAGTAATATCATTATTTATATTTGCAAGAGCTAGCGAACGACGATGGTGTAGAAACCCTTATTCTTTTCATTCATTTTATAGTATGAAGTCTCTTTAATTTTTCAGTCACTTGCCTTTGCCATATCAGCGACGTTCCCTTTTTATCATTTTGAATGATGGATCTTGCAAGACACTGTTAAAACTGGTGACCTCTAGCACCAACAAAAGTAAAACAAGCTCCCACCGCTTCAAATATTTCACTGTCATGAAATGTATGACAGCTCAATAATTTTTCATCTCAATCAGTCGGTGTTTGGCATATGCAGTTCTTGGGAAAATCTTGCCAGGCTTTGATTCCATTTAAGGTCAGGAAAACGCGTTATCAAGTTGGTCGCAGGTTTATGTCGAAATGGCAAGCATTGTGTTTTACAGTGGCTATCTTAGAAGAAGAGGAAGACGAATTTTGTGTGTGTGTGTGTGTGTGTGTGTGTGTGTGTGTGTGTGTGTGTGTTTGAGAGATAGAGACGCTGTCGTTCTTGGCTTGAATGTTTTTGCCTTTGGTGCTATGTTGCATGGAAGACCATGGGTTTGCATCCCATTTCGAAAATGTATAAGTATGCCTATAAATATGTGTTAATGGGAACAGATTGTGAAGGTACAACAGCAAAAAGAATCCAAAAGCACACCCAGAGAGAGAGAGAGAGAGAGAGAGAGAGAGATAGAGACAGATATATATATATATATATATATATATATATATATATATAGAGAGAGAGAGAGAGAGAGAGAGAGAGAGAGAGAAGCAAAAAACTGCGCTTATTATCGGTGAGAAATTACCTTGTGATCTGCGGCGGCACACGTTCCACTACTTCCTCTAAAATGCCTTATTTCTATGCACTTTCTTATCACACTCGTATGTTTAACTACTTCCCATTTCTCGTTAATTATCTCATCTATTCCTTTCAATAAAGGGTTCTGTACTTCACTAAACCTAAAAGTTTTATTATTTCGGCTAACCTAACCTCAACTCGTTTATTACGGCTGAAAGATATTTTTAAATCACAGTGTCACTCGTGGTGGTTCTAGGATGAGAACAAGAGCAATGAAAAGAGTAACGATTATAAATGCAAATCCTTACGGAATCACTGTTAAACACAGTGATTTCACTATGATTTCACAGTGATTTCACAGAATGAAATCAAACAATCAGATTGCAAACAATTGATCAGTCATGCATGAGAACGCGCGTAAATTTATATGAACCACTTAGGTGTTGCAACGCCGATGGCATCACGTCTCTGACGGTTCTGATCTTACACTATAATTGGTCAGCAACCAGACGAGCCGCTGCCAGCAGATAACGCATCCCACAAGTGTCAATCACAAGAACATAGTTGTGGACATCATCTATGGAAGAGGAAGGTTGACAATAGTGTTGTGCCTCGACACCCTGTAGAATAGCTAGTTGTGCCAGTGCGTTAAATGCATTCAGAACTATAGCAGTCTTTACAAACCAAGAGTCTTGCTTATGGCAAAGCTCAATCTTTTTGATTATTATTTCTGAGGAATAAGAAGACTAAGGTGTAACATGACGAGGTTACTACCATTGACGATCATCGCACACGTGTATTTGAAGCAGCCCTAGAGATTGGGCAGAAAGCAGAAGCCCTAACGAGGGTATGGTAACATTGGCTAAGAAGATGCGATGTCTGCTGATGTTGCAGTTTTGGTCAATAATTATTGACAAAAACTAACTTTCCTGTTTAGCAAATAAGTGGTTTTGATTTAACTCTCCATAATTCGCATTTGAATTTGCTTTATCTTTGATCATCAGACTAAAACTTATGCGTAGCCTCTTTCGCAGTCTTTAGTTGAAGTCTCGTGAATACAATCAGCTTGAAAGAAAACTACCTCATCCCTCGTTAGTAGACTATAAAGCACAAACCAAAACAAAACATTGGCTTGGCCGCAAATCAGAACAAAACTGTCGGCTGTTAAAGCCCTACTCTGGTGCCAGACCGTGCATATAGTGAATTCAATAATGTTCAGTTATCTCCGTTAGCTTTCAAGATAGATGAAGTTGTTATTGGATTTTATTATACACACACACACACACACACACACACACACACACACACACACACACACACACACACATTGTGTTTTCTGTATAAGTAAAAAGGCATTCCATTATGCTGTAAACGATTTTCCTATTCCTATTTTCCTAGTCCTCTGTGTGCGTATTATTAATACGTGAAGAGTATTAAATATATAAAGTTTACATGCTTATTACAAGAAGCGTTAGGAATTGCAGAACAATGCCAGAAAACTGGCGGCTTGTCTTACAAAAAAGTGAAAACACCATTCCTACTGCAATGTCATATTTACCCGTAGAGCGTGAAAGATGCAGTAGCAATAAACACAATAAAACGCATAGCAAGGTTACGTTTTATTATAAAGGCGAGAAATAAACATTATTACATTTTGTTCGGTAACAACACCAGGAAAGAACAGGTGTGATTTACAGACAGGTGGGAAGCAAATGCATGCACCGCCTACTTGAAGTTTACTGGGCCATGCACGTGCCGTATCTCACGCCTTGTCGAGTGAAGTAAGTGGCAGAAACATTGAGAATACCCAGGAAATTTGTCAACATTTGGGGTTTCTTCTTTCTTTTCTTTGAACGTTACTGCCATTTAGGAGCAAGGCTTTTATAAAAGTCCGAAGTTCTTCTCTTTTGCAAACAAACTATTTTTACCAAAGATATTCTTTTATCTATTTCATGTTAATTAAATATAAACATTACCAGAAATTATCTTATTACTTAGTTCTTTATAAGTAGAAGGGAAATAAGAGACTACATGCTAGTCAAATATTTTAAAAGTTGTCACTCTGCGATTGTCATTGGGCTCCGGTTCTCTTTCCTTGACCAGGAGTAAAACAAGAGAGATGTGAAACCGATGAGGACTTTATATGTTTGAAAAATTGGGATGTTTCTATTCACATGACTTCTGTATCTCTTCTGCAAACAAACTTTTCTTACATAAGATTATTCTTTTACCTATATAATGCTAAATAAAATAAGCATTACCAGATATAAGTAGGAATACACTAGGCTAAATGGACAGTAAAATCTTTTAAAAGCCGTCGCTGTGCATTTATCATTTAAATTTGGTTATCTTTCCAAGTCCAGGAGTAAAACAAAAGAGATATGAAACGAAAGATAACTTCCCTTTTACAAGGAATATTGGAAGCGGAAACTACCATTCCCAGAAATTTCAAGCTATAAATTTCGTTTGTAATAAAAATATCTAAATAGCATGATATTTTAATCCAACTCTTTAGAACCAAATTTGAGAAAATTAAAGATTTCGAAAAATGTTCCATGTAACGGGTAGTTGGGGTGGGAGGGTATTTTGGTAGAAAGACAAAGTATTCGAGATATGATGTGGGAATGGTGGACAACTTCAAACACTTAGGATGCAATATAACTAGTAATGTCACTGTTTCCCATCCCCATTCCTTTTTACTGATAAAGATGTTGACAAAAATTCAAACGAGGAATAGCAGTTGCAAAGAAAATTTATCAAAGCGAATATACATCTTGTAGATTTAAGAAAGAGCTGTGGAACAGATCAGTGAAGTGTGAGGTTATATAACACGAAATATTGCAACGAAGTGGGAGAATTGATTGGAAGTCTTCAGTGGAGATGAAATAGACATATAAGAAAATAATGAGGTTGCAGAAAGTGAGTGATTGAAAAGAATAACGCTGATAAGAAAAGGAAAAGTAGTTGGTTTGAATTTGGATGAAAAGAAACCGCTTGCTAGATGCATTGGATGTGCTGAATGTGAAAACGTTTGCTGCAAAAGAATAATAATTATAATTATTTGTTTGTTAACGAGGCTGTTAATTGCCAGAAGCATATCAGCTCCGCCGGTTTGCTGAAGTTTCGTCTGGCATGAGTTTTTTATGTGCCACTAAATCTTCTGACATGGGACTGTCGCTTTTAAGCGCATTTAAAACCACCAATCCGAGTCCGATTTGAAGCCGCGATCATGGAATTAGAAGGCCAGTGCCTAATCAACTGAGCCAGCCAAAATGACACTATAGAAGAAGATAAGACAGTAGTCAATACGAAGGAAAATTATTTGTCTTTGTTGAAGAAGAAAGCGAAAAAGGCGGAAGGGTGAATGAGACTATGCATGAAGACGCATGGACAGAAACTGTAATTAAAATTGCGCCAATTACTATTAAAATGTCGTTGCTGTATACGATTTGCTTTTAAGAAGAGTGCTTCTTGGAATAGTTATGGACAAAACTTATATAAACATAACGTTTGATAACAGAGTAATAGTTATATTTTGAGAGCTGAGAATCGCTTATTTTTATTTTTATTTTTTATTAATTTTTGTATAAGTAGTCGCGGTAAGTTATGTCGGAACTGATGGAATTGAGCCCAGGGTACATAGAGTATAGTTACCGATATACATATTACGGAAACTCTGGAGAAAAAAAAAACCTATATTCGGGTAACTCACCCTAATCAATATTATCCTTTAATGTGAGGCAGACAAGCTACGCCCACATCATGGATATAGGTTTTTATTCGTGTTAGCAATAGTAGATTTTCCTTTAATTTCTATAATCATTGGACGCAGAGAACTATGGTTCAAATCACGGCTGTAACCTTCAATTTTTAAGTCTGACTCTACCTATCTAACTCATATCCGACGATCGGTTTGTGTGGAAAAAATATTATTTAACACTATTTGGTCTATATAGCCCGGGCCAAAGTACTAAGGATATTGCAAGTCGCCATTGGGGTTTACAATTTCAAAATACTTTGAGACCTCCATGTGGTTTACCGGGACAAAATACGAGTCAGTTGGAAAATTTCGTGTTGAATTGGCATGCTGCCATTGTAGCTCAGTGGTTAGAGCAACCCAACGGACCCCGGAAGATCCGTGGTTCAAATCACGGCTGTGGGATTGATTTTTCAGTCTTACACTACCCATCCATCTCCTATCTTACATACGGTTTGAGTGGAAAAGAGAATTAATTAACATCTACAGTTTTTGGGTGCAAGCTTTTATCGATCTCTTATAGTTTAGTTGTACAAAAGTATACATAGTCCATTCCAAATAAAGAGAACTTCATAGGCTATTCGCGGAAAATCCATGCCGTTTGTTAGCCATACAGATGTATTGAGCAAATGATGCTCAGTCAAAATCATTGTATCCATGTTTGAGAAAATAAAATATTTTTTTTAAAAAAAAACAACGAAATTTTACCATGTAAAGAATAGTTTGGGGTGGGAGTATTTTCTAAAAATCCTCGTGTCCCATCATTGAATCAAATTATACTTAATATACAGGTACCCTAGGTAGTTAGTATTTATTGCTAGTCTCTCTCTCTCTCTCTCTCTCTCTCTCTCTCTCTCTCACTCACACACACACACGCACACAACTTTTTTTTTTTTTCAAGAAGTCTCAAACCGTGCATTTCCGGTGAAATCTCAATATAGATTTGTGAATAGGATACATTTCCTCTGTCTGCTATAGGCGTAGAGAAAGTAAAATCGACATACTGTATTCTTAGGTCAAAATTCTCCTGCATTAGCTGTTCTATTGCTTGCCTATGAGCCTGGAGATCGCAATTCACACTTCTTACATTGCCCAAAATCCATGTGCAATTTTCAGTGCAATAGAATTTCAGCTGAACAGGATTTAGAGGCGCGGCAGTTTTATATGCCATAAGACACACACGTGTTCCGAACAAGTCGTGGAACCACGTCCCAGTACCTTGGTAAGGGGAAAGTAGCGTAGGGAACAATCGATTTCCAATTGTATGACCACGAAGTCTCGGTAGTGCGGCTGCAAACGTGAGGGTCGATCGAAAACCTTTGACAAAGGAAGTGCATTCTCAGCTCACTGAATGTAACACATTAACCGTGAAAATTTTGCTCCGATCAGGAGCTATAATAGATTAAAGTATATGTTTTGAAGGTAGGCAGCATAGGTTTTCTATGCAATTAATTATTATTGTTATTATTATTACTATTACTACTACTACTACTACTACTACTACTACTACTACTACTACTACTACTACTACTACTACTACTATTACTATTACTATTACTATTACTACTACTACTACTACTACTACTACTACTACTACTACTACTACCACCACTATACAGACACTCGATCCAGGTTAAACATTGTGTGGTTTCGTGCCGTTGGTTCTCCGACAGGCTTCTGAGCGACCCGTAGGCATTCGCTTGTAAGTCCTAAGTCCTAGCCGGTTCCCATGACCACGCTCGCTAAGGCGTCTCGCTTTGGTGCTTCGTGGGCAGGGGATCGTGGGTTCCAGTCCCGCCTTGGGCATGGGTGTTATATGTTTTTGCAATGTGTATATGTTTGTGTAAAGGAACAGTAAAACCAGTAATCATACAGTGGGGTGGGGGGAATGTAAGTAGGGGATACTGTTTAAAAAAAAAGGGGGGGTCAGTTCGAAATATGGGCAGGGTAAGCCGACTACGACGAAACTATAAAACAGAAATATCAAAAAGAGGGGAAGGAGAATTAAAGTATGTGGCTGTTTCTATTTTCTCTTCTCCATAAAATTCACGTATAAACTTTTAACTACCTTTAGTTGAAGATAAATTAATTTTTAACACTTCATTTATTATTTCTAATTTTAAAGTTTGTTATTTCCTCAGACGACAGTATACAAAACCTCTTCGCGTCACAAAAAAGCTGTCAGTTTTAATTCGTGACTTTTCGGAACGTGCACAATAAATGTCAGAAACTTGTTGAAAACTTCATCGTATGGTACAATCCCATGCGGAAGAAATGTCGAGTTGAAGTCATCAATTTGAAATAGTATGGTGTTGGAAGGACTTCACTCGAGAAACAATGTCATGGTATATAGAAGGCATTGTATATAGATTCTATTTTGGGTCAATTTTCTAAGCTAATCGTCACGGCTTACTAGTAGCTCAAGTGCTGTAATTCTGATTATAGTTACGGGCCAATCTTATAATGAAAGTCGGTAGGAAATCATAACGATTCTATTAACGATAAGCTCAGAAAATTTAGGTTATTATTATTTTATTCCGCTTGTTTGTGTGTATCTTTAATAAGCTACAAATAAACTGTTACATTTAGATAATGCATGGATTACATATAACAATTGACACCGGGATGTATCGTAGGAATGTGGAAAGGAGGAATCGTTTAAATAATATAAGAAATATTGTCCAGATGAATTAAAATAATCATTTCCACGTGATACTTTTTATTTGCTTATGCTATTTTTTCCATGTGAAAATTGTAAAATATTGACCTTAAAGGCGTTAAACCTCGCCATGTAAAGCGATAGTAAATCGTATCAGCATTTCTTGTGTAGCCCAGCAGAAAAGGCAAATCTTTATAAGCCCTCGCTACGCAATTCGGTCTCTTTGCATGATCAGGAGTAATAAAGAGATGTGAAACGGTCGAGGACTTCCCGATTGAGAAAAGTATAAACGTCTTAACTTAATTGAAACCAATAACAGGGAATATCTCGGAATCAGTTAGTTCTACAAAAAATAAAGAGACAAACAAAAACAAAAAACAAATAAAAAATTTATGAGATAAATTGTGTGTTTTAACGAGATCTGCATTTTTTGTGTAAGAAGTTTTTGTCTATCTTGAACGGTAAGAGCTGCTAGACTGGACGGCATTCTTGACACTTCTGCTTAGCGCGAAACGAAGGTAATAAGATCTTGAAAACTAGTGCCTACCACTACGAAGTCAACGAAGTACCTTGCTGAAAACCTCCGTTGCGATATGACATAAAGCAAAATATACTTTTTAAAAATATACATTAGATATGCTAACCGCAAAATAATCTTTGGCCTACTGTTACTTCTCTGATGTGGTGATTTTCGCGTCAAGTGGGAATTATTCATTCGGTTTTAAGAAATTGGTAGAAAGTTTCCGCTTAGCAATATTTATAACTTCGCTAATGCACCCAGCAATATGAAAGAATTCTTAAATACTCATAGTTTTGGTAATAATCTTCTAAATCATGAGTCGCCCTCCGTGGTATAATGGTTACCATTCTGACTTCAAATCCGGCGGAGGGCAATGGATTTTTTTCGGGTGTAAAAATCCTACGGAAGGGAAGTAAAGCCGTTGGTTCCGTTTACGGCACGTAAAAGAACCTGATAGAGAGGTCTCTGAGCAAAATTTACTGATCTTTCACTCCCACTATAGAATGGGACGCTGAGAACCACAGCAGTCAAAGAGCGTCCATAAATAAAACGCCATTTCATTTCTAAATCAAGTGAAACATCATATTGATTGCTATGCCGCTATGTTGAACTACAATTTTATTAAGCAGGAATTATTCCAAGGTCTTCCATAATTATGTAAATATGTAGTAGCCTTAATATATATACCACACATATATAGCAACAGTGTGCATACCAAAAGGCAGTGCAATATCGTCAGTAGTTTTGAAGTTATTGTTTGTTTAAAGAATTATTTATCCAGAAACAAGAAACGCTCCACGGTGATATTTTAATGTTTATTTCAAAACAATTGAGCAGTCTAGAAAAAAAAATATTCAAACAGTTACTCTTGTTTTGACAGAAAAATAATATTAACCTTGTAAAAACATTTTGAATAACTTTAGGACAATAAATGTAATAATTAATGTGCACAAAATATAACATGTTATGTGTGTTTGTGAACAGTATAACTCAAAAATGAAAAGCTTAGGTAAATACCAAGCTTGGCATTTAAGTTCAATGTATTCCAAGAATGCCTCACGAAGATTTTTCAAGAAAATCTCCTCCTCCCCACCCACCATGGAATATTTTTCGATAATTATGAATTTTTCGAAAATGACTCTTTTGATTGTAATCGAAATATCATATGTTTAAGATATGTTATGCTAATTGAAATGTATACTTTGAATTTTTTTGGAACAGCATCTGAAGTCCTGTTCATTCTGGGTGTATTTTGCATAGCTGTTAAACCATGAGAGATAAAGCTTTTTAAATTTTAAAAGTGTTATATTTTTCGTCATCCGTTTTTCTTTTGTTTTAGTATTGGTTGTGCAAAGAGAACTTAAAGTTAATCGCATAGCGACAGCTTTATAAAAGATTTTACTCTTGCTTTAGCCTCACGTATTCCCTTATATATTTTTTTTTTTTCTATTTATAAGGAACAAAGTATTAAGACCATTTTTACAGTTTTTTATTTCGATTAGCATAAAATCAAAGAATAAACGTTTGTAAAAGTAGTTTGTTACAGAATAGGTAAAGAACGTCATGTGAATGAAACACATCAGATGTTTTCTTCCTTTTTCTAACATTAATATTTATATTCTTTCTGTTCTTGTAATAATAATCTTGTAATAATACCAACTCCCGAGTCCATTGCAACTTGCAGCGGAGGTTGCAAGTTGCAATGGATTCGGGAGTTGGTCGTGATCCAGCCTCAGCTATAGCGTACTCTATGGAAATGCGGGGCCGTTTTGTTGAACACGAATGTACATCTTAACTTTTTGTTTGGGGACTAACCATTGTTCCACCCTAGTGTTGCACACCCTGTTTTCCTGGGCAGGCTGGGTGCAGTGTCTGCCGGAGTAAACAAGACGGGGTCATCCCCCTCGACTTCCTTTCACTCAGCCAGATTGCAGTTTGCTTTTCCACGCCGGGCCATTCATTAACACACACTTCCTGCACGTGATCGGGTGCGGTGGTCTTGCGGTTTCTTCGAGTTTCGTAAAAAAGTGGAACTGTGTCGATGATTTTTCAGATTGTATGATTCAAAACCGAAAATCCATAAAACATTTCATTATTAGTAGCGGATTTTCATGGCATGTAGCACTTTTCCCCTTGATGCTATATCTTGGATGATGAATAAAAATATTATTAGAATTTTACGTTCTCTACTTCATTTAGTAGATAAGTAGGGAAAGTATTGTATTCCACCCAAAAGTTCGATGTCAAGATTTCACCGGATACTTTGAGGTCCCCTGAATTCAATAAATAAACGTAAAAATGTCACGCGCCCCTGTCTGTGTCTCTTTAAACAGCATAACTCAAAAACGAAAAGTCGGTTAAATAGGTATTAAACTTGATATTTTAGTTTTGCCATTCCAAAGATGGGAGAGGAAGGTTTTCAAGAAAATCACCCCCACCTAAAACATTACAATTAGGAGGAACTGCAGTTTAATAATTGAAACGCCTAAATATTATATTATATTTTATCTCAATATGTCATAATGATGCACAATTAAATATGTGCAATGTTGTAAGTAATTAACATTGACTAATTGTCGGTTAAACTATTAAGCCGGAGGCTTAAAGTACTTACGACATTGTCTAGTAGCCATTGGAATGTCATCTCCTTACGGTTTATCGGGAAACATACAAATCATTTGGGAAATTTAGTGCCGTATCAGCATGTTGCAATGGTAACTCGGTGATATGAGATTAGGAGATCTGTGGTTCAAATCCCAGCTATGGTATTAAACATTTCAGTCTGACTCTACCTTTCCAACTTCTGCGGTGTTTTAAAGACATTATATTTCTCTCGCACTAAAAAAGAGTAACTCAATCACTGTACATTTTAAATGACGAACTAACTGTAAGAGAAACCCAGAGTTTAAACATAAGAATAAGAGAAACCCAGAGTTTAAACATAAGAATAAGAGAAACCCAGAGTTTAAACATAAGAATAAGAGAAACCCAGAGTTTGAACATAAGAATAAGAGAAACCCAGAGTTTGAACAGACGATTTCACAATTGTAAAAGTTAGAAATTAAGTAACGCCTCAAATAAAATATATTTTATCATGACGTACGCCATGCCGTAATGGGTTGGACATGCGCAGCCATGCAAAGCATGTAGTTCGAACACACACATTGAATGTGTGTGTGTGTGTGTGCAGATATTTTTAACCCCTGTGTAGGACAACTGCATCCTCAGCCACTTGAGGAGTTACGATAGGTAGCGAACGGTCTATAGGTAACCAGGACCAACGTTGTGATGGGGGAAGCGTGCTGCTCACCACATCTCCCCGCATCAGTTTTGCCCTTGTGGTCGGCAGCCGTAGATTTAACTTTTAAACTGCACCTTAGTGTAAACAGACGTCCAGATTTCGCCGGACATATGTTTTTTGGTGGACTATCGATTAGATAACAGATTACTCTAAACAGGCTATATTACTGCCCAAATTCTATAAGTATTTTGAAATCATAAATATAGCTCACAATAAATATTCTAGCTTACAATGTTATAATAAAAATAATATTAGATTTATGAGAGGAGTGTTGCATTTTCAACAGCTTAATGTACCAAATGTTAACATACAGTATATTAAATAACAATCGAGAATAACAGCAAATGTTTTATTTGTGACAATATTCAAATTACAAATTTTCGCTGTTAGCAAAAAGACGTGTGTTGACCTTGCTTCCGGTTAATTTCCACAATACTCACAATGCAACCTGACGGTCAGATGGGATTACACTTTATTCTCCAGTTTAAATAAACATGTGATTTGCTCTATTAAGTTATAATGCAAATATGATTATTCTTCACGTTTATATTAAGTTCCAAATTCAAAGGTGCTGAAGTAAGTATGCAGTGATGATCGCAAAACAGAAGTCGAAAATGCAAATTCAATGATTTTGGAGAAGTATAAGTATATTGATGCTTGAATGCTTCGCTCCGAGTCGCGTAGAAACGGTAGAAACATGCACAATGTGTAACTTTTACTATACACTGTTTCAAAAGTTCATTTTTCTCTTGTTTAATAACATTTTACTTCGCATCAAATGTGTTTTTGTGGTTTTATCATGACTAAAAGAGAATTTAATACGTTGTCAGGGCTTTTATTTTTCAAAATATCCTGCTTTTGAAAAGTTTGATAATGGTCACCCATGCACAGGTGAGCTATAGGGTAAAGACGCAGCAATCCCGACTGCGAAAGTCATTTTCATGGCTAGGTGTTGCGTGATGCAAGCCACAAATGCTTCCCGGATTATTTGGATGATCACCCTCTACTGTGTTGTAGTGGAAGAGAAGCAAACGGGCTGATTAGTCAGCCCAGGCCCCATTCTCACTGTAACGTCACTGGATTATTATTTATTAACTGCACATGTGAGGCACCCGTGTTTGTGTGTGTATGTAGGTGTATACGTCAAGATCAAAAATCCTCCGAGTAACGTATCTGGTTGACGTTACAGTCCATCACTGATACTCTTGTGCCTTCGGTTACTCAGGAAGTTTGTTCTGAGTCGACGGTGGAGCATGTATTTCGACTCACCCAGTGGGGAACTAAATGGAAACACACTTAATAAATTACCTTACTGAAACACACAACACAGAATTGCTACATATAGTACTATATTTAACTGAAAAAGTGTTCTTCAGGGTGTAGCACATTTTTTGGCACAAGCACTGCGCTCACAATGTTTCAAAGATATTAGCTAATCTGGCTTATACATGCGCAAGCTATAATCACGAGGAATTCGTGATTCCGCTTTTGTGCCACATGCCACATCGCGTTTTCCAATCACTGCTCCAAAGCGGATATATTTTAATTTTATTACTGTGCGACACTAGCACATTCACAGTTTCACACGTGCTCTTCCACGTTGCAATCCATTCTGTTTTCACAATTTCTGCAAGGCAGCAAACGTGCACTTGTTTCCTGAATGCCTGAAACGTTGCTATGGAATTTCGGGTGAGAGGGAAATCCGCTAATCGAAGTTGTAAAATAACTTCCCTTTGCCCTAACAAAGAAATCCTGCCTGGCTTCAACCCTCTGTTCGCAAAATCCTGCAATCGCAAAGTCTTCTTGAGATAGGCGTCTATATATAGGAATAATCCTTCGATACATTTTGTATAAATTAGGTTATCTATAATTTACTGCTATTGGGTGTCCTTTCCGAATGCTGAAGCTATGGGTGGCAGCCAAGACCCTCTCAAGGGCACATTAGACAAGGTAGAATGTGGTGCTTTGACATTGGTTTCCGCAGGGAATGAAGTGGTATTGCATTATACCTATCTTGAATTTGACAGTTTCCAGAATGGGAGAATCTCCGGGCTGACATGGAATCGAATCCTTTGCAGAGTAGCCAGGAACGCTGACCACCAACAATTTATTCCCTTAGTAGAGTTCTGATATTTTTGTTAGAAAAATAATGTAGAAAAGAAAATTTTAATTTACAAACTTGATCTTGGAGTTTTAGAAGTGCTACTTTGGTAATGGAATTCTTTATCAAGTTCCGCATGCAAAAGCTCGCAGTTCTCGAGCCCTTCCGAACCCCCCCCCCCCCCATTCTCGGTCCGTAGTATGCACGAGCTGCCATTGTCTGTTTCTCCCACAGTTGAAGCTTAGCCACGATTGATAATTATTTCGCTAGCACACGTAGAATGTTCGTTGCTGGTGCACAGGAAAGGCTTGGCAAGGGGATGCTGTCATGCCAAATGAAGGCCTGACGTCAGCACATGCCACACAAACGTCCAGCTATGCTTTCAGATTGGGGTAAAACCTTGCTCATAATGTCATGTGACAGTTGGATGCAATCTGCAGTTCTGCTGACACATTTAAGTACTGTTGAGAGTAGAAAAAATGGTCCATCCTCTTAAATAGCAATAGTTCCCTCCAAAAAAGGATTCCGCATTTAATCTCACCAACATCTTTTTCTTTCTTTCTTTTCTTTTTTTATATTGTTTAACGTCCACTTTTATTATATATGACACTGCAGGCGAACATCAACATCAGGATCCACGCAACACTTGATACTTCTGTATCTCTTATCACAGGCTTGATACAAACCCCGAGAAACAAGAATGAACCAAAGAATGAAAATACTCTGTTGAAACTGAATTCTCAGTGAATTGTACTCTGATACTTGGAAACAAGTAGAGATGACTAACCAATATAATACGATTAGCGATCGGACCTTGTAGAGGGAGGGGAGGTGCGAGATGAGTTGCCCACAACCCTGAAATATAGGACAGCCATAATAATTATGTGAAAGTTTGTTCTGAAGTAGTAATGCAATAAAAGTCTAATATTATTGCTGCCTTAAAATGATTGCCAAGAAGATATGACTTTGATGTATTGGTGAACTTCAAATAATCAATTGTGCTTCTTAGCATTTAGAAATATAATAATGGCATAACAACAATAATATAAAATTGTTAATCTTTACGATCTATGTCTCTTCTCCGTATATTAATACAGATTTAGAAACTTTCACCCATAATTTCAAAGTTTTTGATGTTAAATGTTTCTCGGTAAAAAAAAGTCCTTATATGATTTACCATTATTTTTATTGAATCTCATATTTGCTTCACCGTAACATTTTACAACTTAGTTTGCATAACGAGAACACGTCCATCCATTTCCTCTAAAACATTAGTTTTGAATCTTTGTCATTGTTTTAGTTAGATACGGTTATTTGTGTTCGCCGCTTGAAACGACAGTTTATTATCGAGGTAAACGCCTACAAAAGATGGGGGGGAGGGGAGATTAGAAATATTTTCAGGAGATTAAAGCTTGTGAAGTTTGTATCGGTATATTTAAAGCATGAACTTTCATGGGGAGTTCCAACATTCCCCCGCAAGAAGGAAAGCGAGGCACTGCAGTATAACTTAAGAGATAAGGGCAGTCGATGAAGGAAAACCTCGGGGAGCCACGGAAGACTCTGGTCTTTCTCACAGCAATAACCCGCTTGGCTGCTTCAGACTGGCTCGAGTGTAAAACACATGTTGCTGTGGGAGAAGGCCGGGTTCAAGGTCCTGCCTTCACATATACTTATGGTTGGATGAAATGTAAATGCTACAGATCGGCAAAAATACACTTTGTCCTGCTTTGCTGGTCCATCTTCTTGCGCTTGGTCGATTCTGTCATCTTGGCATTCCTTTTGTCAAGTAGCATGTCATTTTCTCATTTAAGCCTTACTTTGAGAGATCCACAAAATGCGTTGTATGAAGGTTTGCATAAGCATGCTTTAAGGAAATTGAGACAAATTACTGTTGGTTACATTACTGTTATTTATGTTCCAAATACTTGCATGTCCAGTGATATGTATTCCCAAAACGTGAGAAGTAACAAATCAGGGAAATCGGGGATATTCACTTTTGTAAAGACAAGCCAGCAGCTATTATAAAATAAATAAATAATTAAAAATCTAATGTTTTTCATTCTCATGATCTTTTACTCTCTCTATATGTTCTAAGAGCATAGTACAAAGAGGATACCGGAATTTCTCTGGAAATATATGTTTTTATATGAGGTTCCCTGAGTCCAAAAAGTCTTTTTAAAAAAGGTCCGTTTGTGTGTGGGTGTGTGTGTTGATGGACAGCATAGCTCAAAAACTAAAAGAGCGTTAAACACCAAACTTGATATTTCAGTTTCCACGAAGATTTTCAGAAAAATCTCCATCACCCAAACTACCCTTTACATGGAAATTTTTTTGAAAATGCTGTTTTCCTCAAAAATGGCTGTAACGATTTTGATTAAAATATCATTATATATATATATATATACGTCACAAATGCATATATTGAAATTTTTGGGAATAGCTTCTAACTACCTGTTCTTCAGAATGACTTTTGCTGAATTTTACATAACTGGTAAACCGTAGGAGACACACAAAAACTTACTATATAAAATTTAGATCTCGTTAAAACATACAATTTATGTCATATAAATGTTTGTTGTAGAGTTGGCCGTTTTCGAGATATTCCTTGTTATTGCTTTCAATTTTAAAGTATCTTTTTAAATGGGTCCCTTTCGTTTCATTCCTCTTTTGTTTTTATGTCCGTTGTTCACTTATCGATCGGCTTTTCAAAGATTTGATATCAGTTTAACCTGGTATATCCCCTTATTTCTCTTCTGCTTATAAGGAACTAAGTAGTTAGATCAATTGTTTAATACTTATCTCTTCCAGCATGATGTAGATAGAATAATAATCTTTTGTAAGAATAATTTGTTTGCAGAATAGGTAGAGAATGACATGTGAATTCAACACATCAGATTTTGTATTTATTCTGCAACAAACTATTCTTACAAAAGCTTATTATTTTATATTGGTGCGGTTACTCTGACGTGTGATGTGCGCCGGTTTGGCAAATTCGGGATTGTACGGCTTTTTTGTTACATGGATTGGTTTTATTTTCTGTTTTAAACCCTTTATTTTATCGTCTCCTTTTCATGTTAATTACGTTTCATCACACACGTACGTAGTATTTAACACCGTAATTTTTTGCGTAATTTAGCAATAATACTTCACTATGTCATTTTACTAGTTCGACTCAATATTTCACCCTTAAAGTTACTGGCATCACGTGCCCGACTCTCCACGGAGCATTAGGGCGTCCTCCCGACTTAGTTGGATTGGCGGACTTTTCGACTGTAAGTGATTTTCAAAGTTTGAACCTCTTCTGGCTTCAAGCATCTACTGGGTGTTGGATTTGCCACGTGATTGCTACATCGTTTTCCATTGGTCGTTTGTATCGTTTTCGTTAAGAAAATCAACTGTCTACATGCATAGCAGAATTGAACTCCTGTCTCTTTCAATAAGTAACAGTAAAAAATTCTGATGTGTTCCATTCACATAACCTTCTCTATATCTCTGTAACCAGTTATTTTTAATAAGCTTATTCTTCTTCTATCTGCTTCATGCTAATCAAGATAAGCATTAGTAGAAACGGTCTTATTACTTAGTTCTTTACAAGTAGAAGGAGAATAAGCGAATACACTAAGCTAAACCGACTATCAAATGTTTTAAATAGAGGCTGCTATGGGATTGGAATCGATTATTTGCATGATCAGGAGTTGACAAGTTCCCGTGTGAGAAAAGTATAAGTATTTTAAAACTGAAACCAATAACAAGAATAGGTCAAAAACGGCCAACTCCACAAAATAAATAAATAAATAAATAAAGTGTGTGTCTTAACCAGATCTACAATTTTTGTGTGGTGAGTTTTTATCTATATATTGCGGTTTATCAGTCTTGCAAAATTCAACAGAATAAAGAGGTCATTATAGGCTATTCCCTGAAAATTTAAGATATGCATTTTATTTGTCATGCAAATATCTCTAATATACCATATTTTAATCAAAATCGTTAGTGCCACTTTTGAGAAAATCAAAATTTCCATGTAAAGGGTATTTGGGGGTGGGGGTATTTTCTTCGAAATCTTCATGTCACATTCTTGGAAGCTACTGAACTTAAATACAAGTTTGGTATTTCACGAACTTTTCATTTTTGAGCTATGCTACACACATACGCACATAGACAGATAGACAGCCAGAGTAACAGACACTCGGACATTTGACATATATTGCGTGATTTAACGATATCTACATTTTTTGCCGTAAGATTTTGTCTATTTCCTACAATTTACCAACTATGCAAAAGTCAGCCCTTTCATGGCAGAATAATTGACTGGCATATTTGTGCTCTTCTGGTCTAAATATAAATTATATAATAAGAATAATAATAATAATAACAATAATAACAATAATAATCATTTTCAAGTTTTTCGCTTGTTAGGTTTTCCCCTTGTTAGGTAAATAATGTGTTCGACAGATGAAAGACGTGTCTGGATACAAATGGGTCATAATGTAGAACAACTAATACGATGGGGCCTAAAAAGAGTTTGTTTTAAATGCCAGTGAAGTCTATAAGAGAGCAATGCGATAAATTAATATATTTTAAAGAGTTAGTTGTTGGTTTCATTGCAGTTTATTTCCATGCTAAAGTCAGCCATATGCTAAAAATTCTAAAATCTTAAAATAATTTTCAGTTAAGCAGTTTTTGCAGGTGTGGAGTTTAATTCCTAAGAATGTATTTGTATATTCCTGTGCATCAACTTTATTACGGCTTTTGCCATTACGTAATGTTGCTGTAAATGAAACACAGTATAGTGAATTGCTTTTGTATTTTCTCATCAGGAAAGGGTGTTCAGCAATAATTTAAATCCCTACGTTTGGGACGAAATCCTCCCCATTTTTTTCATGTCCCCACGGGGAATGACGTCAGTATGGAGCAGGGGCCTTTTCTGTCGGTGGTCAGGTTGCATCAGGAATGTGCACTGTTTCCCAGTATTCTCTTTTTGCATTAGTAGCGCCACAACAGTTGTCGGAAATTGAATTCCGCTATTCTGCTTTTGATTCGATTCCAGCTGCAAACTTTCGTAATGTTGGTGACGTGCTACCTTAGAGATTGCATCAGCTTGAATACCATAGTTATATTGTCAAAATGTATTAGTTTTGTATTTATTTGACTGCTGGAGAACTGTTCTGTTGTATGTTACAGAAATTCTGTTAGGTTTCCTTTCTGTCTCTTTCTTCCACGCGGTTACGACCTCTTTTAGCCAGTTCCGTCTCCAAAGTCGGCCACCGCATCCTGAGCTTTCCTGGATATCGTCTTCCTTGGGGTTGATAATTAAATTAGTTGCACTAATCTCTGTAGTAGTTCCGTAATTTCTCATTTGTGCAATATTGGCGTAATGTCAGGCGAGACAGGTGCACCTAAATATTCAGAAAAGCATGTTTTCAACTGATATATTTTAGACTTCCGTCTAAAAAAAAAAAAACAATCTGATGTGACCCATTCACATGCCTTTCTCTACATCTCTGCAACAAATTATTCTTAAAAAGCTTATGCCTCTATTTACTTCATGCTAATCGAAAAAAAAAAAAAAAAAAAATAGCAGAAATAGTCTTACTACTTGCTTCCTTGTAAATAGAAGCGAAATAAGGGAGTATCATAGGTTAAAGTGATAGTCAAAAGCTGGTTGCTATGTGACTGAAGTTCCTTTGTTAGTATGGACAGGAGTTGACAAATTCCTGCATGAGAAAAGTAAGTTTTTTAAAGGTGAAACCAAAAACAAGGAATATCTCAAAAACGACATACTCCACGAAAAAACATTATATAACATAAATTGTGTGTTTTAAGGTGCTCTACATTTTTGTTTAGTAAGTTTTTGTCCATCTCCTATGGTATAGCAGTTATTAAAAATTCCGTAAAATTCATCCAGAATAAAGTACTCTTCAGAGGCTATTCCCAGAAAATTCAAGATATACATATTATTTGACAAGTATATATCTTTAATATACGATATTTTAATCAAAATCGTTAGTCATTTTTTTAGAAAATCAAAATTTTCGAAAATGTTTCCATATGAAGGGTAGTCTGTGGTGAGGGGATTTTCTTGAAAATCTTCGTGTCGAATCCTTGGAAGATACTGAACTTAAAACCAAGTGTGGTATTTAATGGTTTTTTCGTTTTTGAGCTATGCTGCTACAGACACACCCACACACACATACATACACAGACAGACACACACGGCATTTTTCTAAAAATACTTTTTTTTGGATTCAGGTGGTCTCAAAACATGTATTTCAGATGAACTCTCTGTATCGAATTTTTGGTTGCAATGCAATACTTATACACTACATACGTACATAGTACGTATAGAGAAAGTAATAATTATATTTATTTGGTTTCTGAATAAAACTAATGTTTTCTTTAAATTAGTTTAAAAATAAATATGAGAATAGAATTAAACTGAAGGGATCCCGAAAACTGGCCGGAAATGAGAATTATAATGCATCCATTAGGTACCGTCTTACGGGTTTACTGTGCATATTTCCTTTTTACTTTCTCTATACGTGCTATGTACATAGTGTATAGAGGAGGTATTGTAATGCACCCAAAATTTGATACCAAGATTTCACCGGAAATACATGTTTTGAGATCTCCTGAATCCAAAAAAGCATTTTTAGAAAAATGTCCGTGTGTGTCTGCCTGTGTGTGTATCTGTGTATATGTGTGTGTGTGTGTGTGTGTCTGTGGGCAGCATAGCTCAAAAACGAAAAGTCCGTTGAAAACCAAACTTGGTATTTAGGTTTGGTATCTTCCAAGGATGCGACACGAAAATTTTCAAGAAAATCCCCCCACTCCCAACTACCCTTTACATGGAACTTTTTTCGAAAATTTTGATTTTCTAAAAAATGGCTCTAACGAGTATGATAAAAATGTCGTATATTAAATATATTTACCTAACAAATAAAATGTATATCTTGAATTTTCTGGGAATAGCCTCTTTATTCTGGATGAATTTTACGGAATTTTGTATAACTACTAAACCGTAAGAAATGGACAAAAACGTAAAGCACAAAAAATGTAGAGCACGTTAAAACACACAATTTATGTCATATACATTTTTTTCGTGGAGTTGATCGTTTTTTAGCTATTCCTTGTTTTTTGTTTCAGCTTTGTAAAACATACTTTTCTCATACAGGAATTTGCCAACTCGTGTCCATACAAACAAACGAACTTTAGTCACATAGCAACCAGCTTTTGGTTTTCACTTTAACCTATGGTTCTTCCTTATTTCGCTTCTACTTATAATAAAGCAGGAAATAAGACTATTTCTGCTAATTTTTCTCGATTAGCATGAAATATATAAAAGAATAAGATTTTTAACAATAATTTGTTACAGAGATATAGAGAAAGTCATGTGAATGGAACACATCGGATTTTTTGTGTTGTTTGTAAATAATAACATTAATAGTAATAATAATAACAATAATATATACAAAGATAGCTGTTTCAGTGGAAACTCAGCTTTGTCCATTCTTCGTCTCAGCATATGAGCCATTGATCTTAATATTGCTTGATATCCGATATTTGTTTCTGGTCGGAACTTTTCCCCATTCGCCGTATCTTGTATTCCATCATATCTAACGGTAATTTATTTTCCCTTCATCGTTAAAATATTTTGTTCAGTCTTATATACGCTTACTATCTGCTACATTATACACATACATATTTTACAGACTTTTCTAATAATCCATATTGCAAATGCTTCCATTAGCTAGACTTCGTGTTAATGTCCAGTATTCTGCACTAAAGAGAGCCACACTCCTAATCTCTTTTATTGTTCCTTCGGGGCTCACAAAAACTGCTTCTTTCGTGTTAAAATTGTGTGCCTTTGATACTATGTCTGCCTTGGTGACTACAAATTTAGCATATCTTAGGTATATCGAAGAAGATAAAGCAGTTCGCTTGTTCCGCTACCTTGTCTCAAATTGCATTTGTATCTTATTTGCTTCCCATAGTTTTGCATTTAATCCCATACTCAGTAATAAGTATGCAATTCATGTATTTTTAACCGAATTACGATATCTATTTTTTGGAGTACAATATTTTTTGTACTTCTGCCAAAAGGATGGAACGTGAAAAAGAGAGAGAGAAAAAGAGAGGGAGAGAATTCAAAGTAAAATATGAGTTTACGCCCTTTTTAAGTTACTATTAATAATCAATGAATTAATCTTACGTTCCATTTTAAATCTCTTTTGTGCATTTCTGTTCATCTGGAGCATTCCCAAACGCGTACATTTTCACTGCATTATAAAGAGAATCTTTGAAGACGCTGGTGAGAAAGTGGGATGACGAGTTGTAGTTCAGAGAAAAAAGGCTGATGAGATACGTCGCATCTTTGTCCTTGTTAAAGTCTTGCTCTTTGGAAAGGAGCCTTGAGAAGAAGGCAGACCATTATGTATAGCTTCTTTCTAACCGGGATTTTTCACAAGTAGTTCTGATGAATAAGCCGGGAGTTCTTGGGCACTGGGGTGTCTCAAAGCGTGCATTGAACGTCAGACCTACAGTGCTTTGCCAAATAATTTGATCGCGTGTAACAATCGCAGTGTTTGTGAGCCAAGAACAATCATAATTCAATCCCCAATGAGTATAAACCACGTGATTAAGTTTCATCCAAGATTCTTCTGCTTTTTAGAGGCTGCTGAGCTTAGTGGAACTAGCGGCAATAGCATCTATGCTCTTGCCTAGAGCTTGACAGCTTTTAACATTTAAAGAATGCCATGAAAAGAATTAGATCACTTTTGATAAGGGTTAACTGGAAACATTGCACTTAATAAATTATTGTTTATTCTGTATGTCAGAAACGTTTATATCTACTAGAAATAAGGAGTCAGTCATGCTTATTGCAAATCACTGTGAAGGACAACGTCAACATAGTTTTTAAAAATCGGTTTATTCGATATATTCAGGGTGGCTTCAATGTTGTGGCAGTTTCAAGCTATAGTTATATATAGGAATGAAAGCAGTTTTGAGCAAAACTTCTAAACACTGTTTGTTCACATTCCGTCAATTTAATATTTATTTTTTGTGTGTAGCTTAACGTCCTTTAACCTGGTTTTCGTCAAATCGAACGATGAATGAAATTGGTGAAATGATGCTCAAATTATATCGGGGTTCACGTTACTCGACATTCGTCTTGTCAGGATAAGGGAAAAACCCTGAAAACCCCTTATCGGGTAACTGAGCGAGATTCGAACTCGCGACCTGTTGAATGTGAGGCAGACACGCTACCACCACAATATCTAGGCGTGCTGTCAATTTTATTGTTTAATGACTTAAAATTTGTGGTTATAATGTATAAGAACCTCTAAAAATCTGATGTGCTCCATTCACATGATTTTCCCTATATTATTGTTAAAAAGCTTATTCTTCTATCTACCCCATGCTAATCGAGATAAACATTAGCAGAAATGCTTTCTTTTAAGTAATAGGAAAATAATGGAATACGCTAGGCTAAAACGATAGTAAAATCTTTTAAAAGCTGGTCGCCATGTGGGTGAAATCCGTTTTTTTGCATTAGCAGCAGTTGCAAATTCCCGTATGTGAAAAGTTTCAAATGTTGTAAAACTGAAACCAATAACAAGGAATATCTAAGAAATGGTCAACTCCACGAAAAAAGTGTATATGATACTGTGTGTTTCAACGCGATCTACATATTATGTGTAGTACGTTTTTGTCTATCTCTTACAGTTTACTAGTTATGCAAAATCCAACAAAATGCATCCAGAATAAAGATGTCTTCAGAGGCTATTCCTAGAAATTTCAAGATATACATTTTATTCGTTGTGTAAATGCCTTTAATACACGGTATTTTAATCAAAATCATTAGAGCCATTTTATGTTCTTGAAAATCTTCGTGTCGCATCCTTGGAAGATCCAAACTTAAATACCAAGTTTGGTATTTAACGGTCTTTTCGTTTTTGAGCTATGCTGTCCACACACACACACACATACACAGACACTCACACTCACACTCACTCATTCACACAAACACACACTCACACACTCACACGCGCGAACGCTGACCTTTTTCCAAAAATGCTTTTTTTTTGGATTCAGGGGACACAAAACATGTATTTCCGATGAAATCTCTATCAAATTTTTGGGTGCAATACAATACCTCCTCTATACACTATGTACATAGTACATGTAGAGAAAGTAATAAGATGAATTTAATGATTCGATTATTGCTTAGTGGGTTAAACGTTGGACATAAATAACAGCACTAATAAACGCAATTAACCTAAGAAATAATGGGAAATGCAATATGTGATTGTAGAACACATCGCAACCAAGCTTTGCTTACTTGCATTCCTTGTGAGTATGTTATAGTCTTTCAATGTGACATCACAAGTAATTCTATAGTTGAGCATACACAAGAGTTTTATTTATTACTATTATTATTATTATTATTAATATAATTTTAGCAGCGTAGAATTTTAATATTTATTGGTCTTCTGAAAAGTCAACGTCAAATGCCTATAATTTACTGGTGGCTTATGTATTAGTAACTATTAAAAGTAACAGCCACTTACAACATATTTCCAAAAATGGATTGCAGCACAGAAATTATTGCCTTTAGGATAGTTCCCTTCCTACCTAATCTATTACTTTCTCTACCGTGTGCTTAACAAATACAATGAGTTTGAAGAGGATTTGCGATTGGCCATCGATCACTTGATTTTGTTCTTCCATTGATTGTTGCAGCTACCGTAATAGTTCATTTAGTTTTTCACCCAACAAGATCAACTAACAGATTAAGGAGATTTGCATTCCATCCAAAACTTCGACGGTGCTGATATATTTCATTGAAAATGTGCGCTTGTGTATGGCTGAGAGAAGGAGCGATACATCCTTTGGATTCTGAGGTAAATGTTAATTCCGTCAATCAATAAACTTGAAAAATATTGCGTCTACTTATTTTGATATTTTTTTAATCATCAACGGTCATTTTAATGTATTATGTATTGCTTGTAAATACAATAATTTAACAAAAATATTTATTCAGCTTACTTAAACATTGTATTTCTTGGGTCGTGACTCCACGCCATTGCCAATGTAAGACGTACACGCGCCACCAATAAGCGTTAATAGGAAAATGTGCTATATTTTTACTTTCTCTATACGTACTATGTGCATAGTGTATAGAGAAGGTATTGCACTCCACCAAAAAATTCGATACCGAGGTTTCACCGGAAATATATGTTTTAGGGTCCCCTGTATCTAAAAATAGTATTTTCAGAAAAAGGTCCGTGTGTGTGTCCGTGTGTCTGTGAACACGATAACTCAAAAACGAAAAGTCGGTAAAATACCAAACTTGGTATTTAAGCTTAGTATCTTCCAGGGATGCGACACGAAGATTTTGAGAAAAATACCCCCACCCCAAACTACCCTTTACATGGACTTTTTTCGAAAATTTTGATTTTCTAAAAAAATGGCTAACGATTTTGATTAAAATATCGTATATTAAAGATATTTACCTGACACATAACATTTATATTTTGAATTTTCTGGGAATAGCCTCTGAAGACTACTTTATTTTGAGTGAATATTACGGAATTTTACATAACTGCTAAACCGTAAGAGATAGACAATAACTTACAACACAAAAAATGTAGAGGACATTAAAACACACAATTTATGTTGTATACATTTTTTTTTTTTTTTTGTGGAGTTGGTCGTTTTTGAGATATTCCATGTTTTTGTTTTCAGCTTCGAATCTTTCTCATACAGGAATTTGTCAACTCCTGCCCATACAAATAAAGGAACTTCAGTCGCATAGCAACCAGCTTTTGACTATCACTTAAGCTATGGTACTCCCTTATTTCTCTTCTACCTACACGGAAGCAATTAATAAGACTATTTCTGCTAATTTTTTGTCCATTAGCATGAAATAAAGAGAAGCATAAGCTTTTTAACAATAATTTGTTGCAGAGCTGTAGAGAAAGTCATGTGAATGGAACACATGAGATTTTTTCTTTCTTGTTGTAATTTAGTATAAATAGTAAACTATAGAAATAGGTAAAACTTGGAATACAAAAGAATGCAAATATTCAAAACGCCTACAATTTATTTCAGTTTGTTTTATTGTGACGTCAGCTTTTTCCGAAATCCCTTTGTTATTGGTTTGAATTGTTTCAATGCTTCTCGTTTTTAGAGATAGAGAAATTCACGTTAATGGAACACATCAGATTTTTATCTATGTAATGCAACTTTCAGATTTATCAACAAATATTCTTCAAGGTCTTATGTTTAAAATGTTAATTGCTTATAGGTATATGGTAGTTTCTGGTGCGTACGGGGAGACTGACGGAGTGACTGACTGACTGACTGACTGACTGACGGACGGACGTTAATACGAGTGCTGCTCCTAGCAGCGAACACATTTAATGAAACAAAAGAGAGATGGAATACGGAAAGAATATTACATTCAACCTGACGATTAATAACAGAAAACATGTGGGGGAATAAAGGACAAAGATGTCTTGAAGGAGTATGTTAATGAATGAGGAATTCTGAGATGATGAGGCTCAAGAGAGAGAACGTTTATTTTGAAAATAGGAAGGGGAGTAAGAAGAAAGAGCGATGATGATAATTAACTAGAAGGCAAGTCTTTCCAAATTACATACAGCTTGCTTACATTACCAGAGGGGCCGGGCTGTTGCACAAACTTCTCAGTGGATCCACTGAAGTGGAAAGTAATAACGAGTCTCTAAGTCTCTTAACTGTTTTCTGCAAGATGACAGACGACGGTTATTGTTAAGAGGGTTCTTCTCGTTATGTTTCAGGTGACCTGCCATGTTCTCCAGGGAATTTGAATAATGACTGATCTTCACGGCTCATTTCTGAGCTTTGTGTCTGTGATGTGCACATGCATCGAATTCCCTTTCAAAATTTTCACGAAAATGTCGGGTGGAATGTTACATCAACAGTATACCTTTTGTCCCGTTCGTCCTATTGCAGTACTTGCAGCAGGGTTTATCAGAATTACACGTTTCCATGGGGAATTGAAATCGATTCAAATACCATTCTGTATTGAATACTGCATGGAACCGTGGATTCAAATCACATTGAGTCTTGGATCCGATCCTCTTGGATAGTGTGATCAGATTGAAATATGTTGCTTGGAAATACGTCCCTATTCAAATCATTCAAATAGTACTCCATAGCCCATATTGCTCTTACTCTTTGCAATACGCTGCACGTTCATCGGTTTTTCTTCGTTAAATCTGCCAGGAACTAGTGCAAGAGTAAAAATGTAAAATATATAAAAATTCGATGTTGAAATTTCACCGAAAAGTATATTTTGAGGTCCCCTGAGGCCATTTTTACTTTCTCTATTCAATGAACATAGTGGATAGAGAGGGTATTGTACTCCACCCAAGAATTCGATATCGGGATTTCACTGGAAATATATGTTTTGAGGTTCCCTGAGTCCGAAAAAAACATTTTTAGAAAAAAATCTGATGTGTTACAATCACATGACTTTCTCTAGCTACTCTACAAACTTCTTACAAAACATAATTCTTCTTTCAACACCACGCTAATCGAGATAAACATTAGCAGAATGTTATTACTTAGTTCCTTATAAGTAGAATAGAACTAAGGGAATGCACGAGACTAAAGTGATATAAAAATGTTTTAAAAGCTGTTGTTATGCGATTGTCATTGCAAATCACTTCTTTGCTTGACCAGGAGTAGAACAAAAGTACTTTACAACTTAAACTAATAATAAGGAATACCTCGTAAACAGTAAGCTCCCCGAAAAAAAAAAAAAATGTATGTGACACAACTTGTGTGTTTTAACAAGATCTACATTTTTTGCATAATACGTTTTTGTCTATCTCTTACGGTTTACTAGTTATGCCAAACTAAGCAAAATTCTTCCAGAATAAACAGAAGCTGTTCCTAGAAAATTCAAGATAAACATTTTATTTGTGATAAAATTGGCTTTAATATGCCGTATTTTAATCAAAATCATTAGAGCCATTTTTAAGAAAAACAAAATTTTCGAAAATGTTTCCATCTAAAGGGTAGTTAGGGGTGGGAGGAATTTTCTTGAAAATCTTCGCGTCGCATCCTTGGAAGACACCAAACTTAAATACCATTGTACATACGGGGCTACAGAAAGTAAAAAGCCTGTGCATGTGTGTGTGAGTGTGTGTCTGTGGGCAGCATAGCTCAAAAATGAAAATGCAGTTAAATGGTAGATTCTGAAAGACCGAGCTCTCTTGGACAGTGGCATAATAAATATCCTCTGCACTGGGAACCTAGCTGAGGAAGTACAACACTACGTTTCCAATTAGTGGAATCAACAATCAGTTTCTCAACTCAGTGTCCTTTACAATTGGGCTCCCTTTAGGAGTTTCATAATTACATGCTTCATATTGTCACATAACACACGACATATAACGTCATTGGATGCGGTCATTAAAACTTGCCTGCCTGCATACACGTAGCTCATCCCAAGTTCTACCAGGCATGAGACAATTCATTATTAATTGGAGCGCACCATTTTATCTCTCTCTCTCTCGTTACTGAAGGCAAATCCTCCAACTCGTTTACCAGACCATCCAGTCCTTTAAGAAATCAAGATGGAATGGGTTGTAGCTTAGATATGAAAGATTCTTACAAAGGGAGAAAAATGCCCTGAAATAACAATGTGCTTTTTAAGAATAGAGGCCAGATTAGGTTCTCATTTCTTCCACGAGTTTGGGAAATATAAGGTCTTATTCCAACAATCAAGACATAAGGAATAGTCTGTGAAAACCACTTCACGGATAGCAATACACGACAATGTCTCGACTGAAATCGGCTATGGTGTTCATGATTACCTATGAAGTTCGGAAGGTTTTGTATACTCGTATCAAGATTGCACAACAAGTATCCCATGTATATAAAATAGTTCATCTTAAGACAAAATCTTGCGCCCCAAAGAGGAGTAAAATGCTACTAGAGTTGTATCCATATAAAGATAATCAGGGAACACTAAGAGAAGTCATTTGGAAATTCAAATTTACTTTACAGTGCTAAACATCGCTCATCCTTCCAAAACAGTATTATTATAGTGATGGCAAAGCATGTACATCTTCTTTTCACGCACCTCTTTAAAAAAAAAAAAACGCAACCAAGGCAGTGGTTCGAAGAGTTATTAACAAGTGCTTAACATGTTTACTTTTAAAGTATCTAACTCACAGTAGTCAACCAATGGACGAGAAATTATATTAAGTGAGAAGTCAAGTGTTACTTACTCTTCAAGGATTGGGCCTGTTTCGACCTTAGTTTTCCCTGAGGCTTACGAGGCTCGTATGGGCCCTTTGCACAATCCTCATTCTGGAGGTCCAGAGCTCTATTTCCAAGGTTACTTTCCCTTAGGAGAGTTGCCTTCACTATGGCTAAATTCCTCTCCTACATCACCAGAGTCTCTTCAGTCGGTTTTTCGGATTCTTATTAGACCGTGACGGTCCTAGGCCAGAGAGTCCTCACTCAACATTGTCTTATTTCCCGTTGCCTGCCCCTCTTGATCAGAAGCACTGTGGTTGGATTTGGGGGTGGGGGTATGTGTTATATTGCACTATGTTTATGGGCGAAGGCTCTTCACTTGAAAGAGGTGAGCAACCTTTTCACCAGCACAAAGAATTATATTATCTATAGCGATAATGGTACCAACTTTGTAGTTCACTTCAAAAATTGCCGAAATTGTTCTCACCAAGCAATTTAAGAATTACTTAGTATACAGAACACAACACGTCACTTCATACCAACAGCTTCCCACATTTTAGCGATCTGTGGGAACCTGCAATTAATCAAATGAAGCACCATCTACGAAGGGTTGCAGGAAAAGCTCTTGATGACATTTAAAGAGATGTGTACACTTTCTGCCCAGATGAAGGCAATTAGTAATTCTCGCTGAATTTGTCAAATGACCCAGATGAACCTGATTATCCTTCACTAGCCCGTTTTTATTTGCGCTCCTCTTTCCACAACTCCTAAACTGAGCTTACAGCCCTATCTATAAACAACAAACGTCGGCAGCAAATCCAGTCGTGCAACCACACCTGTGGAAACGGGGATCTGATGACTATTCTGAACTTACTGCAACAAACTTACCCTAATGCACGCATAAAAAAAAGTACAAATTCTCAATGCTTTTACAGATAATGAAGGGTGTCTTTTGGTAAACCTAACTGCGTAGTTTCTAGCAACTCTGCCTTGGAGAACGTTAACATAGCTAAAGTAACAACTTATTATATAAATATAAGAAAATAAGATAAATCACTTATACAGTCATATAATTATAATAATAAATATATTGATGATTGTCTATAGACCTTTGATATTAACATATTAATCATTACAGAGCAGTAATGCAGACGTCTGCTAACCTGCAAAAGAGGATGGATGACAACGAAAGTTGTCGAAACTCGTCCAGTGTAACATCATCTACACCATGTCCAAGTGGAGCACGTGTTGGAAATAGATGTCCAGATTTGAACAAAATCAGACAAAATCATACTGAACAAAAATATGGATCTCGTTAAAACACACAGTTTTTATCAGATACATGTTTTATATAACGTAGCTTATATTAAATTTCCTAATAATTATATACTTTTCTCAATACTTTGCTTTCTCTACACATATTATACCTACATATAGTATTCCACCCAAACATTTGATGTCAATATATCGAAATATATGTTTTGAAGTCCCCTGAATACAAAAATGGCATTTAAAAAAGTCCGGGTGTGTCTGTATGCGTGTGTGTGTGTCTGTGGATAGCATAGCTCAAACACGAAAAAAACGTTAAATACCAAATTTTTTATTAAGTGTAATATTCCAAGGTTGCGACACGAATATTATCAAGAAAATCCCCTCCTCAAAATAGCTTTCACGTGGAATTTTTTTTAAATTTATGATTTTCTCAAAAATGACTAACAGTTTTGATTAAAATGGCGTATGTTAAAATATTTGTGACAAATATAATGTATATGTAGAATAGGCTCTGAAGACCCTTCATTCTGGATAAGTTTTGTATAAGTTGTAAACCATAAGAGATACACAAAAACTTACTGCACAAAAAATGTAGATCTCATTAAAACACACAGCTTATATCATATATGTATACACACACAAACTCACACACACACATATATATATATATATATATATTTAATTCAGTTAACATTTTCCGAAATATTCCTATTAATCGTTTCAATTTTAATCTGCTTAACTTTTCTTAAATGGGAGCTCATATTTTGTTTCATATCTCTTTTGTTTTACTCCTAGCCGTGCAAAGCGAAATAAATTGCAATTGTTTGACATAGCGATGGGCTATGATTAAAATATTAGACTGTCGCTTTAGTCTAGTACTGCCTTATTTCCCTTCTATGTATAAATAGCTAATACAACAATTTCTGCTAATGTGTACCTCTATTACCAAGATATAGATACAGGAATAATCCTTTGTGGCAATAGTAGCTTGTAGAGAAAGTGTTCTGAATGGAACACATCAGATTTGTTTTCTCGTCTTGATCATGCAAGGAGAACGGAATTTCAAGCCAATCTATAGCGACCCGCTTTCAAAAGATTTGATTATCGCTTTAACTTAGTATATCCCTTTAACGTCTTGAACCTACAAGAAATTATGAAATAAGGCCATTTTTGCTAATGTTTATTTCCTACCATTAAGTAGGTACATAGAAGGGTAAGCTTTTGGAAGAATGGTTTGTTGCAGAATAGGTAGAGAAACTTGTGTGAATTTAACAATTCAGATTTTTATGATAGTTTCTATTTGCGTTGAGTAATCAAATGCATGAAATGCCGCATGCGTTTGTGTTCTTGTGCGTGTGTGTGCTTTTTTATTTTTATTTTTGTTCTTTTTTACCTATTTCATGCATTAGGAGAAAGATATTCCCTTAGTACCTCATTTCCATTATTGGACTACTTAATTTGAATTATGTCTCTCACTCACCCACTTATGTATCAGCGACCGCATGTAAGATTTGTTGTGGACAAAGCGGTGCTGGGGCGGGTTTTCTCCGGGTACTACGGTTTCCCCCGCCATCGCATTTCACCGGTGCTCCATCATCATTCATGTATCACCAGTTCACCGCCTGCGGCGCTATAAGTAGTTAAAGCGGGTGTTAAACACTACCCAAAAAAAAAAAAAAAAACTTCAGTGTATTAGTGAGGTTGGATCTTCATCATTCAAAAGCAGGTAGCGAATAGTTTGGCCAGAAGTCAGTAACACCTGTCAGCTAACCTTCGTGGGTAACTTGCTACAAAAGGATTGTGGAAGATTGGGGGGGGGGTCATATTGACATGAGATGAGAGAGCATGAGATGAAATCAGGCAGTGCACGGGTGTGAATGAGATTAACAAGTGGCAAGGTAAATAAGTGGTCGTTATTGAAATGGAAATTTGCATGCCACTAACATGCTCTTGAGTTGTTAAGTTTTTCTTTCTATACTACTTACAGCAAGTAGAGGAATATTTGTAATCCACCCGAAATTGGATGTCGAGATCTCATCTAAAATATGTTTTGAGGCCCCCTAAATAGAAAGCATCTTTAGAAAAAGGTTCGCTCGTGTGCGTGTGTGTAAATGTGTGTCTGGAGGATGGTGGGTGAAAGGTCATTTAAATGCTAAAATTTATATTTAAGTGCAGTATCTTCCAAAGATGTCACACGAAGCTTTTCAAGAAAGTGCCCCACCCCTAGCTACTCTTAAATGGAACATAACAGTTTGATTTTTTCAAAAATGTCTGTAACGGTTTTGATTAAAACATTAGCTATGTGTTTAAGACGTTTTCTTGACAAATTAAATGCATATACTGAATTTACTGGGAATAGGTTCTAAAATATTCTTATTCTGGATGATTTTAACATAAATGGTAAAGTGTAAATGTTGACGAAAGTTCTTATTTCACAAAAATGTAGATATCTTTAAAACACGCAATTTACGCCATACTTGTTTGTGGTGTTGACCATTTCCGATTTCCAAGTTAACCTTGTTGTGTACATATCTCTGGCATCGGTAATCGTTATTTCCTTGTTACCAAGGCGGGCACATATTCTGATAATCTACCTACTTAAGATAAAATTGAATGCGCCACATTTTAAAACTGGTTTGAAATGAAGCGGTTTTACTGTTTCTGTCTTACAATGTTTTCTGTATTCGTTTTTGTTAAACTCAATCTTAAACAGTCATCGACAGTTTCCCTAACATATTATGGGAAAAGGCTAACATATGAAGCATCAAACTTTAGATGAAAGCTTCACCATAATGTAGTACCATGATATAACGGGTGTCTCAAATGTGTCTCCGCAGTGAGGTGAATGCGCTAGCACGCTCACTCTTCACAGTTCGGCTGGTAATGGATCACGCTAGTTAATACTGGAAATGAAGATGACCTGAAGCTGAGAATACTTACTACTGTTGCAGAAGATGTTGAAATGCTGTCCTCATTCCTGTAGGCAGAGTTCGACTATTTTGCCCTTATTACGGAAACTGTGTAGGGTTTCCCGCGCACATTTGTGATCTCGTTTAGTTCATCATTTATTATAATCATTTTTACACTAACGGATCTATGTTTTGCATGCACAGAAACAATGTTTGCTGTGCTAATTTTCATTTAGTGCGGCTCCATAAGATTACGTCCGAAATTTCATCCAGTTTAGCTTGTTAAAAGTTTGGACCTACCGCATTTAAGATAATCATTCTGTTTCAGGGACTTTGGACTTTATTTATTAACCAGACAGCGTTGACTTGAAGCAAACAGTACTCACAGTATTATTCAAACTAAATAGTTATAAAATGGGATGTTATGTTTTCTAGAACTCTAAGAATTGCGTTGGGTGTCTCTTACGGAGAAATGCTAGTTTCTTCTTCTCTTCTAATCCATGGTTCAGACTTTCGGTTTCATAGATTCCCCCATCTTTTCCTGTCTTCCTCGTTGTCTTCTCCATCTCGGTGTTAGTTTTAATTGAATTCTATTCCTAAATCTTAATTTATTATGATATCCATTCTTGTGCAGTCTTTTACACTTCTTAGGAATTTCATTTCAGCAGGCTGTATTTTACTTGATTGTCTCTGAGTTGGTACTTAGGTTTCACTTCGGTATATCAATGTAGCCATTATTTAAAAAAAAATTGCCTTTCTTAGTTCATTACTTTCTTTACACGTACTATACACATAGTAGATGAGAAGGTATTGTATTATGTCCAACATTTCACCAGAGATATTGGTTTGAGGTGTATGTGTGTTTGGACTGCATAGCTCATTAACGAAAAACCATTAAATACCAAATTTGGTATTTAAATTTAGTATGTTCCAAGAATGCTATACGAAGATTTTGACAAAAATCGCTCCACCTAAACTACCCATTACATGACAAAATTTCGAAAATTTTCATTTTCTCAAAAATGTCTCTTAACGATCTTGGTTAAATTAGTTTAGTAAATATATTTACATGACAAATAAAATGTATATCTTTAATTTTCTGGGTATAGCCTCTGAAGACGTCTTCTTCATTCTAGATAACTGTTAAACTGCAAAAGAAAGACAAAAACTTATTACACAAAAAATATACGGCTCGTTAAAGCTCACAATTTATGTCATATACATTTTTTTAGAGTTAATCGTTTCTAAGATATTCCTTGTTATTGGTTTATGTTTGAAATTGCTTAAACTTGTCAAATGGGAAGTCCGCTTCGTGTCATATCTCTTTTATTTTACTCCTAGCCCGAAAAGAGAACCGAATTTCCAGTGTTTCACATAGTAATGACTTTTAAAAGATTTGACTGCCGCATTGGCCGAATGTATTCCCTTAATTACCTTCTACTTACGAGGAAGTAATTAATGAGGCTATTTCTGCTAATGTTTATCTCGATTAGTGTGACAAAATACTAATTTTTGTAAGGTCAGTTTGTTTGAGGAATAGGCAGGGAAAGTCATGTGAATGGAACACATTAGATTCTTAAAAAAACGTTCTTTGCATTGTGCCACAAAGTGTTTGAAATAAGCTTCTGAATGTATACCTGCTGACATGGATATGTCCGTAAGTTATGTTTTAATGTATTTCTGGCAAGTATACGCAGTACGTACGTAGCGATTTTGAATGACAGTAATTGATATGGCACATAACTGCTGCGCGTGCTTTGTTAGGTATATGCCCGGATGTGTTTCGTCACCCTAGACAGAGCTAATTGGAAACGTGGTGACGCACTGTGCCCCCCCCTTCTCTTTCCAATTCCGGATGTGTGTTCGATGACACTAACGCTCACCTTGATCACCCAGGAATTTGGTCTTTCCGGTCACAATTGGCCAATGTTTTCGCCATTAGCGTCAGTGAAACTGTGTAAGCGTGCCCGGGGCGAGTCATTAAGGTGATCAAGGCATCTTCAATTTCAGTACGCGACAGGCATAATTTTCTCGTCCCATTGTCAGTCTTCAGGCACGCTACAGAGTTGTCACTTCCACTGGTCAATTTGTTTGTTGTGCAGGTTGGCTGCTTTTCTATAAACAAATAATAACATTTTATACACTATAGCAGAAGTAATTTCATAAAATCAAATCGCTCACCAATATTACTACGAAACCGAACGAAGGTGCAGATGTTGCTCAGGTCCTATGCAATGCGAAAATATAGTTTTGAATGGCAAAAGGTGCACGAACAAAGCACCTCATGATCAGTATGGATTAGGTAGTTATTAAGAACAAAACCGCACGCCTGAGGGAACCTCCGCGTCGCTTGCTTTCGCAGTCTATAGGTTGCATAATGGTTTGCCTGTCTTATAAAATTTTGTGAAAGAACCTGTACCTTTAGTTATTTGTTTATTCTTTCAACATATTTTATCGTAAGTCGTATCAGAAATGACTAAAAGGAAATTACTGGGAAAATAAGCTGGGATACATACACCGCTAATACTATGTTTTACAGGCAATTTAAGGGACATCTGCATGGAAATGGCCTTTCGAAGTTCCTGTTTTCATATGGATGCATTTTAAAACTTCGCTGTGATTGGATTCCTGTTTAGTTAATATGTACCTACTCAATGTCGATCATATTCCATAAATATTCCAAGGGTTATAAATTATTTATTAAGTTTATTATTTATATATGTTACATAGTGAAAACGTCCCTCGCTTCTCATTTTTGGAAAAAATAAATGCAACTTTTGCAATTGGAGCTTTAAATTACAAGCAAAAATATTATGGAACGATATTTTAAGCATTATCAGCGAATTGTGAAATTATTTATAAATCTATAATAAAATACAATTCTTAAAATAAGCCACATTTTCAAAGAAACATTATTATTGGTATTAGAATGTAGTTTGCTATGCAGAATGTTACGTTGGATACTTACGCACTTTCTGGGAAAATTTTAATGGAATTTAAACAAAAACTAAGGGGCATACTAATCGAGAAAAAATCAGCAGAAATAGTCCTATTACTTGCTTCCTTGTAAGTAGAAGCGAAATAAGGGAGTACTATTGGTTAAAGTGAAAGTCAAAAGTTGGTTGCTATGTGGCTGAAGTTCGTTTGTTTGTATGGACAGGAATTGTTAAATTCCTGTATGAGAAAAGTATAAGTTTTTTGAAGCTAAAACCAAAAACAAGGAATATCTCAAAAACGACCAAGTGCACGAAAAAAATTGATATAACGTGTTTTAACGTGCAGTACCGTTGTTGTGTTGTAAATTTTTGTCCATATCTTACGCTTTGGCAGTTATGCAAAATTCGTAAAATTCACCCAGAAAAAGTAGTCTTCTGAGGCTATTTCCAGAAAATTCAAAATATACATTTTATTTGTCAGGTAAATATCTTTAATGTATGACATTTTAATCAAAATCGGTAGAGCCATTTTTGAGAAAATCAAAATTTTCGAAAAAAGTTCCATCTTGTGTCGCATCCCTGGAAGATACTAAACTTAAATACCAACTTTGATATTTTACCGACTTTTCGTTTTTGAGCTATCGTGTTCACAGACACACTGACACACACACGGACCTTTTTCTGAAAATGCTTTTTTTTTAATACAGGAGACCCTAAAACATATCTTTCCAGCGAAATCCCGGTATTGAATTTTTGGGTGGAGTGCAATGCCTTCTCTATGCACTATGTACATAGTACGTATAGAGTAAGTAAAATGTATTATATAATGTTCGATTTTTTGACCGATTGTGGTCTAAAATTCACTCCATGTTCCTTAACTTTAGGATCTTGAGGATGAAAACAAGGAACTCCTACCATTTTACAGTGAGACAATAAATTTAATTTACTGTCTTTAACTGGAAATATTAAACGAAACATTTGTATATTTAACAGCAATTTCTTGTTTATTACCGTAAGTTGTTGAGAGTTAACGATTAGGATAATTACAAAATGATTTGGATAATAAGATGATATTGGCTGGGATGAAATACGTATGCTTCGCATTTTACAACTCGAAACTGTCCGACTCATAACTTTTGTGTAGGTAACTGCCCTTTGCCTTTTAGATTAAAGGATAAGAAGGTTTGCTGATAAGTTGATAACGCACAAACAGCTTTCCACGACTAGTGTTTGACAACAAACTCCCTCTTAGTATGAGTATGTGGACATCATAACAAGTACTTTGTGCGCTTCTAATCTCAAAAATGATATAATTTTCAATGCTACATAAACACTTACTTAAAAGAGTTTAGAAGTTGTAACATTAAATTTCGAGATAAATATCAACTATAAAATACACTGCAATCGTTCAGTGTAGTTTAGAAACAACCTGTGTATGTGTGTGTGTGTGTGTGTGTGTAAACGCTTACCTGTTTCATAAGCAAATTAAATAAAATTTAGCGAATTTGTTCCACCTGCAATTGGTTTAAAGGATTTTCTTGTGAGATACAGGATTTCTTAAAAACTTCAATTTACTTGGAATGTCATGATGGATTTTCGAATATAATACTTCCTCTAACCCAGAAATGCATCAGTTAAATTAAAAGTAAAGAAGCAAGGAAGAAACATAGAATTAAAATTAAATTAACATCGTGTAAACTATTCAACTATTATGTATTTAATATTCATGCCTCCAGTTGTCAAACAAATTCTTTGAGAAAAACTCCACCCAGAAAAGATGATGCAGTTTACATGGTGTGGTCGCCTAAAGGTCAAGTAAAGTTGAAATTTTAACTACGGCAAATGAAGCACGCAAGAAAGAGGCAGGCCGGGAAACTGTAGTGGGCGACCTAGATGTTTTGATGAGTTAGAGAAGCACGAGCAGCCGCAAGAATTTGTTTGAACTTTAGAGGTTTGTCATTATCCGCTTCAGTTTTGTTCCATCTATAAGTATATGCCACCTTTAACAACTGAGGTCATATTGTTGGATTTCACTTTTGGAGCAATTGTTCGTGGCGAACTATGGTGTTAAATTTTAGGTTTGTTTACTTTAATTTTCTCTATAACATTAAATTCACACACACATACTCACACACATATTTTCTCTCCCATACTTCCAGGCTCTAGGGAGGATGGGAAATAATCCTGGTTGAAGAAAAATAGAACCTCGAGCCTCTGCATGTCACTTTTTGTTCAAGCTTATACTGTTTAAGTTAGGATTTCTCTGCATTTAATTGTTGGAATTAGTTCCTTTAGGCATGGCATTATGTTCGTACGTCCCCCCACCCTTTTATTTTTCTTTCCCTGCATGTACTCCTGGGGTAGATATAGAGAGTAAAATATAGAGAGAGTGGGAGAGAGAAAGAGACAGAGAGTGGTAGAGAGAAAGAGACAGAGAGAGAGGGAGAGTGAGAGAGAGCGAATAGCATAACTTAAAAACGAAACGCTGGTTCACCTTTCAGCTTCTTTCAAGAAATACTGCACCCCAAACTATATTTTATATTGAAATTGTTTCTAGTGTTTTGGATGTTTTTAACATTGCCTATAACGAGTGTGAAAATACAGTAGTTTAATGAATTTGCATGATTAATAAAATGTATATCTTGACTTTCTTGCAAATAGTCTGTCTCTTCATTCTGATTGAGCTGTGTATAAAGTGGCACACCTTAAGTTCACCAAACGATCATAGCTTATGCATGCTACTCGGATAACGAAAGCTTACCACGCGAAAATATAACTTATATACAAAAGATTTAATCTCTATTCAAAAAATGGAAAAGAGCACCTTCTCCCATATATCTCCTAAAACTTTCATATTCACCTTAAATGTCTTTGAGTCTTGAGTTTGTTGAGCTATTTTGTATTGATGGTGAGTCAAATGGAACATTTTTGCTATGTTTAAACCAGTTAGGCTAGTTAAATGAAGTGTATGTACAAATTTGTTTTCCAGTTAAATGGGATAACGGGTTAATTGCACAGGAGAACAAGTACAAAGAAAGGTTGATCCAAATTTTTTGCCCTTATAATGTTAAAATCATTGTTTTAAAATTCAACACAGAATTAACTTGATAACTAAAAAGCTTCATGATAAAATGTGTTCTCTTCCCTCTCCCTTAATGATCCATATTTATTCTGTTGAGGGCTTATCGTATATCTTCATACATATTTCTTGATAACCGTTGGAAAAACCGATTGAGAATTAAATATCAGTGAAAGATTTCCAGACACATTAAAAGTCGAAGAAAACTTCTTTATCAAAATTGAACCCAGTTTTTTTTTTTTTTTTTTTTTCAATGGTTGTAACTTTGCTCTGAAGCTTTTCTGAGTCTGAAATGCATACAGTTTGATGCGGCAGTCTGCCGGGTAATTCTTTGATCTAGATGTGGTCCTTGAAAACATTGCTTTCTTACAAGTGAACAAGGTATTTTCGTACATCCTGTATCACAAGAAGAAAAGTGGAAGATCGTGTTATGCAGGTTCAGAAAAAAGTGAAAGAAATGTTTGGCTTGGATTGCTACAGAAACAAGACGATGTGCGCCACATTCACGGTTCAGTAACTGTTCAGACAAGTAGGTAATATGCATAATTTGAAACAGGTACATATTCATTCTAAGCAACCACTGTACAAATGGAGATAACAGCCGTATTTTTGTTGCGCTCAATGATTCTCCTGATCAGAAATACCACTTTTCTTCTTTAATATGCTATGGAAAAGGAATGGTAGAAAGGAAAGTTCGGCTAGTATCGGTTGAATATTACTATAAAGTGAGTGCAATATTGTTTCTCATTTGCAGGCGACACCACGTAACGGTGTACTGTATAGAGAAACAGGGTGCCCACGACCATTATTATGTAATTTGTTGAGGTTTTGGCCAGAAATTCGTTCACAATAATAGCCTTGTGAACTGGTGCGTTATCATGGTACAGAATCCATGAGTTGTCGTTCCTCAAATCTGGCCTTTTTTGACGTATTTGTTCTCTCAAACGCCGCATAACGCTCAGATAATAGTCTTTGTTTACCATCTGACCTTCTGGCAAGAACTCTTGAGTGCACGACACCGCGATAATCGAAAAAAACTGTCAACAAAACTTTAGTTTTTATCGAGTTTGACGTGCCCTTTTAGGTTTCGGTTCAGTTGGAAGGCGCCATTCGGAAGCTTGTTGACTGGTTTGAATATCAAACTCGTAAACCCACGTCTCATCGACAGTTACACTGCGTTTCATGAATGTGGGGTCCGAACTGGCTCGTTCTAGCATGTCTTCAGCAATCCTTATACGGTTGAGTTTTTCTGGAAAATTCAAGTCTTTCGGAACTAACCGAGCTACAACGCGTGTCATGCCCAAACAATCGTTTAAAATGGTACGAATCGATTCGTGAGACACAGAAAGTTCAGCGGCAATCTCTCTCAGACCTAAATGACGATTTTCAGTCATCATTTTCTTCACTTTAGCGATGTTCAGTTCAGTTGAAACCGTTGATGGCCGACCAGAGCGAGGCAAATCTTCCACCACAACTCGACCGATTTTGAATTACTGTACCACTCATATGCACGTGTTTTTGATAAACTCGATTCATCGTAAGCCCTCTGTAACATTTTCAGCGATTCGGCACACGAAAAATCATTTGCAATGCAAAATTTGAGACAGATTCTTTGTTCAATATTTGTAGCCATCGTAAAATCGCAAATCACCTGTGAGATGAACTAACAAAATGGCGTACTGTAAACAAACTAGATGACAGATGACGATCAAACTCCGCGTGGGTATAGAGGAAAGCTGTACCAACTTAGCGACAACAATAATTTGGAATCCCCTTTGGATTTTTAAATGATCAATTCCCGGTACTTTGTTGACAGAGTGAACTAATCCTGTTTCTCATAAGCTGTCCGATTGATATATAATATGTCGCTCAGAATTCCTATCCCATTTCCCCTGATTTGCTAAATAAAACTGGATTGTGATGTACAAACCCTATGCAGAGCCAGTTCAAGCGATAAAAGTGATATGAACACCACATCATTATAGCATATAGGTGCTTTCGTCATCCAGAGGCAGGCTTAAAACTAAGGGTACTCACCTATTCCACCCTCAGGCCGTTTTGTGGCACCTCATTCTACCATATACACCATACGCAACATCTGTCAAATTAATTGTTTTTCCAAGTTTTTGAAGTAAAATACAAAGAACAATGGATGGGGAGAGATCTCTAGTTGAAGGAATATTTTAATACAATCACATTTTTCGTCCTGCCAGAAGCTATTATTGGTACTATAGCAGTAAACATCGTGGCAAGGTCATAACTTAATTTTGTTCTAATTTTTGGTCTAAAACTGAAGGAGGATAAAATATCAAATTTTGACCAAATCTTATTGTTTGTCTCTCATGCCTATAGTCATTAATTCCACTACATGAGTTTATAAAGCTAGTCTACTCTAATCCCTCTATTGAGTGCGCTAATTAAATGATCCTGAATATATGTATGAGGTAGTCACATATAGGATGCAAATAAATAAACACACACACACACACACACACACATACACACACGTGCGCGCGCGCGTTTAGGAAAGACTTGGAACCATTTTAAGTGCACAAAAAAAAAAAAAAAAAAAAAAAGTATCGGAGATTATACCACAAATATATTGACTTTTACTATGGTTTGCATGTATTGCATTCCGATCCCGAAGAACGCGCACTAATTATTTCTCGCGATAGCAGCTAAATGGGCGAATTAGCAAGAGGTTTCTTATAAACCGAAGTAGCTTGCCAATTTTGTCTACTTCTGAACGGTCTTTCCGAGTTGGAAATCTAGAATCTAACAACCAATCGTTCTATTGATAATGCATAACATATTTCAGTAAGTATCCACTGAAAATACACTTAAATAAGCACACTAACCTATGAATTGAAACACATTTCCCTTTTCCTTGTTTATGCTTCTGCTATTCGAGAAACTACAACCATATACCACACACGTATTGAGCATTTTACTGGTTTAAAACTTAACTCTAAATTTACTGCTTAATTGAACATTTGCGCCACAAAATCTTAACTATCATAAGGCGTACTCATCTCAAAAGTGTAGTATCTAAATTTGGCGGCTTAGCAAAAATGTGCCTCAGCAGCCATAATGAATAAGGGTATGACATTTCCTATCTATTCTCTCTATATCTGTGATTTCACCACGTCAGCCAATGAGAGGTGACTAGTCACGTACAGTTAAGAGATACAAGGCAATCTGACGTAGTAATATCTTGCGCAGCCGTTTCAATAGCACACAATTTCGACATCAATTAGCCCATAAATTACCTTGAGTAGAGACACTCACAAGCGTCTGACTTGAGTGCTACAGTTGCTATTAGTGTTGTATTGCTCTTATTTTAAATTACGGCGTTCTAAAAATTATTTCACTTTTTAAAAAAACACCAGAAAATGCAGCATGTCCAATCACGTAATTATAAACTGCATGCCAGGTCACCCGTGTGACAGGTTGGCAGCAGTAAATTTACGAGCAAACGAGTAAATTGGGCTCCAACAAAACGGAAACAAAACAAGTACGTTTTATTATGAACGGTTATAATGTTACATACTGAGCAGTATGCGAAAAATAAAAATGTATTTTCCTACTTAACGAACCGTTTACTTTTTAACATAATTAACACAGTTGCATGGGAAACATTTTATGATTTCAGCGGAATATATTAAAACATGAAATGAGTTTTTGATCCATAAAGTGAACATAAAAGCTCTATACAAAGATAGTTTATTTACTGCCTGATAACCAGAGTTAGGTGTATGAAGTTTCGTATTTTATATACCTATCGCGAAAGTAAGGATAACACTTGATGAAATTATTACAGTTAGGCTTACAATACAGTTATACAATGGAGAGGAACAACCCACTACTTAGACCTACAGAGAATTATTGCCGATACCATCCCGAGGAGGAAGGGATGAAGTGAGGGTAACCACAGGAGGGTACAGGTGGCTTGCAGACATGTCACAGAAACGCGCGGAAATCCCTCAGTTCCAGGCTCGAAACTCGTCCCACTACAAAATCTGTCGCAGAGGGCGAGGAAATACCCGTCGACCAGGCACCTCTTCTATGCCCAGGGGGAGTACTTTTTCCTTTGAGCAAGCATCTGTGCCTCCGCCATTTATTGAAAAAAAAAAATTGAACATTGTAACTTTGTTTCAGCATTTGATGTTTAATATGAAAAGGAGGCTTTGCATTCTTTTTTTACTTTCTCTACGCATACTATGCAATTATTTGACGACCAAGAAAACGATGGGAAATGTGAAAACGGAACGGGCTTTGACCTAAACCGTGGCTGGAAGAACAAGATATGAATAAATTAAAAAAAGGCTTGCAATAAAAGAAAGAAAAAAGAAAATAAATTAGATTAAACAGAAAATTATTAAATGAAGCTGAAGAATTTAAATACCTAGGTAGCAAAATAACAAGTGATAGATGACGCAACAAATAAATCATTAATTGAATATTTCAATCAGCATTTGCCTTTATTAAGGGGAAAAAATTGATGTGTTCCATTAGCATGATTTTCTTTAGCTGTTCCACAAGCAAACTATTCTTACAAAATATTATTCTTGTATCTACATCATGCTAACTGAGAGTCATCCAGAATGAAGAGGTCTTCAGAGGCTATTCCAAGATAATTCTAAGTATACATTTCGTTTGTCATGAAAATATCTAAAAGAAAAGGTATTTTAATAAAAATCATTAGAGTTTGGTATTTCTCTCTCGCTCTCTCTCTCTCTCTCTCTCACACACACACACACACACACACACACATATACCTACGGACCTTTTTTAATTTTTTTTTTTTATTTAGGTGTAATACCATACCTCGTTTGGCAAGATACTATGTTCATAGGTGCTAGAGAAATTTATATGTTATTTATATTAAATAATATTAGGTTAAAAATAATGAAGAAATGCTGAAAACATATGTATGGAGCATAATATTGTTTGGATACGAAAATGCTGAAAATTAGTTGTCCTGATAAAATTACCAATTAAGGCGTACATGGAACAGCAAAAATAAAAAGAGAAATTGTAATCCAATAAGGAAAAGGATAATAAAATTTATGCTGCTTTTACTAAGGCACCCAAGTATTTTGAGCATTATAATCGAAGTTACTAATTCATGCAACAATTTAAGAATAACATAAAACTGCAGAGTGAATGAAGGATTAAAAAGGAAGGCAGAGAGATCAGAATAGACGAACGTGGCCGGTTGCTGCAGACCAATCCAAAGATTGATGACTACAGAAGGTACTTCGGAAATCTGCCTTCCAATTTCTTCATATGCGCTCATCTTTGGTAATCCCGGATCCCACAACGGATAGACATAGATAGCTTCCGTGAAACGTAATCATCTCTAATACAATATCCCTTGTCCAGGTAGCCAATTTTGTTTACTCTTCGCTTTCAGCCATGTTGCAAATTTCGTGACCCACTGTAAATTCTCGTATTTAATTGGCAAAGCCGTTGAATCATGTTAAATTGACCGTTTTTAGCATGTCCTTCTATACTTTCAAAGACTTTAAACTATGCAATTTGACAAGAACAGTTAGGAATTTGCGATAACTCTCGAGAAAGTCGTGCAAAGGATTGAATATGGCAAAGTAGATGTATAGATGAAAGGGCAAGAATGAACTTGACCAGTGTTGCTATTTTGCTAGACTTAAAACGCGAACTCATTCTTTGTGGCGGTCACACCTACACCCCATTACCTCTGATTATTATTTTTATTAATTATGTTTTTAATATATTATTATTCATTTTGGGCTCTTCGGACAAGCAAATATTTCTTAACAGGGCGTGAACTGTAAAAGGAACTATTTTAGAACATGCATATCTTTTAGCTTGAATATTTTATTTAAACTATTACCACGAATATTCACAACTTACATACACTTTTATAATTCTCTGCGTTCCTAGTTGAAACTGTATTATACGCGTTCACTTACAAATGAAACTTTGATATCACGTATACAGTTCTTACGTAATTAATCACTAAGACCGACCAACTGTGGAGAGCAACTGTGTGCACTATTACTTAAAGACGAACTGTACTGTCTTCGTAAATATATTCGAACACCCTTGTTCTGTCTAGGCATTAAAACTGATATCTAATTGGCTTTCTCTCTCCCAGTGACGAGTCAATAGAAACTATCCTACTTTTTAACTTAGGTTGCCAACTCTCAATAAGTTTCCAGTAACTTTCACAATCTCACCCCCCCCCCCCCAAATTTACGTTGTCTTTTTTTTAGCTCAAGGAAATTCTTTTATACATATCACCAGCTCCCCGGCTTTTGGCCACAAAAACTTTGCCAAAAATTCCTGTTTTACGTATGACACATGCACAGTTTCGGCTATCATGTCTGTCTTATGCTAGCATTCTCTAATAATATAATATAATTTCTATTATTATATATATTTATTTGAATTATCTTGCTTATAAATTATTTACATCTCTTTGTATTCATTAGTACTGACTCACCTTCTGAAACCATGCAATTGGTATTATGAAATAGCAAAATTTGTGTCTTACAATAAATATTTCTATTCGTTAGTGAAGTTTGCAGCAACTTGGGTTAACTAGTTTTAAAGATGAAGCTCTTCCAAAAGCAAATAGTTCATTCATAGACGTTGTTCCCAGTATTTTAGTTTATGAACCACTTTGGGGTTTTTGAGTGATCCACACAAAACCTCCTTTTGCTGCTGACCGAGTCTCTTTGTTAAGCTTAGCAGATGCGTCAGTGACATGGAGTAAATCGGAAGTTAGAGGCACTTAAAGCATTTTAACGACTGGTTGGCGCCACATACGGTAATCTGTATCTCATCAAACTCCCAGTTGACAGCCTCGTGCTAGGGAAAGTCTTGCAGCCAAAATAAATTGTTTCTAAGCGAAGATGGTGGTTTAATTTATTTTGGTTCAAGTTCTGTTATGTAAACTGACAATCGTGACAGCTTTGCCCATTCATTTAACTTGAGTATTTTTCCTCCTTTAATAGAAACTCTGGATGTCTTGAGTTCCCATTAGCTTATTAGCTTTAACCTTAGTCACATGTGAGAGAAGACATCCTGAGGTGTTAGTGGCTGGTCTCTGCACGAAAATTAGAAATTCAGATTTGAAAAAAATTAAAAACAAAAAAAAAATGTTAAATTCAGATGACTTTCTGTACCTACTGCAACACACTTATCGTATAAAAGCTTATTCCTTCTCTTTACCTCATGCTAATAAAGCAGAAATGGTTTTATTACATGTTTCTTTGTACAAGAAGAATAAGAAAATATAATAAGCTAAGGCGACAGTTAAATCTTATACGATTTTGTAGCTGTGTGAATTTCTTGAGATTCCATTCTCTTTGCTTGGCCTGGATGAAAAAATGAATGGGACAATTCTCTGTTTCTACAAGACGTACAGTTTTTGTGGAACAACTTTTGTCTATCCTTGTGGTTTACAGTTATACAAAAGTCATTCAGAGTGTAAAGGACTTCAGAGGCTATTTCCAGGCAATTCAAGATATAAATATTATTTGTCGTGTAAATATCTTTAATATACGATATTTTAATCAACATCGTTAGAGCCATTTTTGAGAAAATCGAAAATTTCGAAAAAAATGTTCTATGTAGAGGGTAGTTTGGAATATGGAGATTTTCTTGAAAATCGTATTTTGCATCCTTGGAAGATACTGAACTCAAATACCAAGTTTGGTATTTAACCGTATATTCTTTTTTGAGTTATGTGGTGCAAGGACACAGACACATTCACACACAGCCACAAGGACATACTAACGATTTTTTTTTTTTAAAAATCCTTCTTTTTTTTATCTCGGTATCCAATGTTTGGGTGGAACCTCCTTTACCTATTATCTACGTTGGACGTGGTAGAGAAAGTAAAAATGAGTCGAGATTCGAACAAGGGATCTTGATCCGCCTCCCTAGCCGCAGTTGTACCATTGTACTGAGATTCGGTGTATCGAAGACAGCGCTAAGGGTTACTTCAACATTTTTATGTCCTCACAGGGGACTCAAGAAACTATTAGGTTCTTTTTATTCGGACTTAGCAGTTCCATTACCAAGTTGTTGTCATAGTCATGCTCGAAAAAATCTATCGCCCTCCGCCGGATTTGAACCCGCGACCTTGCAAGCAAGCTACCCTAAGACCACGGCGGACGACATAATAGCAATGATTCTGGCCTCATTTGGCATCATTCCTAGTTTGAAGCATGCATTCATAACTATAATTATATTAGCTTCTCTGACAGTAGTCACTCTCTACCCATGAGTAATCCTTTCCAGACTAACTGTTAAATAGAAATATAACTTTTTTCCGAAAACTTTGGATAGACTCCGAAAAGTATGATAATAGTCCTATTACAGCATGTAAGGAGTCTTGCATTAGAACAAGAATGTATAAGAAACTGTTATGAACAGAATAGAAAAAAAATATATATCTGCAGTGGTATGGACAGTCACAACTTATGTCGAAGGAGCGGTGGCGCAAATGCAGCGTTAACACTTAAATGGATTGGCAGCAAAAAAAAAAAAAGTATTCGTAGGAATACACGTAGCCATGGTGAATACGGGCTGGGAGGATAGGAAGGTGGATCGTCTCCTTAGCGCGGTGGTAGCGCAGCTGCCTACCAAGCGGGAGACCTGGGTTCGATCCCCAGTACCGGCGTGGGGATTTTTCCCCCGCTGGGAGACCTGGACCGGGGTGCACTCAGCCTCGTGAGGTCCCTGGGGGGCCAATTGAGGAGCTACTTGATGGAGAAGTAGCGGCTCCAGGTCGTGAGGACCGCATTAACCGGCCGGGAGGTGCTCGAGGCGCTGACCACGTCTCACCCTCCAATACTGCACCCCATCCATGACGTCTGTAGTGGACCGAGATGGGGGACGCAGCGGCCGGGCGGTAGGCCAAGGTTCCCCGTGAGCTGTCGTGTCATGGAGTTATGTTATGTTAGGATAGGAATATCCGTAGAGCAGAAATCAACGCGAAGTGCTGTAAAGTGATCAGCTTGTAAATAAATAAATAATAATAATAATAATAATAATAACATTAAAAAGATGTTAAAGAGGATATAAACTTTCGATTGAATAGTGAAAAATTTTTATGTTTTTGAAAAATATGAAATTCTGTATCATCTTCCTAGGACTGCTCCGGTCACAGGGCGACCCATTGAAATTTTCCCTGATGGTCTGTTGTTCAGGATCACTCGGGGAATCCTTCTGGGCATAAACTGGACAAGCTGGAACCATTTTCTTGATATTGATGAATATACTGCATGACAGGTTGTATATCCAGTTGTTACAAGATGTCTTCATTTCGTTGATGGTCTCATTTAGTGCAGCCTTATGTTCGAAGCATAAATTTCATTTCATTGGCAGTAATATTTTTTTCATCGCTCTTTCGTAAGGCTTAGACCATAAGCGTTCTAATTTGTGTAGAATGTCTTCATTTTGTTGATGGTCCCATTGTGAGTAACCTGCTCTTCGATGCATGAACTTCATTTCACAGTGATTCTTTTTGTCACACTTCTGTAAGGTCCAAGCTTCACTTCCATAACAGAGGACAGGTCTGTATACCGAATTGGAAAAAAAAAAAAAAACTCCTAAATACAGAAAACGGCATAAATTGACCAAAGTGAGTGGCTAATGTCCATTTTAAACATTTGGATTCCATGATAAAGATTTATGTACATCTTAACAGTAGCAGTTAAAAGATAACACAATCTGAATCCGAACTCTAATTTTTACTATACCTAAATACTTCTTATTGTTTCATTACACATCCGTAAGTGTACCGTTAACTTCAGCAGAAAATAAGCATCATACAAGGCCTTAAATCTTGATCACAAGAACAATGAAAACATCTTATTATCGTTTAAACAATAAGACCACCCTGCTCATGATCAATCGACAGAAAATATAACCAGAAAAAGAAATACGTACTCAAACCAGTAAGCACCAGACAATGGAAAGTTTGTTGGGAGCAAAATGAGTAGAATACACAAGAGAGTAGACAAAAGAAAGAGCTTATTTCGAAGAGGACGTTATTGTGTTGCATTTTTGGGTGCTGGGACGTGGAGATAGGAAGTGACATCACTGAGTCACTCGTATGCCTTTCAAAGAAAGCGCCCGGACGCACATCCTGTCGCAGTTTTCCATAATATACCTGCCAAGTGTGTTCGCGAGAATGCAAACTCGCCGGAGTTCCGGCCGTCACATTTGTTATAAGTTATTGCCTCTGTTTCCACGAAGTCGTTCTTTAATGTCTGTATTCCAATGTTCTGAAGTCGACCTTCCAGTGCACAGTTTCTTTAAATCTCTCTTGTCTCACATTCTCTTTTTACTTTCTTTAGCATGTATATACTATTACATAGTAGAGAAGTATTGTATTCTACCCGAAAATTCGATACTAAGAATTCATATAAATGCATGGTTGAGACCCCCTGAATCCGAAAAGAAGCTTTTTGGGGAAAATGTCCTTATGTGTGTCTTTCTTGTATGTGTATGTGTGTGTTTATCTTTGGTCAGCATAGCTCAATTTTGATTTCTCAAAAATAGCTCTAACGATTTGTATTAAAATTCCATATGTTTTAGATATCTTCATGACAAATGACAAATATATATCTGAAGACCTCTTCGTTATAGATGGCATCTGTATAACTTATAAACTGTAAGAGATAAATACTTACTACATAAAATATAGATATCATTAAAACACAAAAGTTATGTCATTTACACTTCTTGTAGAGTTAACTGCTTCCGAGATATTCCATGTTGGTTTCAATTTTAAACGACTTAAGATTTTTAAGTGGGAAGTCAACTTTGTTTCATCTCATTTGCTTTACTCACAGGAACCCAAAAGAGAGCCAAATTTATTGTTTCACATAACGATAGCTTTTAAAGGATTTGACAGTCGCTTTAGCCTATTGTATTCCCTTATCCATAGCTTAACGTCCTTTAACCTGGTTGGTCATATCGGACGACGAATGAAATTGGTGAATGCTCAAATGATCTCAAAAAACCTTATCCTGGTAACTCATTCTAAGCCGTTGAATGTGAGGTAGACACGCTACCACCACACTATCGTCGCTGTCTGACAGCCGGGCAGCTCACATCGTGTTGTGGTGCCTGCCTCTTGCTCTCACTGGTGCGACTTGTGTTTTTCTTTTCGCGTGCAGTTTCGCGTGGAGTTAAACGGGGCTACTTTGACAGCCTCTTCTATCCGTACTTTCTTTGTGTGTTCGTGCTTTCTTTCCATCCATTACATTATTGGAACCTTTCTACACCATGGCTGCCCCCGTTGCTACAGGGCAGCTTATTTATTCTGCGATGCAGACGTGCTACCAATCTGAGGACCAGCCATGTTCTCTACCGGCGCCACACTCAGCTCTTCCAACCGCGTCAAGCAGCTCCCAGGGAGAAACCTCTTTGTCACGCCAACGCCAGCCCGTGCCCGCTACTACGCATTGTTCTGGTCAAATGCGGCCTGTCGACCGCGGCCTGCCTTCCGCCGGTTTTGCACCACCCAGCCGGGATAGTTCTTGCCCACGTGACTCCAAGAGAAAGAAACTGGATTCTGCTGTACCTGATTCTCCTTTCGCTACAACTAACCGTTTTGCACCCTTGGCTGACATGGATCTAGAGGATGATGATCATGGCGTAAGTACGCCTACTCCTTCTGTCTCCCCACCCCCAAAGCCGCCTCCTATCTATGTTTCTAATATACTCAACGTGAATACTGTCCTCAAACACTTACAAACATCAAATGTTGGCGCTTACAAGCTTGTTACACTGGACAGCAACAAGGTCAAATTCACTTTCGAGACTGTGGACGGTTATCGTGCAGCCATAAAGTATTTTGAGGACCAAAAGGCCGAGTTTCACACGTACCAAATGCGTCATGATCGCAACCTCCGGGTGGTTATTCGTGGGCTTCATCCCACTATAGACACTGCTCTAGTGCTGCAAGAATTGTCCTCCCTTGGATATTCACCCGCACAGATGACTCCAGTTTACCATCCCGTCACCAAGGCGAAGCTACCTCTCTTTTTCGTGGATCTCAAGCCCAGTCCGCTCAACGACGACATCTATAAGCTCGATCGTTTGTACTACACGATGGTGAGGGTGGAGCCCCCGAAACCCAAAAGGGGTGTTATTCAGTGCATGAATTGTCAGGAATTTGGGCACAGTCGTAATTATTGCCACAAACAAGCCCGTTGTGTCAAATGTGATGGCCATCATCCCAGTGCGCAGTGCTCTAAGGCTCCTCACGCGCCACCGCAGTGTGTGAACTGTCAAGGTCAACATACGGCGAATTATAAAGGCTGCCCTGTTCATCGACGCCTCCAAGTCATTCAGTCTCGCTCTTCTCCCCGACGTACCCTTTCTGGTGCCTCTCCTGCTGCCGTTCCTCCACTTCATGCTTTCCCACCTATGGAGTCTACCTTGCCTACTTCCACTGAAGCTGCCTCTCCTCGTCCTCCTGCATTTCATGCTCGACCTTTGCTGTCGTCTCTAGTTTCTCGAGGTTCCCCTCCTGGTGCTACGCAGCCCTTTGCAGCCGCAACCCGTCAGTGTGAACAGGACCGTTCTCCATTGGACTGCTTGATGGCTCGACTGGACTCTATCTTCGCTCTTCTACAGCCCCTTCTTACTACCCTGCAGCAATTGATTCCTGTTCTGCTCCGTGTTCATGGCTAATTCAATTCCTTCCTGCCTTCGAATCTGCACTTGGAATTGTCAGAGTATCACTAATAAGTTTTATGAATTATTACATTTCCTTACGGCTTATGACGTAGATCTCCTACTCGCCACTGAAACCAAATTGGCTCCTCACATATCTTTCCATCTTCCTGGGTATACTGTGTATCGTGCTGATCACCCTAACTCTACTCGAATGGGTGGTTCTGCAGTGTTTATCAAAACTTGTCTGGCTCACCATGCCCTTCCGCCTCTTCTAGAGGACTCATTCCAGGTTGCTCGGATTCAGCTTTCTACTACTTCCGCAAGCATTCAAGTTGGTTCTTTCTATTCTGCTCCTCAGAATCATGTCAGTCTCACCGACTTCTGGGGTCTTGTTCATGCTTTCCAGGGCCCCTTCTTGGTCGGCGGCGATTTTAACTCCAAACATCCTCTATGGGGTTCGAACTTATCTAATCCTAGGGGTAAACTTTTACACGCTGCAATCCATCAGTTACACCTAGACGTACTCTCTCCTGTTGAACCTACGTTTTACCCACACGATGGTACGACTCCGGATGTGCTGGATATCTTCATTGGACGTAATATTTCCCGTCATTGTTCCCGTCTCTCCGTTGTTCATGATCTGAGCTCCGATCATTTACCAGTCCTGCTCACTCTCTCCGATGGTGCGAAGTACAAAGACTTACCCCCATCCCTGATACGCCATCCTTTTGACTGGCCTTTATACACCTCTTTGCTTGCCGATCTCACTATTACGACTGTGCCGCTTAAGTCACCCCGTGATGTCGATGTGGCTGTTTCTACCTTGACTCGCAATATCCAGTGTGCGGCTAACCTTGCCAGCAGTACTCTCCAGGATCTTCGTCCTCCTCGTCTTGTGCCATTCTATTCTCCCGAGATCCGTCTACTGCACTCCATCAAGAGAGACTGTCGGAAACTCTGGGAACGCACGCGCTACCCGCTTCACAAAACCAATTTTAATCGCGCTACTCGGGAGCTGAAGGCTGCCTTACGTGCTGCACGCTGCACTGCTGCTGAACACCGACTACAAGACTTAAACGCCAGTGATGGGTCACTATGGCAGAAGACTAAAACTTTGACACGTTCTTCTTCTGCCATGCCGCCTCTTAAGGTTGGGAACACCTGGTTTTCTACGCCACTTGCAAAGGTAAATTTGTGCTCAGAACTCCTGGAAAGTCAGTTTTCCCCGAATCCTGTGCTGGACGCGGACTTTGCTCATCGTGTGGAGGAAGAACTCACGCAACCTTTGTTGCTCACTCCTTTCCACCACTTCTTTACCCCTGCTGAAGTTAAAAACATCATCGCTCGCTCTTCAGCTCACAAAGCTCCCGGTCCTGATCTTATTGTGCAACCCTTACTCCTTCATTTACCCCGGAATGCGCTGGTTTTGTTGACGCAAATCTACAACGCTATCCTCCGCACAGCTCATATTCCTCATCAATGGAAACACGCTACAGTTATCCTTCTTCCAAACCTGATAAAGTCAAGAGTGATCCCCTCAGTTATCGTCCTATTAGTTTACTCCCCCTACTCTCCAAAATCTTCGAACGTCTCCTTCTGCCTCGTCTTTTGCCTCAGCTCACACCGATTATCCCTGACACCCAGTTTGGATTTCGCTCTCTTCACTCCTGCTCTCAGCAGCTCCATCGTGTCGTTGACGCTATTCTTGATTCCTATGAGCGTCAATCTGTATGCATAGGACTGTTTTTGGATACGGAGAAGGCCTTTGATAAAGTTTGGCACGATGGATTGTTATTCAAACTCAAACCGCATCTCTCGGATACTTATTTTCGCCTTGTACAGTCCTATTTGCGCAATCGCACCGTCTCTGTTAAACATGATCGTACATTTTCCAAGGCCCTTCCTATCTCCTCTGGTGTGTCGCAAGGGAGCGTACTGGGCCCCTTATTATCCCTGGCTTATACCTCGGATTTTCCTAGTCATCCGCAACTCACCATTGCTCACTATGCCGACGATGTGGCGGCGCTAAGTGTGGGTACTTGTGCTACGGCGGCAAGCCGCCTTCAGGACTTTTGCAACCAAATTCACTCCTGGTGCCAACGTTGGAGAGTGACTATGAACGCTCATAAATCCCGTGTTGTGAAGTTCACCTACAAAACGAACGTGACCCATCATCCCATTTCTCTTAATGGGACGGAGATACCCACCCGACTTCTATAAGGTACCTCGGCCTTATCTTGGACAGCCGTCTTACTTGGGGTCCCCATCTCTCCAGTCTAGTGCAGAGGATTCGTCATCGCATCCGCAACGTCCGTCATCTTGTGTCCGGTTCCTCGCCATTGCCTTTGCGGTACAAGCGTCTTGTCTACACTTCCTTAATTCGACCCATGTGGCAATATAGCTGTGTGATATGGGGTTCTGCCGCTCCGTCGCAGACCATCAAACTCCAGCGCACACAGAACCGTTTTCTCCGCCTCATGACTGGCGCTCCATGGTACGTGTGCAACTCAACTCTGCACGCTGACATAGGCCTACCGGAGGTAATGTGTGTCCTCCGCATCAGCTACAAGAGGCTCCATCGATCCTGTTTGCGCCACAGCAATCCTCTTCTCCGCCATATTTATCTTCCTCCTGAACCTCAACGGCGAAGACTGAAGCGCCGCTGGCACTCCGATCTGCGACTGAACATTTAGCTCTTTTATTATTTTCTGTGCTGCTTTCTTTGTATGTTTGTACTATTTCTTTGGGCCCATCGCTGGATGGTATCCCAACCACATATTACATGCTGTTCTGTGTATCTAATTAGCTCAACTGCATTGTACCTAATTGTACAAAAGAGTTTTCTTACAATAAAAAAAAAAAACAAAAAAAAAAAACCACACTATCTAGTCGGGCCCTTATTTACCTTCTATTTGCAAGCAAGTAAGTATTAAGATTGTTTTTGCTAATTTGTATGCCGATTAGCATGACGGAGATAAAAGAATAATTTTTTTTAAGCGAGTTTTGTAAGAAAGAATTTTGTTTGTGGCACAGCTAGAGAAAATCATCATGTGAATGATACACATCAGATTTTTCTCATAAGAGAACTAGGAGCGTCATTTCAGTTTCTGCACGATTGCCTGACTTTTCTTGTGAATTCCTAAAGACCCGTTTAAAAGAAACGGTTAAATTGTCCCAAACTTTCACCTATGTTTACCTGGGCATTATATGTAGATGCATTTATACTCTACCTACATTAAAGTGTCATTGCAGACTTTTATATGAAGGAGAAAACAGATTCTAAAATAGATATTAATGTTTTCAGAACTTTTTCAATTCACTTTTCACATATATTGTTTATGCGTATTTTTAAAATTACTGTTTAGGTCATGAAATAGGGACCATTCTCAGATAATAAATAATGAAAGTTGAAGACATAACTGCATATCGCAATATTTTTATGTTAGTTTTATCAATTTTATTTTATCATACTGAAGCGTACTTGTTTTCGCATAAATTCATGATTACAACGCACAAAAATATATTTATAGCTTCTTAAGTGTTCTTAACGCATAATTCTGCGTATCCATAGCAAGCAAAGAGCTGAAATGAAAATATGACATATTTTCACGGTGAGAGTTTTTCAGTGAACATTAGAGGTAGAATGAATCTAGTTGAAATCACGACGTAACTCAATTTAATATTGTCGTATTGTTTTATATACTTATTATAATTATTGCTTCACTAATGTTACCTATTGTTACGATAAAGTGAAAAATAATGTTCCAGTTTCCTATTCCCTGAAGAGAAGCGCTCATTGTATTATTACTGATAAAATATAAGTTTGGTTATTAGAGATTGGTAATAGAAGAATCTGTACACATATTCCCAAAATGTCTCCAATTTTTTCAGCCCAGTAGAGCGCTATTTTTAATATTTTACTTTCTCTGCACGTACTATATATTGGTATTGTACTCTGCCCACTCTACCCGAGATTTCACCAGAAATATATGTTTCAGGGTCCCCTGTAACCTAAAAAAGCATTTTCAGAAAAAGGTCCGTGTGTCTGTGAACAGGATAACTCAAAAACGAAAAGTCAGTAAAATACCAAACTTTAAGTTTAGTATCTTCCAGGGATGCGACACGAAGATTTTGAGAAAAATCCTCCCACCCCAAACTACCCTTTATATGTAACTTTTTTCGAAATGTTTTATTTTATTAAAAATGGCTCTAACGATTTTGATTAAAATATCATATATTAAAGATATTTAGCTGACAAATAAAATGTATGTCTTGAATTTTCTGGGACATTTTCCCAAAATGTCTCCAATTTTTTCAGCCCAGTAGAGCGCTATTTTTAATATTTTACTTTCTCTCCACGTACTATATATTGGTATTGTACTCTGCCCACTCTACCCGAGATTTTACCAGAAATATATGTTTTAGGGTCCCCTGTTATCTAAAATAGGCCCGTGTGTCTGTGAACAGGATAACTCAAAAACGAAAAGTCAGTAAAATACCAAACTTTAAGTTTAGTATCTTCCAGGGATGCGACACGAAGATTTTGAGAAAAATCCTCCCACCCCAAACTACCCTTTATATGTAACTTTTTTCGAAATGTTTTATTTTATCAAAAAAGGCTCTAACGATTTTGATTAAAATATATATTAAAGATATTTAGCTGACAAATAAAATGTATATGTCTTGAATTTTCTGGGAGCCTCTGAAAATTACGTTATTCCGGATGAATTTTACGGGATTTTGCATTAATTGCTAAACCATAACAGATGGACATACCTTACTACACAGAAAATGTAGAGCACGTTAAAACACACAATTTATGTTATATACATTTGTTTCTTGGAGTTGATCGTGTTTAAGATATTTCTTGTTTTTAGTTTCAGCTTTGAAAAACTTAAACTTTTCTCATACAGGAAAATGTCAACTCCTGTCCACATAAACAAAGGAACTTCAGTCACATAGCAACCAGCTTTTGACTATCACTTTAACCTATGGTACTCCCTTATTTCGCTGCTACTTGCTTCTATTTCTGCTAATTTTTTCTCGATTAGCATGAATTAAATAGAAGCACAAGCTTTTTAACAATAATGTGTTGCAGAGATGTAGAGAAAGTCATGTGAATGGAACACTTTTTTTTTTTTTTTTTTTTTTTTTGAGGATGCAGACAGCTTCTGGAAGGCTCGTTATGAATTGGGACGAGAGTAAATGGACAGTAAAGCAAGCTAGGGGCATGTTTTAGAGACCCTTGGTTTTAAGTACTCAAAAGTAGAGGACTGCAATGCTCAGCTATTGGTTTTTTTCATCTGCAGCAGACAGCTTCCGTTTTTATATGGGTCCACTCGCTGCCAAGAGTGTCGAATGTGGAAGATGGTGTTGAATTATGAAGTAGGAAGCATTAAGACAGGAGAAGAGGAGGGTCCGAAGAAACCTGCCTCGCGACCTGTAAGGAGCTAGGCTCCAAGCTGTATAAATCCTCTTTTGTTACATCAACTACTTCTTTCTTAGAGCGTACTTGTGTCTTAACATAGCAGACTAATATAATACACTTATCTAATAACAGAAAAAAATCGAAATCAATAAGGCAGGTTCACAGAATTTAAAGTCTATACTGTGTATGTAATTGTTTTTACTTTCTCTACACGTAATATGTACATATTGTATAGAGAAGGTATTGTAATGCACCCAAAAATTCGATACCGAGATTTCACCGGAAATACATGTTTTGGGTCCTCCTGAATCCAAAAAAAGCATTTCTGGAAAAAGGTCTGCGCGCGCGCGCGTGTGTGTGTATCTGGTATTTAAGTTTGGTATTTTCAAAGGATACGACACGAAGATTTTCAAGAAAATCTCCCCACCCCCAACTAACGTTTACATGGAACTTTTTTTGAAATTTTTGATTTTCTCAAAAATGACTAACGATTTTGATTAAAATATCGTATATTAAATATATTATTTACAAATAATATGCATATCTTGAATTTTCTGGAAATAGCCTCTAAAGACTACCTTATTCTGGATGAATTTTACGGAATTTTGCATAACTGCTAAAGAGATGGAGAAAAACTTACCATACAAAAAATGTAGAGCACATTAAAACAGGCAGTTAAGTTATATACACTTTTTCGTGAAGTTGATCGTTTTTTGAGACATTCCTTGTTTTTGGTTTCAGATTTAAAAAACATACTTTTCTCATACGGGAATTTGTTTACTCCTGTCCATACAAACAAAAAACTTCAGTCACATAGGAACCAGCTTTTGACTATCACTTTAACCTATGGTGCTCCCTTATTTCGCTACTACTTACAAGGAAGCAAGTAATAAAACTATTTCTGCTAATTTTTCCTTGATGAGCATGAAGGAAATAGAAGGATTAACTTTTTAACAATCATTTGTTGCAGAGATGTAGATAAAGTCATGTGAATGGATCACATCAGATTTTTCACATAAGCCGTATTATGTAGGACAGGAGTTGGTAGAATCAGACTGAAAAATGCAATGCCATAGCCGGGATTTGAACCACGAATCTCCAGATCTCCAGCCGGTGGCTCTAGCCACTGATCTATCATGGAAACATGCCGTCACGGGATTGAATTTCTTAGCCCAAGAATGTAACAGTTTATCAGGATATGCACAAGTCCGTTACCTTTGGTCGAAAGGATTGTACCTCAAAGTTTACATTTTAGAATTTCAAAGTAGTCTGTGAGATAGGTACTGTCTGTCTTCACCGAAGTTATAAATACATATTTTTGTTTAATAATGCCCCGCTACACGCAACAACAAAAGGTGTTATACCCATCCGTTATCGCTACTACATAACGCCAGCCCTCTCTCGCACAACGCAAGAACGCGGAAGGCTTTAGTCATGAAGCCTGTAGCCGCTACTGTAGCATTTGCGTTAGAGTGACCTGGTTTTAACTATCTTCAAGTATTAAGTAGCATAATAGTACCGACTTCACAATAATTATTTGGTTGCATTTAGGCGCAGCTACATCGGCTTATTAGATCAGAGTTAAGATAAATATGGGAATCATGTGTCACGTGAGCTCATCATGGGAATCGTTGTAACATGCAACTTCCTTTACCAAATCGGGAATTGGGATGCCTGATTCAAGAAAAGTCATTAATTTATTTTCCTTTATTTGTATTTTAAGTTTATTATTGACCTTAAAAATGTAATTCTTTTGTTTTCTATTTTACGTTTTGATGTGCAAATAGTGAGCGTACGGAAAATTGTCAATGCTTCTGGTTTCCTATAGTGTTTTTCTTATGTTTTCTACGCCAGCCCGAGACGAGCAATTCTTGTTGGTTTAAATTCAGGTCCGATACAGTGCAATGGGATATGAACAAAGGTCAGTCTAAGGCAAAAGGAGAGGAGTACGCAGATATTTCACCTAAGAGTATGGAAGCATATGTTTCGCCACGATGGGGCACACCAGTCCTGGACGAATCCGGCTCGTATTGGTTTCATGCCAAAAGTGTGACACTCGAATATTTAACGTATAAAGTTTCAGGATCAGGAGCGAAGGAAAAGGGGGGAGTAAAGCAAACGTTAAATGAAGTGCTAGAACTATGCAAGGGGTGGAGGCTGGGCGTGACTGAGGGGGGGGGGGTTATTTCTTTACTCACATAAACCACTGAGAATTGTGCATTAACTGCACGTTATCGCTGAATTTAATCTGTTAATAAAGTAAAGTAATTGACACCTATGCTGTCTATTTAAATTGTGCAGTCTCTAAAGCATAAGACACAATAATCTATGTGAATGGTGCTATAGGACTTCTTACTCTTCAAACATCTCAGTACGTGACCAAATTATTTTGTGGCAGTTTCAAATAACCTAAAGGAAAATATATTTAATTATTACTTTAGAAACTATTGCGTGTTAACCATATATTAACAAACATGGGGGAAATATATTTTTAAAAATTGCATCCCCTGAAATTTAATATAGCTGTAAAATCATAAGATAACGTTCTCAGAATTTGCAGTGAGAGCTTGCATCATGTTTGAAATTTGGCCTAAGATTAAATGGCAGTATGTACGAGGTAGTAACAAATATATAATATTGTGGACAACTGGCTAGTGCTCTGGTTTTTGAGCTCTGATGTCTCAGATTTGACTCACAGTCGGGATGGGGATTTCTTAAACAGAATTATTTCCTATTCTCCTCAGAGGCTGCAAATACGAAAATGGGAGTGAATGTGTGTTTAATAGCAAAAATACAAAAACTCCTTAAGATAACTTCCTTCAGCGAGTAATAACACTAATTATTTCCCTAAGACAACGCCCACAATATGGCCATTGAAGTTAAATGATTAAAGGAGTTAATATAAATGAAAGAATTTAAAAAAGAAACAAAAACACGTTTCCCATCATACCGCCTGTTAATTTTGAGGCGCTGTAAATATACTTGTTAAATGTTCAGAATCTTACGATCCTAAAAGTTATTCAGCTATTTTACGTGGCCGCGCATGGGCCGATTGGTTAGTCCACTCACCTCTCACCCAGACGGTCCGGGCTCGTTCCCAGGCAACCGAATGTGGGATTTGAGGAGGACATAGCGGCTCAGAAGCGGGTTTCCCTTCGCATTCCATTTTATTCCATCTTCATTTCATGTATCATCAGTGTCATCTCCAAGGTTTCCATATGTGGTAAAAGAGGTCATTAAACACTTAAAAAAGTTATTTTACGTACAGTGTATGTGTACGGCGAATCAAACTCTTAGATAATCGCTACTGGGCATTCTGTTCAGGAAACGTAAGAAATGTAAAGAACAATGAATCTTCGGCTGGCTAGAGTTTTATCCTGAGTGAAAAAAAAAAAAAATATATATATATATATATATATATATATATATATATATATATATATATATACATAACTGTATAGATACAGTGTTTTATTTTATGTTTTGTTTTTATTTCAGGTAAGAGTCTATATTTATTCTGTGAAGGATCAACAAACAATGTGGCTGAAGGTAGCTTTTGGAATCGTATACGTAAGTGAACTTCATGCTTCATTAAGGTATTGCTTAAAGAATTTACTACAAAGTGTACTAATTTGTAAAGAGGTTATTCGGCGCATCCACTTTCTTACTTTATGGGAATAAAAAGATTGAGCAATAAGAGGAAGACTGGAGCGGTAAATGGTCCACCAGATAACCAAGCTTCTTTTCCACCAACCACATTTTAATCTAGTAACTCTACAAATACATTCCATAACAACAAGGTGTGGAGTGCCTGCCTCACGTGTAACAAATCCCTAATTGAATTACCCGGATAAGGTTTTTTTCTTTTCGTTTCTTCTTCCGGAGATTTCCCTTATCCTGAGAAAATGAATATCGAGGAACTTTAAGCCCCATGGACCCCTCCTAATTTTGGCACCATTTAACTGCTTTTATTAATCGTCCACTAAGTCCTGCCAGGTTAAAGGACGTTAAAGTACAAAAAATAACAAGGAAGCAAAATAACTATCTTGTTGCTGTGCAAACCAAAACAACAACAACAATAATAATAATAATAATAATAATAATAATAATAATAATAATAATATTAATAATGGGTACTGCAGCTAAATAATGAAGGTTAGGTGTCTAATATACCTACATAAAGCCCATTATGACAACTTTATTTGTGAACAGTTAACTTAAGGCAACTAAGAGATTTGCAGCAGGAAATCCCATATAAGTTGGTATGGAAAGAGTTTAAACAATAATAGTAATACCCAGCCAATTTAAATATTTCCAAGCGAAAATTCAGTGTAAACAGAAAAGGTGTAAAATGCTTTTGTTGTATTTTATTGTTTACATTTCTTTATTTTTTCCCTGTAAAAAAGATAACTTTCAAAATACAAGTATCCTGGTAAACATTTAGTGGAATTGCATTTAGTTTAACTTTAGGGTCTAGCACATGCACTCTAGAGAGACCAATGCAAATAGATGTAAATTTCCCAGAGGTAAAGGAGAGGGGGAGGGGGTAGTACCAACCTGTTTACCTACTCTTAACACATCACACGCAATGCAATCGTTGTTTACCAACCTACCGTTCCACCAGTGTTGGGCATGTGCATGCTGCTTCACGGTTTTGTTTCTGAGGGCTGAAATAGCACCGTGATTTAAATTGATCATAAAATTCAAACTGCCAAACGTGGAATTTTTGCACGAAAATGCAGCCGCTTTCAATTCTGTCATTTTGGTCTTTCTAAATGGAAATTCGAAGACTGTATTGGCTTTGCCGCACTTCGTAAACTGAGTACTTCTTTTTTATATGCGTGAAGCACCTATATGGAAGCTAAATTGACGGTAGTATGATTTTTAGGGGACCCGTTGCACGTACGGAATTTGAAGAACGGCTTTTGACAATTTGAATTTTCAGAAATCGGTACAAAATTACGGAGAACGTTCTAAATATAGATAGATATATGATTTCTAGGATTACGATTCAAATGTTTTTGAAATACTGCTGCAAAATTCCCTTTAAGAACAAACGCTAGTTAAATTGAAAGCTATAGCTACATTTATTACGTATTTGCTTTTTTAATCCTGAGTAGATTCAGAGAGATTTGTATTTATTATAAAGAACTTCTGTAAACCTAGTGAGTTCATCAATCTACTTCATACATATCAAGTTAAACAGTAGTAGATATTATTTTATTACAATATTATTTTATTATACAAGGGATTAGACAATACAATAAGCTAAAGCGATACTCACATCTTTAAAAAGCCGGTTGCTATGTTATGTTAGTGAAATTTCGTTTTCTTTGCTTAATCAGGATAAAATAACGTGAATAAAGATTTTGAATTTTAGAAAAGTATAACTATGGGAAAAATTAAACCTATAAAAAGGAATATCTCGGAAATAGTTAGCTCCACCAAAAAAAAAAAAAAAAATCGTACTTAAATTGTGTGTTTTGACGAAATTTTGCATATTATTTTTTAAATAAGTTTGTGTCTATCTCTTACAGAATCCCAGTTATGCAAAAGTCATTCAAAATGGAGAGGACTTCCGAAGCTATGTAGAAGTAAATGGTTGCTAAGCGTGAGAAGAAGTTGCCCATATTCATGCACTCAAAATTGTTTTTACAATCTCTCATGTTAATTAGTGTGAATGAAATTAATTCATCAATGAAATGTTTAAATTTCTTTTCAAGCCATTTATTGCATCATATTGCTAGTTTGTGGACTTGAGATTATTTTATATGTTTAAAATTAAATTCTTACTTAGGCATACATGCTGTAGCTTTTGTCAAAATAGCTGTCTATACTACTGCCAATAACTCATTAATTTAAGATGTATCATAAAGTTTGAGGGAGGGAGAGAGAGAGAGAGGGAGTAGTGTGTGCTGGCGTGTTATGTATATGTGTGTCAATAACAACCATGGGGTAGAGTGGGAATTGGAGAACTTATAAAGGGACGCCATTTGGGAAATTACATAAACCACAGGTCTGAGTAAACGCAATCTCACCTTGAGAGTATGTTTCAGTAGACCACCAAAGGATGTTGTCATTCTTTTTAAAAAGGCTGTAATACTCGTACGTTTTTCTCAGTATCTCAAAAGATCTGTAAAGAAGCCTGTAATGCACAGATATCTCTATTGCCTTGGCACGAAACTTAGAAAGAGGGGGAGGAGGAACGGAAATCTGTTTACGTTTCCGGCCATTATTGGAGATGCCTGTACGTGATGAATTTGAATGAGTCATATATGTGCGTTTTCCTACTTAAAATGCTAGCCAAGCGAAATGGAAATACAATTTAACCCTAACTCTCGAGTGGACGCTGCACACAATGAATTGATACTAACCGTAAAGTTAGTCCAAACCTCAGATGTTTCAGATATAAAACTATCAGAGAAAATCAAGCAAGTCGTTTTTCCTGTTTATTTTACGTAGCTGTAGCTGCTTGGTCTTATCACGACGGATCTGTTAGCTGAGATGCTTATCGGTGTGTGGTGGACAGTAGCTTTCATGTTCTCATTTCCGTACCATTTCACTTTCGCTTCGCCTCAAGCAGATTGTATTGGCATTTCATCAAATCTAGCTGCTTTCTCACCATCTGTAGTCAGACGGTATACAGCTATCCTTCGAAGTCTCGCCTCTTTTCATCATACTACTTTGCTCCGGGGACAAGCAGATGGCGTTGGGGGACATCCGGTACAGCAGCTTTCATTATTTATGGTTAGATGGCAACGTAATCTCAATTACCTCCTCGTATTTTCAGGTTTGCTATTTTTTAGTCTGAAGGGACCGGTATTTACCTTGGCTCATGAGGCAAACCACTAAAAATCGAGCCAGATTGGTTGGCTCATGGGATATGAACCAGGGTCTCCCGAATGCGAGCCACATGGGTTACCGTCTCAGTTATCCCGCTCGGTCACATATATCTTATTTCTTTCTAGGAAAGTCCAGAAGCTTTCGTGTTTGTGTATGTGTATTTTCTGTGCTCTTTAAGACACGATTTAAACATTTCTGCAAGTATTCAGAATAGAAGAAAGTCATTTAAAAGTTTCTGTACTCTATTATCATTTACACCAGATTTTTTCCAGCATAAAAAAATATCTAATGTTACCAAATATCGAAATAAAATCCTCCCGTGTTATAGACACTCAACTACTATAGCGCTATTATAGTAGTTGCCTTTTAGTCCCTCGAATTTGTACGTCTACTGACAATACGTATTAATAAATTAAAACAAATATGTTTTTGCAGCTAAAGTGCGTGAGCTAAGAACTTTGAAATTTAGTGCATAAGTCACTGAGTATTTATTTTGTTTATTTATTGAATTTCCAAAATGTTAGTCCTATTTTACAATTGTATATTAGAACCATAGTTGTAAACAATGTGTACTTATACATATAACAGTTAATATCAAGTATAAATGCCACAACAAAAGAATTAACTGTAATGTAAAGAGACACATAATAAAAATAGGAACATATTCCTAAGTGAGCGAGTATGCAGGGGGTTTTATGACCCGGCTCCGATCGCGTGTATGCGTGTCCGCACGCTGTCTACTACGCCGGGTGGTTTTCCATTGTAAAATATAAACGCCATTCCGGCGTTACTTATGAGAAGTAACAACATGCACTACAATGAGTACTAGCTTTGTAATTAGTTGTGTTAAAAATTGTGTCCATTTGCTTTGCAACATTCTTGGTATTTCTCGTCACAAGGTTGTAATTCATGAACCGTAGCCACTGAGGGGTTTCAATTAAAAAAAAAAATCTTAGTAGCTGTGTGAAGATATGTTTGAAACACTCACTTGCTGAGCAACACATTTTAGAGATCGAGCGTTCGAATGGTGCATTATATCAGTTAATTTTGTCCTCCGCTAAAATTGTGTTATTTTCCTCTTCAGATTCTTATATTCCCAGGATCCCATTGATCTAAACTTTTAGACATATCATTTTCTCTATTTGGAACTGAAAATGTCTCCTGAAATTGTCTACACACCTGTATGTATGAATCGGTTTTACACATGTATCACATGTAATAAATGAGAACACAGTTTCTGTTAAATTCAATTTATTGGCCAATAGAGCACCACACGTGATATAACACGCACAGCTTTTGGTACAGAAATAACCGAGTCACTGCGTTCACGCCACTCTTATCATTCCCCACTCACTAGATTGACTTTTTAACTCTCTTTATTTCAATACACTTCGGTACTTGTCGGCTCGTTATATAGTCTGCAGTCGGGCTCCGGAAATTCCAGTCATGGATATTACGGGAAAATACTTGAAATCGAGATCAAGAATCTCCGAGAAGTTTCGCATGGAAACAGCCAAATGTGTCCTATTGTTAAACCAAGTTCACCGATCCCTTCAGCGGTCGCTCGGCCATACACGCTTCCGATACAAAACACAATTCTTTGATTAAGCGGGCATTTTTCGATAGGCAATTGCAGTGGAGTAATAACAAAACATGACAACAATAATAATAACAACAACAAGCATAATCTCTGTTGCGTGTGAATTAATTCAGATTATTAGCTTTCACTTTTGAGATGCCTAGTGAGGTCTTTACAGCACCAATAGAAAGCAGTAACTGACTGTTGACGTTCACAGCGGATAAAAGTGTAGCTTTAAGCGGATTATTCGCCTGTAGTGAGCTGGGGAAACAAGCCGAGGTCACTGCAATGCAAGCGAATCACGCACACACGTGACCGTGGCCACTTGGTAGTTGTTGATGGGCGGTTTAAACGACCGAAAATCTTGATCTTTTAACTCCTCCACCTTGAAATATTTATGTAATACAAATGTGGTGTAAAGAAATGCTACATTTACTTTTTATTTTTAAGCATTGTGTAGTTGAAAAGATGTTCTTCTAGACGTTTCCCAAACCTTATGCTCAGATAAAGGGATTGCAACGTTGCAAAATTGTTTCATAATTAATGATCAACTTACTATGCAAATGCGGTAAATTAACGACATTTTCATGATAGATGTGCTGAATTGAGCAATATGTAGCATGAAAAACTGGAAGTGTAACTACTGCAATTAACTTAAAGAAATATAAACTGCACCTGATGCAACACCTGCATCACCTGTACCAATAGACAGCTGTTACAAATCTGAGCAAGGTGGCGGTCTCAACGGCTTTGTGGCTACTCTGGATTTTGAACACCTGCTCCCAGGTTCAGTTAACCCGCAAGGTGTCATCTTCCAGTGAAAGTGATAGCATTAACGGATTTTATGTAGGAAAGAAACAAGTTTCGGAATTAATTTTCTTCTCTCCTACCTATATTAGCTCATAAGTGTAGGGCGAGGAATATCCTTACGTAACTACGCGTTTCTCCCCGAGACTTTTGAACGAAGGAATCTATGCTATGTCATGGTCAAGAGAAACAAGTGAGTTCTATAGGAGTTTTATGAAAAATATCAAGTTTTGAGATGTCTGGCTGGCATTAAAATGTTGATCCGCGGAGTGCAAACTATGTATTTTTATATGCCTCTCAGATCTCTAAAAAACGTGAACTTGTGTTCAGGGTGAACCGAAAGCAAAAGTTAACCTGAACGGTAACATAGCGTTAGTTGAAAATCACGGGAAGTTTAAGATTAAAAACTAAACTTTGGTTTCAGGTTTGAAGGTCAGTTTCTCAGGAAACTGGAAGAGAGTATATATAAATTGATTGACTGTAGATTTTCAGGTTCTCAAATACATATAATTTAAAATATAAAAAAATATGAAATCGACATTTAAAACCATGTTTTGGTGATGGAAGTAACTAAAATGTAATTTGAATAACCAAACTAATTATTCCGCGTAGGTTATTGAGCATGTAGACAATATTTTATAGCTAAAACATTGGTGAACGTATAGTAAGTATCATGACATATTAGTTACCACTTAAAATCCGAGAAAGACAGAACCAAGCATTTAATGCAATTTCCTCCCTTAAAACGGCACTTATTAAACATCTTATCAGAAATCCTAACAATAAGGTTTATTGCTTTTGGAATAATAGATTCAAGATTTAAAAGTTTTAGCTGTGGGAGAACACGTATAAATGTTAAAGGCTAAATTCGTTCTGTTGCCAGTGAGACAGTATGAAGGGAAAATAAATGAGTGCAGCTACTTTAAAATGTTAGGGTGCTAATTAAAAGAGGGAAAATGTAGCTGGAACGTCGGCACTGGAGCAGAAAGCAGAAAAGGCTCCTTTGCTGCTGATGACAAGCGGAGAAAAGTTCCCCAAAAATTAGCGACGGATGTGTCCTTACAGCTCAGTGCAGCAGCGTCCTTCTTTGTTAGTCTTTTATTAGAAAGAGAAAGCAAAGGAGTAATTACTGCAGCGACCACTTGCAGCGAATAATGTCAAAGTTAAGAGTCAATGGTGGGAAAAAGCGCTCAAAGAATTCACTTCTTTAACTCAAAACAGAAACGCATGGAAACGCTTTACATTAGAAGTATTAATTTTAGTTACACCACGTAGACAAGTTTGAAAACAAAATTAAAGTTAGAATGTTAAAAGAAGTTAAATATCATTGACTTTTATTTATGGATGCCCTGCGTTTCATTCTAAATTGTGTGTGAAATATAGCTTAATTTTGCTCAGAGGCCTCTTTATCAGTTTGAGGTTCTTTTACGAGCCATAAATCTAAGACACAGGACCACCGGCTTTATTTCTCTTCCGAAAGAAGCCATGCTAAGGATTTTTACGCCCGAAAGAATCAATTGCCCTCCGCTGGGTTTGAACTCGCGGCTTTGAGAACTAGGCATGTTGCCCCTAGACCACGGAGGAGGACAAATGGCCACGCCGTGGCCGAGTGGTTAGATCACTCACCTCTCGTCCAGAAGGACCTGGTTCAATCCCATGCGACCGAATATGGAATTTGTGGTGGACAAAGCGGCACAGGGGCGGGTATTCTCCGGGTTCTCCAGTTTCCCTCGGTATCGCATTCCACCGATGTATCATCAGTGTCATCGCCTGTGGTGCCGAATGTAGTAAAAGCGGGCGTTAAACGCTATAAAAAAGGAGGACGACAAAGGAAGTTAAATATCTATCGAGACAAGCGTAATGATACGCGAAGCGGTTCATAGGCTTTCCTCGAAACGCGACGTTATACGTGCATCTCTGTCACCAACTTGTTTCTAGCAATGCTTGCCCATGGCGCCATTCCATTCCTTTTGGTGTTTTGCTTGTTTAAGATATTACAGCCATGTAATGCATTTCCTTTATTTTGTATTCGTTCTTAAGAAGTTTGTTACATGCAACTTAACAACTAAGTTTGAGAAGGATTTTGGTTCAGTCCCACAGCGACAAGAAGCAAGAAGTTCTGCTCTGATGGTTGATATTCGAGTGTTGTGTAAAGGTCGAGGACAACCGGGTAGTTCATCTCTGCTATAGACCGTCACACAACCGCGATAACCGCTCAGCGGCGATACTCCGTCTGTGTGGACCCACAGATGTAACTCAATGCAAATATTTATCGCGCTGTATTTCATTTCATATTGCGAATCGCCTACGCCAGTTTGGGAGAGACTTAGAAAGAACAGTCCGCATAACAATTAAGTTTCCCGAAGACAAGGTGTCTATGAAAATGCAAAAATCCATAATTTTCTTCTGATTCCTTTGACATTTTACTTTATAGGATATAGAAGACATTGGGTTCCAACCAAAAATTAAGATGCCAAGATTACACCAGAAATGCATGTTTTAGGCCTGAATTCGAAAAAAGAAAGCATTTTTAGAAATTCGTCCGTGAGTAGCATAGCTCAAAAACCAAAAGTTGGTTAAATACAAAACTTGATATTTATGGCCCAAAGGTACAATTAGCTTCAAAAGATACGAATCGAAGATTATCAAGAAAATATACACAAACCTAGCTTCCCTTTACATAGAATATTTATTGGAATTTTTATCTTCTCAAAAAATGGCACTGGTAGTTTGATTAAAATAGGGTATATTTACCTTGCATTGAATATTTGTCATTTAACAGAATAGCTCACAAATACAGTTTATAATTAAAACAAATAAATTAAATAATTAAATTAAACAAAATATATTTAAATCACAAATATAGAATTTTCTGAGAATAGCCTGTGAATTTCTGTTCATTCGGAAGTAATTTTGGATGGTCTTGTATAACTGGTAAACTTTAAGTGATAGGCGAAAACGTAGCACACACACACATACACACACGCACACACAAAATTATAGATCTCTTAAAACAAAATTTATTTAACTTTTTGTGTAGCAATAGCCATTTCTGAGATATCCGTTATTAATTGCTTTCGCTATTCTTATAGACCTGCCAGTATTCAGTTGTTTTTCGCAATTTCATGGAATGTGAGTGGAATTTTAAGGTCTGCATCTGACGCTCAGTCCTTAAACAGTTGACTATTACTATTTTCGCGTAATTACTATTTTTTACAAAGGTTTGTCTAGATTAAGATGAAGTGGATAGAAAAAAACACATTTTTGTAAGAATAGCTTATGTGGTAGCTAATATGCTTGAGGGTAGAGTCATGTAAATGTACCTACATTAAATTTTCGAAGCAGAACACGATGGGCCAGGTCGATGCGAGACGTGGCTGTCTAGCTTGACCAGACGGCAGGTTCTCGCAATGTAGTATACGTGGACTGAATTTTGAACTTCATTGTGATTATTTGAACTCTTATTTTACTTTCAGATTCAAACCATAAAATAGCGCTTAACAATGTAACGTTTCTTTAGATAAGTTGAGCTGAACTCGGGGAGCTGAACCGTGGAAGAGGGGTAAAGCATAGGTTTTCCTTTTCTAGGTAATGATGTCTTATCTGACTTAAAAAAGGTGGCGAATTTCAAATACTGTGAAACGGCACAGCCCTAATCCGGCAATACGTGTTTGCACCAATTCTTCATACTTGCTTAATATCATTTAAATACATGTATCCATTTCCATCCTGGTGTGTTTGCATAACGGGGGGGGGGGGTTCTTTCCAGCAACCAAGGCATTGCCCTAATGGAAAGAGCCTGGTAACAGAGGGAGCTTCGACTCCGCGTAGAGACTTGCTCAACCTGTTTAATGTATACATGACTATATGTTTATGTAAATATATATATGATAAAAACTAAAATATGAATTGATAGCAGAAATAAATGTTTATAAATAGTTATAAGTTTAGTAAAATTTAAAAAGTGAATAGTTTATGTAAAATAGGGTCATTTTTAAAAATAAATTAAATATATATTTAAATAACAATATAAATAACACGATATATTTTAATAAAAATATACAGGTAAAAATAAGTTATAAGTATATTATACTATAAGATAGGAAATAAAATAAATTGTTATATGAAAAAATATGAATATATTATTAATTTATAAACAGTTTATTATAGGGAAATGTAGTCCTTCGCAAATGCTCTGTGTGTACTTCTGATATCTCTGATATTAATATTTTAACTAACGCATATAACTAATCAATTATTGCTTAGTTAGAAATTATTTCTAAGCCTTGCTTCATATAACTTACCCCGCTTCGCTTCCCTATTTACATGATTGACCAAGTATACCTGTTCGTAATCTGAGAGGCGGGTTTAAAATGAAGAATACTTCTATATGTATATTGATAGAAAATTTGATGTGCTCCATTCACATGACTTTCTGTACCAAGTCTTATTCATCTATTTTATTCGTGCTAAATAAACATAGCAGAAATGCCGATTTACTTATATCCTTGTAACTACAAGGGAAATAAGGGCATTCAATAAACTAAAGCGACAGTCAAATCTTTTAAAAGCTGATCGCTATGTCCAACAGTTCTCTTTGACGTGGCCAGGATAAAACAAAAGGAATATGAAAAATGTCTTCCCATTTGAGAAAAGTATAAATATTTTATTATTGAAAACAATACCAAGGAATATCTTGGAAACGGTTAGTTCTACAACAAAAATATATATGACATTCTGTGGGTTTTAACGAGATCTATAATATTTGTGTAGTAAATTTGTCTATCTCTTAAGGTTCACCAGTTATACAACAGCTATCCAGAATGAAGACGTCAAGATATACGTTTCGTTTGTCATGAAAATAACTTAAACATTTTTTTATTAACTCCATGGCACGACAGCTCACGGGGAACCTTGGCCTACCACTGCGTCCCCCATCTCGGTCCACTACAGACGTCATGGATGGGGTGCAGTATTGGAGAGGGAGACGTGGTCGGCGCCTCGATCCCCCCAGCCGGTTAATGCGGTCCTCATGACCTGGAGCCGCTACTTCTCCATCAAGTAGCTCCTCAATTGGCCCCCAATGGACCTTACGAGGCTTAGTGCACCCCGGGCCAGGTCCCCCAGCGGGGGAAAAATCCCGACGCCGGTACTGGGGATCTAACCCAGGTCTCCCGCTTGGTAAATAACTTAAACATGTGGTATTTAAATACAAATCGTTAGGAACATTTTTGAGAAAATCAAAATATTCGAAAAATGTTCCCTGTAAAAGGTAGTTGGGTGTGGGTGTGGGTGTGAAAATCTTCGTGTCGCGTTCTTGGAGGACACCGAACTTAAATATCAAGTTTGGTATTTCGTTTTTGAGTTATGCTGTCCATAGACACACACAAATACGCACACACACAAGGACTTTTTTAAATTTTTTTTATTCAGATTCCCTCAAAACCTTATTTCCGGAGTAATCTCTGTATCAATTTTTGTGTGGAATGCAAAACCTCCACTTAATATGTACGTTGTGCATTCGTGCTAGAGAAAGTAAAAGTTACACTATTTTTAGATGCAGTAACTCTTTTTACATAGTATATGTTATTCATACAAATTTGATAATTCTCTTCGAATATGGGAACGTAAATATTCATGCTAAATAAGGAAATATTTTCTACCTCACAAACCGACTATCTCACCCCAGTAGACAATGAGAGGTGATAGCTAAGATACCTATACCTTGCAAGGTTATCTAAAGCAGACTTAAGAAAAATATAATAATGAATAATGTAATACGGATACATTTGGTTTGTATATAAATACTATTAAGTAGAAGCTTAATTTGTCAATTTTAATGAATAAAGGAAGTCGTGTGTGCATGTCGCATTATGTTTTTTTGTATCATAAAATATAATTTATTTTCCTCTCTCCAGTCAATGTCTGTTATATAAGTAAAGCAGACTTTAGTTAAATATAATTGAATAATGTAATATGGATAAATTTGGTTTGTATATGAATACTATTAAATAGAAGTTTAATTTGTCCATTTTAACGAATAAAGCAAGTCGTGTGTGCCTGTCGCATTAGTTTTTTTTTTTTTTTTTTTTTGTATCATAAAATATTTATTTTTTCTCTCCAGCCAATGTCTTTTATATAACCGTGATATCTAAGTTATTTATTCCTATGCCTTTAAAGAATATTTTTGTTCATTTTTCCTTTACAGATCTATTAGAGGCTGACTGCACTGTTATTTTAACCGCTTTGTAGATCGAAGAGTTGTGTGTGTTTGAGCGCGTGAAACTGACATCAAAGCTGATGAATGATACACGCTTATAATCATTACACTGAGCATTTATTATTCTCCTATTCTACGTTCTCTTTTGGAACGAGCTCGTGCTGAAAATGAACGTATAGCAGCGGTACACAAAGAAGTAATACGGTAGAATATAAAAGCCAGCGAAAACTTTGTTACCTCAGCGAATAATTTTTCATTGAGTAGAAATGCCGTAAGCCATTCTAGCGTTGCCAGTAAAATTAATTTGCGCATGGCTATCGCAGCTTTAGATAGTGACTTTCCTGAAATATTGGATGGTAAAATTATTGAATAGAAGTGTGTAGTTGCGGCTACAAACTGAAAAACTCTTGCAGAAGCCAAACGAGTAGGAATAAAAAAGCGTAAAAAATGTTTAATAAAAACACTTCAGAATAAAAACAAGCAATCATAAAACCTTTATTAGCTTTAAAACATGGAGTTAGTCAAGTTTAATAAACGCAGCGAATTTTAGTTATACAGGACTCTCAAGATCACGTAATGAATATAACAGGACAGCGCAAAAGTGACTACACACACTTAGGGATTGTATGTGCATACATTGGTAGTGTGTACTATTTTAATAACAATGAGTAACAATCTTAACAACATAGAATGTTAACGAAAGAAGAAAGAACTTTCGCTGTGAAGACCTCTTACCTAAGTGGTGTAGGTGCTGTATTAGGGAATGGAAAGAATATTTCAAGTCAAACCCCTCAACACCTTCGGCTTTCATTGTTCCATATTTTGTCATTTTTAAAGCGATATCGCTATTCACCGATATCACTTACAGTAATATGGAAAGAGTAGTTAATTCCCAGGTCAGTATAGCGACTCGCTCTTGAACATCTGACTCGATTCTGTCTCCTCTGATCCCTTTGCACCTACTATTAAAGGTTTAATGCAACTATTTCAGTTTGATTTATCGAGAGGATAGGCTTTTGTAGCTTTACTTTTAACTCACAAACTGATCCAATATTTATCTCGATTAACATGAAATAGCTTTATCTTTTGTAAGACTAGTTTGTGTATGGTATATAAACGATAGTGTGTAGAAAAATTCAAGTAAATCCAACACAGGTAATTTTGGAATAACGCTTGAAATTGCGAAACATGGAGAATAAAAAATTAAGAAAATCAGGAAAAATCGAAGTTTTTATTGAGCTTCATTAACACCTCAGTATTTACGTCTTCATTTCGATTGCCTAAGTGATTGAGTGGTCAGCGAACTGACTTCTTATCCGGCGGTTCTGGGTTGATTTCCCAACCGGGGGAGGTGGGAATTATATAAGCATTATTCTCTATGGAAGTGTGGGTGTGAGAGTGAGTGCGTTTGTAAGTGTCCCATAGTAAGTTAATCTAAAGTTCAAAGATTGAAACGCAATGTTTCTGCAATGTAACTATGGCATTTAGAGGAGGTGCCATTATCGCGTTATAATACATTGAAGAGCCAATTGTTTAAAAAGAAGCTGGCTATATGTAGGCTGAACTTTATATTTTGAGTAATCTTTGCATGGCCTGGTGAGAGGCAAAATAATGTAGAAGTAAATTAACTTTACTGTGGCTAAACCAATAAATAGAACAAAATGTAATATAAAAATCGAAGGTTGTGAATCATTTATTAATAACTTTAGTCACATCAGAATTTATTCATTTGATCTTATTTATCACTTTATATTGTTATGTAATAAGGATGAATAGGGAATTTATATATAAATCATTTATTTAGCGTAAAATAATGGACAATTCCGACCAGCTCGTAAATGGCTAAGGCTATATGAAGGTGCTTCAATAGAAACTTTATATTTTAATAAAATCGACTTCTTTTAAATCAGACGAGTTTTCAATAAGAATAAATGTTTCCAAGGTACTCACAGAAAATTCACACACACACACACACACACATACACACACACACACAACCACTTTAATCTTCTTCTAATGTCTTTTTGGGGGAGGGATGGAATTTCAATAAGTGTCTGTAAAATCTCGAATATCACATCATTCTTCTCTTTTTACCATAGGTAAGTGACAGAGACAGTTAGAAGCTGATACGTTCCAATAGATGATTTTTCCTACCTATCCTGTGAGAAACTATTCTTACAAAGGCTTATTCTTCTATTTACTTCGTTCTAATTCACATAAAATTCTGCAGAATTGTTCCTATTACTCAGTTCTTTACAATATGGAGGAAAATAATGGAATACGCTAGGCTAAACGACAGTTAAATGTTTTAAAAGCTGGTTATTATGCAATTCAAATTCCGTTCTCTTTGCATGACCAGGGGTAAAACAAAAGAAACAGGAATAAACAATTCCCATTTGAGGGAACTCTACGCATTTTAAAATGTTATAATTTACCAGTTATGGAAAAGTCATCCATAATGAAGAGGGCTTCAGAGGCTATTCCCAGAATATTCAAGATAAAGATTTTATTTGTCATTTAATTTACTTTAACATGCAGTATTTTAATTAAAATCGTGGGCCATTTTTGAGAGAATCAAAATGTTCGAACATTTTTCCATGTTTTGGCTGGGGGAATTTTCTTGAAAATCTTTGTCTTATCCTTGTAAGATGCAGAACATAATTATCAAGCGAATTTTCGTTTTTGAGTTATGTTGCTCACAGATATATGAGCCTTTTTCTAAAATTTTTACAGGAGACCCTAAAACGGTGTTTCTGGTAAAATCTCGGTATCGAATTTTTGAGTGGAATCCAATTCCTTCTCTACCTACGTACTATGTACCAAGCATAGAAAGTAAAAACTGTAAAACTGTTTTAGGTGTCGATGTGTTATATAGCTAAAAGTTGCAAGCGAGGAAGGGTTTTGTAAATGTGGCATATCATTCATTCCTGGGCTTGGAGTGTGAGAGCCTAAAGGTTATGTCTACCCAGCGGCTTGTCAGCATACGTTTGTATGCGCTATTTGTTAACAACAAAAGGAATACAGCAACGCTCAGAGAGGTTTGGTTATCAGCCCATGGTGAACGGACAGAAGAACTGAGTTGCTATCAAATTATTTGCGATGAAAATCATGCAAATGAAAGGAGCTTGAGGCAGTCACGCCCCCGGCGGTTCAAAAGCAGCCCTATCAGATTCGTGCTACATAATTTCACTGGGGGTTTTATTTCTCCTTTAGGAAAATCGGAACCTAGCTCTATCATTATAATAACCAGCGCCTTTGATACTTTCATTGTATCAAAAGGCGGTGCAGACCGTCCTTGAGGTTGGTGTATTCCTCTACAAAGGCTTATAGTTTGCTTTATGTTAGCGTTCCACCCACATCACATGCTATTCGTTTGAAGCTTATCTTCATTCAACCATACGCCTTTAGTTTTCATAGTTTTTACACTTTAAAGCAAAAAATAGTGTCGATATAGAGGTGCCATATTTGAAATGTTAAACACTTCTTTCTTCTTCCGCTGTTCCATTTCCTGACTGTAAGCAGCCTTAGACATAACCAGGCATAGAAATTCTTAAGCAGTTGGCTTCTAGTTAACTACACTCGAACCATATATCGATACGACCTGGCTTTAATGCATAGAAATTCTTATGTCTGGATACAACTAATGTGGAGTCTTTTATGTGTTTTCACTGACATAATGGTTCTAAGATTTTACATATGTATGTATAAACAAGGAATATATAGAATAGGGTATAAGCATTCCTAAGCATTAATAAGAATTAGGTTGAACTGTTACTGGACTTCAATCAGTGATGTCACAGTTAAAAAATCGCACATCTCTCGACAATCTGCTGGCGTTTGCAGGCAACAAACATCCATCAGTGGTGCTGTCCTTTACTTCATGATTTGAGGAAGTTTAAGAAATAGTTCCGTGATTATTAATTTTATTCATTATGTAAGTGAGAATTGCAGTTCTGGGCCTTATAGTGTCACATGTTAAACAATAAGGTTGTGAATGCACTACAGAATAAAGAAAATCCTTAAACAAGAAACGCATGAATACATTACAAGGAAGAAAGTTTATTCTAAATGAAATAAACACTTCTTACCAGTTGCTATACTTTTACAATACTTGAGGGAGAGTGCCTTAAATATAAGTGTTTTATGAGTTAGGGGACTTTAAATATTAAAAAACAAATAGTTGTGATGTAGTTATAAATAAAAATAAAGTATACTGTTTTACTACTCCATAGAATTATCATAATACACTAATTGTGAGGGGAAAGTAAATGAAGGAAACAAAATAAAACAAAAACAACAAAATATATATTTAGGAAGATGGTAACTGAGCTGAGGAAAGTAACATAATTTATCTAAAAAAACTAGGAAATATAAATGTGTTATCTAGTATACAATCTGAAAGAAGCTCAGCTTCCAAGTAATCCCGATGTGAAACAAACAGAGTGAGAAACAGAATCAAATATAAAATAGAATGACCTATGATCAGTCTCTCCCCACTTTTACCCCCATGCTTTTCGGTAACTACAAGTGGATCAAAGAAACGAGCGAATTTTGATATCGGTATTAATATAAACTACCAGATATACTTTTGACGAACTGTTGGATATAGAAACATAAACAAGATGGCATTTGATTTCTACATAGTGTTCAGTTTTTATTTTTTATTTCATAAGTATAACGGTTTTTTACCACTTGTTGGATTATGGCTGAAATCGGTGAAATGCATTCGTGAAAACCTTATCCGGGTAACTCGCCCTAACCGAGATTCGCACTCGGGAACTCTTGAATATGAGGCAGACACACTACCCTCACACTACTATTCAAGTTTTGAAAAATATGCTCCTAAGATGACCTCCATTTTCTGCACACATTCTTCGTATCACGATCACAAATTACCCATCACTCATGCAATATTTCGACAGGAATTTTGGACACTTCATGACGAATTCGTCATTGAGTGTCTGAATCATTTGGATTTTGTAAATTTTGGAATTAGAGATCCTTATGCAGAATTCTGCAGTAAATAAACGTGCTAATCCAAAGGGAACGACGGTGTCGCGCTGAACTTGGAACACTACGCCCTAATGCGGTCCTTAGAGCAACGATATTCTCCGATGTTCATACGCTTCTTATTTTCCCTGGGAGCAGAGACCGTTTCTTCAAAATGGTTTAAGACATATGCAGAAGACACCAGACCATTATGGTGGATATTGTAATGCTGCCGGAAATAGCGCTGAGCTGCGACAGAACATTGTTGCAATAAGCCTTAATTGCACCTGTTGAGCACAGTCCAGTTCTCCATAATGATTAAATGTTATTCGCTTGGCAATGCGATAACAATGTACACACCGGAACAACTACCATGAGTGTATTCTAAAATAATCGAAATTTAAAATCTTTGGTCCAACTAATATTTTATTGTTTTTGAATTGAGCTTATGCTTCTGTTTACTTCATGCTAATCGAGAAAAAATTAGCAGAAATAGTCTTATTACTTGCTTTCTTGTAAGTAGAAGCGAAATAAGGGAGTACCATAGGTTAAAATGATAGTCAAAAGGTGGTTGCTATGTGATTGAAGTTCCTTTGTTTGTATGGGCTAGAGTTGACAAAATCCTGTATCAGAAAAGTATAAGTGTTTTTAAAGCTGAAACCAAAAACAAGGAATATTTAAAAAAACGACCAACTCCATGAAAAAATTTATATAACATAAATCGTGTGTTTTAATGTTCTCTACATTTTATGTGTGGTAAGTTACGGTTTAGCAGTTATGCAAAATGCGGCAAAATTCATCCAGAAAAAAAAAGGGGTATTCAGAAGCTATTCCCAGAAAATTGAAGATATACATTTTATTTGTCAGGTAAATATCTTAAGTATACAATATTTTAATCAAAATTGTTAAGAGCCATTTTTGAGAAAATAAAGATTTTCGAAATTTTTTTCCATGTAAAGGGTAGTTGGGGGTGGGGGATTTTCTTGAAATTTTTTTGTGTCGTATCCTTGGAAGATACTATACCTTAATACCAAGTTTGGTATTTAATGTTCTTTTCGTTTTTTGAGCTATGTTGTCTACAGCCACACACACACACACACACACACACACACACACTCACGGGCCTTTCTCTAAAAATGCTAAAACATATATTTCCAAGAAATCTCGGTATCGAATTTATGGGTGGAATACAATACTTCCTCTATACACTATGTACATAGTACGTGTAGAGAAGTAAAAATAAATAAATAGCTGAAATAGCTCACATGTGACAGCGATGCCATTATAAGCTATTTGCAATGCTCAGAAGGAATGGGGTACTAGCCCTCTCGCAAAATGTAAAAGGACAGAAAAACGCTAAATGCGTTTCTCAGATAAGAAGCAAAGCACCGCAGAAGATAGAAGGTGCAGTATCCTCATGAATTTCTGCCAAGTTTCACCTTTACCCCGAGGTAAATTATAGAACACCATCCGACACGACGGTAATTTGTTCGGGTTCGAATGCTTTGCCGTTCATAATGAGATAATGGCTTTGCTCCCAGTTCACCTTTTGAATCATTCCGCGTATTTTAGATAGCAAGCCGGGAAAGCTTTATTTTAATTTCACGGCCTTGACTGTTTTAATGGTTGTGGAGATAACATAGGGCATATTTCAGTTTCATGTTCTTTGAATTGGGTGTTTTTGTTCTGTTTGCAACAAGCTTTTAGTAGCGTATTACTGGAATCTTAATATGTTTCCTTGTGTTTTCAGATTTTGTCCGCTGTGGGGTAGCTTTAATACGTAACAAATTAACGGAACAAAATTATTTTTCACTCTGCGTGCCAACAAATACTTCTGTTTAGATAACGCAATACTCAGTACTGGGTCCATAGTTTTTATTCCATTCCAAGAAAAACTATAATTTAAATATTCTCATTTACCCGCACGTGGACACATATACACACGCGCGCATTGTATGCATGACTCTCTAAACGGGTAGACTTCGATTGAAATCCACCAGGACCGCCATGTTGTACTGTTGTTTCCAGATTTTCCTTAATCCTTATAACTAGCAAATGCCAGAAGATCTGTAACGTTTCTTTCCCAATGATCTTTTCATTTCTTGCATCATCAGTGTCCAACGCCTGGCGGTGTTTAACACACTCACAGAATAGTTTGGAAATGCCTAAGTTATCAGTTACTAGTCAAAAGTACTAAGATGTGTTCCATTCACACGACTTTCCCTTACCTTTTCCGCAAACAAACTAATGTTACAAAATCTTCTTTTATTTACATCACGCTAATCTAGATAAATTAGCATTATTAATTGCTTCCTTTAAGAAGAAGGGGAAATAAAGAGCTATGCTAAAGCGGCAGTCGAATCTTTTAAAATATGGGTTATGATGTGATGAAACTGAAACTCGGCTCTCTTTGCGTGGCCAGGAATAATACAAAATAGAGATGAAATGTATGAGAACTTCCCGTTTGGAAAAGCATTAAGTATTTTAAAATTGAAACAAATTACTAGGAATATCTCCTAAATGGTTAACGCTACAAAACAAAATGCATATGACATAAATTGCGTCTTTTAAAAATGTATTAATTTTAAAAAGAGATTTTGGGTTCATTTGGTTTTAAATTTACTTAAGTAGTTTAATAAGAATTAAGTATTTATATAGTTTAAATAAAACATTACATTTTCATTGTAAAAACGAAAAATAATTATTTTTATAAATATATTCAAAGATAATGAATCTATATCTTAAGTTTTTGTCCAACTTACGGTTTACTAGTTGTAGAAATTCATCCAGGATGAATAGTATTTTAGGGGATATTATCGGAAAATTCAAGATATACATTTCATTTCTAACGAACATATCTTGAGCATATGATATTTAATTAAAGTCGTTAGAGGAATTTTAAGAGAAAATCAAAATTTTCGAGAATATTTCCATGCAAAGTTAATGAGTTGAGTTGCTTAATTGGAAGATACTGAACTTAAGTATCAAGTTTGGTATTTAATTTTTTTGAGATATGCTGTCCACAGACACACACATCGGACCTTTTTCTAAATTTAGGGGTCCTCAAAACACGTATTTACGGCTATATATTGTAATCGATTTTTGGATGGAGCACAATACCTTCTCTATTCTTATTATTTACTCTAGAGATCCTCAAAACACGTATTTCCGATTATATATCGGAATCGATTTTGGATTGAATACAATACCTCCTCTACTTACTATGTTGGTGCATAGTACGTGCAGAGAAAGTAGTAAATTGCTGTAACACAACTCCAATAATAAACTTAATTTTTATTTTACAATATACATTGAGAAAGCTATAGATTGATTACCTCTGGGTCGAGTAGTCAGTGTTCTAGTTTTTCAACACAGAGATCCCGGATTTGATTTCCGCCTGGAGCGGAATCATTTTTTTAACTAGAATTATTCCCTATCCTCAACAGAGTCTGGAAGTATGGATGTGGGAGTTAATTGAGTATGTGCTTAATAGTGTGATACTAAATTAAAAAGAAAAAAACAACAACGTTAAGAAACCCTGCAATTCAGTAAGCCAAACACCAGCAGTTATTTCTCAAGTCATAGTCCCCGATATGACCATAGGAGTTAAAGGGGAATATATAAATAAAGCAACTTAAAAACAACATTATACATTAAGAGAAGTGGCCTGCAACTTTACAGTAAATACAGTCTTATTAATAAAACGTTAGGAGTTGATTTTAAAGAAACAGCGGCATACCAGCTCGTTTTGACTGTCGCCGGATTAGATATAAGTAAAAAATAACAGCATTAAATTGGAACGGTTCCGAAGATAGAATTTTCAATTTTTCAATTTCAATTTTAGGTTCGTCTCCTTAGCGGGTGGTAGCGCAGCTGCTTACCAAGCGGGAGACCTGGGTTCGATCCCCAGTACCGGCGTGGGGATTTTTCCCCCGCTGGGAGACCTGGACCGGGGTGTACTCAGCCTCGTAAGGTCCCTGGGGGGCCAATTGAGGAGCTACTTGATTGAGAAGTAGCGGCTCCAGGTCATGAAGACCGCATGAACCGGCCGGGAGGGGCTCGAGGCGCTGACCACGTCTCACCCTCCAATACTGCCCCCCATCCATGACGTCTGTAGTGGACCGAGATGGGGGACGCAGCGGCCGGGCGGTAGGCCAAGGTTCCCCGTGAGCTGTCGTGCCATGGAGTTATTATAAACCTTTTGGGTGCTCCTTGTCCCTTCAGGGAAACATTTATCTGAGTTAACATAAAGTAGAAAATAAGATTTTGTTAACTTAATTTTTAGAAAAAAAATATACGTCAATTGAGAGATGAAGTCATATGAATGTGACGTGCATTTTTATTTATTTAACTCTATAGATGTAACCTTTGAAATATCGAAACCATAATTGGCAATTGAAAGAAATGACGAAAATCCCATTTAGAAAATCCAGTGGAAGGAACTTGAACGGCCAGCCTCAGAATGCTAGTTATAGTCATTTCCGTACCTAGCGATCTTGCTGGATTACTTTTGTTTTTATACTATATTTTTCTGCCCATTGCTATATCTTTTTTTTACATTAATTTAATAACTCTTGATTCGTTTACGTTGTCCAATTATGAAGTTATTAATTAAAATCAGGGAAGCCTAACTTTTTCTCTTAAGATATTTGATCATATTAGCATGTCCCAAAATAAGACAACGTTAAAGAGGATTGTTTGTGACTGCCATGGGTACATGAGTGCGTTATTGCCCCGCGAATAATGCATGGAGATAAATCAGCCCTCCTTTCTTTCGCTTTAGTTTAGTCATTTTTGGTTAATATTGCAATGCAAATAATAGATGATTCCCTGAAAACGCAAGCTTTATCTAGTGCGTGTCACTATTTGTTATATTTTTTAGTTGTTTTAGGAATTGAAAGCCTTAAAACTTGACATCCTTTATCTCCACAATAGTATTAGGTGCTCATTTTACGATTAACATTTTAAGATTAATATGCATTTCTGTGCGCACAATATGTAGTCTGATTTGTATTTTGCTATTTTGTCGTTTCGTTCTTAGTCGTAAGAATTATTCCACTTTCATCAGGCAAAAGTATTTCCAACGAGGATTAATAAACAGAGCAACTTAAACGCCTTATTCAACTATAATTTTGTTGCACTGCTAAAATCCAGCATGTGAGGTTTTGTCGGGCGATAAGGAAATACATTTCCTCCTGTTGTGTTTACAAAATATTTGCTGTCAGCTCTTCCCCATCTGAATGCTTGTTTTTATATTTAAGAGTCTTTGATTGAAAAAGTTTGGTTTTCCTGGAAGTTGTTAAGCGTTGTTAGGGAAGCAACTCTTGACGCTTGTTTTGGCTGGAAACAAGGAATACTTGGGAGGATATCGCCATGCTAAAAGGAGCTCCATGTGTTGACATCTGGCACCAAACGTCGCCATGGCGGATGTTCCCAGAGGCATCACATCGCCTTTCGCTCCCTGAACAAATGTCTCGGCAAAAACTGAGGAACAAAAACCCAATTACACACTGTAAAGGGTGTCTGTTGCTTGAGTGTTCTGAAAGTTCCTGTAATATTTTTCCCAGTTACACATATTAATACACGATTTCTCATTAAATATTACGAAAATGGAATGTGTATTTAAGTTAATAAAAGTCTCTTAATTCGTGAGGCAAAATTAATATTATAAGCGACTACCTTTGCAATCTGGCACTCGCATAGTTCGATTTCCGGTTGGAGGGAATTTCTTTTTAACTAAGATTATTCTCATCCTCCCTAGAAGATGGAATTATGAACGAGTGTGTGAATCTATGTGCGTGATTCAGCTTTTAATTCCAAAGATAACAAGATACAACATAATTGTTACGTATTCGGCTTACCCTCCCCTAGTAAGGTCTGACACCCACCTAGGACTCACAAGTGAATGCCTAGGGGTCAGAAACCTGTCGGGGAGCCACCAGCACGAAACCACAGATTGGAGAACTTGGAAGGTGTGGTCGGTCCATAGCCAGGCATGAGTGTGAAGAAGTGAATGATCTGAAATGCAGGCGAAATGGATGATAGGAAAAGTGATGGAGCAATTGGTGAAATGAGTGTCGAGAGTAACCGGAGGACCCGGAGAAAACGTGCCCAGACGACGTCTCATCTACCACAAATGCCACATGCGGGCGCTTGGGATCGAATCCGGGTAGCCGAATGGGAGGTGAGCGGTCTAATCACTTGGCCTCGGCACCATTTTTGAACGTAATTACAGCTGATAAATTGCTCCAGCCAAAGTCCCCCCTTGACTTCAGATGTTAAGGTGACAAATATAATGTGCATAATTATTATACATCTTATACACATATATCTTATATATGTTTAAGATATATATAGAGTGTATAATAATTAATAGCGCAAACCGAAACGATTAAAAATACACGATGACAGAAGCAAATAAGTTCCAGCAAGCGTAAGTCGCAAACAAGCTCTGGTGTGAGATTTATTATTGCGAATGTGTCCTTATGTATCAGCCGCCCCTGAAATGCAATGCTGACATTGCCACCACGTGGAGTTGTAATCAAACTATACACGACAGCAATCATGGAGTACTAGGCGCGCACCTTTTCTTGAGTGTTCGGATTCCCGGTAGCTTTCGCCAATTTCGGAAGCAGAGCGGCAACATAGATATGTACGCTATATACCTTGGCATCTAGTGACTTCAATGCTAACTTTCATTCTGTTGAAGATTCCAGAGTTTACGAACTTGCATGTGCGCTGCGATTCGTTCAGTAATTCAGCGAGTACGCCGTAAAATATATAACGTGTTTACCATAATACCCGAGGGCCTCAAAGAAAGAAAGTTTCTTTGGTTGACAGCATTGCAGAAAGACAGGCGAGCGAGTTATTTTCTTGCCTCGTCCCTCGCTAGCACTTGGAACTAGCGCCCCAGAAAAGGTGTGAGCGTAGTACATGGTCAACATGGAACTATACAGCAATGAAGAATAATCGAACATGCATTTCATGTACATAAACGAAAAGTTTACTTTTAAAATTCATTTATACTAATTAGGACGATATTTCTTAGTATTTTTAAGGTAAGCAAATTACTACTTTTATTTTCTTTTACTTTTACATTATTCATTTGATCTTTTTTTAAAAAAAAATCTAATTGAGATTACTTTCCTATTGCTCAAGGCCTAAGTAAGGCAATTTACCTAAAACGAATTGTGTTTTAGGATGAAAAAATACATTTGTAGCTGAAAGTTTAAGAATTTGCAAGTGGCGTAAATGTCAACAAAAGAAGACAAAGACTTTGCTGTGTCAGCAGCCTGTGAACGATTTTATTAAAATACAATGAAAAACAATGAAATAGGATTTTATTTATGGACACTCTTTAACCACTGTAGTTCTCAGCATCCCTTTCTATATTGGGCGTGAAATACCGATTAATTTTGCTCCGAGGAATGAATACACATTCATTGAGGTTCCTTTTCTATTGCTCAAGTTTCAAAACAAGGCATTTTACCTAAAGCGAATTGTTTTAGAATAAGAAAATAAATTTGAGGCTAAAACTTTAAGAATTTGTAAGTGATGTAGACGTCAAAGACTTATTTAGCGTCAGCACTGTGGCCGATTTTATTAACATATAATGAAAAAAACTTAAATAGAATTTTATTTATGGACATTCTTCAACCTGTGAGGTTCCTAGCGTCCAATTTTATGTTAGGCGAGAAAGATCGCTTATTTTGTTCGGAGACCTCTTTTTCAGCCTTGAGATTCTTGTGTGAGCCGTAATATGCGACATGAGACCTCCCTGCCTAAGGAAGCCATGCTAAGGATTTTACGCTCGAAAAAAAAACCCTCCGCCCTCTGCTGAGTTTGAACTCACGACCTTGGCTTCAATAAGCTAGCATGGTAACAACTACACCTCGGTGGGCGATTTAAAATACAATGTCCCATAAGTTAAACTTGCAGCATACTCAGAAACTGTTTAGGTAATGTGCAAGGAGTGAATGATGTGCCGATAAGGCACGTTAAAACACGTGGTGGTTATGAACTGGGACTTCAGACCGGGTTACGGAGGTGATCCATCATGCGTCGGTCACGAACACGTCGCTCTTGCTGTTCTAGGGGAAATGAAACGGATGTTGAGCAAATGAACTGCCTTCGGGTTCCAAGTTTGCACTTGAAGTTGCAAGAATCTACCAAATGCACTTCCCACTCCAGGTGTGCCCATTACAGTCGGTCAGTATCTTGGCGTTAAAGTTATAAACCTGTAAAATTTACCTGCCACAGATTTTCGCACATATTTCGGGGAGTGGGATGGGGGAATCGTTATATAAATATCAGACTTCGCGTTTTATCGCTCATTAGTTGTAAAATTATTATAAGTAATACCACGAGGGTTTTTATCTTGTCGATAAATCACGATCGGAGCAGAGCGACGAGAATAAATTGTCCTAAGAGATGAAAATACGAGTTGTATTTGATATGACGACTCAGCGAAATAAACTATTAATCATTTATAATATATTGGAAGGTTATGATTGTAATACTTACATTAGTTCTCAAATGGGAGATGACACATTCGACCATGTTTATTTACCGAATTTTTATTCTTTCTTTTCTTTCATCACTGCCTTCTGAATTATGATACGGCGACCGTGTCTACACCCAATGTACAAATGGTAACAAAAGAAATAACAATTATTTTATTTCCGCTTTTTATAAGTAATACATGAAATGGAAACAACATTATTTTATTTGAGGTTATTACGTTCATCTCGTACATAGAAATACAAACCATGATTATGTTCATTCCTTTTTAGAACTCCTTTTGGACTGGATAAAACTTTAGATAAACATGTTTTATTTATGTAGCTTAACGTCCTGTAACCTGGTTGGTCATATGGACGATGAATGAAATTGTGTGTATTTAGATGTGAAATGATGCTCAAATGATATCGGGGCCCATGGGCCTTAAAATTACTCGACATTCGTCTTCTCAGGATATGGAAAAATCCAGAAAAAACCCTTATCCGGGTAATACACCCTAAGCGAGATTCGAACTCACAACCTTTTGAATGTGAGGCAGACACGCTACCACCACACTACCCAGGCGAGCTAAATAAACATTGTAACTGAATTAATGGAAAGTACAACTGTGGGACTGACAGTTATTAAAAGTAAAGGTTGCCTGCCTGGATTGTCATCTTGTTACCAATAACCAAGACAGGAGAATAAACATAGAACGCCAGGTGCGACAAGATTTCAAACAAATGACATCAGTTGGGATTAGATTTTTCGACAATATCGCTCCAATAGATGACCGCGATTGGTTATAATTGCCTAATCTTGGCCATTCCATTGGTGTTTTATAGTGGAGCTGAATTGTCGAAAATAGCCAACTCCACGAAAAAAAAGTATGACATAAATGCGTGTTTTAACGAGATGTACATTAATGTGTGATTTACCAGTTATGCAAAAGTCATCCAGATGAAGTCTTCAGAGGCTATTCTGAGGAAAAAGTCTTTTAATCAAACTCGTTAGAGCCATTTTTAAGAAAATCAACAATTTTGAATTTTTTTTTTCATGTAAAGGGTAGTTTGTGGTGGGGAAATTTGCCCCAACATTTTGTGTCTCATTCATGAAAAATAGTAAAGTTAAATACCAAGTTTGGTAGCTTACCGAGTATTCGTTTTTGAGCTATCTTGTTCATAAACAAAACACACACACGCACACATATAGACACAAGGAATTTTAATTTTGTTTTCGTACAGGGACCCTAAAAATCTCTCTCTCTCTCTGTCTCTCCCTGTCTCTCTGGCGTTCAGGGGAAAATTCTTTCCAGAGTGCAAGCAGCAGCGCCATCTGCCCTGGATTGCCGCCACCGCAGGACCTGAAACCACACCTATAGCATAAAAGGGAAACGGAATGAGAGGAATGAGGAAAAGGACAGTCGTGGTAGAACAAACCTTAAAAATCGGTTTTCGACCAGGAGAAAACCTGGGCGGTCGCGGGAATGGAACCCAAGAATCCCGAATCCGAGTACATTTCTTAGTAAGCAATATCTTCTCACCAGTGGTCACTGCATATTTGTTCTTCCTGATCGTTTCAACATTGTTCTTCGTTCAATCACTCTTTCCAAAATGGTCTCATTTTGTAGTTATTTTGTCAATCCGATTTGTGTGCTCTATTTCTGTTTTACCGCACTTTATAAATATTTTCAATCGTATACTTCACTCCTGTAATCATTATTGCAATGCTCTTCTCAGTGAGCTGTACATCTCACCTGCTCCGCCAGCTAGGAGACTGAAAAGGAAATCGTTTGGTTTACATTGTTTTATGTAAATGATGACTTATTATTTTTGAGGTTATATGCCTGTACACTTCATGATTGTAATGTATTTTAGCACGTTCCCTTCTCTGATTCTGGTGTCATCGCAAAACGTATGCGTTCCTCTTCCTCCACGCCACTCTGCCTTTGTTCTGGAAAGAATTCTTTGTATAAGTCAAGTGTTTAACATATAAAAATATCAACTTTTTACAGTCCCGCTGTTCTTCATAAATAAGAGTACGAAACTTAGGTCTTTATTGCACTAATTACTGTGTTTTAAAACTTCAAAGGAAAGAAATTGTCATTAATTTCCAAAAGTAACTGTCTATTTTAAACTACCCTTTGATATTATATGTATATATTATTAAGAATTATATTAAGCTTAAGAATTATATTCCTATTTCTTAATCATCCTTTATCTATAGGCATTTTTTTTTCCACTCTGCTTTAGTTGTAACATCATCAGAAACGTTTCAAGATGGAACAGAAAAGTCTTTGGAGTAAACGTTGATATGCAGACATTATGGCAACAAATCGCATCGTAAATAAATCTTACATCATTGCGTCCTTCAGCGAGTGTGGAGGTCACAGCTTCAGAAATCGTTCATCTGTGATTAATAATGTGTGTGTGTGTGTGTGTGTGTGAGAGAGAGAGAGAGAGAGAGAGAGAGAGAGAGAGAGAGAGAGAGAGAAATGGGGTATTTAGGTGTTGAGGGTCGCGTCGTAAACCAAGGCCCTTTACGCTTTCACTTTCTGCAGAGGTCTTGAGGCAGAGTTTCGTTGCAGCACTTTGTTGGTTTCAAGACGAAGTGCTTCTCTCGAGAAGGCTCACACACACCAAGAGAGTAAGATAATGACTTAAATAGCGGTAGAAAAGTAGGTTAGTGCAGTTGGCGCCAGAGATGGGTGCCCGATTGTGCGCTTGCCGTGAAATTAATGCTTGCACATTTGACTCTCGTCGAGGGTGGGTGGCATTTCTTAATGTCAAGGATAGAAAAGCCTGTTTCTATGAAGCCTGAGGCTTTTGCAGCTGACTTTGCAATCTAGTTCATTGTAACAGTTTTATCAGTTCTTTGCATATTCTTGAAAATCAAAAAAAAAAATTTGCAAGTTTGGTTTATGAAAATTCAAATGATATAATATAGTACAGTATCATATAATCAAATAATAATGATGATAATAATAATACACCTATAGAGAAATTCGCAAAATGGGTCGATACAAATCTGAATGGAGTCTTAGGTGCTCTCTGAATACTTGTGTCGACAGCTACGCATACATTAAAATGCGCTAAAGGAGCTGTGAACTTTTACCCCATGTATGATTAAAAATTTTGAGTTGTTCCATTCACATAACTTTCTCTAGCTGTTCCACAAACAAGTTTTCTTACAAAAGATTATTCTTTTATCTACATGATGCTAATCTAGATAAACCTAGCCGGATTGGTACTATTACTTGTTTCCTTATAAGTAGAAGGGGAATAAGGGAATGCGTTAGACTAAAGAGATAGTCAAGTCAAACCTTCTAAAAGCTGGTCGCTATGTGAATTGAGGTTAGGTTCGCTTTGCATGGACCCGTTTGAAAAAAAGTTAATTAGTTTAAAATTGAAACCAATAACAATGAATATCTCGAAAACGGTCAACTCTACAAGAAAAATGCATATGACATAAAGTATAAGTTTTAATGTGATTACATTTCCTGTATACTTAATTTTTTTTATCTGTTATGGTCAAACCGTTATGCAAAATTCTGCAAAACTCAACCAGAAAAACGCAACCAGCTCTTCAGAAGCTATTCCCAGAAAATTCAAAATATACATTTTATTTCCGATGTGAATATGTTTAATATGCGGTATTTTAATCAAAATCGTTGAAGCCATTTTTGAGTAAAATCAAAATATTCGAAAACTGTTCCATGTAAAGGTGGTTAAGGTGGAGTGATTTTATTGGAAATCTTAATGTCGCATCCTTGGCAGTTGCTGAACTTAAATATCAAGTTTGGCATTTAACCGACTTTTTGTTTCTGCGCTATGCTGTCCACAGACATGCACACAGACATGACCTTTTAGGACTCAAGGAACCTGAAAACATGTATTTCCGTCGAAATCTCGGTATCGAATTTTTGGGTGGAATACAAACCTTCTCTATTCACTGTGTACATTGTGCATGCAGGCTAGAGAGAATGTTTTTTTTCGGACTCGGGGTACCTCAAAACATGTATTTCCAGTAAAATCTCGGCATCGAATTTTGGGTGGAATTCAATACCTTCTCTATCCACTACGTACATTGTACATAAGGGCTAGAGAAAGTAAAAATCCAACTTTTCCTGTACTCCACCAGAACGTTTCGGAAGCAATTGATATTCTCACGATGACATCAGGGGTTCTCTCCACCCTAAAATCGGCGTCTCCAACAAAATATGTCACGGCGCACTTGCGTTGTCACATCACGTTTCATAGCGCCTGAACCAAGTATGTACGGTGGATTTTCTGATATAATATAATACACACCACAAGGGTGTCGCCTTAAGCGCGACATTACTATGAAATATTGGCATCTCACAATGTGACGAAGACGGGGATTGCTGTTATATTACTGAGGCGATGGATGCTTATGGATGAGCGTAGCCTGAAGTATCTGGTTTTACAATTATCCTACTTTAACCTAAAATATAGCAGACAGGACCAGATAGTGAAAAGTAATCTCTACTTGAAATCATTCGCTACGAGAGAGGCAACTCTAGCTAATAGCTAAGCTGTTACAATATTATGATACAAAGAGGTGATGGTGATTATGAGCTTTTTGTATGACGATGAAAAATAAATTTGAAATGTGGTCACCTCATCTTTCGACTCGGGAAGTGTGACGTGTGTTCTGATTAATCGTGAGAGTACTTGAAGTAATGCCATAAGTTTCTTTCGAGATGCAAAGTGAGTAAGTTGGGGTAACAGTAATAGTCAAAAGAAATAGTGGTGCAAAACCCGAGGCCTAAATATTTCTTAAAACAGACCTGGACAATAGTTTGCATTACCCAAATAATGCAGAGTTGACATCGGCAGCCAGCAAACAGGTTCACACAATATGCCTATGATATGAGATATTCAATCCCTACGAGATCAGTAGCAGATATGTGATGTAGTATCTGGCAGACACCGAAAGTTAACTGCCGCGTCTTATATTTACATGCAATGAAAGATTGCTACCAGAAAATTAACCATTCTTATGGTCAAATGTAAATGCCAAAATTGAATGGTCACAATATTATATTCAGGTAGCCAACTCTACGAAAATTGAGGAATATATGCCTAGCGGGACAGTACACTTCCATCAGAATTTTAGAATGCTGTTTCTCAAAACATAAAATAGGAAGGATGGCCAATATTTCCAAGATAGTAATCCTGATTCTCTCCATCTTTGTGCTAGTCCATTTCATTTGCCAGTATCTGAAATACTATTTTAGTATTAACGGGTCAAAAGAAAGTACTTTTGGCCTCTATCTGGAAAGCATTATACTTAATTCAGAAGGGCACACAAAATGTCTGTATTTAATGAACACATACAGGCAGAGACGAGAAACAATAAGGAACTTCAGAGTAGGACTACAGAGAAATTATTAGGAGTAAAATAGTATTACCTGTTGTACTGTATAATAGAGAATAAATAATAATAACGATGATGATAATAATAATAGTAAAATAATATAATGAATATGATTCCTCAAATAATCTTACAATCTTACAATAGAAATCCTAAAATAAGCTGCTTTCAAAAATTAAGGCACATTCACAATGTTTTTGTATTTTCGTTATTTAATGAAAGTCACACAACGCAACCGTCTGCATACTCCTAAATTTTTGCTTGCGTTGCGTTCATAAGAAAGTATTGGGCATTTCTTTCTCCATGTTCTGCCAAGTTCTGTACCATTAGGTTGTGCCTTGCCATTTGAGAAGCTGACACCGGATGCTAATCTCATGTTTGATTGATATAACTTTTTATACCCTATTTATTTAGAAAAATTAAAGTAGTTTTCATCGGTTATTATTGGTTATACTATTTAATTTGAAATTGACGGTACGCTCAGATTTCAGAATGCAATTGACAGCTCTGTTGTAAATGATTTTCTCTCACGCTTGAGTTTATACGGAGTAATGTCAGCGCTTCATCTTCATTAGGAATGGGCCTTTTAAGAATAGCAAAAGCTGTTCATGAACACAGTTACTAATGTATGTGTATCTAGCTACCCAGATATTACATATTAGCTAAAACTGAATACTTGTTCCCAAATAAAGCGGACGTTTCGTCCTTTGATTATGTGCGAATTCATTTTTCCTACGAGAAGAAACGGTTCAGTTTGACGCTTGTGTTGCTAAGGTGTAGCGGTATCTATAGCAGGGATCATATATTCACTACTCGCCGTGTCCGTAGAAGTCTAAGTTGTATTAATTAATTTATTTTATAAGTTTCCCACTTATTCACCTATCTTTGAAACAGTGCATTAATTGCAGACAAGGAGAAAGGAACCATGAAAGATGCCTTGCTGCATGGCATTTAACGGAGATAATTTCTATGCAATTTGTTTTATTAACATAGAATAGTTTTTCATGCATTTGAAAGGAATTAGTAATGTTGTTGTTGCTCTACATTTTAACCTCCTTTTTCATTTAACGAAGATACTAAGATAATCACACCATATGGTAATCATAGGAACAAGTTAGCAGTGCTCTAGGTTTGTAGAGTTACATAGTTGTAAGGGAATAGGTACAACGGAAGGGACCTAGTGAGATCTATTGCGGCTATCTCGTCGCATGAGGAGGGAACCATAGACTATAGACAAGAAACACGGAAGTCCCCAACAGTTCCTGGCTTGAGGACCCATCCCACTACTGCAGTTGTTCAGAAAAGGTGATGAACCAGACAGCTCTCTAGTGTCCATGAGAAATACTCTTTCCTTGGAGAAAGCAACCACGTCATCTATCCTGCACCGCCTCGCATCATGAAACATACTGGATCCGCTCTAAGAAATACACTTTCGTATTACTCGCGCAACACGTGTGCATCACGTACAATCGATATGCAATTGCTAACGAGTTCCATAAAATTATTTTATATTTACAAATTATAAGAAACATTAGTAATGACATTATTAAATATACCCATTAGTGCATTTGAAATAACGTAAAGAAAAGCTGAGATTTAATTTCTACTCTAAGTCTGAGTGTTGCCATTAGACATTCGCTGCGGCCACATGGTTGGCGCTGATATTCACATTTGTTTACCTCAAGTGTTTTTCTTATTTTGGGAAGAGGATAGAAGCACACCTCAAAGATAAGAAGCAAATGGAATGAAAGAGATGTAAAGGAAAGAAAATCATGCTAATGAGGGATCTTAGCTTCGCTTACCGACCAGGTAAAACCCAAGGTCAGAAAGAGTAGGTGGTCGACGGGGATTTAACCCAGGACCTTCCGAATGCAAACTTCATACGTTACCACGGAGGAAACCTGTTTGGTAAAGTGTAAGAGACTCCTGTGGGAAATAAAAATTTCAACCATGTCTCTGAGACTTCTGTAAGATCCATTGTCAGAGATAGTGTCGAAGGCCAGCTAGTATTGTCATCCTGATATACCGGTATGGCGTCAGTCTGCAAGAAAACATTCCTGTTTGTAGGTATCGTTATGATTCTTCGTTGTCTTTCCTGCAGAAACTGCAGCAGACATCTCTGATGTACAAGAACTTGCAGAAAGACAATGACCTTGAAGTGGATATATATGTGACAAAAAACAGGAAATCCGTGAGTGGCTTTCAAAGTAGCAGCAATAAATAAATGAGACTTGTTTTGCTTTTTCCTTTCTGTTTTCCACTAGTTCATTCAGTATTATTTCAAGTTACTGTGCAGTTCTTTAAAGAAGAATCAACTTATGACATGACGAAGAATCAAATTATGACTTTACTTTTCAAATCAACTTGCATAATAAATACAGCGCTCTGATCTTCATCCTAAAAACTCAGAGAAAACAAATTCCGAAAACGAAAGAGACAACTTCTATTCGACAGGACTCGAATTCGGTCCTGTAGCGTTAGAACCAACGTTTCCACATCACGATGGCTAGTTCTAAATTAATTGTTGTGTCTTTTAAAATTTGTTTTGATGATTCAGGGTGTCTTAATTCGCACATTTTGTTTACCAGAAACGTAATCTTGGTGAGTAATGAAGACATTGTCTGCCAAGTAAAATAAATCGTAGGATATAGCAACAAAAAAGTTAACCAATTTGAGTATGTGAATGTCATAAGAATTATTACAAAGTTGCGTCAGCGCTTCGTAACCTGTTAGATTTGCGTCCAATCAATCTATCTAATTATAAAATCCCCCTGCTTGCTTACATAACGATGATGAGTATTCAACCCAAAGTTCGGTCAATAGCAGGACGGAATTGTGGGTGAGAACACAACCCGACCTCGGCGTTTAGGCAAGCATGATACCATCAAAGTGTTGCTATTTGCTTCTGCTGTATGGCTATACTATGTACTCCCGCCAGCGAGGAAGACAACCCACGCTGGTACATGGAATCGAGCACGGGTCCTCCGTGTCAGAGCAAGGTGCGCTACCACTGCGCTAATGTGATGGGCCTTCGTTAAACAATGGTATGAATAATATGATTTATACCTTGAAGTAAAGCGGTAAGAGATCAAATTTTTTTGTTAAACGATTAGCCATTTGATATGTCTAGTAAACTGGTCCATCAGACAATTTTGGCTGAAATTTCAATACGGCTTACACCTTTAACACTTACTACTTTAAAATGATCTATACAAGTTATGGAAAATAATGTTTATTTTCAAACGAATGACTATGGTTTGAATAGATATCTTAAATATGTAGAATTTAATTGAAAACATATTCCACGTGAAGAAATAAACATAGTCATTCTATGAAACACCAATTTTCTGGTTCACAAGCACATGAGTTTTTTTTTTCTTCTTTTCTAAATATCAGGTTTGGCTTCATAATGTCGTGGTTTGTTTTAGTTGCGTCAACGTTCGGGTGCCAATATGTCGTGGTATTGTTGTGGTGTCAGTATGACGCTGTCAGGTGAGTCTACCTGGTGTTGGTCGCGGGTTAATGCTGGTGAATTTCTCTACATTAAGTGTACATACCTTGCAGATTCCCTTTGTTGCACTGGCTAAGCTTGTTCTAGTAGACCATGAATTGTCTCTTACTCAGGGGGGAAAGAATGACAAGGGTATGTAACACTGATGGTAGACTCAAATAACATAGACATTTCACTTAATTCACTGTAGACTTCCTTTATTAGTGAACTGTTGTTTGTTTGAGGCACTAACCCTACGAACGACTCCCGACATAACTGATCGCGAACTTGATGAAGCAGTTTTCCTTACGTGCTAATTCCACTTTTACGGAGTTGTTATAACTTTGCATTAATCACTGTAGTCTGGACTTTCTCGGTCATGTAACATTCACGATGATGATTGCCCGTCATATTAATTTATTAAACAACCTTCTGAATCCTTTTAGCTACGTTGTGAATCTCACTACCCTGATTTATTTTCCGCACATCACTTATGTACAAAAAGGTCCGAGTTTTGCCCTCCTTTTTGATTGGCTGAAAAAGGGCGCGTAAAGTGGCGTTATCACGTGACTATCGGGGATTTTTCTTTATTTTACACCCACGTGACCTTGTTCTACGATGCAAAATTCCCTTTCTCCAGTTCAAAGGGAGAGTACCTAACTTCCTCTTAAGGGCTATTACTTATGTTCCTAAATCATTAAAATATGTGTTATTTTCAACGAAGCCCGTAGCCTTGACGAATACAAAAGGGATTTTCTACCCTCCACGGTACTGCGTTCCACTGAGCATATATTTCTTATGTTAAATATTACAAACTAATAATTAAATTAATAATATATGCGTCGTACTAAAATACTGTCGCAATAACAAAATAAAGAAACAGTGCATTTAAGGCATTGCACTGCTCATGACTCACTGTTATAGAACAAGACAGATTCTGCTCTCGTCGTGACTGCGATTTCGTTCGAATTTTCTTAAAGTTGACTTTTTTTGCTCAATATTTATGGCCGTTTTCGAACGCTAAAATCGGTTTACTAGTGGCTCAGAGCATCAAATACAAAACACAGCGCTCAAAACTTTATGTCTCATAATGGCCCAGTCACTTTCGTTCAGAACTGTTTCAAATTCTGAGAACCAAGTCTTCCCAACAAACTAACCCGAACAAATTTTAGTTTCTAAATACATAAGTGACATTTATTTGAAATAACCTCAGCTACAATCTTGTATATTTCTATGGTACCAATTACCATTGCTGCAAATTCAAACAAGAAAGTTTGTTGTTTATCAGTGTTTATCAGTGTCATCCATTAAGAATATTCTAGGGAGCTCAGTTTCTAAAACGACATGAAATTAAATATTATTACATTAAAATATTGCTTCAACCTTATGTTATAAACCTGGAGACGGATAATCTGCTTTAGACATTGACAACCACTGGACATTTTTTATCACGTGACATTATGTTGGATTATTAGCAACCAAATTTGATGCGAGTTTAAATCTTTGATGCATGCGCAGTCGAAATATTCATAATGTTAAAAATGAGACTTTGATTTTTAAACTAATTGGGTCCGTTTTTCATGAAATAGCCCTATAAAATTAGGAAAGGACAGAAAGATTTACGACTTAGTGTTTATCGAACCACAATGCAAAACTAATAATCCTGTTGAAAGCGTTCCAAATGCCTCTACCATTAATTGCTTGTCAGATAACTCCAGAATGTGATATACCCGGTCAGTGTTTCGTTTCGCTTGTGATATACTTCTGTTTCAGCGGAAGTGCAGAACATAATCATATAAAGTTCGATTTTAATGAACTGGCTATGTTGGGTGTAATTCGCTTTCTTGATCCATCTACGTAATACGATGTATAAACACTTTTACAAAAGAAAATCGCATACGAATTATTTTCATAAACAGCGGAGACAAAAAGTACCTGAAAACCCCTAAGGAAAACTACTTCTGTTCGTGATGGTGAATAATTCAAAATATGCTATTGTAAAACGCAAGGAAATAAGGTTCCTATTAGTGGGTAAAACTTGTTGAGAATAACCTTCAATAGCGATGATATTTTGCCGGTCTCTTAAATTCGCCGACGTTTCTTCTAAAATGGAATAGGTGGCTAGGACTCTGCAACTAGTTTCTCCTCGGGAAATCCTTACATCATACAACAATGATGCACCCCCTTAAGAAGAAATTCATAATATAAGATCTAGCGACTGTGCTAGCATTGAGACGGAACCTTCTAGTCCATCCCTGGGGAGCTGTAAACTATTTCCCCATTCACCTAGAGTTATTGTTATTTGACATAAAGTACAGAAGTGACAGAACTAGCCAATTTTAAAGGATATCGGCCGGGACCAAAATATGTCTTGCAGTCAGATTTAGTATAGTTGGAAAATTGAAAATAATATTAATCAATTTGAAGGAATTATTTGAGGAGTAAAGAAGTAATAGCTGATTTCAAACAAACGATTTTGTCTTAATTATTTTAGTCATATTTTAATTATATTTTCTTTCTCATATGAGGCTTTAAACACATTTCTTTGTCGCCTTCCGTGGTGTAAGGGTAACCATGCTGACTTCATATTCCCAAGGTCACGGGTTCAAACCTGGTGGACGATGAATTTTTTCGGGCGTAAAATTGTTAGCATGGCTTTGGAAGGGAAGTAAAGCCGTTGGTCCCGTGACGTAGATTTACGGCACGTAAAAGAACCTCCGGCTTATAGAGAGGCCTCTGAGTAAAATTAAGCGGTCTTTTACACCCAGTATAGAAGATGTTGAAAACCATAGCAGTTAAAGAGCGTCCGTAAATTAAACTCCATTTCATTTTTTTAGGCATACCTACAGTTTGTCAATGTCAGGCTTAATGGCAGATAGAGAGACGCAGTATTGATAGAAGGGTTATCTCCATTTAAACTGAAGCGGAATTATCATTTAATTGTTTATAATTATACCTGAAATTTTAGCTTTAACAGGGTAATTGTCATGTGTAGAATTCAAATATCGTCTGGTGTTATTAATTTTTCACGTAATTCAGCTTGTTTACCATTCTGAACGGAAATATAATCACTTTCCCATTCCATGCGAAAATTATATCTAGCATTCTTGTGTGCCATCCTCAGTTAATGTCACTGCCTGTTGTTATTCGTCATGCACACAGCCAAGCAGGCACTGTGGAATGAGTAAGGAAGGGATGGCAATGTTTGCGCACAAATAAGCAGGATTTGTAGGCCATTTCTAATCAAATGAGATCAGTCGTCCTGGTGTGCACGGGGTTCAACATCGAGGTAAAAACATAATTTTGCAATTTCAATTCTGGCAGCACATCTTAACTGAGTCGCAGATAATGTCTATTCAATGATCCCGTAAAGGAAATTGGTACACGTTCTTTACTAATCGCGATAGTGCTCTCTGTGCTCGTGAAGGTTTAGATAGGCGAGGCATAATATATGACAACTGGTCCCATATCCAAAACAAGTAGTTTATACTCTGCCACCTGTGCTAGTTTTATCCAAGATACCAAGCGAGGTAGCGCCACGGTAATGTGAGACCTCGCATTCGGGGGTCCTGGGTTCGATCGCTGGCTACCCCCCACTCTGTCACATGCTACCCCCCAAGTCGCCAGGCGAATTCTGGGCTAGCTTCTCATCTACCACGATTTTATTTCCATAATTTCCCTTCCATTCCTCCCTCTCAACTTTCTTGTGTCTTCCAGGTTCATGGATATGGCGGTTTGGACAGACGACGCGGATACATGCTTAATGGAAAAAAATTCTCCGCGTGGACGCTAAAGTGACTGCCAGGTCGACGGGTCACTTGTACATGCTCTTTGGCGACCAAACAGTGGGAGGGATCATCAACTTTGGAAACGATAGGGACTATCTGCGTCTCTGGTGGTTCTAGAGTGTTCCATTTACAAGATTTTCTCCGCAACCTATTCTGCAGCAAACTATCTGATTCATGCTAATCGGCATAAACATTAACAGAAATGGTCTTATTCCTTATTTCTTTATAGGTACAAAGGAAATAAGGGAATGCACTGGATTAAAGCGATAGTTTTTATATGCTTGTTGCTATGTGATGACACAAATTCAATTCTCTTTGCTTGGCCAGGAATAAAAACAAAATAAAAACGAGTAACGAATATTCACTAGAAAAAAGTATAAGTGTCGGAAAGTTGAAACCAATAATAAGGAATATCTCAAAAATGGCTAACTGACAAAAAGGGCATTTTACATAAAGTATGCGTTTTGACGGATATATATTATATTTTTTGTAAAACAACTTTTTGTCTATCTCCTACGGTTTACCAGTTTTGAAAAATTTATTCGGAAAGGACTTAGAGGCTATTCATAGAAAATTCATGAGATGCATTTCATTTCTAATAGAAATGTCTTAAACACACAGTATTTTAAACAAATCGTCAGCAATTTTTGAGAAAATAACAAATTTCGAGCTATTGGGGAATATTCTTGGACTTTTTCGTGTCGTATTATGAAATGAAATATCAAGTTTGGTATTTATCCGAGTTTTTTGTTTTTAACATAGTTACAGACAGCTCACATGCATGGACAAACCGTGTCCTTACATGGACTTGTTTCTGGCAATTGTTTTTTTCTCAGCCTATCTGAAAACATGTATTTCAGGTGAAATCTTGGTATCACATTTTTGAGTGGAATTCAATACTTGCTTATACCTGCTATGTACGTAGTAGAGAAAGTAAATGGTCTCTTTTGAAGGAGATTCGGGTGCACTGCTCTTCTTCTAACAGAAAAAAAAGTGCAAATCTGTTATCTCCATTTCATGTCCCAAAATATACCCGTGTTGTATAAGAAGCTATAACAGAGTCTTAAACTAATTAAAGCAGTTCACGTTTTAAAAAGCCGTTGCTTCCATTTCCTCTGCTGAGCACAACTGCGTCAGAGGTTTGACAGCACTGGTTCATGTTTTTACTTCCCTCTCCGCACATAAAAAAAGGCTACAAACAACGAGACGAAAGCAAGAACAATACAAAAGAAGGGGGCAAGAGGATTTAGCTCCTAAAATAACTTAGCACTCCGCTTCAGACACACTTTGGAAGTTTGGAACTCTAACCTTGTTAGCCAAAAACTTTTGCTTTAGCGAAGTCAAGGAGAAACATATTCCCTTTTCGGACGACTTCTTTAGCTTTACTTTGCACAGTTTTTTTGGCCGTCGTTCTTGCTTAATTTTAGAGAGTATAAAGCAAGTCTGAAGTTATAGCCCTCTCTAAAATTTTACTCTACCAATCTCAAGCTTCCCACACCCAGTTCATTTATTTCTATTTGACGCTTTTCATAGGAGTTAGGTCTTGAAAAGACTTCTGGTAATTCACCGAAGTCACTCCTTCCTTCTTCATCAGTTGTAAAATGGTTAAGGGTAACAAATAAGTGATGTGACAAAAATAACACAACTATTTTGAAACAGTTTCATCAACACAACAACCATTTGAAACAGTTTCACCACTAAAATTGTTTTATAAAACATTTCTGGAAATTGCGTTATTCTTATATTCCCTCTCGTTAATGCGCAACAATGTTTTTCTTCCGTAATTTATAATTTCCTCTTTAGTGCACCTAATAAGTGGTTGCATTTGGCGCATTATGATTTTATCGATGGGCTACATTTATCTCTATAGTATTTGGCGGTACACATCATGTCTACAACAATTTTGCAGCTGATAAATGCGGCGCAACAGTTTAGGGAATTTCTGTTGCACGGAACTGTTTTTTCAAAACTGTTTCGTGGTTGCAACAGAAACAGATTAAACTGTTTCGCAAAAAGAAGAACTTTTCCTACCCCTACAACAAATTCTGATTGGCGAATACTTAGAGCAGACCGATAGTTCTTTATACAGTGGTACCTTTATACAGTGGTACCTTTATACAGAGATTATTGCTGTATTCAATATGGTGCAAATTGGCACATTATGCAAGCTTTTCTTTCAGCAATAATGTATTCCAAGATGCCTGGCTTATAGACAAAAGATGAGACCATGCAGTTTGAATCCCGCCGAGGTGATGGAGTTTTTTCATACATAAAATCCTTAGCTAGTTTCCTTCGGAAGAGAAGCAATGTCGTTGGTCACATGTAATGCTTATTTGCACTTAAAAGAACCTCATGCCTTCAAAGAGGTCACCGGGCAAAATTCCACCATTTTCACATCCGCAAGTCGTGTTTTCTTCCTAAGATGCCCACGTCCTGTGGGCAACAAATCGATTTAAAGTTGAATTTTGGACAAAAATTCTTTTTTAGGGAGGAACGGTCTTTGTTTATTTTTACTCAATTCATCCTTCCCTTACTGATCCAATTCATCCCTCCCTTACATATGCACATAGAAATCACCGATCAAGAAAACACCGTTAGGTGTCCTAATACGCCGCTATGGCGTGATAAAAGAGAATTTCTCTTAGCAACGAATTCATTGTACATTAATTCATCATAGAATAATTGAGATTATAGTAAATAATGCTGCGCTGATAAGAGCCTACCTCACAGTCCATAAAACCTGTTACTTCTCTCACAGGAAGGGAAAGATGCAAGCGGCTATTTCGCTTATTAGTTCAACGCGTCAGGTAATAACAGATGAAATACAGGAAAGACACTATCCCTTATTTGAGCATTAGATATCGAATTATTTGATATTTAATTTATTCAATTTATAATGCTAAGATTACATAAAATGTTATATCCCACTCTTGGATAATCTTAATATAATACTCGTAAAAATTGTCACACGGACGATAGTGATTTCGACAAACATTCCTCGTGTCTGTAGCATCAAGAGTATTCAGTTGTTGCTTGATTTACTATTATAAATCTTGCTCATCACTATCAAAATATATTCTACTGCGCTGTTTAGCAGACACTAACCATTGCTAGAATGCCATGTTTCTAAAAACAAATAAAAAGTTATAGCTGGTAATTACTTTCTAATGTTTAGCGAGTTAATTATTTGTTAGATTTGTTCCAATAGTTTGTTTATTATCATCAATTAAAGATTTAATTCACGCTAAAATAAATTTTACTAGAGAACATTTTCGGTGTATGATTAACGGCTGAACTAAGTGAAGGTCGCTTAGAAATGCATTTGGGGACCATCTAAGGGAATAATTTAAAATTGGTACTGTGAATTGATTGATTTTTTCCTAGTAGTGATGAATTTCCTGAAGATGAAAATATTATTGATGAAAATATTGCCACTGTTCGAGCAATGCTTGAAGAAGATTGACTGACACGTTATGATTTTATTCGGGTGATATTAGGCATTAGTATAAATCTTATCTAAAACATTTTTCATCGAGTTTGACGCGAGGAAACTTTATTGACGATGAATTGCTCATGAACTGACTCCCGATTAAAAACAAAAATGCATTGATTGGCGTAGAAAAATTCTAAGCCTGCACTTTCAAATTTGGTTTGGAATACCCATTACTGGAAATAAATCTTGGATTTATTGCTGTGAACCTGAAAAGAAAAGTTAACTAGATCGATGGAAAAATTTCAAGCCTGCTCTTTCAAATTTGGTATGGAATATCCATTACTGAAATAAATCTTGGATTTATTGTTGTGAACCTGAAGGAAAAGTCAATTGGATCGATAGGTCTTTCGAACAAAACCTAAGCGTACAAAAGTCCGACAAATTTACAGTGCTAGTAAGAAGATGGTTGTAATTTTGTTTTCTAAAACGTGTCATATTGCCACAATGGTATTAGAAGATAGAGATACTGGTTACTGTTTATTGGTTCCAGATTTTTTATTACTTTCTCTACACGTATAATGTACATAGTGTATAGAGAAGGCATTGTATTCCGTCCAAAATTCGATACCGAGATTTCACCGGAAATACATGTTTTGGGTTCCCCTGAATAAAAAAATAACATTTTCAGAAAAAGGTCCGTGTGTGTGCATGTGTGTGTCTGTGTGCCTGTGGACGGCATAGCTCAAAAACGGAAACACCTTTGAATACCAAACTTGGTATTTAAGTTTAGTATCTTCCAAGGACGCGACACGAAGATTTTCAAGAAAATCCCCCCACCCCCAAATACCCTTTACTTGGAACTTTTTTCGAAAATTTTGAATTTCTTAAAAATGGCTCTAACGATTTTGATTAAAATATCGTATATTAAAGCTATATACCTGACATATAAAAAGTATATCTTGAATTTTCTGGGAATAGCCTGTAAAGACTACTTTGTTCTGGATCAATTTTACGGAATGTTGCGTAGCCGCTAAACCGTAAGAAATGAACAAAAACTTACCACACAAAAATGTAGATCACGTTAAAACACACAATTTATGTAATATATATTTTTTTCGTGGAATTGATCGTTTTTTAGACATTCCTTGTTTTTGGTTTCAGCTTGGAAAAACTTATACTTTTCCCTTACAGGAATTTGTCAACTCCTGTGCGCACAAAGGAACTTCAGTCACATAGCAATCAGCTTTTGACTATCACTTTAACCTATGGTACTCCCTTGTTTCGCTTCTACTTACTGGGAAGCAAGCAATAAGATTATTTCTGCTAATTTTTTCTGGATTAACATGAAGTAAATAGAAGTATAAGCTTTTTAACAATAATTTGTTACAGAGATATAGAGAAAGTCATGTGAATGGAACACATAAGCTTTTTTTTTAAAAAAAAAAAGTGTGTAAGACGCCCTTAAGGAAAAATAATTTTACATCATGAGAGACATAATCACTTACATTGATGTTCGAATGGTCCCTTACCGTAGCTCTGACCTAGCACCTTCACTTTCTCGCGATCAGCTGAAGTGCTGGAACATTATAAACATCTTGTTTCTAGAATGTCTCAGAATGTCAACTGCTTTGAAGACTGATTTCATCGAATTCAAAAATGTGTTGATGTTGAAAAGGAATATTTTTAAAAAGAATACATTTATTTAAAAATTTTAAAACTAATTCTTGCTTGTGTCTGTAAAAATTTTGAATGTATTTCTGTATTTTAGAATTAGGTTTATGTGTGTTAAAAGTAATTTTCTGTTGCAAACTTCCTTACATAGGTATTTTTAAAACAAAATGTTTATGAGCGACGTCAAAAATGCATTTACCCACACCCATACACAACATTTTGTTTTAAAAATCAGTAACCCAAAAATCTATATGTAGTTATAACTATCGGAATTTTAACACAAGAACTGAATAAAAATTCCTCTTGTGGGGCATTTTTCACGACGAAAATTCTTAGAAAACAAATTGCCAAAAATTGATTCCAAATTGTTACATTGTAAATGAATATAAAATATATCTCAATATCGTATATCAGCATTTATTTTGAAAATATTGTTACAACATTTTGGAACGGCAATTCAAACGTCTGCTTTCTTGAGATTTTCACAACATTTTCATGGTGCATTCCATTCAAATTTGACTCTCAGCTATGCTTCTGTATGCTCCTGTGCACCAACAATGTGGCGGATATTTATGACAGTTATAAAGGTGGAGAGAAAAGTAAGCATTTTAATGTAATGAATTTGTTGTGTTTTTATGAAAATTAATGACTATTATGAGCAGAAATCTTCTTTAAAACTTAACACCTGAATTTTTCGGATATTATTTTGTTACAGTAGCTTTACATGTTAAATGAGATTACTATTAAAATATTGGGAACAGGCTATTAAACGACGCAATACGCCTATAAAGCAGATACATTCCTCTCTGTCTCTCTGTCTCTCTCTCTCTCTCTCTCTCTCTCTCTCTCTCTCTTGAATATTATACCGCATACCTATAATAGGTGAGGAAGTATTGGATTGCGCACACATATTGGATATCGAGATTTTATCGGAAACACTCCTTTGGAGGTCGACTGAACCAAAAATATAAAATATTAAAAACCTCAGTCTAGGGATGAAGTTTTTAGCATTTCTCCGTTTACTGTAACTGTCTTTTTCAATTATTGTCTTCGGAGAAATATGAATGATGAATTGTGAAGTGAAGCCACACTTTATAATAATAACCTTTAAATAATGAAGATCTTGTTGAATTAAAGTGTTCAATTATACGAATTAAAGTGTTCAATTATACAGTTAGTTCGACTGAGGAATCGCGATATGGAAAACATAATATTCATTCAAGATTCATGCCAGTCTACACCCTTGCATAACAATTATTAATTACGCTCATGTTTGGTGATCGTGTCATCAGTAGGCACTTCCCAACAATGTGAGCTTCAAGATCTCCAGAACTTCGGCCGACTTTTGATTGTTGGATTTCCTTAAAGAACTATTCTCCTGACACATTCAACAAGCCACTGCAATAAATGTCCAATATTCCAAGTCATTGTCTGCAAAATGCTGAGCATGTTGTCGCAGAGCGGCGGAGCTCTTTACAAAAGTTTGTAAACCTAATTATTTGCCTAACACTGATGCTTTTTGGACGTCCTCCCAAATATAAACCTCATTCATTGTTTGCCCAACACTGTGATTTTTTATTTTGTTCTTATCCCAAATATTATATTTATAACATTTTAATAGATTAACTTACTTTGAATGTCCCCAGATAGTATATACACTTGGGGAAAATGTCTCTTGGTAGAAGGCAAACTGGTACCATTGCCGAGAACGCACGCCATTTGGGAAGCCTACAGTGATTCCCTAATGTTCCATTATTCAAGCACGGGATGAAATAAGCCATGCGAGGTCAGCCGGAGACCTAGGAGACTGTTCCGGTGCAAGGGATTTCTATGCTGACGATTCATATTCGTGGCTGTGACGTTGCCAATAGATTGGAAACCATTCCGCGTGAGATATATATCAGATACAGAAGTGCTGGCGAAGAAAATGTCTCCCTTTTTCTCTTTTTGAGGGAATTAGGTCAAGAACATCCTTTATCCTGGCAGGCGAGCAATGGAGGATGTAGATCTCTTATCGGAGTCTTTTGTAGGGTTAACTCCCTGAACAGGTTTCATGAGGCTTATCTGGGATAACCAGGAGCACCGGCTGCTAGGGGTGAGCAAGAAGCCGACTTTCTGCCTTTTTGTTGTTGCTCTGCATTCTAGAAGCTTACAATGTGTGCCGTATTCGCTAGTACACCGCGGTGCTAAAGACAGGTTTTCTTTTTTCTTTTTTGTTTTGTTTTTCAGTGAAAAACAGGAATTAGCAGAAGAAAAATATATGTATAGGTTTACGGTGCAGCTCCTACATGTATACAACAATGGTTACCAAGGGGATTGAGAAATGAAAAATAATAACTAACTGACAATTATGTTAAGACAGCTATAGAAAAACATGAAACGAAATGCGTGAAGTATTCACACTAATTTCTTCGACATTCCAAAATTCGAAAACCCAGCCTTATTTCTGACGGTAAAACAATAGTGACTAATTGTATAAAGTTCAATTAAGATTAGGTTTGCTAATGAAAAAGACATTCTGAGACAGCTGATTATATGACAATCTCCTTTACAATAAGTCCAAAATTCTCTCAAATGAGAACTCGTATTCGATTTACAGTAGGTATAGAAGACCAGGGCTGAGAACAATGATTTAAAATGTATAATCGACCTTAAAATGCATAATATTATTTCTTTCTCTAGCACTTATGCCCAGGTAGAGATTGTATTCCACCCAAAATACGATACCGAGTTTTCACCGGAAATACATGTTTGAGTCCCTCTGAATAAAAAAGAGCATCTTTAGAAAAATCTGATGTGTTCCATTCACATGGGTTACTCTACATCTCTGCAACAAATTATTGTTAAAAAGCTTATGCTTCTTTTTACTTCATCTAATCAAGAAAAAATTAGCAGAAATAGTGTTATTTCTTGCCTCCAAGCAAGTAGAAGGGAAATAAGGGAATAGCATAGGAATAGGTATTAGTCAAAAGCGGGTTGCTTTGTGACTGAAGTTCCTTTGTTTCTATGGACAGGAGTTGACAAATTCCCGTATGAGAAAAGTGTAAGTTTTTAAAGCTGAAACCAATAACAAGGGATATCTCAAAAACGATCCACTCCACGAAAAAAAAGTATATAACATAATTGTGTGTTTTAAGGAGCTCTACTTTTTCTATTAAGTACGTTTTTGTCTATTTATTACGGGTTGCCAGTTATGCAAAATGCCGTAAAATTGATCCAGAATAGTCTTCAGAGGCTACTCTCAGAAAATTCAAGATATACATTTTATTTGTGAAATAAATATCTTTAATATACGATATTTTAATCAAAATTGCCGTTTTTGAGAAAGTCAAAAATTTCGAAAATCTTTCCATGTAAGGGGTAGCTGGGGGTGGGGGATTTTCTTGAAAGTCTTTGTGTCGCAGCCTTGGAAGATGTTGAACTTAAATACCAAGTTTGGTATTTAACGTACTTTTCGTTTTTGAGCTATGCTATCCACAGTCACACACACAGACACACACACATACACACACACACACACACACACACACATGGGCCTTTTTCCAAAAATTCTTTTATGGATTCACAGTGATCCAAAACATGTATTTCCGGTGAAACACTCGGTATCAAATTTTTGGGTGCATTACAATACCTTCTCTATACACTGTGTGCATAGTACGTGTAGATAAAGTAAAAAGTTCACTACGTGTATGTGTGTGTGTGTATGTGGACAGTATAACTCAAGGTGTGCTTCATGAAGATTTTCAGAACAATCCCCCAACTCCAATCTACCCTTTACATGGAAAAAAAATCGAAATTTTTATTTTGCTCAAAAACGATTCTAACGATTTTGATTTAAATACCGTGTATTAAAACTATTTATATGATAAATAAAATATATATTCTGAATTTTCTGGGAAATAGCTCTGAAGAGCTTTTCATTCATGACTACTTTTGTATAACTGATAAACCGTAAAAGATAGACGAAAACTTACAACGCAAAAAATGTAGATCCCGTTAAAACACAGTTTACGCAATATATCTGTTTCCGAGATATTCTTTGTTATTTGTTTCAATTTTAAACCACTCAAACGGGAGGTCACTATCGTTTCATCTCCTTTGTTTACTTCTGGTCGTGCAAAACGAACCAAAATTCAATTGTTTCACATATCGACCGACTTTTTAAAAGATTTGAATATCGTTTTAGCCTAGTGTATTACATTTATATAGACCCCTTTAATTTCAGTGCTTATATTGGTAGGCTTTGACTTGAGAAACAACTGCTGCTGTTCTCTCTGAACATAGGGTCTGTTAACATTGGTATTTTCACTATGATAATTATGCTATTAAACACACACACACACACACACACACACACACACACACACATTCACTCCCGCATTCATACTTCCAAATTTTGTTGGGAATAGGGTATGATTCAAGTTAAAGAAAAATTCCCTGCCCTATATTCCATTTCCTTCCCCACTAGCGTATATTATGGTTTTAGGAATACCATAGAGAAAGCATCAGTGTTCTTTGCACCCCGGGTGCAAAAAAATGAATGTCAGCCTCTATGATTCTATGAACAAATAAATGGGGAAAAAAAACAAAAAAGCTGCTGTGTTTAAATTAACATGGCTTTCGCTATATGACAATCGTTTATTTTTATATCTCATCTCCATTTATCTTACAAAAGTATAATTTCCCTATCTACTTCATTTTAGTCGAGATAACCATTTGTATAAATGATTTAATTAGGTACTCATGTTGGTAATCAAAGTTACAGGGTGGAACGATAATTTTAAATGTCGAGAAAATAATTGTTAACTTCTGTATATTGATTAGTTTTTTTTTTTTTTGAGAAAAATCAAAAGTAAAATTAATCAACTCTAAAATGAAAGCTCCACGAAACTAAAACGCATCATTGAAAAGCCCTGAACAAATATTAAAATAACAAAGTAAAACAAATTTTCCATAAGACATAGAAATATAGCACGAGGAACGCACTTAGTTTTATACAAGGTTTTAAGAGAAAAATAGTTAAGCGAATCATTGAATTTTTACAACGATTTCAAATGCGAGGGAGGAAATCAGCCAAGTGATACTTTTATGTTTTCGAGGTTAAGTCTCGCTTTTAGTAATCAAATAGGAACGCTTCACAAACATTGATGTTTGTGATAGTTGATTTTTAAAGTTCAAAGGTAGTCAATTAAAGCTGCAGATAGCAGAAAGGTAAACCACCAATCAAATTAGTATAAAATTTGACTACGGTAGAGTTACGAAGGTTGCCAGTAGTGCTTGTAAATGAAGAATTTGGACAGAAAACTTCACTTCGTGTCCAACTTCATGCAAGACAGTTTCAGGACAGCGCGGTTGTCACATAATGAGTCGCTGTAAATAAATAGTTTTTTTAGATAAAGTTTAACAGCCACTTTTATTACTAGGCACCGCAGACGATGACACTGATGATATATGGAATGTAGATGGAGCACCGGTGGAATGCAGTGCGGGGGAACCCGAGAAATTATTTTGTATTCTATTTTTGAGGTAAAATATGGATATCGTAATTTTGCAGACGAAGAATTTTTTTTTCTTAACTTAACGTCCTTTAACCTGGTTGCTCTTATTGGACGATCTCGAGGTCCTGGAGCTTAAGTTACTCGTCTTCTCAGGATAAGGGAAGACCCGAAAGAAACTTTAAGCGAGATTTGAACTCGCGACCTGTTGAATGTGAGGCAGACCCGCTACCACCACACTACCCTAAGCTAGATTTGAACTCACGACCTGTTGAATGTGAGGCAGACACGCTACTACCATACTACCCAGACGGGCTTGGGAAGAATTGTCTTTAATACAATTTCCGTCTATGAACGCAGAACAAAAGCACACTAAGCTGATGATTGGTACACATATGTTAAAAAGATATGTAAAATGCTCATATTACATGAATATAAACCTACACCGAGAAAAGGGCGGAATCAGTTTTAAATTCAAAGCAAAAGTATAGAGACAGAAAGCCCTCAAGGCCTAAGGCGTAATGCTACTCTGTAGTTGTTTTTTTTTTTTTTTATAGTGTAGTGAAGGCGGTGACCGTTAAATTTGCCTCTTATTAATTAACTTTACGAAATCATGACCGGTTACTTCTTTACCGTGAATCGGTCAGAAATGAATGAAGCTGGCAAAGGAGAAATCCACGATGTTGAAGGAAGTGACTCATCGAGCAGATAATATCGCACTCCTCCTTTCCGGCTTTAGTGTAGGCGTATTCCTCTACGATATAGGCTCTAAGGGTGTTTAGGGGTCATCGATGCAAAAGAAAATGACACTGAAACTCTGGAGGTAACGTATCCGATTGCAGTAAACTAGGTGCAGGCAACCATGACCAATATAGCACCACGTAAAAGCAAACCATCAGTGAAATTTATGGGGAAAACACACTTATACTGCGTTCTTAATACTGTTTTTTCCTAGTGTTACTTAGGCCTGGTTTCACAGTTTAAGCTTAGCTACGAATCGGGCTTAAGCGGAAGCTTAAGATACGGTGGTGTTTACAGTACGCAGTTCAGGCGATAAGCCGAGCTTTTCGTGACTCAACTTAAACGCTACCGAACTGCGGTTTAACGTAAGGGATGTTGATGATATGTGACGATTAATGGATTATTTTAACCGATATGCACAAAAGATTTTATAAAATATTTAGAATGTGAAACATTCTCATGTATGGAGTGAAATACATTTATTTTATTTTCTAAATTTAAATCGCAACCCTGTAACTTAGGCTGCTTACCAAACCTACGCTTTTCTTTACTCGTACTCATTACAATAATGAATGATGCACGAGTATTTACTCGTTCTGATTCTGTGCACTTTAACTTCTAAAAGATTCCGCTGTTGTGGGCATAATATTGAAGTAAGCATTTTTAAATAGATTGCCCTTTTTGTGCTCCAAAGTTCTCCTCTTCTGTTTTTCTTATAGCCGTGTAGTATAATAAAAGTGATTCAAATTCACTCCTTTACGTTATCAACCAATAAAAGCTCATTTGTAAAACAGAAGCTGAAACTTTCCTGACGACGTATTAACTCTTAAAGAGTTTTCGGGCTTCGTTTGACATCATCCTCGAAACATTGGAGTCAATCCATGCACTTACCCCGATTTAAAAACTCATTTGTGTTTAGTACTTATTCTAATTTTTATCCCCCTAAAATATACGTGAATCTTACGCTCCATACCTTGATTTCGCTGAGTGACAACAGTTAAAGCTCTTTTATTCAGGTATTTTGTTTTATTTATTTTTATGCTATAAGCCTATAATAAATAGAAATATAGGGAATACCATGCTCTATATTCATAATATTTTTATGTCCTTGCAACAGAGATGTAGGTTTTTGCTTGCTTCTTACTTTTCTCTCAACTCCGTCCCAAGGAATCTCGCCATAGAGAACAGCTTTAACCTGCAACTGAATGGTAAAGAGTGTCAAAAAGATAAGACGCTGTATTTGTTTTGATCTTGTTAATGATTAATTTTGATTATTATGCAACGCTTTTGTCTTATGAGGTGTCCTGTTCAATCTATATTATCAACTCCTTTTTAGTTTGCCTCTTGATAAGGAAACATAATGAACATGAAACTTTTGTATCCCTAATGTCAGTTTCAGGCGGGAAAACAATGGCATAATCAACCGGAACAGTGATGCAAAGGGAAAAGTAAAATTCCCTTGCAATTCTCAACTTCGTCCCACTCGTTCCCGTCTTTAAAGGGACGAAATGATTAATATGCTATCCTCTGATATGTTCATGATTTATTCTAACAAAATCAATAACCCTGATTAATCTTTGTTACGTCAATATTATAATAATAATAATAATAAAATGTAACAATAATAATAATAGAGGGTTCAAAGACAGACACTTCATAATACATGCATATTTTTAGTATATCAAGAAAACATATCTTTTAGGTAGATACAATTGATTCTGGCGAAATTGGAAAATTCGTTGAAAATGAAACATGTGAAGTCTCAAAGATTTGCATGTATCGACAGTATTCTGTATGCTTAAACAAATTCTAAATTGATCTTCACGGTGATGCACAAAATCAGCTGAAACATTTTGACGAGTACAACTGATTTGTCAATTTCAATTCACTCCCAGTTAAGGACGGAGCTAAGAGTGAGTAAACATGTACTAACATTTCAGAAAGAAACCTTTATGATGAGTAGTAAGTATTGCTGATTAAGAATGTTAAAGCAGTCTTTGGAGGAGGGGGGCTGAACTATCTGAAGCTGGCCCCAAGCAGTTTGTTATACAAGAGAAGGTTTTATTGTAGCGGGTTTTATACAAAACATACAATATTTTAGTTAATATTGCATAATAAGTTTGTTAGCACTGCTGTGAACCCACCATTAATCTTAATAGATGTTATGAGTATGTGTTTCCATAGCAACTTGTCCATTGGAAAAGTCAGGTAAATTATTTATTAATGACATTTTAAATGCGGTTGCATTTGGAATTGCCTGCAAATAAATGAGCAAACATTTTGTCCTATAGAAACACAATTAAAGCAAATAAGATCCACAGAAGCTCAATGAAGCACGTCGGTTCCACAATAAAGCTCACTATAGGATGCGATGGCAGACGCACGATTTCCTCCAGCCACTCTTTACAATATGTTTTCGGTTGAAGCACAGTTTTTGTCATAACAGCGCAGAATAGTGAGCACCATTCATAGTAGGACAGGATGATAGTAATATATGGACCATTATCAAATCATCTCTGAAGAACATGTGCGTTCATGGGGAGCCTTTTCACTATTAACTCTTCCTTCAATGAAGACATTAAATCACCATTGGACGCTTTCATTTGAATGGCTTTATCTATTTAGGCCATGTTGAATCAAAATTTGTTAGTGCAATAATGTCTTAAAATGAAGTATTCAATTGGAATGTACCTCAGACATGCAGAGAAAATTTGAAAATGACTTAGTCTAAATATCTAAATTATTATGAAAGAAGTATATAGTGTACGGAGGCAATGTTGGCATTTGTACACGTTCTTCTATAACTTGAACTTCATTTTTCTTCAAAATGTTCTGGTGGTACCTACTTTTCGACAGGAAGGGTGATTTTGTGTGATGCAAAGCTGCTTTTTTATCAGTATTCCCTGTTGAGCAATAGCATTTTGAGAATGCTCTACATGTGAAACAAGTACAGTCAATATTCACTTGACACATTATTTGGTTCAATTACGGTTTCCTCACAAGCGATATCGCTTTTGAAAGTGCTACCCTCAATTCTTTTGATTTTATCGGGTTGCAGACTCTCTTGCAGTTATTTTTGCTGGTCGTTTGCACAATAAAGACTAATTTGTATTGATACATAGTTCGAAACGTATATTTTGTTTACTTAATGTAGCATTGTTTTTTCTCTTATATTTGTGTTTGGAAATATTCGTATATTTCCTTCGCTTAGTCATGTTATACTTCTTTGTTTTAACTAAGATTGGTCTGTAAAACAAGAGAAGTACTCCTCAAGATTGTTTCAGTTCTGTGTTCGTCAACAACGATGATATAATCATATCCTGCAAGGTACTCCCCACTCGTTTCATTTCAGTGGTTATTTTGCCATCTACGCCGAGGTGTCCAATGTCACGAATTCCGTTTGGAATGTACTGTAGTGTGTTATTCTTGTCGTGTTCATCCTCGAAATGTGCTCATCCTATTCTATTTTGCTTTAAAATTATCGGTAGGTGTTGGTTAAAATTGTAAGAATATTCTTCTAGTGGAAGGATACTGTTGACAGAAAGCCCAATTCTTGTCGTTTTCGGGGCTAATCGGTAGGGCTTAGAACCCAGCAGTTTAAAATTAGTGGGTGTATTTGAGAATCCGGAGTGGAAGCTATAAGACGAGCATAGATTTAGCTCGTCTTTGGAATTCCCTACTTGAAGACGTAAGGGACTGCCGGAACGTAATACTGTTCAAGCAGAAAAGTAGAACATACATTTGTAATCAAACCTGATCTGCTGCTGTATTAAGATGATAAATACATCACGGCTTTCATTTATTGTTATTAATATTTTATGTGCGGGCAAGTGAAATGCATTTCAATTGGAAATATAACTAATATGTGTTCAACCTACATGAATATTTCACTTAAAATAATTTTCTTTGCAGTTTTTTTTTCTCTTCATTTCAGTGTACTTGTTGCACCTTTTTATATATGTTTTTATTAAGTTGTATAGAATTGTATTTTTGCTCTTTATTCCTTTATTCATTGTATCATTGCGGTGTTGAATTTAATGTATTGCCTGGTAGAGTGGAAGAGAAGGCCTTGTGGCTTAACTCCAACCAGAATAAATAAATGAATAAATAAAATAAACAAATAGCGAAGAAAATTGTTATATATGAAAGAAATTTCGGAAGGGCTGCATAAAATAAGATATATTATTTATACCTTTTTTTCACATTCTAATTTTAAAATATCTTAATGCATGCAACTCCTGATTCTGAACTTCCCTTGATAAGAGGAGTGACTTCCAAATGTATTGGTAATTTCAAAATCATTATCTACGTTACATAAAAACTTTGGTACGATTTCCTTCCTAAGAAGATATCCACTGTTCACTAAGCCGTCTACCTTGGAAAGTATCGTACCATGGATTATGGCAATGCTTTCTTTCAGTATATTATTTTTACTTTATCTAATATACTATGTATAGTGTATAGGGAAGGCATTGCATTCCACCCAAAAATTCGATACTGAGATTTCATCGGATATACACTTTTTAGAGTACCCTGCATAAAAAAAAACATTTTTAGAAAAAAAAAGTACATGTGTGTGTGTGTGTGTGTGTGTGTGTGTGTGTGTGTGTGTGTGTGTGTGTGTGTGTGTGCCCTGAACACGATAACTCAAAAACGAAAAGTCAGTAAAATATCACAATTGGTATTTAAGTTTAGATTTTCCACGGCTGCGATACGAAGATTTTGAGAACAATCCCCCCAGCCGAAACTGTCCTTCATATGGAAAAAAAAACCCTCGAAATTCCAGATTTTCTCAGAAACGGTTCTATTGATTTTGATTAAAATGCAGTATCTAAAGATATTTACATGGCAAATAAAATGTGGATCTTGAGTTTTCTGGGAATAGGCTCTAAAGACCTCTCTATACTAGATGAATTTTGCTGTATTTTTCGAAACTGGTAAACTGTAAGACATAGATGAAGCTTTAATAAGAGCTGTGGCTTTCCTGGCGGCGTAAATATTCGAAGTTCTCTCGGGCTTCCAGCCACGACGATAGGTAAAGCTTACTACGCATCATATTTAAATCTCATTAAAACCTCAATTTATATCATATACGTTTGTTTTCTTTTTCTTTTTTTCTTTTTTTTTCTTTTTTTTTTTCGTGAAGCTGACCATTTCTGGGATATTCCTTGTTATTTGTTTCAGATTTAAAATACTTAAATTTTCTCAAACTGAAATTTGTAAACTCCTGGCCATGCATAGAAACGAATTTCAATCACATGGCAATCAGCTTTTGAAAGATTCGACTATCAATTCAACCTAATATATTCCCTTATTTACTTTCTACATACAAGGATGCAAGCAATTAAAAAAATGTCTGCTATAGTTTATCTGGAATAGAGATAAGAAAATAAACTATTTAACAGTAATTTGTTGCAGCTATGTGGAGAATGTCATGTGAACGGAACACATCAGGTTGTGTGTGCGTGTGTGTGAACACAATAACTCAAATACGAAAAGTCGGTAAAATATCAAACTTGGTACATAAGTTTGCTGTCTTCCAAGGATGCGACACGAGGATTTTGAGAAAAATCCCCCCATCCTAAACTACCCTTTACATGGAAAAAATTAGAACATTTTAATTGTCAAAATTGGCTCTAACGATTTTGATTAAAATATCATGTATTAAAGATTGCACATGACAAAAAAACGTATATCTTGAATTTTCTAAGAATAGCCGTTTTTACAGTATTAATGGTCGCTTTTACTACTTATGGCACCGCAGGCGATGACACTGATTATACATGAAATAAACATGGAGCACCTGTGTAATGCGATGACGGAGGAAACCGGAAAAAACCCGCCCCTCCGTCGCTTTGTCCTTCACAAATCCCACTTGCGATCGCTCGGGATCGAGCCCGGGCCGCCTAGGTGAGAGGCGAGTAGTCTAACCACTCGGCCACGGCGCGGCCGGAATAGCCTCTGAAGATCTCTTTATTCTGGATGAGTTTTGCTGAATTTTGCATAATTGGTAAACCGTAAGACATAGATAAAAACTTGGTATACAAAAATGTAGATCTCGTTAGCATAAAATGTATGCCTTATGCCTTTTTTTCATCGAGTTAATCATTTTTGAAATACATATTTCTTGCTATTTATTTCAGTTTTAAAATGCCTACTTAAAACTTTTCACATACCTGAATGTCTCAACTCCCGACAATACAAAGAAACGGATTTCATCCACATGGCAACCAGCTTTTAAAAGATTTGTCTACCGCCTGTGCACTAATGCACTCCCTTATTTTCCTTCCGCTTACAAGGAAGCAAGTAAAATACCATTTCTGCTATTGCGTATCTCGATTAGCTTGAAGTAAATGGAAGAATTAGGTTTTTAACAATAGGTAATTAGCTACCTAGATGTACAGGAAGTCATGTGACTGGAAGGCGTCGGATTTTTAAACAATACAAAGGCATTCTTCAGAAAATGTAAATCAAAACGCTGCCAAAGAAGTTTTTATCGGTTAATATCCTGTAGAAGTGTAGACCATCCGAAAGGGCACAGCCCCCCCAGGGGCCTACTACGGTAGGTACGGGTTAGGCGCACCCGGGGTCCCGAGCCACCTTGACTCCCTCTGTGGGCAACCTCAGAGTGGTGAGGGAGTCAGTAGGTCAAAATGCCCACCCACGTGTAGGCCGTGCGTGGAGACCCGTGTCGGTGAAAAGGAATATCCTGGTTGGTTGAGGGTTGCGTACCTGAGCCTGGGCTTCTGTCTTTCAGTAACTGGGGAGTGTGCGAAGCCTAATACACCGCTTTGGTTTCTGATTTGCCTAAACGGGAGGCTAGGGACTAACCCACCCCTAGTCAATCGGCCAGGACTAGGTATTACACCGAACTCCAGGGTGAGTGGGACGGCGAGCCCGCTATATCCCCTGTGTAGCCCTGTCACCCCAGTGAGGTGACCCCTCGTTGGGCTCCGTGGTGGGTGGGGAGCACTGGGGGATGAATTTATACCATTTTTTCTATGGCACCAAAATTAAAACCCATTAATAAAGACGTTGGAAAGGAAGTAGTCGAGTCATGTGGTCCTCGCTACTTGGTTATTCATAGGACAGAGGAAGGTAAGAAGTTCCTTACGGTGAGCCCTTTTACTATCCAAAAGGGTCTCGATGCCATTGCTGGTCCGGTCAAATCTTGCGTTCGAGCTCGCAACGGTACACTTCTTGTCGAAGCCAACTCCGCCTCGCAAGCTGCAAGGATACTTAAAGCCACCATGTTAGCCAGCTATCCAGTGAAGGTCGAGGTGCACAAGTCGCTGAACTCCTCCCGCGGTGTAGTAACAACCCGCGCGTTGGACGGTTTGTCCATTGAGGAGATCCAAGAAAATCTTGCGACTCAGGGTGTCTCAGCTGTTTATCGGGTACAACGTAAGATCAACGGTGAATTCCTGCCTACTCGTACCCTGTTTCTTACTTTTGATCGGGTTGATCTGCCTCAAAAGATTAGAGCAGGGTATGAAGCCATCGAAGTTAGGCCTTATATACCCAATCCGCTGAGGTGCTTTAAATGCCAACGTTTTGGTCACACTAGTGAGTTGTGTACCGGCAAGTCCACCTGCGTCCACTGCGGTGACACCTCCCACGATGGGGCTTGTGCTTCAGCTCCATCGTGTGTGAACTGTAACGGGGAACACCCATCTAGTTCCCGAGACTGCCCCCGTTTTGCAGAGGAACGAGCGATCCAGGAGATACGGGTGAAAGAGAAGGTGTCCTTCTTGGAAGCCCGGAAGCTCCTGCGGCTCCGCCAACCCTCTGCCCCGAGGTCCGGTACCTATAGCTCAGTTGCAGCTAAACCGGTACCGCGTCGGGAAATCGCAACACAGACCGGCGATATGAACGGGGCTACAATTGCGGAAAAGGTTATTTTAGCCCAAGCGCTGCCAAAGCCTTCGGCACCTACACCCAAGTTATTATCAACATCTGCCAAATCCGCCAGCTTACAGAATAGTCCTGCACACTTGTCACCTAAAGCCTCGACCTCCGGAACTAAAGCTATTAAATTCACGACGTCTTCTGCCCCAGAAAAACAGTTTAAGACCAAGTATGTACGACAAGACTTTTTGAAAGAGAATGTGCAATCTATTACCAAGTCATCTAAAGGTAAGAAAAGTTCACGCAACTCCACACGTGTATCCTCCTCTGAAGGGTCATCTGGGGAGGAGGGCGTGAATCGGCGACGGCCGTCTTCGCCGATCAGCACATCCAATCGGTTCGAACTACTTGGACCGAAAACTGCTCTTGAAAAAGGGACCTCCCTTGTGGAGGAGATGGACCAGGAGGATTCTGCCGCCACTGCCAGAGGGACAGTGCGGAAACGGCAGGATCGTGCTCCTGAAAATAGTACTAGCCCAACGCCTAAGAAGAACAAATTGAACCGACCAGCTAATCCCAATCTGCAGAAGCGTCTTTCGATTTGAAACTTATCCCATAATATACTCAATGGCTATCCTCCATTGGAACATACGCGGAATTCGACCACATCGACCAGAGCTTGACTTGTTGCTGCGCCAGCATGAACCCTTGGCTGTATGTTTACAAGAGACGAAGCTCCGTCCACAGGACACCGTTACCATCAGGCAGTACTCCTCCGTACGATGTGATTTATCCCCGGAGGACGGTGTCCCGGCACATGGGGGCACTATGATGCTTATTCGAGATGATATTTTTGCCAACTCCGTACCCATACAATCTGCAATCCAGTCCGTTGCTGTCAGCATTAAGCTACCCTCCGCTTCATTCACCATTTGCAGTATCTATTTGCCTCCATCTGCGGACCTCTCGCACAGCGACTTAGAACACCTCATTTCGCAGTTGCCACCACCCTTTTTATTGGTAGGCGACGTGAATGCCCATCGCCCTCTTTGGGGCTCTCCTCGGGCTTGTGCGAGAGGTACGCTACTTAAAGACTTCTTGGATAGTCAGAATCTTGCTCTCTTGAACACCGGAGAGCCCACCTTTCTATCTGACGCATTTCATAGTTTTTCACACATTGACATTGCAATTTGTTCCCCTCAGCTGGCAGTCACCTTGGAATATCATCTCGGGTTTGCATTCTAGTGACCACTTTCCTTGTCGTATTAGTGTCTTGACACCCGTTGTATGTTCCACCCGTTTACCTAGTTGGCGCCTAGACCACGCCAGCTGGGAACTGTACTCCCACTTGGCTGAATTTAGCTACGAAGAGCACGACTCTGTGAACCACTTGGTCGAACATCTTACAGGGACCATTCTTTCTGCTGCTGAGCAATCCATTCCGCGTTCGACTGGCTACAGCCGTCGATTTCCGGTACCTTGGTGGACCGATGACTGTCGGGATGCTATTCGCGCTCGCAGACGAGCTCTACGGGTTTTCCAGCGTTTTCCTACACTGGATAACCTGATACACTATAAACGGATGCGTGCACATTCTAGGCGGGTTATTAAGGATAGCAAAAAGATGTCATGGAATAAATTCGTGGGTTCCTTTAATCGACATACACCTTCCTCTGTCGTATGGGATAAGTTAAGACGTGTGGCTGGGAAACCGAACCATATGCCAATCGCCGGTCTAAAAACACCTACCGGAGCTGTTGTTGATACATTTGACGTGGCGAATACTTTAGGCAGTGCTTTCGCTCAGGTGTCTAGCTCAGGCAACTATTCCCCTGAGTTTCCTACAGTTAAGAACCAGGTGGAATCTCAAGAATTCTCGTTTCTTTCTGGCAACCTTGAGGATTATAATCGCCTTTTCACCCTGGCAGAGCTAGACAATGCACTCTCCTCTTCACGACACTCAGCACCAGGTCCAGATGGTATCCACGTCCAAATGTTGCAACATCTCTCTCCTGATGGCAAAGATTTCCTACTCGAGGTCTATAATCGTGTCTGGGTTGATGGCATTTTTCCAGACAAGTGGCGGGAGGCCACCATCATACCCATTCTTAAACCTGGAAAGGACCGCCATCTTCCTTCCAGTTACCGTCCTATTTCCCTCACCAGTTGCGTTTGCAAGGTGATGGAACGCATGATCAATGGACGGTTGGTGTGGTGGCTGGAATCCCACAATCTTTTGACGAACATCCAGTGTGGCTTTCGACGACGACGTTCAACTGCTGACCACCTTGTCTCTCTGTCAACTCAGATTATGGACGGGTTTCTTAAGAACAGCCCCACAGGTGAGATATTTTTTGACCTCGAGAAGGCCTACGACACGTGTTGGCGGGCGGGAATATTGCGTTCTCTGCACAACTGGAACATACGTGGACGCCTACCGTTGGTCATTCAGGAGTTTATGCGGGACCGCGTTTTTCGAGTGAGGGTGGGTTCGGTTTTTTCTAACCATTTTATTCAAGAGAACGGAGTGCCGCAGGGCTCGGTACTCAGCGTGACTCTATTTGCTATTGCGATAAATTCCATATCACTATGTGTGCCTCAAGGTGTCTCTTCCTGTTTATTCGTGGACGACTTTGCCATCTTCTGTACTTCTCAGCGTACACCGTTTTTGGAACGCCGTCTCCAGCGGTGTTTGGACAATCTCTATGCATGGAGCTCGAAACACGGTTTTCGTTTCTCCGCTGAGAAGACAGTCTGCGTTAACTTCTGGCGCCGTAAGTGGCAAATGCCGCCGTCTCTTCGACTCGGGCCAGATTTACTTCCTTTCGCAGACGAGGCGAGGTTCCTTGGTTTGATCTTCGATCGGAAACTCTGTTGGGCACCACAAATAGCACAGCTTAGAGCACGATGTGACCGTTCTCTAAATCTTTTACGGATACTAAGTGGCAAGTCTTGGGGTGCGGATCGGACGGCATTGCTCCGTCTTTATCGTGCTGTGATTCGTTCGAAGTTGGACTATGGCAGCATTGTGTATTCTTCAGCTCGACCTTCAGTGCTCAGAAGGTTAGACACAGTCCATAACCAGGGCATCCGTGTGGCCGTTGGAGCTTTTCCAACGAGCCCAGTTGTTAGCCTCTACGCCGAATCGGGAGAACCTCCTCTGCGTTGTCGGCGTGATGTCCTGCTTGCTAATTATGGCTGTGGGCTGAAGTGTATGCCTGGGCATCCAACTTATCACGCGTTTTTCTCCCCTGAGCTGCACGAGCGATACTGCCTCCGCTCTCTGAGCCCCAGGCCAGCAGGTTTTCGTTTCCGTGAGCTTCTACGCCAGCACCATGTTGACATTCCTCGGCTGTTATCCAAGGGAGAGAGTATACACCCCCCTTGGTTACGCGCTACCTCCCATGTCGATCTCGGGATGACGCTCTACGGGAAATCTGTTACGCCTCTTGATAGTATTCGTCGTTGCTTTTTAGAATTTTTATCCAAATACAGTGGCCGTATTTGTATTTACACCGATGGTAGTAAGAGCCCCGACGGTGTTGGATGTGCCTTTGTCACTGGCACCGCAACTTCTACTTACGGTTTGCCTAGTTGCACATCTATATATTCTGCCGAGCTATATGCTATTTATCGAGCCCTTCTGTATATTCGACGTCGAAAATTAGGTGACTGCCTTATTCTTAGTGATTCCCTTAGTGCCCTTCAGAGCATTCGTGAGCTGTACAATTACCATCCTTTGGTGCAGCGCGTCCAGGACGTTCTCCACATTTTGCACGCTTCTGGTTTTAATGTGGAGTGCGCATGGATTCCTGGACGCGTTGGCTTGCCAGGGAATGACACGGCGGATTTGGCAGCGAAATCGGCAGTCACAGCGCCCAGTGTTACGATTACCCATTCAACAGCAGAAGATTTTAGAGTGGCTGTACGGAGAGCCGTTTTTTCGACTTGGCATGCGGAGTGGTCGGCTCTCCGTGGTAATAAGCTGCGAGAGGTGAAGGACCTCCCTGTCAACTGGGTAGCCTCCTCTCGTTTATTCCGCCGGGAGGAGGTAGTACTAGCTCGGCTAAGAATTGGCCACTGTATTTTTACTCACAGTTACCTTTTTAAACGTGAACCTGCTCCTGTCTGTGCGCTCTGTGGGGAGGCACAGACAGTTCGTCATGTGTTGCTGGAGTGTGGTCACCTGGCACACATTCGGTCATCTATGCGCATGCCGGCCTCTCTTGCTGAGGTCCTGGCAGATGACCCAAGAGCAGTGGACAGGGTTTTTAAATTTTTAGCAAAACTTTCTTTTACCTTGACGGTTTAGTGTGATAGTGGTTTTTTAAACTCTTTTGGTTTTAATGTGTTGATTTTAGACGGAGTTTTATATCCAGCTCTGGTTAGAGGGCTGGACGTTTCTGTTACTTCTGTTTCAACTGTGTTAGCTCTTTTACTTGTGTTTACTTTTTTGTTTGGTATTTTCTTACTGCCTATTGCCAAGTTTTAATCATAAGGGCGCTTATGACCTCGGCAGTTGAGCGCCCTTAAACACCATTATCATCATCATCATCATCATCATCAAGGGCACAGCGATGTTGAGGCTCGTTCACAAGGAACTAGGGTTAATATTCCGATTACGATCAACCGCGTTGCAGGCCGGTGTAATATAGCTAATCTTTTGATAAGTTCTGTCACAACTTCAAGGTACACTCTCCACGAACTATGAAGTCCGAGTAAAGGTGAAACAAGGAACATACCTACGTAAAACCAAGATGAACAGAATACCGATACAGAAACCCTTAAAGAAGCCATCAACAGAATCAAGCAATTAATGATCACTAGCCAACACCTGACGCCATCTATCTGATAAAAATTAATTACTTCCAAAATTATCCTTATGCGATAAATACTGTAACAAAATCAATTCAAGTGTTTTGTTATCCATTCAAATGTGAGACCTACTGACAGCCGCTAAGTCGTATTATATTTCTTCTAAGCATTGTGAACATTTGAGAAAGTTGCGTAGCATTGTTGTCGGCCCTTTGTATTCATTTCCTCAGTGCCTGCAAACAAAATATGCAACAAATCCTAAAGCCTGTATAATGTCCCCGACCGCCTCTAACTTGAAAAGGGAGTGAGAAGTCACTTGATGTTAGCCGACAGCAATAAATGTGTTAAGTTAAAAGAAAAACAAATAAATAAATACATGCCGCCTCCGACGATGATGATTCTAGTTCTATTCTTGAGATTTTCTTCAAAAGACATCTAATCTTAAAACATCCTAAGCTTAGAGTGACCAGATAAACTTTTAAGAAGCAGAACAATTTGTTAACAAACCTGACAACACATTAGACTGCCGGTCTCCATGGTCGCGCTCGTTAAAATGTCTAGCTTTGCAGCTTCGTGGCGTAGGGGATCGCGGGCTCGAGTCCCACCTTGGGATGGGTGTTTCTGGTTTGTTTAGCTTCTATCTAGGTCAGTTTTTCTCACCCCTGATGGACAAATAGGGAATGCCTGAAGGTCAACATGTGTTTAAAAACACATTAATTCATTTTTATTCATAGAAAAGAAAATGAAGCAATTTTAATGTGAAGCAAGATGTCACCAGGCGAGAGAAAGATTAATTTTGAAGCACGTTAATTTATTTATTAGTGTTAAGTGACGATCCAAAACCATCGTACTTCGTGATGTGATATGCGACATTTATACACACCAACCATTCTGTTTCTATACAATCCGGAGTGAAGCATATGAAAACGAATTCATTGAATTTACATGCTTTTTTTTAAATCAGCACCTTTAATTGTGAAACACTGGTTTAACAAACTAGAAAAATAACTGTATTTTCACTACAAATTAATAGAACATTTCACGGGTTCATTGAAACAACTGAGTAACAGAGAAAGAAGTCTAATTCGTTCTGAACATCAGATTCTGTTGCGAGTTGTGGGAGTTACAGAAGCAGGGTCAACCCATGTTTTACGAACAATAAAATTATTTTAAAATATGCAGCTTTCTTATTGTTACAGAAATGCACAATGTAGATCTGTATGTTATACAATGTATTTCAGTATTTAGTACACATTTTGTTGAAAGGTAGAGCACCACATATTGGTTTTATCGCAAGAAAACCGGCAGGACTCACAAAATTTAAAAAAGGTCATGTTCGCGAAATCCGGACGTTTGGTCACTCCAGTTACGCTCTACACATGAAAGAAACATTCTGTGATTTCGCCATGGTTCTACATGTTTAGAGAGAGAGAGAGAGAGGCGTTCATGCGGAGTAATTGCGAAACTAGAATTAAATGATTTAGAGGATTGAAAAAAGTAGACGAATTTACAAAGGAATATGAATTTGCTTTCGTTAATTGAAATCGCAATAAAACTGCCAGATTAGTTTTACAGTGACTAGAATTAATTCGTATGCTACTCAATTAAATGTGTAAAATATTAACAGTTATGTGTCACCCTTCTCCAATAACAGGAAACTCTGCTTCCGATAAGAGACTCTTAGAAAGAAAACTAGTGTTGCGCAGGACCACCTAATTATATTATTGTTTTATAAAAGGCGTTTGGTTTTTCAAAAATAGACACGTCATAGCTTAACAAACAGGAACGAAAAATAATGAGTGTGCCTGCTCTGAAGTAGATAAGGACAAAAATATACGTAGTGAACTCATAAATCTACTATGACAGCCAATTTCCACTTTCCGGATCCATCCATTGATATTCTGTCAACACAGATGTCAGATGTCTTTCTTCCATAATATTCTGAGTGCTGTGTGGGACCAGTCTCATCATGACAATACTGATGAGACAAACATTTGATAGAAAGGGAATGGAAATAGAATGGTAATGACATTAACATCCTTACAGTCTGCGAACAGATTTGCAATGTCAGTTCATTATCTGTAAGATACAACAAATCTCGGTGGAATAGGATTATTCCTCCTCCCTTTCATCCCTTCCTTTTTGCACTTTTATGAAAATACGAGTAGCAAAGTTCCCTCCAAAGCTAGCTGTTTCCTCAATTCTTTTTGTCGCATACTTCATCCTTTCATTCGAATGCGGGGATGTTACTATTAATCAACAGAACTTGGTAATAATGTAAAAATTCACAATGTTAACCCCCGATTCCTATTTTCACAATTGCGTAGAGTGGATACTAGCGTGGAAAAATACGACAGTTTCGCAAGATACTAGTGTTCCAAAAATGAAAGTTACAAGATGTTTGTTTTCTCCCCTTTTTTTAAGAATATGAAAAGTTGGTTCTTTATTCTATGCCAATGTTGATATTTTTATCTTTAAATCATCCAAATATCGTTTTGTGGTCGTATACAGGATATTAACAGTTGAATTTCTTGTCTTAAATGATTTCTTTACATTTTAGGAGTATAAATGTATCTGTATGTTGCATATTGCAAACAGCTGTAAAGTTTATCCACAGCTAAATCAAAGGTGTTTCAAGAATTTATCTTAGCGATATTCCTGGAAAATCTAAAAATATTTAATTATTTAGTTTTAGAAAACGTTATATGATCCAAAACCCTGTTAAATTTTAATAAAACGAATGAGAGATAAATCATCTTATGCCTTAGGCAAAGAAAATCTACGACAATCACTACAATTATGTGCTTCGTCGTGTGCATTTTATAAAAGTGGCAAACAGTATTAAAAATAAAGAAACAAAAATTCCTCTTTTCCGAAATGGAGGAATGTAAGGTATTTTATGCATAAACCTATTTGTAGTCATATATCAAAATTTCACAGTAGATTCAAATTCGCCAAAGTAGAAATTTTCGCACATGCATCAACCTTGTATCCTAGTAAATGCAGGAGATGCACAACCACAGCCTGTATGTGTTCTGATATTTTAAGTTATCTTTTTCATTTGAAAGTTGTCCATGTGTTGTAGGGAGTCATAAACAGCGGTGTTGTCCAGGAAGCCAAATAAAAATTCAAGACAGCTGAAATAAAGTTTCAAATCGAAGTGTTTTCAATGTTGCCATGGCATAAAAATACATATATAGGTGTTGTGAGTCTAGAGTGAACACAATAAAAAAACACAGATTTTATATTTATATATTAACTATTAACTTTTGTAAGGTAATTCTTTAGGCTATAATGAAGTATTTAGAATGTATTAATATTTTGCCAGAATAAAAGTTTCCAAATAATGTATTATTTTTAAAAATAGGGTTGCGAACGTTAAGCTTTGTATTGTTTACGAAATATTAGTGTTTTATTTTATAGGCGTATGCTTTCGTGTGTTCTTAGGAAAAACAACTTAAGAAGATGAAACTTTTGCATTTCTGTGGTGTCAAGGCTCTCTGCTTAAAATAATCTTAAATTGCAGAAAATAACTGATGGAAAAATGATAATTTGTGTATCCCAATATAGCGTATTCAGGTTATTCGCTTGACGCTCCTGAAGTTTTGCAGACGTTTGAAATTACCTACGCTTAATGGCATGTGAAACATTAAACCTAATTCTTTTCCAGAAACGACATGAAGTAAAAAAACCTTATGTGTTCCATTCACATGACTTTCTCTTCATTTCTGCAAGAAAATATTATTAAAAAGCGTATGCTTCTATTTACTTCGTGCTAATCGAGAAACAATTAGCAGAAATAGTCTTATTGCTTGCTTCCTTGTAAGTAAAAGCGATATAAGGGAATATCATAAGTTAAAGTGATAGTCAAAAGCTCGTTGCTATTTGACAGAAGTTCCATTGTTTGTATGAAGGGGAGTTGACAAATTCATGTATGGGAAAAGTATAAGATTTTAAAGGTGAAACCAAAAACAAGAAATATCTAAAAAAAAAAAAAAAAAAAGGATCAACTCCACGAAAAAAAGCATAAAACATAAATTGTGTATTTTGACGTGATCTACATTTTTTGTGTGGTAAGTTTTTGTCCATCTCTTACGGTTTAGCACTTATGCAAAATTCCGTAAAATTCATCCAGAATAAACAAGCCGTCAGAGGCTATTCCCGGAAAAGTCAAGATATACATTTTATTTGTCAGGTAAATATCTTTAATATACGATATTTTAATCAAAATTGTTAGAGCCATTTTTTAGAAAATCAAAATTTTCGAAAAAAGTTCCATGTAAAAGATAGTTGGGGGTGAGGGGATTTACTTGAAAAACTTCGTGTCGCATCCTTGGAAGATACCGAACCTAAATACCAACTTTGGTTTGCAACGAACTTTTCGTTTTTGAGTTATGTTGCCCACAGACACACACACACACACACACACACACACACACAGACACACACACACACACACAGACGGACATTTTTCTAAACTGTTTTTTTTGGATGTAGGGAATTTCAAAACATGTATTTCCGTTGAAATCTCGGTATCGATTTTTTGGGTGTAATACAATACCTTTTCTATACACTATGTACATAGTGCGTATAGAGAAAGTAAAAAATCTGATGTGTACCATTTGACTTTCTCTATATCCCTGCAACAAATTACTCTCAAAAAGCTTATAATTCTATTTACTTCATGCTAATCTGAAAAAATCTGATGTGTACCATTCACATGACTTTCTCTACATCTCTGCAACAAATTATTTTAAAAAGCTTATACTTCTATATACTTCATACTAATCAGAAAAAAATAGCAGAAATAGTCTTATTACTTGCTTCCTTGTAAGTAGACGCGAAATTAGGGAGTACCATAGCCTAAAGTGATAGTCAAAAACTGGTTGCTATGCCACTAAAGTTCCTTTGTTTATAATGGACAGCAGTTGATAAATTCCTGTATGAGAAAAGTATAGTTTTCCATAGCAGAAACCCAAAAAACAAGGAATGTGTCAAAAACAATGAACTCCACGAAAAAATGTATATAACATAAATTGTGTTTTAGCTTGCTCTATATTTTTTGTGTGGTAAGTTTTTCTCCATCTCTTACGGTTTAGCAGTTATGCAAAATTCCGTAAAATTCATCCAGAACAAAGTAGTCTTCAGAGGCTATTCCCAAAAAATTCAAGATATACATTTTATTTGTCAGGTAAATATCTTTAATATACGATATTTTAATCAAAATCGTTAGAGCAATTTTTTAGAAAATCCAAGTTTTCGAAAAAAGTTCCATGTAAAGGGTAGTTGGGAGTGGAGGGATTGTTCTCAAAACTTTCGTGTCGCATCCCTGGAAGATACTAAACTTAAGGTTTGGTATTTTACCGACTTTTCATTTTTGAGTTATCATATTCACAGACACACGGACACACACGCACACACATGGATGTTTTTCCAAAAATGCTTTTTTTAGTTAAAGGGGACCCTAAAATATATATTTCTGGTGAAATCTCGGTATCGAATTTTTGGGTGGAGTGCAATACCTTCTCTATACACCATGTACATAGTGCGTATAGAAAAAGTAAAAAGAATATTTACACCATTTATTTACATGAGTCGTGAGTGCTACATTCACATGACTTGATCTACCTGTTCTGCAAACAAATTATTGTTGCAAAGGATAATTTTTCCCTTTATGTCATGCTTATCGAAATAAACATTACCAGAATTGTAGCTATTACTTAATACCTTACAAGCAAAAGGGAACTAATGGACACTAAGCTAAAATGGTTAGGCCCAAAATAAAGATGTATAGGACACCAATTATGTGTTTTAACGAAATTAAAACGACTTTTTGTCTATCTCTTACCAGTTATGCAAAAGTGATCCAGAATGAAGAGGACTTCTGAGGCTATTCCCAGGAAATTCAAGACATTTTAGTTGGTATGCAAATAATTCTAATATACGAAATTTTAATAAAAATCATTGCCCATGTTTTAATAAATTTAAAATTTCGAAAAATTTGTCTTGTAAAGGGTAGTTTGTAGTGGAGGGATTTTCCTGAAAACCTGTGTGCTGTATCCTTGGAAGACAGAGAACTTAAATACCTAGTTTGGTATTTAATTGACGTTTCATTTTTGAGTTATGATGCCTACATACACACACGCGCGCGCGAGCATTTTCTAAAAAGCTTTTTTATTTCAGTGGTCCTTGAAATATTCATTTTCGGCGGAACCTCGGCATCAACTTTTCGGGTGGAATCTACCTATATATGCTAGAGAAAGTAAACTTCTTTTTTATTTAGGGGGCATTAAAACATATATTTCCGTCGAAATTTCAGTTTCGAATTTTTTAATGGTAGGCAATACCTTCTATACTTAACTATTTATTTGTTAGAAAAAGTGAAAATGTTTTATGGGGGGACTCGGGGAGCCTCAAAACTTCTATTTCCTATGAAATCTCAGCATCGAATTTTGGGCGGAAAACAATACCTTCTCTATGTACTAAGTACGTACATACATTGCTAGGATTTGTTGATCAATTTTAAGTTAAAACATATTCGCAATAATTTAAAATTATTTTCCTCAAAACAGCTTCTCTACGAGTTTAATGCTTGGGAAGAAAACAATTCCTTAAATATAAGAATTTACTTACACAGTAAAAGAAATGTTCCGCTTAATATACATTAGAGCACTTCAGAGGCTTAAACCACACCTGCAGGTTAAGGAAGTGTCAAATGCCTCCAGCTTCGAGATAAAACAGAAATAGAAGCGGTATCCATCATTCGTTTCACAATCTCCGTCTTTTCCTTGTAGTGAAGGTTGAATTCACATTCACTTCAGGTGTTACTAAGTCACATACCGAAACAGTCGTGAGGGACTTCACAGAGGTTATCTAACATTTTATTTTTCCCTGGGCTATTCAATGGGAAATCCTCAGATAGATTGCTAAAAGGCAAGATAATTATTGCAGTTCATAATTAACACCGTGAAAGACATTCTGCAATTTAATGGCTTATTCACCCAAAGTGAATACAATTAATTACTCCGGGCGTAAAATGTCGCATAACGCTAATCAATTTCTTCACTCCCTTTCCACTTAGAAGTCGCAGAAAGTAAAAGCGGGCGTCAAAAACATTGCAGGCGTCTGTTAAATTCACGTTCCTCAGATGTTTACTATTGGAAAGCTAGAAACTTCTGGGATATGAGTAGCTTAGAAACGGATAGAAGTAATACGTAGTAGGTGAGTTATAGCTGAATTCAGTTCTTGGAACACTGGAGGAGATCACTCTGAATGCATTAAACTAATGAGCGTCGAAATAACAGCAGTAGCAGATTTTAACTTAGATAATGCATTTATGTTACTATATCTACGATTATAATGCTACCATTACAAACAACTCAGGAAAGATACTCTCTGAAAATCCACGCATTTTGTGCTATACAGAGATCTAGAAGTAAATAAGCGGCAAACATTTTAATGTACATTAAAATCATAAGCCGTCAAGATTTGCAACACATAAAAATACCCGAAAATGTAAAACATGTTTATCTAGGAAGTAAGGCAAATGCGCTCGGTTTAGAAACTATATAAAGCAGATTATTTATTTATTTATTTTTTGTAGCCTGTATGTTCAAACTCTCTGTGTTTTGCTGGGAAATTGTCAGTAATAAGGCACTTTCGTGATGGGGAAAAATAAATTCATGAGGATATTTATGAATATGATCATAATATGATAAGCTATAAATCAACAAAAATGCTGGTTCGTCCACATTATAATTTTATTTCCCATTGGAGAATACTATTTTCTACAAGTATTTTACAAAATATTTCGAATTAACTATGATTGTTTTGTATGTTATTGCTTTGATTTGGAGGAAGGAGAAACGTACTGTTTAGTGCAAGTTTTGTGCGGAAAATAAAAACAGCGAACCGTTTGGATTCGGTTGTAATTTTCAAAGGTGAAAATTAAATTAAACTATATCTATTTATGGATGCTCTTTAACTGCTATGGTTCTCAACGTCCCATTCTATACTAGTCGTGAAAGACCGCTAAATTTTGCTCAGAGGCCTCTTTGTCAAACTTGAGAGTTTTCACGTGTCGTATTTCTACAAACGGGATAAATGGCTTTACTTCCCTTCCGAATGAAGCCATACTAAGGATTTTTACACCCGAAAAAAACCCATCGCCCTCCAGCGGGTTTGAACTCGCTCCCTTAGAAACCAGAGAATAGCATATGATCCCTAGACTACGGAGGACGACAAACGCGAGAATGTGGAGCCCTTAATGTGATTCTTAAGTGTAGTAGGTTAAGTCCCGTATTCTGTAAAGTTTTAAGCGTCCATAAACCGTCGATACGGGTGACAGTTGATGTTTAAAATTTTGGAGGTAGTCGATGAGATAACGAGCTAAATATAGCAGAAAGAAAAACCACCAATTAAAGGTATAGGGGGATTTGACTTCGTGTATAACACTGCAAAACTTTCCAGTAGCTGTTATGAATAGAGAATTTGGGCAGGAAGCTTCACAAATGTGATTAGGTGCCGGGTTCAAAATGTCTATCGCAGATTGGCACACCATGAGAACGCCCTTGTCAGATATCTGAGGATCACTACAGGCAGTACCAGGTTCCCCGCATCGTGTGGGCACCCCGGGCAACGAAGGCATTAAACTGCCAACATATAAAATGCTGAATGTAGGCACTCTCCCCTCCCTAAATGAGAGGTCATAAAACTACACCAACTACTTTTGAAAACAAGGCACCAGCCGAGCAGTGGCAAGAATACTGCTCCTGAAAAGGTAACCGTTGAGGAGCCTACACAGTAGCGTACCTCCTTAACATCCTGAACTTTAAATCCACATCAAAAACATTCCTGTGGTTAAGCCCTAACAAGGGCAGGTACACAGCAACAACATCTATCAGGACACCACGAACCTACCACATGACGACGAAGCTTCACTCTGTTAGATCTTGAATCATTTCGCGTCAGTATTCGCGTACTGCAAAATAAAATGTGACGGCAGAAACAGATGTTCCTTATAGGGTCATAACTGAATAGTAAGTTATAAAATAATAATAATAATAATAATAATAATAATAATAATAATAATCTACCGCGGAATAAATCTCCGAGTGATTTGGTAAATCAGTGGTAAAATACTCAATGAATGCGAACTTAGATAAGTCTGTGAAAACGTGTGGCACGATTCAAGAGGGTGAAGTAGCTTCATATTTTGAAAAGACTCTTGACGACTGCACAGGAAAGAAGATGTCATTTCAGAACAAGAAACCAGACTCCCTCTCATGGTACCGGGAAGTCAACCATACCTGCACCCCCTAATGGAGCAGGATTATCGCAACTCTCCCCTTCATCTTCAGCCTGGCAACAAGGGAGATCTCTTAGGGATGTCCACACTGCTTGCAGACTCTCTTATCCTTATATTCCTTAAACCTGTCACTTTGGTACAGTTGATCCAAAATATCAAATACAATTCATACATTATATTTCGTTAATATATTTATAATTTTGAAATTTGAAGTCGTACAATCTATGCGCAGTTCTGAAACGTCCTCCTCCGCCCTCAAAATGCAATTGGGGCTAAAACTGCATACTAGATTCATTTCTAATAAGGTTCTCTTTGAGATATTTTAAAAGTTCATTGAATTCTTACTTAAAGCACCTCTGCTTCCAAATAATTAATAATTTTATTTTTGCAACATTTTAGCTTTGATTTAACCCCCTCCCCCCTATTTCTTTGTGGCCTTTGACATCTGAAGTTATATTGGGACTTTACCTTTGGAACAATTTGCTCATCGGCTAAGATCTTCACTCGTTTTACAAATGTGCTAATCTTTGGATTTGTTTACTTTGGGTCATAATATTAAATTCGTACATCCATTTACTCTCTCACTCTACTTCCAGACTCTTGGAAGAAGGAGAATAATCCTGACTAAAGAAAAGTTCCCATCCTTCAGCCGAGGATGCAACTCGGAACCCGTAGATCTGGAATCTAGCATCCTAACCACCAGATAGTTTTGAACTTGTTTATAAATACAGGTGCGCTTTAAAACCGTTAATGCCACAGTAGGTTAATATTTAGTAGTAATTTTTTCGATACGTAGTCAGTTTAAAGATATACAAGTGTTTGCGTGGCTAAATAAATTTATCTAGAGAAATTCAAAGTAAATTATAGCATTTCGCAATTACAAATTACACTTAGAATGATTCAAAATAATAAAAAGTAAACAAACTAACTAATATCCAAAATCTAAGCCACATCAAGAACAGCAACTTCTACTAGATCGGTTTTTCCGTCTTCTAAAAATGTTTAAGAAGCAGACGTTTTTGGAGAAGCCTGTGAACGTATTATTGACCCAGTTTGTCATTAAAACGGGGGCTATTACCAATCACAGGATTGAGAAAGTTTAAAAATAATGAAGATTTTACATGCATTTATTTTGGATTTAAACCTTTGCACAAACAATGGTTTTATGAGATAATCAGGAATGGTAAATTGTTTGTGATAAAAGGCAATTAGTGGTCCAAATTCAATGTTTCATTCCGTTTTATTGATGAAAAGTAGTAATGACATACTAATATTTAATAGTTAAAAAATCCAAAATATTGACACTATACCATAAGAATAAAATAATAATTTATGCAAAATATTCATTAAGGTTTATGCCATGGTTATGAAAACGCGGAGGATTTCGGTACTTAAGCGCACAGGCAGGAGAGACGAAAATTTGCGACATTATATGTATATCCAACATTTGTATTATATATCCAAATTTGTTATTTACGTTTTGTATCTTCCAAGGATTCGACCTGAAAGTTTTCAAGAACATCTGCCCAACTCGAACTAATCTTTACGAGGAATTTTTTTGAAAATTTTATCTTTCTCAAAAATAGTCTAAACATGGTATTAAAATGCTATATATTAAAGATATTTACATCACAAATAAAATATATAACTTGAATTTACTGGGAATTTTCAAGACCTCTTCATTCTGAATGAATGTTGCACAATTGGTGAACCATAAATGATAGCCCAAAACTTACCTCACAAAACCTGTAGAACTCATCAAAACATTATGCCATGTATAGTTTTGAAGAGTTAATCGTTTCCGAGATATTCCTTGTTGTTGGTTTCCATTTTAAGTTACCTGTTTAACCTTTTCTGAAACGAGAGGTTATCCTTCGTTTTAAGTACATCAACATGCAGTTCCGATAATCACATGAAGACCATAGGATCCAGTTGCTACAAAAATGTTTGAACCAAAACTGAATCGAACAGACCTAGTGTATGAACATCTATTCCCAACTAATCTTAATCCAACATCGAGGTTACAATCTTCCTTTTCAATAGGAACTCTCCAAAAAGTATGCTGTTATCCCAGTTTGTTTTATTCCTGGCCGTACAAAGCGCACCGAGTATCAATTTTTCACATTGCGACCGGCTTTTTAAAATATTTGACTATCGCTTTAGCCTAATGTACTGCCTTATTTTTCTTGTACTTAGAAGGAACTAATACAACCATTTCTAGCAATGCTTATCTCAATTCAATTACCACGATGCAGGTAAAGGAATACTCTTTTGTAACAATTGTTTATAGAGAAAGTTATGTGAATGATGCACATCAGATTTTTTTTAGGTTACGGTAAGTAGAGCGATAGTGAAGTTTTTAAAGAGTGTTTTGCCTTTGATGGCTTTGAATGCTCTTTGTATACCACGAGAAAATAAGACAATAGAAAAAGTAAAAATAATAGTTTTTTTTTTGCAGTGCAGAAAAGCATAAATATTAGAAATTCTAACCTATAACAGGGAATATCTCGGAAATGACTAACTTCGCAGCAACTCTTATTTGACATGTTTATAGAATAAGATTTTTTCCAACCCTTACGGTCACGGATTATTCCCAGAAAATACAAGGTATACATGTTATTTGAGGTTTAAAGATATGGTATTTTAATGAAAAACACACAGCTATTTTTGAATAAGCCAAAAATGTATGCTTGTAAAGGGCGATTTTTATAATAATTATATTTTTTATAATATCCCGATTTTATTACTTATGGCATCGCAGGCGATGACACTGATGATACACGGAATGAAGATGGAGCACCGGTGGAATGTGATGGCGGGGAAACCGGAGAACCCGGAGAAAATTCGCCCCTGCACCGCTTTGTCCACCACAAATCCCACATGCGGTCGCTTGGGATCGAACCCAGGCTGCCTAGGTGAGAGACGATGGTCTAATCACCCGGCAAAGGCACAGCCAGGAATATAAAGGATAGTAGTTCTATCCTTTGAACATGCTCAACTTATAGATCAAGTTTAATATTTCACCGGCATATCATTTTGAGCTATACTATTCATAGACACGCGCACGGATATTTTAAGGGTAGGTACTTTTTTGGATTCAGAGGGTCTCAAAACATGCGTTTTCGAATCTCGATACATTTTGGTGTAATATAATATCTTCTCTACCTGCTATGTGCGTGGTAGAGAGGTAGACTGCTCTCGTATCCAAATTCTCAGGGGTTTATATCAGTTTAATATAGGGTTGATTATGTAGAAGTGGTATAGATATAATCTTTTATTTCTGTCTCTTTGAAATTTTTTAACTCTGTTTTGCCATGTCACACATGTCGGGCGCACTGGTCAGCCCTTGGCATCATAGCATCTGGTAAGAAAGGAAGTTACTACTCGAAGGTGAAATGACCGGAAATGTTGTTCGGAGATCTTTTGAATCATTTCAGTATTCTTATTCATTGTAATTGCTCATTTTTCCAAATAAGAAAGGAGAAATGAAGATAATCTCTAAGATAAGACCCTTTTTAAACTCTGAAAGGGCGTACCAAACAATCGAAGCATTTGAAGTTAAAGGTATTTCTTTGCCTTTGAAGATAATTCTACACAAGACCCTTTTACGTAAACAGGAAGATATTAACAGAGCGATCAATATCGTAACGAGATTTCTCTTCAGTTTCATTCGGCTTTGGAAATAATTCCATCACAAAAGCAAGGTGATCTGCGTTGACATTCATCTTGCTTCCTGTCAGGGATGTCGAAACTTCTGGTGATGCCTATGATGCAATTATAAGAAACAGACGCTAGCTTTTATTTGCATTATTTTTATCAGTAAGCCTTATAAACTACATTATTTTCTATTTTATTTGTCTACAAACATAATCATTTATGGTGATTAAAATGCATTAAATAGAAAAGCAGAGAGATAGGCAGATAAGACAGACTAGATAGATTTGATATTTAGACTAGATTAGATGATTGTCTAGATTAGCTAGATAGACTAAATAGAGAGATAGATAGACAGACAGACATCTGTCTATTGCTTATAGATGTCCATTTATTTTAAAATGCCCTTAAATATTAGTGGAATATATCTGCCTCACATTCAACAAGTCCCAAGTTCCAAATTTTGTTAGTGCGAGCTACCCGAATTTCTGTTAGTGCGAGTTACAAGGATCAAGATTGCTCCGGGTTTTTCCTTTAGGTATTTTCAGTAAATGAATGTAAGGCAACTTCAAGTTCTATGGGCTATCGTCCTCTATGTTGTATTAGGTTAAAGAATGTTGAAACTTCAAGAATGGAAAAAGTGTATATGCTACAATGCACACATTTCTTTCTCTACCACCTACGTGAAGTCCGGAATTTTGATGTCAGTTTCACTGTAAGTAAGTAATAAAAACTAACTTTTTTTAGGAAAATTTAGCAGGTGTGTGCGTCTGTCCGCCCGACCGTCCGAAAACCAAAACTGCTTCCCCCATCTCGGTCCACTACAGACGTCATGGAGGGTGAGACGTGGTCAGCGCCTCGAGTCCCTCCCGGCCGGTTAATGCGGTCCTCATGACCTGGAGCCGCTACTTCTCCATCAAGTAGCTCCTCAGTTGGCCCACCAGGGACCTTACGAGGCTGAGTGCACCCCGGGCCAGGTCTCCCAGCGGGGGAAAAATCCCCACGCCGGTACTGGGGATCGAACCCAGGTCTCCCGCTTGGTAAGCAGCTGCGCTACCTCCGCGCTAAGGAGACGACCGAATGACGATTAAAATAGCATATTATACTTAACATAATTGCACGATAAATTATGGCATATACTTATTCATTTTTTCTGTGAATAGTACATAAATGGATGAATTTGTATAGTTTGTAAAACTGGTAAACCATAAAAGATAGACAAAAGCTTATAATACCATAAATGTAGATAGATAATAAAACAAACCGTTTCTCGTTTTTTACTCATTAGCCAACCATTTCCGCTATAATTGGCTTTAACTTTCAATTAATAATTTGTATGTTTTTAATTGCGTCGACATTTTTTTTTCTCGTGATTTTGCAAGAGCGGAAGTTCAAAGCCTTTTTTAAGTTTTGACTATCGCTTTAGCCTCCAATAAAGCCTCCTTCAGCCAAGTTATAAAGAATGTATAATGAAACCATGTCTGCAAACACAAACTCGATTGATGTGAAGTAGATATAAGATTCTGGAAAAATAGTTTGTAGAAATACGGATAGAAAAAGTTATATGAATGTAACACGCCACATGCTTATGGTGTGTTCTAAGACAATACTTAAAACATAATTACTTTGGATAGTTCTGTTTTGGATAAATGAAGTAGTTCAAGTGATTTCTGCGTAAAATCAATAAATAATAGTGTATTTAATTTTTAAACATCAAAGCCTTATAACGAAAATGTAATGCATTAAATATATCAGCAAATGTAGGAATGCTTTAGATATCAGCGTGTTTAAATTTGTAGTGTTCACGAGCAATATCAGTTAAATCAGTGATGTCGTCTGTGTGTGTGTGTTAACATTGGCGTATAATTTACGTTTCAGTGACCTTTTGCACTCCACTGAGTTTAGGTGATTATGCAACTGCTAATTTACCTTTATAAATATAAAATAGACTGAATGTAAATTAGAGTTTTATTCTTTTGGCTCTTTAGAGGTTATTATGTTCTTCTTTTCTCGTAGCAAAATAAGAAAACATTTCTTATGGACATACCGACCGTTTGGCTTGTATGGAAAAAAAACGTGCTCTTGGACCGTATGTTACACTTGGCATGGTCAGAAAACCCACAAGAAGAAGAAACATTTTTTACTCTGGAGCGACAACTCTAACAACTTATCTTATTTTCGTATGGAAATGAGAAAGTGTTTAAAGAAGGCAAACAGCGGTTGTAAACATAACAACGGTAATGAACATAAAAGTCATAATAAACGGTAGGTCATAAAATATGGGGTGTGTCTCAGTAGTGGGCGGTGACCTCCATGAAAATTATCTCTGGTGTTTCATTTTCTTATGGCTTGCACGCAAACCAGCTTATTAGCATATAAGGTATGCACCCACAATCTCGCGAGCTGCTTTCTTAAGTTCAAACATTTGTTATAAACGTTGATAAGGATAATCTGTGCACTTAAAGCTGTATTTGTGTAATCCCTTAGTGATGTATAAACTTTAAAGGATTTTATATAATTAATACATAGCAGTTAGGGGCAAATGCTTACGCTCTTTTTTAGAACTAAGAAAAAAGAAAGTATATCTTCAGAACATTGGAAGGCATAGGGCTTAAGAGTCCCCTAAAATGAAAGGATTTTATTATTTATTCTTGTCTAGAGTAAGTATAATATCCTTCAAGTATATTTAAATTCTATACTGCCCTTTGGCGCGACAACCCACGAGAAGTCAAGACTACCAACCCGACTGCCTCTATATCAGACGTCACCAACTCTTGATTTTGTGCTAAAAAAGCAAACTCCGTGCACGCAGTGGTTAAACATGTGATGTGGTCTCTTGCACCTGGCACATTGTGGCATTTATCAATCAATAAATTCGGTAGCAGAAAGCAATCCAGCACAAAGGCTATCGACTTCTACGTTTATGCCTGCCTAGAAAGGATATTTTTTATTTATGGAAAGTGGCGGAATATGTGCTTAGTTTGCAGCAAAGTTCTGCTGTCAGTTAGATATCAATTTGCAGCGTCATTGCGCAATCCATGCAAGCGAGTATGATAGTTACCAAAGAGAATGACATTTCTTTCATCTTTTAGATAGCAATTAATTACTGAGAGCTTATTCGTATTCACTGCTATAAATATGAAAGTTTTTCGTTACAAAAAAGCATTCGTCTACTATTGCAATAGTATTGACTAAGTTAAGGAGCTTGTTGTATGTCAATACTATCTGCGGTATCACAAGTAGTAAAAGCAGGAGTTAAACACTACCACTACTATATTAATACTATAATGGTTAACATTATGTTTTGCAACTATATTTATTACGGCCACTAATTACAACTAAACTTATTAAAATATGTTTACGTTCTCTTCATAAATACATATAATAATGTAGTATACGTAATAGGGCAATTGTTTTACCAATCATGAAACTACAGAAGGTAATATTAACTCATTTTCCCTGTATATGCAAATAGAATGGAATTTGAAGACCTTCACATAGAGCCCATCTATTAAAAGATAAGTATATCTTTAGCCTAGTTTATTCCTTTAGTTTCCTTTTTACCTATTAGAAAAATATAGCAAAGCATTTTCTGCTAAACTTAGGCTGGATAGCCATGAAATAATTAGGAGAATACGAGTTTATAAGAATTTTGTGTTACAGAATAGGTAGAGGACGTCGTGTGAATGGAACTCGTCAGGTATTTTTTGGTGGGGGGGGGATGACTGCAATTCCTATCTCAGTTCAAAAGCTGGAGAGGACATTTTCACATCAAGCAATACTTTAAAAGTAGTTTTTAATATGACATTGTTAATGACATAACTATATTAAAATAGTTTAAACGTGCAATAAAACGCAAAGAAATTCTCGCTCTTCACTGGGAAACTTCGGCGTCTCCATAGGGAGGCATCTTGTACTGAAATAACCCTATTTTAGTTGAATATTTATTAGCTTTCCGTCCTCCCAACTGCAAATGGAAGTTTCAAGTGATAGAAACTTATTCTATGCAGTGGCACAAAAGAGGCATAAACACCTGACGGTTTTTAAAATAATCCTTTTGTTTTTCCTCAAACACACATATATTTATTCTCACATACATACTTCCAGACTTCCAATGGGGAATAGGGAATGATTCTGATTAAAGAAAACTTTCGAGCCCCGCCCGGGAATCGAACCCGGGAAGTTAAAATATGTTTTGTTTATATTGAAAGATACAGAACTTTCTGGAGTTATATGTAATATCATATATTCTTTCTTAAAAATGACATCTATAGAGATATCTAATCTGAGCTTCCACTCACTACTCCGTTCTAATTGAACATATTTTACAACGGTATGTTTACAATCTGCTTGAAAGCGCTGTTTCAACGCAAAGATGCTTTCTGGATTTAATTTGAGGACCTTAGCTTTAAAATCTCCCTAAGGAAAAGTAAGTGCTACGATAAGCTTTGCAATTTTAAAAGCTTGACGCAAAAATAGAACCTATTGCATATAATTTTTTTTTCTAATGCTAAGCTGTAGTAAAGTATGGTATTCCATACAAAAGTTGAACGTTGGACGTTAACATTTCACGAAAAATAAACGTTTTGGGGTGAGAGTGTGCGCAGCTCCAAACAGTATAACTCAAAAAAAGAGCAGTCGGATAATTACTATGTATGTTTTAATTATTTTTATTAAATAACATTATTACATCTAAAATAATAAAATTCATGAATTTTCTGTGAAATATTCTTCATTTTGAATTTATTGCTTATTAACTGGCAAACCATGAAGATAAACATAAGATGTAACAGTTCTGCTGGATTCTAGCTGCTGCAGTGAAATCCTGTGGGATCTTTCTCGGGGCATGCATGGGTGTGGTGAGAATGGGAAATATTAGTTAAAATTAATGGAGGCTAGTAGCCATAGGCAAGAGTGTTTGTTTTAAACGATAGTTGAAAAGGATGTTCAATTGAAAAAGAAACTGTTTTATATGCATTTAACATAAATACTGAAATTATGCTTAATTAAATGAAATTAAGTATAAATGAGAAATATCTAATTTTTATATGATTCCACATGGTGTGCAATAAATTAATTTACGAGTATTAGATGAAATATGGCGGACATTTTTGAAGCAATTAACAGTATTGTCTCAGAGATTAAGAATGTGTCCAAATGAACAAGTTAAAAGAAAACGAATATAAATAATAACTCAATGAAAACCACCCAAATTTAAAAGCCGAAACTTCCATTAAACCATTGGGATACAGACACAGTGATCCAACTGGTTTAATTCAGTAGTTTTATCTATCTATTGTGGTTCAAATTTTGATTTCTTTTCCAAAAAGAAAAGCTATTAGTTTGCGTTCACAATTTCTAATGATAATGTTAACTATGTAAACTGGGAAATTGTTAACGATACGAGCAATTTTTATTTCTGAAAATTTAGGTTTGGTAACAGATCGAATATTAAAATTTCAGTGTGAAGAAAATCTGATGTGTTCCATTCGCATGATTTTCTCTACATCTCTGTAACAAATTACTGATAAAAAGCTTATTCTGCTATCTACTTCGCGATAATCAAGAAAAACATTAGCAGACATTGTCCTTATTACTTCTTTCCATGTAAGTAGAGGGGGAGGAATCTAATATCTTCAATTCACCTGTTGTCCTCTTGCTGTTCGGTAAACAAAGAAATTATTCAAAACATTAATCTGTTATCTACATAATGCTAATCAAGATAAACATAAGCAGAATTATTAATATTACTAGATTTCTTGTAAGTAGAAGGGAAATAAGAAAATGAGCAGGCTAAAGCGATAGTCCCATCCTTTAAAAGCCGGTCGCTATGTGAAATAATTGAAATTCCAATCCCTGCCTGCCATGAGTAAGCAAACGAAAAACCAGAAAGCAGAAAAGATATGTCTTCCCGTTTGAGAAAAGTTTAAGTGGCTTAAAATTGAAACCAATAATCCGGAATATCCTGAAAACGGTTAACTCTTTAAAAAAAATGTGTATGACATAAATTGTGTGTTTAATGAGATCTACATTTTTTGTGTGGTAGTTTTTGTATATCTCTTAAGGTTTGCCAGTTATATAAAAGTCATCCAAAATGAAGAGGTGTTCAAAGGCTATTCCCAGAAAAGTCAAGATATACATTTCATTTGTCATAAAAATATGTTATACATAAGGTATTTTAATCAAGATCGTGAGAGCCATTTTTGTGGAAATCAAAATGTTCAAAAAATGTTCCATGTAAAGGGTAGTTTGGGATGGGGGGATATTATTGAAAATATCCTTGAAAGATACCACACTTGAATACCAAGTAGGGTATTTCACGGTCTTTTCGTTTCTGAGCTATGCTGTCCACATACAGACACACACGCGCACACACGGACCTTCTTCTACATTTTATTTTTATTCATGGGGTCCAAAACATGTATTTCCGGTGAAATCTCGGTATCGAATTTTTTGGTGCATTACAATACCTTCTCTATACATATACGTGATCAGAAAGTATATATATATATATAATAAAAAAAAAAAAAACTGTAGCTCACGTTGTTTTATCTGGTATTAATTCGCTGAGAGCCAAATGTGATATATTAGATGATGGTCACTTTGGAAGCAGAGTATGTGCACTTGCAGAACGCAGAATTCCAATTTTACAGATACAGTAGAAGACATTTAAAATTTGCTGCCGTATGAGTTTGTCTAAATTGGGCTCCATTAAAGGAAAAGAAAGTAATGATAAAATAATAATAATAATAATAATATGCATATCTTTTGCTTCTTTGTAACAAATAAATTTGTGCCATTATTAATAAGCTAAGCGATGGTAGCTACAACAACATTGAAAGTAAAAGGTGAGTCTTACCAAGTTTTCTGTTGAAAAGTCCCTTCTATGTCCTTGGCTACCGATATCAAGTGCTGGCAGCGAAAGATTTTTGTCTCTGTGTAACTAAGTTGTAAGAAACAGATAAATAACTATGAAAAACGAAAATGTGCATTTTGGCGATTTCTCATGCGTGATATTTGGTTCTAACCATGATAGTGATTTGACATAAAAGGTCTGTATTTGGAAATAAGGTTTCTCATTAATGATTCTTTAATACCCTGTTTAATTTTAATTTTGATCATTTCATCATCCATTAATTCTTCTCGAATATTAGCTAATACTGATCTGTTTGGAATAAACCGCCGTTTGTTTTAAGATGAATAATCTTGAAGCTTTCTTGAATCTAAGCATGTTTAATTACATCTGCGTTGTAATAAATCTGTGAACTTCTAGACTGTTAAGGAGTTTAGGCTATAAGCAAAAGTTGTTTCCGTTATAAAACATAGAGCTTAAGTTATGTGATTCGCTAAACTGCTATGTGATCACCGCCAAACTGGAGATGGGTATAGCGCTTCGCTAAACTCATCTAGAGTATAGCCAGAGTTTTTAAGCGCGAGAATGTCACTTGAGGCATTGTGATTAAAGCACAAGAGGTGCCACCTAAGTCCTGTCTTTACCAGACTATCCGACCATCATTCCTATGGTCTACGTTGCCAAATTTTACACTTAACACTGACATATGTGGCATACTTTCATTCTCCTTGATTTCTCAATCCCGAGGTTATTCCACCTTGCTATCTTAGAAATGGTCTACGTGATTTTTCAACAACTTTTTAAACGCCTCTTAGGTTTGTAAACGCACTAGCATATGGTTTCCTTTTGTACTGATATTCCTGGAACCTAATTACCTTCTCTGTTTCTTTCTGCCCAATTGCTTCCTCCAAAATAAGCTTGCCTTTACCAATGACTTTTTACCTGGTAAGATAATTTTTACGTTTAACATCATACCTCACAATAACTTGCGTACAACATAGTTATATCTTATGCATTTTTACATTATTCTTAGATTCCAATATTTGACATTATTTCACTGTTTCCCTGTTATTTCTTTATAAATTGATTATTATTTATGTAAAACATGTAGCATCACCTGTTTTTTTGTTTGTTTTTTTTTTTTCTTTTTGAATTTTCCCAGTTTGAACCGCAGAAGCAATAACTATAAAGCATTTACGCGATTTTTCTTTTATTCCTTAAGATACAATAATTTACTTATGGATACACACATTTGTGTTTTGTACTTGCAGCAAGGTCCGCATTGCTTAATTTGAGATTATTGCAATTTAAAATGTATCTGAAAATCATTTAAAATCTTTTAAATATTGTAATATATGCAATCTATTATACAAATACCTATTTCCCAATAAACTGCATTGATACAAGATGTTCTTTATGAATCAGTTTATGGGTACATTTTCCATGCATAGCTACGTGGGTTGTAATGGGCAACGAGCGGGGAGGTTCAGTTTATAGCTTTTAGATTGCTAGGGGTAATAAATCTTTGTTTTAAGCAGCTGAGTCGGTCGTAAACAGTATTGTCAAAGCTATTACATTTTGGGAGGATGACATTGTTGTCTTGCTGTAGGGAATTCCTGCCATTTGTTGCACTATCATAAAGCATCGTCTCCGGAGCGATACACATGATTTATATGCCTAAGCTTTATTGGCTATGAACTGTAGGGAATAAATAATAAAAGAGCATAATCAATGCAGCCTTTGAAAATATATTATTATAATAATTGGAGAGAGCACGTCTTTAAAATCCGGCAGCGAAATTAAATTCGCTTTTACTCTCGTTTCGTACAGGGTGAACAAAAGTTGAAGTACATATTCATAAAATATTAAATACAATTATGACATCAGGGGTGCGGCATCTTTTAATCAGCAACTTCAACTAAATATATCACGACGCACTCGCGTCATTGCCCCCCCCCCCAACCAAATATGTTACGTTACTCTCTATACGGCTAGGGACTAGCCACCCTAAAATCGGCATCATGTCCAAGTGTAACATTATGGATTTTACGTCACGAAACAGGGGGCCGGATACTTAGGGATGGCGTAGCCAAAGGTATAATTATCCTACACTTAACCTAAACTGCAGCAGACAGAACCAGGCGGGTTGGGTAATCTCTACTTGAAAGCAGGCGCTTTGAGAGAGGTACCTCTAGTCAATAGTTAAACTGTATTTACAACAGCTATGATGTGAGTATTTAAACCTACCAGATTTGTAGCAAACATCTGATTTAGCGTTTGGCCGACAACGTAAACCGTACTTCCGTGTCTCAGATTTACAGCAATGAAAGGTGTTACCAAATAATTAACCATTATAATGGGTAAAATATAAGTGCCAAAATGTAATATTCACAGTATAAATTTTTGCACATGCATGCCAACTATCGAAAATCTCGTTCCCCAAACTACCCTTTACATGGAACATTTTTTGAAAATTGTAATTTACTCCAAAATAGGTCTAACAATTTTGTTTAACACACGATATGTTTATGATATTTTATGACAAATTAAGTGAAGGTATATCTTCAATTTCCGGGAAATAGCTTCTGAAATCCTCTTCATTCTGAATGACTTTCGCATAACTATAAACTGTATGAGAGATGCAAAAACTCACTACAAAAAAAAAAATAAATAAAAATAAAATAAACGTACATGTCAAAACACACAATTTATGTCATAAAAGTTCTGTAGATGTTTAGTTCGATTAATCTGAATTTGATCTTGGCACTCTTTTTTTGATCGGTATTGCTTGGTCTGAAGTAAAACAAGAGAGATATGAAACGAACGACAACTCTCCATTCCAGATAACGTTTAAGTATTTTAAAATTGAAACCACTAACAAGAAATATCTCGAAAATGGGTAACTCTACAAAGACAGCTTATATGATATAACGTGTGTTTTAACGAGATATATACATTTTTTGTATAGTAAGCTTTTGTCTACGGTTTACCGGTTACACAAAAGTCATCCAGAGTGAAGAGTCTTCAAAAGCCTATTCTCAAAAATCTGATGTGGCACATTCACATAACTTTCTCTAGCTGTTCCATTTTCAATCTATTCTTATCAAAGATTGCTATTTTATCTACATCATGCTAATTGAGATAAACATTAGCAGAATTGGTCCTATTACTAGCTTCCGTGTAAGCAGAAGGGAAAGAAGGGAATAAAGTAGGATAAAGGAAAAACCAAATGTTTTAAAACATAACTGCTATGTGAAACAATTAAGGGTCGGTTCGCTTTGCATGGTGCCGTTTGAGAAATGTTAGGTAGTTTAAAATTGAAACCATTAATAAGGAATATCTCGAAAACGGTCAACTCTACAGGAGAAACATATATGACATATATAATGTGTTTTGACGAAGTCTATATTTGTGTAGGTATTAAATTTTGTCTATCTCTTACGGTTTAACGATTATGCAAAATTCTGCTTATTTCATCCATATTATAGACATCTTCAGAGGTTATTCCCACAAATTCAAATTATGCATTTTATTTGTGATAAAATATATTTAATATAAGATATTTTAATCCAAATCGTTAGAGCCATCGTTGAGAAAAACAAAATTTAAAAAAAAATCCTTTAAAGGGTAGGGATGTTTTGGAAATATTCGTGACGCATCCTTGGAAGATGCTAAACTTAAATATTAAGTTTAGTATTTAACGGACTTTTCGTTTTTGAGCTATTCTGTCCACAGACACACACACACCTTTTCTAAAAATACCTTTTTCGGACTCAGGGAACCTCAAAACTTATATTTCCGGTGAAATCTCAACATCAAAGTTTTGGGTGGAATACACTACCTTCTCTATCCCGTATGTACATTGTGCATACGTGCTAGAGAAACTAAAAGTTCAGGATATATACATACATTTCTTTTTTCATGAAAACATGTTAAATAAATGAAATGTTAATAAAATTGTTAAATCCATTTTTGAGATCATCAGCATTTTCAAAAAATGTTCGAAAAGGATAGTATGGGATGGGGGATTTTCCTGAGAATCTTCGTGTCATATCTTTGGAAGATGGCGAACTTAAATATCGATTTAGAGCCATGTTGCTCTCTCTTCCCCTCTCCTTCTCTCTCTCTCTCTCTCTCTCTCTCGCACACACACACAAAGGAACCTTTTTCTAAAATGATTTTTTTGGATAATGGGGACGCTAAAACGTGCATTTCTAATGAAATCTAGTATTGAATATTTGGCTGGAATGCGGTACCCCTTCTCTGCCTATGTATGTACTAAGTAGCATCATTTCTAGTTTTTTGAGTACGGAGAAAATGCTGAAAAATGTGCTAGAAAACAAGGTTTAAATTAGCTGTACCTTTTAATAAGCATGAGGCTGCCAATTTATAGCCTCAGTTAGTTGGTAGTTCAAATACGGAAAAAAATCATACTTTCATAAGGTTTAGAACTTATATTCCTTTATTATGATTTTTTTTTCAAAAGTTTGTTCATATTTTGCGGATGTATTACCTTAAAACGCATCCAAATAGTAAAGCTATTAAAAAGCTGTTTCCGTAATTTGTTCAGCCTGAATTTGTGTACACAAACACAAGGACGTCGGCTGCTCCAGCGTGTGTTTTCGCTTCCTCATTCAGTGGTGTAGTAGTTTCTACTCCTTTCCTAGAGGGCAGAATAAAGGCTGGAAAAGTATGCCCTGCACTTGCTGTTAAACCTGTTGCATTTGAAATCTATTTCTGTCACTTAAATACTCTGAAAACGTATTGTCTACGCAAAGTAATACAATATAATTATGCTTTATTAATGCATATTTTAGTTTCCTTTATGGTAGCTTAAATAACATTTCCTGCTATACACTGTGAACTTCATATATGCAATGAAAGCAGAATTTGAAAGTAAATTTTCGGCTTCAAAGTATTAAAGTTGTGATTATACTAAAATTAGATTGTTATTTGTAAATACATTATTGTTATTATTTACAAATTTAATAATGAATTTTTGCTAGTGTTAAATAGATCGATTCTTAAATATAGTCTGTAAATCATACAACGAAGGAAAACACGTCGTGCACTGTAATCTACCTAAACATATTGCGGCTAACATGCAGACAGGCAACACAGTCGCGCAGAAGTCTCTTAACAGTTCTAGGCTCGAAGATCCTGATGCCTAGAGAGGGCGATGAAGAGGTTCGATTATTGGCAACCCTCTAGTGTCCAGGTGAAGTACTCTTTCCCTTGAGCATGCATCCGGCATCACCATACGCATCGAAACCTAGAAGTGCACAAAATATGAAAAGGAAGCAGGAGAAAAGGGAAAATGATAGAAATGAAATTGCGGTATATGAGAAACCACCTTAGCATCACATACTGACTTCTAAAAAATCCAGAGTGGGCGGTTGGCTGAAAACTAAGCCGGAATTTACAGAATGCAAACCTTACTGCGGAGTCATTTCGACCTGTAAATATGAGTTTTGTTGTAATATTAGGCCAGGGGCAGCAAAATATTGTGGTTTGAGCCCCTGCTATGGCAATTTTCAGAGCTGAATTTGCTGCGAATAGCCTCTGAAGTCTCGACATTCTGAATGAATGTCTTTTGCATAACCTTAATAAACCATAAGAGATAGACAGAAACTTACTACACAAAAAATGTATATCATGTCAAAACGCACAAATTGGGTCTTTACATTTTTGCTAACTACTGTTTCCTTGTTATTAGTTTCAACTTTGAAATGCGTATATTTTTCCAAGACAGGAATCGTCCTCTTTTTTTTTTTTTTTTTTTTTTTTTTTTAATGTAGTCATGCAAGAAAGTGAATTTCAATGAAAATAGCATAGCATAGTTTTTAAACATTTGACTATTGCTTTAGCATAATGTATTTCTATGGTTCCCTTCTACCTAGAAGGGAATAACTAATAAGCACATTCTAGTAATGCCTATTTCGAATAGCATGGAGTGGAAACAAGAATAATGATTTGTAAGAAGTTTTTTTGTGGAACAGCTTAAAGTCATGTGAATGGTACACTTCAGATTTTTTTTCTGTATAGTTAACAAATTGGATACGTGTCATGTCTTGAATATAACTCATCGCCAAAAACCGACACACCAAAATGTCAGTTCAATTGTAGCATCAACAAGAGACTGCTGCAAACTGAGGAGAATAGGCTGACCTGTTTCATCCACCCGTTACAATGATTGTAACAAAAAGGGAGAGTTTTTGCTCCTCTCTAACACAAAACCATCTGCGACCCCTCCAAAGCCTTTGTAGAAATGTGTGGCAGGAAACACATTCTCATTAGCAATGCAAAAATGAAGAATGTCACAGTAACGGCATTTATCGTGGCTAGTGTATTGTAGCTGTTTTAATTAGTACAACCACGCTTTGAAGTGCATAATTACAAACATGGAACAAGTTATGAGCATCTCCAGATAAAACAGTAGCAATATGTTGATGCTGGTAATAATGGGCTGTAATATAACCGTGAGCTCCTTTCAGTCAACTAACAAAAGCGCATTCCTACTCGTTTGTCAGTGTTCATCAAATATACTGATTAATTATTATCAATAGCAAGTCGCTCAAAAAATAAGTGATAATTTCTTTTCCACTTCATATGTTATTGCCAATTCGATTACACAACAAGCCACATGCATACTCTATTTTATGTCCTCCTAGTTTGGAAGTTGAATAAATATGAGTATTTAATATAAATATCGTGTTACCTTCACTGACTTTCTCTACCACTTCTGCAACAAACTAATCATATAAAAGCTTGTTCTTCTATCTACTTAATGCTAATCGAGGTAAACCTTAGCATGTGTCTTGTTATGTATTTCCTATTAGATACTAAGGGAATAATTAGATTGAAGCGATAGGTAAATGTTTGAATAACTGGTTGCTAAGTATGTCCTGGAGTAAAATAAAATAAAAATGAATAACAACTTTTCATTTGAGAAAAGTATTGAAAAATTGAAATCAATAGCTAGGAATACCTGGATAATGATTAACTCCACATAAAAATGACAGAAATTGTGAGCTTTAATGAAGTCTACATATTTTGTATATTAATATTTCTCTATCTCAGTGGCTATTCCCATAAAATTGAAGATATGCGTGTTATTTGCCATGAAAATTTCTTAAACAAATCTTAAAAAAAATCGTTTAGTCATTTTTGAGAACATAAAATTTGTCGAAAAATGTTCAATATAAAGCGAAGTTTAATTTGTGGGAATTTTCTAGAAAATCTTCGCATTCTTGGAAAAATGCAGAGTTGAAATATCAAGTTAAAATTTTAACGAAGACTTCGAATTTGAGTTATGTCATAAACAAACAGACAGGCAGACTTTTTTCAAAAGAATGTGCTTTTTATTTTTGTTTATTTTTTTAATTAAGGTGTCTCAGAAACAATATTTGCGGTGCGAATTTTTGGGTGGAATACAATATTTTCTCAACCTATTATGTACGTGGTAAAGAAAGTAAAAATTAATAAAAAATCAACGTTAAGAAAACTTATAGTTCGATTAATCACACCGGTCAATTTAAAAGAAACAAAATATCTAATTGGATCGGTAGAGTCTGACTCTAACTATCCAACTCATGTCCTACACACGGTTTATGTGAAAAAATAATTAAAGCAATGTTTTAGGTTCGCAAAACTTTCACTACCATCTATCGTTTATTTTCACTAAGCTTCTACAGATATTCTTACACAAACTTGTTACCTTACCGAGCAAGGTAGCGCCGGGGTAGCTTGTATTCGGGAAGTCTTGAGCTAATTCCCGTGGCCGGTTTACTTGATCCATGTTATTTTCTTTTTCGGCTTCCCCGGGTCGACAAGTGAATACTGAGTAGGTTCACTATATCCAGTAATTCCTATACCCATAATTTCGTTGTCCTCTGTTTCGGGTTTGAAAGGCGGTTTTCTGCGGGATGCGCCTAAGCCATGGCTCAGGCTCGCTTGGGAGGACCAATGGGAGCTCGAGGCTCGTGAGCAATGACTGGCGGATAGGGCGGCATTCCATCTGTAACCGTTAGGGACATCATCCATGCTTGCAACCGTTGTCATCCGGATGTTGTCGCCCTTTGGGCCATTCCCTCGTCATTATAGTAGTTATAGAAAATCATGTGAATGTAACACAACACAATTTTATTCTGTCTGATTCACGTTTATCGAAATAACGTTTGTAAATACTGTTTCATCACACGGTATAAGAAGGATAGAGAATACGAATCGATAGTCAGATGTTTTAAAAGTCCACAGTCTTTCCATGGCATGGTGAGAAACAAGTGTATAGTGGCAGGACTTTAAAATTATACAAGTTGAAAGCTATATTAACGAATAATTCGGAAATGTCGATGTCACAAAAAGTTATTTCATTTTATGTTTTAATGAAATCTACATTTGTTGTGTAGTACGTTTTTATCTATCGCTTATCGTTTATCGGTAATATAAAATTCCTTCCGAATAAAGTGAACTCTACAGGTAATCTCAGAAAATTCAGCATACAGATTTTACACATGATACAAACTTCTTAAATGTATGGAAGTTAAATCAAAACCATTAGAGCCATTTTTAGGAAATAAAAACATTCAAAAATTTGCCATGTTAAAGGTAGTTAGGTGTGGGTAGAATACTGTACCAAATACCAAGTTTGATAGTATTTTAGTTATGATATTCAAGACATACACACAGACTTTTTTCAAAAAAAATAATTTTTTATTTATTCAGAGGGCATCGAAACATGTATTTCCGTTGAAAATCCATATATAGAATTATCAATGTATGCAGTATCTTCTATAACTATTAGGTACGAGGTACAGAAAGTAAATGACATTCATTTACATGTATGGTGGTTGTTATATTAAGACCTCAAATATTTAATCATCACTGTAATGCAGTTCTAGCCGGTTATCTCAAAGTAAAATGTAAGGCGTGTGCGTGTGTTTCTCGCTAAGAAAGATGATAGTCTGTGAGGATCACTATTATGCAGTAAAAATATAAATCAAAACTAAATTACTTTAATAAACACTATGTGTAGTGCCTGATCGTTTCCTTTTGGCAATTTTATTTCCCTGTCAAACGTACGTATGGTGTCATTGGATCATTAATCATGACAAAAGGTATTCGTTAAAATTAATAAAATTACCGGAAAACTATAAAACAAGAGTTGTATTGCCGAGATATTATTAAAACCGTTGATATAGAAGAAGCGTACTGTGTTTATCTACATCGATACAGAATGGATACATATGCGGAGGGAGTGGAGATGAAAACAAACTAGCAGTCACAGTTCACGTCCCAGCTAAATGTCCTCAAAACAAACGTGATGAGAAATGTACGAGCACTCTCATAGGAATGGCAATTTGGAATAGCCCCATCCCCTTCACTTGTCTCCGTCAGGGGCGTGAAGTTGAGAATCAAATGGTGGTGTTACCTTTAGTCTTTATGTACACTGCAGCGTTTTCAAAAATCGTAAAATAAAGCAGTTCTATAGCAAAACGCTACTGCTTAGCCGTAGCCTATAAAATGCAGAGAATTAGAAGGTGGAAATAGTGACTGGTAGTCATGACAGATGCAAAACATTGCTCTCGCATATTCTAATTCTAATAATATTTATTTATACAGTTGTTTTACAACTCGAAATAGGAGCAATCATTCCATGTAGAGTCTATATTGAGAGCGATTTTGTTTTATTACTTCGTACATAGTACATAATTAGAGAAGGTGTTGTATCCCACCCAAAAGCTTTATCTTTCAGTGGAAATCCACATTTTAGGGTCTCCTGTATAAAAAAAAATTCCTATGTGTGTGTCTGTGAATATAACTCAGAAACTAAAAGTCAGTTAAATATCAAAACTTAATATTTCAATCCAGCAACTTCCAAAGATGCGACTCGAAGATTTTCAGAAAAATGCCCTCATCAATCTACCCTTTTTATGGAAGACGAAATTTTTCTACTTCCTCAAAAATGGCAATAACGATTTTAGTAAAATACCGTAGATTAAAGATTTTTACATTTAAATAAAATGTATATCATGCCTTTTTTTAGAAATAGCCTCTGAAGTCTCTTCATTTTGAATGACTTTTGCATAGCTCTTATATAGAAATAGACTACAAGCTTACTGCACAATTTAGATCTCGTTAAAACACAATTTATGTCATATTTTCGTTTTCCTGTAAAGTTAAACATTTCCGAGATATTCTTTGTAATTTGTTTCTTTTCTCAAACGGGAAGTTCCATTCGTTTAATACCTTTTTGTTTTACTCCTAGCCATCAAAGAGAACCAAATTGCATCACATAGCGACGAGGTTTTAAGAACTTTGACTATCGTTTTAGCCTAGCGTATTTCCCTGTTTGCCTTCAACTTTGAAGAACGTTTTAAGGCATAAAGTAGATAGAAGAATAATTTTTACAGAACAGTTAGAGAAAGTGGTGTGAATGGAAAATACCAGCTTTTCATATTTTATGATTTTATAGGACATCACTGAGAGTGACTGCCGCTGGCTCGGGTAGTCAATCGAGACTAAAGCCAACAGGTTTTGCACTATACCTTTTATGGAGTATTAGTTTTAGAATTGCTTGAACACAAACACATTAAACTGGATTATTGTGAGATATACATAAACCTGAGTTTCTCGTTTTAAAGCATCCAAGTAATTAATTTCGGTATCGTGCTCTTCATGTTTATACCACACAGTTATAAACCGTAATTATACACAGAGTAAATATCACAAAACAAACACAGTCAATAAGAGCGGGCAATAAAAACAATAACAAGTTTTGTAATGTCGCTAATATAAACCGAATTAACGTTGTCATCAATGCAGATGCAATTGTGTACCTTGTCGGATAATTATAATCACAGCGCATAGGACAAAATAATGTATTAATATACGTATATTATAGATAGTAAGTATATGTTATGTAGAATAACACTTTTTAATTTCGATTTTTAAAGCACGCTTAATATCGACGTTATGTCGCATGAAACTGAACAAGGCTGTAATTCTGATCACACGATCATCATCATCATCATCATCATCATCATCATCATTATTCCAATCATTATCATACATTATAATCCATGCCACTTCGAATCTATATGAAATACAAATGCAATGCTTAACCAACAGTGTGAGAAATTCGCGAAATTTTTATTTAGAACAGCTGAGCGAAAAGAAATTTTGATGTGTTGCGTTCACATAACTTCCTCTGCTCATTCTTGAATAAACTATTATTATATTTACTTCATATTAATCGAGATAATATTTCCAGAAATTGTCTTATTGCATATTACCTTGTAGGTAAAAGGAATTTAGGGGAATTCAGTTTGCTTAAGCGTTAGTGCAATCTTTTAAGGGAGGATCACTATACAATGGCCTGGAAATTCTGCTCTCTTTTTTAAGACCAAGAGACAAGTGAAAATAATACATCCGATGCGAGAGAGACCAATAAAGAGCTCTCATTTGAGAAAACTTTCAAAATTCAAACTAATAACAAGTACATCTTAGAAATCATGATCTCCACATGTGTGCTTTTATATTTTATATACGATTTAGGCCGTGGTTGAACGGTTAGACTGTTCGTCTTCCACGTAGGCTCCTTGGGGTCGGTCCCAAGCGCCCGCAATAGGGATTTGTGGTGGCTGAAGCGGCGTCTGAGCGGGTTTTCTCCGGGTCCTCTGGTTTCCCCGCCACTCACTCCACCAATTGCTCCATCATCACCTTTCCGATCATCCATTTCGCTTGCATTATTTAACATCCATTTCCTCACGCTCATGCCTAGCTACGGTCCGGCTACTAGTTTCAGGTTCTCCATTCTGTGGTTTCGTACCGTTGGCTCCCCGGCAAGCTTCTGACCCTTAGGTATCCGCTTGTAAGTCCTGGGGGGGGGGGGTCAGTCCTAAATACGGGGAGGGTAAGCCGATTCCGAACTTACGGCTTAGCAGTTATAAAAAGGTTAATTTAAAATAGACTTCACCAGAAATACTCAATATATACCTACATTTCATTTACTGTAAAAATCGTTAAACATCTGCATTTGAATTAAAATCGTTCCAGTTTTTGAGAAAGTCAAAATTTTCGAAAAGGTTTCACGTAAAGTGTAGTTTGAGGTGGGGAATTCTCTTGAAAAGATTTTGTGCTCAATTTGAATGCCAAGTACGGTATTTAACTGGCGTACCCTTTTTCTGTTACACCGTTCACAATATTTCCTCTACCTAAAATGCTTTATTTTGGTTCAGGGACCTCAAAATATGTGAATATATTTCTGGTGAAATCTCAACATCGAATTTTTGGGTGAAACGTAATACTTCACTTATATTAGTGGAGAAAGTAGAAAATTCATGAGAATTCGCTTAAGAAAATTATAAACCTTAGGAAATGGGAAGATTACTGACGAAGGCCAGATGTTGTTCACAACTCAACACAGCTTGAAACCCGGCGGAGGACGATTTTCGGGTGTAAAATCCTTAGCATGGCTTCCTTTGGAATGGAAGTAAAGCCGTTGGTCCTGTGTCGTAGATTTACGGCTCGTAAAAGAACCTCAAGCCTGATAGAAAGGCCTCTGAGCAAAATTAAGCGGTCTTTCACGCCCAATTTAGAATGGGATGCTGAGAACTACAGTAGTTAAAGAGCGTCCATAAATAACACGCCATTATTACAGCTTGAAATTCTAGCCCGACTCAAAAAAGAACATTGCATAAACTCGCTAAATAAGGAGTCTCCTTTATGAAGATAAGGCTTCCAGAACAAGCGTCACCAACTCGCTTGATTTTGTGCTAGAGCAAGCTGGATTGCTCTGCACGTAGTGAGTAAATACGTGAAGTGGCTTCTGTTTCTTGTACAATATGTGGTGTATCAATTTATAATGTCGGGAATCCTACATGTAGGCCATCGCCTCCTACGTTTATGCCTGCATAGGAGGAATACTTATTTATAGAAAATGGTGGAATAAGTGTTTAGATCGCGGCAAGGTTCAGGTGGCAGAAAATTCAATTTGCAGTGTCATTTCTTAATCTATACAAGTGAGTATGGCAATCACAAAGGAGAAGACGTTTCTTTCGAATTGTGTGAGATATCAGTTGATTACCAAGATGTCCGTTCGTATTCACTGCTTTAGATATGAAAGGTTTTCGTTAAATTGGTATCTGTATTGTAATGTGATTGCAGTGGTATTGAAAAAGTTAAAGAGTTTGTTATTTACTACACAAATAGGATAATTGTCATTATTTATTTTCATTATTTATGTTACGACCAAACCTATAAAAGTATGTCACATGTTTTTATCAGAAATATAAATAATAATGTCAAAGACATTATAGGTAAATTTTACTCCTGATTATGAACCTATAATAGATATATTAACCTATGAAAAGGTTAGATAAACCCAAATGATCTTCCTGAAGAAAATTTGGTTAAGAAAATACGTCTCTAAATAAAGGAACAGGACGTTTTAACAAAATCAATAGTGATATAGACAATATAACCAATTCTAAGGTTTCAGTTTTAAGGTAAATTATAATCCGACTCCGTAACCATGATAGTTCAGTCAAGTCAAACTGTGAAAAGTGGATTGTATGTTTAAAAAATATTGCATATTGCCACTATTGAAGGAATTATCTATTCTTGTTTCCATACTAGCATGCAGTGCACAGAAAGCGATTCTCAGGAACATCGAGAAAGGTTCTCGCTTTGCTTTACTCAAGAGCAACAAGTTGGTCACGTCTGATCCAGAAGCTTCTGAGTCCAGAATTTACTGAAGTCTAGGTATGTTAGCTAACATTGGAGGCAAACTCGTAACTGGGGATTTAAAAATTCTCGCCAACAAGTGGCAGCCGAAACTAGAGGTCCGACAATGACGTGGTGCCCTTATCTGAGATGTGGCTGTCACATAAGTGACTCCAACACAAAGTCAGACCTCTAAGCCAAGTAAGAGAGGGCATGCATTCGCTACTAAAATATCAAAACTTTATCATGACCCTTCTTGGTGATGCACAAATTTGAAAATTCCTCAGCAAACCAACTTGAACTTTTCTGCAAATTTCGCGTCAATTCAGGAATATAAAGTGAAAATTCCTTTGATTTCTGCATTTCCAGATGTAACTGACAGCACGTGTTATGGTTGAACATTCAGATTATATCGTACTTCTAATTTCGAAATAAATATATAATTTAAAATCCTCAAAGTTTATCCCAAAAATAAAATTTCGTTATATAATGAAAGAGAATCACCATCAAAAGATCCACAGTAAACCACGAACAGGAATGACGATGCACACCTTTCACAAGTAGATTATATGCAATCAAATGTATACATATATGACAAACTCCATGTTTTAATTCTTATCTGTAGTGTAGTTCAATTATTATAATTTTGAGATTCTTTCCATCACTTTTTAGAAAAAGCAATATTTGATTTGCGTATTAGTGCAATTCTATAAGCTATTTGGGACTAATCTCAAAGTTATCGAGTAACTAAGGAAAATTGTAAATATAATGCGTATTATTAACTTTGACTATTGAAACGCTGTTCTGTCTGTCGGTCTGGGTGGCTCAATTGGTTATGCGCTGGCCTTCTATATCCAAAATCGCAGGTTCAACCCGGCCCAGTCCGATGGATCAGTAGTTTTACTATAATGTAAAAGAACTACAGGATGAAGTTCCGGCAAACTGAAGACGCTATTATGATTCTGGCAATTGACAACGTCGTTAGTAATATTTTTCTTTTTTCTTCTCTCTTATTGTTAGTAAGATCCGTGTGGTTTTGCAATCATCACGTCCAATTCCTTGTACGCCAGGGAATATTATTAACCTTCTACAAAATATAAGAAGGCGTCTTTCTACTCCATAATGATAATGGAGAGCATGCCACAGCGCACATTAGCTGAAAACGACAATTGCAATACCATATGCTATGCAGTGACCGAGAATAGAAACAGCTATGTCGAGATAGGCAAAATGTTATTTCAAAAGAAAGAAAAAAAAAAAATAGAGAGCACACAATTTGCAATTTGTGCAGTTTTTTTTTCTTCTTCTTTTAAGTGCAGGCCTTTATTAAATTTTGTTAATATTGAGTACTTTACGTTTCGAATGTAAGGGATTCAACTGATTGAGGAATCTTGAAGTTTTCTAATTTGTATTTATTTTCCTTCACTACAGATCTTTACAATGGCTTCCTCTATGCTTCTAATAAATATTTGAATGCTATATGTATCTGAGTATTTGTGTATAATTTAAATTACTTTTCTACGCCAACAAGTATCGTGAATGACACATCGTGGATAAAATAATAATGGTTTAATTAATGTTATAGTAAATTATTAATGGTTGAGAAAGTAGCCTCGCTGTGTTAGATTTGGTTTTTTTCTAAAACTGCAGCATTTCTGTTCAAATTGTTTTTCATAATAAAGAAACTTAGAGCATTTGCGTTCCTCGACCTGGTCAACGGTCTGCCTTTATAACTTACAGATTCTGGGTTGCCGTTTATTTATTTATTTATTTTTAACCAGAAGTATTCTTATCTTTCACGAAGTCTTAATGCCAATGAGTGTGCTTATGAGTAAAAAGTAAATAGCAAAGAGGGTAAGTGATAAAAAAAAACACACACACACACACACACACACTCCCATCGGTTAAGTGAAAGTCCTTTAAACAACCATAGAAGTCGAAGAGGGAAAGAAAAGTTTGGGTCGTGGGTTATTGCAACGAAGTTAACATGAGATGCGAACAGCATTCGATAGGTGCGAGGAGAATTAGATTTGTTCTGCTGCGACCGCGCGTAGGCACAGCATCCATCATCATCCATCCTTCTGTCTGTTGTTCCGAAACGAGGTCAAGTGCACGTATGTGTCGTCGAGGTGAGTAACTTTATGGACAGACACTCTCTTTCCGATAGTTACGGCAGATTCACTCAAGTGTGCCATGGCGGTACGGCATCTCAATTGAAGTATCGGAATTCAGCAGTGGTGGCTAGTCACTATGTAGCAGAGACTGTCTGAAAGTTGCGGCAGATCCACTTGCCTGCCATAGTATGCGGCATGTTATTGAAGTATCGAGCAGCGGCGGCTCGTTGCGGTCTATATGGAGAGTGTTTCTTTCTGAGCGTTGTAGTAGATTCATTCAAGTATGCCATAGCGGAACCGTATCTCAATTGAAGAAGTGGAACGTTTTTGTGGCGGCTCGTGGTTGACAATGTAAACAGATAGTCTCTTACTGGCAGTTACAGCAGAGTCATTCAAGTATGCCATAGCGGAACCGTATCTCAATTGAAGAAGTGGAACGTTGTTGTGGCGGCTCGTGGTTGACGATGTAAACAGAGTCCCTTACTGACAGTTACAGCAGAGTCATTCAAGTATACCATAGCGGAACCGTATCTCAATTGAAGAAGTGGAACGTTGTTGTGGCGGCTCGTGGTTGACGATGTAAACAGAGTCCCTTACTGACAGTTACAGCAGAGTCATTCAAGTATACCATAGCGGAACCGTATCTCAATTGAAGAAGTGGAACGTTGTTGTGGCGGCTCGTGGTTGACGATGTAAACAGATAGTCTCTTATTGGTAGTTACAGCAGAGTCATTCAAGTATGCCATAGCGGAACCGTATCTCAATTGAAGAAGTGGAACGTTGTTGTGGCGGCTCGTGGTTGACGATGTAAACAGAGTCCCTTACTGACAGTTACAGCAGAGTCATTCAAGTATGCCATAGCGGAACCGTATCTCAATTGAAGTAGTGGAACGTTGTTGTGGCGGCTCGTGGTTGACGATTTAACAGAGTCTCTTACTGACAGTTACAGCAGAGTCATTCAAGTATACCATAGCGGAACCGTATCTCAATTGAAGTAGTGGAACGTTGTTGTGGCGGCTCGTGGTTGACGATTTAACAGAGTCTCTTACTGACAGTTACAGCAGATTCATTCAAGTGTGTCTTAGTGAAGCGGCATCTCAATTGAAATACCGACAAAGCTATATCTGAACAAGGACTCTGGTTCTGAAAGTTTTGGCAGTTTTACTCAAGTGTACCACATCTTTATGAATCATAACTGTTGCGAGTCGATTGAACAACTGATAATTATTTATTATATTATGTTTGTCGTGTATTTCTGTTTTCTTTCTTTAATTTTATGAATATTAATATCTTTTATCAAAAAAATTATTGAAGACCGAGAAAAAAAAAAACAGTTTTGAATGCGGTTTGTACCGAAATTCAAATGAAATATCGGAACGTTGAAGTGACGGCTCATGGTTATGGTGTGCCATAGCGATACGGCATCTCAATTAAAGTACTGAAGTGACTCGTGAACTTACACTTATCTATGTCAGGCCAGCCCAACAAGCACCTCGATAGCTGTGACGCCGCGACTCTCCCTCCGTGTGGTGTGCCAGTATGTAATCATCAAACATTATCACCCCAAACATAGGACAATTTGAGCCTGTCTCAACCTTAAAAGACAGTATGGAGTTAAATGGGATATTTCTGTCTCTATCTAGCGCAAACATTTTTCCATTAGTCTCGTCGTTTTCTACTCCCGCGTTGTCCCTAATATGGGTAAATATTTAGTAATAATTTTCAGCTTTGAACACGTTATCCTATTAAAAAACTTTCTATAAGGTTATATCACTTTTAGAGCCTTTTAGATTTCTAAAGAGAACTTATTTTTTAGTAAAAATTCCGACAGTTACTGCGTCTATGCTTATCTCGCAGTACTAGTAAACTAAAGGTCAGAACGCAACTAGAGTAAACTAGAATGTTGATACATGCCTAGTTTAAATTCATTGTCTTTAATTAGATGAGCGTTAAGGTTTTTAGATCTATACCTGTTAAGTAGAAAAGTCAGGCAATGAGAAACGTATTTGTTATTGGGTTTACAACGCGGACCAAGCTTAACAAAACGTTGACAAAGGTTAGAGAAAGTTTTTAAAACAAACCGGAGTCTTGTATCTTCTAGCGCTGAAACAAAAAATAGACATCTTTCCGTTCAGCTCACAGTCATCAGGCAGCAAGCAGACAGCATGCCACTGCAAAAGTTAACAGACGTTTGTAAGAAAGTGTTTATTGCATGTGGAGCATTGTGAAGTGTTAATGTGGATTATTTATTTTGTATTTTACGTAAGTATTTACAGTTACGGCAGGAGAAGCTTGGAAGAGACGAAGTGTTTTTAAACTAAGAAGCAACGCAAAATAATAATGCTTTAGATCATTAAAGTAAGATGACTGCTAGTAAGGGAATAAATGGAACTCATAAAGCTACCAAGTGTACAGAAACAGTAGTGTTGTATAAAAAATCTTATCTTAAACAGAAACGGTCTTATTACGATTACCTATTTTCTTAAAGGAGAAATAAGGGAATTCACTAGGTTAAACCGACAGTCAAATGTTTTAAAATGTGGTTGGTATGGGATTGAAATCCGTTTCTTTGCGCGGCCAGTAGTTGACAAGGTCCCGTATGAGAAAAGTTTATTTCAAAACTGAAGCCAATAACAATATCTTAAAAATCTGATGTGTACCATTCACATAACTTTCTCCATATCCCTGCAACAAATAATTCTTAAAAAGCTTATACTTCTATTTACTTTATGCTAATCAGACAAAAATAGCAGAAATAGTCTAATTACTCGCTTCTTTGTAAGTAGAAGCGAAATAAGGGACAACCGTAGGTTAAAGTGATAGTCAAAAGCTGGTTGCTATGTCAATGAAGTTCCTTTGTCTATATGGATAGGAGTTGACAAGTTCCTGTATGAGAAAAGTATACGTTTTTCATAGCAGAAACCAAAAATAAGGAATGTCACAAAAACGACGAACTCCACGAAAAAATGTATATAACATAAATTGTGTGTTTTAATGTGCTCTACACTTTTTGTGCAGTAAATTTTTGGCCATCTCTTACGGTTTAGTAGTTATTCAAAATTTAGTAAAATTCATCCAGATTAAACTACTCTTCAGAGGCTATTCCCAGAAAATTCAAGATATACATATTATTTGTCAGGTAAATATGTTTAATATACGAAATTTTAATCAAAATCGCTAGAGCCATTTTTGAGAAAATCAAAATTTTCGAAAAAAGTAGGGTAGTTGGGGTTGGGGGGATTTTTCTCAAAATCTTCGTGTCGCATCCCTGGAAGATACTAAACTCAAATACCAAGTTTGATATTTTACCGACTTTTCGTTTTTGAGTTATCGTGTTCACAGACACGGACACACACACACACATACACAGGGACCTTTTTGTGAAAATGCTTTTTTTTGGATATTGGGGACCCTAAAACATATATTTCCGGTGAAATCTCGGTATCGAATTTTTTGGTGGAGTGCAATACTTTCTCTAAACACTATGTACATAGTGCGTATGGAGAAAGTAAAAATGGCCAACCTCACGAGAAAAGTGTATACAACATAAATTGCCTGTTTTAACCAGCTCTAGATGTTTAAGTCAATTTTTGTGTATCTCTTACGGTTTACTACTTATTCCGCAAAATGCATCTAGAATAAAGGTGCCTTCAGAGGCGGTTCCCAGGAAATTAAAACTGCACCTTTTATTTGTCATGTAAATATCTTGAATATACAATATTTTGATCAAAATCGTTAGAGCTATTTCTGAGAAAATCAACATTTTCGTAAACTTTTCCATTAAAAGGTAGTTGGGTGTGGGGTATTTTATTGAAATATTCGCATCCTTGAAAGATGTTAAAATTAAATATTACGTTTGGTATTTAACGGATTTTTTGTCTTCGAGCTATGCTGCCCATAGACATGCACGCACGGACATTTTTCTAAAAATGTTTTCTTTATTCAGGGACTCTCAAAACATATATTTCCGGTGAAATCTCGGTATTGAATTTTTGGGTGCAATACAATACCTCCTCTATACACTATGTTTATAATACGTGTAGGGTAATTAAAAAAGAAGATATGAAGCGTAAGGACGCCATTAAATATAAAGCAAAAAGGGTGAAGGAGACAAGAACAGGGCAGCTTAGAGCAAATAACCCACCACAATAGAATAACGCAAAACGCAGTGCGCCGCATTGTTCATTCTTTGCTGTTTTAAAAGCTTCCATCAATGGAATGTAATTTTGTCAAGAGTAAACAGTGATGTCGTCCTAAAATTAAAACACTCATAATTTTATATCCCTATATTTTATATTTTTGTGCCTGCAAAAGCTTATTTCCAAATACTAAAACTACAAGAAGACATAATGTGCACTTGAAAAATAAATAGTTTCAGCAGCCTTAAAGAGTAGTGCAGATATTTCACTATTTGGTGATAACATTGAATTAGTAGTCGCGGGCTCAAACCCGGCGGAGGGCGAAGGAGTAAAAATCCTTAGGATGGCTTCTTTGGAAGGGAAGTAAAGCCGTTGGTCTCGTGTCGTAGATTTACGGCTCGTAAAAGAACCTCAAGCCTGGTAGACAGGCCTGAGCAAAATTAATCGGTCTTTCACGCCCAGTATATAATGTGACGCTGAAAATCATAGCAGTTAAAGAAAGTCCATAAATAAAACGCCATTTCATTTCAGTAGACCTATCGTAGCTGAGAGCAAAAATTCTAATGTACTTGCAGTATGTGCGGCAACATTGTGCTCAATTTAATATATACTATCTTCTAAGGATGAGACGCGTTTTAGTTGCGCCCAAACACTGCTAATCGTCGCATCAGTGAATCTTAATTCTTAACCCAAACACTATAAATTAATATTTAAAGAGTTTCAAAGAGATGGGTATTCATTTTATTCACCGAGGCTATGAATACATACTTATTGAATGAAACATTGCTATATTTAACAACAAGCAGTTGTATACCCATCCGCTATCGTCACTACAATATGCCAGCGCTCTTTCTCGCACAATGCAACTGCGTGTCAGTCTTTAGCCATGAAATTCTGTGGCTGATATTCTAGCATTTGCATTGTACCGGCCTACTCTATTGAACAAACGCTTTCTTTCTGAAAGAGATTCATTCAGGTGTGGCTTAGCGGTACAGTATCAGGGCGTTACAATGGCGACTCATTTTTCTAGAGTTCGCTATGTGGATACACTCTTTTTGAAGGAGATTCTTTCAAGGCAATTGTAGGTAACTCGTGTCTATGATGACGACGGACACTCTTTCTGAAAGTTGCGCAAATTCACTGAAGTGTATCGTAACGGCATGTCATCGCAATTGAAGTACTGAAGCACGCAGTGACGGCTCCTGACCTTAATATTCTCTACGTGGACAATTGGACATGCACTCTCTTGCTGAAAAAGAATCTCTCGTTTGTCATAGCGGTACAGCATGTCTACAGTTCTGTGTATTGACAAAAGACAAATTGTTTCTGAAAGTTACGAATAGTGCACTTAGCTTCTACGATTTTCGGTGCTTATACAAGCGCCTCCTGTTGGTGAAAAGTATGACAAATCCATTCAAGAGTACCTTAACATTAGCGATGTTTGGACAAGACTCCTAAATATTGGAACACTGCATTGGCGGTCGTAATCTCTAAAAGAATTCTCTGCGCGGATGTAGCAAAACAGTATCTTAAAATATACGCGCTGTAAACAAACCTATTAAATCAAATGGAAGACAATTTGAAGAAAGGCAGATTTAGATTAGTTTTCCTCCTTTTTTATTTTCTCTAGCACATATGTGCAATGTACATAGCGGATAGAGAAGACATTGTATTCAAACTAAAACTTCTATACCGATATTTCACCAAAAATACATATTTTCAGATCTCTTGAATAAAAAAAAATTAGAAAATGTTAATGTATGTGTGTATATGTGGACAACATAACTCGAAAACGAAAAGATCATTAAATACCAAACTTAGTACTTAGGTTCAGTATCTCCTAAGGATGCGACACGAAGTTTTTCAAGGAAATTCCCCCACCCCAAAATACCCTTTACATAGAAAAATGTTCGTAAAAGTTTGATTTTCTCAAAAATGGCTCTAAGGATTTTGAATAAATACTGTATATTAAAGATATTTACATGATAAATAAAATACATATAATCAATTTTCTAGAAATAGCCTCTGAAGACCACCTCAATCTGGATGACTTTGGTATAACTGGTGAGCCGTAACTGTAGATCTCGCCAAATCACACAATAGATGTCCTTAATATTTTTGTAGTGGAGGTAACCATTTCCGAGATGCTACTTATCATCGGTTTCACTATTAAAAACTTAATCTTATCTCAAACAGGAAACGCCCGTGTTTCTTACTTCTGGCCAAGCAAAGAAGCGAATTTCAAAGCAATCGCATAGCTGCAGCTTTTAAAACATTTAACTATCGCTTTAGCATAGTTCTATTTATAAGGAACTAAGTAACAAGAACATTTTGCTAATGATTATCTCGATTAGCATGGTGTAGAAAGAATATAAATCCTTTGTAAGAAGTTTGTTTGTAGAACAGCTAGAGAAAATCATGCGAGTGTAACACAGACTTTTTTTCGCATTTCCAAATTACCGGAATGCATTTGACTTACGTGTTATTTTTTAACCTTTAGCAGTTTTTTTTTTCTATACACTGATTTTTACTTTCTCAACATGTACTGTGTATATAGAGAAGGTATTGTATTCCACTCAAAATGCAATACCGAGATTTCAACGGAAATACATATTTTGAAGGCCCCTGAATAAAAAAAACACATTCTTAGTGTGTGCCTGTTGACAGCATAGCTCAAAAACGAAAAGACCTTTAAACACAAATTAGGAATTTAATTTTAGTATCTTCCATGAATGCGACACTAAGATTTTCAAGAAAATCCTCCAACCCAAACTACCATTTACATGGAACATTTTCTGAAAATTTAATTGCTCTCCAAAATGGCTCTAACGATTTTGGTTAAAATATGTATATCAAAGATATTTACATGGGAAATGAATGGTATATTATAAATTTTCTGGAAGTGGCCTCTGAATACGTCTTTATTCGGGAGGAATTTTGCATAACTGGTAAACCGCAAGAGAGATAAGGCTAATACACAAAAAATGTAGATCTCGTTAAAACACACAACTCATGCCATACACTTTTTTGGGTTAGAGTTAACCATTTCCGAGATATTCCTTCTTACTGGTTTACAATTTTTAATTACATTTTTCTCAAACGGGAAGCCACCTTCAGTTTCATCTCTCTCTCCTTCTTTACTGCTGGCCATGCAAATCGAAACAAACTTGAATTCTACATTTATCGACCAATTTTTAAAATATTTGACTATTGCTTTAGCCTGGTGTATTCCCTTATTTTCCGTCTGCCAGAAGGAAGCAACTAATAAGACAGTTTCTGCTAATGCTTATCTCTACGATCATGATGTAGATATAAGAATAATCTTTTGTATGAATAGCCTATTTGCAACAGGAACAAAAAGCGTTATGAATGGGACACATCAGAAGTTTTCTCTGCTAATTGAAGTAAACCTCATCTGCCCGTCTTTAATGTAGCCTCTTTTGTTTGCTTTTACATTTACTTTATAACAACGTGTCTTTCAATCGAGCAGTCTATAAGAGACAATGCATAAATGCCCAGACATTGTTATTAGAGTTTTGTTGAAGGCTTGTAGGAGGTTTGACCCAACCCAAAATATTAACAGGTTTCTATCTTTAATGGTGTTAAATATCTTAGTACGAGAGGACCAGATATTTGAAATAATTTTATTAAAATTGAATTTTATTAATTTAACTATTTTGGCAGAACAGAGTGTAACAGATTTAGAATCTGTAAATAATCCCCACATTGATTCCCTATAATTGCAATGGCGGTAGCTGCTGTAAATTACTTTTACAAAGTACTAGATGTATGCAGTAATGCCAAGTTTCCAGTGAGTAAACGTCAGTAAAATTGAGGAAAATATTTCATATAACATACACGCGAGTTTTTCCTTTCAGTTGCCACTCACAAGCATCCCAACGTTATAAAACGGAATTCTGGTATCCAGTTTACGCTAGATTACTGTTTACAATAATTTCACATTAAGCACTAGTAAGGACTCAATTATATACAAGATCCATGAACCATAATTATTTTCACCTGAAGTGGGATTTTACGAAAAATAGAATAATTCCAAGCTTTCAGAATGAAGGATATAAGGGAACACAGTAGTGTGTGTGTCTATGTGTGTGTGTGAGTTTTCTTTTTAGTGATTTCGGTAAAAAATGTAGATTCTTAGATTTTTGGTGCAAAAAGTTTACCATACTTTAAAATACATATTTGCAATGTTTGTCTTCCACATGTTTTGAGTGCCACTTTATAGCGTTTGAGCTGGTTAAATAATCTCTGTATCAAACTTTAAAGTCATTTTTCATTCAGTTTTTTCGTTATTTTCTTATAGTCCCACTTTCTTCCACAAAAATGCTGCTACAGGTCTGCAAATTCTCTCCAACGTACTTTAAAATATGTGTATCTTGAAAATGCCAATGCCGTAGTCGGATTTAAACCGCAGATTTTTTGCAGTTTTCGGAGGAATAATAATTTTTTTAACTCCTTACTTTATTTGTTTACCTTTAATTAAAAGTAGTTCCAATAATTACGTGAAGACCATGAAATCCAGTTGCTACAAAAAAAGATGAACCAAACACTGAATCTTCAACTTACTGTGCCGTTGCTCCAACCAACTTGAGTTACTATGGTAACATGCGGGCATGACACTATGTTCCCTAACTGAACATTAAGTTCCCTGATTATTATTTTATCTGTTATATTCTTATCGGCGTACGGCTACTCCGGCTAAATACAAATTCATTTCATTGCCCACCCCATTTTATGTATATTTTTTAGTATGTTGATGGTATGAATAGAGCCGATGTATACATACAGTTAATGCTCATATATTTTTTTTTTACCAAATCAATAACCTTAGAATACCGACCGATATATACTTGTTCCATTTCATTGTAGCAGCGTTGTGCCGCAAACAGCATCCATCATCGTCATGCGGCCCCCTCACAAGAGCGGGGAAAGGAGGAGGGGTGCTGTAATCTGCATGTCGCTCTTTTGGAAGCGTTTCAAGCGCAGTGGCGTATCCTCTTGTGCAATTGGGTACGTTGAACCTGACGAAATATGGCATCTGCAGGTGTGTAGAGAAAATTTCGTGTTTACGTATGGTAAAACTTTCATTACCATTATGAAAACTAGAGCACAACAAGAGAAATAAAAACATTTTAACCCTTAACTTTATACTGAATAAGCCAATGTGACGCCAGCTCTCACGAACTCAGAGAGAAATTAGGATAGGCGAGGGAAGGAGAAAGCCAAAGGATTAGCGGGATAAGGGAAATGTAGATATGTGACACATATGTGGTTAAGGCTACACTTCTTTTCCCTCCACATCCTTGGCTTTTAAATTTCCGAAATAGTGTTACGTCACTCGATAGCGAAACTTTGCACATAATTGAGTTGGTTTACTCTGTCTAAGCAGACATATATGTATGCTACCGCTACGCTATCTTCGCTCAATTGGTATGCATCTCTCTCTTCAATCAGAGAAATCAATAATACCTCTTTGGATACTGAATTGGCAGAAGCATGTATTTATTTTTAATTAAATATACGTTTTAAAATTAAAACATTATTTTAGTCATCCGTTGCAGTAAAGTATTATTATTTCTTAAACAAAGAGTTCAGCAAAACGAAGATATGTCTAAAAGCATCACTAGAAATAGCCATTTGATTCTTTAAAGTCCCCATTAACTTCTATGGTCATATCGAAGGCTCTGACTTGAGAAATAACTGTTGATGTTTTCTCGCTAACTGTCAGTTTTTTCAGTATTAATACTCTTAAAAACAGCACACTCATTCACTCCTACATACATACTCTTAGAGTCTTTGGAGGTTAGAGAATGATTCTAGTAAAGAAAAATTCCCAGCTGGGAATCGAAACCGAAACCTGGATGAAAAACCAGAGCGCTGACTACTGGACTGCAGAGCATCCAAATAGCAAATTTATTGTTTATCTTATATTGTAAACGGAGAATATTTTGAACATTTAAATATAGCACTGCAATTAATGTTTAATGCCATTTAACGACCGATTTCACTGCCGGTGAATATTTTTTAACATGAAATGAAATGACAATTCATATAGAAAGTGTAAGAAAGAAACGTGTCTTGCCTAACTTTAGGGCACCTCCCCGGCATTTATCAGTTGTGATGACTGATCTGAAGAAATTTCTGTCAGCAGAATGATCCTGGTAGGGTTTGAACCACAGAATTCCGGTTAAAGAGTCCGTGCATTAACGACCTCGACTATCGGAGTCGGTTTACGATAGGCAATTTGTGAAAATAATTTTATTAATGAACTAATTTACGTTTTTGTAAATCCAACTTTTATTACGAAAGCTTTCGATGGAGTCTCGAATTAAATGGAATGTTCTGTTTCTGAGAATGTTAATGAAATAACACAGGTGCAGCCTTCATTTCACGCGCCACTTCTAACTCTTAAAACAGAATTGCAAAAAGTTTTGCGTTTATGAAATGAGAAGCAGCAATTTGTGTATTTGAGTATTTTCAGAACATTTAACCTTTAACTTAAATTAAAAGTAAGCAGTGCTGTGTAAAAATTGTATATGTCCCTTCCATCCCTTTCTACAGAGCTTATAAAGTTGTTTAGATATTTGCGTTTAAAAGCAAATATGCTCACATTTTATTTTGTAGTTATTATAATTCGGAATTAAACTCCCTTAACAAGAGAACGTATTTGTACTTTCTTTACATGTACTATGCAAATAGTGTATAGAGAAGGTACTGTAATATACCCACAAATTTGATACGGAGATTTAACCGGAAATAATGTTTTGGGTCCCCCTAAATAAAAAAAAAAAACCAACATTTTTCTTTCTCTATCCCTACTATGTATATAGTGTATAGAGAAGGTTTAAACTCAGATCATGTAAGCTTTTAAAAGTCGAACAGACCCAGTTTGTGAACATCTATACCCTAAACTAATCTCAATCCAACACCAAGGTCACAATCTTTCTTTTCATAAGAGCTATTAAAAAAATTATGCTGTTATTGTAATGCACCCAAAAATTCGATACCGAGATTTCACCGGAAATACATGTTTTGGGCTCCCCTGAATCCAGAAAAAAGGCATTTTTGGAAAAAGGTGTATGTGCTCGAGCACGCGTGTGTGCCTGTGGAGAGCATAGCTCAAAATCGAGAAGTTCATTAAATACCAAACTTAGTAATTAAGTACAGTATCTTCCAAGGATGCAACACGAAGATTTTCAAGAAAATCTACCCACCCCAACTACCCTTTACATGGAAAATTTTTCGAAAATTTTTATTTTCTCAAAAATGGCTCTTAACGATTTTGATTAAAATATCGTATATTAAAGATCTTTTTGACAACCGAAATGTATATCTTGAATTTTCTGGGAATAGCCTCTGAATAATTATTCTGAATGAATTTTACGGAATTTTGCATAACTGGTAAACCGTAAGAGATAGACAAAAGCTAACTTAGCAATAAATGTAGAGTTCGTTAAAATACACAATTTTTGTTATACACATTTTTTCATGGAGGTGATTGTTTAAAGATATTTCTTGTTATTGGTTTCAGCTTTAAAAAACTTAATACTTTTCTCATACAGGAATTTGTCAACTCCTGTCCATTCAAACTAAGGAATTTCAATCACATAGCAACCAGCTTTTAACTATCACTTTAACCTGTGATACTCCCTTACTTTCTTTATACTTCAAGAAAGCAAGTAATAAGACTATTTATGCTTATTTTTTCTCGATTAGCATGGACTAAATAGAAGCATAAGCTTTTCAACAATACTTTGTTGCAAAATGTAGCGAAAGTCATGTGATTGGAACACATCAAATTTTTAAACAGTTGCAGGACATTATGTCACTTCTGTCTCTCAACAGTTTGTTCTAACTTGTCTAGGAACGGACTCTTGAATAGGCGGCTCAAATCCCGCCAGAACCATCCTTCTATCAGGTTCGTAATTGGCAAATGCTCGGAGGCAAACTAAACTTAGGCTTGGAGTAGTTTTATTCCAAATTTGCTTTCCTAAATATTTCATTTCGGGCATAATCAGTAGCCACTGCCTGTGGTGCCATATATTGTAAGAATGGGAATTAAATAAAAGAAAACATGTGTTACATTAACTTGACTTTTTCTATCTATTCTACAGCCAACTGTTTTTACTAAAGATTATTCTTCTCTCTACTTCATGCTAATCAAGATAAGCATTAGAAAATGATTTTATTACATATCTTCTTATAGGTTCAAGGGAATAGGGGAATACATTAGGCTGCAGTACATTTTTCAGAGCTGGTGATGGTCTTCAAATTCGTTCTATTTGTATGATCAGGATGTAAAAGGGGAAAAAAGAAAGGCATCTGTTGTGTTGCACTGGCTTTACCTATTCTGTAATAAATTATTCTTACAAAAGCTATGTTTTCTCTTCTTCATGCTAATCTAGATAGCATCAGCAGAAATAGGTTTCTTATTTAGTACCTTATAAATAAAAAAAAAAAATTAATAAAAAAAAAAAAAGGATATATACTAGGCTAAACCGATAGTCTAATCTTTTAAAAGCTGGTGGCAAAGTAATGTAATTGAAACTCCATTCGCTTTGTATGATCAGGATGAAAAAAGTGAATAACGACTTCCCATTTGAGAATGGTTAACTTCACACCAAAATGTTTATAACATAAACTGTGTGTTTTAACAAGATCTACATTTTTTGTGTAGTATCAAGGTTTATCTATCTCTTACAGTTTACCGTTACACAAAATTCATCCAGAATGAAAATTCAAGATACTTTGATAATTTGTGATGAAAATATGTTAAATATACGCATTTTAATCAAAATCGTTGGAATCATTTTGAGAAAATAACAATTTTCGCAAAATCTCCCATGTAAAGGGTAGTTTGGGGTGTCTTCATGTTGCATCCTTGAAAGATGCTGAGCTTGAATATAAGTTTGTTATTAATAGATGTTTCATTTTTGATTGCACTGTTCAGAGGCATGGATATACACACTCATGCGCGGACCTTTTTCTAAAAATGATTCAGGGACCTGAAGACGTATATTTCCAGTGAAATCTCGATATCGAACTTTTACGATGGAATACAAAATGTCTCTATTACTGCGTATGTACATAGTATTGGTAGAGATACTTTTCTCAAGTGAGAAGTATTCATAAGTACTGGGGCATTTAATTCCAAAAGTTATTTGACATAAATTGCGTTGCTTAACAAGATATACTTTTCTGTGCAGTAAGATTTTATGTATCTCTTACGGATTAGCAGTTACCCATGCAAATGCCACCCAGAGTAAAGAGGGCTTCAGAAACTATTTCCCAAAATTGAAGATACATCTACACTGTATTTTCCATACAATGTGTATATTTTAATCAATTTTGTACTTAGCTGGATTTTTGTTTTTGGATTATGCTGTTTATTGACATTGTAAAAGCTTGATATTTAATTTTTGATGGGTATACACACTTCCTCTATCTACTAGGTACGTAATACGTAGAGAAAGTAAAATCACTAGTAGAGATGAGACTGCTGGGAACAAAAATTCGGTAAAATACTAAACTTGGTATTTTAAGTTTAGCATCCTCCTAGTATGCGACACGGAGATTTTGAGGAAAATTGCCTTCCTTCTCACCCCAAACTACCCATTACATGGAAGACATTTCGAAAAAGATATTTATATGACAAATAGAGTGTATATCTTAAATTTTCTAGAATAGCCTCTGAAGACATCTTTATTCCGGATAAATTTTGCTGAATTTTGCATAAATGGAAAACCGTAAGATAGACAACATTTAGTACACAAAAAATGCAGATCTCGTTAAAACACAGACTGTATGGTAAATACATTATATATTTCGTGGAGTTGGCCATTTTTATATATATATTCCTTGTTATTGATTTCAGCTTTAAAATGCTTGTTAAACTTTACTCATACGGGACTTTGTCAACTCCTGCCAATGCAAAGAAACGGATTTCAACCACGTGGCAACCAGCTTTTAAAACATTTGAATATCGCTTTAGCCTAGTGTATTCCTTTATGTCCCCTTCTACTTATAAGAAAGCAGTAATAAGACCTTTCTGTTAATGTTTATCTCGATTAACATGAAGGAGATAGAAGAAAATGCTTTTAACAATAATTGTTACCATGATTAGAGAAAGTCAGAGAATGGACACATCAGATTTTTTATTAATATCCCAGAAAAATACTTTCAAAACTGACATGTAAATTCCAAGAGGGAGAAAGATGAGAGCGAGAGAAATAACAAGACCGAAATAGAAACGGATATAAAAGTAGGGCAGAGGAACATATGGAGAGGACTCGTAATACTCAGTGCGAATAAGACGAGCAGAGGTGCGGGTTTTACTGGTACATAAAATAAAAGCTTTCCACTTACCTATATCGCAACCGCCACTGGTGGAATTTCTTCTTTCTTTCCTCACTGTTCCCTCGAGGTAAGCCTGGTGATAGATTTCTGCTCTCCCCTTGTTTGATTATTTCTTTCACTTCATCTCTCTGCACTCCATATCGTCTTTACTTGAGTGTGTGGAGCACGTGCAGTTCATCCAGTGTGATGTTTGAACCATATGGGGTCAGCCAGTCATGAATGTAAACAACCGCAATATTGTTCCTGGCAAAGAACAGAAACCTTCTTTAAATGATTGCTACGTATTGTGTCTTAAACAGAAGTCTTTAGCTTGAGTATAATAAGCTGAAAATAAATCACTTTATTTACTGCTTACCTATAGCAGAAAGCATCTTCATGAACATTATTATCGTCTGTTGCCAGATAACAATATTTTTAGAGCAAAAATTTAATGTACAGTAATGAAACTAGGCTTGGCTATTTCACACATATGACGTGCAGCCTCGGATATCAACTAATCACAGCTTAATTATACGGCAATTATCGCATCCGAGGATGTGATCATCATAGGATAATTATACCATAATTATGCCCCCTGGGTGTTTATACGCAATTTTATTTCCAATTTCGGAGGATTTCAAACAAAATGGTTGAATTATGATTTGTTTGAGCGTTACACATTTAATTATTTTTGTTTTAAGCACAAATTCTGCTCCATCAAAGGGTCCAATCTACATCTATACATTTTCACTCAAACATTAGCTTAACATTTAGAAGTCATTCCTACTGGAAAACACACCGCGAGGTGGTGGTTTGTTTTTAAGTAGTATCTAAAAGTAAAATACTTCTATAGTGTATATTGCTACGGTAGTCTTTGGCTAATAGACCAATTTCTGAGAATGTGTGATTACGGCGCCAGTTAACATTAATAGTACTGTACAGGAGATATTCTCAACTTATCGAACTGTCCGGAATACCTATCGGGACGCGTTAGGAACCTTAATAACTTCTTTCTCCTTGTCTGATATGAATCTTTGAGATGGCAAGGATCCGGTATAAAAGGATGAACGATAGCTGGTTCTTGATTTGATTCAGTTATTGCTGTTGTTTTCTATAAGCGAGCTTTAGTCGATACGGCCAAATAGCAGCTGTCTACCCGAGGAGAGGAGGAAAGTCCTGAGTTCAACACTCTGGTGAACCACCGGAAAAGATGGTATTAAGTTAACCGTAATAATATAATTATTTATATCTATTTTATTCGCGAAATTGTTATACCACTCGAGATTTTGAGTTTAATGAGGACTCCGGAAACCTTAGATATTATTCATTGGAATCAAATAATATTCCATATATAACTCTATATTTAATTTATTTTATACGATATTGAAATTATGTTCAAAATTCATGGAACCTAACCGGATTAATCTGTCACCTAGAGAACTAAATAACGTCCTTTAGTGATGATTTTAAATTCAAGGTTTGCAGATTATTGTTATTATTAATATTATTGTCGTTATTGTTATTATGTTTTCCTGTTAAGGGAACCGAGTACCGGAAACAGTTATTTTTCAGCACCACTATTGCTAAATCTACCTCGGGTATACCAATGCATAATTTTGAGTAACAGCCACCTCTAATCTTCCTTTTTTCTTTCTTTCTTTCTCTTTTATGCCGCTAATTAAACAAAATAGTTTCAATTTTCCAGATAGGTTTTATTACACACTCGTATAAATCAGTGATAACACTCTATAGTTTTAAAGGACTTCACTACTATATTGGTTGTCCGCTGTGCCACAAGAAGTAAAAGCGGCCGTTAAACACTACCCAAAGTAACTACTGCATTGCCTTAGTTATTTTAAAAGGCTTTTAGCGATGAAACAATTTATATTGATGACCTTATTCTTTTGTTTCAGGTAAGAACGGTCACCATCTGCAGTAGCAGAAATGTATTAGTACAAGTTGTAAGTAATATCATAATGATAATAGAACTTTATAACATTAGTCTAATAGTACAAATATGGGTGATATTCGAAGGAGAGAGCGCACGCTAATTTCTGTTTGTAGAATAAATAGTTTTTTCTAGCCCCAAGCTGAGGCGAATATTTGAGGAAGGAAGAAAATTACTAAACACCGTGTTGGTCCGAGCTGCTAAACATGAGGTCAATCGCCTTAACCTCGCCTCATTGGGCCTTACAGTTACGCTTTAAGAGGAGGTCTGGTTTCACTTTCTACATGAACACACGTGCCTTGCCGAAAGGCAGGAAATGCCAAATGGCATACAGTTTCAAATGTGCTAAATTTTGAGCACGTTATCATATGGCATTTTCACCAACTTTTAGGAGTAAAGCAAATGCTTTCACGCTCCTGCTCACCTAAATCTTAAATAGGACATATCTCACTGATGGTAGGGTAACCTCCGTCAAGTAATTAAACCCTATGTTGGTTTTGGAGAGCTCTTCAGAACAGATGAAAACTTAATTTGATCTGTGGGGTCTACCAGCAAATGTTAGGTATTTTTTAATGCGACCATCTAAAACGTTTAAAGTTTTATTTAGAAAACACTTATCTCCACCCCCCCCCCCCACACACACACACACACACATCGTATTGATACACATTATTTGGCAGTATTAAAACACAAAATTGGTTGCAGCTATTTTCTAGTAATTAAATAATCGCTTTGTGAAAGCAAGCCGTTCTCTCACTCTGAAATGGAACTCAAGAGTTTTTAAATATACATAAAGAGCTATATTCTCCTTTTTATGGTTATCTACCTGTTTCAGAATTATGTGCTGTTATGTTCAGTAATTTGAGTTTATGTTATACAGGTTATATCGTATTCTTATTTCGTTTTCACTTCATTTGAGGTTCATTATGCCAGATTATTCCCTCGCAATATGAGGAGACATTCATTTAGAAATTAGTTCTTATTTTGTATTTTCGGTACTCGGTCCTAATTTGGCTATATTTATTATGGGTTGCATTGAAGTGAACTAACATTCTAAGTTCAACAAAGGTTGTGCTTTTCGATTTTAGTACACAAACAGGTGGGGAGCGACAGTAGTTTTGTGGTTGTTCACTAGCTAGGAAGCATAAAATAGAAACATTACTGCACTTTATCTTCTGTTATACAAAAGCATTTTGCGTTAAGGTTTGGAAATGACGTTTTGGAAGTCAACAATTGCCAGTTCCCACCTCAGGGCGATTGGTGCATGGCGACCCCTACGACAGTATTATTAATGTTAATGTACATGTTAAGAATAAACTTTATGCCTAGTCGGCAAACGGTATACTTATATTTCTTGCTAATATGATAGTAGGTATGTAGCATGTTGGTGTAATGTTTATGACCAGTTGCCAAAATTTTTTACGAAAATTAAACACTACTTTTGGGGGGGGGGAGTAGATTCTTTATACTCTCTAGAATTCGGTTAGCATCATAACTGCGTTGTTCATCGATGAAAGGGACTAGAAAAGTGTTTGGGGGCTGTCGACTGCCAAGCAACCAACAGTATAATACCATTTTAAAACGAACGAAAACCGAACGCTTCGGTGACAATCGAATAGTTACGATAGGCGACTATCGAGTAATTCGATAATTGAAGATGACCGCCTGGGGATAAAGGTAAAAATGTAAATGGCGTATTATTTATGGACGCTCTTTAACGGCAGTGGTCCTCAGCGTTCCATCTAAATTGGGCGTGAAAGATCGCTTAATTTTGCTCAGAGGCCTATCAGGCTTGAGGTTCTTTTACGTGTCGTAAATCTACGACATGGGACCAACGGTTTTACTTCCCTTCCGAAGGAAGCCATGCCCGAAAAAATCCATCGTCCCCTGCCGGATTTGAACCCGCGACCTTGGGTATATGAAGTTAGCATGGTAACCATTACACCACGGAGGGCGACGGGGGGATAAAGGTGAACACAGAAAAGCCTTTTTACCCGCCATGCAACGTCAAAACCCCCTCCAACAGTTAGAAGCCTAAAACAGATAAGCCAGTTGAAGGGTGATATAATGAACCTTCGGATCATGTAATGAACTTTCCCAGCATTCACCTGGCGACACGGGGAAACCCTTTTAAAACACCCATGACCGCGGGAATCGAACCCACGATCTCCCAATACGAATCGCACGCGTTACCGTCTGCGCCATCTTACTGGGGATATGTTAAATTAATCATAAGTATAATGAAGAAATATTACGATATTATATGTTAATACAAAACACCTACGTTAAAGATTCATAATATATTTTATCATGTTAAAACTTGATGTGTTGGTTCATTCACATGACTTTCTCCACCTATACTGCAATCCTTCTTACAACAGCTTATTGTTGTATCTACTTCATGATAGTTGAGGTAAACATTGGTAGAAATGTTCATTACTTACTTCTAAGTAGAAAGGGAATAAGGTAATACACTAATCTATAAAGCCATCGTGAAATCTTTTGAAAGGTGATTTCTATGAGATTAAACTTCGGTTCTCTTTGCATGGACAAGAGTAAAATAAAAGAAACAGAAATGACAAATTCCGTATTTAAAATTGTATTTTAAAATTGAAACCAACAAAGATATCTCGGAAATGGTTAACTCCACAAAAAATGAATATATGACAAATAAAAATCTGATTGTTCCACTCACACTTGACTTTCTCTAGCATTTCTATAAACAGCTTTCCTTATAAAAGATTATTTTTATATTCGTCATGCTAATCAAGATAACTATTGCTAATATTGATTTTATTACTTGCTTTTTTTTTTTTTTAAACAGGAGGGAAATAAGGGAATGCACTAGGCTAAAGTGATAATCAAATCTTTTAAAAACCGGTCGCTAAGTGAAACAATTGAAATTCGGTTCCATTTGCTTGCTAGGAGTAAACAAACAAGAGAAGAAAATTATATGTCTTCCCGTTTGAAGACTGAACTTAAATATAAATTTTGAGAAAATTCCAATAACCCGAAATATCTAGAAAACGGTTAACTAAAAAAAATGGATATGTTATAAATTATGTGTTTTAATGAGAACTAGATGCTTTGTGCAAGTTTTTGTGTATGTCTTACGGTTTAGCAGTTATACAAAAATCATCCAGAATAAAGTGGTCTACACAGGCTCTTCCCAGAAAATTCAAGATATACATTGTTCAAGTTTGGTATTTAACCGACGTTTCATTTTTGTGCTATGCTGTCCACAAACACACACACACACACATACACACGCACACACATACGCAGACGTGTTTCTTTTTGGATTCAAGAGTCTCAAAATGTAGGTATTTCCGGTGAAATTTTTTATATCAGATTATAGGTACAATACAATACGTTTTCTTTCCAGTATGTGCATTATACATACGGGCTAGAGGAAGTAAAAGTATGTATGCGACAAATTGTTTGTTTTAACGAGATCTACATTTTTTGTTTAGTAATTTTATCTCTTACGCTTTACCGGTCATGCACCACCCATCCAGAATGAAGAGGGCTTCACAGGCTATTCCCAGAAAATTCAAGATATTTAATATCCTATTTTAACCAAAATGGTGAGAGCCATTTTTGAGGAAATCAACGTTTCTGACATTTTTTCGTATAAATGTTTGGGGGTGTGGGAGTTTCTTAAAAATCTTCGTGTCGCATTCTTGGAATACACTGAACTTACATATCAATTTCGGTGTTTAACCGACTTTACGTTTTTATTTATCGTATTCACAGACATACACATACACACGGACCTTTTTCTAAAAAAAAAACCTTCTTTTTGGACACAGGAAACATTAACACATGTATTTCCAGTGAAATCTCGGCATCCAAATTTTGGATGGAGTGCAATACCTTCTCCACTTGTGTACTATGTACGATATAGGGAAAGAAAGAAAAAACATGACCTCCTTTTGGTGTTCTCCTTTGGGTGCATTGGGGAAAGATTATAATTTCCTGTTATGCTATGGATATTGCAGCATACTCCCTTGTTTAGAATGTGTTTCGCTTGTATCCACAAACTTTCATTAGCGCAGTGTATGTTTCAGGAAATTAAGCTTTGTTGCTTCTCTTTTTGCATTAATCAGTAAATCCACCGTTCGTGTCGCAAGGGACACGTGAGGCAACGAGTTGCACAAGCTCCCAGTCGATAACCCGTTCACTACACGATAAATGCCTGTCCCAAGACGGATTTTAAAAATATGGTTTTACGGTAATTATATTTGTTTGGCTTCTCCCTCGTTGTCTGAAAACAGGATTCTTTTACCTTATAGTGACTCACCAAAATTTAAAGACACGTTTCCATTGTTTGAATGAAGCACGAGATTCTTTCACTATATGGTGAATTGGATTGGTTGATGAGGTGTAAATTGGATTGGTTGATGAGGGGTAAATTGGATTGATTGAGTAAAATAAAACAAAGGGCCTTCCTCCCGCCCAAAACCTTTTCTGGTTTTAGCAGAGAGTATAGATCTGAAAGAGGAAGCATTACGCTGTTTTTTTTTGTTTTTTTTTTTATTATTATTATTATTTTATGTTTGACTGAGGAAAAACTTTCCTGTGTGCGCGCAAGTTTGGTGTAACGTTTTTAAGTTTGCTACTAATTGTGATATTACATGCCGCTTATTGCCATAAAAGTTTAATTTTCCCAAAGAAAACTACAAAAGGTGAAATACAAAAAGTTCTACTTTCTCTAGCACATATGCATAACGTACATGGTAGATAGAGAAGGTAATGTATTCCACCCAAAAATTGAATACTGAAATTTCACCAGAAATGTATGTATGTTTTGAAACACCCTGAGTAAAAAAAAAAAAAAGCATTTTTAGAAAAAAGTGAATGTGTGCGTGCGTGTGTGTGTGTGTGTGTGTGTCTGTGAACAACACAACTCAAAAGTGAAAAGTCCAAACTTGATATTTAAGTTTAGTATCTCCCAAGGACGCGACACGAAGAGTTTCAAGAAAATCCCTCCCACCCCAAAATATACTTTACATGGAAAACTTTTCGAAAAGTTTGACTGACTCAAAAAACGACGTTTGCTAAAATGCCATATAATAAAGATATTTACAACCAAAATGTATATTTTGAATTTCCTGGGAATATCTTGTGAAGACGTGTTATTTTGCTGAATTTTGCATAACTGGCAAACCGTAAGAACTAGACAAAAACTTACTCCACAAAAATTATAGATCTTGTTAAAATATGCAATTTATATCATATAGATTTTTGTTGTAATTTTGACAATTTTCGAGATAATCCTTGTTATTGGTTTCAGTTTTAACCACCTACGTAGCAAACGGGGTACATTTCTTTTCACCTCTGTTTTGTTTAACTGACAATTCAAAGCTAACTGTTCTTCAGTTGATATACCAACCAGCTTTTAAACGATTGGCTATCGCTTTAGCCTAATGTATTCTCTTATTTCCCTTCTACTTAGGATGAAGGAAGCAAGCAATATGACTGTTTCTGTTAATGTTTATCTCGATTAGCATGCCGTAAATAACAGAATAATCTTTTGTAAGTAAAGTATGAGAATGGAACGCCTCAGATTTTTAAAAATACTAAAGGACCCATTTTCCTCCACTGATGGATACATTAACCAAATACAACTCTTCAACTTGTTGATGAAAACATAAGCAGTGTAAAATATTTTGTTAAATTTATACCAAATCGATGAGTAAATTATAGTTTTCTAAATTAGGGCAAACTTTCAGTCCAATCCACCTGCTCCTTCATCTCTTTTTTTTGACTTGATTTCCTGGGCAAATAATCCTGCAGTTATTTCATGCCAAGCAATTTCTTCTCAGCAGCCTTATTTGCAAGGCATTGGCATTAATTAGTACGAGGGCAATCCAGAAAGTCCCAGACGTTTTGGTCTATCGTGGCAATGAGCAGGGCTAGAGCCGCCATCTTAGTGTCAGAACGCTCCTAGCTGTGGTAGCATGACGATTGTGCCTTCCTTGCTTTGCCCTCTGACTTCTCAAAATGTGCGCTGCAATAGAAAATCCCGCCACTTGTGAAGTGCACCAAACTCCGTGAAATTTGGAGAAAATGTTCCGAAAGTTCTGTAATCGTGAAACGACAATTTTACAATTTTGTAATTGATTTTCATTGCTAATTATTAGTCACAAGGCTACGTCTATCACTGCGGTCCTAGTTGGTACGGTCATTTTTAAAATTAATGCACCATTGTCTGACTCGGTTTCACTCATTATTCTCTTCCCGTAAACATCACAAAGTGGACGACAAATTTCAATTGGTTTGTTTTTTTTAGGCAACAAAAACCTAATCAAAGACCGCACTTCATAAGTGGCGGGATTTTATATTGCAGTGCACATTTTGACAACTCGCAGAGGGCAAAATAAGAAAGATACAGTCATCATGTTACCATAGGTGAATGCGTACTGAATGTAGGAACGTTATGATACCAAAATGGCGGTTCTAACCCTACTCATCGCCACAATAGGCCTAAACGGCTTGGACTTTCTGGACTGCCCTCGCATATTATCATCAAAATATAGTATTCCTGTTATATGTTTCATAGATACACTAACCTCGTTAACACTAGCACATTACAGGGAGTTCATGTGTCCACAGAAGACTTTTATTATAAATATATATTTAATCAGTATTTGAGCATTCGCAGTCATGTTCGTTCATGATTTCCTAAAACTCCTTTCAATTTTATTTATACTCTTACCTTTCATCGCCCTTCTTCACCAAGGTCCTCTTTCCTTGGTCCTTCTACTGATTTTATTCATAATTCCATTATCTGGAGAAAAAAAAATTCAAACTTTAAGGTTGGTTTCAGTAACTGGTAACCTAACTAGACCGAGAATGACAGTTAAATACATGTATTTAAATGGGAGCGTTCACAAATGACAGGAAGCTACCCGGACACCGGGAACAGGAACCATGACTTGGTCAAGTTTTAACTAACTGGTTCTCGTTACCGGAAACGGCATATTAGATGCATATAACGATAGGTTGCCATCAATGATGAGGCTATTACATTCTGCAGGCATATCCCTGTACGTAAGTGAAATATTCGAAATATCCGCTATTAATGGTTCGAACTGTTCAATACTTTGTCATTAAAGTCCTATCGATTTTCAATTGTTTCTCGTGATTGCATAGAAAGAGAGAGGAATTTAAAACCAGCATAATATCCAGTTCTTAAGTATTTGACCATCGCTATTCTCTTTAGATCTATAACAGGTGACCGCATGTGGGATTTGTGGTAGAGAAAGTGGCGCCATCGCATCCCATCGGTGCTCCAGCTTCATTCCATGTATCATCAGTATCATCGCCTGCGGTGCAATATGTAGTAAAAGCAGGTTTATCTCGACTGAAATTAAATAAACAGAAAGATAAACTTTCGTGAGAATCATGTTGTATTAAACTAATAAACGATAGAGGGTAGAGAAAGTCATCTGAATGTGATAATAGATTTTTTTTAAATAGCTATAACAGGAGGAACAAAAAATAATAAGTATACTCAGTCCCTCGTATAACAAAATGTGTAGATATTTCTACGTCTATTTTACGTTCGCTTGATTTAGAATGAATGCGTGTCTATGCCATGGAGATTTTACTCCAGAGCGAAATGGGTGAATCAGACCCAGTGATAGATGATTCCCAAACCGATGTTAAATCTGTAATATTGGGACATCGGGCGAGGGAATTATCAATCCGTAACCGCTTGATCACAAATTTATCCGTGACGGACGACACCGGGAATATACATCAAACAACATCCACGTGAGCTAGAATTAACTGCAAATGGTGCATATTTCATTGTTGCCTCTCAACCGAGTTTTATTTTTTGAACTCTGTGTGAATGTTTTGCCTATATTTAGACACTTTATGTTTAATTTAAAAGTTAAAGCATAATAGGAAGTTTCCTACTTAATGTTCCAGATTCTAGGAAACAAAGAGAGATGCAAGTCTCCTATTTGCAGCACTGGGAAGACCGCGCCAGATTAGCGAGTACCACAGGAGATAGCGCACGATCTCTATTTATGTCCTAATTATGAGGCAGTGGTCGAGTGCATTTTGCCTCGGGTTCCAGTATTAACCTACTGTAGGCGCTAAGTTTAGAAACATAAGAGATCATGACCGAGATCAGTGAATCATTTTAGATGACCTTGAGAATTTTCTGTAATATACATATACAAAGTACGCCTTAAAAGTTCAATGAGCCCGCCTCTATAGTGTGGGGTAGTGTGTCTGCCTCACATTCAAGAGGTCGTGAGTTCGAATCTCGCTTAGAATGTGAGTTACCCGGATTTTTTCGGGGGTTTTCCCTTTTCATTCATCCTCCGATATTACCAAACAGGTTAAAGGACGCTAAACTACCAAAATAATGAAAATTAAATAAATCAATAAGTAAACTTTGCAGTAAGGACATAATAGCCCATATGTTAGGACAGAGGGCCAATGGTTCTGGATCCCGAATATTAAACCATCCATAAAACCGCTAAATCATAAAACGGCTCATGTCATTATCATCTCTCTGGAATTTTAATTTGCTTACGCTTCTTTACGTAACATAAAAATGAAAGCGTGTCTACAATGGAAGGAAAAGCTTAAGTCCCCTTCTTATCCTTCTTTCTAAGCTTTACACCTCGACCGTAGATTCAAACATAAGCTGGCTGTACCCTGAAGACAAATATACATGTTAAATACAAAAAATAAATAAAGAAATAAATAGAACTTGCCTTGAATGTCGTCAGAGAATACATATCTTAGGTCCATGCCTATTGGATGTCAATGGTCTTGTATATTAAGGACCAACTATGAACGACCTTTTCTTGGGAGCTCGGCTACCTAGTCTTCATTTGGTAGGTTTTGCGCAATATCGGAAACAGAGCAGAGTGACAAAATTGAGACATGAAGCTCGCTAAACTCCCTGTCAACTCCCTTCAATGTTAACGTTTTATTCTGTATGTAGGTACCAAAATTCACGCACGTGCACGTGAGCTGTTTCGTTTAATAATTCAGCTAGTTCGCGGTAAATTAAATAGCCTCTTCATCATAGTGGCTGAGGGCCCAAAGAAAGAAATTTTCTTTGGTTAACAGCACTGCGGAAAGACTGCCTCTTTAGTCGAATGGTTAGCGAGCTGACTTCTCACCCAGAGGTCCCGGGTCGACTCCCGGCTGGGACGGAATATTTTTCATTCACCCGAATTATTCCCTATCCTTCGCAAAGTCTGAAAGTATACACGTGAGAGTGAATGTGTGTGCAGAGCACCGGATGTAGATCATTGTAACCCTTTGCCTCTTCGTGACCCAGGGAGGCAGGGATGAGAAAAGAGACCCAGACACGGGTCTGGATCAAGCGATACCGACGATGATGCCAGGATAAACCTTTACAGTGCGCAAACCACCATCCAACCGCAATACGCCGAACACCGTCTGCTGGTTTTTCAATCTGGAACATATGACTAGGAAATGATGGAATAGGAAATGGTAGACCAAAATATTCGGAAGATGTCGTCTAGCGACCCAGGGAAACCTCCGAAAAACCCACGGGCCGGCCACGGGGATCCAACCCACTGCCTACGAATGCGGGCCACAGATGAAACTGTCCAGCCATCCTGCTCGATCAAAAACACTATTATTGTTACTATTTGTACCCAATGCCGAGCTTCATGTGTTTTCCTTATCCTCTAATCTCTGAAGGGGATATGATAAAACCACGTGTTTACTGACGCACTACTCAGAATCGCTGAAAAGGCCCGCATCATTTCAACGCTCCTTCACGACGCCCAAATTGAATACTGTCCACCAAACACAAGAATGCAAGCGGGTCCTGAGGGGTGAGTGAGCGAGGAGGGGGCTTGAACTGTTACCTGGTCACGTACTAGTGGATCTGTTTACGTTTACCACGTATGTATATGAACCAACCTACTGCTGCCAGATCTAATGCTCGCTTCAGTAACTGCAGTGATGTATTTATTATACATTATTTGGCTCTCGCTGCTAACACGAGCTACGGCATATAGTACTACAGTTATATACTATTTTGTTACTTTTATTCTTGATTTAATATTTAAATGCAGAGAGCGGCAGCGACAGCAGCGAAGATGAGGACTTCTCCGACTTGGATCTTGCACAACTGGACTTCTAGCTAAGTGTGAGTTATGTGACAGCATAGATGTCGAGCATAAACAGCAAAAATGTATACATAAGTGCTTACGTTACGCATTCCTCTACCTTGCCTCCTTGTGTTGGGTGGACATTACATGGTACAGACCACACAGCAAAGATAAAACTTCTTGTCTTCTTTGTTGTCGCAAGTTAGCTGAAACATGCTGTTGTTTCCTGGTCTCCTTAACAAAGCCGTAGACAAACTAAGGAGCTGTTCTCAGTAGCACCGTTAAGTTTTACACGTCACCACAACGTGAGGCAGCGGGCAGTGAGAGTTAATTAAAAAGCAGATGTCAGGAGCTAATTACGTCACGTGAACCTTATTCTGCTCCAGTGTGAGTAATTGAAGATGTGTATAATTTATGGTGACACAGCACGGTGCATAATACAAACAGTCACGTCCCTAGCGGCGGTTGCTTGCATTTTCGCCTTTGTTTCTAAGAGAGTGATGTGTCCGCCAGCAAACCCATTGTCATTCTCAAGGGCGTGCGATTACACAGGTGCATTACGAAACCTATTTCTACTTTTGCTGGACTATACAGGATGTTCATCTAACTCCAGCTGTTCACCATCCCGAATTCCATGTGTTATGACGAGCCGGTGAATCTTTGGGTCCCTCCAGGAACTAATTAATGTACCTAACAGCAATGAAGGAACATCCTTTTCTGCAGCACTGTTTGAACAATAAATTAACAATCCAGCAGGTTCTACAATATTTCAATATCGCTAAACAAAAAACGTCAGGCACTGGTATAGTGCACCGTACAACAAGATTTAAATTATAGTTAAAAGTCAAGTTGCATACGAATATTTTTTGTCGATCTTACTTTGATTTCAAAATTAAAAAATTTACCTTGTTAACTGTGAGTAAAAATTAAATCGGATGATAGCATTGATGGCAAGCCTTTAAGTGAGTGCGAGCAGTACAGATGGCACCATTGTTGACTCCACGCCGTATTTTTATTTATTTATTGTAGCTTAGTGTCCTTTAACCTGGTAGATCATGTCGAATGATTAATGACATCGGCGAAATTATGCTCAAATGATCTCGGGGTCCATGGACATCTTAAGATAAGGGAAACTCCCGGAAAAAAAAAAAAATCCTGGTAAGCGACATTTGAACTCGCGACCTTTTGAATGAATGCGGGTCCAAATGGCAGCCGCGCTCCCCAAAGTGCCTCGCTTTGGTGCTTCGTGGTGCAAGGGATCGTGGGTTCAAGACCCGCCTTGCGTATGGGTGTTTCTGTGTTTGTTAAGGTGTATTTGTGTGTGTATTAGAAGCAGAAAGCAAAACGATAATCAAATAGAAAAACAAAGGAAATGTTGGGAAAATGGGGAGGAAAAAGAATAAAGGAATACAGCACCGGAGTCCTGGCAACATTCCGGAACTACATTTTTATTAAAAAAAAAAAGTAAGGCAGCACGCTACTTTTATGGCGGTATTAGAATTTCTAAGATACTGTCAGTTTCAAAACTCCCAACAGACATTTACGTTATGTTGGACTGCCGTTTTGAAGATGTTATAACGTATGGGCGATAGAGAAGCTGCGCGCGCAGGCTAGTAAGATTAGAAATTAGGCTTAGGTATTATGGCCACCATAACAACTCAGTTATGTTACCTATAATGAGTGCATTATAAGTGGTCGACCAATAAAGTAATGATATATCATTCTCGGGAGCCCAAGATGAAACACAAGTGCGAAAGCGTAAACATTTTTAGAGACTTCGACTGGAGTTTCTGCTAAAATTTGGGTCTCCGAATTATGGCTCCAATGCAGTATTTTATTTCTTTTTTAAGTGGACGAGGAGGTAGAAATGCCCAGGTTTCTTATGGTAAAGGTCTGCATTTGCCACCTGCTTCTTGTTAACGAAATGTCGTTCATTCATGCGCACGACAGGAATGAGCAAATCTGCGTCTAAACCTATAAATAATTCAAAACCTAAAGCCAAAGGGATTTCCAGTCCCTTAACGAGACGGGGTAAGAAATGATAGGGAAAAGTAGCAGATGGGAAACAAGATAACATCCGTTGCAGGATTATACTTTCTGTGCATAATTAAAACATTGTACTGTATAACGATGTTACGAAGAGTTACGAACAAGCAGCTGAATAATTGAAGACACTGACAAAGTAACGATCTGTCTAATGGGTACAGTTACTTTCGTAACTTGATGGAGATGGAGTTATATGTAGATACAGCTGGAAATGCATCATCACAGTTTTATCCGTTGATTTTGATTTTAGAAGTAGGCTTATTTTAAAATGTAAGCTTTTTGATCTTTAGACTCATTATGTAAGGATATGTCTGTAGTCTTAAAAAGTGTTGTTAGGAGTTGAAAGTAAGGTGAATTTCACACTATCCTTGTTCTTCCTGGAATATTGCTAGTAATTAAATTAAGTCGTAGCTGGCTTAAAGCGTTTAATACAATTAAATGGTACAACAAAGAGAGAAACCACTGCTTGTATTACATTCACATACTTTTTTCTATCTTCTATCGCTTATTATTGGATGTAAAATTATTCTTACGAAAGTCTTCCCCCCCCCCTGTCTACTTCATTTTAATCGATACAGATCTTTCCACAAATAGCTGCATTTCAAATTTCATAATAGATACAAAAGCAATGGCGAAAATCTAATATTTTAGAACTGGATGCTAAACGCTGGCTTCGTAATTCCATACCATTTCCATGATATCGCGAGAAACAAATGAAAATCGACATGAATGTAAAAGAATGACTGAGCATTGAAAAATTTCAACCATGGAAATACTAATGCTACAAAAAAGGATATTTAAAAAAAATGATGTTTAAAAAGATCTACATTTTAACCACTAAACGTTAACATATAAAGGTTCACTTCGAATGAAAAGTACTTCTCAAGCTATTCCTAGTAAATTCAAGATGTACATTTTACTGCTCATATTAATATATTAAATATATATTTCCATCAAAATCGATAAGCTTTTCCTAGAAAAACAAAAATGTCGACAATGGTTGTTTGGGGGGCAGGCTTTCTTTAAAATCAACATGTTGCATTTCTGGAGGTTCTGAACATAAATACTAAGGTATATGTCGTACATTTTAATTTTGATTTGTGCTGTTTATATACCGTAGCCTTTTTAAGAAATTGTTTTTATTTGTTTATTTACTCAGGAGATCGTAAATATAGGTACGAAATATCGGTGTCGAATTTTTGGGTAGACTGAAAAACCTTCTCTCCTGCAATATACGTAGTAGTGGTAGAGATAGTAAAATGATAAACTTAAATGCAGAGAGTATTTTGATGTTTACTGGGCAGAACGTGGTTGAATGTTGCGCTATTAATGATGTGTTATTTTCACGCGAATTTATTTATACTTATACTTTATTTTCATAGCTATGCTACAATATAATTTATCATAAATATTTATTTATATTTTTATACCATGTTATCTAGAGAAAATAAAGGAGGAATCACATTACACTCAAAATTGCTAGAAACTTGAAATGTTATACGTGTATGTCTGAAAAACATTTTCTTTTTCGTTTACAGGATTGGATATAGGGATTGAAATTTTTCAAAAACACTGAGGAAATAGATTGGCACATGTGAGCTTAATTGTGATCATATTAACCTTCCAATTGAGCCCAGATTTAACCTGCTTCTACTATGAGCATCTGGAGAAAATTTGTTTCTTTTAAATTGTCGTTACCTTTACTTTCAATTGCTTATATACTAATAACTAGGAACTAAGTAATAAGAACACTGTTTATGTTTATCTCGATTAACATTATGTAGATAAATGAATGATCTTTTGTAAGAATAATTTGTTTGCAGAACTGGTATAAAATGTCATGTGAATGGAACACATCAGAATTTTTCTTACCTTTCTTCATAGCAATAATATTTGTAGTGATTTTTTTTTCTGAGTAAGTAAAGTATAATATTATAAATTTATCAATTGTAAAAAGTAAATTAAAGTAAGTACATAAATTTTAATAGCCGGGCTTGCTATAGAGAATACACAATTTGAGAGCTCGGTATTTTACCACTGGAATATTCAACGTGACTCTGACATTCTAAATTGAGCTGTAAGAAACAAAAGGGAGAGTTTTTACTCGTAGCTCTAGTTTATAAATCGATCAACTCCCCTGCCTGAGAATTCCAATATGGCTCACATAAAAGTTTCCTCAAGTTGAGCCATAAAAACGTCGGTTTCTCATTCACTTCAACCACGGTATTTACAGTATAAAGCAAGATTGAAAAGTAGCTACTTTTCTAGATGAAGCGCTATTCCTTTCTTTGCTTTGTTGGGCTCACTCGACATAAAAAAAATGTAAAAAAACAAAAACAAAAAACGTGAAAATATCCATTTTTGTGGTATGGGAGCTGCATGTCTGCCTCACATTCAAGAAGTCCCGAGTTCGAATCTCGGGTGGATTAACCGGATAAAGCTTTTTCCGGGATTTTCCCTTATCCGCATTCGGCTAACATTAACTTCCATGGATCCCAAGCTTATTGCAGCATAATTTCGCCAAAAAAAAATAAATAAAAATGAAAAAAAAATAGAATAAAAGGGAAATTGAAATGCAGTTGTCAGATGTCTGATTAAACTCAACATTGTTTTTCTCAGAATGACTTGTATACAGAGCGATAAATGTTAGCTTTCTGAATAAAGAGAAGAGCAAGTGAAGTTTTAATATTTACACACTAATTACACCGTACCCGAGACAGTGTTTTGCATTTTGGAAGATGAGAAGCTGAGTAAACAGATTCTTCTACTGTATAGTTAAAGGGGATAGTCAAGTCAATTCGGTATTCTTCAAGATAGAGCTTCTAAATTCTATATATTTATCACTCTTTTTACTTTATCTACGCGTACTATGTACATAGTGTATAGAGAAGGTATTGCACTCCACCCAAAAATTCGATACCGAGAATGTATGTTTTAGGGTCCTCTGTATCCAAAATAAGCATTTACAGAAAAAGGTCCGCGTGTGTGTCTGTGAACACGATAACTCAAAAACGAAAAGTCGGTAAAATACCAAACTTGGTATTTAAGTTCAGTATTTTCCAGGGATGCAACACAAATATTTTGAGAAAAATCCCCCCCCCCATTCTAAACTACCCTTTACATGGAACTTTTTTCGAAAATTTTGATTTTCTCAAAAATGGCTAGCGGTTTTGATTAAAATATCGTATATTAAAGATATTTACATAAAATGTATACCTTGAATTTTCTGGGAATAGCCTCTGAAGACTACTTTATTCTGGATAAATTTTACGGAATTTTGCATAACTGCTGAACTGTAAGAGATTGGCAAAAACTTACCACACAAAAAATGTAGAGCATGTTGAAACACACAATTTATGCTATATACATTTTTTTCGTGGAGTTGATCGTTTTTTGAGATATTCCTTGTTTTTGGTTTCACCTTTAAAAAACTTACTTTTTTCAGAATTTGTCAATTCCTGTCCATACAAACAAAGGAACTTCAGTCACATAGCAACCAGCTTTTGACTATCATTTTAACTTATGGTTCTCCCTTATTTTGTTTCTACTTACAAGGAAGCAAGCAATAAGACTATTTCTCGAATAGCATGCAGTAAATAGAAGCCTAAGCTATTTAACAATAATTTGTTGCAGAGATTTTTACGGCAGTTTCTATGCAAAATTTAACTATAAACTACAGTTTCCGCTTTATTCGTTTTTAATTAAGAATATAATTGATATAAAATGCGCCTTGTGGAACAGTCTTCATCTTTCATATATATAGTATTTAATAAGCATGTTCGTAATATATATATATATATATATATATATATATATATATATATATATACAAATAGAGTTTAGTCTGGATTTTGCTGTATTATTAAAGCAAAAACTACTAGTTATTTTATATCTTCCTTTTTAATGTTGTTTAAAAAATGTGTATATGTTTAACATTTTCTGCCACAGAGTGCTCAACTAACTCACCAAAACCCAGACCAAATTATTAAACAAATGTCCTAAAAAGCTTACATATTAAATGTCATAACTATCTGGTCAAAATTTCTCTGAACGGACTTTTAATGTGAAGAAAAATTTAGTTTCGAGAAGCATCGAAAAAAAGGATATACCCATCATTAGAAGTGTTATGTACATGTGTTTGGTAACTGATACATTTAAACAGAGTCCAAAAAAAAAAAAAAAAAAAAGTACATAAATTTTAATTAGAGAAAGATAAATAATTTAAAATAATAAACGCAAGAGGCCACAAATTTGGTCCAAAACTTCGGTTTTTCAGTTCACTGTCTCCTTAAAGTAGAAGTAGTAAACTCAATATTAAAATGCCATGGAACACATACACACACTTTCATAATCTTTTTTCTGAAGATTCTTTCTCCTACGTATTAATGGAGATAAATTTTGCAGAAATGGTTTCCCGTCGAAACTGAACTCTTGGCAGGGCTTCATCCCCTTTTTAAACCTGTCGATCACGTGTCAACAAATGTACAGAATCCGTGGCACGTGCAAATCACAACAGGGTCAAAAACCCACTCAGGTGTAACAATGCCCGGATTTGACTCAAAGACCCTTTCGACAGCACAGGTGTCCACTCGCATGGTGTAACCATCACAGCTGCGCAATGACAAAGGAACTTGCCACCGGCACTCGAGTCCATTAACGCAAGTGTAACAATGGATGCCAACAATCAGCAAGCAATAAAGCAAGATATTCATACACGTTCGGCGATTACGGCGCAGGGCGAAGTCACAATATTGCTATTTTTGCTTTTTTGCATCGTGATTTAATGTTCTGATACTTGTATTTGTTATTGTTGCTTCTTGCATATTTTTGTATTATTGTTATAACTGTATTTTGGATCCATGTGGTCAGCCATAGATGTCGGCTTTATGTTCCATATTTTTGGAAATAGATAAAAAAATTGAAATATGTGGTAAAAGGCATATGGACAATTTCTGATAAATGGTCTTTGAATTACACTACATTCTCACTGAAAGCTTAAGAGAAGGAAAGACTTTTCTTCAGGAGAAGTATAAACCTGTTAGGATGTTTCAAGGTCAGCCGTCTGCATTAGTTTTGACTCCGTAAATCGTACGTGTCGATAGCTTTGTAGCAGCTCTTTAGAATCTTGACCAGAATTCAGAAGTGAAAATAAATTTGCGCTTTCTTGTTTTTCAGTCACATATATATATATACAAACTACGAAGAAGTACAGTTCCCGCCCCTTGTACCCTTGCCTCTACAGCGCTCAAGCCGTGTCCTGGAAGCTAAAGAAAGTTCTCAAAATTCCAGAGTGCGGGTTTGGCTACCGTTTATACGTCAAATTGTTTCTGGCATTATCATTCCTGAAATATCATTCCCTTGTTTTCCTATAATTGTTTCAGTATTAACCTATGTTGAAGTTATAGATGACTTACAGTTTTCATAAGCTCGAGAATACAAACATCATGGCATTGTGTAATGTAATTGTAAATGCTTTGTGTAATTTGTGAATGCTGTTATTTAAATTCGAATGCAGTAAAATATTGTTTTAGAAACATCTGTTATAATCTGCTGCAATTCTATGTTTTCTGTTAACAATGTGTTTTAAAATTATTAACAAATAAAATACATAACTTGCATCGTCATACTGTAATTTTTCGTAGCTTAATGTTGTGTAAAAAAAAATGTCCGATCTTAGTAAAACCAGGACTGATCGATTGGATAATGGGCTGAAGATATACGACACTTAAACAGCCAAAGCCGAAATCACGGAAGAGAAAGCGGCCTATAGATTTGATTTTTTTTAAATGTTTACTTATTTACTAGGTAATTTTATTTTTCTATTTATATCATAAATGTGGTGCTAGCCTTAGCGTTTCACTTATACTGTGATTAGACTTACGTCGTGTAGAAAGACTTTGGCATTGCTTTAAGACATTTTCCACTAACCTTTGAAAAGAAAAGTGAAGGTTGTTTTGCGGCGGAAGTTGTTTTTCAGATACTTTTTGCAACACGACAGTGCCAGAACGGATGTACTTAGATACCTCGGATTTGTCCTTCAAAGCGGTACATGAATTAAGTTCCACTAAAGCCATGAGTCACCTCGTTTGCTTGTGAGATACTTTAAAAAGAAGACGTAAACATGGACATTTTATTGGATAAGTACCAGTCACAAAATGTCATACTGAGTCTGATGTGAGCCGCAAAACATTATTCACATATTCTTCGCTTTTTATGCAACTGATAGCATAATGTTTTGCTAATTTTGAATTAAAATATAAAATAGTACTATTTAAAATAAATAAAAAAATTAAAATAAATGCCAACACCATGGAAATCAAAATTATAGAGTAAAACAAGAAAAAGGAATGTAAATTTTGTTCCTCAAATAATTATTTTCGGGGCTAAACCAAAGTTCACTTCCCGCTTGAGAAAAGTTTAAGTAGTTTAAAATTGAAACCAATAACAAGGAATATTCCGCGGTTAAATCTACAAAAAAAGTATATGACAAATTGTTTGTTTTAATGAGATCTGCATTTTTTGTGAACGAAGTTTTTGCCTATTTAACGGTATACGAGTTGTACAAAAGTTATCCGGAATGATGGATTCAGTGGAGATTCCCAAAAAATTCAAGATGCCTATATATTTCGTTTGTCATAAAAATAGCTTAAACATATAGCATTTTAATCAAATAGTTGGAACACAACATTTTCGAAAAATGTTCTATGTAAATGGTAGTTTGGGTAGGGCAATTTTCTTTACAATCTTTGTGTCGAATTTTTGGAAGATACTGACTTATACCGAGTTTGGTATTGAGCACATATTTCCGGTGAAATCTAGGTATCTGTGTAGTATTGTACATTGTACATGCGTTCTATAAAAAGTAAAATTTAGTATATATAACTACCTACTTCATTTAGAGAACAGATCAGGTGTCCATCTTACAAGATGTACCTCTATTTGGTATGAATAAAAGTTTGTATCTGCTTACTTTTATGAGCTTATTCTCTTGTCATTCTAAGCATGGTGAGAAACATACATACATTTCTGAGCACATTTCTTTTTACTTCAAAGTAAACTTAAGAGAATAGCAAACTTCATTAGCTATATGCCTAGTACTTATCAACATATTTGAGGATCCTAAGAAGATATTGAGAAAATTAAACAACATAGAAACAACATTGGCATTTTATAAATCCGTGTTATTGCCAGTATTACTTTATGGTGCAGTAACTCGGCTAGCTACAGAAAGGGAGAAAAGGAGTAATAGCTTTAGAAATGGGATTTCTAAGATTAGTGGCTAGTGTGTCTCTAATTGAACATAAAAAGAGTGATGGAAAAAGAGGAGAACTAGGAATAAAAGGAATACTAGATCCTATCCGGAATTGGCGGAAGAATTGGGAAAACTATTTAGGCAATATGGATGAAAACTGATTACCAAAGAAAGCATTTAATTATAAACTTCGGATAAAAAAAAAAAGATAAGACGTTCTAAAATTAAGAATGGAATAGAAATTCGAATGGGAACGGAATGGGCCTGAGACGTGATGATGATAATGATGATGGTGATAACATTGGTGTACATGGAAAATATATACTTGGTCATGGGCATTAAAGACATTTTAAAAACCTATTTTGCTTCAAAAAACATAATTTACGTATAAATAACATTAAAAGTTTCTACATTAAATAATTTTTCTTTGCAAAAAATTAATGTACTAAATTAATGCGTTAACATCCTAGGAATCTACAATGTGGGACATGACACTTCATCCAGCACCATTTTTCACAAGAATATAACCTAGAATATCACTGAAAGTCTGAATTAATATTCAAGTTGCTATGCAAAATTCTGACCTTAAAATCCAATTGATTAGGAAGTTAATTATAATAAAGATAATTTATAATAAAATAGAGGATTCTAGAAATAGTATTATTTGAATTGCATCCAGCAGTATTATGACTATAAAGTACGTGAATATTTTCTCTTTGCTTGATTTATTGATAAATTATGTTTGCCTATCGTGTTTTATTTATGGTTTTTCTAATGTACTTTATCCACCAAAAATCACACATGCGGAGAGGCGGATCATTGTTAGATAATTGGAACTCTCGATCGGTCTTCACTTCATTTAGCGGCGACTGTTTCTTTTAAGGATTGATGCTACGGAATAACATTGTGGACTCCTGCAGTATGCTTTAATGAGTTGAAGTACAATTGCTACTTCAAGTCTTAGCGAATCGGGCACTGAGTCTACCAAAGATACTCTGAAGAATTGCGAATTTTGTTAGGGATGATTGACGCCGAGTAATTTCATATTCTTGGAACTTTTATTGATAGTCTTTAATCAATTTACTTCGTTAATTATTTTCTAACTTGAGATGATTTATTATAAATCATAAAATTTTGTAAGTTGTTTTCGCCCGTTTCTTCGGTGCTAGCCATATGCTAAGTTGGAAATTAGATCCATGTGTTTTTCTATCTTAAATTACTTATCATTTTTCTTTCTTATTTGCTAACATATCTGGCATAGTACTGACCACCCATTCTGGATACACTATGATCCAAAGTTTGCCTGCTTTTCGACAGGCTACTGACCCAAGCATTGGCTTGTAAGTCCAGGGTGTAAGTCGTACAAAGAGGAGACTACTCAACAAGAACTGCGCGAATGTTTATGAAATAATACATTCAGAAAATAAGCTTTAAACTTTTAAGTACAACTACATACAGCAATCTGTACTTAAGGTTACAATAACATAGCATGTTGTAAAGCTACATTTTATTTTGTATGTCCGTAAGAACATAAACAGTGAATTAATGGTGTCTTGACTAAGTAACTTAGCTTCTGTATAAATGCATTACAATCCATCGAGAAGATGCCGATTACGGGTTATTACAAGTTTTAACGGTATTTTATTGGAAACCTGTTAAGCACTGTGTGTTTAATGCCAAACGTTAGTTATAAATTATATGTAAATTTATTACATTCACATTCCTGGGAGAGGATGCATCTTCGGCCAATTGCCGGCGAGATGCATCGTGATCCATGACGTAAGAGTGCAAGCGACACATCCTGGTTTATAACGGTCCTCTCGCGGCAGCTGGAGGATGCATGAAGAAGCTTCATCCGTTTTAAGCTTCCAAACTTAGCTCATATGTGATATCCAATAGCAGCATCCTATATAGGATGTACCGTTATGCACTTCTTTCATATTTAAATATATCCTTTTCGGGCTATATATAGCCATGCATTTTTTTTAATTGTTCGATTCACTCAGCCCGATTACTGACTACTGTTATAAAGTGAATGGCAACTGGACATGTAATTAAATTTTAACAAGTAGAGCACCCGTAAATGCATCTAGGTTGGAAAAACGTCACGAGTTGCATTTATTGACTAATCTGTAAATTGAATACAATAGTGTGTATCGAATACATTTCAGCTTTTTATAAACTTTCAGCACGTACTAATACCACTTATTAAAATCCTATAAGCAAATGAACTATTTCATTTTACAAAAATGCGTTTTACTAAACCTAGTATTAACCGAAGTCTAAAAAATCTTATGTGTTCCATTCACATGACTTTCTCTACGTCGCTGTAACAAATTATTGTTGAAAAGCATATTCTTCTATCTACTTTGTAATAAACGGGATAAGCATTAGCAGACTTTGTCTTAATTACTTGCTTCCTTGTAAGTAGAAGGAAAATAAGGGGATATACTAGATTAAAACGATAGTCAAATCTTTTAAAAGCCGGTTGCCATGTGGATGAAATTCATTTCTTTGCAGGGCCAGGAGTTTACAACATTCCGCGTGAGAAAAGTTCAAGTACTTTATATCTGAAAAAAAATAACAAGGAATATCTCAGAAATGATTAAATTCACGAAAAAAAACGTATATGACATAAATTGTGTGGTTTAACATGATCTATATGTTTTGTGAATAAGCTTTTGTCTATCTCTTACGGTTTACCAGTTGCGCAAAATTCAGCAAAATTGATTCAGAATAAAGAGGACTTTCGACGCTATTCCCAGAAAATTCAAGATATACATTTTATTTGCCATATAAATATCTTTAGTATACGGTATTTGTATGACAATTGTTAGATACATTTTTGAGAAAATAAACAAATTCGAAATTTGTTCTATGTAAAGGGTAGTTTGGGGTGATACGATTTTTCTCAAAATCTTCGTGTCGCATCCCTGGATAATACTAAATTTAAATACCAAGTTTGGTATTTTACCGATTTTTTGTTTTTGAGTTATCGTGTTCACAGACACACGCACACACGACACATATTTTTCTGAAAATACTAAAACATGTATTTCTGGTGAAATATCGATATTGAATTTTTGGGTAGAATGCAATACCTTCTCTGTACACTATATATATATATATATATATATATATATATATATACATAATACGTGTAGAGAAAGTAAAAAGTTGACGTTGATATACGCTTTAAGCCCTCCCTCAATACCCCCCCAAAATAAATCATATTTAGAAAAAAATCCGCGCACGCATGCGCGTGTGTGTATGTATGTATGTTCGTATCTGTGTAAACAGCGTAACTCAAAAAGTAAGTGAAAAACAAACTTGTTATTGAAGTTCAGCATTTACGAAGAATTCGACATGAAGATGTTCAAAAACTCTCCCGTCTTAAGTACCCCTTAGGTGGAAAATTTTTGATATTTTTATCTAAAAAATCTGATGTGTACCATTCACATGACTTTCTCCATGTCCCTGCAACAAATAATTCTTAAAAGGCTTATACTTCTATTTACTTTATGCTAATCAGAAAAAAATAGCAGAAATAGTCTAATTTCTCGCTTCCTTGTCAGTAGAAGCGAAATAAGGGACAACTGTAGGTTAAACTGATAGTCAAAAGCTGGTTACTATGTCAACGAAGTTCCTTTGTCTATATGGATAGGAGTTGACAAGTTCCTGTATGAGAAAAGTATACGTTTTTCATAGCAGAAACCAAAAATAAGGAATGTCACAAAAACGACGAACTCCACGAAAAAAATGTATATAACATAAATTGTGTGTTTTAATGTGCTCTACATTTTTTGGTAGTAAGTTTTTGTCCATCTCTTACAGTTTAGCATTTATTCAAAATTTAGTAAAATTCATCCAGAATAAACTACTCTTCAGAGGCTATTCCCAGAAAATTCAAGATATACATTTCATTTGTCAGGTAACTATGTTTAATATACGAAATTTTAATCAAAATCATTAGAGCCATTTTTGAGAAAATCAAAATTTTCGAAAAAAGTTCCATGAAAAGGGTAGTTGGGGGTGGGGGGATTTTTCTCAAAATCTTCGTGTCGCATCCCTGGAAGATACTAAACTTAAATACCAAGTTTGGTATTTTACCGACTTTTCGTTTTTGAGTTATCGTGTTCACAGACACACGGACACACACACACACACACACACACACACACACACACACACACACACACATACACGGACCTTTTTGTGAAAATGCTTTTTTTGGATATTGGGGACCCTAAAACATATATTTCCAGTGAAATCTCGGTATCGAATTTTTTGGTGGAGTGCAATACTTTCTCTATACACTATGTACATAGTGCGTATGTAGAAAGTAAAAATGCTCAAAAGATTTTAATCAAAATCCCATATACGAGTATTAAAGATATTTGTATTATAAATAAAATGTAGGTATGCCTTGAATTTTCAGGAAAGAGTTCGTGAAGTCCTCTTCATTCGGGAGAAAATTTATATAATCTTGCATAGATATCGTTAAGCCATTGGCAAAACGTACCACACAAAAATGTAGATCGCTCTAAAACAAAAAATTTACTTAAATAACATTTTTTTGTGTGGAATCGGCCATTTCCGAAATATATGACATTAACGGTTCGAATTTCTTTCACCAATCATACTTTTAAAACTCAATTACACTTTCAGATTCTTCGACGAATGATCCTGGTTAACAAATGCTCTAGTAGGGAAACACATTCGAGACGTCTGGGTTTGAAGGCAAGCATGCAAAAGATTCCATTGGTCTCATATCTATAACAAAATGTGTAATGCAACTATTTGCGGAAACGTTTATATTAATTATAATAAACTAAACAGTAAAATAAGCTTTCGTGATAATGATTTCTATACCTGGTAACAACTGTTGTAGGGTGTATTTGTTTGTTTTGTTTTTCTGTTTAACGCCCGCTTTTACTACAAATGGCAACGTAGACAATGGCACTAATGATACATGGTATGAAGATGGAGCACTGGTGGAATGCGATAGCGGGAGGAAACTGGAGAACCTGGAGAAAACCCGCTTGTGCGCCGCTTTGTTCATCACAAATACCACATACGCCTTGCATGTGAATGTAGCACATCAGCATTTTTTCCTTTATTGTATTTTGTTGTTGTTGTTTTTTTTTGTGCATAATTGTTTTATTTGGGGAAAAAGCATTAACGTACGATAATAGAAGAATCGCTTTTGGTAAGAAAACTAAAACATATAAGACGTTATGTGAAATTGAAATGATAAATAGGGTTGGTATCTTCCCGAAAACAATTAATTTGAGGTCAGATTTTTGTTACACATTACTTTACATCACAAAAATTACCTGTAAATGATTGACTACCGCTTTTGAAACAACCTGCATGGCGCCTCTTGTCAAAGGGAGTAAATAATGGCACATGAATTGCGGCAGACTGCGGAGAAAACAACTGCATGTGCCGCAGCTTTTGTAATAAATACTCTTCTCTACACTTTATCTTACTCATTTTCTCATTTTTTTTTTCTTTTCTTCCATTTCTCGATGCTTTCTCGTAGATCTCGGAGGAAAATGCATCACAAAAGCTACTGATAGCGGCTGCATTCATACTAGTATTCGGGGCTTTGTTGAATTTGAACAAGCGGCTTTGCTTCTGGTATCACAATTAAGTTTTGTGCCCCTTTAACATAAAAGAACTATCGTAAACTATGTTATGTCACGTAATTAAAACGATTCATTTCAACGAAAGGAAAGGTATGTGTAACTCTTTTTTTTTTTTTTTTTTTTTTTTTTTTTTTTTTTTTTTCGATACTAGAGCTGTATGAACCATTTTCTTCGAAGTGGTATTTAACTCTTAGTGTACGGAACTTGAGAAGAAATACATAAAATAACAAAAATACGTTACTTTCTTCTTTCTCTTCTCTCTAAGTTTAATAGTGGTAATATAAACAATTGATGTGAAAGCTTACGCTTCTGTCTACTTCATTTTCACAGAGATAAATCATTCTTGATATCAACATTACGTATTTCGGTATAACTACAAAAAATCTGATCTGTTCCTTCACATGACCTTCTGTACATCTTTGTAACAAATTAAAGCTTAATTCAAAATCTTCTCGGGCTTCTAGCTTCAGTTCTTATTTTAAATTAAAGCTTATTATTCTATTTATTTCATGCTATGGAAATGAACATTAGCAGAAATGGTCTCACTACTTCCCCTATAATTAGAAGGAAAATAAGAATATACTAGTCTAAAGAGGTAGTCAAATCATTTAAAAGGTGGTTGCTATGGAATTGAAATCCGTTTCTTGGTATGGCCTGGAGTTGACAAGTTCCGGTACGAGAAAAATGAAACCATAATAAGCAATATCTCGGAAACGGGCAACCCCACGAAAAAAAAAAAAAAGTATAGGGCATAAATTGTGTGTTTCAACGAGATCTATATTTTCTGTGAAGTAAGTTTTTGTCTGTGTCTTACATTTACCAGTTATGCGAAAGTCACCCAGAATGAAGAGGTTTTCAGAACATATTGTCAGAAAACTCATGATCTGCATTTTATTTTTCACTTTAATATCTTTAGTATACGGTTTTTAAATTAAAATCGTTAGAGTCACTTTTGAGAAAATCAAAATTGTCAAAATTTGTTCCATGTAAAGTGTATTTTGAGGCGGGGGGATTTTCTTGAAAATCTTCGTGTCGTATCCTTGGAAGATTATTGATCTTAAATACCAAGTTTAGTATTTAACAGACTTTACGATTTTTAGTTATGCTGTCCCCCCCCCCCCCCACACACACATATACATACGCGCGCGCTCGCGGACATTTTAAATGTTTTTTGGGGAGGAGATTCATCGGGTCTCAAAATCCGACTTTCTGTTTTTGAGTCGTGCTATTCAGAGACACAATAATCACTCGTAGATAGTCGTGCACCCACGAGTCTTCATCTAAAAAATTCTTTTTGTTTTATTCTGGCGCCTCAAAACATAAATTCCGGTGAAAGTGCGGTATCAAAATGTTGGATATGCACCTTTTCTATTTACAATGTGTGTGGCACAGAAAGTAACAACTCTGCCTCTGTTGCTGTTCATGAGGTATCGATCCAGAAACTACATTTAAGGCAAGCTTTTTTTCAATCTATGTTAAGTTTTAACACGATGTTAAAGTATTTAACCGTAGTTAACTTCAATGCTTCCATGTTAGCTTAACATTATGTTCATTTTTGAGCTAAGTTAACATCGCCTTGTGTTAACAACTGTTAAACGTTGGAAAACTAAATATTCACTAGAAGTTTTTTTTTTTTCTCATCCCCACACCAGTACCGGGAATCGAATCCAGGTCTCCCGCTTGGCAAGCACCCGCACTAAGGAGACGACCACTAGCCTTTGTGTGTTTATCAAAAGGTTTTGAAAGTATTTGCTTCAAGAAGCGAACAGTAGGTTAATTGAAGTCTGCACGATCCTCTGTGACACTTTTTTTGTCCTTTTGTTTCTTTGCAGTGTCCATCACCAGTGTTAAACCGCTGTAAGCACTCTTCACATTGGCTCTTTTAGTGCTGTGTTTTTGTTGATATAAATTGCCGCAGTTGCCTGGGAGAAACTGGTTCATTGTAATTAACTTTTCCCCGGATTTTCTCCCAGGCTGCATCGTTTTCTACTTCAAGTTTCATCGGCTTTATTCACTCCGTAATTATTCCTGTATATTTAGTAAACATTTCTATAACAACCCTCTTTACAAATGATGAGAAATTAGTTGCTGTCAGTTGGCATTGCTATTGTAACTTCAGTCAGGGAAATCATATGGCAAATGTCTATGAACGCAACTAATCTGCTACTGAAACCACAAAACAGAACTAAAACTGAAACTGAGAGAGCGCTGCGATGCATACAAAAGCACACCGTTGGGCGTTCAGAAACTTTGTAGTTCGATCACCGCCTTCTCGAACAGAGGTGTTCATAGTTGACTTTGACATTAACATGAGTTAGGTATCAATTTTTTGTAGCCGAGTTTTCTAATCATTTAAGTGATTCTCAATCAATAACGCGAGCGCAACAGATGATGTCTAAATCTTTAAGAGTAATATGAAAACAGAGAACTAATACTGTACTTAGAAACGCGTAAGTTGTACTTAAAATTTCTTGTAGCATAAAGCAATTATATGTTTTATTATTATTATTATTATTATTATTATTATTATTATTAGTAGTAGTAGTAGTAGTAGTAGTAGTAGTAGTAGTAGTAGTAGTAGTCGTGGTGGTGGTGGTGGTGGTGGTGGTGGTGGTGGTGGTGGTGGTGGTGGTGGTGGTGGTGGTGGTGGTGGTGGTGGTGGTGGTGGTGGTGGTGGTGGTGGTGGTGGTGGTGGTGGGGGTGGGGGTGGGGGTGGTGGTGGTGGTGGTGGTGGTGGTGGTGGGAGTGGGAGTGGGAGTGGGAGTGGGAGTGGGAGTGGGCGTGGTCGTGGTCGTGGTCGTGGTCGTGGTCGTGGTCGTGGTCGTGGTCGTCGTCGTCGTCGTCGTCGTCGTCGTGGTCGTGGTCGTGGTCGTGGTGGTATTCAACAATTAAGTTGTATTTATTTAAATGAATACTAGTCGCGCTGATACTGTAATTAATATCAGTCATTTGTTGACTTCTCACCCGCAGGTACCGGCCTCCATTCCCGGATGGGCGGTGAATTTTCTATAACTGGAGTCATTCTCTAATCCCGACAGAGTATGTGAGAGCGAATGTGCGTGCAATAAAAAGTATTATAAAACCTACATTCAAGAACCTATAGTCAACGAGTAATTGCTAAATCAAAACCCCAGATAAAACTAGAAATGTTAAAGGGGACTATATAAATGAAGCACTTAAAAAATACATTTGTTACTATGTTATAAGTTTGTTTAAAAACTTGAGTATCTTTATCAAGAATAATAACGTTTTAAAGTGTTTTTACGTTATAACTCATTTGAATAGTAGAATGTAATATATTTTATTCATAATGTGCTATTGTTGAAATGTAATTTGATGATAAATTTAATTGACATTTTATGAAGCTGTATAACATGCTTACATAATTTAATTGTTTTATAACGTCCATTGAATTATCACAGAGGAGCTCTTTCTCAATTACATCTCATGAATAAATAAACTATTCTTGTGCAGAAGACGAATACTTATTTTGGGCTGGGAGCCTAAATCATACTTTTTCAGAATACATTTTTTGGAGATCCAGATCATAAATTAATTACATTGCAGTGGATCGAAAACCCTGATTTGTAATAAAAATTCTGGAACCCATCCATTTATTATACATCATTATTATTATACACCACATAATAATAATAATAATAATTATAATAATAATAGTCATAATAAGAGTAATGGTGATAATAAAATAATAATAATGAGGAGGGAATGTGGAGGAGCAGGAGAATGATGATGATTCTTCACCATTCGTGAAGAATTATTATTGTTAGATTATTCCGACTCTATTTAAATTAGGCAATTCTTTTTAGGTCGGCCGCGAATTTTTTTACCTTGCGGTTTATAGATACATAAAATAACAGAAGTTTTCAATTCTTAATACAGATTCATGCTAATTTGTTTGATATTTTTCGCTTTTGTTCATGGTACCAACATTTTAAAATTAATTTTGAATGTCTTGATTTTTCGTTTTATCCTATACAATATGACCTATTACATATTTTGAAAATGCCATTACATATACCTCTGTTCCTCAGAACATGTGTACTTACTGATATTTAAGAATGCTTGGAATTTAGAGGCTAAATGCATAACATTTGCTGATTTTTACATTATTTTTAAATGTGAGACTTTACGTATGAAATTTCTTTTTGTAGGAATCAAAAACTCATTTTGCTGATTTTGTCTTCAAGCCGAAAGTATTAATCTGATTTCATAATTATTTTACAGTAAATAATGTTTTCCGCTTATGCTATCATGTGTGTGTGAGGTTGAAATTCCTGTACTCCGTGCGTTTTGCATTTTTACCACTAACGCTAGTACTACGTATTTAGTCCTACAAATATGCATATGCACATTTATTGTTGAAGAGCGCATTACAGTTATATTTGATATTTGAAATTTTACCATTTAAGCCTCCCGTCTTTTATTTGTTAACATGAAATAATGATTTAAAAATACAGCGTTAAAATGTAACTCCTTCAGCGCAATCAGCCATGTCACCTTCAGTTTTCACTGACCTTTGATCACCAGTTCGCAGAGGCTAAAACTGACAATAATTTTATCGTAAATATTTCTGCTATTCACTCACATAAGAAAAAATAGTTGCAATACACATGTGTTTAAATGCTTTCTTCTTACTGCAGTTTTATCGCATTATATTATTGTTATTATTATTATTATTATTATTATTATTATTATTGCTACTACTACTACTACTACTACTACTACTACTACTACTACTACTACTACTACTACTACTATTACTACTACTTCAAAAGTTTGATACAGCCGAAGAAATATCATACTCAAATAGTTTCATGGCATTTAATTTCTAAAACACGTTTTTTATTATTTTCAGTGATATTCGTGTTCTGAATAGATTGGCAAACGAAATCAACTCAGACGTCCCCGGAAATTTAATACTTTGCTTACGTAACGTCTCATAAGCAATAATTGGTTTGAAGGGTCTCGCGGCTGAGCGAAAATAGGGTTCGGCAGTAAAATAGCTCGTTTATCTAGGTATCTTTAAATATTTGCATCGCAGCTCCCGAGACGATATTGGCGACGATGAGTTACCGGTAGGTTATAAGCAATAAATGTAATGAGGCAGGAAGTTGCCCGCTCTAAGGCAATGTTATAACTCTGATCTGCAGCTCAGTGCAAGAGCGATCTCGGTGCGCCACTTTATTGCCCAATCAATTGAAGACCGCTCGCGCCGCTCCGCTGGAAAATTACTTCCTCACAGATTTCTAGACATATTGCCATCGGATAAGGGCTGTCATAACCCAACATTCGCTTTTTTATTTCCTGTGTCGTTCTTCCCTCTGCCAGAGAAGAGGTCCTTTACATAGGAGTTTTAAAGACCAGCAAAGTGTCTAGGTTAGGTGATAGAAACGTAGCACTTATCAATGGGCATTGTCTTCGTTTCTCAAGCATTCTTACTTCATTGCATCTGATTTCTCGAAAAGTACCGTATTAAGACAAGTGCACTACAGGTTTTTGTATGATTAACATCATTTAAATTGATCCTTAGGGGCTGAAACTAGTAACGACATTGCAGTACTGTTATACTGGCATCAAGGTGATACATTTTTGAAACTTTGAAAATCTACAGTATGTAAGATATCTTGTTGAACTTTACACACTGTTGTACACAATAATAGTGATATTTTTGCCATATATTAAAATTCTAGCTTGGATATTTATTTAAATGATACTTTTTACTGACAACATTCATTCCTGCACCACAAATGAGCCACATGGTGCATTTAAAAAGATATTCTAATTAAAGATTCATGTTTTCTAGTAAATGAGTTTACCAATGGATCTATAATATCAGATTTTTATATTAACCCTAATTATTGTAGAATGTGTTACATATCGATTCTCCATAACTCTTGATTTTTCAAATTTTAATCATTTATTTATAAACATTGAAGCTTTGTTTCGAAAAAATTAGTATGACCATTTTATTTTATTTACCTTTTATAGGCACTATAACAATTATTAAACTAATTAGAAAAGTTGTATCCTGTGGAAAATCACCCCCGCCCAAACTACCCTTTAAATGAAAAATTTTTCCAAAATTTGAAAACCTGCTTTTAACAATTTGGTTTAAAATACCTTGAAGCATATTTTCGTCACACATAAAATGTATATCTTGAATTTTCTGAAGAAAACCTCTTATCTACCACAGTAAATTATGGTTAACTTCTACAAACACTTCAAGCTAATGGTACTTCAATATCTTTATTTGCACTTCTTTACATGTTGGACAAGGGTATATTATAGCTATTATAAATTTAAATCCTCTCCACTGTGAATGAGTTTTGTATAGCTGTAAACCATACAAGATAGAAAAAATGTTACTATACACAAATCTGATGTGTTATTTTCGCATGACTTTTTCTACCTGCTCTGCAAACTAACTTCTTAAAAGATAACTCTTCTGTCTACTGCAAATTGGCCGAGGAAACCATTAACAGAATAGTTTTACGTATTACTTAACTCATTATAAGTAGAAGGTAACTAAAGGAATACACTAGGCTAAAACCATAGTCATTTTTTTAAAAGCTGTCGTAATGCAATTGTCATTGAAATTTGCTTCCTGCATGGTCGGGAGTAAAACAACAGAAACAGACTTCCTGTTTGTGAAAAGTTTAAGTAGTTTAAAATTTGAACCAATAATAGGGAATATCTCTGAAATGTTAAGCTCTGCAAAAATTATGTTTTAACGAGTTCTAAAGTTTTTGTCTATATTTGACTGTTTATCAGTTAGGCAGAAATCATTCTGAATGAAGAGGACTTCAGGAGCTATTCTCAAGAAATTGAGGGTATACATTTTATTTGTCGTGTAATATCTTTAATGTATGGAATTTTAATCATCTCAGAACCATTTTTTTGAACATTTTGAAAAAAAATCGAATTTTTCGAAAAATGTTTCATGTGAGGGGTAGTAATTTGCGCGGAGTGATTTTTCTGAATTCTTCGTGTCGTGTCATGTCCTTCCAAGTTGAGCATTTACCGGACTCTTAGTTTTCGAGTTATGATGTTCACAACCACATACATACACAAGCATACCTTTCTCTAAAAAAATGTGTTCAGGGGTCTTCAAAACAAGTATTTTCGGTGACTCTCTGTATAAAATGTTTCGGTGGAATACAGTACCTTGTATATCTGCTATATACATCATATATATTACTTTCTAGAGAAAGCATGTATGTAGATCTCGTTAAAGCACACACTTTGTCGAACATTTATACGAGTATTTGAGTTAAGAATTTCCATTAAACTTATTATTTGTATAATTTCACAATTCTTATGACTTTCTTAAATGGGAAGTCGTCATTATTTTCGTTCTTTTTAATTGCTGGCGATGGAAAAAAAAGTGCTGGGTTTGAAAGTCATACTTACATAGTGACCAACTCTTAAAATATTTTCCTAGCTTTAGCCTAGTGTATTCCCTTATTTCCCTTGTATCTGCAGTGTACATCTGTCTTATTTTATCTAAATTAGCTGTGTACGAGTTGTATAACTAACACATAATGTTTTGCCTATCCGAGCTATTTGTGGACTGCGGACCAATATCAATAATTATCATACCTTTTATTAGATTATCATTCTGTTGTTCCTTGTGATCATCCGAGAATATAGAATTTAAAACCATATTATATCTCCGACTTTTTAAACAGGCAACCTCTTATTTGTACCACCGAATTGTGTAATGAAACCAAGCATGAAGTAGATGGAAAAATTGGCTTTTACAAGCAGGGAATCGAACCTGAATCCCGAAACACTAGAGAAAAGTGCGATATCCGGGACAGCAGCTCTGATAGCTTGCAATCTTCTTTTGTTGATTCTTACTAGTCAATAAGTGGCACCTTATTTGTCTTATGTTACTACATACATGGAAGAATGCCAGAGAATACGTCCAGACTATGCGGACAAAAATTCTGCTAACAAAGGAGGAGAACAAAAAAGTACCGGCTATAAACAATGGTGGCCCAGTTTCCTGGCTCTGCATCATGTCACTGTTTTGTCCTTTTTTACACCATGTGTGTGTATGCGAGGAAATTTTGTGCAGAACCATCTTGACAAACAGCAGAGGGTATGCAAAGCGCATTGTGTACCCCTGGTCGCTGAGCTGGCCTAGGCAGTGAGAGATGCGTTACCATCAAAATAGGTGCTACCTTTGTCAGCTGTAGAGTCCTGAAAAAGTGTAAAAATGGGGGAAATGAACGACATTCGACCTTTGCGCCCGAGTGACATTTTCTCAGCAACGTCCATTCTACTTTCACTTTCATCTCGTTCTTCGAGTCATCCATTCGTGTCGCTTTTTCAATTTTCTCTGAACGTGGTTTTCCGATCTGTGTTCGCTAGAAAATAACATTCAAGTTACAGGATGAAATACAGACATAGAATGTGAAACTAATGGAAAAATAGAACGGGGAAAAAAATGTTATGAAAGTTTCAAAGTCTGACTACTGTCTCCACACACAGGTTAAGAAAACATTAATGAAACTATTTGTGTCGCTTAGGCAGTGCCCTAAGCAGTATTTTCCTGTCCTCTGTATTTCGACTCGGAATAGCGTGTCGATTATACAAATATCACCGCTAATTTTAGTGCGGTAATATAGGGTTATTTTGCCCCTTACATAATGACTTTAGAAATGGAAATTTTGGAACAAAGCCACCTCTGTTACCGTAACTGAACAGTTAAAGGAACTGTTCGTCATTCGTGTCGCAACTAGTTAAATAACCACCTACAAATTCTTATATTTTTCTTCCCTCTTCTATTTTTTTGAGTAACAGTAAGTAAAAAGCAACGATTACCACCATTAAGCTAAAGAGGAAAGGGTGGATTTAACAGTACTCGTTGTTCGCTTAGCAATGACACATTCAAAGTACGCATTGCAGTCACAAACAAGCTTCTCTAATGGAAGTTGGAGTCAGAATGACCAATTTAAAGCCATAGCCGGGATTTAAACACACCCCTCCAATCCTCAACATTAGGGGTAACAATGATGTAAAGTGTCCTATATTTTCTAGCCTTCGAATGTTCGAAAACGATTTTTGAGCCTCAGCTCATCACTACTTCCATGAAAAAATTCCTAAGAGATTGAGCTCTGCAGGATGAGAGGAGTGGTTGGTTGAATTAAATTGACATCCAAGTAGACTGTCATGATACTCGAGTTCATCGAACGTATTGTGATTTCAGCGCAGAAAAAGAGTAAAACTGTGGTGATGAACGGATTGTTATAGAAATTGTCACAGAGCCGCGATTTTTGTAACAATAATGTTTTTATGTTATAAAATGCGGACATACTTGTAAAAAGAAGAGACGAAACTCAAACTGATATATCATACAGATTTCTGAGGTGTAAAGAAGAAATTATTATATTATGAGTACTTTTTTAGTTAAATCCGTTTAATTTAAAAAAAAAAACTCTTAACTCATTTCAGTGAAGAAAACAATTCCTAAAAAGAAAGAAAGAAATGCAGAAAAATAATTAGTAAAATCCCACCAAAGTAGCCTTCATCCCAAAAAAAATGTAAATATAAAATAGTATGTAATAATCGTGTTTTCACACAAGTCGTGTGTAGGACAGGTAGAGTCAGACTGAAAAATTCAATGCCATAGCCGGGATTTGAACCACGGATCTCCCGATCTCTAGCCAGTTGTTCTGCTACCATGGCAATATACCGGCATAGCATTGCATTTCTCAACTGACTCGTATGTTTTCCCGGTAAATCACAAGGTGATCTCAAATTCATTTTGAGATTACAACCCCAATGGCGACTTACAATGCTGCAAGTACTTTACGGTCAATTTGTATGGAATAATTGTTTTTTCACACAAGCCGTGTGTAGGACAGGAGTTGGATAGGTAGAGTCAGACTGAAAAATTCAATGCCATTGCCGGGATTTGAACCACGGATCTCCCGATCTCTAGTACTTTTCGCATTATATTAATGCCACAAAAATAAAGTTATTTCTCAAGCAATGCTATTTAAATGAGCTCCTAACACTTCCTGTAATAAATATATTAACTTATCATTTGGGTTTAGGTTTTTACTGTGTAAATGTCAGTAACACTCAAAAATGTAAAAAAAATGTGTACTCCGGGGTTTTCTCCCGCCCCCTTCAGTTAGGGCAATACTACTTGAGGGGTAGCCCGCCTGGGTAGTGTGGTGGTAGCGTGTTGCTTCACATTTAACAAGTCGTGAGTTCGAATCTCGCTTAGGGTGTGTTACCCGGATAAGGATTGTTTTCGGGGTTTTCCCTTATCCTGAGAAGACGAATGTCGAGTAACTTTAAGTTCCATGGACCCCGAGATCATTTGAGTATCATTTGACCAATTTCATTCATCGTCCGATATGACTAACCAGGTTAAAGGGCGTTAAACTTAAAACTTGAGGGTGGACATAATCTGCCTGGGTAACGTTGCTTACTAGGGAGTGGTGACTCCCTAGGCTTGGAGTACTTCTTAAAACCAAACATATTTATTATTTTCAACAAAAGGAGTCATTTGACGTTTTCTTCCCTGGCCCTGTTATGAATACAGTGGTTGGGTGGGGGTGAAGAGAAACTTTAAAAATATTCGTGCTGTGAACACAATAAAACTTATTTTTCTTCTCCCTTTCCAGCAGTAACTCATTTATGCTGTGTATTTTAGTACCACTAAAATTTTCACTATGTACAGGGAATACATTCGTAAATAATGAAAGCTCTTCACAGTGGATGAACAGTTTTACTCCTGCATTTTGCTTTTGTTAGCGACAGCTTCATTTTCTGAGCAAGCCGATTCTCTGCTTTCGGTAGTTCTGCTCTGTTTACTACTTATATGCATTTCAAACAGCGGTGCTCAGAACGTAACTTTGTCGTGCTCTGTATGCACAAGAAATAGCGGAAATGATATGCACTCATATACTTTGAATTGCATATCGTCCCGTAGTTTCCTCTTGCGGTTTATCGGCCAGGTGGCTTCAAACCCAGTGATCTGAAATGTGATTCTCCAGAATACAGCAAATGTAGATTTCCACTAAACGACTGCGCTTGGCGACAACTAACAAAGTTGCAAACCTTCCGCAAATGGCGCATTGATTTATCAATTGAGTTCTGGTAATTTTAATATGAGTAAAGTTGTGCTGTGCGTTTAAGATTCTGATAGTTAACACCGTACATTCTAATAATAATTTACCTTACAGTGGCGTATGTTTCTTTACGACTCTATCTTACCCTTCTATAGGAGAGTTTGTGGATGTCATAATCCCTAACGAACAGCAACCCGTGAATACTCAAGCACACAAGGTATATCTTTTAATGTAAGGCGAATTCTGTAACATGTGTATTGAAATGCAGGTAAACCTGACTGGGATCTAGACGCTGTATGAGACAAATGTTGTAGAACCTGACTCCAGCGCAATTAACTCTTGATTCATTGTACTTTATTTTATCATCATCCTTTTAGGGGCACACAAAAATTATTTTTCAGCCATTTTGGTAAAAAAATCGATTTTTTTTATTTCTATGCAAAATAATGCCATATTTTAAGCCAAATTTTATGCAGTTTTAATCTGCTAGGGCGGATGTAACGTTTGTTTGGAAGGAATTTTTAACACGCTAGCCATTTAGATTGCATTCTGTTCGGGTAAATTAGGCATAAGTTACTCAAGTCTATTTCCTTTTTATTTTCCCACTGTCAAAACTTAGCTTCTCCCATAAAAAGTATAGTTAAGAGGTCTGACAATTCTTCACGATATACATGAGAATGTGAATAATAAAATATGTGGTGGGAATTTTGATACCAGTCATATTTTGTTTTAAAAAATAATGATCATACTCATGCGCTTTTTATGATCTTTTCCTTTTTGCTCCATAACATATTATTTTGAAGAAAAACTATCCAATAAATGACAATTTCCTTCAGCAGTTTATTTAAAAGGTATTATGAAATGTATCTATAGAGAGTGACATTTCTAGTTCAGTATCTGTCAAAAGAGATATGTATTATTTATTATAGCTAATAAAATAATATTTCAAGAATGCAATTAGAAATTGCATTTGTGCATACACAGTTCTTTATTTATTAGTAATGTCTGTACAAAACATTAAACCTGTTTCACAATAGTTTATAAAATCACCTTTTTCACTTTTTTTTTATTTCTTTTTAATGATTTATTGATCGATAAGCGCATGTGCGCTCTACAGATCATTGAGATTTTTCACTTAAGTGTGCAATGACCGCGTCATGGCCGAGTGGTTAGACCACTCGCCTCTCACCCAGGTTCGATCCCAAACGACCGCATGTGTGATTTGTGATGGACAAAGCGGCGCAGGGGCGGGTTTTCTCCGGTTCTCTGGTTTCCCCGCCATTGCATTCCAGGTGTTCCATCTTCATTCCATATATTACTAGTGTCATCGCCTGCGGTGCCACAAGTAACAAAAGCAAGCGTTAAACACTATAAAAATGTGTGTGTACAACCATAAAGAAAATAATACGTCCACTATTCATCTAACATAAATAAGATCGTAAACGTTCTTAAAGGGTTAAAACTGCATACTAATGGAAATCTGGCGATCTCGGTAAAATTTACTATAAATATCTTGGGAAATAAAAACAACACACACACACACACACACACACACACACACACACACACACAATGTTTGGTAGCTTGTAAATGTGGGCAAGTGATCTCAAGTGTCTAAACCATCAATCCTGTAACTGAATGACTCGCTTGAAAATTCTAAATTTTATAGAGAGACTATATAAACTGTCCTTTATTTAGTAAATACTTTAGTGAAATATTAACTATACTGATTATTTTTTTTTCTGGAAACGTTTATATTTAATCTAATATTAGATTTATTCAGCCGTCGCCACCTGGCGCACGACGTCAATACTTTGAAGCAAATTTATCATCACTGCCTCTGGCAGAGAACTAACGAAATGAGTGGAAAGGGTGAATGTCAAGGCCCTTAATGAAATGGAGCTTTTATCGCATCTTTCCAGTATTTACATGTGGAACTTCTTTCCCTTGTGCCTCGTAAACTCGGAACCTCAGCAGTATGCTAATAGGTGGCTAAAATAATAATCGAAGGTTCTTATAGGGATTAGTGTATCGGTTCTAATGGCTTGTTTTTTCTATTGCAAAAAAAAAAAAAAAAAAGTTTTTTCTTACGTTGTATGGCAGTAAATGAAAACTGACGTACACAGAATAAATGAAGAAAATAACACAGAAAGAAAATAGAGTAAATAAATGATCAATTAGATCAATACACAAATAAGTCAATAAATAGCGTTCGAATCTAGAAATTGCACTCCACTAATTCAACTAATAATCATTGATATGTAAAAAACAAAAAAAAAGATATCAAGACATCAAAAGAAGAATTTACTGGGATGCACACTCCAGAGACATTATCCCGCTGATCTGTGTCTGCCGCAATCAGATCTGATCACATATGACAAGAATGCACTACGTTAACATTTTTCACTCTTTCGTGCAAACTCGCACAACCAGTGCCAGCAAAATAAGTAACAGTTCTGGGAGGGTGATTGCATTTACACAGCAATAAACAGTCAACGCGAGGAAATAAACTGGAATCCGTTTGGCCCAGTAGAATCTACGGGTTGACAATGGGGCGTGCACGAAGTAAACAAACTGACAATGTGAGCGGAGAGACACTCCTGACTGTTCACTCCAATGTGGCTTTCTTCTCATTTTTGAATTGCACTTCATCCGTTCCTCTTGACTGCAATGCTGAAATTGTACCCTCTAAGTATCACTTTTTAGATAACAGGTTTTCGCTTTTTCCAAGTTAAAGGTATTTTGACAACTTGAATTTCTTCTTCTTATTATTATTATTGATTCAAGGATTAGGTGTTATAATCAATTGTTCTGGTTTCTATCATCCATCCACCTCTTAGGAGGTCTACCCACATCTCTCTTTCCAATTGGCCGATAGTTATTTTTTCTTTATTTTTGTAATTATTTTCTTTCTCTGGTCAATAAAATTCTTCCATTTCAATTTAATTTCTTATATTTATCATTAATTCAGAGGATTTTTAAATGTTATCTTTTTGTTTCATTATTTTTATCCATTTTAAGGCATCGCTCTTACATATTTCATGAATTTCATCTTTATAGCTTGTTGCGTGATTTTTCTTTTCTGGTTATTGTCCATGTTTGGAAGATATAGGTATATTAGAATAGGCACAGGCATAATTTTGTTGAATTTAATTTGGTTTCCGTTCTTATTTTCTTCCCAAAGTTCTTCCAATTGTTCCATTGATACCTTAAAAGCTATTAATTTTCTCTTCAATGTCTTTTCCATATTTAAAACTAAATATCACATCCTAGATAATTGAAATGGAATACTGTTCTAAAATTGTCACATTTATTATTTTCCATTTGACATTTTCCCCTTTAAAAGTAATTATCTTTGTATTATTTGTGGATACAGTTTAATTGTAGGTATTGCGTTACTATATATATATATATATATATATATATATATATATATGTGTGTGTGTGTGTGTGTGTGTGTGTGTGTGTGCTGCTCTTTGTATTTTATTTTATGTATAATGTAATTATATGTATAACTATTTAATCATCGGCATATAATTACTGCTATCCTAGATTCTATTTTAATTATAAAATGTGTTTTACCTTTCCATTTCCTAGCGAGGTCGTCAATATATAAAATAATAAAGTGGGTAATAAATATATATTAATGTTGAACAACTGGATTTATTAAGCTTTAATTTGACATTTTTCAAATATTTAATTTTGTATTTAATATATGCCAATAACCTATAGCACCATATCAAAGGATTTCCCATAATCAGTAAGTGCTAAATGAGTTTTAAGCTAAATTCTAGATTTTTTTTTCAATAATTTATGCTGTTATAAATAGGTTATCATTACATGAACGTCTCTTCTTGGAGCCTGTCTGTGTCAGAAATAGTTTGTAATCATACAGATTAAAATTTTCCCCATAAATGTTGTATTCTGCATTTAGTAACCTTATTCCTCCATTATTTCCAGCGTCTTTCCTATTTTCTTTTTTTAAATACAGAAATAATCATAGCCGTGTTCCATTGTTTAGGTGCACAACAGTTCTCTCAAAATATCTTTAAAAAGAAGAAAGAAAAATTCGAACAGAATTCCACAGTTAATTCAGCATAAATTCTATCCAGCCAAGTAGCTTTTTCTGTTCTTCAACCTGAAATTGATTAGGTTTAAAGATTTAGTTCGTAAAGTGTAACTGACAGAACGAACAGCAAAAGTTCTCTAAATGATAAGGAAAAACAACATAGTTTCAGGATTGTTTCCACTATATTCATAAAATATTCTATATTAGTGGGAATATGAAGAAAAAAGGAATAAAAGGGACGTTTGCAATTAAGCAGTGTCAGTCTGCAACTTTGGAGTACAACCTAAGTGCAGAGGGGCATAAGAGCTTTGAAAATTGGGTGCGTTTTACTTTTCCATTTATGAAAATTAAATTGTGTTAAATACGTTAAAGTACTGAGAAAAAAGTGTAGAATATAAAAACTTTTGGAGCCTAGAAACTGATTATGTACTACAAATTTCAAAATAACTGTCTCCGTTTTCTTCAGAGAAACATAAAATTGGCATATAATTTTTAACGAACAGCCCCTTTACTTTTGGTCCTTTATTTTCTTCCTGCTTTCAATTTTTTATTTATTGCGTCCTCACTTTGATTTTCTAGTATCGTTTGATTCCTTTATTTCCTGTTCCTTTTCATCTTGATATATCCGTTACTTTTTCTGTACCGCTTCATTCTTTCTTCTTTGCTCACAACGTCCACAGTACTCATTCATCTGAAAGCCACCATGTTCCGGAATCTTGAGTTTTTTTCTTTCTATTCAAGTTTCGTCTTTGCCGTCATTAAGGGTAGCGGGAAAAAAGAGCAGACTGTGCAATTAAACCGTCCTGCCGTTTTTTTCCCTCAGTGTGCGTCATTAGTAGTAGTGTAAAAGGAGGACCATTAAAGGGACCATCTGTCGAGCAAAACGGAATTACGTCAAGACGATTCAGACGGGGACGACACCTGTTGACAACAGACCACCCGGATCGATTTCACTGATAGTAACAAGGTGTTCGATCACGTTTTAGATGAGGATCAGAGAAAAAATGTTGTCTAATAAATTATTTTAAGAAATCATATTAACAGTTTTAATGAGAGGTTTTTTGTTAGAAATAGAAATGGCGTGTTATTTATGGACGCTCTTAACTGCTATAGTTCTCAGCGCCCCATTTTATATTGGGCGTGAAAGACCGCTTAATTTTGCTCAGAGGTCTCTCTATCATGCTTGAGGTTCTTTTACGTGCCATAAATCTATTACACGGGACCCACGGCTTTACTTCCATGCTCAGGTTTGAACCCGCGACCTTGGGTATATGAAGTTAGCATGGTAACCATTACACCACGGAGGGCGAATGTGTTTTGTTAAATACTCTACATATATTCGTATTAATTTCGCCGTAATTTTTGGGCAGAATTGATGAATGAAATGAAAATTGAGAGGCATCTAAACTAATATTAGTATTTAAACCCATTATTTCGAAATACAAATAAGCATCATGACTAGAACGAAATATCACATTTTTGATATCACCAAACTATAACATAAACAATTTTTTCGTTTTTCATAGTTGTCTTTCTGTCTCTTACAACTAAGTAATACATAGAGATCTGTCAGCATTTGATACCGCTAACCAAAGACTTTAAGGGGGTTTTTCAGAGACAGCGTAGCATAACTCATCTTTTGTTCTTCAATGTTAAGAGTGCTTTTAATACATATATTTTGAAAAGACAGCCGTGCTGGCATTAAATTATTAAATCATCGATATTTGATTTAAATTTTAGTAACTTACCTTAAAAACTCAAGCAAATTATGAAAAAACTTTGATTGTTATTATATCATCGGTTTCTTTTGCAATAATGGGGTTCATCTTACACCAAGTCATTCCAATTGTGTTCTACTGTATCTCTAACATTGGCATCCATGCATGCTGCAAGTGCCATTACTCTACTTCCAAAGTGACCACTCTATAATATTTCAAAGTTGGCTCTCAGCGAGTTAACTCGGAATAAAACAAGGTGATCTATAGGTTTTTCTTTAGATTGGAATTCTAGTGTTTGGTAACGTATTTTAGTATCTTGTAAGTATTATAACTGCTCACTTTTTTGTTCAAATTCTAAACACTGTTTAGCACTTATAACTGCGTGATATACAGACGCAAATGTTAGTTTTATTTTTATAACTTGAAATAAAGTCATGTTTTTCTAGGCAAAATGAAAAAAAAATAGATATCACGTAAAAAGATATTATATTCGAAAATATGAACAATTCTCAAAAATTCGCAGAAAAAAATAAGCCTTTACATCCTTTCAAAATTATATAACAAAACATTTTGTTTTCGTGATTTATCTTTCTTATTTATCTTTAAATACAAAAACTCTTGCTATAATGATGATAATAATTAATAACTAATAATAATAGTTTATTCCATTTAACACGGTTTGTGAAACTTAAAACGTTATGTAGTTTATAAAAAACAGTTGATACGTGACAGTCGCATGCCTTATCTTACATATTATCATTTACTTTCATAGCTACTCTACAAGTTACAAAGCTTTTATGTTTCTTCTTGTAATCATGAAATGTTGTCCGAGGTTTGAATAGGATTTGACTTAGTTGAGTATTTAGGGTTGCTAGTATGGATTAGATCTAATTAGTAATTCCAACTTAAAATACGAAGTTTTTCTTTATTATAGAAAATCAGAAGAAGCTGAAGCAAAAGAAAGAAAGGAAAAAAAACCCGATTATTATACAAATAAAGAATACCTTCTATAATTCTGCGAGCCCCTCGCAATTTCTAGAAAGGATTTATTTTCCAGGACCATAGAAGGCTTGACTACACACTTTTAAATTCAATTAGACCGAAGCCTCAGTTCTTATCATTCTATCATGCAGCCCATCTGCAACATATAATGGCACTACTCGTACATATGTATTACTGAGATTAGCAAGTACTATATTACACTGAAGATCTTTGTTGAATACGCTCCCCCTCCTAAAAAAAGAACCATCCCGACTTTTATTAAAACATTTAGTATGCCGATCAACTGTGAATATTAGTGATTTGAAAATTATGAACTCTGTATATGTCCTTCCCAAAAGAATTTATGTAAGTTATTTACTACATTGACCAAAGTATTTTAATGAAAATAGGATATCCTCGCATGAGTTGAGCACATGCCAGTCTTTATACACGTTTTCTTCGAAGCAGAGGCATCATTTAGGGGAAAGGTCAGTTTCCCCCCTCATAGAAAATAAATTTTCTACTGGTTATTATTATTATTATTATTTTTATTTATTTATTTATTTATCTATTTATTTTGTAGCTTAACGTCCTTTAACCTGGTTGGTCCTATCGGACGATGAATGAAATTGGTGAAATGATGCTCAAATGATCTCGTGGTCCATGGAGCTTAAATTTACTCGACATTCGTCTTCTTAGAATAAGGGAAAACACCGAAAAAAACCTTACCCGAGCAACTCGCCCTAAGCGAGATTCGAACTCACGACCTTTTGAATGTGAAGCAGACTCGCTACCAGCACACTACCCAGGCGGGCTATTATTATTATTATTATTATTATTATTATTATTACTCACTGTATTTTAATACAAATATTTTATATTTCAGAAATAAAATGAAAATTAGGACAAGTGTTTAATGTAATTCTACTCCGTGACAAAAACTGAAATAGCGCTTTTGCATCGAAGTCATATATTTAGCTAAATAATGTAAACGCACCTTCATTAACCTTTGAAGTCACTTGCTTTTCAACTTCTGTAAAATTGTTTTCTATTGTCATACTGAACTTCAATTCTAAATAACCTATACTCTTTACATCTTTCTATTTGTTTTTTACTTTCTCTATACGTACTGTGTACATAGAGAAGATATTGTATTGCACCCAAAAATTCGATAACGAGATTTCACCGGAAATATATGTTTTGAGACTCCTTGAATCCATAAAAAAGCATCTTTAGAAAAATTTCCGTGTGTCTGTCTGTCTGTGTATATGTGTGTGTGTCTGTGGGCAGCGTAGCTCAAAAACGAAAAGTCGTTTAAAACCAAACTTGGTATTTAGGTTTGGTATCCTCCAAGGATGTGACACGAAGATTTTCAAGAAAATCCTCCCACACCCAACTACCCTTTACATGGAAAAAATTTCGAAAATTTTGATTTTCTTAAAAATGGCTCAAACGATTTTGATTAAAATATCGTATATTTAAGATATTTACTTGACAAATAAAATGTATAACCTGAATATTTTGGGAATAGCCTCTGAAGATTATTTTATTCTGGATGAATTTTACGGACTTTTGATAACTGCTAAACGTAAGAGATGGACAAAAACTTACCACACAGAAAATTTAGAGGACGTTAAAACACACAATCTGTGTTAATTACATTTTTTTCGTGGAGTTGCTCGGTTTTAAGATATTCCTTGTTTTTTGGCTTCAGCTTTGAAAAACATACTTTTCTCATACGGGAATTAATCAAATCCTGTCCATACAAACAAAGGAACTTCAGTCACGTAGCAACCATCTTTCGACTATGATTTTAACCTATGGTACTCCCTTATTTCGCTTCTACTTATAAGGAAGCAAGTAATAAAACTATTTCTGCTAATGTTTTCTCAATTAGCAGGGAGTAAATAGAAGCCTAAGCTTTTTAATAATAATTTCTTGGAAAGATGTAGAGAAAGTCATGTGAATGGAACACATCATTTTTTTTTTAACAAATACCATTACCTGTGAAAAGAATAGCCTAATCACCTGCTTGGTTTGCCTATTTTACTGTACGTACGTGCATGACTGTTAAATTACCTTAATGTTTTATATACTTATACGGAATATAACAATATTTTTGAAAGTTGAATTTTACTAATTAAATCCTACGTGGACCTTTACTTTGTTTTAGTTGTTAATATATACCCTCAACAGTAATAGCTAATTTTCCTGCCTTCATCCTCGAAATAATTATCTTATAAAAATATGCAGGAGTTTGAAACCCTTTCTTAGAAAACTAGTAGCATAAGTTCCACTCAACTTGTTAACGTCGCGAAAAGTTTATGTAACATGACCTTATCTAGTCTACAGACTATGAGGACTACTGAATTAAAACAAACATTTTTTTAGGAAAAAATGTGCATGTCCGAGTGAGTGCGCACGCGCGCGCGCGCGTGTGTGTGTGTGTGTGTGTGTGTGTGGACAGGATAACTCAAAAACGAAAAGTCGGTTAAGTACCAAACTTGATATTTAAGACAGCATCCTTCAAAACGAAGATTTAAAAGAAATTCCCCAAATACACTTTACTTGGAAAAACTGTCGACATTTTTTATTTTCTCAAAAATGGAGTTTGATTAGAAACAGTATACTAAAGATATTTACATAATAAATAAAAAAAATGTTGAATTTTCTGAAGACTTCATGCTGGATGGCTTCTATATAACTGGTAAACTGTAAGAGATAAATTAAACGCTTTACTAAAACACACAATTTATGCAATGTACATTTTTTTGTGGAGTTGAGAATTTCCGAGATGTTTCTTGTTATTTGCTTCCGTTTTAAAATATTCCCGGTAAGTTCAATCGCTTAGCACCATCTTTTAAAAAGATTTGATTATCGCTTCAGCATAGCGTATTCCCTTATTTCGGCTCTACTTGTAGAAAGCAAGTAATAAGACAAATTTTGTTAATGTTTATTTCGATTAGCATGAAGCAGCTAGAAGAATAAGCTTTTGTAAGAATACTTCGTTACACCATAGGTAAATAAAGTCATGTGAATGGAACCCATCCGATTTTTTCATTTCTTTCCCTGTAAATGTAATATCATTTCTGCATGCATGGTCCGAATGACACACATTTTTGACCGATACACCATTCATTTATAACTGTGGGATGTTTTGAATGATCAATTGTTATTTAACTATTACATATGCAGATCTGAACAACGAAACAGTTGTGCGTGTGTGTGTTTCTTTTTTTTTTTTTTTTTTTTTTTTTTCTTGTTTAATTGTTGTTTCTTTCCTATGGTTGTTTTCCTCACACTTTTTCACTTTCATCAACAGTTTTATAAACTTTAATTTTATTTGCCGCATAAGATTCTATGCATTTCATGTGTGTTTACGCTCAGCGTGACCACAGATATTATCATTGGTTTTGATGAAACATCAATTAAGAAGCATTGTCAGTGCGCACACAATCCACACTTTCCACAAATTCACAACTTCCGAACACCTTATGCAAATTACTAAATTTTTTGTTATTTACAGATAGCCGCATCTTATCTTTCGCCAGTTTTGAAATCGTGATAAAGGAACAGCTTCCCGTACTAATTTAGTTTTTGTTGTTATATCCTTTCCCATTTACACTTTTGGACCCCCGAAAATTCATTAAATTTCTCTTTGTTAGCATCGTCATTAACGTTTATTCTTATATTTTAACTCCAATGTCACTATTTGCACATATTTTCGGCAATTCACTGTTTGTTATAACAAAATTTACTTCGTTTCTGAGACATACTCAAATCCCGCTTTTTATACAGGCTTAGATGAACTCAAACTCGCACGAATTGTCACACCCAAACTAACGGCATATACCAAGAAACAGAAAGATTCCGTTTAAATGTTCAAATGCACAATTATATACTTCAAATATATAAATAATACATTTTAATGGTAAAAATATATGTAGGGCATGTATACTTTCTGTTCACATCTCCACAAATTTAAATTGAGCGTTAACTTATAGTTTAAATTTCAATGAGTACGAAATAACAGTCCTTGGTGGGGATATGCGATTTAAGACAGAAAACTGTAGTGCAAATGACACACTGGTGATGCACTTTTTCAAGTAAAAGAAAAAGTTCTGACGAAATCATGAGATTTTCATTGAGAAAGGTGAATACCGATTGTTTATTTCAAAGTGTGTCAAGATGTAATTATTTTAAATTATTTTTCTTAATCCACCACATGCTTTAAGGGGGCGGACGCAATGTAGTATAGGTGTGGCAGAGAACTTGCATAGCAAGCGCGGCGTTAATGACGAGAGATTTAAGACGTATAACTAGTTGTTTACATCTCTTCGACGTTGAGTGGATCTCCAAAACATGATTAGCGGGCGAGGAAGTGTTTGTAAGTGCATGGTAGACACGTGGAACTAACTAATGCGAAACTGTTTTACTTCCCTACCTGGAGTTGGAACATATTGTAAATTTTGACAAGCTCTATCTTTCATGTAGAAACAGGTACTTATTTTAGGGTCGAGGATTCAAACTGACGTATGTATCCGTATTCAAATAATGATTGACCTCTTATTTTGGTTGTGGTTTATAAACACAAACTTCGTATTCGTGTCATCATCTCTTTTCTCTTACTAGGCAGACAATTATAAAGCTTAGAGTAAGCAACGCGCCTCGTAATGCCACACTTAAAAGCGTAAAATAAACTGAACAATCAAACATATTAAATATTTCTTGCATAAACCTGCCAAAGTTGTCCATTGCGCACATATAATGTTTTGTTGCATTCACGAGAGGGAATCTCAACACATACTCTTAAGAAATTCATATTGCCCTAGGTAACGGTGAAAACAAGTAATCGCTTTCGCGGACCTTCAATATCGAACAAGCTATACAGTACGAAAGAGGTTTTACAGGATACTAACCGTACAGACAACTATATGTTGCTATGAGGTGGCCGAACGCCGTGCTCGCTAGGTAACTTCTCCGCTGAATTTTCTGCTTAGCTGTTAGATTATGTAATACAGCACGCCAATGTACACTTTGAAGTGGACATCCAGTGTTTCATCAACTCTCATATAATATGGAGATCAAGGTTAACAACTTATTCTACGTTTAAATGTATTTTTGGTTTACAAAATACATTTCACTGAATAACTTTAATTTAGCATGCTTGTCATTCGCACCAGATTTAAAATGTATTGCTTCAAAGAGTCGTCACATTCTACATCACAGCTGTTGATGATATATATATATCTTCTCGTAAGGTTACTAAACAAATAAATTTGCTTCCAGCTGTCATTTGCCAAACGACGTAACGTTTATTCGCACGGTCCTAAACATATATTTCAAATGTTCAAGGGAAGATTCGATAAGTGGAAGAACCAGATACATTTGACCATCCGTGTTTTCATTTTTGCGTATCTAAATAATTTTATTAACGAGTTAACATACATTAGTATACATTAATTTCTAGCACTTAACTACATCTTATCTCACTACCTCCAGTGTCGTCGAAGTTTACAGTCCCGCCGGCGTCGCCATTTGCTGCTTTCAACTAGCAATTTTGAAGGGACACCCTGTTCGGTTTTAATCAAATGCGGCCTACTGGGACCTTAAACAAATCTTATGTGTTCAATTCACATGCCTTTCTCTACCTATGTGCAAAAACCTATTCTTACACAAGCTTATTCTTCTATCTACAACATGCTAATGAAGAAACGCAGAAATTGCCGTATTACTTGCTTCCGTCTAAGTACAAGGGATAAGGAAATACACTATACTAAAGCGGTAGTCATCTCTTTTAAATACTATGTGACTATTGAAGTTCGATTCGCTTTGCATGTTCGCTTTGCACTAATAAAACAAAAAAGAGATGGAACGAAACTTAACTTCCCGTTTCGGAAAAGTTACATAGTTTAAAATTGAAACAAATAACAAAAACTATATCTGAAAATGTATATCACATATTTTTTTTGACGAGATATACATTTTTTGTATGTGGTAAGGTTTTTATCTACCTCCTACAGTTTACCAATATACAAAATCAACCAAATTCATCACAAATTAAGAGACTTTCAAAGGCTATTCCCAGAAAATTCAAGACATCTATACGTTTTATTATTTTCGATGTAAATATCTTTAAAATGTCCATTTTAATCAAAATCGTTTGTCATTTTTGAGAATAATAATATTTTCAAAAGAATATTCCATGTAAAGGGTAGTCCTGGGAGGGAGAATTTTCTTCGCAATCTTTGTGTTACATCCTTGGAATATACTAAAATTAAATGCCAATTTTGATGTTTAATTGCCTTTATGTTTTTGAGCTGTGCTGTCACACATATACATACACACACGCACACACAACACACACTATCGTTTTTCTAAAACTGTTTTTTGTAGATTCATGAATTTTCGGTGAAATCTCGAGTTGGACATTTTTGGGTGGAATACAATACTTTTACTATATACAACGTACATAGTACGTGTAGAGAAAGTAAAATATTGAAGAGCACATTACAGTATTTGCTGTGCAGAGATTTTTATTGTACAACTTTTAGTTTTGCACTATTGTGTATGGATACCAGTGTTTTGTTTTTACAATAGTAATGCTATCTCACAATTTGCACTTTGTGTAACTTCCTGTTATTCCAAATGCACGCTAAAACAGAACATATAAACTGCTGGTCCTCCATAACACTTTTAATAGTGGAGTGATAAACGCGGCAATACGAAAACAGAACTCACACAAAAAATCATTTTAAAAAAAAACTGAAATGCAGAATGCATTAGAGCAGATGTGACTGGTTTATTAAATTATAGCGGCCAGACTGGATAATGATGGCGCGACCCTATCACAACACGCTAACAGAGATGTTTTTCAACGATCGATTGCACACGCCATACAGTCCACCACGTGACGCTATTTTTCACAGCTACGGCCTCGTAATTGAGTCCCTAGCATTCTGTTCTGGCCTGTGCAAAACGAGAAAATCGCCCAGCTGGTGACTGGAACGCAGAGATGTCAATTTTTGGAGGAAAAAATTACTGAAGTGGAAATTTCCAGAGTGAATTTTTATCACGCAGTTCGGACTCTAGTCATATCGCACCTACATTTGTGCATATAGGCATAAACGAAGAAGTGCACCATTCGCATTGGGACACTAAATGTCATAAGTTACATCGTGAGTTACTAAAATCAAGTGTAAGTGACAATTTTATAGATTTGTTTGAATAATTGATACTAACCTATATGTATGTACTGGACTGATAAATAAAGTCAAAACAATGAATTCTAATCTTAATAAAGTTATTAATAAATGTTTACGTTTAGAAGAAAATACTTATAAACCACAAAACATATAAAATAAAATATTATTAAAATTAAATGTTTTAATAGTTTGTAAAAGCAAGCAAAATTGAGAGAGAGAGAGAGAGAGAGAGAGTATGTGTGAGACAGAGAGTAGAGTGAGTGTAAAATGAAGGGGATTCTAATTATTAATATTATATGACCATATGTTATAAGTGTAATGTTTGATAGCTTTGTTATGTTCAAACCTTTCATTATTTTTTCGTTATTTGATTATGTAAACCAATCACCAAGAGAAATCATGTAGCTCTGTGCTGAGGAGGCAGAAGTTCTATGTAGGCTAAGCATTTTCTGAATAATTTAAACAACCCTCCCCCCCCCCAAAAAAAAAGAACAACTAGTTTTTAAAGCATCACATGACATACATATATAAATAGAATAGGAGGAGAAAGAGGAAGTGGTAGCAAGGAAGGAGAGAAAGACATTTGTAGAGAAACAGAATAAAGGGAAAAGTGATTTTAGCTCCACACAAAAAATGTATAAAACACAAATTGTGCATCTTAACGAGGTATGCATTTTTGTATAGTAAGTTTTTGATTACCTCTTACGGTTTACTAGTATGCAAAAGCAATGTAGAATGAGCAGGTTTTTATAAAGCGTAATTCAGGATGGGGGATTTGTTTTTGGAAATCTTCGTGTCGCATCCCTGGGTAATTATTAAGTTTGATATTTAACCCACTTTTCATTTTTGAGTTATGTTGTTTACAGACATTTTTCTAAAAATCTGATGTGTTCCTTCACATAACTTTCTCTACATCTTTGCAATAAATTGTTGTTAAAAAGTTTGTTCCTCTATTTACTTCATGTGAGTCGAGAAAAAAATTAGCAGAAATGTCTTATTTTTGCTTCCTTGTAAGTAGAAGGGAAATTAAGGAGTACTAGGGTAGCGATAGTAAAATCTTTTAAAAGTGGTTATGTGATTGAAGTTCCTTTGTTTATATGGCCAGGAGTTGACAAATTCCCGTATGAGAAAAGTATAAGCATTTTAAAACGGAAATCAATAACAAGGAATGTAAACTCCACGAAAAAAATGTACAATATAAATTTTGCGTTTTAACGAGCTCTACATTTTTGTTAAGTAACTTTTTGTATATCTCTTACGGTTTACCAGTTATGCCGAATTCCACAAAATTCATCCAGAAATTCATCTTCAGAGACTATTCCCAGAAAATTCAAAATATACATTTTATTTGTCATGTAAATAACTGTAATATAGGATATTTTAATCAAAATCGTTAGAGCCATTTTTGAGAAAATCAAAACTATCAAAAATTTTGCCATTGAAAGGGTAGTTGGGGGTGAGGGATTTTTTTGAAAATTTTCGTGTCGTATCCTTGGAAGATACCGAATCTAAATAACAAGTTTAGTATTTAACGGGCTTTCCGTTTTTTGAGCTATGCTGCCCCCCCCCATACACACACTGACAGACACACACACACACATATACACGCGTGCGCGCGGACATTTTTCTAGAAATACTTTTTGTTTGGATTCATGGGGTCTCAAAGCATATATTTCCGGTGAATCTCGCTATCGAGTAGAGAAAATGAAAATGTTTTTCTTGGATTCAGGCACCTCAAAAATTTCCAGTGAAATCTCGACAGTGAATTTTTGGTTAGCATACATAGTACTTGTAAAGGAAGTAATTACTTAGAGAAAGTACACACATCCGGGTAGAGACAAAACAGTGAGACAGTTCACCACGTTAGTAATAATGAGCTTCTCCTTTGCCCTTCAAGGGACATTTCAGGCTATTTTTATTTTCATTAATTTCGCTCATATATTGAATAATAAGCTGAAATATAAAATAGGATATCGTCAAAAATAGTTTGTGAGGCCTATAGAATAAATGCTAGTGGGCAGAGAAAGGCATGAGAGTGTAGCTTATCTGATTTTTACTTTCTCTACCATGTACTTGCAATGTGCATAGTAGATAGAGAATATATTGCATTCCATCCAACAATTCGATACCGAGATTTAACCCAAATAATGTTTTGAGGTCCCCGAGTGAATACATTTTTAGAGTCCGTGTGCATGTCTATATGTGTGTAACACAATTTATATCAAATATTTTTTTTTAGTTCTGAGATATTCTTTCTTAGTTTTTGGCTTCAATTTTGAAATCTCAAATACAAAAATCGTTGTTTATTTTTCTTTTTCCTCGTCAAGCAAACAAAATGGAATCTCAATTTTTTTTTTTTTTTTTGGTAGTGTTTAACGCCCGCTTTAACTACTAATGGCACCGCAGGCGGTGGAATCTCAATGCATCACATACCGGCCAGCTCTTGAAAGATTTGACTATCGCCTTAGTTTGGTGTATTTCTCTTATTCTTGCGTATGTAAATAAAAGTATTTCTGCATATGTTTATATCGATATATATGTACGGAATTATAAAATTAAGCTTTTATAAAAATAGTTTGCTGCAGACTAGATAGAGGACATCATGTAAATGTAACACGTCTGATTCTTGTACTTATCAGTATATTCTCAACAGTTTTGAAAACATTTTAAAATATACCGTTTGAAACATTTCCCAAATAAGTAATTTGTTAGTTTTATTTGTCGCATGGCTTAAATTCTATGGCCCTTTTTAACTAGTGCCTATGGTCATATCGGGGTCTTTTAACTTGTGAAACAACTCTATATTAACGGTAAGTTATTGGCAGTATGTTAATAATTTTGTCAGACACACACGCGCACATACACATTCACTCTCATATTCATACTTCCAGACTCTGTAGGGGATAGGGAATAATGTTGGTTAAAGAAAAATTCCCCACCCCAGCTAGAAATCGAACCTGGGATCTCCGGGTGAGAAGTCAGCTCGCTGACCTCTCGACCATGGCAAATGTCATATGCTGGAGTAAACTTATACTCATACTTCTATACATTTCCCTGCAGTGAAAGCAGAATTTGTCATTTTATTTACCTAGCACCGCGGTAACTTTGCGTCTCGCATTCGGGGAGTGCTGGATTCGATACCCGGCGACCGCCCTATCTGACCCATGGATTTTTCATGGCTTCCCTGGAGTTGCCATACACATGCTGGGATGGTTTCTCATTATCACGATTTCGTTTCTATCATTTCCCCCTTCATTCTGTTTCGCCCTTATTTTCAGGTGTGTTTCAGGCTCGTGGTGTATGGCAGTGCGGGGAGATGGCGCGGATGCATGCTCAATGGACAGATACTTCCCGTGGACACTAGGAGGTTACTAGTTCAACGGGTCGCTTGCTTGCCCTCTCTGACGCCCCGGCGGCTGGAAACATTAGGGACTTCGGCGCGCCTCTGGTGGTCGACTGTGCGGCTTGTGGTCTCTTTTGATTGCTTCGCTTTATCCCATTCTCTGGTACGTGGCTAGCCACAAGTGACCAATATAGGTTGCAGTGCTCGGGGTGTCTCCCGCCCTTGTCTACCCTTTATATTTTATCATTTTATTTGTTGGGACAATAATATTAGGTTATCATTTTGCGCTTTAAAATATGTTATTATGCTTCTTTATTTAAGCAATCTTAACACTCATTTAACATGTTGAGTTTCTCTTATGTTCCCGAACTTGGAAAATGCCGTTTAGAGCGGCTTCCCATGTGTTTACAAAATGTTCGACACAAAAAAAGAATAAACACTGGCGCACTCACCAATGTTAGTTGCAGCGAACACAGTAAGCTGATATTGTTTGCACTGGAGAGCACGGTCAGATGAAATCCTCATTGAGAATGCATGTCTGGTGTACACAGAAACGTTGAAACAAGTCGCTTTTATTCCCAGCTTCCCTCAGTCATCAGCATCCCTGCGCTTGAGCCATTCATCTTGTCTACAGACGTCTTTTGTTAAACAGCTTGCGCATTGTATTTTTGCTAACTGAGCACGTGTACCAGCGTTCAGCTGCAGAGAATGTTAAACTTTTTGAGGAGATTTAACTGCCGTAACTAACTCTATATAATTATTGCAGCTACTTGTTACTATAACAGCAACTGAAGTTCTAAACTCAGTAATTACCAGCCTTTTTCCGGCTGATTTCTGTCTCGCAGCACAATACATTCCTTTTTGTTCATTATTATCATAGCTATGGAGTGAATTAAATCAACAGAAAACTGGCACCTCAAGTTGTGCTATACATGTAGACTCGAAAACCGCCCTTCTCGCTGCCGCCAATAGAACAATCTCCCCCCCCCCCCCCCGGACGTTCAAATCAGAGAAAAAGTCATCACTCTCAAACAAGGCAAACAAGATTACTATGCGCGCACCTTTTCTTGGGCGCTCTGCTCCCAAGTCTTTATTCGGTAGTTTTCACGCAATTTCGGAAGCCGAGTAGAGCGACAACATTGAGACAGGAAGAACGCTATACATCCTCATATCTTAGTGGATTCAATGCTAAGGTTTCATTCTGTCTGTTGATCCAGAATGCACTTAAATGCACGTGCGCTGTGTTTCTTTTAATAATTCAGCTAGTTTGCGGTAAATTAGATGATAAACTATAATGGCTGAGGGCCTCAAGAAACTTTCCTTGGTTGATAACATGCTGGTAAGGGAGCTGTTCTTCACCCCGGCCCTCGCAATCCTATAAAACTAGCGTACAAAAATGTGCGGGCATTGTACTCTCCACGGGGTCAAAGGTAATGTAAGGAGCCAAATAGTTTGCTAAGACTGCAGCCAGTTTCAAGAATATCTAGATTACAAAACTATTCCCATAATTTGGGGTAAGCAGTATTATTACACTACAATTTGATTTCCATCAATACCAGATCAATTGATGCCGTTCAGCTAATCATTTCATCTCAAATATACTAACAGAATATCCTTACCTTCCTGCTCCAATCCCATACAACCCATTCATTACACATCTCTGCTGCTTTCAATCCTATCTTCACAAAATGGACTTAGAGCTTCACCATTTTGGGGCTGATCTGAAAAACTCTCACAGGTGGTCCAACACTTGATGACAGAATGCAACAAATATTCAAGAAATCGACCAGACGTATTCAGTTCCTCTGCCAATGTCTCTGAAGATTCATTTCAACACAATTGAAGTCGCAGAATTTCTCAAGAACATCTTCCATACATGAATAAAATTACATACATGCATTGTTCAACAAATGTAAATATCTCATAATATAACTATAGGTGAAACACGGTTAGTAAATACTTTGTTTAAATAATATAAACATCTGTGTTCCATTCACATGACTTTCTCCACTTATTCAACGAGAACAACAAAAGCGAAACCTTCTATCTACACATTCTAATCGAGATTAACATTAGCAGAAATCGCCTTATTACTTAATTTCTTATAATTAGAAAGCAAATAAGGGAAAGCACTAGGCTAAAGCCATAGTCAAACCTTTTAAAAGCGAGTTGCTATGTAATAGAAGTTCGGTTTCCTTTGTGTGGCCAGGAGTGAAACAAAAGAAGTGACAAATTCCCGTTTGCGAAAAGTATTAAGTAGGAATTTTAAAATTGAAACCAATAATAAGGGATACCTCGGAAATGGCCAACTCCACAAAAAAGTATGACATTGCATGTATGTGTGTGTATGTAAGGTAAGTATAGTATGGTAAGGTAAGTAAGTGTGTAGTTATGTAAGGTAAACTATATTCAGAATAATACAAGGTACGTCCAAAAAGTAAGTTCCGTTTCAATTTATCTCCGCTGCAGCGCTGCGATCGCAGTTCCGCACATGCGTGGTAGACGCTCTGTATCAAGGAGAACAAACGTGCGCCATTTTGAGATCGCTTTGTTGTGCTTATTTACAATGTCGGTGTTGATTGAAAATCCCGCCGCTTGTGAAATCAGATCTGTGATTCGTTTTCTGAATGCTAGGACAGTGAAACCAATTGAAATTTATCGGCAAATTTGCGAAGTTTACGGACAAAATGCATAAGTGATTCAATGGTGAGAAGATGGGTCCGACAGTTCAACGAAGGACGTAGTGAAGTGCACGATGAAGAACGAAGTGGGCGTCCATCTTTGGTTACAGAAAAACTGGTTCACGCGATTGATGACAAGATCCAGGAAAACTGCAAGTTTACAATTAGTGCTCTCGCTATGGAATTTCCCCAAAGCTCACGATCACTAATTCATGAAATTGTTACCGAAAAACGGAATTTTCGTAAACTTTGCTCACGTAGGGTACCAAAGTTTCTTACTGAGCAACACAAAACAAAACGGATGGGTAGTGCACTTCAGTTTTTAACCCGTTATGATGATGACGGCGAAGAATTTCTGACACAGATAGTCACAGGAGATGAGACTTGGGTTTCTTACGACACCCCTGAAAGTAAGCGGCAATCAATGGAATGGAGGCACACTTCATCCCCAGCAAAGGTTAAGCCTAAACAAATCTTGACACCTCGAAAAATGATGTGCAGTGTTCTGGGACTGGAAAGCCATCTTACTTATTGATTTCTTACCGCCTGGTCAAACAATCAAAGCAGATGTTTATTGCGCCGCGCAATACAGAATAAGCGCCGAGGATTGCTGTCAAAAGGTGTTGTTTTTCTTCACGACAACGCATGACCACACACTGCAAATGTGACAAAAAACCTCCTATAGGGACGTGTTTGACCATCTTCCGTACAGCCCTGACCTCGCTCCTTGCGACTTTCATCTGTTCTTACATCTCAAATATTTCCTTGGCGGTCAAAGACGAAGAGCTGAAAGAAAATGTTTCCAACTTTATGAAGACACAGGCGGCAAACTTCTATGAAGAAGGTATACAAAAACTTGTGCCACGCTGTGACAAATGCCTGCAAAATTTCGGCAGTTATGTGGAAAAGTAGTTTAAGAGTTGTAGAATTTTGTGCAATAAATAATTATTCTGTATCTGTACACAATTTAATTTTATTACCAAACGGAACTTACTTTCTGGACGTACCTCGTATCACTGAAAATGTGCTCTTGGCTTACTTCGAAGACAAGCATAAACAGTGAAAATCATTATTGTGAGTCAACTATTTGATGAGTAAAATACTTCTTAATGTACGAACATCAAGATATTAATAAATGCAATACGCTTATAACATGTAGACTTGGTAATTTATGTCTTCCAAGCACAACTAGCGCATCAAGAATACACGAAAACATCTGACATCTTGCTACACATTTAAGTTGATCTCGCTCTAAAGTTTTCTCATAGTTTCAGGACTCAAAATAGTATTACCGATATTCTGCATATTCGAGCGCTGTCTAAAAATGAGTATATACAGGATGTTTAAAAAATACGGGGCATAATTTCAGGTATGTATTTCCCACATTTAGACAATCACATTAGTTCATTATAACATGTGTCCGGAAATGCTTCATTTCCGAGTTATGGCCTTCACAACATTGAAATTCACTGAATGTAACCTTCCTCAGAATGAACTATCAGAGCGCCCTCCTAATGTCTCCTTTGACGGCAAAGACCTGCGGAAAGAAAAACGTTCCAGTGAATTCCAATGTTGTGAAGGCCATAACTCGGAAATGAAGCATTTTCGGACATGAACTATTTTGATTGTCTACAGGTGGGACTTTCAATGTTGTAAAGGCCATAACTCGGAAATAAAGCATTTCCGGACACATGTTATAATGAACCATTTTGATTGTCTTCATGTGGGAAATACATACCTGAAATTATGCCCCGTATTTTTGAAACACCTGTATGTTAAGTCTTCTTATTTTGCTCTATTTTAACTGAGACAATGGACTTCGTTTTGCAAACATTCCTACTCGCAAAAAAAAAAAAAAAAAACAAAAAAAAAAAAAAAACTACGTTTAACACTTGTGTCATAATGTATTAGCCACGGATAAATATAGAAAATGTAAAAATACAGAAGGGAAACTAAAATTATGTTCAGGATTTTATGTACCGGTAACATAATCGAAACTCCACCTATAAAACTTGAAGGTTGTATTATTTGTTGGAGAAACAGAATGTATTATCTGCATGTGTACAGCTCCCACTCCGTCAGCATAGCACGAAAAATTACCACATGAATATAATACGTATCTACATCTATACAGCGAGCTATGTATGTGGAGCGCATTTCAAGTGCTTGAACTTGAGAGAGGCTGTAATCTCGTTGGCTGCTGTAGATTTTTTAGTGCAAAGTCGCGAGCAAGTACTGCATTGCAGACGCAACATGTGAATCACTAGGTAGATTGTAAAAACAGTTTCTATATTCCCGCAGACTGTTAGTCATTTTTCTGCGTCTTGGAATGGATGCATCCGCCGGTTAGACCCGCATTGTCAGACCTCCAGTGAGTCTGCTGGTGTCTCCACTTCAGTTTGTGAGTGGAATACATCGGAAAATCTTCGTGCGGGTTAATTTTTCAGCCTCTCTCGTTGCGAAACTTTTCTGCAGGATTATCATTCATATACATAGGCTTTTAACTATGTATATTCTTATAAAATCTTCATGTTAATCGATACAAAGAGCTGTAGAAACGTATGTATTGCATATTTCCTTGTAGGTGCAATGGGAATAGAAGCATTCAGTGGGTTTAAGCTATATTCAATTCTTTTAAGAGCTGGCGGCTCTATGATAACTTTTAAATTCTGTTCCTTTTACATAACCAGAAGAAAGAAAGGGAAAAAATCAATAACTACTTCCTATTTGAAAAAATGTGAGTATTTGAAAATTCAAACCAAGAAGGAATATATAGGAAATTTTTACTCCACAAAGAGAAAATTGACAAAGTGTGTGCTTTAACGCAGCATCTTCCGAAGATGGCTACGAATATTTAAAAGAACATTCCCTACCCCAAACTTCCTTTACGTGAAATAGTTATTATTTTTAAGTAATATCTCATAAAAATTCCCATTGAAGTACCGTATGTTTACGAGATAGATCTGAAATATACGTATATCTGGAACTTTTTGTGACATCTCTGGAGTCCTCATTATTATGAATGAATTTTATATACAGGAAATAGACAAATGTTAACTATACCAAGAATCATTAAAAATCAGTTTATGTCAAGGGGGATCTTTCTATTTATTTATGTATTTATTTATTGCACACGCTATTTGCAGGTTATTCTTCATGTGCACTGAAACAAATAACTTCACATAAGGCTAGGTTGGATTAATTTTTTTGTGTTCTATTTTTAACAAAAATTATAAAAATTAGTATTTCAAGTCAAGATGCGGCGAAATAAGTTGAATAATGGAATAAAATAAATGTTATTTGGTTTGTTATTGAAATATAGGTAATGTAAAGTGCATTTAATTGCACTTTTATTTGGTTTGAGTTTTCGTAGACTTGCACTATTTGAATTTATATGTGTGTGTGTGTGTGTGTATATATACACACACACACATTGGCTATTTGTTGGCTTTAAAATGCAACACACACACACACACACACACACACACACACACACACACACACACACACACACACACTTGAGAGATGTATTTCTTGAGATGTCATGCAAAGAGAGTTGCATTAAAAAAGCCAGCAAATAGCCACCACCTTTTTATAGGTGTAATTGTTGCCTCAACGTCCTCTATTCTCTTTGTGCTTGCGATGAACTGAATAATCAAAGCAATTGTGCAGACGTTTGTCTGATTAAATAGATAGACAGGTAAAAAACATTGGCTATTTGTTGGCTTTAAAAAAAAAGGTAAAAAACGTTTTAAAATAATAGTTCCTATAAGACCTAAAAATAATGAGAAAGAGATTTGAAAGCAATGCATTAGTTCATCAGCTGAAGTGTTCGATTTCTGGGTGCATAATAAATTGTATTGCAAATTTAAGCTCAGTTTTAAGAATATCAAGCGATGAACAAATAGCAACATCGCTAAAAATATGAAATGGTTTATATACGAGGTACGTCCAGAAAGTAAGTTCCGTTTGGTAATAAAATTAAATTGTGTACAGATACAGTATAATTATTTATTGCACAAAATTCTACAACTCTTAAACTACTTTTCCACATAACTGCCGAAATTTTGCAGGGATTTATCATAGCGTGGCACAAGTTTTTGTATACCTTCTTCATAGAAGTTTGCCGCCTGTGTCTTCAAAAAGTTGGAAACATTTTCTTTCAGCTCTTCGTCATTGTTGAAGTGTTGACTACCAAGGAAAGACTTGAGATGTAAGAACAGATGAAAGTCGCTAGGAGATAGGTCAGGGCTGTACGGAGGATGGTCAAACACGTCCCAGCCAAATCCCTGTAGGAGGTTTTTCGTCACATTTGCAGTGTGTAGTCGTGCGTTGTTGTGCACTTCAATGCGTCCTTCATTGAACTGTCGGACCCATCTTCTCACCATTGAATCACTCATCACATTTTGTCCGTAAACTTCGCAAATTTGCCGATAAATTTCAATTGGTTTCACTTTCCTAGCATTCAGAAAACGAACCACAGATCTGATTTCACAAGCGGTGGGATTTTCAATTAACGCCGACATTGTAAACAAGCACAACAAAGCGTATGTGGCTGACAGCGATCTCAAAATGGCGCACGTTTCTTCTCCTTGATATAGAGCATATACCGCGCATGTGCGGAACTGCGATCGCAGCGCTGCAGCGGAGATAAATTGAAACGGAACTTACTTTCTGGACGTACCTCGTATTTTTTCATGCGAAGAAAAATCCTGGTAGGTTCAACCTTGTTATGTCTTTTCATGCATTATTATTCATATGGATATATTGTCATATATAAGGGAGTAATGCTCATTGCCAAGAACTAAACGGAGAACCTGTTTGATGTTTTCCATAAAATAGGCTATGTATGATGATAGCTGAAGCGTAATGGATTTATTTTCAAAGTAACGAGACTTTTGCAATTTCTAACGCCTAATAGTTTATCGCAATGTTGAAATACCTTAATTGTAAAACACTTGTAGTGGGAGAATCCTCGAAACATTTGTAGCTTTCCTCAACACCTGTTGATAGATTTAATTTATCAATATTGTCACCTTCGTCAAACTCCCCATTTATTATTATTATTATTATTATTATTAGCTTGTTTAACTCTACAGTATGACACGCTTTTTGTGACGTATTAACGTAACTGTGTCAGTGTAATAGTAATAGTTCGGAAGATATTCCTGATGTTTTTAAACCTTAAATGCTTTACCAGTATACAACACAGGATTACCAAACTCTCTTACTGAGGTCAGAGTTTAAGAGCGTGTATTTGTATGGTTTTTACCATCAGTTTGCTCCTAATTAATGTATCATTTTAATTGCTGGAAATTCCTTCACGCTTATTAGGAATAATCTTGGAAAACGATTGTAAATAAATCGTAGGCAGAAGAAGTATCTTTGTGCTGTTTTTGTATATCTACATTTAGTAGTCTACACTTCAGGTATTTATAAACTAATTAGTTTGAGGGTTTATAAAATTAAAAAAAGCTGGGACGTAGGTATATTTTATGATTAAATAATACATAATATTATTAATGTAGTGTATTATTTTTAATTACCCCTTGGTCAACATCTAAAAATGTTTAATTATCTCTCATACTGTTTGGTTTTCTTTCCGTTTTTTTTTTACTTTCTCTATACGCACTATGTACATAGTGAATAGAGAAAGTATTGCACTCCACCAAAAAATTCGATACCGAGATTTCACCGGAAATATATGTTTTAGGGTCCCCTTTATCTAAAAAAAGCATTTTTACAAAAAGGTCCGTGTGTGTATGTGTGTGTCCGTGTGTCAGTGTGTCAGTGAACACGATAACTCAAAAACGAAAAGTCGGTAAAATACCAAACTTGGTAATTAAGTTTAGTATCTTCCAGGGATGCGACACGAAGATTTTGAAAAAAATACCCCCACCCCAAACTACCCTTTACATGAAACTTTTTCGAAAATTTTGATTTTCTAAAAAATGGCTCTAACGATTTTGATTAAAATTTCGTATATTAAAGTTATTTACCTGAAAATAAAAGGTATATTTTGAATTTTCTGGGAATAGCCTCTGAAGACTACTTTATTCTGGGTGAATTTCTCTTAACTACTAAACCGTAAGAGATGGACAAAAGCTTAAACCACAAAAAATGTAGACCACGTTAAAACACACAATTTATGTTATATACATTTTTTTCGTGGAGTTGATCGTTTTTGAGATATTCCTTTTTCTTGGTTTCAGCTTTGAAAAACTTATACTTTTCTCATACAGGAATTTGTCAACTCCTGTCCATACAAACAAAGGAACATCAGTCACATAGCAACCAGCTTGTGGCTTTCACTTTAACCTATGGTACTCCGTTATTTCGCTTATACTTACAATAAAGCAAGAAATACGAATATTTCTGCTAATTTTTCTCGAGTATCATGAAATAAATAAAAGATAAGCTTATTAACAATAATAATTTACAGAGATATAGAGAAAGCTATGTGAATGGAACACATCATATTTTTTTTTCTTTCTTTCTTAATTTCTCTCTCCTGTGACTCATATTCAACTTTCTGCTAGGATTTAATCGAGACAAATTTATCGTTGTAAAAATTCCTCTAACAAATATGTACTACTTGTAGTATTGCATTTGCTTATTATGCATGGAAAACAAAAGCTACTAAAATGAAATCTAATTAGTATGGAATTTGAATTTCGCATTAAGTGAAGACAGAAACTTTTTAACTATTGCGAAAGGCATCATTTGAACAAATGTATAGGTATATAACCTATTTAATTAAAGCAGATTTGTAATTATAATACCATATGTGTAACTTAGAATGCATTAAAACACGAGCGTAATAATTACAGTATATCCAATATAGGTGCATTATTTTGAATTACAAATGCGGAATTATTATTATGATCTGCTAATTAATTATTATTGCGCCACTGGATCCACGGCAGCTAACGCAGGTTGAAAATAATACATCACTAATATACAGTGACTGTTAGTTAATATATGTTTATATTATGCAATCGAAATTCATTTTCAGATATTATGATCACTAAAACACTCCTGACATCTTAATCCCAGTGCCAAAAAGTTGCCAAAACCAATTGCCAGAAAATAATATAGCTTGAAAATACATAACAAAGGTAGACGACCGTAGATAAACACATACTGGCATGAACACCGCTTCATTATACACCACTCTTGAAAGAACAGCTAATGTTGCCGCGGCATCCTCAATTTGGCGACGTCGATTATGTTTGTGATAATGTAATTTAGGACTGACACAACCTCAAAGTGTAAATACGAAAGTATGATAGAGTCAGACTGAAAAATTCAATGTCATAGCCGGGATCCGAACCACGGATCCCCCGGTCTCTAGCCGGTTGCTCTTCTACTGAGTCACCATGGCAACATTCCAGCATAGCTTTGAATTTCTCAACTGACTCGGGTGTTTCCCGGTAAATCACAAGGTGATTTCAAATTATTTTGAGATGACAACCTCAAGTCCCAGGATTCATAGTATAGCTATAGCTATGAACCCTGGGACTTGAGGTTGTCATCTCAAAATAATTGGTCATGTGTAATGGTTTAATTGTTTTTTCACAGAAGCCGTGTATAGGACAGGAGTTATATGATACTTTTTTTTTTCTCAGATTGGAGATATTCTGGTGTTTAGAGCTTAAGTTACGATCATTTTCATTACTTTAAACGTTACACTATGGGCAAGGGAAGAAAAAATAAAAACTGAGAGTCAGAATTTCAAATATAAGGTCATCTCCTACAAGAAAAAAGAATAAGGAATTTACATTCAACAAAGGCTAACACGTGAGCTGCAAGTGACTGAAGCTAGAGTCAATACTGAAGATGAATGGGAAAGGTTAAAATAACTATGTTGAAAATGGCTCACACATACTCGAAAAAAGTAAAACAGCAAAATGGAAAAGGGATCTAACAATAGGGATTTCAGAAAAAGCTAAAGAAAAACAAAATATCTTCAATTTCTGTTTGCAGACACTTACAGACGATGCTTGGAAAGAGTATAAATAGATAAGAAACAGAACCAAAAATTGATAAAAATATATCAGCGAACCTTTGAAAAGATATATTGTTAATATTGAACATGATAATCACGGAAGACAGAACATAGCGATTAAGTTGATGAAACCCATGAATAAAATTGAGAAATATACTGCAATATTAATACGATAACAGAAAACCAATGGAAATAAACTATACTAATATATGGCGTGATGAAAATAGTAAAGAAAATTACCATATAGAAAGTGATAATAGCTCTGTACATCAAAATAACACAAAAGAATTAGAAGCAATCTTAAAAGCAATATATATCTATTAAAATAAAAAAAAAACATAAACAAGCTACTGATTGCATGGAATTAATGGCTGTATTTATCAATCATGATGAAACGAATGTTAGAATTTGGATTCCTTCATTTTGAAACATATATTGAAAGCATTGATTCGTAAGTTCTTTTCATATTCAAAAAATCTGATGTGTCCCATTCACATGACTTTCTCCATATCCATGCAACAAACAATTCTTAAAAAGCTTATACTTCTATTTACTTTAAGCTAATCAGAAAAAAATTAGCAGAAATAGTCTTATTATTCGCTTCCTTGTAAGTAGAAGCGAAATAAGGGACAACCGTAGGTTAAAGTGATAGTCAAAAGCTGGTTGCTATGTCAATGAAGTTCCTTTGTTTATATGGATAGGAGTAGACAAGTTCCTGTATGAGAAAAGTATACGTTTTTCATAGCAGAAACCAAAAATAAGGAATGTCACGAAAACGACGAACTCCACGAAAAATATATATATATATATATAACAAAAATTGTGTGGTTTAATGTGCTCTACATTTTTTGTGGAGTAAGTTTTCGTCCATTTCTTACGGTTTAGCAGTCATTCAAAATTTAGTAAAATTCATCCAGAATAAACTACTCTTCAGAGGCTATTCCCAGAAAATTTAAGATATTCATTTCATTTGTCAGGTAAATATGTTTAATATCCGAAATTTTAATCAAAATCGTTAGAGCCATTTTTGAGAAAATAAAATTTTTCGAAAAAAGTTCCATGTAAAGGGTAGTTGGGGGTGGGGGGATTTTTCTCAAAATCTTCGTGTCGCATCCCTGGAAGGTACTAAACTTAAATACCAAGTTTGGTGTTTTACCGACTTTTCGTTTTTGAGTTATCGTGTTCACAGATACACACACACTCACACACACACACACACACACACACACACACACACACACACACACACACACACACACACACGGACCTTTTGGTGAAAATGCATTTTTTTGGATATTGGGGACCCGGTGAAATCTCGGTATCGAATTTATGGTGGAGTGCAATACTTACTCTATACACTATGTACATAGTGCGTATGGAGAAAGTAAAAATGCAATAGAAAGAACACAAGAAGCTATAGAGAGCAATAAGTGTAACAAATCAGGATATAGAATATATGAGAAAATTCCTAATTAGATTTTACAATATATTACTAATGGACAACTTCAGAAGATCAGTCAGGTTTCAGAAAGAGATGGTGATAATATATTTTAAGTATAATAAGACAAATTATTAAAAAAACGTCGACAGTTTAGTCTAAAGACTTATTTTGAATTTATTGATTACGAGAAAGCCTTTCATAAATTAAAAAAGATCCTTTTATGGCAAATATAAATAAGAAGCTTTCCTAAACATGTTATTAGTGCTCATAAAACTTTATATGTACTAAATTGTTAAAAATTCACGTTCTAAAAGGCGCGATAAAATCTTGATAAACGTAGGATGCAACATCTTTAGTGGCAACTTGATTGTATCTTTACATTGAATTAGCACATTTTTATATTTTCTGTTACAGAACAGGAATTCTTGCAACATTTTTTAAAGATATCCAAAACCAGTGAACACACAAGTCAATTGAAACAAATAGGTTGTTTTTATTTTCTCTATACGTAATATGTACATAATGTTTAGAGGAAGTATTGTATTCCATCCAAAAATTTTATACTGAGATTTTATCAGAAATACATGTTTTGAGACGCCCGGAACCCAAAAAAGAGAATTTTTAGAAAAATGTTTCTGTGTGTCTGTGGGCAGCATAGCTCAAAATCGAAAAGTCCGTTAGATACCAAACTTTGTATAAGTTCCTTTATCTTCCAAGGATGCGACATGAAGATTTTCAAGAAAATCCCCCACCCCCAGTTATCCTTTACATGGATAAAATTGATTTTCTCAAAATTGGCTCTTAACGATTTTTATTAAAATGCTGTGCGAAAGATATTTATTTAGATGACAAATAAAATGTGTATCTTGAATATTTTGATAATATTCATTCTGGATGACTTTGGCATAAACGGTAAACCGAAAGAGATTGACAAAAATTTAGTGCATTAAAAGTGTAGGTCTCATTAAAAACACAAGTTATGTCATGTACAGTTGTTTCCATAGGTTGACTTTTTCCAAGGTATTCCTTGTTATTGGTTTCAGTTTGCATACTTCAACTTTTCTCATAGGGAACTTGTCAACTCCTGCCCATCCAAAGAAACGGATTTCAATCACATAGCAGCTAGCACTTAAATGATTTTACAATGGCTTTAGTCTAGAGTACTACATTTCCCTTCTTCTTACATGGAAGCAAGTAATAAGGCCATTTCATGTTTATTTGGATTAGCATGAAGTAGATAGAAGACTATTTTCTAAGAATAATTTGTTACAGATATGTAGATAAAGTCATGTGAATGGAATGCATTAGATTTTTTTCTGTAAGCAATTTTAAAACAAATTCTAAGCAAGTTTATCTTGTATAAACATTACTTCAAACAAATTTTTATTTCTAGAATCGTTGCTCTAATCTAAGAGCTTGCATAGTGGTTCAGTGTTGGGCATTATGTACCATCTAGCATGCTTCACATTTTAAATGTATGGCAAATTAATAACACAATGATATATAGTTGGCAATATACTTGGAAAGATGCGTTTCTGAACTATTCCAAAACCAAGGAGTTAAGACTATGTTATGATCGCGCAGTTAGACTTAGAATATTCATGTTCCTTTGTAGTGACCATAATATTTTTCGCCTCTTGGAACTTAAATGAGATGTAATATATCCCATAATTAGACTTTTAGGTTAGGTTTGCTGCGTGAATCCTACACAAATATTAATGCTGTCCCCATTTCGTATCGCTCATGTCATAATGATATCCAAGGTAAATTTAAATGGCATGTTATTTTTGGACGTTCTTTAACTGCTGTAGTTCTCAGCGTCCCATTCGATATTAGAGCGTGGAAGACCTTAATTTTGCTCAGAGACCTCTCTATCAGGCTTGAGGTTCTTTTACGTGCCGTAAATCTACGACACGGGACCAACGGCTTCATTTCCCTTCCGAAGGAATTTTTATGTACTCGCGTTTATTTTTCCTTGCTTGAGGTTTCAGAAGGCTTGAGCCTTGGTTTTGATTAAAAGCCATCTGTAGCTAAATTGGTCAGAATAAATGGAAATGTCTAACACAATGATAGAAATGGTGTTTCCATATTCGCTATGTTCCAATTGAATAGGACAAAAAGAGTATACGAAGCTTCAAAAACTTACATTCCTGATAAACTATAGCGTGGAGCCTTAAAATGGTACAACGCCACAAAACATGTTCATGTGTACAAGACAACAGGAGGAGATTCCATTAATCCTCGTGTGGTTATATCGTGGTTTCCAACGGATACCATCATCACTTTTGAGAGGGAATATGACTAGAAGGCAGTATGAGGCCGTTTTGGGAGACTATAACCATTCAACGGTGAAGAGAAAGTCTTCCTGCAGCATGATAACGCCCCATTCTCACGTATGAACATGACATTGCATGCTTACCTTAGTTGCACACAAGGTCTAAGCTTATCCTGCAACTGCAAAGAGCTGTTTTTGAAAATGGCATACTAACAATTTAGTCTATCTAATCTCAAGAACTGGACGTAATTTTACAAGTCCTAATCATAATAATTTGTATTTGCACTCGCCTAACTTCACTAAGATTCGGATATTTTCAACGCCTATGTAGCACTATTAGAACTGTGTCAGTATACGTCGTAGGCTGCCGACATAATACATGTTAACCGATAACTGAATTATTCGTTATACAACTTTTGTAGGAATTGAAGGGCAATGGGATTCTGGAAAAGATGGAAGCTCTCTTGCCGACCCTTAGCGAAGAATAATGCTTAACAATTCATTATTTCAGTGCACCACATGTCGCAGGCTCCCATAAACGGCTGGGCTGCTATAAACATAATATAGGTCGTTATTTCATGGCGGTAAATCTGTTTAGACCAGACTAATCCAACTAGCCATCTGAGTCGGAGTACTTGTGCATACTCAAACCACAAGCCTCAACTAGAGGGGAATGTGATATCCAATACGTCACTGGAGAAATTCACAGCACAATACTTGCGGTTGCATTCCAACACTTGATTCAGCCATGAAGATAGGTTGTCGTCAATGACGAGGCGTATTGCATACTGCAGACATACCCCTAGAGAGACTAACTCCCTGCTCTTTGACACGCAGCCAAGCTGGAATAACCTGGTTTAGGTACTCGACCCAAACATTTAATATCGAGAATACAAAATATTTTTAGAAAAATGAGATCAATACCAAATTTCAAATTTAAGTTGCAGTGAAGCAAGCTGAAGGTTGCCATAACTTTTCGTGCGTCCCAATTATCATTTCTATGCAATAATTTTATTAATTTTATTTTTTCTCAAGTATTGCCAATATAACTTTAACTAAAACGTGATTTTTTTATTTATATATATATATATATTTTTTTAATTTGGATGACAAAGAGAATATTTGATTTGTTGATTCTCACCGAGTTTTATACAACTGCGTAACAAAAATATATCCCTTAAAAGCTTTGAAGGAGAACATGTAAGTTAATAGACCATCAGGTAGACCAACTGACATGTTATATGTCAGAAAATATACAAAAAATATGTTGTAGAGTTTGAATTTGGAAAAGGATGTCTAAAAATGAAAGCAACGTCTGAAAGAAGCCAAGTTCCGATTCAGGCTGTAGCGCTACAGAAGAAAAAAAAATAGGCACAAAAGCTTAATGCGCGAAAACGGTTTAGTATAGCTATATCACTTTATATCAAATTACTTGTTTTATCGTTGTACGTTTTCGAAATATTCGCAACCTTAAGTTTCATGTCGTCACAGGCTGAAGCTTGATGCGTCTTTCTTAGCAAATACACGGTTATTCTTATGTTTCCGCAGAAGCTCATTACTCATCAAGTCCACTTGCTTCAACCGGCTATAGACCATACCTTGATGGTTTTATTGCAGGACATCTTGTGCTCTTCGGTTGAGTTTTTTAAGATTAGTAACATTTCTGTGCCCATCTTTGATAGTTTATTTCTAATTAATCTGAATGTGAAGCTCTGGAGCATGGAACTGCTTATCTGTAAGAGCGCAGAGTTACCTATGCAGGAGCACTTTGAATAAGTTGAAGTTATATAGCCTTCGAGCATAGTCGTCTCTACACTATCTCATTTAGAGAAAGAATCTGAATTGTTACCTTCGCGTAACTTTCTCTAGCTACTATAATTAATTAATTTATCATAACTTTCTCTAGCACTATAATTAATTACTTTCTCATAGAATGTAAGGAAAATATTGTATTCCACCCAAAAATTGGATGTTGATACTTCATCCAAAATGTATATTTTGAGGTTCCTATAGGTTTACCAAACTTCATATTTTTTAAGTTCTGCATCTTTTTAAAGATGGAACTCGAAGATTTTGAAGAAAATCCATCCCGCCTCCCCTATTTTCAACTATCTTTACATGGAACATTTTTCGATATTTTTAGATTTTCTCAAAAATGGCTCTAATGATTTTGTTTAAGATATTTTTATGACGAATGAAATGTATATCTTGAATTTTCTAGGAATAGCCTCTGAAGTGCTTTTTCATTCTGGATAACTTTTGCATAACTAGTAAACCGGAAGAGATGCTTTATAGTATCAAATTTTGCGCTTATCGTGGAGCTTATCTTTTCCAGTATTTCAATTAAAATTTATAATTTTGGAGGTGCTTTCTTTAAGAAATTTAAATATATTTATATGTTTTTTCTGATTAAGGACTGTTATTGAAATTTTAATAATTCTAACATCACTATGACCAACTATAAAAACACGTAGATCTCGTCAAAACATAATTTATGCCGGATACCTTATTTTTTGTGGAGTTAACTATTCCTTATTATAGATTTAAATTTTCAAATACTTATACATTTATCAAATGAGAATTCGTCATTCGTTTTTCTTTTGATTTTACTCATACCCATGCAAACACAACTGAATTTCAAAATTTATCACCTAGCGATTAATTTTAAAACATTTGCCTAGTGTGTTCCCTTATTTCAGTTGTGCCTACAACTGAAATAAGTAATAAGGCGGTTCTGTTGTGGTTTATCTCAAATATGAAGCAGATTGAAAGAGATTTTGTAAGAATAATTTGTTGCAGAATAGGCTGAGGGAAGTCATATGAATGGAACACATCAGAAACATTGTTGTATATTTGTTTTTTTTTTTGCATAACATCTGCTATTGGGAAGAGCTTATTATTTCATCTGATTCTTGTTAATAGAGATAAATGGTTTCAGAAATGGTTTCACATATTAATAGCAGTGTTTAAAAGCGGTTCGCTGAATGCTGACTTTGAAATTCCACGCTCTGTCCTTTAATTTAAAAACAAGTGAATAGTGACAAAACTTCAAAATATAATTGTATTGGAAAAAACCCATTTACAATGGCAGATGCCACAAAAATTATTTCAAATAAACAGCAAATGTAAAAGATATCTCCAGTTTTTGTGTGGCAGAATTTCCTCTTTCTCTTATGTTTTAAATGTGTTAAATATAATATAGTATTTTAATAAAGCAAACGTTAGAACGAAAAATAACGAAATTTGTTCCATATAAACAGTTGCTTTGGGGTGGAGTTTTCCTTTTTATTTTCTGTACATAGTACAACGTACATAGGTGGAGAAAGTATTGCAGTCCATCCAAAATTTGATAACGAGATTTCACTGGAATCCACAGTCCCTTATGTCCGTGCGTTTGTCCGTGTGATAATGAAGTTGGTAAGTATTTAAGTTGAGTATATCTCCACACCCCAAACTGCCCTTTGCATGGAAAAATTTTCGAAAATTTATATTTCCTCAAAAATGGCTTTAACTATTTTAATTAAATATATTTACATGACATTAATTTTGAATTTTCTGAAAATAGCCTCTGGACGAATTTTGCTGAACTTTGCATAACTGGTAAACTGGAAGCGATAGACAAAAACTTACCAAACAAAAAGTGTAGATCTTGCTAAAAGACACAATTTATGTTTATACATTTTTTATGGAGTAGACCATATTTTAAATAATCCTTGTTATTTTTTCAGTTTTAAAATACTTAAACTTTATCATAAGGAAAAATGTCAATTCCTAGTAAATCACAGAAACGGATTTCAACCACATGGCAGCCAGCTTTTAAAAGATCTGACCTTAGCTTTATAGTAATATACCATCAGAATCGCATTGATAGAAATCAAATTCCCATCTGATAATAAAAAAGCCAAGTGAAGAATAACTTCCGTCTAATCCATTATTTTCCTTCTACTTACAAGGAAGCAAGTATAAGACCATTTCCACTAATGTTATGTGGAGCTGTGTGAAGTAGGTATAAAAATGCATTTTTGAACAATAAGTTGTTGCAGATATGTAGAGAAAGCCATGTGAATGGAACACATCCGATTTCTTATTTTATTTATTTATATTTTGGTGTAACGTCCTTTAACGTCATATCGGATGATAAATTAAATGGTTGAACTGATACTCAAATGGTCCATGGAGCTAAAAGTTATTCGAAATTCGTATTTTCAAGATATGGGAAAACACAAGAAAAATCCTTATCCGGATAACGCACTCTAACCGAAATTTGAACTCGGGACCTCTTGAATATGAGAGAGGTCAGCCTCCCCTACACTGCAGAGGCATGCTGAAAATGTTTGTGTGGCATTCTTAGAAAATTCCTGACAAATGTAAAATGTGTTCCACATGTCAAGAAATAATTACTACTTTTTAACATTTTCGTTCAGAAGATGTTAAATCATATATTTAAAGTGAAAGTTCGATATTATATTTTATTGGAATACAAGGTTTCTTTTACTTAATACAATTAGGGGTTACAGAAAGTAAAAATAGACTTAGTTGTTCAGAATATTGCACGTAAGCAAGTCTATTTTCTTAGAATCGCAAGTAAAAATTTTATAGTATTAGCAGTGCTTTGAGAAACTTATGTGAAGGTATAATATAGGTAGTCCAACTGCCGCGTATTTGACGTGTATATATCCTTTCGTGCGTTAAAAAGTTGCAGAACTAGACGAGAATATTTCATGTTAAAACCTGTCAGTGGAAGTATAATATAGTCCGTATTTGACGTGTGCAGATGTTCTTCGTGTATTAAAACAGTTGTAGAACTCAGCGAGACTATTTCAAGTTAAAACAGGCCAGGAGGAACTGGCGTGACTGATCTTCGTTTTACCCCTCTCAATGAGCGCGGTCGTTCACTGTCTCCCCTGATAAGCAAGAGATTTAAAACTAAGGTCGGTCACAATTCCTCGCTGACCGGGATTTGACTTCAAATAGCCCATTGAGTTCTGCAATTCTTTTAACATACGAAAGGATATAGGCACACGTCAGATAGGGGTAGTTGGCCACCTTCTATAAAAGAGATACTTGCCCGCCTGGGTAGTGTGGTGGTAGCGTGTCTACCTCACATTCTAAAGGTCGTGAGTTCGAATCTCGCTTAGGGTGAGTTACCCGGATAAGGTTTTTTTTTTCGGGATTTTCCCTTATCCTGAGAAGACGAATGCCGAGTAACTTTAAGTTCCTTGGACCCCGAGATCATTTGAGCATCATTTCACCAATTTCATTCATCGTCCGATATGACCAAACCAGGTTAAAGGACGTTAAAAAAAAATACTTGTGTTTATAGACCAACTTTTTAACAAGACACGCCTCACGATTTCTATTAATATTTGCAGAGATATTTCGGTAAATATCACCAATCAGCAGCACTCCTGATCCAGATAATGCTAGCCTAGTGGTTCCATTGGCAGAGAAAGGACTACAGTAATCAAGCTGTTATTGCTGCAATTTTATTGCTAACTGCATTACACTTTAACCGTTTCATAATGAAGTACAAACCTTTGGCTGCAAACACCTACATAGATTATCGGTTTTACAGGGGAGGGACATGATTATTGCATGCAAGAGTCTTTAGCTCTTATGTTTCATTGGCGAGGAAATAAACTAGATTAAATACTTTGTTTAGCTTGCATTATTGTGCATTGTTCAGCACCTGCAGTGGTATTGAACGTTTAGTTGGCACCCGTTTTGTTTGACGAGTTGCAGGCTCCAAACGATTGTTTATCAGGAGGGCGGATGCGATAAATATCTGGCTACAAACAACAATGAGCACACTGATGGACTGTCTGGCTCATCTCAACGTCATCGTTAATTTACCCGCCGTTGTGTTGTACGCCAACAAGGGCAATTTAAATAAACTAGGTTTGCACTAACAGTTTAAACTTTGTATTTCATTTTGATGAATTTCCTTTCCGTATTTAGTGTCACAATATTAGCAAAGTTCTGTTCAAATGGAGGCAACTATAATTTAGACAACACGCGTCACCTCTTCGACATCAGTTTGATACTATGGAATATTTCCATTATTCAGTAAAAAGATAAACTTTTCTTCTAAAATTGCATTTCAAAAAACTACGGATATTGTAAGGTTTACTAATTCTGATAACATTGAACTTTAGGAATTGACAGTACGTATTTAATTAATTATTTATAATACTTGTGCCAGTATCTGTTATGGTGTTTCCATGGGTTACAAATATTACATAGAAATAACACACACGTTCGTATATTACATACGGACTGGACGGCTTGTACTTTAATAAGAGTATTTAAGTTTTAGTTAGCACGAATTGCTACGGTTGAGAATGTTCAGTAATTTCTCTGTAATTGGTTGGAGTTTGGAAACGGAGTTGCAGATGGTTGCAAATTTCCCTATTGCTCAAAAGAATTGTCTCGACTACTCAGTGGAAGTCGTAGTTTTGATATGCTTAATTGATTTGCGAGTATCTGTTCACGTACAGATCGAGACGTGCAATCTTTGACAAGATTATCAAAGAATGAGTTTTCGCCTCTATCTCCATAATTTGAGATAAAGAATCGATATGCTAACCTCTGTGCAGTTCGCCTCTCGACGTGTGATTGCATACATACATTTCAGGCTCCTACAGTAGCGAATTGTATCCCACATCATTTATCTTTACGAAATGATGCTATAGCAGGTTGAGGTAGATTTGAAGATTTCCATGTTTAAAAATTTACATATATACACATATACCTACAGGTGGGAATGAATAAATGTAAGTCATTAATATTTAGTTGAGAGCAATGCATATAACATATAAGCATTTTGTCCGCTAATAGCATTGTCATAAATAAAGCCACATTTCAGGGTCAAATGTGTTTTGAACGGCCCTTCGTTATGTTTATGTTGTATTTAGGTACCTCACGAAACGGCCAGCTCCTCTGTTTAGTACAAATCGCACACCACTACAGTGAGGAACTAGGGACCGATTCAGTTGCAAGCTTTCCTTTACACAACGAATGGCTTTACATATGCTGAAATAACAGACATGCCGCAACTGGGAAATCTGCCAGTGCTGTGAGGGTGTGTATCACCGGCGATTTCTAAACCGTCATCTTCCCAAAAGACAGACGTTATTGCAATGTAACAAAGTACCTATGACACAAGTTCTCTTAACTCTCGATTTTAAGGTTTTTGTAATTGTTGATCTTTTATTTTAATGTTTCACTTTGGTAAAAACAGTGAGGATGGTTTTGTAGTTTAGAGAACGGAAGTGAAAATGTTCACATATTGTTAGTTATTTACTTGTTCAATAAAACTACATTAAAATAAATTTAATAATCTCATTGTGTTCAATATTTTAAGTAGAACCCTGAATACAGTAAATCCTAATCACATAATGTTGTATGTAAACAAAAACGTATGGTTACGTAGGTTGAATTTTCAGAGCGGTCGATACTTTTCCCTGACATCAAAGCACCTACAGTCGGGCATGGCAAAAGTCAAAGAAGGATCAACAGTGTGACCTGTAACGTAAACAATCACTGAACCTCTGAAATAGAGAATAACAGTTGCAAATATTTGCACTTATTCACCTCCCAGTGCGCGCGCGCGCGCGTGTGTGTGTATGTTATATTTTTCAAACAAATCATCATTAAGTTCAGTTTCTGATGCAGGTTAGTGCTTCTACAGTGAAGTGCATTACCGAACAGAAATGCTTTCTAAAATAAATTCTCTGGTAGAAAACTTCGTCATACTGTATCTATAGTTATACAAATCCTATAAGCATGCACATACGCTCAACGTAAGTAGAATTATCCAATACGCTACTGCTCTGTTTCGCAACTACTTTCTGTACTAGCAGGGTTTTAGTTTTACAAAACGACCATTCCATAGCATATTGTTCCATGGCCTAGTTGTACATTTAAACATTCTTTGAAATATTGAGCAAAACCTTCTGCCGTTTGCTTAGGAACAAAGTATTGCATCCATTCAAAAATTCGATATTAGCGTTTCATTGAAAATGCAGTTTTTGAAGGATTCTTAATACAATTTACCTTTAAGAGGAAATGTGCCTGTGCAGGGCATGTGCGCGCGAACGTGGTAAACCCCCCCCCCCCCATCAACTGCTCCATGGAGCCCAAAAGATTTGCACGAAAACTTTGATGATTACTTATTCATTAAGTGGGATATTTTTTGAGATAACTCTTGATTTTATTAAATCATGATATTTGAGACGATAAAATGGCGAATAAAATGCTGAACTATATAAAGTTTCAGAAAACAGAGGTAAAATTGTCACATCATTTTATGTACCAAAACTTATGACATGGGAAAAATGCAAATCCCGTTACTAACTTATGATTTATGTAAAACAAAAATATTTATAATATTAACTATTTCCGAAATAATTGATGCTGTTCTTTAAATTGTCCTCTCATTTTAAGCAATTCACTTTGAAAAGTATATTTCCCTCCGTTTTTCGTGTACTCTCTGCATTAGCTAAGGAGAAACTAAAGAGCAGCACTTAAAAACATATTGTAAATAGAAAATGTTAGGAAAAAATGTATTATGCTCAAATTTTATATTTTAATCAACTCGGAATTTTTCTTTAAGTAGGTACTGTTTTACTATCCCCCATGTTTCCGTGTTGCGTAAAAGTCTATAAATTCAATAATAACGAAGTAGACATCAGGCTTTTCACAGAAAATTTAAGATTTCATAATAATAGTATAGGATACCCAGGGTTCCAGAGTTACCCTCCCATCCCATTCGGTAATCCTAGGGGATTGGGAACTCGGTGGATTTTGGCTTATGAGATGTTGGAGTTGGTTATCTTCGGGACCAGCGAAGAGGGAAAAGGTGATAATCTTAATCTAAGGGGGTTAGGAGATGATCAGGAAGTTAGGATTAAAAGAGCCATGATACAGCTGGTCAACTTAGAAATGTTAGGCCGAGTTACTTAAGAGCAAGAGTCATGACTTACATGGGCACATGTTGACGCACTATTACACTATTTAAATAAGACTTGTTGGCGTCGTAGAACTACTCTTTTCATCCTAGTGGAATACATCACAGCTTATCAGTCGTGCGGTTGCAGAGCGATAGAGCGAAAGTAGGTCGTCGACAGCTTTTAAAGTGTCTTTAGACCTGTCGGCACTTTTGAGGTGTCATGACCTAGGGACATATTTTGGTACTTTGCTAAATGATTAAGCCTTAACTAAGACTTCCTACGTCTTGTGAAATGTGGACTTTTCCAATAAGTCAGGGCGGTACGCTACTATACTTGGAATGAAAGTTATTTAAAGAAGGATAACTTTTATGTAAAGGGTAGCATGTTATCTACTTACCACAAAAAACCTATATAATAAAAGTTGATCAGATGGTATAAATATTGTGAAATCTCCAAGTAAAATACTGACGAAAATACCTTGTGTTGCATTCATATTAATTTCTCTACCCACTATTGTTTATTATTATATAGCTTCTACAACTACTTATATTTTTCTATCTGCTTCACATGAGTCGAGATAAATCTTTGGAGAAATAGCTTCATTACACTTCTCATTATAGGTACAGGGGGCATGGAGGAAACCGAATCGTTAGTCATGTATTTATATTCGAGTGACTATGTTGATCTTGAAATTCATGCTCTTTCCATGTTATTGCGAGAGAAACAGCTGCCTAGCGACAGTACTTTAAACATGACAAAGTATGACAAATTCAGTTGGCTAAAAAAGAGCCCAGAAAAAGTTTTTGAAACAAATTTTGTGTTTTAAAGATATACACAATTTTGTGTATAGTTCTGTTTGCTGACCTCTCAACGGATTGCTGCCCCCATGGCCGCGCTCGCTAAAGCTTTGGTGTATCATGGCACAGAGAATCGTGGGTTCGCGTTCCGCCTTGGGCATGGAAGTTTGTGAGTTTGTGATTGTTTACATTAATGTGTATTTGTCATTTAACGGTAAATAAAGGAAATTAAGGGAAAAAGGGGAAAAATGTAATCACTCTGTTTACCTCTCTTTATCTTTTCTATTTATCTGTTATGCTACAGCCAATGCGGGGTTTGCACCTTCCAACCTGACTGGCGGCCATTTACGCAGAGGTGGACAATCATCCAATGATACGGAGAGGCGATTTCACCACTATTATGCAATCCCAACCGGTTCGGAGAGGCGGTGACACCCATCACGCATCCCTTAACCGGAAATAAAAATTCATGAGACCAGGATCGATGCCTATCGCAGCTCCTCACTTTGCCTACTGTAAATCCGCACTCGCATGGATGGGATCGATCTGTGGCCGGGAACTAGATATCTACGCTAAAATCCTTCCGAATGAAGTGGACTGCACAGGCTATTCGCTGAAAATTCAACGATGCACTACATTTACCATGCAAATGTGTGAAATATATGGTATTTTAATCAAAAGTCGTTGAACCATTTATAAAGAAATTAAATATTTCGAAAAAATGTTCCGTGAAAATGTTTGAAGAAGATGAGCTCTCTTGAAAATATTATCATCGTATTTTTGGAACACTTGCATTTCATATTTGCTATTTAACCGATATTACGTTTTTTCACACGCATCACACACACACACAAAGAGACACACACACACATTATTGAAAATGATTATTATCTCCGTGGGTCTCAAAATAATTTATTTCTCCATATGATTTTTTGGATGGAATGTAATATTTTCTTTGCCACTTCCTATGTGGTAGAGAAAATAAAAATGACAGCTGCTTCACGAAATTAAAATATCATGTGACATTATGTGTACCAAAGGTGTATCCCCACCCCCTGGCGTTATATCGCACATTCCATCAAAGAAGGGTTTCTGTTGAGAGCATGATGTTCATTTCGTTACCACGTTCATTGTGCCCGAGCTATCTCAGTATTGTGCTCCAGGCGAGAAAAGGGAGATCCTTTCATCCCCAGTAAATAAATTCTTACACCGTGGAGAGGAAAGGCGAGTGCTCATCGGCAGGGATAGAGCTTCTCTCCCTAACCGATAACACAGGGATTGGTTTCGGGATCCCGCGAATTTTTATTAAAGAAAGAGAACATGGCTATACGGACATATTCCGTTTTCATTGAGCGGAAATTTTATATTACCTCGACGGCTTTTGCAGAAGGAGTTTTCAATAAAACTTTGTGTCGTTAACGAGAAAGGCATCTGAGCCAGTCGTCTGTTGTAATGCTTTTAAAAAATTGAACTTTCAGAAATAGGTTTTCTAAACGGTTTGCTGTATTCCAATGAAACCTTTAATTTCCTCGACCTCTTTTTATTATTGGATAGTGGTATGCCAACGGTTCACTTAGTACGAATTTTAAAAGTAGCTTTCCATTAACTATCCACGTCAAATTGTTGATCAAATTTGTAACAGCTTTTTCCTCTAGTTTTAATTTCAGTTTACAGTAAAACTTATTTTATTTATAAATATATAAATTTTGTTTTTTCAACTCTTTTTTTCTTTAATAATCAATTACGCAAATCTCTTATTTCAGATGACTGTATTATTCTCTAACAAATTCTAGTACAACTATATGATATTTGGGTCATAAATACAGAATTGAATTTACTGTATTAAATGTATAGATAACAACAGGCTTTAAACGTTTCTTAATTAAACTCTATAAGAAATTATCATAAGAAATAAAGAAATTATCTAGTGTTCAGAAACTTAAATTAAACATAAAAACAAGTATAATTGAAACTAAAGCTAGTGAAACAGTTTAGAGTTTTGTACAATCCATATTATTATTATTAATATTATTATTATTATTATTAAAATTGAAAAGATCGTATTTATGATTGTGTTATATAATCATGTATGATTTATAATTCAGATTTATTTTTGGGGTATCTTATTAATAAATAAATAAATAAATAAATACGAACTTAAACATTTATTCTAACTGGACATAGGTGTCCTATATCAAAAACTTGCTGAATGTTCCTCTATAACCTCTGAAAGTTTTTGGGTTGAATTCTGCAACAGTCTGTGTGTGTGTGTGTGTGTGTGTGTGTGTGTGTGTGTGTGTGTGTGTGTGTATAAAAGCATAATTCATTTTAGAAACAACGAGATAATGCCGCTGACACATAGAGATTCAAACAGCAATACATTTAAACATAGGGCAATAATGTTTCTAAAGGCAGAATAAAAAGTAATATGTTTATGAAAATATTTAAATGTAATGTAATGGAGAAAAACGATTGTAAAAGTTGTTCTAGTAGACTCTCGATATAATTTACAGGTCAGCGTTTAGATAAGAAAGAGAAAATTAAACTAATTTAGCAGATGTTTCATGAACCCGTTACTGCCGTGGTATGCAAGGCTGGAATGAAAAGAAACGAGGAGAAAACACCAAAAAGTAAATCAACAAAGCTCAGGCTTATGCTTTACCTTTGAAAGTCGAATTAAATGAAGTACGTATTAGGTAAAAAGTTGGTTAACTGGAATTCCTAGGTACTGGAAAGGAGATATATCTTATTATTACCGTGAAATGGTAAGGTCAAGGTCGAGTTCACAAACTGCAGAGAGTAATAGCTTCCCCCCTCTGCCATCAATCCCCGCTGTTTTCTAAGAAACACATGGGTCAAGAACTCTGTGACCCCATAAATGTCTTGGGCAACTAAAGAATGGACCGGGACTACAGAACAAAGAGCTGGGAAATCTGCGTTGCAATTATCTGCATTTAGAGAAAAACATTCCTTCTTTTTAGTGCAGTTACCTGAGTCGGTTTCCAACAATTGCAGAATGTAAAATTACAGGGCGTGTATAAAATTTATGGCTGTCCTTTAACCTTCTATGATGTAGCTTGAAATTGTTTTGGCCATTTACCGAATGTATGAGGTATATTGCTTAGCATTGGTTCTGCGATGTGACTTTACTGACAAATGGGTGCATGTAATTCCAGAAGTATGCATTTGTAGCTTTTGTGCTTTCTCGTTCGATACTATTTTCCTCAAAGTAACTAATTCTGTAAACCCAGCTTCCTCTATTATTTATTTTTCTTTCTTCTTCGCCTTCAAATATTATTTAACGTTAAACTCGTCTAGTACTTGTCACCCTCTTCTGTGCCGAAAGTTTTATTCATTCACCATTATCTCAACACACCGCTTAACCGAACATATTTCAAATACTTCCACTCGGTTTTTCACAATTTGTAACATTAAATAAATGTGTTACAAGGGTTCGTGGTGGGAGCATGGGTAATAACTGTGTAACACTTTGTTAATTGAATGAAGTCTTCTTCTGACAAGGATATTTTCATTATTTATTTTGAAAAGCCTATTTTATTACTATGCAGTTATTATATAGAAATGAATTAAATAATACTATAGCAAATTATTCACTGATCTGTATAAGTGCTGCCGGTCTCTGAACTATACTAAAAATAAAATTATATTTTAACTACAAAATTTACAACTGAAACTTAATATTTAAGTATAAATTGCATATTTTATTGAATCTTAAAGACCAAAAATACACTGGATAAATTCTTAAAGCTTTGTAATAGCTTATTACGGCGGGTAAAACTGCAAATAATACATTGATACATTTAGATGTAGTTTAATTAGTGTTACTCAAGTCAACCAGAAATGAATGCATTATTCAGCGACTGAAAAGTGATATTCAAAGTGACCATGTCTGGAATCCCAAGAGGTTAGTACATGGTATACGAGTATTATAAAGTAATTTTCCTGTAATTTTTGTGTAATTTCAATTTGCCCCTGAGATGTTAGGTGGTAAATTGAATTACCTACGAGATATATTGAGTTTCGTTACTATTTTTAGATAACTTTTTATTAAAGCAATAACAGAATATGTATATCTTTTGTCGTCCTGTGTGATCAAGGGGTAACATGCTAGCATGTAGTTCCAAGGTCGCGGGTTTAAACCCGGCGAAGGGCGATGATTTTTTCGGGCGTATAAATCCATAGCATGGCTTCCTTTTTCGTTGATTTACGCGCGTAAAATCACCTCAAGCCTGATAAAGAGGCCAATATAGAACGAAAGAGCTGACAACCATAGCAGTTAAAGGGCGTCCATAAATAAAATTCATTTAATTGCAGATCTTGGAATATCTTGTATAATTTTGCAGAGGCTTGTAAAATATATGATTCTACCTTTAGTTTCAGGTTTATGTCATTGTTTTCAAAATGAGCATAAATCACCATCATATTCAACACAAGAAAGGAATCAATTGCAGCGCTAAGAATATACCAGCTCTTATTCTTACCATTACGAGTGCATACTCTTTGCAGTAAATTCGTTCTAGTGTATGCCATGCTGCTTACATTTTAAGCATGTTCTCAAAGTACGTTACGTTCTCGAGGTTGCATTCATTCCATACAGAGCATTTAGTTTTCTGCTAGCAATAGCGTATCGTCAGAAAAACTGGCGCACTTTATTGCGCTTTCTCCTACAATTTAACTACAATGGTTCGCAATTTATGAACAAACTTCCTTTGTTTGCTTCATGTCCTTAGAATTGAGTTTGTCGTCTGGTGTTATCGGCTTTTGTAACAACTTCTTCGCTATCTAAATTGCTTTTTAATGCATAACATCAAGTTCTGTGTTTTGTCAGGAAATATAGCCTGAGAGAAGAATCTGTTGTTAAATAACATCAACAGGATGCCGTTATATCTAGGTTTGCATCAAGATCGCTTTCATCTTTTCATATGGCGACTGTGAGACAAGCCATTAAATTGCAGAGGATTTTAAACTAAATGTTGCTGGTATTCCGGATTTGAAAGCATTAACGCAATGCAGAATGTATCTCATTTGCTTGAAACGAAGGTGATTGTTTGTTAGCTAACTGCATATAACACTTAATTACTTTTTACTCTGACATTTACCTATAATTTATAACAATTTCAAAGATATCTTTCACTTCAGGTTGTTTTATCTTAAATGTATGACGTTCTGAAACATCTTCAAAAATATTGTGAAAAACCCAGAAAACCCAGCGTTTTTGCACATTAGATTAATATCTCATGGAGTAATATAATTAAATTCAATAGCTTAAAGTTAATGGACTTGTATACAAGTTTTCTCTCCAAATATCGTACACTACTTTAAAGCAAAGTTGTACAAAATTAATCTTCGAAGAAAAATTAGAACACAAGTTTGATTGATGAGGAACAATGCTGATATCAACTCTTAGGATCATTTTTAAAAGTTCATGTAAGGTATATGCTGAAAATTCGTTCAATATAACACACAAAAATACATTTTAAATTCTCACCATTTTACCCAAAGATCCGAACAAAGTTAATGGAAAAAAATGTCAAAAGCTTATACTCTTCCCAAATGAGGAATCATTCATTTTCATACTCTCGATTACATATATTAAGAATGGAAGTGTTTTCTTGGCCACACAAAGAAAACTGAATTTCAGCGACTCGCGCTTAAAATTTTTGAGACTTAGCTTAAAGCGTACTTTATTCCCCTAATGCTCTTGTACCAAGCAATAATTGCAATAATGCAATTTCTGCAAATGGTTATCTCGATTAATAATAAGCGGTTTATAAGAATAGTTTGCACAAGCGTGATTAGATAATGTCACGTGAGTGTTTTTAATAATGAACCCAACCGAGAAATAATAAGAATTGACTAAGATTCTTTATAGGTGCCACAAGACAATGTGAAAACGCAAATTTAATACTAAAGGTAAAAAATCGTATTTGCCTTAAATTGTAAGTTTAAAGGACCTCTATATATTTCGGGAATATGGAAAACCTCTATATCTGTCTTTACATACTGTTTTAAGTATGCAAAATGATATAAAACTCATTTCGGAATGAGAAGGAATGTAGTGGTGGTCAACAGAGAATTGAAAATACAGCATTTGTTAGTCGTCCTAAATATATTTTTATTAAAAGTAATACAGTAATTTTGAGGAAATAGAAATTAAGCGGAAAATGTTTCATTTAAAGCAGGCTGTTGCAGCGTTTGTGCGCGCTAGAGAGCAGCAGAGATCACACCTTGCAGAAGTCCGCCTGCAGCATGCAATACAGCTCGGGTGGTCGCGGCTGAATTAAGTGTTGCTTAAAAAGTATGACGCTGTTCGAACCATTTCCTTGTCAACTATAAGATAATCTATAAAGCTGTCCTTTTCGGTAAACAGAAACTGTTCTACTCACGAAATAATCAACAGGCCTCCGGGAGGGCTTGAGATACTATAAAATACAAGCACAACCTAAACACTGGAAGAAGTTCAAGGACTTGTGCTATGATCTTCGCCCAGTGACGTAATAGTTATATCAGTATCGTGCTCCCTCTCCAGCTGGGTTCCAAACCCTTGTTGGTACGCCCAAGTATTCTGATTCATAAGAGAGAGTTGGAACATCGTGATATAAACGGTAGTTTGCGGTGGAACTTTACTTACAGCTTTTCGTGTCCCGTCGTTAGAAAATACTGGACATTAAGTTGGACCCTTTGTTCAATAAAATAAGAACTACAAAATATTTTGGGTAATCAAGACTTGTATTCCATTGTATATATATCAATCGTTCTTTACACACAATTTAAATGTTCATTGTAGTGTAAAATACATTTTAGTGGCTCCTACGCACAGAATCCGCGCCTATTCCATATAACAATCGTGTCCTGATTCTGAAACACTTTCTGTTTGAGATTTCATGGTGGCAGAAGAAAGTGAATATCGGTATCGTTGGTTTCAGGAAGAATTAAAGCTGTTGATGAAAGTCTGCTCATCACAGAGAAGCTGAAAGAAAATAATTGTTAAATCTGATATTGGCCAAAACAGGTGACTTGTCTATGTCCTTCAATAAACTTGTATATGTGTGCCGAATGTCCCCTAAAATATTATCACAGCTCATTTTCAATGCAGACAAATTAAACTCGACTGGCCCCGTAGCTAACTTAGAGCACCTAACTGCTGTGTGAGGGGTCCGGGTTCGATTCCTGGTTAGCCAGGTGGGAATTTATCTCTAGCCAAGGATATTCTCTGTCCTTCCCAGATTCTGGAAGTATGTGTGCATGCGCGCGCGTGTGTGCGTGTATACTAAAGAAACAAACATGTTTCCTAAATGTACTGGTAGCGGAGTCTAGTGTGGTTCTCACTTAAGATTTATGCTAAGATAAATCGGAGTGATTAAGGTTAGAAGATTTAGATAACATATTAAGTATCGAAAAATATTTCATAGTTCTTACCTTATTACAAAACGGAGCTTTCTTAAGAACACTCCTCTTATTTCTCCGACTTTCATTTTTAATTACGTTGTACACATACACATATAGCTCTTATGATTGTTCAAGTTCACATTCTGAATGTGTTTATTTCTAGTGAGATTTCTACATCAAAATGTTGTGTGGGATTGAGTACATCTTTTACTTAGCATATATAGCTGAGGTGGTAAAAATCGATCCAGTCATTTGCTAAAGAATAATATGTTATAGCGTAGCTACTATAAAAAATCTGACGTGTTCCATTCACATGACTTTCTCTACGTCTCTGTAACAAATTATTGCTAAAAAGCTTATTGTTCTATTTACTTAATGCTAATCGAAAAAAAAAAATAGAAGAAATAATCTTATTACTTGCTTCCTTGTAAGTAGAAGCGAAATAACCTAGGTGAAAGTGATAGTCAAAAGCTGGTTGTTATGTGAATGAAGTTCCTTTGTTTGTATGGACAGGAATTGACAAAGTCCTGTGTGAGAAAAGTACAATTTTTTAAAGCTGAAACCAAAAACAAAGAATATCTCAATAACGATCAACTCCATGAAAAAAATGCATATAACATAAATTGTGTGTTTTAAAGTGCTCTACATTTTTTGTGTGGTAAGTTTTTTTCCTTCTCTTACGGTTTAGCAGTTATGCAAACCTCCGTAAAATTCGTCCAGAATAAAGTAGTCTTCAGAGGCTATTCCCAGAAAATTCAAGATATACATTTTATTTGTCAGGTAAATATCTTTAATATATGATATTTTGATCAAAATCGTTAGAGCCATTTTGAGAAAATCAAAATTTTCGAAAAAAGTTCCATGTAAAGGGTAGATTGGGGTGGGGGGATTCTTCTCAAAATCTTCGTGTCGCATCCCTGGAAGATACAAAACTTAAATACCAAGCTTGTTATTTTACCAACTTTTCGTTTTTGAGTTATCGTGTTCACAGACACACGGACACACACACACTAACACGGACCTTTTTGTGAAAATGCTTTTTTTTTTTATACAGGGGATCCTAAAACATATATTTCCGGTGAAATGTCGGTATCGAATTTTTGGGTGGAGTGCAATACCTTCTCTATACACTACGAACATAGTACGTGTAGAGAAAGTATAAATGGAGAATATGAATTTAAGATAATGGTGGAAGTTGAGACTTTGCGTATATAGAACTTTCTATACCAACTGATATTAAAATAAAAATGTGCTTATATATACTTGTTCTCCAGATTATTTTGCTCTGCTTGGATCAGCAACTTTCGAGGAGCAACAAATTCCGGATCATAGCATTGCATAGGATGGGTTATCAGCCCAATGCCTGGCATGGCATAGAAGAAAAAAGAAATTGAATTTGGTAATGAAAGAGATGTTAGGAAAAGATGCAGGTCAAATTTTCCAACCAGGCATTCCCCTAGCGACCGAGGAAAACCGCGATAAAACCTTTGGTCAGTGTTTTCAGCCCCGATTGCTTGAACTCGGAACTTCCTTCATGCAACTCAGTCATATTGTTGTGATCCCACTTTGCTCGATATTATTCTGTTACAGCAAACAAAAATAATGCTTTGACACACTTTAATAAATATCCAAACAATAAATTAAAATTGTGCATATATTCTCGTTGTATTCTGGACACGGCATAGACTGTATGGTACATAGCGGTGCAAGCTGCGCAAGATTAATTGTGTCTAACACCCTCCGGGAGGAAGTGCATAACCACAGGAGGCTACAGGCTGCAGACTGCCAGATCACAGAGAGGCCTGGAAGACCCGTTTTACCTCTGCAGTTGCCTAGAGAAATAGCCCCCTGGTGTCTAGGGAAAATATTTTTTCTTTGAATAAGCATACGCTCCACCTGACGACGCTATAACCATCACGAAATCTAGGTGCACACCGAAGCATGAGAAGGAAATCGAATGAAAAGGAAATGACGGAAAGAAACTCACGGTGAATGAGAAGAAAAATACCAACAATTGCTTAGTGCTGGCTGGAGTATAATCCGGGCTTGTGGGCCGTGGCCTACTGGTCTCCTCCTTCTTCTTCCCAGACGTTTCGTCTGCGACTACGGCAGATATCTTCGGTGGCAGCGGCGAGGTCGAAGTGCTCTAGTGGACGTTTCAACTGTGACCGCAGCTGTGACTACGGCAGACTACGGCAGATATCTTCGGTGGCAGCGGCGAGGTCGAAGTGCTCTAGTGGACGTTTCAACTGTGACCAGCTGTGACCGCAGTTGAAACGTCCACTAGAGCACTTCGACCTCGCCGCTGCCACCGAAGATATCTGCCGTAGTCGCAGACGAAACGTCTGGGAAGAAGAAGGAGGAGCCCAGTAGGCCACGGTCCACAAGCCCGGATTATACTCCAGCCAGTATTGACACCGGCCGTGAAAGCCTAAGAATTTCGATGAATTGCTTAGTGACCAGGAAAAACCACCAGAAACCAAGGTTAGAGTGAGCAGTCTAAGACTCAGCTTCACAGGTTAAGCTTAAGCTACAAATCAGGCTTATGCGTAAGCTTAAGCTGCAGTGAAGCTTCACAGTACATAGTTCAATCGATAAACATAGATTATCTGTGGTATGACTTAAACGCTACTGAACTGCGGTTTAATCTAAGGAATCGTTATTTATTATCTGAAGAAGACGATATTAGTGATGAATAAATACAGTGTTTTAACTCTTATGCAGAATAAAAAAAAAAAATATCTAAACAATGTAGATGCGAAACATAGAATGACCATGAATTCTACAAGAGATTTTGATTAAATAAACAGTCCGAAAATATGGAACCAATATTAGTCATATATAAACAAGTATAATCAAATAATATAAAATCAACTGTAAACAATATTTAATTTTACACCTCATACGATTATTGTATAGGTAATTTGTCGTTCTCATTGTGTTAATTCTACAATTGCGTTATAATTCAGTATATTCAGTAACAAAGTCTTTCATTAGATGAATGCTTCTCCAAATGTTGGGTTATAATATGCAATCAAAGCATACTAATCGTAGTTGGATATTTCCCGGCCATCTTAAAATTTACAACGTGAAGATCTGTCAAAACTGTTTCACACCATCCTAATCATCTCATCGCATGGCAATTTCCCCCCTATATTTGGTTTTTCTTACTACACAGTAATTTGTACGATCACTTGACTTATTACATGCTTGTGCATTTCACAATTTGTAGGAGAAGTAAATTTACGATTTCTTGAGAAGTAAAGTTCACAGTACCTTTTGGCGTGATGTTTTGTTATTTTAACTTTAAGCTGCTGGTTAACCTACTTGCTTATTTTACAAACAACGACGCCATAAACAAACAATGGAAATTCACTCGATGCACACGTGCAAGCATTATCTACTTCCATGTAGTTGTTGAAGAACTTATTAAAGCCTGGCTGCCCTATTGTGAACTTTCAAAGCTTAAACCAAAGCACAAGCCTGGCCTGAATGTCTCGCGTACGTTACTAAAACTTCGGCTTAAGCTTAAACTATGAAATCTTAGCAATTGAATTCAAGCCTCGAAAGTTACAGTGGAGCCATCTCCTTGATCCTATGACAATGGTTAGAAATAAACTGCGAAGTAGATACAACAAGATTAAGCTTCCATATCACAGTGACAAATGTACATTGTTGTTTGAATTTGGAAGACTTTTACATTTGATTAATCGTTCGAAAGTGAACGAAACATTCGTCATAAAAGTGTGAAGAATTATTGTTGATGGAGCTCTCAGGAGGTAGCCTGAATGTTCACCCAATCCATCACCACTATCTCGGAGTTGCAATCATCCGCGAATGTGGAACGAAGCCATCGGTTGTATATATAACGTAGTATCGAGGTTCTCCAATAGCTTGTGCATCGAGCCGCAAAGCTCATATATCGACGTTCAGCTTCTGCTTGTTTTCCATTACCATCTGGCCTACGGCAGTGCTTTGTGCACCAGCTGTAATTAAGCGTCTCCATGGCGCTGTTTACTTTTTTTCAAATTGCTTCTTCTATGTATCTCTGCCAACAAATCTCTATTAAAATGTTCATGCACCCATTTAACAGGAGATTTCGCGGGATCAAAAGCATCGATCGTTAATTAAATTATCGCTTTGGGTTCAAACATATGGCTTGTTGCCATGAAAAGCCTTGCAGGAGGATTGTATTGGATAGACATATATTTTACGATCTGGCTTACCAGACTTCACACGGGGTACTAGATTGATGAATTAATTAATTAATTTAATTTCCCTGTCTTACGTTCTTTATGAAATTATTATATAATAATCTAGAAGATGTTTATGGTGAATCCTTCTAACCCATACAATTGTAATTCTGTATAACCGGTGGTTTCTAATAAAGGTTTGTAACAAAAGGAAGGGAAAGGAATGATGAATTAATTTAATTTACATAGCTTCCGTTCATGAAATTATTACATAATAACCTAGAAGATGTTTATGGTGAATCCCTCTAATCCATATAATTGTAATTCTGTATAACCGGCACTTTCTAATAAAGGTTTGTAACAAAAGAAAGTGAAACATCGGCTGGATGTCTGAGTTTTTTTACTTTCTATACATGCATTATGCACATAGGCATTTTATTCTACCCAAAACTTCGCTGTCGATTTTACCGAAATATATTTTTGAATAAAAAGGCATTTTAGAAAAGGTTCCATGTGTGTGAGTGTGCGTGTGTGTTTGGGAACAGCAATACTCTAAAACGCAAAGTTCCATTAAAAACCAAACTTTCAATTTAAATTGCTCATAAAGATATTCAAAAAACTCCCCACCCCAAACTACCCTTTATATGGAGAGATTTTCGAAATGTTTGATTGTATCAAAAATTGTTTAAACGATTTTTATTAAAATGTCGCATGTTTAAGATATTTTCATGAAAAATGAAGTTTATATCTTGCAATTTCTGCGAATAACCTCTGAAGTCATCTTCATTTTGGATGACTATTGCTAAACTGACAAACTGTAAGAGATAGACGAAAACTTATTAGACAAACAAAATGTAGTGATCGTTAAAACACGCACTTTAAGTAATATGCAGTTTTTTATTGAGTTAACCATTTTTGAGATATTCCTTGATATTGTTTTCCAATACATTTTTGTTTCTTCTGGTCAATCATAGAGAACATACCGGACGACTTTTAAAAGATTTGACTATCGTTTTGCATTATTGCATTTCCTTATTCCTCAAGGATTATTAATATATTCCTCAAGAATTAATATATAATAAAATCATTTCTATGAATTTTTATATTGATAAGCATGAAATTGACAGAAGAATAAACTTTTTTAAAGAATAATTTGTTGCAGTATAAGTAGAGCACATCAGATTTGTTTAACTTCCCACCCTTCTTTCAAATTTTAGGAATACCTCATGAGACTACAAGTAGCCTTGTTGGTGAAACGGTAATCGGTTGGAATGGATAAATAATTTTTAGATAATAAGTAGATCTTGAACCATATCTTTGTACCTTCTCTTTGACCCTATAGTTATTAATAATAGCATAACACACACACACACATATTAATAGCATATTAATGTAAACAAAAATCCACCTACTATGTAATTGATGATCAAAATACATTAATTAATATACCAATTATAAAATAAACCTGAAGTTAAAATAAATAATTTTCAGGATATTCGTTTTGTAGGAAATTTATCAATTTTATGCCTCTAACTTCTGCATAAACCATGAGCAATTATTAAAACAAAAGTTATATAAAATCCTAATAAGTTAGCAGCTTTTATTTGATCAACACATCTTCTTAATTGGAATAATTTATTCAATTCTCATACATATATGTATATATATATATATATATATATATATATATATTCACATAATTCAAAATCCCTTAGACATAGAGATAAAGCTGACGAATATGAAGAGTTCTCACTTATAGGTCACCAAGTCAACTCCTTTGGAAAAACACATAGTTTGCGAATGTTTAATTTGTTAATTATAAAATATCGATTACTTAATACCTTAAAGTTAGTTTGACACATTTTTCTCTTGTACGATTTTTTAACGTACGCTGTTAACCATTGTGATTGCATAAAGAACATAAAGCAAAAATTCTTACTTCAGGTTATTAAAATAAGTTGGCATTGATATCGCTGTCGGTCAGGAGAGCTCAGTTCGTTAGGCCCTGGCCTTCTGAACTCAATATCGCGGGTTCAAGTCCCGCCCAGACCGATGGTATTTAACTGTGCTTAAAAGCCCATGTCAGTAGACTTGCTGATATGTTAAAAGAACTCCTCCGGGACAAACTTCCGGTACACCAGCGGCGCTGATGTGATCCTGGTTTGATAGCATCGTTAACAAACTATTTTTTTAGAATAGATATCGCATGCGTATCATGCCGTTATAAGTAGATTCGAAATTCTTTTGTTTTGCTGTGATTTATTTATTAAATCATGATCATCTACACATATAGTATGAAATATCGGCGGTATTTTACATAGCTTACATTATTTTCTGTGAAGTAACAATTATTTTGTGGCATTCTCATCTAAAAGCCAAAGACTTCTTCGCAAGTATCTTCTCCAATGTGTTCGTATTCAAATACAATATTTTTAACCTTTAAATAATTTATGAAATTAAAGGAGAAGATGTTTGATAAATAACGTCCATCAATAAGAAGTGGGTTTTATATTGGTGAAGGGTCGGCATGGTTGGCGCCGAAGACCGCTAACTTTTTTGTGCTCAAAGTTGAAGTTTCATCTTGCCAGGTATTCGTATTGAATTTATATTCTACAGATTTAACAGATTTTCTCAAGATTTAACACAGGATTGTTTAAAATAAAATTAGTACCTATTATTGTCCCTTTCTACCTAACTTTACAATTTTTGATGTCGTAGCCGGGATTTGAACCACGGATATCCCGGTTCAAATTTCGGCTATGGCATTGAAGTACAAATAAGAGCTTTCTAAATGTAATAACAATGAAACTAATGGATTGGAATAATTATATTAATGTAAATAGCACAAAACTATAATGTTAAATTTTAGTTTGAATTATATGTGCTTTTAGTTTTTATGTAATATCTGAAAACTAAAGATGTTCTTTATTTCTTCTGGGAATTCATTATAAGTTTTAATTAAAACATGTTTAATTTCTGGGTGTGTTGTATTGATGTAATTCTTTGTTATATTCTACTAATAGGTTCCTATGAATTTGTTTAAGTGTGACTTCAAATATATAAACAGTAGCATTAAATGTAATTATTAATTCCAAAGGTAATACTTTAGATTTTTTTATTAAATGTCCTCTGGCTTTTCAAGCAGACTAACAATTTTAGGCAGTATCGACTATTATTTATTCAAAATCGAAGATTATCAGAAGCATTTCGATTATAGTTTTGTTATATGTATTGACCAGTCCTTCTTGAAAAGAGGTTGCAAACTCGCTCCTACAATAAGAAAAAGCGAAAGAGTGAAGCACTTACTTCTTTTCCAGTTCGCCCTCGCGAATCCGTCCCACATTATTCTGAATCACCCGACCAAATCACGGAACCTTTTCCGAAATACAGTGACTGCTTTCGTGACTGACACATCGTAATTTGTGTCTCAGGACATCGCAGTTTCTCCGAGCGCTGTAGAGAACTCCCTTTGTGCGTGTTTATAAAAAAAAAATCTTTTTGCGCGCGCTCTGTCACGCTCTCCAGCCCGTTGAAAGAGGATGTTAAAGATGGCTCATGCGGGACTTGTTCCTGAAATATTTAGCACTTTTTCCGAAGCGTTTGCTATGAAAAACAAAAGTCCCATGTTTCCACTGCCCACGCTATTACTCTCGCCGGCATGATTCGGGTACAGATGTTTGTTGATATAGGTACATTTCCGTTTCGTTGTCGGGATGGAGATTCATTTGTTTCTGTACTTTATACAGTTCTTAATTTTGCTTTTATTCTCCTTTTCTATTTTTCCAGTTATTTATGAGCGATATTCCCATCCGCTATACAGAGCGTCCATTCATGCACTAACTTTCCGATATCTATTTCTGGTAACATATCTGAGATAAATATACAGGGCTTTCAGTTCAAAACTTCCCAGGCTGAATAACATTTAAATTTAATTTAATATAACTTAAATAAAAACACGTTATTTTAGATAATGAGGGGGAACTTAAAACTGTCTTAATTGCCACTCTTAGTTTGAAAATTCAAATGACACCCCTATTTTTATACTTAAATATAAAATAGTATTCAATTGTTTATTCATCTCATCCATTTATTTTACATGTTTTACCTACAAGCAATTGTATTTGTTGACAAACTCGTTTAAGAAAAAATGTTGTTTTATCACTAAAACAAATATTTTGTGTCAAATTTGGATCATCTTTGATTCTCTGAGATATCTGATCACAAAATTCTATTCTTCTATCAAAAACCTTCTTTGCTGGGCTGTTGTATTTTACAGGGATAAAATGTGTTAATTTTACCACTTTATTTATGGAACCAACCGAAATGTTTGTTACAGCAGATATTTTTGGAATAGACGTGGTGTTTTCAATACTCAAATGACCGAATATTTCAATATGCAAAATTTCATCTCAAGTTTTCTAGGTTGCTTATTTGTTTTATTGTACATAGAACCAGTTTTTTCAAGTCTATATCATGAATGCCTCTCCTTAAATGCCGTAGCACTTCTGCGGTTAAAGGTTTTCAACTCTATAAATAAATATGATTCCTGTTCTCTCTTGAAAGTTATACGTCATTTCACAAACATTTAATACACAAAACATGTTAAAAATGGACTTCTTCAATAACAATCCAGGTTGCTAAGTAACTATTTAAATCAAAATATGGAAACTAAATGAATGAGAATATGAGAATGCATGCAAATTTCAAAGTAGGGTAGGCTGGGGTTGAGAGGGGTGAAATCTAAGATGCAATTAAGAGCCTTTTAAGCTTCGCCTCAATATCCAAGTTGCGTGTTATTATTTTTTTTTAATTAAATCAATTTAAGTAAATTGTTACTTAGACTGGGAGATTTTCAAATGAACATCCTGTATAAAAGAATCATGTTGCGACATATTTGTATAACGTATAATTTTAGTAACACTAGTCTTCTCGAGGACAGCAAGCACGTTGCCAACTTAACAAAGCAGAGAAAAACTTGCTTACCTCCCAGAAAATCATGACACAGTTTTAAGGCACTAGAAAGTAAACGCAATAAAATATTCTAGTATTCGAATGTCAGTAAAACATGAATTTAATACATGAATGTTTCGGTTAATCAAATATGATAAACTCTTCCACATCGAGTTACTCGAATATTCGAAAAATTGGGTTTCTGTCATATTCTTTCTCCTTTTTTATCTCCTTCCACTCTAATGCTTTCCCTTCAGTCTCTCTCTCTCTCTCTCTCTCTCTCTCTCTCTCTCGCTCTTTCTCTCTTTATGTAATGAACCTAGTAATAAGATATGAATTATTTTATGAAGGTTAATATGTAGATATAATAACACTATAACAGACTATTTTTTATCATTTTAGATTTTGGATGAATGTTTGAGACTTGTGCACGATGGCTTGCAGCTTCCTTCCTTGAAATGAAAAATTGCATATATACATTTTTAAGTGTTAGTGTGCGCGCAATAGATAACCAGCTTAGTTGGCATTTTATTACTTACCCCAGATGGTCACGCTAACCAGGCGCAAATAAAAACGCTCTAAATAGCTCGCTTTCTGTTCATTTTTTTAAAACTGTACAAAGCAAAACCTTATAAACATTATACTTCCAAAAAGTTTTGTTATTTACAAAATTTGGATAGGATTATTATTTAAGAAGTTATTCCAGTTGTTCTTATTATTAGTATGATGAGCCATTAATACGAGAATTAGTGTAGATTCAATTGCGTAATAAGCATAGAACACAATTTGTCTACTATAAGCTTTGCTTAGGTTATGTTTATTCACAAATCAGAAGCAGTAGTTTCATTAAGTACCTCAAAACGTCATGCGACAAATATGTTGCACAGACTGGAGAAAACAAGGTGAGGACGATAAAATGGAGAGAGTACCGTGGAAAAGAGAGTGGAATGGGTGAAAGAGGAGAAGAGACAGATGGAGAAGAAAGAGTATGTCCACATTTTAATGCAATAACACAAGCAGTGCTGCGAGTTCAGCCAGTAAAAAAAGTGCACGTTAATAGTGTACTAACTTATCCTGATTTGCCTTACCCCCGTTTCCGATGATAAACGGTTTCTATTCATGTGTAGTAGGTAATGAAACGTTGGTATAACTTCTTTCATGCTCACCCTATTAGATCTGCTAAATAAAATAACTTTTCTGGATCGTAACGCGTTAACATTTTCCAAAAGTATATTTCGAATTTTTTATACTTTGTTCCGCATTTTCCCATTAAGGCGTCATGTAGTCTCTTACCAAAGCTGGTAAAAGTAATATACACTCACTTACAGAGCACAGGAGACAAAAGTGTTTAGCTTAAATGAACGTTAACGTCAATTATGTGAACAAAATCGAAAATTACCAGAAAAATTCATTGTACTGCATAATACGTTTACACGAGCAGAACCTGAGTTTCGCTCGTATTATTACATAAACCCGTTTTTCCCGCTTTTTTCCTCTGTCGACCCCTTTCCCACGACCTGTTTTCTGTTTGTTTACATGTTCCTCCTCTCTTTTTCTTCCTATTCTCAGTGTTTAATTCTGTTCCTTTCTCCTCTCCATTTCCCCTTTTCGGCAACTTATATTTCCATGTGCTGATTTAAAAACCCTAATTAAATATGTTTTAGCTATTTATTTTTTTATTTTTAGGGATTATAACAATTAAAAGCTAACAAAAAGATTTGTATGTTTAAGTACATAAACTCGTGTATATTCCTCTTGCATAAACCGAGATCGGAACTACTGTTTCTTATGGTAATAGTTCTAAGTGTACAAGTAATAGCAACAAAACATTGGTAACTTCTTAAACATTTGTCACTCGAAATACTTTTTCAGCCACATCATAAGTACTGATGTTAATTAAGACTTTTCCAAAAGTTGAAAAATAAACAAAATATTTCGATTTTGGTTGCATTTCATACTCCCACTTGCTTTAGATGCCATGTACCACTACACTCATGACAATAGGTTTTGATATTCTTGAGTAAAATTTAATATATCAACATTCTTTGGCATTCACACAAACAAAAATACTTTACTTCAGGTTAGGCAAATGTAGACGTTAACTTTAATTATTTATATAAAAAATCTGATGTGTTCCATTAACATTACTTTCGCTACATCTCTGTAACAAATTATTTATTGTTAATAAGCTTATTCTTCTGTCTATGTCATGCTAAAGCATTGGCAGAAACGGTCTTATTGCTTAATTCCTTATACAAGAGTAGAAGGAAAATAAGGGAATACACTAGGCTAAACCGACAGCCAAATGTTTTAAAAAGTGGTTGCCATGGGATCGAAATCCGTTTCTTTGCGTGGCCAAGCGCTGAAAAGTTCCCGTATGAGAAAATGTTTTTAAAACTGAAATGATTAACAAGGAATATCTCGAAAACGGCGAACTCCACGAAAAAATTGTATATTACATAAATTGTGTGTTTTATCGAGATCTACATTTTTTGTGAAGTAAGTTTTTGTCTATCTCGGTTTACCAGTTATGCTATATTCAATAAAAATCATCCAGAATGAAGAAGTCTTCAGAGGCTATTCCCAGAAAATCAAATATATACATTTTTGTTTGTCATCAAAGTATCTTAAACATACGATATTTTAATCAAAATCTTTAGCCATTTTTTGGTATTTAATGGTCTTTTCGTTTTTGAGCTATGCTGCCCACAGACACACGGACATTTTCCTAAAAATGCTTTTTTTTTTTATTCAGGGGGTCTCAAAACATGTACATAGAACGTATAGAGAAAGTAGAAAACGTCGGTGACAGTTTTATTATATACATAAACACCATTTATAAACAACTGCTGCATAAATAACTTTAAGAAACACATTTATAAGGTACCCATGATTATATGAAGTGCTTTTCTTTCCAGAATATGAAGTAATTTAATTAAAACAGGAATTGTTGATCAAATCCCCACTTGAAAGCAGCCATTTCCTGATCAGCGCATACGTTTTATTAAACTACTAACGCAGTTCATGTCTCTCTTGCCGCCAACTGGGACAGAGGCTTAACAAACTTATGTTTTATGGGAGTTTTAAACAGCCATGAATGACTATAGTGGAAGTTCTGCACACTTCCAAAGTGAGAGCAGCAATAAAGTACGAAACTAAAATACATAGGAAGTGCAAGTTATTGGCTCTTTGCAATGAAAGTCGCATAAACTAACTTTATAGGCACCGCACGGTTTACATACTAAAATGCTTCAAAATTATGACACGCAGTTGGAGTAATGATGAAATTGTAATGTTTACAATTGTAATTATTTAATTAACTTTTTTTTTTCAACACAACCGTGTGTAGGACAGTAGTTGGATAGGTAGAGTCAGACTGAAAAATTCAATGCCATGCCGTGATTTGAACCACGGATCTTCTGGTCTTTAACCGGTTTCTCTAACCACTGAGCTATCATATAACTACTCCTCCTCTTCTGGCTCTACAGCCCTCTTGCACAATCCTCTTCCACATATCTCTATCTTCTGCTTTACTTTTCCACCCTCTGATTCCAATATTTCTCAGGTCTTCCATCACATCATCTAACCATCTTGTTTTTGGTCTTCCTTTTTTTCTTCTAGCGTACAATCTTCCCTTCAATATTCGTTTTGTCATTCTATCTTCTGTCATTCTCTCTATGTGTCCTAGCCATCTTATTCTTTGTGCCTTTATAAATTTCACAGTATTTTGCTGATTAATAATAGTTCTCATTGGTCTTTAGCTTTTACAGGTCCAAAGATTCGTCTAAGTATTTTCCTTTCAAATCTTCGTAGTATTTCTTCATTTACATTGTTTAGGGTCCAGGTTTCTGCAGCATACGTTACTATTTGTCTTATTAGTGTTTTATAGATCTTGTATTTTGTCCCTGTACTAATAAGCCTATTTTTAATATATTTAAATTTGCATAATGGGCTACATTTCCACCTTGAATTTTTCTTTTATGCACTCGATTAAATTGTTATCATTATTTACAAGTGCTCCTAAATATCTAAATTTGGATACCCCTTCAAATGTTTTGTCTCCAACTACTAGAATTGAATTATTCTTTTGCTTTTGTCTGCTGTCATTTTTGGTATTTAGTTGTTTTTGTTTTTTTCATTTACTTCTAATCCTATTTATTTAGACCTTATTTCTAATACTTCATAAACTTCAACTAACATGCTTTTATCTCTTGCCACAATCAATATGTCATCTGCATATGCACATATCTGACTAGACTTATCATATAACTCGCTGTGTATAAATGCATACCTATGTGAATTTAGTTACTGGTGTCATATTTTATAGACGCCAGATCGCTAAAGCCTTTTGTATGGTGAGTGAGAGGAAGAGAGAGGGGTTGGGGAGATGGAGAGTGTGAATAAGAGAGGGAGAATTATTGTGAAGTGAGCGTGAAAACTGAATGGAATTTGTTTGAAGAATACTTAATTTGATTACTCAGTTTCTAATTCTCCTTTGATACAGTAGTAATCTTTAGCATTTGGTAGGTTCATTAGAGAGATTGAAATTAATTGGCTCCTGATGCTTGAGAATATGCTGTCAGCTGTCATTAGCAGAACATAACGGATTTAATCAAAACCTCCTAGAATAACTGTCATAGCCAATGTTTGTAGGGAAGTTTATGTAGTAGACACAGACATAGTGTATGCTACCACAGTGAATGCGAATGTAATAATCTAATCTAACAAAAATATTATAAGATCTAAACCGAACGTGTACTGACAATGATCAACAATACATACATGTGTTTCACTAAAAATAATCAGTAACTGAAACAAAATTTCAGTCAGACTGCCTCCATTTTCGAGTGGTCAGAGAGCCGACTTTTCACGCGGAGATCCCGGGTTCGATACCCGACTTCGATGGGGAATTTTCGTTTAGAGGGAATTGTTCCCTATCCCCCAGAGAGTTTGGAAGTATGTATATATGTATGAGTAAATGTGCGTATGTTTGAAGAAAGAAAATTATTAAAAACTCAACATTAAAGAACACACAGTCAACGAGCTGTTTTTAAAAAGCAAAGCCCCGGATATGACCATAGAACAATATAATATAAATAAATATATATATATATATATACTCTAAAAATAGTTGGGTAGTTAGAATTTCATGTCTGTAATTTATTACTAGCCTCTAAAAGATGTTAATTATAAAATACTTTTAAAAACAATAATTAATTGAGTGGAGCAATTTTTTTTAAAAAGTAAATAATCAATAAAAACTGCAACCTTTGAGATTAAAGTTGTTTTAAAAATCACGAAGTGTGACATTCATATAACTTCCTCCACTCATTCAAGAAAGTTATTAACAAAGCTTATTTTCTATCTGCTTCACGTTAATCCAGATAAACATTTAGAGAAATGTTTTTATTACTTTTGGATACAATAGGAATTGTAGAATGTAGTAGGCTTAAGCAAGTCAAATATTTTAAGAGCTTCTCTCTATGCGATGGCTTTAATTACATTTCCTTTGCATGACCGGACAAAGAAAATCAAATAACATCTTGTATTTGAAAATGTAGTACCTGTAAGTATTCTAAAATTGAAACCAATAACAAGGAATATCTCGGAAATAGTTAACTCAACAAGAAAGAAAGGGAAAAATTCATATAAGTTGTGTGTTCTAACGAGGTCAGCATTATTTATGAAGTATGATGTGTCTATCTCTTATGGTTTAGCAGAAATAAGAAAAAGATATACATTTTATTTATTACTAAAACGTCTTAAAGATGGGTATTCTAATACAATCTTTAGATAATTTTTGAGAAAATTAAAAGTTTTTAAAATTTTCCCATGAAAGGGATAATTTGTGGTGAGGAATTTCTCTGAAAATCTTTGTGACACATCCTGAAAATGCTGAAACCAATTTGAATCTACCTGTTTTTAATTAGGTTGCTCTCTCTCTCTCTCTCTCTCTCTCACTCTCTCTCTCTCTCACACACACACACACACACATATGCAGGCATGAATCTTATTCTAAAAATGATTGTATTGATTCATGAGGACCTGAAAGACTTATTTTCAGGCAAATGTCGGTGTCAAATTTTTGGGTGGATTGCTATACTTTCTCTATGATGGTAGAGAAAGTAATAGACATTAAATTTTATATTAAACCCTGACAGATGTATTAATTTCAAATCAATTGGCCGAAAATAATTGAAGATATTAGTAGTTTCACACATCAAGAATCCTTAAGAAGTGGATTGCAAACATCTTTTGTTTTAGTACCCTTCTGGTGTTGTTACTTTAAGAACATAAAGATTGATCTCCTTTACAAGAAGTCACGGTTTAAGTTGCATTTCGTTCTCCATTTACCCAATTTTAAGATCAAAAGCCAGCTTTAAGTACAAACGCCTATCTGTATACTGCCTCATTGAAGGACAAAATGCGTGCTTAGCATTTTACTGTTTAACTTTATTTTTACTTTCTCTACCATGTACAGTCAATATACATAGGTAGAGAGGGTATTGTATTCCACTCAAACATTTGATACCGATATTTCACTTGTTATGCATGTTTTGAGGCCCACTGAATGAAACGTATAGAAAGGTTCTTGTAAGCATGTTTGTATGAGTGAGTGTGAGTGAGAGAGAGAGACAGCATAGCTCAAATACGAACAGTCGGCAATACCTAATGTGATAGTTACCATGGTTGCGATTTGCCATGGTTGCGATACGAAGATTTTCAGAAATATCCCCTCACCCTAAACTATCCTTGTCATGCAACATTGTTTGAACATTTTGTGTTTCTCAAAAATGGTTCTTTAGATATTGTCATTATAAGCGAAATGAATATCTTACATTTTCTGAGAACAGCCTCAAATTCTCTTCATTCTGAATGATTTTCACATAACAGGTAAACCATGTGAGATGGGCAAAAACTTACTACTCAAAAAATGTAATGTCAAAGCACATACTTTTTTTAGTAATCTATTTCCGAGGTATATCTTATTATTGGTTTCAATTTTCCTATACTTATCACTCGTCCTCCTTTCGGGCGTAAAAATCCTTAGCATGGCTTCCTTAGGAACAGAAGTAAAGCCATTACGTAAAAAAATCTCAAGCCTCTGAGCAAAATTAAGTGGTCTTCAATTCCAGTACAGAGTGGGACGCCAAGAACCACAGTAGTTTGATTGCGCCCATAAATAAAACTAAATTTCAATTCATATTTATATTCTTCCCAAATGGGAAGTCGTTATTCGTTTTTCTTTCTGCAGGTGAAACAAAAATAACGGGATTTCAATACCACATTTTAATATTTTACTGCAGGTTTAGCTCAATATAATTTTTATTCCCCTTGTATCTACATGAAAATATATCTATAATAAAACAATTTCTGCTAATGTTTATCTCGATTTTGATGAAGCAAATGTAAGATTATGCTTTTGCAACAATAATTATTTGTATAGGAGGCAGAGAAAGTCATGTGAATGGAAAAAATACGATTTTTAAACACCAGTCAACAGATAAGCGAAATATGACTCGGAAAATATACAGGAAGTTAATGAACTACACCGAAATATTTTCAGCGAGTAAGAAGGTGTCTTAAACAAGATAGGAGACCTATGGCCTGTCTGTTCAAATTTTAAAGTTAGGGCTATAAGTTTCTAAAGACCACAGTCCGCCACTGGCTGATGATGACACCGTTAGAGAACACAACGAAAACGAAAGACCGTTGGAGCACCTTTTTGATGTAAGGATTATGGCATTAATTTCGCACAATAGGCCGTGGTTCTTTACGAGTTCAACTCTCTCTACCAAGCAGCAAGCACTTCTTCGTATGAGCTAATAAAGAAAAAGAAAAAAAAAAAAAAAGTTAAATCCATGCGGAAACGAACCTATGGCGTTACACATTAAGCCATGGGATCAATTAAATAAATGTTTCTAGAGAAGAAGTTAGTCCATGGACAATGTCTCACTGTCAAGTGATCTGTCCGAGACTTGAGATAAATTTCGCCGTAACTATCGGCTAACCCTTCCCGTATTTAGAACTGACACTCCCCCCCCCTAGGATATACAGAAGCTTTGTGGGGAGCCAACGGCACGAAACCATAGAATGAAGAACCTGGAATGATTGGCCGGCCAGTAGCAAGCGAAAATATGTATGATATGAAAGGTGATTAAGCATTTGGTGGAATGAGTGGCGGAGGAAACCGGAGGACCCGGAGCAAACCCGCCCGTTTCGAGGATAACAAATCCCTCATTGAGCCAGGTGGGAGGTGGATCGCCGCCTAGATGGAAGGCGACGCCTGAGATAACTTTATGGCAGTAAATCTTGAGAACGCGAATGTCGAGTTGCTGAAAATCTATATTTCTAAATACGTATCAGTTTTAAAGAAATACCAAGCCAGGTTTTCATATGACTTTGATTTAACGTAGTTATCTGCATTTGAAATCAATTCTAAATGCTCTATGTTAGCCGAGGACCATGCATTTCCTATCTGAAATTACTTATATCAAACATGTCTATAGTATCTTAAATTATGTCGGTGTAGTTCATTAACATCCTGTAGGTCTGCTGAGGTTTATGAAATGGTCTGAGTTCCCAAACGAAGAAGAACCGGTATAAGAAGTCCGGTGTGATAGATTACTCGGGATCCAAAAGCTCCTCTTCAGCTCGTCACGTTTTCTTGGAGACGCGGAGTCTGGGATGGTCAGCCTCCCGGAGGGTGAACCCCCTGGGGCCCAATAGTTGCCGGTGCCCTACACGAACGATCAATGTCGTCGTCGGGCGGGCAGGCGTGCCGACGCCATCCCAAGGCCGCCATGCCATTGCGACGCCCACATTCCAGAGCAAGGTCTCTGTCCCCGTTATTCTAAACTTTACATCCTCAAACAATGACATAAACAGAAGGCTTTACAACAAGCAAACTCTAATGCTTGCAAGACTTATGGCATATAGCTAAAATTCCTATGGATTTTAAAAGATTTTCCTAAAACTTACACAAAAAATCTGATGTGTTCCATTCACATCACTTTCTCTACATCTCTGCAACAAATTATTGTTAAAAAGCTTATTATTCTATTTACTTAATGCTAACGGAAAAGATTTAGCAGAAATAGTCTTATTACTTGTTTCCTTGCAAGTAGAAGCGAAATAAGGGAGTATCATAGGTTAAAGTGATAGGAAAAAGCTGGTTGCTATGTGACTGAAGTTCCTTTGTTTGTAGGGACAGGAGTCGACAAAGTCCTGTGTGAGAAAAGCATAATTTTTTATGAAACCAAAAACAAGGAATATCTCAAAAACGATCAACTCCATGAAAAAAAATGCATATAACATAAATTGTGTGTTTTAAAATGCTCTACATTGTTTGTGTGGTAAGTTTTTTTTTTCCATCTTACGGTTTAGCAGCTATGCAAAATTCCGTAAAATTCGTTCAGAATAAAGTAGTCTTCAGAGGCTATTCCCAGAAAATTCAAGATATACATTATATTTGTCAGGGTTGTCTGTAGTATATGATATTTTAATCAAAATCGTTAGAGCCATTTTTGAGAAAATCAAAATTTTCGAAATTGTTCCCATGTAAAGGACAGTTTGAAGTGGGGGGATATTCTTCAAAATCTTCTTGTGCATCCTTGGATGATACTGTCCTTAAATTCCAAATTTGCTATGTGACCGACTATTCATTTTTGAGTTGTCATGTAAACACGCATGCACGCACGCACCACACACCACACACACGCACACACGGATTGGCCGCGCCCGGTTCTAGTGTTTCCTCCGTCATCACATTCCACCGATGCTCCATCTTCATTCCATCTGTCATCAGTGCATCGCCTGCGGTGCCATAGTAGTAAAAGCTGGCGTTAAACACTATGATAAAAACACGGATATTTTTTTCAAAAATTCTTTCTTTGGGTTCAGTGAACCCTAAAACGTGTATTTCCGATAAAGCTCTGGTATCGAATTCTTGGGTGGTGTGCAGTACTATCTGTATCTATGTGCTATGCACAGAAAGTAAAAATCTGATGTGTTCCATTCACATGACTTACTCTACATCGCTGTAACAAATTGTTAAAAAGCTTATTCTGTTAACTACTTCAAGCTAATCGAGATAAACATTAACAGAAATGCTTTCTTGTAAGTAGAAGAAAAAATAAGGGATTACACTAAGCTAAACGGTAGTTAATTTTATTAAAAGCTGGTGGGTGAAATGATGGTAAAATAAATAATTGTTCTTATTTCGTTAAAACCAAACGGAGGCATATCACTGTTTCTTTGCATTGCCAGGAGTTGTGAAAAATGTTAAGTATATAAAACTGGCACCAATAACAAGGAATATCTAAACAGGTCAACTCCAATAACAAATATATATGAACTAAATTGTATGTTTTAATGAGATCTACATTTTTTGTGATTTTTTTTTTCCTCCCTAAGCGAGATGTTATGCAAAATCCAGAAAAATCCATCCAGAATAGAGTTCTTCAGAGGCTATTCCCAGAAAATTCAAGATCTACATTTTATTTCATATGTAAATATCTTTAATATGCAGTATTTTAATCAAAGTCCTTATAGTCATTTTTGAAAAAAAAAATCAAATTGTCATAATTTTTTCCATGTAAAGGGTAGTTTGGGTGGGGGTATTTTCCTCAAAATCTTCGTGTCGCGTCCTTGATAGATACATAACTTAAATACCAAGTTTGGTATTTTATCGACTTTTCGTATACACAGACACATGGACACACACACACACACATACATGAGCGCACACACACACACACACACACACACACACATGGAACATTTTCTAAAAATGCTTTTCTAATCTTTCCGGTGAAATCACGTATCGAATTTTTGGGTGGGATGCAATACCTTCTTTATACATTAATACGTAGTACATATAAGAGAAAGTAAAATGGAAATCCTTAGGTCAAAAATATGGCAGGTAAGTATATCTGAGTGGTAGAGTCAAAGCTGATAGATTTTTTTGTTAGAACTTCCTATAGACACATATCTTTAGAAAAAAATCGTATTTAATTCGTTACTTTATCGAAAAGTAGTGGTTTTAAATATTCACATATATATGAGGCATCCAAAGAGGGAGGTTTATGCAGCATGCACCTATGAAGAGAAACAGAGATGGTGAGTTTCAGTAAAATTGGATTGTTGCATCCCAGTGACTTATGTTAGAGAAAGGAATTTGGATGGGAATGTTGCGCAGGATCGCTGTGGGTAGATAAAGTTATGTCCTATTACACGTTGGATTTTTTTTGGACAGAGTGAGCTTTAAAGCTTTGAATTATTTAAGTATTTCTGAATAGTTGTGCATTTATGTAAAAGAGTGAATGCCCGGCATTCGTGCGGTTTATGTGTGTTCTGTGGGAAGACACGCTCTTTAATGTGGGAGACCTTTGTGCGAGAATGCAACATTCTTTCCCTGACTCCCGCATCCGGTGTGGTGGCCACACCGTACAGTGCTGGCCATTCATACCAATAACAGCAAGGAAAATAATTTGCTCTCTATTCGGAAGAACCACTCAGCCTTGTTAAAGGGTGTCTCACCTTAAAAGACAGTATGAATGTAAATGATATATCTCTATCCAACACATGCATGTTGCCATTAGCTTCGGTCCTTTTCTACTCTCGCAGTGTCGCCCAGCTGCTGATAACATGGTTAAGTACTCTGATGTTACACTTTTCAGCTTTAAATAGATTATCCTACGCACAATTTTTTATCAAGCCACATTTTTAGAGTATTTCAAAAAAATCTCTGATGTGTTCCATTAACGTGACTTTTCTTGCAAAAGATTATTCATTTATCTACGTCATGCTAATCAAGATAAAAATTGCCAGAACTAGTCTTACTTGCTTCTTTGTAAGTTGAAGGGAGAATTTGTGTATTTTGAAATTTCTAGAAGGGATTTAAAATTATTAAGTGTGTAGCGGTATTATATATATATATAATAATTTAAATTATTTAGTTTTTTCATTATTATATATAAATAATTTTATAAATTTATTTATATATATTAGAATAATTTTTACAACCCTTATATAACGGAGTGCACAGCCTATAGCGATAGTCGGATCTTTTAAAAGCCGGTCGCTAAGTGAAGCAATGAAAATTAGGTTCTCTTTGCTTCCTAGGAATGAACGAAGGCAAAAGGAAAGAGGTCTGCTGTTTGAGAAAAGTTTAATCACCTTAAAACTGCAAAACTCAGAATATCTCGGAAAAAAAAAATGGAAAAAGAATTCTGTGCTTTAATGAGATCTGAGAGTTTTTGTGAAGTAAGTTTTTGTCTCTCGTACGGTTTACCAGTTATACAAAAGTTATACAAAAGACATCCAGAATAAAGAGGTCTTCAGAGGCCATTCCAAGAAAAACCTAGATATACATTTCGTTTGTCATGAAAATATCTTAAAAAGATGACATTAATAAAAATCGTAGTGCCATTTTTGAGAACATCAAAAAGAGTAGCTTGAGGTGGGGGATTTGCTTGATAATCTTCATGTTTTTGAGCTATGCTGCCTCACCACTCACACACTTACATACATGTTTTTAAATGTGCATTTTTGGATTCAGGAGGTCTCAAAACATGCATTTCCGGTGACTTCTCGATTTCGAATTTTTGGGTGGAATATAATACTTCCTTAACCCTATTACATTGTACATACGGGCTAGAGAAAGTAATAAATAAAGTAAGAAACGCAATTTGTTTACTGCAAGAGTTTAATAGAAAAAAAAATTGATGCTTTCCATTCACATGTCTTTCTCTACATCTCTGCAACAAATTATTATTAAAAATCTTATGCTTCTATTTACTTCATGCTAATTGAGAAAAATTAGGAGAAGTAATCTAATTACTTGCTTCATTGTACATAAAAGCGAAAAAATGGGGTAGCATAGATTAAAGTGATAGTAAAAAGCTGGTTGATATGTGACTAAGTTCCTTTGTTTGTATGGACAGGAGTTGACAAATTCATGTATGAGAAAAGTATAAGTTTTTCTTAAAGCTGAAACTAATAACAAGGAATATCTCCAAAACGACCAACTCCACCAAAAAAAAAAAAAAAAAAAAAAGGTATATGACTTAAATTGGGTGTTTTATCGTGATCTACATTTTTTGTGTAGTAAGTTTTTGTCTATCTCTTACGGTTTAGCAGTTATGCAAAATTCCTTAAAATTCTTCCAGAATAAAGTAGTTTTCAGAGGCTGTTCCCAGAAAATTCAAGATATACATTTTATTTGTAAGATAAATATCTTTAATGTACGGTATTTTAATAAAAATCTTTAGCTATTTTTAAGAAAATCAAAATTTTCGAAAAGTGTTCAATGTAAAGGGTAGTTGGTTTCTTGAAAATCTTCTGTCGCATCAATGGAAGATACAAACTTAAAAACCAAGTTTGTTATTCAACAGCTTTTTCGTTTTTGAGCTATGCTGTCCACATGCACACACACACACACACACACACACACATACACGCACATTTTTCTGAAAATACTTTTTTTGGATTCAGGGGTAACCGAAACATGTATTTCCGGTGAAATCTCGGTATCGAATTTTTGGGTGGAATACAATACCTCCTCTATACACTTTGACATAGTACGTGTAGAGAAAGTTAAAATTAGCTGAAATAGACTTAATACTTGCTTCCTTGTAAGTGGAAGAGAGATAAGGGAATACCATGGGTTAAAGGGATACTCAAAAGCTGGTTGCTATGTGACTGAAGTTCCTTTGTTTCTATGGACATGAGTTGACAAATTCCTGTATGAGAAATGTATTAAGTTTTTCAAAGTTGAAACTAAAAACAAAGGGATATCACAAAAACGATCAACTGCACGAAAAAAACTTATATAACATAAATTGTGTGTTTTAATGTGTGGTAAGATTTTGTTCATCTCTTATGGTTTAGCAGTTATGAAAAATTCCGTAAATTTCATCCGGAATAAAGTAGTCTTCCCAGAAAATTCAAGATATACATATTATTTGTCAGGTAAATATATTGTATATGCGGTATTTTAATCAAAATCGTTAGCCATTTTTTCGATAGTCAACATTTTCGAAAGAAGTTCTATGTAAAGGTTAGTAAGGGGATTTACTTGAAATCCTTCGTGTCGCATCCTTGGAAGATACCGAAGTTAAATACCGAAGTATTTTCGTTTTTGAGCTATGCTGTCCACAGAGACACGCACACACCCGCACACGTGGACCTTTTTCCAGAATACTTTTTATACAGGGGGACCCAAAACATGTATTTCCGGTGAGAGCTCGGTATTTAATTTTTGCGTGCATTACAATACCTTCTTTATACAATATGTACATTGTGCGTGTAGAGCAAGTAATAACTAAGTGAAGCGTTGTTTACCATGGCGATTTTAAACGCGAGGGAGGAAAGCTACAAGACTCTTTTATGTTCTCAAGGTTATGAACTCATTACGTCAGGCTTGTTATAGCGATTACTACAAGCTCTACGGTATTCATTTAGTAAAACGTAGCTTATTGCTATTGGGATGAATAAGCAACTTATCCATCGGATAGAAGTCCCGCTTTCACTGACTAGGAATGCGTCCACAAACCGTAGCGACAGTTGGCTTTTAAAAATTCTAAGGTAGCCAATAGTGGATAAGCTGGAGATAGGAAAACGGTAAACCGCCAATCAAATTTGTATAAAGATTCCATTGCATGTATAGATTACGAATATTCCCATTAGTGATTATAAATAGAGAATTTGCGCAGAAAACTTAATTTCAAAATAAATTAATTTAGGACAACACGCTGTTGGCCAGAGTTAATATAATGGGATTTATAAATAAATAAGTGTAAAAAATTCACGTGAAATATGCGAAGTGTTAAATTACCGAATAAATATACTACAAATAAGTGTTTTTTTTTGTTTGTTTTTTTTTTTTGCTTCCTTTATTGTAGATTGCCTCATGGACAAAGCTTAGAACTAATGTCTAGTGATTGAGAACTTCGCTAAATAAATAATGTGAACGAAAGAACGTTGATTAAGTGGTTAATGCAAATAAAAATTGTGCGCATAGAAAAATAGTTTACCATTCTAATAAAGTAAAATATCATCCAAAAATTCTAAGATCCACTTAAGGGAAGGAGAGGTGTGGGAATCTGACTAAACAGGGAGCGAAATAGTTTCCGTAGATACGGAGCTAGTGTCTACTGAAGTTGAAATCTAGTGTTTTCCTTTATCAGACGTCCATAAGAATTTCTCACGTCTTATATCTTGCAAAACACCCTCCCACATAAGAAACATTTCATAGGTTATAAGAGAGGTTCATCCCAAGACATGCGCACGTGTCCAAATGTGATAGCCACATCAGGAGCAATCGCCCTCCGTGGTGTAATGGTTACCATGCTGACTTTATATACCCAAGGTCGCGGGTTCAAACCCGGCGGAGAACGATGGATTTTTTCGGGCGTAAAAATCCTTAGCAAGGCTTCCTTCGGAAGGGAAGTAAAGCCGTTGGTCCCATGTCGTAGATTTACGGCACGTAAAAGAACCTCAAGCCTGATAGAGAGGCCTCTGAGCAAAATTAAGTCTTTCACGCCCAGTATAGAATGGGACGCTGAGAACCACAGCAGTTAAAGGGCGTCCATAAATAAAACGCCATTTACATCAGGAGCACCGCGGTCACATACTCGTGGGGCAACTCAATGGACATTTTGAGCTTTGTGATGGCGACGAACACCATTTTCATTTCTAGCATTTACAGAATGTATGATCCACTCCACATATATCCAAATTTATTTGAATAGACTAGGACTTCTGGTTTTCTTGAGACCCTTTCATTTCTAGCATTTATAATGTGTGAATGTGGGAATCAAAACAACACTAAATTTCAAAATTTTGTATTTCGTTACTTTACTGTGCTTCAAAGACTTTAAGGGTGCTTCAAGGATACTTGTAGTGAAGTAGCTTTAGGAAGGGGTGGGGAACGAAAAAATAAAGAAAGAAAGGAAGAAAAAAAAAACACATCTATGCCTACGAACTATTTGCTGGCGGTTTGGAAGAGCTAATAGTCACTGCAGATGCGACAGAGTGCTGAGAAGGATTCAGAAAACAGTTTCCATGAATGCTTCCGGACGCTTTACACATGTTAGCCACAGTGACAGCGGTAGGGAGCTTTTTTGAAGAAATGAGTGTAAATGAAGGTTCAATTACTTTGGTATTATTTACAAAATCTGGAAACTTTTTGAATCTAGTAGTCATATTTGGATAAGCTATAGACTCCTGCTTTTTTATTTATAATCCTATAATAACGTTTAATTTCTAGCCCTGTGTTTAGGCTTCCAAAAAATATGCCCCTACACTCCTTCTGTAATTTTCTTACAGAAGTACTCTCTATTTGTTGGCGCAGTAATGCTCGTAATTGAAACTCGAAAATGCAGATGCTTCAATACAGAGTTAAATTCGTATTATGTAAATTCGCGACATTAGGCATTAAGGGATTAAACAATATATAAATAAAATTGATGTACAGGAGGATCATTAGATAATAAATACATTCATTTAACACTACCATAATCCTAATACGGAAATATTACACAAAGAGTCCTTCAACAATGAATTCTTAGCAAGTTACTTAAGCAGATGGTGCAGAACACAACTACGATATTGAGAACATTAGTCCGACATTACAGTGGCTTTATGTACCACAACCCATTAAGACCAGTAATACTGCGGTCCTATATGTGTACTTTTATTAAATCAGGAGAAATAATTTAGATCACGAGTACATAGGAAGGCCACTAAGCAGATAATACCATAACATCAAATTTACGCAGAGTTATAAATAGGGCGATCACATTATGGTCCAATAAAGCCTTTAGTGTATGTATTTATACATAAAAGGCATTCATAATACGCGTATATAATGACCACGTAATAGTAATGACCCAGATTATTTATAAAATATAAATTATAGTAATTTCTCCGTTAATACAACTACTCTAGAAGTCTTTTAGTCCTGCATTTTGGTGCAGGGGGCGTGATGCTGCCACATCACCTCCCGTAACGGTTGGATGATGGTTCACTCTGCCGTGCGTACGTGGGCGTGAGGCGACAGTCAGGTTGGCAGACTCAGGCCCCATGCCTAGGCTATAGTGTATACAGTAGGGATTTATTTCCATGTTTATTATTAAAATTATATAAATCATTTAACTCTTCAAAAGATGTCTTTATATTGAAGAATTACGAACATATTTAAAAGCTAGATTTGTTGCTCACAGTTACTTATGGCATGATTGCACAAAAACAGGTCTTCATCACATATATCCAGGGCCTCTCAGGATCCAGGCACGAATTGCATAGCGCAGAGTGCAAATTACAACTTGCCTAGAATGCAAGCTCCAACTCCTCGAGTGTTAGCAATAGTGCTGTGTGTGTGTGTGTCTCCTTACACTTGACGCGATAGCTCCACCTGTCTCCCCCTCCCCTCTGATCATCCTTATTCCCAAATGCCCCAAGCCAAGCCGAATTGGACCGATGCACGGTGCACAAATGTGCATCTCGAGTTGCACCGGTGCGATTTTAGATGTTTCGGAGACCCTGATATGCACACGTTATACCAATGAGATGAATGACCTAAAATGTCCACTAAGCAACGATTGCAAGCTTGCAGGAACATTTTTGGAATATAATTTCTAAACTATTAACATTGAATAATTTGAACTGCTTTTCTTTGTTACATGATCAGATTACATCTTTATAAATGTTAAAATATATTAAATAATAAAATTTAAACTAAATTTAAAAGTATAATCGCGCGTTTGAGCCCAGTTCTATTGGTCTGAGTGGCTCAGTTGGTTAAGCCTGGCAGGCATACTGATTCTAAGGTCAAACCTGGCCTAGATCTATTTTGTTTAAGTGTGCTTAAAAGTGACAGTTCCATATCAGTAGTATATCCTGGTAATCAGCAAATAAACATTTGACTTCAATACTTCCTATCACTTCATGATGTGGGAACGACCTCAACCAGGTTAAGTGTGATGTGTCGTGAGCTATTTATTGCGTTTTATGTGAGCTACCATCAGAAATACCAAGCTTCAAGATTGACCCGCTTGCGCATATTATTCGAAAACATCGTATTTATAAATCAGATATTAAGATAAAATAAACAAAACTGTATTTATAAAATATACAGCGTAATTTGTAAACTGATGGAGTATTACGTATATCAACAAAACAGGCAAAATATGAATTGGATCGCGCCGTGACCGAGTGGTTAGACCATTCGCCTCTCACCTAGATGGCCCGGGTTCAATCCCAAGCGACCGCATGTGAGATTTGTGATGGACAAAGCGGCGCAGGGGCGGGTTTTCTCCGAGTTCTCTGATTTCCCCCACCATCGCATTCCACCGGTGCTCCATCTTCATTCCATGTATCACAGTGTCATAGTATTAATAGCGGGCGTTAAACACTACCAAAAATGAATTGTATACAACATAATATATCTATTGTTTATATTGTTGGTATTTTAGTAATTAACTAAGCATCCCTAGTTATAAGAATAGTGATATGTACCCAAGAAAATCCGTTAGGCATACATGACTCAGATTTAGCTATAAACTAAAGAAAAATCACCTCTATATTGTCATAAATGTCTTTATTGAGTCAAGAGTTGGTTACAAATAAAGCCTTTACTTCAATGCACGTCGCTGCACGCCAATACTCCAGCCACTACTTACTGCAATTCACTACATACACTGACTTGCAAGTCTTCCTCCTTTTATAGCTAGAAAATGACGTCACAAGTTTCTGGAAGCTCCAAAGCGATGCCAAATAGCACGCGCGCGCACATAAATACACACATTGCAGAATTCTCAGTATCATTCGCATTATCATCAATAAATAGTCAAAGATTTTTATTGAAATGCCATGTGTTTAAAATATTTCATCATACATACAATGCATTTCTTGAATTTTCTGGAAATAGTCTCTGAAGCCCTCCTTATTCTGGGTATCTGTAATCACATAGGCAAAGACTTACTACACAAACAGTAGGTCTGATAAATACACAATATGTCATATACAGTGTTTGTGTGCAGTTAACCATTTCCAAGATATTCCTTACTATAGGATTCAGTTTTGCATTACTTACACTTTCTCAAATGGGAAGTTGTTATTGGCTTTTCTTTCTCCTGGTCAAACAAAGAGCACGGCATTTCAAAACAATTACATAGCAATCATCTTTTAAAGGATTTTACTATCGCTTTATCTGATTGTGTTTCCTTATTCCTCTTGTTCAAGGAATTAATGTGTAATAATACCAATTTTGTTGCTTATCTTGAGAAAGGATGGTTTGTTGCAACATCGGTAGAGAAAATTATGTGAATGTAGCACATATTTTTTAAGTTAAAACATTCCAAAGCTATGACCATCAATTTTACTGGCTAGGATCTTGCATTCACAGTTAAGAACAGAAAAAGACAAAAATAAAAGTTTTATATTTTTCGTTTAGAGTTACATGTGTGCCGTGGTATCTCGGAAACTAAAAGAAATGCAGTTTTGTATTACTCCGCGCAACACATCCACAACAAGAGCAGTTAATATGCGAGTACTGCTCAGTTTCAGTAAACTGAGTGTTTTCTGTTTCCAAGTGACAGTGAAAATGTGTTTTCATGCAATGAAAAGGTATACCACTAAACACCTGTGCATTTTAACAACATACATGGGATCTGTTTCCTATACTTACGCTGAGTTGCGGTCAGGGGCCAATGTGATTATTCACTGCAACCACCTTGCCTTTGTTTATTTCAACTGTGTGTTTTATTTCCGGAAGAGCATATATAATCCTTGTTTCTTATAAGTTTGTCCCGCTAATACGTATCCTTCGGGGCACAATTCCCATCCCCTTCTCCTTGATATGTCTTGAGTATACCTTTGAATGGCGATTCACAAACCCAGTGGAGTGCAAGGTCAGGCATTAAAAACTTAGGAACACTCTGTCATGACAGATGTAATTTTTACTTTAGTCATCTGAGGGGAAGGTTTAAAAGAAGGTGCTCCTCTATGTATTTGTGTATAACATTTAAATATTAAAAAATTTATTATATTTTATTCATACGGTTATGAAAATACAAATTTGACAATTCTCTCCGGATATATCAGCGTGAATATATGCGATAGTATATAATAATAACAATAGTAATAATAGTATACAAACCCCTGTTCCACCACAGTAGCCAATGGGAGGTGACTAGTCACGTGACAGTTAAGAGATACGGAATAAAGTTATGTGGAGCAAACCTAAGTAATTACAAATATATATGCATTTTAATACATCAACCTGTTGAGTATTAGCAGAAAAGTGCCCGTGATTGTTTTAACACTAAACTTGAATCTAAAATTAGTTGTTGCATTTTCTAAACTTTATATTAAAATGGCTTTTTTGAATTTACTTGGGCTCTCTTTGGAGAAAGTATTTTGGAGCATACGGTCTTATTTCCAATTAATAATAAACAAAATGGGTTCTCATTTCACTGCTGTCGGTTCGGTAATCATTTTGTCTAACGATGATGCTCTGTATCATTTATTACTCGCTGAAAATTCCATAGAAACTGTCATCCTTCAAAACGTTTTGCAAACCCTATCATCTCCACAAATTTAACAAAGAGAGTGCTGCGTTGAGAGCCATTTGTTCAATACGATTTTTGGTCTGTTTATTTACATTTAGGACTTGGAGGAAATGCTACAACAACAGTGGTTTATCTTATCTTGACAACACTGTTGTGCCGGAAGGTACAGTCATGTATCAACGAACAGGAAACTACTGGTGCATGCACATCCACTGACAGCCAATCTGGAATATGTCACTCATCGGCCGTAGAAAAAAGCAACACATCAGAGCTAGCAGCACGCGCTACACAAGCAATATGATGAATGGTATTCAGAATAAACCGATTCCTAAAAATGTTGTGTGGGCCCGAATTGTTTGATAAACACATGTTAATGGTTCCATATAGTGTTGTCACCCAACCAGTCAAGGCTTCATAGAAATTATATAGGGTTAATTAACCCAGATCCAGATTCTTGCATGTCGGTCCAGAACTTCTTAACCAATGCTGCTTTTTATAACGAATTTACGGTCTCTCAACCCATAAATGCACTATTATATGTAGATATTTGTAATTTTGGCGACGGTAAAATTGTTTGCAAGTTACATATCATCCTCCATTCTATTACGTTACAGTAGTTCTTTTGTTGACATGATATAAAGCGTTTCTTTTAACTACCATTCTTAGTGTTATTTTGTGGTAGGTAATTGTATTCCTTTTGGTATTCTTAGTTATCTCCTCCAATAGTATACATATCTAGCTGTAGCCGAAATGTTATTTTTAAAAGTATTTTGAATTGCCAAGTGCTGCAACTTACAAACCTGTGGTTCTGAAGTCTAATTTATAAATACAGTATAACTAAATTATAAATATACTTTATTATAAAGTTTATGTTTGATTTATTGTATGACATCGCTATCCCATAACAAAATTCAATGTAAATATTGCACATTTCCCTTTGTTTGGATCAGGATCACTAAATGGTTCTCTTTGATAAAGCAAAGAAAACAAATTTGCACGATGCTCCTGCGGATCCTCTACTGTGCACTGAACGACCGAGTGGAAAGCAGGAACAGATACTTTCTTCAGTGCTCTTGCAGTGTGCAACATTTTACGTTTAAAATACGTAATCCACCCTTCACAGGTTAATACGCCTATTGGAGGTTCATGATTGATAGAACAATATTGTATTGTCTCTCTTGAATTCGTATTTATATTCGGATATGAACATGTACACATTTCCATAGTTCTGTGGTAGTTGGTAGTCATAACACAAATAATTACAAAAATAACGACAATTCCAGTATGAGAATTAATTTGTGAACGAACAACTTTCATATTATGCAGTGAATATGAGCGGGCATTTTGGTAATTAATTGGAATGGAGTACAATTTGGAATAAACGTTCTTCTCGCAAAAGAAAGATTCCTCTTACACAGACATAAACATCAGGAGTCGATGGCTTGCATGTTGTATTGCTTTCTGACCCCGATATTATTAAAATGACATGCGACGCTCTGTATAAGAAAGAGAGTCAATCCCAGCTGTCATGTGCTTACCCACTGCATGTACGGAGCAAGGCTATTTGCTGCGATACAAAATCAAGCGATTTGCGATGACTGGCTAAATGTTCTTTATTTTCTTTATTATTTCTGTCAACTATTGTAATACATAGATATTTGCATGTTTAATTTTACTTCACATTCTCAATTAACACCATCTCTTCTCTCAGAATCGTGTTCTAATAGGTTTTTCAAAATTAAACTGAATATTTTTCTTGTATCTACTGTATCATACTTACGTCACGTTTTCTTCAATTACTAGGCTATATTTAGTATAAGCTATTGATGCGAACACTTATAAAATAGGCTATTTATTTGCTAATTAGTTTCTGGGCCGATATTTGTCGCTGATATAATCCTTCATTTGTTGAGTCATATAAGCTCTTATTTGTCTCGAGTGGCATAGTATCTTATTCTTTATTAGATTAAGCACCTGACACAAATAGGATTAAACCAAAATAAGTACTTCATTACAGAGAACATACTGAGGAAAGGTATGGCATATTTATTGCACATATTTTTCTTTCCCTTAAATGGAGTACTAAAAGAAAATATATGCTTGTGTTTTATACTTCGAAAAAATAATGACAGCTGTATGAACCGCTTTTATGCTGCGAATCTACTGTTATGACATAACTCTCTGTTCCTCGAAGTTATAGAAAATTATTTTGAGCAATATTCACATGTTTTTATATGATTTATATTCATGTAATAGAATATTTTTATTTCTCATGTGAGCGTAGGGCCTCGATGAAAGCTCACCATCCAAATCTATTTCTTGCCAACACTTTGATCTCTGTCTACTTTCCCAAAGATTTCGCTTCTCTCTTCGCTGTATTGCTCCAAATAATTTTGTGTCTATCTCTTCTTCCATTTATTCCTTACGGATTCCATTAAAACACAGATAGCAATATTATCCTGCTCTCCCCTCAACAAATACCCCAGCCCTTTCCATTTACGATACCTTAGTAATTTCTTTCAAAATGTTGTACTGTCCAAAAATGTTTGTTGATATTATGTTTGTCCATTACATAAATCTTGAGCTTCTGTTTATGAATACTTCTAGTCTTCCATGTTTCACAGCCATGTTGAACATTCTCATCTTAAATTTTAAAGACATTTGCTTGGACTGTCATATAGATATTAGCTGTGGAAGGCAAACTTTGTTTATCTAATTCTGGCTTTCACGTCTTCATCTGATCTTTCTTTGGAGATAATGATACCAATCTATAGAAATTCATTTAATACTTGTTCTAACAGTTGATTTGTGTCTGTGTTAATCCTTACTCTTATTAGTAGTAGCTTATTGATTTAGTCGCAGACCTGCTATAGTTGCAATACTTCCCAGTTCCTGTAATTTTCCATTTGCATCGGTATATCTATCGCCCAAAACACATATCATACACATATTCAACATTTTCTAGTCTTTCATTTTACCTTTATTGAATATCTCTGTGACGTCTCTTACTACACAGAGGATTCATTATATCGTTAATTAAATTAATAATTTTGGTTGGCAGGGCCATTTGATAATGTTTCCAAATATACTTTCTATTTAAAAAAATGCAAGTTTTAGCAAAACCGAGAAAAACTAAACATTATGGGCTAATCCTCTCCAGTGAATGATCCATTATAAGTCTCAGTATGTTTACAAGATATGCAAGGTTTTTTTGTATTTTAAAACCATATTGAAAATTCCTCTTTTCCACTTCTCCTTCTGTTTAAAATAATTCTAGTAAATAGTTGGCTGGAGGTTGAACATCAAGGTGAACCGAAGTCAGTTATCACACAATTTATATTCATAGCTATTCTATAAATTATTTACAGAAACTTATTTTTTGTCTGCTCTTTGTAATCACGATAAATATCCGCGGGAAGTCCTTTAATTAGCTAATACCACGTTAACATGCATTTTACTGGCCCAGAGTCCTTTCAACTATTCAAAGGCTAAATTATGCTAGTACGTAAAATGCTAGCCATGACATATTAGTTTTTATGTATTCACGTGAAACAGAAGAACTAACAATTAGCATTTCAAATATACTCTTAAAATACGACAAAATAAATATTTTGAAAGGATTAATGCCACAATGAATTGCATTTTATATGCATTTTTATGTTAACGAATTCTACATTCTTCCAGTTGTAATTTTATTTTCTCCTTGCCTGTCAGGGTTTCACAGTTGTATAATAACATTCAATAAGAATGAAAAGGATGATATTTAAGAATATTCCAGAAGTATGCCATTTATCTTCTAAACAACTTTTATAAAGACGTCAGTACATATTCTCCTGCTATCAAGGAAATATTTTAGAGGAGTGTCTCAATAAAAATATTGTTTCATTTCCAAAAGACCCAGTTTTATAGAGAAATTCGGCCTGAAGAGATCTTGCCGTATAATCTAAGAGTGTAATTGAACTAAGGTTTAATTTTAAATAAAAGATCATATAATTCTCAATAATTTTGTAATAATATTTTCAATGATAGCTCCGGAGCAGAGAAGTAGAATAAGTCCTTTTTACTTTCTCTATAAGCACTATGTGCATAGTGTATAGAGAAAGAATTGCACCCCACCCAAAAATTCGATACCGAGATTTCACCGGAAATATATGTTTTAGGGTCCCCAATATCCAAAAAAGCATTTTCACAAAAAGGTCCGCGCGCGTGTGTGTGTGTGTGTGTTTGTGTGTCCGTGTGTCTGTGAACACGATAACTCAAAAACGAAAAGTCGGTAAAATACCAAACTTGGTATTTAAGTTTAGTATCTTCCAGGGATGCCACACGAAGATTTTGAGAAAAATCCCCCCACCACCAACTACCCTTTACATGGAACTTTTTTAGAATTTAATTTTCTCAAAAATTGCTCTAACGATTTTGATTAAAATTTCGTATATTAAACATATTTACCTGACAAATAAAATGTATATCTTGAATTTTCTGGGAATAGTCTCTGAAGAGTAGTTTATTCTGGATGAATTTTACTGAATTTTGAATAACTGCTAAACCGTAAGAGATGGACATAAACTTACTACACAACAAATGTAGAGCACATTAAAACACACAATTTATATTATATACATTTTTTTTTTCGTGGAGTTCGTCGTTTTTGAGACATTCCTTATTTTTGGTTTCTGCTATGAAAAACGTATACTTTTCTCATACAGGAATTTGTCAATTACTATCCATATAAACAAAGGAACTTCATTGATATAGCAACCAGATTTTGACTATCACTTTGACCTATGGTTGTCCCTTATTTCTCTTCTACTTACAAGGAAGCGAGTAATAAGACTATTTCTGCTAATGTTTTCTGATAAGCATAAAGTAAATAGAAGTATAAGCTTTTTAAAAATAATTTGTTGCAGGGATATAGAGAAATTCATGTGAATGGTACACATCAGATTTTTTTACTTGTGCTTTTAAGTTTTCTAGTAACTCTGCAATAGTTTGTTTTGTGTTGAGGATATTTTCTCTTTTGTTTTATAGCATCATACGTGTACTCTGAGCAACGCTTAGGAATTTTTGCTTTAAAATTGCCTGTAATTGTAAAATAATAACATCATTTATTCACATTGGTTGTGTATTTCTTGTTCCAGGTGAGTCCAATGCAACAAGAATGCAACGACAGCAGTCTCTCTGTAATTATCTGGTAAGCTATGCAACTGCCTGGGTTTCAAAGGACGGCAAGGAATTTGTGCACCACCGAGGTATTCCCTTGTCTCTTAGTAAGGTCAAGCCTCTGTAGTAGTGAACCTTTAGTCAAGTATTTATTACATGTTTCTTCTTCGCAGAAGGACAAATAGTTAAATATTATTTAGCGAATATATTACCAAGTGTCGGTAATAAATCTCAACGTTTGATAATTGATATTATAAAAATAAAGGTGTTTTCAACTCTTCCCATATAAACAAAACCTTCGGCAGAACCCCGTTCTTGCAAGTGATGTATGGACCCCACCACATTAGCTGAAGATATCCTAGACACTGCGCATTACCTCCTATGGTAGGATGCCAATGAGAATGGCGATGGAACTTGAGAACCTAGTGCTGTTACTAGGTTATTCATTAATTTTTAGTTGTGATCCAAGTTGAGTGAGTCAGGGATGGGTGACATATTCGCCGAAATCAATCCACGGACTGCGTGGTGCGAGAACCACGTTGCTAAAAAGAGGCTAAGGCTACAACTTTAACTTTACACAGATAAAAAGAACTGGAAGAATGAACCCGAAATTATGACATTTCGCAGACTTATTTTGATTTAGCAAATGCTGTGCTAGAAGTCGAACTCGCTATGACAACCTTAACGTCAAAGGTTTTACTATGTGTTTATAGTTGCTGACCTCTGCAATGATAGTAGGACTGCTGCGACAATCATCATCCATTTCGAGTAGAGTCTTCACATTATCTCTTAGCCGGAAAATTATTTTTTTCAAAATTTCAGTTAATGCAAATTTCAATTGAACATTTTCTGAATTATCAAACGAAAATCCCCAAGGAACTTACTAAGGTAAAAGATAATTTTCATGGCACGCTTGCGCTCTTTTGTTATATGTTCTTGTATAACAATGAATGGTTTGTTCCATTTATAAACACTCAAGCTATATGATTACTGGTGAGAGAGGACAAGTGAAGAACAGACAATGTTAGAAAGTCGCAGTAAGATAGGTATTGCATGACAAATTTTGTGCCCATTCAAGGACATTTTCAAATTACTTCTGGATCCCAACAGGATCTTTCGAAGAGCTTTTCAAAAAATATGTTTTGCTATCCAAAAGAGATGTGAGACACCATTTCACTACAATTCCAAACAGTTTTCTTTTATTAATTTGTCTGTATATTCGGGATCACTGTTACCCGACTACAGATATACATTTTACAGTATCATTATTGAAAATACTCCGTTCCATTATGTAAACTCCTACTTGACCACGAAAGTAGTGGACAGATAGCGAAATGAAGTGTGCGAATGATATCTTGTGTAGCTATATTTCAGCTGCCTTCATATAGAACACATATCAAGCGACCAAACTTCCCAAGAGACTAAATGTCAGTATCTCGTAAGCGTCGCTTAACCGCTGGCCACTTAACCTCCATGTACACTGTCTCCTTACCGATCCTGTACATGTTAGAACACGTTCTTAAGGCTAGTTCACAATAGTCCAGAACGGTAACAAAATGAGAACGACAAAGTAAAATAAAAGGGTTGTAATGTGGACATTTACAATTAACGAAAACTTTCCGGGTTCAGGGAACTGGAAAGAAGACTTGGTATGATTAAGTTTGAACTTTCTCGTTCTTGCTCTCATGCACCATATTACCTTCACATTGTGCACAATAGATTCTTCTTTGTAGAAATTATTCAAGAGGGCGTGACATAAAACAGCCGCCAGAGCCCTCCGTAGTCGCAAGCTGGGGAAATGAAACTGGAAGAAACTGTAATAAATATGCGTCCTGATCGTAACTGAAAACTGGTCTCAAAAACAAAAAACTACAAAAACCGGAAAACCGAAAGATATTCACAAAACAAATAGGGGAATCATAAATAGCAATGATCTGGATTTAGAAAATGTTTACTTTGTCGAATTTTCCAGTTGCTGACATGCTTTATGGAAAGGTGGAGTTAGACTGAAAAAAGTCAGTACCTTACCCAGGATTTGAACCACGAAATCAAAATCACTAGAGGCAAATTAAGTATTCAATGTGTTTCGTTAGTTAGAAGCGTTTTGGTTTTCTCTCTGCGATTTTGTTTTATTGTAAACAAGTTTCTGGGGACCTATTTTTCTTGGTTTTGAAGCCAGAAATGCATAAAATAGGCCAGTTAGAAGCAAGGAGGAACCACACGAGGGCAATTCTTGATCGAGTGAGGTCTATCATGTGCCTCATATTTGGCACCTGTCTGTGAGGCAAGACTGTTTCTCATTGATAACATCGCGCCCAGCGATTCCACCTCACAACTCAGAATGTCGACGCAATAATCACTCTTGCCATTTTAATGAACGTTTGACAGTTGGAGTCAATCGCCACGCGTGAGCATGTTTCTTTGAACGTGTTGCCTCATCCACATGCCAAGGCAGGAGTTCTGATACTCATCAACGTGTTTATGAGTTTGAGAAGGTAACTGTCAGTATTTTACTTCATAATAACCTTAAAGTCATTAAGGTGATAAGGCCCAAGCTTTGGAATGCACACAGAGCTGTCTATCCCGTAGTTGGAGCTATGAAACAGGGCATACAGTAACGGGAAGACTCCTTGCGGATGAACATCAATGGGGCTTCATCCGATTAGCCACGTTTTGTGTGCGAGTGTAGGGGAGGGGGTATTATTTGCTTTATTATCCGAATAATACAAGGCTGTTCAGATCTCGCTGTTACAGTGTTATCTCCACGCAGTATAATCTGGAATAATCTGGAATGCTGATGTGCTGAAATGCAATATGTATGGCTTTGTACGTTTTCTGCTCACTGGCTTCATAGCAGGCTGCAGCAAAATTGGCTTTCCCAGACCCGGAACAATTAAATTTCCAGGTTGTAAAGTTTTAATAAATAACGCGATTTGTGGTGACAATTTTTAAACAAAAATTAAAAAAATCAAGAATTAAATGTCAGTATCCTTAAATTAATAACAAACTCTAAATACATATAATTCTATTAATCAAATTAATAAATATTGAATGATCACAGCAGTATATATATTCTATTCTCCGGTTTACCCCGTCATCATTCCACTAATTGCTCCATCATCACCTTTCCTTTCATTTTTTTCCTCACTCTCATACCCGACTACGGGTCGATCCTCTGTTCCGGTTTTTCATTTTGATTTAATGTTCGTCTTCTACTCGACATGCTTCTGATCCTAGGCAGCCACATTTAAGCGCTAGGGGTGTAAGTTCCGGGGTACAAGTCCTACCTACTAGGAGAGTAAATGACTAAGTAAAATTAACACTAATTCGGAATGTAGAAGTTTTAACAAGTAAGAATTCTTGTCAAACGAGACTTGTGGTATATGTGTCCTCCTTTGTAGTGTGGTGCCTCACATGCAAGAGGTCCCGAGTCCGAATCTCAGTTAGGCTTAACCAGATAAGGTTTATTACGGGGTTTTCCCTTATTCTGAGAAGACGAATATCGAGTAAGTTTAAGTTCCATGGACCTCGGGTTCATTTGAAAATGATTTCACCGATTTCATTCATCATCCGACATGATCTATCAGGTTAAAGAAGGTTAAACTTGAAAAAAAAATGCTATATCATGTTACGTGTTTTTTATTCACCCATAGATTGGTTAATTAATCTATAAAGACTTAATTAAATACGAGAACAAATGCCTAAATAACATGAGTCGCATGGTAAGAATTTAAACATTATACTCTTGTCGCTGAATGTATTATTAACTTTTACAATTATCGTATTTGGATGTGTATGCAATTAAACATTACGGATATTTAGATTACTTTGCTGACACAAAAGAGCCCTGCATTTATCTGACAGTGGGACAGCAGCACAAATCTGTATTTGTCTTATCTTGCTCTCCAGGAATAACTTCTATGGAATAAAACCTCTGGCCATAATCCTCCATTTACGCTGTCAAGGAGCATTTGCGGTATCTCTCATTGTGCCTTCTGTTCTAGCATGTTTTATGATAACAAACACAGTAAAAATAAATAATAATAGTTACCAGCAAGGACTAGATTTTTCAGTCTTACTCTTCTGGAACTTTTTCATTCCATTTTCACGTTTTGCTTACAGTTAAAAATTATTCTGGCTATTCTTAATACCTATGGCTTTTCCATTTTTCCCTACACTGTTTAATAATTTTTACTTTATGTACTTTATAAATATACTTAGAGAAGGTTTTACGTTCCACTCAAAAATTCGATACCAACATTTGATTGGAAATTCACGTTTTAAGGTCCCCTGAATTAAAAAATAAGCATTTTATAAAAAGAGCCGTGTTTGTGTCTGTGAACAACATAACTCAAAAACGAGAAGTCGGTTGGATACCAAATTGATTATTAAGTTCAGTGTCTTCTAAGGATTCGACAGGGAAGATTTTCAATAAAATCCTCTTATCCCAAACTAACTTTACGTAGAATATTTTTCTACAATTTTGATTTTCTGAAAAATGGCTAACGATTTTCATTAAAATACCGAACAATAAAGATATATGACAAATAAGATTATATCTTTAATTCTCTGGCAATAGCCTCTGAAATCCTCTTCATTTTGAATGACTTTTGCTTCACTAGTAAGCCGTAAGAGATGGATACTACACAAAAATGTAAATCTCATTAAGAAACCCAATTTATGTCTCTTGTTTTTGTTATCCATTTTCCGAGATATTCTTTGTTATTGGTTTTAATTGTTTTAAGTACCTGCGCGTGTGCGGGTATATGTGAATTTGTCACTGGCAGAGAAAGTCGCGTGGGGCCGCGCCGTGGCCGAGTGGTTAGACCACTAGCCTCTCACCTAGACGGCCGGGGTTCGATCCCAAGCGACCGCATGTGAGATTTGTGGTGGACAAAGCGGCGCTGGGGCGGGTTTTCTCCGGGTACTCCGGTTTCCCCCGCCATCGCATTCCCCCGGCGCTCCATCATCATTCATGTATCATCAGTGTCACCGCCTGCGATGCCATTAGTAGTTAAAGCGGGCGTTAAACACTACCAAAAAAAAAAAAAAGAGAAAGTCGCGAATGCATCATTCAGATTTTTATTTAGTTACCTATTTTTACTTTCTCCATACGCACTATGTACATAGTGTATAGAGAAAGTATGCACTCCACCAAAAAATTCGATACCGAGATTTCGCCGGAAATATATGTTTTAGGGTCCCCAATATCCAAAAAAAGCATTTTCACAAAAAGGTCCGTGTGTCTGTGAACACGATAACTCAAAAACGAAAAGTCGGTAAAATACCAAACTTGATATTTAAGTTTAGTATCTTCCAGGATGCGACACGAAGATTTTGAGAAAAATCCCCCCACCCCCAACTACGCTTTATATGGAACTTTTTTCGAGAATTTTGATTTTCTCAAAAATGGCTCTAACGATTTTGGTTAAAATTTCGGATATTAAACATATTTACCTGACAAATAAAATGTATATCTTGAATTTTCTGGGAATAGCCTCTGAAGAGTAGTTTATTCTGGATGAATTTTACTGAATTTTGAATAATTGATAAACCGTAAGAGATGGACAAAAACTTACTACACAAAAAAAGTAGAGCACATTAAAACACACAATTTATGTTATATACATTTTTTTCGTGAAGTTCGTCGTTTTTGTGGCATTCCTTATTTTTGGTTTCTGCTATGAAAAACGTATACTTTTCTCATACAGGAACTTGTCAACTCATATCCATATAAACAAAACAACTTCATCGACATAGCAACCAGCTTTTGACTATCACTTTAACCTACGGTTGTCCCTTATTTCGCTTCAACTTACAAGGAAGCGAGTAATAAGACTATTTCTGCTAATTTTTTTCTGATTAGCATAAAGTAAATAGAAGTATAAGCTTTTTAAGAATTATTTGTTGCAGGGATATGGAGAAAGTCATGTGAATGGTACACATAAGATTTTTGCTCTTAAATTTCGCGATTCTTTATAAATCCCGCTTAAGGAATAACTAAATGAAAATCATAAATTAATTTGAAAACATTCGTCGTGAAGTTTTAGTACGTTTTTCCCTCCTTCGTAGCTTTGAGTCAGTTTTACTCACCAAATTACTACTTCCTGACGTTGTTTTGGTAGTAAATGCGACTTCCAGTGTTTGTTTTAGTCTGAGCAAAACGAGAGCCAGGCTAAAGTAGGATGATAGGAAAACAGCCGCATGTGTGCTCAGCTGTCGAACAAATGTGCGTGATTTTGGTTAAACGCTGAGGCTTATCCGTTTCTTTTCTCTTCTGAAGCTTGCCCATCACGCACGTTTATCCTTTTTGTCAATATTGTGGCTAACTCAACATTTAATCAACATTGCTACTAAAGCTCTTACCTAGGAATGAGCTTTGTTCTGAAAATCACGTAAAACAAACATATATATATATTGCTGCTATAATGTAATTGAATTTAGCCATTTGGGCTTGTGGCAGGATGCTAAGCATTGTGTTTAGTAATTGGCATGTTGTTAACAAAATTAAAGCCATCTAATCAGCCAACAGCGAATTATCCACTGTCAGCGAATTAGCGTGTTTCATTTTTTTTTTTTCCAACTTCGTCTGAAATCAGAAACATTGCCACTGAGTTTTGAACTAAAATAGAAGTAGTTTCTAGCTTTATGTTTTTGTTAAGCACCTCTGTGTACTTTTTTGACCAAAAATGTTCATGCATCTCTGTGCTCAAACCTTAACAAAACATTTAACTCTTGTATATGTATATATTTAAATTGGGCTTCATCTCTTAATTACAATTAAGTTTTAAATTGCAATCACGTGCCAGATTATTTATGTGTCTATTTATGCATGTATATATTTATTAGAGAACCAAATAATTCAAGAAAATGGAAGTGTGATTGCAAAAGTTATGACCATTATAAATAACTTTAGTCAATTTGTAACGGGATTTTTATTCGTTACTACCCCACGTTGTGAGGTTAGATGGAACGAGACCTTATATGGTGGCGGTTTGTAGTCATATGTAATAGGAATTTTACATTGTTAAGTTTTACGCCTCAACGTGTGTGCTTATGTGCGGCGTACCTAAGTGCCACTTCGAATCAACTCCACTACACTCACGTACCTGGTACTGAAGCTCTTCTTGGATGGGTTGCCACGGCGTTGCTCAGTCTTGCACAATCATTGACTCTCTCTCTGGTGTGGATTTGGCAAGTGGGAGGAGTTGTAGGAGTGATCTTGTAATTGTGAAGAAAACACTTGTGAACATTTACTGTTATTTATTCTATAAGGAGATTCCAAAACAAGCACCTTGCTGTACACTTGTTATTCTGCTGACTGGTACTCTTACCATTCACTCACACGTATTCTCAATTACACTGTTTCTAAGTTGAGTACATGGCACAATTCACTCTCAAGTAATCACGAGCCGATTATAAAATAGGTGAGCATAACAATTTTACTTCGCGGACAGAGTTTTACAGCATTATGTTCAACATGTTCTTCCCTTTTGTTTATAATTACAAAACATAAGTATCATGAAGAACATTTTCAGAAAGGAGAAAATTATCTAAAATTTTCTTTAAATCAATTGAAGCAACATTTAAAAGAGCAGAAATAAGCATTTTAATATTAACTTTATGTATAATAAGTATAGGACATTTTCAATAAGTTAAATCTGTGTTTTCTAAAACTTTTAAAATAAAATAGCAGTCAGATTTGACTCAACGTTTAGCAGTCTTAATGAGGTTATATATACTTTTCTGTAGCAATTTAGGAAAACTCCCTTACCGATTTTTACTTTCTCTACACGTAATATGTATAGTGCACAGAGAAGGTATTGTATTGCACCCAAAAATTCGTTATCGAGATTTCACCGGAAATACATGTTTTGAGACCCCTGAATAAAAAAAAGCATTTTTAGAAAATGTCCGTGCGTGTGCATGCTTGTGTCCCTGGGAGCATAGCTAAAAAACGAAAAGACGTTAAAAATCAAACTTGGTATTTAAGTTTTGTATCTTCAAAAGGATGGGACACGAAGACTTTCAAGAAAATCCCTACAGCCCAACTACCGTTTGAATGGAAAACATTTCGAAAAGTTTGATTTTCTCAAAAATGGCTGTAATGATTTTGATTAAAACTTCTTATATTTAAGATATTTTCATGACAAATAAAATGTATATCTTGAATTCTCTGGGAATAGCCTCTGAAGACATGCTTATTCTGGTTGAATTTTGCGGAATTTTTCCTAACTGGTAAATCGTAAGGGATAGACAAAAACTTACCACCCAAAAAACGTAGAGCTCGTTAAAACACACAATTTATGTTCTATACCTTTTTTTTTTTTTTTTTTTTTCATAAAGTTGACCGTTTTTTGAGCTATTCCATGCTATTTGTTTCAGCTTTAAAATACTTATATTTTTCTCATGCGGGAATTTGTCAACTCCTGTCCATACAAACAAAGGTACTTTAATCAGTAGCAACCAGTTTTTAAAGGATTTAACTATCGATTTAGCCTATGATACTCCCTTATTTCTCTTCTACTATCAAGGAAGCAAGTAATAAGACTCCTGTTATACTAATTTTTTCTCGATTAGCATTAAGTAAATAGAAGAAAAGGCTTTTTAATAATAATTTATTCTAGAGATGTGGAGCAAATCATGGGAATGGAACATATTAGCTTTTTTTTTCATAGCGATTTCTTACAAATTAAAATTTGCACCGATATTACAATTTCAGTTATGTAGCCTTATTTTATTTACGTTTAAGCTAAATTTTCAGTGCAATTTTAGGAAATAAAGTTTACGTTTTTTCTTGCAGTATTTTCTGTCTAATATAGACGTAGATCTTAGAGCTGTGAACACAATTGACTCTGTATGATATGTGATACCTTTAAAGTACATACATTACCAGATGACCTTAAAATGTTACTTATGGTGAAATAATGCCATCAAAATTAAAATATGTACGTTTATATGCTTTGCTCTTATTCTTCTTGACTTCGTTAATATTTTGCTTACACATGTTGTTTTGATTGACTCGTTGTGTATAAATATTCTCCCTCATACTTGTCTCAGTGACTAGTAATCAAGTTACAATCATATAAGGCGGTCATAGTGCAGAGCCGGTTATCAATTCCTTCATGGGGAAAAAAGAAAGCTTGCTTTCTGTTTTAAGGGACGAAAGTATGTTACTCAGCAGGGAAATTTACTTGTTAAGTTATGCAATGCCCATGGTCTAAAGTGGTTGCCGTACTCATTCTCCCAGGTTTCCTGTCTGATAGAAATTGTGTGTGTTTCCAGCATCTCTTCTACAAACGATCGGCGTGGATTTATACTCTGAAGACGCATGTAGTTCATTTTCGAGTCATGGGATAGTTTCTTACTTTTGTACCACCTACCTAAAAGAGATAGAGGAAGTATTATATTCCAGCCCAAAATTCACCTTATTTCACATTGAGCCAGACCCTGTATAACACTATCATACCAGAATTTAACTTCATTCACATTAAACTACCCTGTACTTGGAAAAACGTGTTTTATGTATGACATTCTAAATCATGACTAACCATTTTATTGAGATATTAACTACACAATATTTGAGTTTTTTTATGAATGACTGAATTTCCTTTATGCTAACTAAATTGTATACAACTTTATATCAGCTGAAATACACATAACCCTGACGAAAGCTTACTAGAAGAAAAAAAATAAAAAACGTGGAGCTCATTAAAATACACAATTTGTGTGAGACATTTTCTCTTTCTTCTTCTTTTATGGTAGCGTTAGTGTTCAAAATATTTTTTATTTCCAATCATGTCATCTACGTTTGAAATATTGCGATATTTCTCTCTTCTTTCCATTGTAAGAGCAAAGCATTTTAACACTATTTCCAAATTTTAAATGAACTAACAATTTTAAATCAGCCTCCTCAAAATAATATTGTGAATAATATAGTGTGGATAAAAAAAAAAGGAATAGTTATGACTATAATACATAACAAATGGGTAGAAAAAGTTGTGTGAGTGTTCTGATCAAACACTTGAGACATTATTAAAAGCCAGAGAATGTATTTAATGTATTTTAAAGTGTTATTTCGAACATGCGTAATAAGAGAAAAGGCGCAAACGCCACACAAGGAAAATAAGGCGCCAAATTTGTTAAATAATGCAATAATTTAATAAATACATAAATGATGTGAATGAATATAATATATTTGAAATTGTAAATTAAATCTGCATCAATGCCAAATAAGACATTTTATAATTGTTCAGAAATTGTAATAGCATTATATTTAAACATTGTTGATGTTATTTTGTCATGAAAAAGAGCACGGTAAGTAAGTAATTAATAAGTAACATAGAGAGGGTTAGCGTGGTTACGAGCTAAGCCTGACGCGTTGTCCACAAGCTCGACAACCAAGTGTTGTAAGACACGTTTAAAAATTATAAAATGTGTAATATTTATCGGAACCATCAGCTTGGATGACTAAACTTTATAGAGAATAAAGTAGTGACTAAAACGGTGAAAATGCTGCTTTTTCTTTAAATAGAAATAGGAATACTTATCTCCGAGACCGCGACATGAGATCGATGCAGGTTTAAAACGATGATATTAATCCGAGGCACAACTTAAGGCAATACCAAACCTTACATAACATACAATTTAATTATTACTACGCATTTATTTGTGCACCATTTTGCTTAATATAAGTACATGAAAACATTACGAAGATAGAAAAAGGAGAAAGAAAGGTAAAGAGGGAAGGAAGGAAGTGAGGAATTTTTATGCGAAATTTATTAAAAAAAAATCCTTATATGTCTTGTGGCATCTATGTTTGGACATTTATTTTGCCAATTAAAATGTAACATTTTTGTTAAAATCTCTAAATGTATATTTTATTCTGTGTCTAGGCAAACTCATTTATGAGTCAACATTGAGCTTGAAATAAAATAGTGTATATAAAGACGCGCGCTTAAATTTGGACAGGCACAACATTCGGATTTTTTTTCAAAATAAATCTATGATAAAACATTGCGCTTCCATGCATGAACGGCAGAGAGCCCTTTTGTAGCCTAAGTCGGCCAGTCTGATGAGACGACGGATATGCCATACATGTACGAGCTGTGATCAAAAAGTTTCCGGAATGGTTTCGCAGCAATGCTAACGCTGAGATTTCTTTAAGTCTAACCCAGACGGTACATGCAGCGTTCCTTCCCGATAAAAATGAGAGGTCACGCGACTTCCTGTGACCATATAGTGACGAAGTAGACCCTCTGAAATGAACAGTAGTTAAAGAGCGTCCATAGATAACACACCATTTAAGCTCCTCCTTCCAAGTAGGCCGCGCCGTGGCCGAGACGTTTGACCACTCGCTTCTCACCCAGGCGAACCGAGTTCGATTCAGGCCACCGCGTGTGGGATTTGTGGTGGACGGGTTTCCTCCGGGTTCCCCGGTTTCCCTCGCCATCGCTTTCCACCAGTGCTCCATCTTCATTCCATATATCATCAGTGTCATTGCTTGCGTGTCCTATGTAGTAAAAGCGGACGTTAAACCGTTAAACACTTAAAAAAAAATTAAAACTCATGGAGAGGCAGCAAGTTGTCCTTCAGCAGATTACCCGGGCCTGGATGTTAACGCCGGGCTGCGAAGCGCCAGGCACAAGCTGTCACTTGCGCCTCCTTTTTCTTAAATCACTTTCGACTGCAATATGAAAATTACTGCAATTAATTAGAGAAGATGGCATAAGAGCGTATTTCGGTGTGAACCAGCTCACTGTTATCCATTACCAACTGACAATTGAATTATATTGATAATCAGTGCCATGCAGATTAAGTCTAACTCGTGACTTTTTGTTTTATTTCCATCGTCTGTTCTTCAATTCGATTGTGGAGCCAAACAAATATTAGCTAAATCGCAATTCGAGTATTTTGATAACAAGTATCTAATGGTTATTAACTTAGATTACTTTCAAACATCCATCAGAATCTGCTAAGTGTGCGTATGCAAAGGAATGTGCAACAGATAAATCACAACTACTCCAGATAGTCATTATACAAAAATGACTACCATTGTAATTATCTCCCAGGATTTATATGTATGATATAATCTAGTTTTTATTCTTATATTTGTTACATGATAAGAATTTGCTACCCGGTCTCGAAATAATTATTATGGTAGCAAATATCTTAAATTTAATAAATTCCTGGAAAACTATCAGTAATCATAACCTCAGTAACAGCCCCGGTAGTAGAGGTCGTTTGCGCGTTTGGCGTTGACGCTCTGCCACGAAAGGACGAAGTTTGAATCCCGCTATGGATATAAATGTTTTGTGTTGTGTGTTTCTTTCTATAAAGTCATTCACTTTGCCGTGATAGCCAATTAGGATCAGTTTGAAGGCTAAATATGTGGTGGAGGGGGTGGCAGCGGAAGTCTTAACATTTTTGGTTTGTTATTACTGGGGAGTCACTGCAGGAATTCGTGTACAGCCTGCATACAGGCATGTCACCAATGGGGCAAGCAAGCAACATGGGGGTTTAGGGAGTTTATTTCACTCCCATGGCTGTCTTAGGGCTTATTTTGCCTTCTTTTGCCAATTTTATTTTTAATTTGTTTGGCAGTGTTTTGTATCGTGCATTGTTTCACTCATTTGTTTATGTTTAGTTATATGGAAAGTGAAGAAGCCTTTTTTGAATTTGATGTTGAGATGGTATGGTGATATGGGTGCTAATGTTATAATGTAGTCTTGTATTTCTTGTTTCTGTTATCTTTTTCTTTGTTGTTAGATTGGATTATGGTCTTGATTGGCGGGTCACTGAGTTTTCTTTTATTTTGTGGTTGTTCTTCGTATTCGTTTGCTTTCTCAATAATTAGTTGTCTGTAAGGTCGGTCGGTTTGCATTTTCAAGGTATTGAATGTGAACAGGACAAGACGTTGGTTTATGCTTCAGTGTCTTATTTTGGAAGGATAAACAGGTGGGTCAAGGTGTCATGTTGATGCGTCGAAGTCATTGTGTACAACAATTTAGGAGTGTAAGTTGCACAGAGATGTGCACGCCACACACACACAATTAATTTAAAAATACAGAATACATTTAAATATATTTCCTTAGCTGACTTCTATACTAAGTATATTGTATAAAAGCATAACGAAGCCATGTTCTCACAGAGTAGCATTGTAATGAAAGAAAATATTATGAATCGATCTCCAGTAGTTTCAGAATGTGTAAATACATAAACACTTGAGAATATATATATATATATATATATATATATATATATATATATATATATATATTTGAATCTTACTTAAGTAGTTCTTAATTTACCATAGTTGACATCTTACGTCAAGCAGTTGCAAGTACGGAACATTATTTTATATATTGGTTTCAAATTATATAAGAAAATAGCAAGCAACATTTTTCTCTTTAAAGAAGCAAAAGAAAATAAACATTCATTATTATTTTACAGTATAATTATGAATATTACAACAAAGTATTAAGAGCCTATTCACGTTAATTAAGGGATATTAATACATTTCAAAAGCGGCTGCAATTAGTATCAGTTCAGACGTCGTTTGTCTCCATCAATTCAGCAGGCAACCAGGGACTGAATACAACTTGACCGCTACCAAAGGAATTCACTATTGTCTTATGCAGTACTCAGATCCATTGCTGACACTGCCTTTGCTATTGCATGTTGTTTGGTGTAATGTAGATCAGTTTGTTCGTTTGTACTACATGTTATCAATAATCTTTCTATTCCTCAATATTTTATTACTTTTCTAATTGTCTTTAGGGTTTTATTTTTTCTAGAAAATCATCTGTGCTTAGCATTTTGTGCTTCCTACTGCGCTCCTATTGTATTAAGTAGTTGTATTCATAATTAATGTCAAAACAAGCTATACTAACAGAGAGAGAGAGGGAGCGTGTGTGTGTGTGTGTGTGTGTGTGTGTGTGTGTGTGTAGGATAATCTTCATAACTACCCAACTGATTTTGGTAATTCTTTCACTATTAAATGCCCTGTTCTTTTCTGCAGATATCGGCTTTTTTGGGGGGGAGTTAATGGGATTTGGTATTAGCGTTTCACAATTTCAACTGCGTTTCGTCGAGTAGATGGAAACGTAAATGAATAATCATATATCAACTAGTGACTGCTTCAAAGCCAAAGTGGTGATTTGATGTAAAGTGTATAAATATTATTCTATATAAACATTATAAAAAAACGGATGTGTTCCACTCATATGACTTTATCTACATCTCTGCAACACATTGTTGTTAAAAAGTTAATGCTTCTATTTACTTCATAATAATCGAGAAAAAAAATAGCAGAAATAGTCTTATTACTTGCTTCCTTACAAGTGGAAGTGAAAGAAGGGAGTACCATGGGTTAAGGGGATAGTCAAAAGCTGGTTGCTATGTGACTAAAGTTCCTTTGTTGTATAGTCACGAGTTGACAAATTCCTGTATGAGAAAAGTATAAGTTTTTTAAAGCTGAAACCAAAAACATGGAATATCTCAAAAACGATCAACTCCAAAAGGGTAGTTGGGGGTGGGGGATTTTCTTGAAAATCTTCATGTCGCGTCCTTAGAAGAAACCAAACTTAAATACCAAGTTTGGTATTCAATGGTCTTTTCGTTTTTGAGCTATACTGTCCACACACACACACACACACACACACACACACACACACACACACACACACACACACGGACCTTTTTGTAAAAATGTTTTTTTTTTTTTTTTTGAATCAGGGGGACCCAAAACATGTATTTTCGTTGAAATCTCGGTTTGGATTTTTTGGATGGAATGTAATACCTTCTCTATACACCGTGTACATAGTACATGTAGAGAGAGTAAAAAAGTTATTGTAGACCAAAAAAAAAAATTCCCCTTTTTGGATGACGGTCTTGTGTTTTTTGCATTTGAACATGGTAGAATTTTAACTATCTCCACTCCAAACGGGGCAAAAGGCATTGCTTTAAATATTTAAAGTTATTTCAGGAAAAGCTGCACATCGCGAAATATCCCTATGAGTTTGTTAAATTTCGTGTTCAGAGAATACTTTGTATATGTTTTAAATAAAGATTCCACCCTCCAGCATTCAGAAGGTTCTACTACATTTATTTTGTACCTCTTTCATTCACTTATCTAGAAAAAAGATTATATTTTACTATAGGACCCAGGCGCTTCAAACTCTCAAACAGTATTCCCTCCATGCTTCCATCTCATGTGAAAATCTTCACGATTACATTCGGCCAATGCAGCATGACTCTTTAGAATCTTGTAAAAATTATAGACAACTTACCAAAACTATCCAAGCCTTATTCTAAATTCTATTATACAAATTACTTTTTAAAAATGCCCTGGCCATTAAGATCTTAGCTATGCTTGGCTAAAATGTCTGTAGTAGGCTTACCTGTAACGTATTATCTCTACTGAGTTATTAAGCCCCGATTACAAATCTGCCCCGTTTGACCCATTTGGATAAAACGTTGGACACTTTAAGTATCATGAAAATAAGGATATTCATGAATTTTGAAAACGACCCCATTCTTATTTTCATTCAACCCTTTTTTTTTTTTTTTTTAAACAGTAACGGAGTCTGATCAGGACTCCGGTACTGTATCCCTATTTACATTTCCCCCCGTAGGTTTTACTGATTACTGGTTTTACTGTTTCTTTTACAAACATACACACATTGCACAAACATATAACACCCATGCCCAAGGCGGGACTCGAACCCACGATCCCCTGCCCACGAAGCACCAAAGCGAGACGCTTTAGCGAGCGTGGCCATGGGGACCGGCACCCTTTCGTGCAGAAGGGATCCTTACAACGCGGGGGAAGGCAGCTAGTTGCACATACGTTAAAATGTTTACATTTCCTAGAGAGATTGGAACTACTTAGTTTTTATGCAGTGAAATATATAACTTTACTTACCTGCATCTGCAGTAGAGTGAAATTTGTGGAATGTGAAGCATACCAAAGGTGCTTCATGAATTAAATTCCATGTTAAGCCCAGAATTCCATGCTAACGGGAATAAAGGGGCAGGTATCGTGTATGCTGGCATATTCACCGGATTCCTTCATAGCTGCCACCAGATGGATACAAACTAGGAAAATTCTAATGTTCGGCATTATACGAAGCGGTAGATCCTTTGACACTGATAAATATGCCTGTTTCCGTCCTTCGCACTAAATCTTTAAAGACCTCGTTAAATACGCCCAAATGAAGCATAATTAAATGATTATTACGAGTATATTTCTTTATTGAACTGTAGCTAATTATTCATTACGTGGTAAAAATTGTGACTATTGAATTATAATACAGTGCCAACAACTAGCATTTGGATACCTGGAATGTTGTCACCAATCAAGTTGCAACGAGATGGAAACTTTAGCAAATCTGCTGGGATTTTGCAAAAAGAGCGATTGCTTCGAAACATTAGACACCATCGTACAAGATCTACGGTTGCTCAGTTCCTGCGTTATAAAGGATGGGAAGTTCATGAGGAAGTTCCAGTCATCTTTCAACAAGATTAGCTAACGATATGTTGGTTATTGGCAGAAAACATGAAAGGAAATGGTTTTAGATGCGGCAGTTGGCTTTTAAATAGATTTCATCCAGCTATACAGATAAACGAAGAAAGTAAAAGTATAACCCTGTGTTCCTTGCCTGGCTTTGAGGTTCTGTACCCAACTTTACACTCGGTTTGCTCCTATCAAGTATTAAAATTACCAGTATAATGAACCAGTTATAGATAGTTTTACTTGAAATTAATGCAAATGTTAATTGATGCTTATTGTTTGCATCTTTATATTTAAATGTTCTGTCCTGTATTCTGGATTGCGCTGGTTAAGTCAGTTGATTGCAATAAATCATATTATTTCATATCATCCAATCTGATATGTATTAGATGATATCCATTGATTACCTTGCAGAGCTAGGTGATGAGATGTTTTGTTGGCAGAACCTGCATGAGACGCAAAGAGCGAACCAGCTCTTTGTTATGAATGATGAAGCTGCCAATCATCACTTTTGTACAGCTGCGGCCGTGTTCTTACACCATTCTTCAGTCTGCTGAGAAATTTCATCTGCCCATTTTACGCTTAGACGAAGATATAGAAGTATTTTGGATTATTTCCTTCTCTTTCATACACACATGAAATCATCCATTTAGCAGATAGACTTTCATTTTATTTGCATTGTACGAGTAGGCGCATTCCAGCAGATCATTCCCGATGTTCTGGCTGTCAAACTCGGGGGAGAGCGAAAAATCCTTAGCATAGTTTCCTTCGAAAGGGAAGTAAAGCCGTTGGTCCAATATCGCATACTTACAGCACGTAAAAGAACCTCAAGCCTAATAAAAGAGGTCTCTAGCAAAATTAAGCTGTCTCACGTAGAATGGGACCCTGAGAACTTCAGCAGTTAAAGAGCGTCCATAGATAAAACTCAATTTAATTTAATTTAATTTTAGCGCAAAGAAAATAGATAATTTATTCCAAAGTGTCTAAAGAATTAATGTCGGTATGTTTCTTAAGCTTCCTAAAGCTAGACTATCATATTTCTTTAAATCATGTGTGTCATTACATTTTCTGAAAATTTAGAATTTCTACTGGTAGATAAGAATTTTAAAGCATTTTAATTCTCAAAATAAATAAATAGTAGTAATCAGTGTAAAGAAATATGTTTTCTACCCTATTTCATCATTAAATTCTCATTAATTGGGACATTACTTCATTTTGAAAATAAAAACAACGTAAAAAATAAATTGACACGGAATAATGCTTTTGGAAATGAAATGGCCTGTTATTTATGGACGCTCTTTAACTGCTTTGGTTCTCAGCGTCCCATTCTATATTGGGCGTGAAAGATCGCTTAATTTTGCTCAGAGGCCTTTCTTATCAGGCTTGAGGTTCTTTTACGTGCCGTAAATCTACGACACGGGACCCACAGCTTTACTTCCCTTCCGAAGGAAGCCATGCTAAGGATTTTTTCGGGCGTGAAATCCATCGTCCTCCGCCGGGTTTGAACCCGTGACCTTGGGTATATGAATGGTAACCATTATACCACGGAGGGCGACATGCTTTTGGAATATTTAGTAGATCTAAAAATATTGTGTACAGAAAAAAAAAACTTATAAGAATGACTATAACAAAACGGAAAAAACCCTTGTAAACCGTTGCACAATAATTTGGATTGTTACCATTAAGTTGCGATTATATTCTAACCATATTTGTATATTCTAAAAGCTTCCATATAAATTCGTATGTCCACAGAAAGAACTTATCCACAGCATGCAGGAATTGTTAGTATTCCAGAATAGAGATTTATTACATAGGTAAAGGTAATTTTTTACTTAATCTGCTTTATAGATTACATGCTGTTTTAGAGTTGTCTAAATCCATTATGATTATAGGAACCACATATTGAAGCGAAATGATAATGGCAATGATGACATTACTTGCTGTTTGGAGAAAATTTCATTTTCGGGAAAGCTTTCCTTCATATGTAACAATCTGTGTACCTAACCTCACTTATAAGCAGGCAGGTAGAATTATGAGGAACGATTTTATCCATCAGCGTTTACTATACCGTCTTAGTATATATGTACACTAGTCGGTAAGTGCAAAATTTTATTCAAGGCAAATTTGGGAACATAATGCTGCAATATCTTTCTGTTGGCTCTAGTTATTACTATTAGACTTGAAATCTTGGGGGGTGATAGCAAAAGTTGACCGCAGTGCAGTATATGAAACTATTTCACTCTTTTCTTCAGATCATCATTCACGCGCACTGCATTAGAGGATAGCTAACCTTAAAGCACTGTGTTCATCGTATTAGCCCTAAACATATATAAGTTATTAAATTACTATTACTTACATATTTAATAACTATTACACTCATTCAAGCACATGTTCCAGGCATATCAAGAAACCTTCTCAATTAAAATAAAGTAAGCCATTATTTCTTCTGAATTTTAATAATTGTCCATGTCTAAAAGGCAAAGGCTATTGGCATTTGGTCATTTATTTTTGTACGGTTTATTTTGCCTATATGGATTGTCCAGCACTGCATTAAGTATAACGTAGTAAGACAGATTCCGTTTGCTTAATTTATTGTTCTACTAACCTCATCATTGTAATTTTGGATAACTTTTGAAGTCAGACATATAAAGAGATTTTATCATTTTGGTGTTGTGAAATGTATGTCTCTCGTCCTTTAACGGTTGATGTGTAGTTATTAACATTTTTTCCCCTCCATTAATATGTATTTTCAATTCAGCTGCATGTGCTAATTTCTGATGTATCTCATTAAGTTTTTGTCCAAATGCTGCCATAATATTGATGCCATTCATATAGGCTACTTTGAATGGCTCCGTTCATCGGGTAAAATTTAAGCACAATAGTGCCAAATTCTTTGTTTTAAATCGTCTTAACTGCATTTTATCTTTTTCTGCGAGACGAAGATTTTGAGAAAAATACCCTCCAATTCGAGCTACGCCTTACATTGAAGAAAGTTTTCGTTTTTCCAAAAATGGCTCTAACGATTTTGATTAAAATACCGTATATTAAAGATATTTACATGGCAAATAAAACGAATATATTGAACTTTGTAGAAATAGCCTCAAGACTTCTTTATTCTTTTGCTGAATTTTGCGTAACTGGTAAACTGTAAGAGATAGGCAAAAATGTACTACATAAAAAAAGTATCTCTCGTTAAAACACATAGTTTATGTCATATACTTTTTTTTTCGTGGAGTTGACCAGTTCTGAGACATTCCTTGTTATTTATTTCAAATTTAAAATGCTTAAACTTTTCTCACACAGACATTTGTAAACTCCGAGCCATGCAAAGAAATAGATATGAAACCCATGAGAACCACTTTTAAAAGATTTGACTATCATTTTAGCCTAGCGTATTCCCTTATTTCCCTTCTACTTACAAGGAAGCAAGTAATTAAGACAATTTCTGCTAATGGTTATCTTGATTATAAAGTAGACAGAAGAATAAGCTGTTTAACAATAATTTGTTATGAAATGTAGAGTAATTCGTGTGAATGGAACACAGATTTATTATGCTTTCTATGTATTTCTTTAGTTTATTATTACAGTTATTATAGTAATTGTAACATTGTTTAGTTTTATTATTCATACAGTTATGCTACTAAATTTTTGAAGTCTAGGCTTTTTGTAAATGCTGGGAATAAAATAAAACATTTTCTATAAATTGTATTTGGAGGTTAAATTTTCTCCTAAATTATTTATTTGATTACGCACAATATTCCTTTCATCCTCAGCGTTTTGCATTCGTAAATTAACCGATGTACCGTTTGGCTGCCCAGGTTACAAGAGTAATATGGTTTTTCAATTATCTTGTAACGGTAAAAGTACGATTTTAAAATTCCATGTCACGATATAATTGCCGTTGCTTCTGTTGTTACCGGAATGTTCTATTTGAGTTGCTGTTTTACAGATGGTAAGAGTGCCTCACATTTAGTATATTCCGTTTACTTCCTTTACTACTTATCCATGGTGAATATACACTAGATACGTAACCCCTGTCTATTTGTGTGTCTGTGAAAAAGCAAAAGAACGAAACTTAGTATTTAAGTTCAGCATATTCCAAGGATACTACACACCAGGGGGACTCCAAACCATTTTACATAGGAAAAATGTTTTTATTTTATTAAAACTGACTCGAGTTTTAGTAATATACCTTATGTCCAATTTTCATTACAAATAAAATGTATATGTTGAATTTTCTTTGACTAGCCTGAGAACTCCTCTTCATTCTGGATGACTTTTGAATAACTTGTAAACCGTAAGACATTAGACAAAGGAGTAGAACTTGTTAAAGTACACAATTTATATCAAATACATTTCAAATCAAGTACATTTTGTGGCGTTAAGCATTTCCGTAATATTCTTTCTTATAGTTTGAACTTACGAGTATTCATACTTTTTACTTTCTCTAGTACGTATGTACAGTAACTAGAGAAGGTATTAATTCCACCCAAAAATTCGATGTCGACATTTCACCGTGTATATGTTTTGAGTTCCCTAGTCCGAAAAAGGTCCTCGAGTGTCTCTGTACGACATAAACTAAAAACCTTTCAATACCTAACTTAGTGTGTATGTTAAGTATCTTCTAAAGATGCGACACGAAGATTTTAAAGAAGATCCCCTACACGCAAACTACACTTTAAATTGAAAACTTTTTAAAAATGTTGTTTTTCTCAAAAATGGTTCTAACGATTTTAAATAAAATCCCGTATGTTAAAGATATTTACATCATAAATAAACTTGAATGCATAAACTGGAATGTCAGTTGCAATAAAACAAAATCTAACATACAACCTTAACCCCTGCAGACGGTATAGTAAAAGAAAGGCTAAAGTTAATTCTAACGAATTTGTCTATTTAGTAATTGGAATCGAAAGCGAGCAAACAAACCTTGCAAATAATGCTTATGTTGTGTTCCAGCATCGCATGCAGCCTTCTATTTGAGTTGCAAGATTTGTTTGGTCGCAAATTCGTTAGAATAGCTTTAGCCTTTCTTTGGCTATACCATCTGCAAGGGAATTTCTGGGAATAGCTTCTGATTTTTTTTTTATTTTGGAGGAATTTTGCAGAATTTTGCATAAATTAAACCGTAAGAGATAGACAAAAAGCTCATTAAAATGTAGATCTCGTTAAAACACGATTTATGTAATGTTCATTTTTCTTGTAGTGTTGGCCGTTTTTTTTTTTTTTTTTTATTATATTTTTGGAATATTTGTTGGTTTCAGTTTTGAACTACCTAACTTCTCTCAAGCAGAACAATGCAAAGTGAACCGAACCCCAATTGTTTCACATAGCGACCCGCTTTTAAAAGATTTGACTATCGTATTAGTCTAATGTATACCCCTATTTCCCTTCTACTTGCAAGAAGCGAATAATAAAACCAATTCTGCTAATGTTTTAACTCAATTATCATGAAGTTAAAGATATTTAAATCATAAATAAACTGTGTATTTTGAATTTTCTGGGAATATCTTCGGAAAATTCCTGTATTCCGGATGAGTTTTGCAGAATTTTGCATAAGTTGAACCGTAAAAGATAGACAAAAAGAATAATCTATTGTAAGAATAGTTTGTATGTGGAGCAGCTAAAGAAAGTTGAAGATTGTTTTCTAATGTAAATTCGCTGTTTGTTTTTCTCATGGCTATGCAAAGTGGATGAACTTTCAAAGCCATCACTATCACTCTAAATAGTATATCCTTAATGGGAAATCTAAAAATGTTTAACAAAGGTTATATCTTGATTAATAAATTGATAGAAGAATCAACTTTTCTAAGAATTTTTGCAGTAGAATAAGTATAGAATGTTATGTGAATTCAACACGTCAGAATTTTTTCACAGTGCAAGATTGGTTTGTTATTTTTATTGTATTTTTAACATGCAGTGCGCCGTGATTTTAATTGCAAATATAACATTCTCTTGCACTGACATTGTTTCATCTTCCCATACCTTAACAAATAATGGACTATTTCAATAATCTTTAAGTAGGAATACTTTCTGTATCTCACTAATGCCGTCATACGAATATTGTATTTTCAATTCCACGAGGGCATACAATTGAAAATGAAGTACGGAGGAACACAAACTTTTGCAGCTGCACAAGCATTTTGAGTATGAGACGCACGTGATGCAGCTGGGGTTGTTTGATAACAGTGCTGTTATCGAGTTACGATCTCGCATTCCCCCTGCAGATTCGCTGAGTAGTTTTCAGAAACTAACGACCTGACCTCGATACGTCCTAATGCTGCTGGCTCCTGCGTATGTTTCTATCTCCGTCGCTCCGCACTGCGTCCATGTCAACCACTGCACATGGAACATTCATATCGCCGCATTCTCTCTCCCTCGTTTTCTTCCTTATAACTTACATTTTGCACAGGAAGTATGCATTACAAATTATCCAAAATCCACCTCTGCGTTACTTAATTGTGTTTACATGCTGTTCCCGCGAGCCATTTCTTCATGCTTAGTAACAAGAAAAAATCACAAGCTGCTCGTGCGAATATGGGGACGAGGGATGCGATAGCAATTCATAACCAATTCATGCAGTTTGCCGGAGATAACTCCGGATGAATGTGCTAGTGTGAGGCCATGTGGAACACCGTTTTCTTCTTCGTCAAATGGAGCCGTGTATCCAACTTCTTGTCGAATCGGCCATTAACTCACTGAAGTATTGACCAGTAATCCTTTTTCTAAGAGGTCATGACTATGAAACCAAAAAGCCTTCGCCATCACTTTTCCAGCCTTTGTCTTCATTGGAGCATCTTCACCGGAAACAGTACATTATTTAGATTGCTACTTGTTTTTCGGATTATAATGATGAATCCAGATCTCATCGACTGTGACACTTCTCGCGAAAAGTGCTTGGGATTTGACTTATATAGCTCCAATTATTTTTTGTTTGTTTGTTTTTTTTTTTTGTTTTTTTTTTGTTTGTTATCGCACACTTTTTGCTCGTCACATGACCAAGTTTCCGTTCTGCGCTTTTTTTTTTTAATTTACCTTTTTACTTTGTTTTGCTGTTATTACTGTTTACTTACTGTTACAACACACACATATACACAAACATATAACACCCATGCCCAAGGCGGGACTCGAACCCACGATCCCCAGCGCTACGAAGCACCAAAGCGAGCGCGGCCACGGGGACCGGCCAAATTCAGCTTCGAAGTTGATGGTTGCTCTCGCTTGTTGTGTTCTCTTTTGGCAATTGCGGCACCCATCGGGCCGACAACGTTTTACTTTCTCTGGCCCGCATGTACAATGTACATAGTGGAAAGAGAAGATATTGTATTCCACCCAAAATTCGATGTCAAGGTTTCACAGAAAATACCTAAATTTTTTGGTGTGCCTTGAGTCTTAAAAAGCATTTTTAGAAAAAGGTCCGTGTGTGTTTGTGAACAGCATAGCTCAAAAACGAAAAGACCGTTAAATACCAAACTTGGTATTTAGGTTTAGTATCTTCCAAAACTTGGTATTTAGGTTTAGTAACTTCCAATCATGCGATACTAAGATTTTCAAGAAAATCCCTTCATCACATCCCTCTGGGAATAGCTTCTGAAGACTTTCTCTAACTTCTATGTCGTGTATTAATGGATATAAACTATTCTTAGGAAACTTATATTTCTGTCTACTTCATTTCAATCTGATTTAAAGCTCTGCATAATTATATGCATTATGCATTTACTTATAAATACAAAGGGAATATTCAAATAGTAAAATGTTAAAATTCCATATTCTTTCCTGGAATCGCGAGAAACAACTGGACATAGGGCTTTAAAAGAATTACAAGCTATCAAACAGTTCTAAATGAAGAGTACTTCACAATCTATTCCCAGAAAATTCAAAATATGTATTTTATTTTTCATGTAGATATCTGAAATATGTCTTTTAATCAACATCATGTCATTTTTCAGAAAAACAAAGCTTTTTTTAAAAGTTCTATGTAAAGTTTAGTTTTGGTTGGGGGAGGGTTATCTTAAAAATATTCATGTCGGCTTTTTGGAGGATAGTGAACTAAAATACCAATATAACTTATCGTTATTGAGTTGTACTGTTCAGACAGAAACATATATACACACTCACTATCACACAAACACACACACACTCTGTCTCCCTCTATTTCTCTCTCACACATGCACACTCACACACACACACACACACACACACACACACGGACCTTTTTATAAATATGCTTTAGTTGCTTAAATCTCAAAAACATATATTTCATCATCGATTTTACTTGATGGAGGGCAGTACCTTCCCTGTCTATTATGTAAAGAAAAGAACAACAGAAATGACGTTGCTACTTATTAGATTTTTGTCGTCAAACGAGTCGTAAACTCCAGATTTAGTGACTTTTCATTAAAGTTGCTAACACTGGTTGGAAGTAACTGCAGTATAATCTCACTGAAAGAACCAAGATACCCGAGTTATACGGGATGGGGCGGGTCATGTTCGGAGAAGAAAGAGTTATGTATATAGTGATAATGCCAACTGTCAACTCCTTAATTCATATCTAAATCCAATTCCGGCTTTCTAAGCTTTCGTGACAGACAAATCTCTGTGCAGGACAACTATAGAGGTGCTTCTCTGCAGTGGGGGTAAATAATAGTAGTCTAGCCGAAATGGAGGGCATAAAGCCATTTGTTTGCTAATGAACAACTTTATTGTCTTCATTAGCTTGCTCATATCGATACACCCAAATAAACTTATGACCACACAATACCAAACAATGGTCTGCACTTCTTAATGAATATATCGTCACCGTTAATTGCATATACGAGGGTTATTAGTGTACTGTGGTATGACGTACACAAGTTATATTTGATTTTAAGTGGTCTTATTACTTGTTAATTGCAGCGCCCCGTTTCCGCAAAGTTGTAAAGAGTATGAAAGAACCCGAGAAAGGTTAAAAGAAGTTAATTACGCTTATTCACTGAATTTTTGTATTAATTACCGTTTATGTAAATGTTTCAAACTGTTCTTACTTGCGGTCGTATATAGATGCTTGTGTGCTTCAAATTTATCAGAACGTCTTAAATAGTTTTTGCGAAGAAAATAATATTGTTTAATTTATTATAAATAATCAGCTCCATATGATGCAAAAAAATAAAATTAAAAAATACTGATACATATTTGAGTACCAAACTATAATTTCCGCTGCCCTTCTTGTTTTAGGAAAAGTAAAATTTAATCTTTTAAATATAACGCAAAAAATAAATAAAACATTAACATTAAATGTTTTAATAGTTCAAACAAAACACTGTTCTTGTAAACCAAAAACAAGACGTAATTTCAAAACTTCAAAGGAAAGAAAATCTTATTAATTCCCAAAACTCGTGTTTTGCTTTACCCATCCTTTGCTAGTTTACAATTATTAAGAATCAGAATTAGACCTGCATGAGCAGTTTTTGCTGAAAGACGTGGATGAACTTTAATTCTATTCCCTTAAATTTTCTTCTTCCATTTGTTGTTCCAGCCAAATTAATTGGGCATATCCTGAGCAATTTAAAAGTCATAAGAACCACATCCAAGTTTTTATTCATTTTGCCTAAGTTTCTGCTGAAGATTTTGAATAAGACGGATTACAAAGTGTATTGTGTGGAACATGTATCAAAATTGAAAAGTCGTAATTTTAAATAATAACAGAGCGTCGGACACAAAACATGGGCATTTAAATAATAATTATGATGATTTTAACAAACGCAATAGGCAATTAAATCTGAACCTTAAGCAATTTCTAATTAAATACTTTTAAACCAAATTTCACCTGCAGATAACCTTAGAGAACTTGTGTATGAAAGAAATTAGTAGTACACCTGCAGGTGTTCTTTTCTGTTTGCTATAAAATATGGGTTAATAATATCGAATTTGTCATAAGTTTTCTATTAATCATGCTGTAAAACAATGGTTTATTATGACTCTGTACTATTTTATAATTCGTTTACAACTTGAATGTTCTGTACATTCAATAGTTATAAAATGAGGTGATCTAGAACAATAAACTTTTACACTGAGTTACCGCATTCATTTCCAGAATGAAAACAGACTATGTAATATATTAAACTGAGAAAATCGTTATGTTACAGACTTCAGAGGGTGGAGTCAAAGGAGGCATCATGGATGGCCGTGTAGTTAAGAACATAGATGTTTAATTATTAAAGCGTGATGTTTTGAATTTACATTCAGAGGCAGCAATTAGAAGCATTCATTCGAGGAACCCTTGATTTTGACGCAAGCAGTGTAATTTTACTTTCTGTACCACGTACAATGTACAAAGTAGGTAGAGAAGGATTTGTATTCCACCCAAAAATTCGATACTGAGATTTCACTGAAAGTGCCTACATGCTTTGAAATCTCTTGAATCCAAAACTAATAGAAAAAAGTCCGCATGTGTGTGTCCGTGAATAGCATAACTGAAAAAAAAAACGAAAAGTCAGTTAAAAAAAAGTTGATGTTTAAATTCAGAACCTTCCAAAGATGCGATATGAAGATTTTAAAAAAAAAAATCCCCCGTCTCCGGACCGACCTTTACATGGAACATTTTTCAAACTTTAGATTTTCTCAAATATGCCACTAATATTTTGATTAAAGGATTTAAGATATTTTATGTGGTTTAAAATGTATATCTTCAGAGGCAATTCCCAGAATATGAAGTCCTCTTCACTCTGAATAGCTTTTGTGTATTGCTAAACCGTAAGTGATACAAAATCTTATTACACAAAAGTTGTAGATAGATCTCGTTAACACAATTTATGTGAAATATATTTATGATGGAGTTAAGTTTTCGAGATATTCCTTTTTGTAAGTTTCATTTTTAAAATGTTTTTCTTAAATGGGAAGTCGGCATTTCTTTTTCTATCTCTTGGTCAAGAAAGCACAACAGAAATTCAAGGTGATCACATAGCGACCAGCTTTTTAAAATTTTAACAATCGCTTTAGCCTAGTGTATTCTTCCGTTCCCCTTGTATATGCACAAGGAAATATACAATACAAGGATTTCTACAAATGTTTAGCACAATCAGCTCAAAGTATGTTTAAGAATAGATTTTGAAGAATGAGAAGAGAAATTCATATGAAGATTTTTTTAAATGAAATCCAATATGATGCCATTGAAACTGTGTAACGTAGTCACAGACGTATTTTCCTTCTTTGTCAATTGTTTCTTTCCGTTGTAATGTTTCTGTACTACTTTAGTACAAGAGATGGAAAGGTAGAGGTCAGGCTGAAAAATGCAATGTCATTCTCGGGATATGAACTGCGGATCTGCTGATCCCCGTCTAGGTCTCCTTCGCTTTAAGCCATAATTCCATATTTACTCGATAGCGATGAGCTTTTAAGAAGAGGGTTTATATTGCGCCGTACTACCATACGCCCTTGGAAGTGTTTCAGAGTATCTGGAATCAAATAGCCAATGTTATAGTTCTTATACGTATTTAAAGAATTCAGATTTTTTCCAAGCTACATGGCAACTGGCTGTGTAGTGAACAATATTTTAATTTGAAACCAAATTGCAATGTTGTGAGTCTACTGATTCTTGTATATTCATTACCATAAGAAAAGCTTCGCGGTGCAAGTTCTACTTGTCCTAACCTCCATTCACAGAAAAGCGATTAAACCCATGTCAACATCCAGTAGAGCTGACAGTCCTACCAGCAAACACAAACGTGTCACTCATAAACCTAAGCGTATGGACACTTCCCTGGAATGCATTCAGCATAAAGGTGGGTACACATTTGCGAACCGAATACCGTCGGGAGCTGAATCCACTGTTCCTTTTGAGAATTTAGCGTAATCGGAATCAGACCATGATAGTTGCAAAGCAGGATTGCGGAGAGAGCTCACCGTGTTAGCCGATTTTCCCTCGCCTATCGAAACAGTACTTAAGAACATACTTTAATGACATTTTCAAACTCTAATGTTTAAAACATTGCTGAAAATGTCCCCCCTAAACTGCGCTAGAAGCATACCAAACCTACGTTTTTAAATCATTAATTAAAATGTTCACACAATGCAGATACACATAAATTTCTTATAAAATATATAAATGAATTCATTGATCGGAAGCTAACAAGACAAAACTGCCATAGATGTTTTAGAAAGAATACTCTGGCTGCTTCGCAAAATTCCTACACATTTCCAACATTAAAATTTTAACATTTTCTTAAGCTCTGTACAAACTGAATCTAGATGTAAGAGTAATCCACATATTTTGGGAAATAGGAAAGCGGATTCTGCTCTTTCTTCTTTCGAAAGCAATTTCTTTTTTCCATTTTAAGATGTTCTTTATAGTTTTCAGTTCAGTTTCTAGCTCAGGATACCTAAACTAAAACTGAAGAGACATTTAATGGATCTAATGGATCAAATCAGTTTTACTTGTTAGTTCACAATGCAGAATGATCCACAAGCTTTAAGATGAATAACAGCTAAAGTTTACGAGCTCTTTTCCGGCATAATCTTAATTCATTCAGTCATAATCGGATATGACCTCACCTGTTGAGCTACTCTAAAATTAATAAAGAAAAAGAAAGAAAGGAAAAGAATTACTTGGAAGTTTATAGTTAGAGCATGCTAACTGGACAATCTTTAAAATTCCGCCCGAACATTTTCCGTTGCTGCGTGTGTTGCCTGAGTGACGTGGATTACGTTCAAATGATTCGTTTAGCCGTCTAAGTATTCCCACTGCATAGATGTTGAAGTGTTTAGCTTGTTCAGACCTGCGTATCGACGTGAACGGCAATATTTCTGTGATTGCGCTTCTTAATAAAATACGTAAATTTTGAAGTAATTACCAATTGCGAATCGTATATTACGATATGAGGTTGCAGTAAGAGCTTTACAGAATCCTGGGAAAAGATTGGAACACCAGCGAAGCGAGTTTTGATTTCCAGATCCGCTAATATGTAGTGATTTTCAAAAGTCACTTCAAACTTTAAAACGTTATAACTTTTGTAATATTTGAGTTTAGAAGAACGTTCTGACTATGATGATAAAACATCGCGGATTAATTTTGATTGTTTCCTTGTACACTCCATAGATACTAAAGTTACCATTTTGTTGAATTTCATACTAATATTTTATAATTTTCTGTCATTAAAATTGTCCATATAACTGGTAACTTTTTAGCAGTGGGAATATTTTTAAGTTCTAAGATAGTTTAGAATTTGACGATTTTAAACACCAGTTTCTAATTAAAGGGTTTAAATAAGAAAGTTTTAGACACATTTCTTTGGCCATCGATCAATCAGTTGGCGCTTCCCATCAATATGATCACAATCAACATCAGATCGGCTTTTGTTCGGGGGTTACCTTAAAGAAACGGTTCTTAACAGCCCCTTTGAAAACTGTCATCTCTCAAAAAAGTGTCAGTATTCCAAAATGCTATTTGCAAAGGATGTTCATGCAGAAAGAACAGCAGACGTATTCCCAAAGTTTTACAAAAATTAGACCCCACTGTTGGCCCATATTAATGAAATTTTTGTTTCCTTTCAATCTAAATATTATAAGACTTCAAAGTTTGTAATGATTTTGAGGTGCACTATGCTTCACAAATATGCTTTATAATGCCTGTGAGTATTAAAATAATATATTTAAAAAATCTTAATATGTATTATGAACAGCCGATAATTGTTACCAATCTGGTTAACGTAAATATTTAAATACCGAACAATTTATTTGACATAATAAGAGGCAATGTTAAGGATCACGCACAAGATGCGAATATGATAGAATTGAAAACCACTTTTGAAATGAAGATACGAAGAAAGTAGAGTCTGCTACTATATATATATATATATAGTAAGTTTATTTCGTACTTAGGAGCAAAAACTAAACACTCTGGATAGTTTGTGGATTAAATATTCACTGTTGAGCGCGATGATAAATCGGAAGAATTTATGAATTTGGGGGAAAAATACGGTTCCAATAACGGCATAAATGTCATTCTGAATTTCGTCCTAAAAGTATACATATTATACAAGTACTTGCCATATTCTCTTTGTTACAGGATTAATGTTCATTTACTTTCAGTAAATGACGTTTTTAATGTTTCATTAAAGTTTAGTGGGTTTCGAATGCAATTATTATTTGTTTATATAACTAAAGCTTGAATAAAAAGTTAGCTGCTTTTATTCAAACAACACATCTTCTTAATTGGAATATTATAATTAAATTCTATCCTCTTTGCGTATTCATTTTACATGCATTGTCTCACATGAAACTGGTAGTGTTTTTACTTTTCAAAATTACCTTTTTAAAGGGTTACATTATCAGGAAAGGAAAGGAAAGAAAAGAAAAGAAAAGGGCTATCCGATAGGATATAAATCATTCCAAATAAAAGTATTATAACAGAAAGATTTCAAATACTACCTACCGCAGGATAACATAATCAAGCTTATTCCGAATTTTTCGCTTAATGTGGAGGTGGACAAATAGAAGATTTATTTTCTGATGCCAAATTTCTCACTGTTTTATTTATTTTTGCTTTTGTTAAGTTCAGATGAATAAAAAATATTTAAATGTGTATCCTTAATGCACAGGTAAGGGGGAGATATACAGTGTATGCGATATACAGTGTTGTTAATATTGTTTTCTGTTGATACTGCCCTTTTCCATTTTTGGTTCAAAAATTCCCAAGTTACATTTTAAAAACAGTGATATGGCTACGCTTTTGCTCTCTAAGCCACCGACTATTTGAAAGAAAGTAAGCACATTATGAAAAATATTATTTTGTGAATTATATTAAAATTTTTCTTTCTTCTGATTTATTTTATTTTCCCAGTTGAGATAGTTGTGGTATTTTCAAAATAAGGTTGCGTACTCTTATTAGCGCTGTTTTTAGTAATATATAATCCATTTTGATGTAATGGTTTAAATTGTATGGAAAGTTTTGTTATTTTATTTCGTCATTTAAAATATTCTTGCGGAAAGAATAACATTTTGGAGTGATATTTTATCCCTAGATTCTCGATACGTGCTAAAATTGTCATATAGATCTTGGGATCAATCTAATTTGCCGTCTCCATACGTATGGAGACGGCAAATTAGATTGATCATATTATGTATATGCTTAAAGGCATCGCACAATAAAACCTAGCGTAATTGTTATTCATTGTACATCTTTGAGCTTGTGTGGAAATTGCATTTCTCTATCACAAAAGTGTTCAAGAAGAATTTTAAAGAAAATGCCGTTAATGAGAAAGCGGCAATTAAGTTTTGGGTGCATAGCAATAACATCAAATCCAGCAGGTTGGTCGGTTTCTGGTTCCTCTCCTCTGCTGTTTTCTCTCTCCAGAACTTTCGTTTCTTACGTTGTATGATTCGAATCAAAGCCCGCTGTGTTGAACTCTTCCATTCTGGGTCTACTAATTTTTCACCTTTGATATTTTGCTGCAGCTCCATTGATTTGAGGCTACCGTTAAAATTCTCTTGAACAAAATTTTTAATGTTTATAATTGGATATTTGTAGCATAGTAACATGTACAGAAATTTTAGAGGTATCATATTGAGTGCTGTCATAAAATTTATATGAACCATAATATACTCCTCGTCCAATATGTAAATAAATACAAACAAAAATATTGAAGCAAGTAGTTTCTTTAAGAAATTTAAATATATTTATATAGGATTAAAAGTTTGTTATTCTTTTCGTTTATTTTAATTCCCTCAACATCAGGCATGTCTATTATTAACCTAGCTCCACCAAGTCACAGATGAGATAGAGTACCTAAAGGGTCTTCGGCCTGAACTTGAGACTGCCTTAACGGCGATGAGTAGTTTGACTCGTACCAAATGAGCTACAGCCAGCTAAATATATCTGGGAGAAAGAGCTAAATCTAAACTTTTGGTAAAATTTATCGTGATTAATGACCGATTTTTGGACTACTACTTTCTTCTGTGAAAGATGTCGTTACTATGATTACCCAAGTACGTTTTGCTTAATTTGAAATCACGTATAGACAAAAATATATCCTGAATAACATTACACATATGGAAAAATCTCTTTTTAATGAGTAGAACTAAGTTGTTCTTACATATTAGATTTTTTAAAATACATTATATTATAATGAAGCCTATCTTTAGATCCGTAGTTGCTAGTATTGGAATACTTAAAATACTTATTTTAGAACCCAAAAGGTATTTTAAGTTAAATCTCAAAAACTGTATTCTTCAGCATTGTTTTTAATACAAAAGGAATCTAAAAAGCAATACAAATAAAATCTGCTTCTATGCATGCTTGAAACAATATTGCTAATAAGTAGCAACTATATAAATTGCATCCGATTCCCATCAGAATATTAAACTTAAATAAAAAAGAGTTAATGACTATAGTAGCTCTTGAAAACTAAAAAAATGAAACGCCGTTATTAATTACTGCAACTAACCAGCGAAGTTTGAAGCGCTTATGTAGTACTTAAATTCATTGGACGTCTTTCACGAGTCTAGTGTATAATTAATGACTTCCTCATTAAAATTAAAATTTGTATAAAACAAAGGTTGGCGTGCTCTGATAAAGTAAAGAAACTTGATATTATTAACTTTCCAAACTATATTATCCGTAACATGCAAATAGTTGAAAAAACTCCTGTGAAGCACAGAGATGACAAGAGCTGCAACGTTTAGAAATGAAGGTGATTTATTACAATGGCACAAAGAATGTTAAGAACTTAAAGCAACAGGAAATGTTATCCCGTTCCTTCGCTTTTAAACTTTTCTGATGTCCGTTTGTAACAAGGTGACCTTAAAACTCAACTCAACTACACTAGAGAGTGGTCACAATCCTCTCCGATTGCTAAGGCAACAAGTGCAACTTATGAAGTTTGTATTTCGACACTCAATAACATTCATCATTCATATAAATATTTCTATCACTCTCTGGGAGGCGAATCTAGGACCCTTCGGATGAAGAGCTACTCAGCCGCAGAACAATTTATAGAATTGTCATTTTTGCTTCGTTTGTTTTAATTAGCCTTATGGAGCAAGAACACTATATTTTTCATAAGTTCAGCACCGAACTTTCACCAGAAATATATATTTTAAGATCACATAGAAAAAGATGTGGATCCTTTAACCCAATATTTGTCACATATGTCTGTCCATCTTACTCATGGGTTAGCAATATTTCTTCACCTGTTCTAGTCGTCCTCCGTGGTGTAATGGTTACCATGCTGACTTCATATACCCAAGGTCCCGGGTTCAAACCCGGCGGAGGACGATGGATTTTTTCGGTCGTAAAAATCCTTAGCATGACTTCCTTCGGAAGGGAAGTAAAGCCGTTGGTCCCGTGTCGTAGATTTACGGCACGCAAAAGAACCTCAAGCCTGATTGAGAGGCCTCTGAGTAAAATTAAGCGGTCTTTAATGCCCAATTTAAAATGGGACGCTGAGAACCACAGGAGTTAAAGAGCGTCCATAAATAACACATTTACATTTTTCACCTGTTCTTCGTAATTTAGCATTCTCTTTGGGAATCTTGTTTCTTCTATCGTATTTATATATTTTTTATCGTCTCTAGTGCGTACTTAAAGTAAGCAAAGGAACTATTGTATTCCACCTAAAATTTTACACCGGGATTTTAGAGTGAATATTGATTTTCAGGCTCTCTGAATTCCCCCCCTCCAAAGCACTTTTAGAAAAAGGTCCGTGTGCGTATTTATGTTGACTACTACTACTACTACTACTACTACTACTACTACTACTACTACTACAAATACACATACCAAACTCGTATAGGTGTACACGAAAACTAAATCCCCCTCCCCCTCCAAACTACTTTTTACATGCAAATTATTTTTGGTTTTCTCAAAAATGGCGCAAACAATATTGCTCAAATATCATAGATTTTATATATTTTCATTACAAATAAAATGTATATATTTAATTTGCTGGAAATATCCTAAGAAGTTCTTTTCATTCTGAATAGCGCGCTTGTATAAACTGGTGAACAGTAAGAAAATAACTAGTTTTATTTATTTGAAGTTTCAAATAGAAGAGAATAGAATAGAATTTCAATCCATCACATAGGAACTGGCTCATAAAAATCGATTCTCACTAAAGTCTAATCTGTTTTCCAAATCCCTTGTCCACAGAACGAAAATGACAATTATAACACTATTTATGACAATATTTATTTGGATTAACCTAAAATTGATAGGAAGACTAACCTTTTGTAATAATAATTTGTCGAAGAATGTATAGAGAAAGTAAAGATATTTGCATATATGTTAAAACTATTTAATGTTCTTTTGAACCCTTCTTTCACTATGTTATCCAATAACAACAAACCAGTGAGATATCTCAAAAAGCATATTTCGGACTTGCTGTGAATCCAAATAAATATTCTTTTTTTGCAAGCTTTCTGCCACGTACAGTAAATTGGCCTGGGTAGCTCAGTTGGTTGGTTAGGCGCTGGCCTATTAATCTCCAGGTCGCGGGTTTAAACCTGGCTCAGACAAATGATGTTTAAATGTGCTTAAAATCGAAAGCCCAACGTCAGTAGATATACTGGCATGTAAAAGTACTCCTGCAGGACGAAATTCCGGCACACGGTGGCGCTCCTGGCAATTGCCAGCGTTGTTAACAAATAATTTAATAATACATAGAAAAATTGAAATTATCATAGTGCTGTAAAATTGTATCTGTCTCGTTCTTTTTATTTCTCGAATTTTTTGATAGAAGCACACACACATATGTTGTTTTCTCAAGTTTTGTGCCTGAAATGTCTTTATGCGTTGCATGCTCATATGTGATTATGCAGAGACGATATCTGTTCAAATGTTTTAAATCAACAATAATAAAATGTTTATATTTATGGCCTGCTCATAGAATGGCTTTATTTACAGAAATATTAAAATGAAAACTTTTGTGTCACTGTTAATAATGAACGGTATTTTAATTATCAAGTTATTAACAAAATTCTGTTAAGTTTTGTTCAACTTGTGCTTACCGTAACAAATTTAAAGGGCATGCATCAGTACCAATGGGATGTTGATTCAGTAAGATCCAATAAGATACAATAGAACATATGATTACTAGGCCTTACATTTTCTGCATCTTTATACGCTTCTTGACATCCGGTTTATGACAATTAGAGAAAGCTTTCCATTTTTGTTAGCTAATAAAAACTAACTATGCAAAATAGTTGTATTGTTTTTAATAGCCTATAGTATTGCAAACAAAATAGAATCGTGGATCAAGTGCAGCTGCATACGTACCATGTGACCAACCAGTCAGAACGTAACATTCACATTATGAAAGTAAGAAGTTCTAAAGGGGATCGACCTACACGTAACAGTCAACTTTCACTGGGCACGAGGTAACCCGGTCTACATCTGGACCCTCAGCAATATCGTTACATACAAGGCGCCAGTCGAGAGTCTATCAGGCCATATGTTGCAAGAAAAACCCGGCTCTTCTTCAAACTTCACCTTCTCGGAGAGATTCTTGTTCTCCCACACCCCTTCTTTATGTCCTTTTTTTGTCTTCTTTTACATTTGTTTCCTCTATTTCGGACTTCCTGAAGTTTTAAAAGCTAGATTTCGCTACAAGTGCAGATGTAGAACGGATAAAAATCCACGTGGAGTATTCAGATGTTATCTAATCAGTAAGTTTTAACTTTACTATTATCCTCAAAGGCTGCAGAAGTGCAGGTCACGAAATGTGTGGAAGTTTTATTAATGTTCTCTTGGCTGTAAAACATGCTACATCTGGCTACACCCATTAGAATGCCGCTAGATGCCTTTCGAAAACCCGCAATTTTGCAAGTATAATCTCCAAACTTTAACACGTAGATATTATCATTGAACATATACATAATTAGATTGTGTACAGACATGTACACATTATTTGAAGGAAGAGAATAAAAGCATGCTTTATTTAAAATTAGTTATTCCTGTTTTACTTAATAAACCAAATTGTCTTAGTAATGACACAACGTAATTGTAAAGCAGTTAGAACAAATTCGTCTCCAGAATGTCATCTTTGTGCACGAGTCAAGCAGTTTAGGAGTTATTTTTGGATCAAGTAATACAACAGTGATGAATGTCTGTCTCATGTGACAAGATTGGCACTACGCTCCAAACACTGCATTACAGGCTCCCAATACAGCGGGCATCATATTATAGGTTACATTAAAAAAGATCTGATGTGTTACACTCACATGACTTTCTCTAGCTGTTCTACAAACTTCATACATAGGATTGTTCTTCTTTCTGCACCTTGTTAATCGTGGTACTCATTATTATTTAGTTCCGTATAAGTAGGAAGAAAATAAAGGAATACTCTAGGCTAAACCATAGTCAAATGTTTTAAAAGCTGTCGTTATGCGATATACAAATCGTTTCTTTTCTTGGCCAGGAGTAGAACAAAGAAAAACGGACACTCCCGTCTGAGAAAAGTATAAGTACTTCACAGCTGAAACTAATAACAAGGAATACCTCGAAAACGGTAAGCTACAGGAGAAAAATGTATATAACATAACTTGTGTACTTTAACAAGACCTAAATTTGTTGTATAGCAAGTTTTTGTCTATCTCTTACGGTTTAATAGTTATGCCAAATTAAGCAAAATCATCCGGAATAAACAGGTCTTCAGAAACTATTCCCAGAAAATTCAAGATATACATTTAATTTGTTAGGTAAATATCTTTAGTATATGATATTTTAATCGAAATCGTTAGAGCCATTTTTAAGAAAATCAAAATTTTCGAAAATAGTTCCATGTAAAGGGTAGTTTGGGGGTGTGGGGAGTTTTCTCAAAATCCGTGTCGCATTCCTTAAATACCAAGTTTGGTATTTTAGCTACTTTTCGTTTTTGAGTTATCGTGTTCACGGACACATGGACCTTTTTCTGTAAATGCTTTTCTTGGATACAGGGGGTCCTAAAACATGTATTTCCGGTGAAATCTCGGTATCGAACTTTTGGGTGGAATACAATACTTCTTTATCCCTATGCACATTGTACAAATGGGGCTAGAGAAAGTAAAAAAAAAAAAAAAAGTCATGTGTGTTTGATACACCTTACGTTAACGTCAGCAAATTTTAAAACTCCTAATGGTTATTCCATCTCTCTCACTTGTATCACTACACTTGTTTAATACGCCCCCCGCCCCTTTACTGGCCACCTGACATGGTAGTACTCCTCGAGGTCTGGTTTCAAAACGAAGAGACGCAATTTGACATTATGCGCGGTGTTCGAACGAAACTACACACTTTTTCATTGCATTTTTGTATAACTTGAGCTCGATTCGTACTAATTGGGGCGCAGCTTTCATCTTTTCTTTTCACATTTCTTTTGGAAAAGAATTTATTTGCCTGTAAATTGACAATGTCTTCAAACACACACACACACACACACACACACACACACACACATAGTAACGATTGACTCCAGCTCAACTTTTGTTGCGTTCATGCTGAATTCCCGTTGGTAAATCGCCTTGTCGCCTATATCGCGTGGCCAGTTTCACTTCATTGAAAACTGGACATCGCAAAACACGGCTCGCATGAGCCATCTGGTATTAAAAAATCCAAATGCTGTAGTTTCCAAGCGTTTTACACGAACCTGGGGAATAGATCCTTTCTAGTCTACCGAATCAGTATGAGGGAACCGCACGATCGAGTTAGAGCCCGTCAAGTGTTTGAAAAACAGAACGCTTCTCCAGGAAATTGCTTTGAGAAAGACACTGCCATCATACGGGAGCCGAGAAGGTTGCAAACAAAGCTCCAGCAAATCGATATGCAACTGTCGGAATCAGATAATTTGTAAGCCACTTCAGCGTCCAGTCTTCTCTCGAGAGTTGGCGAACCGAAACGCGAGGAAGGCGTGGTGACTGTGCTGTACGTGTTGTCTTCCCATATACGTACAGTACAAGTTTGTCTCGATGCCCACATTCTCCTAGCTCACCTTGCAATTTTATGTTCCAAATCTTACACCCATCTAGTGCAACTGAGCGCATGCTACTCAGGTCAGTTCGATGAGTTCCTCAAATCATATCGGTAAACTTGCTGGTCGCCAGGTTGTAACTTGAGCATCTGCAGTTTTACTTTCTCTAGCATATAAACACTATGTATCTAGTAGAGAAGGTACTATATGCCACCCAAATTTTGATGCTGAGATTTCACCGTAAATATGTTTTGAAGACCCCCGAACCAAAAAATGCATTTTTAAGAAAAAAATGTGTGTGTGTGTGTGTGTAAGAGTGAACACAGCACAACTGAATAACCAAAAGCCAGTTAAATACCAACATTTTAAGTTCAGCATCTTCCATGAATGCGACACGAACATTTTCAAGAAAATTCCCCGCCCATCACATGGAAAAATTTAAGAAGTATTTGATTTTCTCAATAAAAGCTGTAACGATTTTGATAAAAAGAAGTACTGTATACAATATATTTGTATGACAAACAAATTGCATTTTTTGGGCATAGCCTCTGAAGTCCTCTTCATTCTGGGTGACTTTTGCATAACTGATAAAACATAAGAAATAGGCAGAAACTGGCCGCACTAAACTTTAGATCTCATTATAACACGCAATTTGTATTGTATAAATGTTTATGGTTGATTCAACCATTTCCTAAATGTCCTAATTATTGGTTACAATTTTATAATACCTACGCTTTTATCAAACAGGATTTGTCATTCCTTTTCTTTTGTTTGACTCCGGACCATGTAAAGAGAACCGAATTTCAATCACATAAGAACCTGTTTTTAAAATATTTGACTATACTTTTATCCTAACATGTTCCCCTATTTCCTTTCTACTTATAAGGAACTATTATTATCTCGACTAGCATGAAGTAGAGGAAGAATACGCTTTTGTAAGAATAATTCGCTGAATAGAGAAAGTCATGTGAATGGAAGACATAAGATTTTTCGTTGTACGTGTTATGACCTTACAGTTAAGGGGGGGGGGTAAAATAAATAAATAATAATAATCCTGATTTTTATGGTCATAGAAGATTTTCAGCATCCACATTTTAGTGTTTCTGCAATATCTGAATGTTTTTTTTTTATTTAAAGAAACAATGACAGTATAATAACAGTGCCTTGTATTTATGGGTATCTATTTTTAAGACGCTGAATGACTTGGGTAAAAATTAATTTCTTGTTATCCTCTCCCACCTTATGTTATTTACTATGTCCACAGCTTAGTTATGCTTGTGGTTTTACTACACGAAATTAAATAATGTGTTGTTTAGTCCTCAAATCATGACTAAATTTATCCTTAGTAATTTGACAAACTTTTCTGGTTCCACCAACAAATGTATTACAAAATAATCAAAACTCCTATCGAATTTTATTTACATTAAAATGTATAAAATGAAATAAATACATGTCATCCGAGTATGCTGTTCAAAGCAAGTCACTATCACAAGGGTTACTGCAAACTGTAGAAATGAAAACGCACATAATCTTAAAAAGAACTGATCTATTAAAAACAACAAGCATATTTTGAGAGAGTGGAAATTTAATATTAATTTAGTATTGAAGAACATTTTAATATTTTCAATGGTGCAATTACTGAAAACATAAAGCTAATCTCCAAAAGAACTTATGAAATAAAAGATGAGAAATGTTTTAAAAACAAAGAAAAAACATCCTTGGATAAATAGGAGCGCAACAGACAGCCATGTTTAAATCGTTTCCTTCTGTTTTATTGCTCGATAGTAGAATTACATAGTACAGGTGATGTATTAAAATTACTTCTAGGTATTTCTATTTATAGATTATATTTTTGATTTCAAACTACATTCAATAGGTCCTGTCATATCAGTTTTTATTTAGTTAGTCGATTTGTTATATCTATTCATCTGCGTAGTAAACCATCAAGAATGTTAGTGTGTTTACAGGCATTTGCTCCATAATTCCTGAGGGACGTCTAGTGTGCCTTGAAATATTCATTGTAGGTTAATATAAAACGGTCACGCAAGGGGCACTAACGCTAGCCGATAGGAAGTGGGCAATTCCCCGATCGTGCCCTCTAACCATTAAGCGAAAGTGGTTTTTATATACAACAACCTGAAAGAGGTCGAACATTCGTGACATTTGCGATAATTTCTTCTGGAAAACAGCAAGAGTTGCATCCAAGGAGGCTCTTCGGTGTCTTACAGAATGACACAGTCGTACAACCGTGAATTCACTACCTGTTTTAAGCAACAGTTGCCTAATGGTGCTGTATGAAGTCGCGTGTTGGATCTAAACACGAAAAAAAATAATTTATCTAAGGAGGTAGTTCAGCACTCAGCCAATTATGTTTATTAGTTAATTTTTAGCAAGCGAGATTGAAGTACTCGTGGCAGGCATGACGTCAGAAAAATAACTACGAACATTTCATAATACTTAAATACATTAAAAAATAATTTAAGCTATATTTAAGTAACTCTTTCAAACCATAATCCTAACAATCTTATGCTCGCCCTTCATCAATCTCGCAACTCGTGAGATTCTCGAATCTCACAACCTTGGTAAAAAGATTATTTGATAAAACTTTTCATTACAAAGATCAATAATCTTCCTACTCGTGCGGTGACAAGTTGAAAAAATAAGGCTCGAACAGCAGCTACTAGATAGTGTACCAGAAAGGTCACGCAATATCACTATTCAACTCATACCATAAAGAATGGGCAAAGTTGTTGATTAATCTGACTTCAGTATATTTTTTAGAGTTACAGCCACGTCATTCATACCGCCAACTTTAACTAGAAAAACAAGCTAGCATAGGCAACTTTCTGGCGATAAGAACCATTTTTGGTTTTCTCAAATAAGTATTCGATCACATCTCCATCAAAGCAGGTGATGTCTCTCTCTCTCTCTCTCTCTCTCTCTCTCTCTCTCTCTGACACGCGTCGTATGACATATCTGTAGTCCAATTTCTTCGATGGCGTTTAAATTTGGAAGTCTCAGGCAAGAGCTCTAAGTACACGACGATGTTCTAGAACATTTATGGTTTCGCCAAATACTCGAAATGTTTTAAAGGATGTTGTGTGTCAGTGTAAACTATTATATAGTGCCGCAAGTTTAGTGTCCGAGATTCAACTAAACCTTAGTGGATAAAACGGAAACAATATGCTAAATAATTATGTTTTAAAAGTAACGCTTATGTCACTTTAATTGTAAAATGCTATTAAACCAGAAGGCGCAAATGCTGTTGTGATTTACCTGCAGGTATTTTCTACTCCAATGCCTGATACTTCCACCAAACACCGCCCACCGTGGAAGGTCTACAACAATGAAGACAATGGCGTCGCATTGTTGCTTTGCCCCTGCCCCTTCATTCACTCAATAATGGTTGATCAATGACAGTTTTGTTTGTTACTGGCATGAGCGCATGAATGCGTCATAGCTTCACGAACAATCCGTGGAAATCCGCCCTCTCTTTTTTCCCCCCCCCCCTTTTTTTTCTCTTAAGAATGGGAATCACTAGTCTACATACTCAGCTCTACTGCGCGACAGCACGAGTTGACCTTCAGCAGGTTCCTCGAATAAGGGTGTAAACAGAGTTGTTCTAAAATTTACTGTAACGTGAGTGACGTAATGACCACCACACGCATTTGCTTTAGGTGTTCAGTAATAGGATTTTCTCTCCTTGCCACATAAATTGATTAACATATAATCACATTCTGATTGGTTGACATCCACAGCGCCTAAGAGCGAATTATGCGCAACAGACCAGGGCATTCAACAACTACTAATACTATCACTACCAACATTAATAATAGTAATAATATGTTTCATTTTATATTAACCCATGTGGCCTAGAACTTCTGTGGAGTAGTCAAGAACATTATTCCGTATGTTTTGTCAATGAGTTCTGCTAGCGCTAGATGAAGATCAATATGCGCAGAGGAGCTCTTGACATTTTTTTGGTAGTGTTTATCGCTTTTACTACTTGTGGCACCGAAGGCGATGACACTGGTGATACATGAAATGAAGATGGAGTACCGGTGGAATGCGATGGCGGGGAAAACCTGAGAAAACCCGCCGCTGCGCCGCTTTGTCCACCACAAATCTTACATGGGGTCGCTTGGGATCGAACCCGGGCGATCTAGGTGAGAGGCGAGTGGTCTAACCGCCCGTGGCCGAGGACTTGATAGGCCGAGCGACATGGCTTAAATGTCAACTTCTCTATGAACCACATTCAAGAGGTTCCGAGTTAACATCCTCGCTAGCTAGGCCAATGCTGGGTTGTATAATTTGATCCGGGAATTTTTCTACCAACCTTTTCATCATTTTGTTTCCTCCTTCACCCCATAAACAGGCATTGTGTTGATTACCCATCCTGGATATGCTATGATCCAGAGTTTGTTTGTTCCTCGACAGACTTCTAATCCAAGGCATTAGCTTATAAATCCTTGGTGTCTGATCTACACATAGGAGAGTAATCCGAGAAAAAACGAGGAGACCTGGACAGAGAAGCACAGATCACAGTGTTACTCAGAATGTTTTTTCGCAGAATAAAGAAAAGTCATAGAAAACTGTATATCCTGGAACACAAGAGTCGGAATGGTCAAGTGTTGACATAAATATGTTCTTATTAAGAAAACGTCATTATAATTTAGGATCCTCAAAGGTAGCTCCACTTTAATAAACTCTGTTCTAAGATTCTCCTAAGGCCATTTCAAATTAGCTTTTTGCATTGTTTAAGAATAACGTAGACGATATTAGATGTTTCTTCACAAAAAATATATGGAAAGTGTGATTTAAAGACGATTATGGATTGAAAGCTATAGAATGCGAAAAAAAACATACGTAAAATTTAGAATGAGATGTGTGCTTAAAATTAAATATTTAAGGATATGAACCGCAATTCGCAGAAATTTAGTTATGACATAATACAGGTGGTCCAACTGCCCATATTTCGCAAGTGCAGATATCTCTTCGCGCGTTAAGAGAGTTACAGAACTCAACGGTCTATTTCAAGTTAAAATCAGACAGTGGAGAACTAGCAAAAGTGACCTTCGCTTTTTCGACTTGCTTATCAGCGGAGATGGTGAGCAGATCGTGCTCATTGCAAGGAGCAAAGGAGATTTAACTTGGAATAACCCTTGGAATAACCCCGTTGATTTATTTGAACGATTCAAGAAATATATGCCCACGTCAAATTCCGTGCAGTTGAGAAACTGTTATTCTTTGGTGAGAATCTTTTAGGACCGTGAAAGGGGACACACATAACCCATTAAGCATTAACACTTTTTTTTTTTTTTGTGCTTTTGCTCTTTGCACTGTCTCAAAAGACTGGCCAAAGAACATGTGCATTTTGATGTAGGTAAAGGTAAGATAAAGAAACTGCACACAGTAATTGACATCATACCGTGTTTTTATTATCATTAAAAGCTTGCTTGAATTACTGTACAGTAATTTACAACAAAATACTGTACCCTAATGCGCCGTCAAATAATGAGCCTTTCTATGAGACGTGTTGCCTGCATTCTTGTCTAATCGCAGGCGCCACATTCTGCAAAACATGTGGTTTCAAAATAAAATGTTTTTGTATTTCTCCTTCAAAGCCAGAAATCAACCAAAGCATTTAGCGCGAAGTGAATTGAACGCGTGTGACCAATAGCCTCCACGTTTATTGAAGAGATATCTTCTGATTTTATTCTTCTAGGGTTCCACGAAGGAAGCAATTTGCGACACGTCAGCTGAAACTAAATAGATGTAATACAGCGCATAATGGTGCAGAAAATCATTCAAATTAACTTAGGGACTCTCCAAAGAACTCGTCAATCTTGATTTCGCCATTTTATTCTTGTCGCAATGGCAGTCGTGCTGTGTATAAACATTTATTAAGATATAGTGTGCATGCATATGTAATGCAAATAAATAATAACAATAATAAATCTAATCAGAAGATTATGACCACGATGTTGGATTAAGATTGGTTTTGGGTGTATATATTCATAAAGTGGTGATTTGATGTAAAGTGTATTGATAATATTCGACAAACATGGGATGAGGAATGTAGTTCCAATAATGACGCGTAGACCACGAAATCCTGTTGCTACAAATATTTCACTAACAACATGTTATTTTCAGATTGCTAAGCTTCTGCTATTTCGTATTTTTATCCGCTTTTCGTTCTGAAATTTTATACTAATTTTCTGCAGTCTGTATAACAAATTAATAAATTCATACATGCGTATTCTAATCCTAAGCGTTATCCTTAAGAGAATTTTTAACAATCTGGCATAATTAATGGATAATTAATGTCGCTTAAATTACTTTGCTGATACATTTTACATTTGAAGTCACATGCCTGGGAAATACTCTTCTCAGAGAAACCATTTGCTTTTTTTAACAATATTCTCTTATCGAAAATAAGATGCTACAGAGCTTGGCCGTCAGGTGCACGGTCCGTCTCGTGGTCACACATGCGTGGACGTCAAATAAAATCCCAAATCACATTAACAATTATCAGAATAAACACAAAACATACCTTATCACAGGAGATGTTGGAATTGCCGTCCTTGCATCAATACATCTACGGCATCTTCTGAGGAAATTTTCATTCACACGCTTTGGCTCAGCCTCCGAAATAGCGTTAATTTCTGTCCTGATATTTTGTTTTAATTTTTCTAATATATGGGGATTAGTTTTTAATACTTTATTTTTCAGTTACTCCACACATAAAAATCGCTTGCTCTAAGGCCAGGGATCGAGCGGGCATAAACCCTTACTAAATTATTCTATCCTCAAAACGTTTTGCAATAAACTGTTATCATTCATCAGCGGTTTGCGCGGTGGCAGAATCCTGATGGAAATATCCAGACTGGCATTCATTGTCCGTTAGCTTTCGAAACATCGTGTCAGTATATTATTTCTGTATCTTTCTGTATTTATGGTACACTCGTAAAACAATAGGCCCCATTATTCTGAATCCCCGATTTTTTTATCATGCAAGAGAGTTCTTGAACGAAATGGACTTACTTGTCTGTAGCATAATATCGGTTGTGATGACCTTGTAAATGAAACCATGCTTTGTCACTGAACAGTATTAATCGTGGATCGATTGTTCCATCATTAATATTCCCCAGTGTCCAGTTACAGAAATTTACCCGACACTGGTGATGACGTGGTAGCAATTCCTGGACAACAGTAGTAACCTCGTATTGTTTGAGTTACAAACATTTTGTTGCTTTCGATGCTGAAGCTTTCGAAATGTCAAGTTTCTTGTGCAAGGCGCCCACTTTTCCTTTCACAAATTGACTGTCTCCTTGAAGTTATTTACAAGCAAACGAACACGCACGCCAAGAAATTTAGTTCCTAATTGCCTTACAACTTCCCTAAAATATGATTTAAGCAAATACGCATCGTACATAAACTCTTTTTGGCACTGTATACTGAATTTTGAAAGCACTTCAAGCAAAACTAATCACTCGTAAACATTCCTAATGTTATTTATGTGTGAACTGGACTAGATCAGAGGTAAGCATGTCGACAGAACGGATGTAAGACGCGCGCGCAAAGAAATGCAGTGAAGGTCACACGGCCGTGCTCCTCGCGGCCAAGTTTTGTAATAATCGTACTGTAATAACATGACTAATAATGAAACTCATCTTAAAAGACTAAAATAAACCTATTTTGTTCAGTCAAGTTAATAGATATACTTAAGGTCATGCGAATTTGTCCAACAAATTAATAAGGGATAAAAAATGTAATATATTTTGATGTCCTACGTTCACAGGACCACATTTACCTTCTATCGTTTATTAGTGGGTCTACAAATTATATAGAATATTATATTTCTATCTAAGTCAGCTTGATATATAATCAAAAAGTCTAATATTTTACAATAAACAATTCAAATTCTAACTTCTATATCTATGTATAATCGTATTAACAATTCCCTTTATCGTAGTAATATTAATCAATTGTTTTATCATTAACATTATTTAAGAAAGGGTGCTACATTCTGACCTATAAATGGCATACTCATGTTGCCATACGCTAGAAAACATTGAATTCGAATCATTAGAAACGGACCTATCGAAAATTGACTGAGCCACAAAAATGACATTCGAAATAAATTGTGTGTTTGAAAGAGATCAGCTATTTCCTGTAATAGATTTTCTTCTATCAACTTAATGAACTATTTGTGCAAGATTATATGATAAATGAAGTGGACTTCACAGACTTTCCCAGATATTTCAAGTTATATGTTTTATTTATCATAAACCTAACTTTAATCCATGTTATTTAATTCGAAACCACTAGTGGCAATTTTTATACTTTTTTAGAAATTAAATCATTTTCAAAAATATTCCATGTAAAGGGTAGTTTAGGGTGGAAGTGTGGTATGTATTCGACTTTTCAGTTTTGGTTTCACACACAAAACAATTCTACAAATACTTATTTTATGATTCAAGGACCTCAAAACACTTCCAGCAAAAGGTTTCTTATAGATTTTTCGGTGTTATGCAAAGCCTACTTTTCTATCCACTTTGTACGTGATCGAGAAACTAAAAATAAATAGAAAACAATAAGGAGTTTTTGAAGATGCAATAGAAAAAGTGATTTGTTATACTTGCAAGACTTTGTTTAACAATTTGCAATAGCTTAATTCATCTACTTTATATGAATCGTAATAAGCATATCGGAAATGGTTTTATTACATATTTCCTTATAGGTACAAAGGGCTAGGAGAATACAGCAGGCTTTAAGCGATAGTCAAACCTTTTAAGAAGTGTCTCTATGTAATTACTTCTGTGCTCTTTGCTTGACAGAAGAGAGAAAGAAACAAAAAGAGTAACGATTTTACATTTAAGAAAATTATATGTATTTTAAAGTTGAAACTAATAACGAGGAATACCTCGGAATGGGTAAGTTAAAAAGTATATGAAGTAAATTTTTTAATGGTAAGCTTTGTCTAATTCTTACAGTTTAACAGTTATGTAATCCTCCTTGGTCTAGGGGTCCCGAACTAGCCTCTGGCTCTCGAAGTCGGTTTCAAATACTGCGGAGAGTAATTGACTTTTTCGGGCATAAAATCAATAGCACGGATTTCTTCAGAAGGGAATCAAAGCTGTGTCTTAGATCTATGGCACGTAAACGAACCTGAAACCAGATAGGGGTCTCTAAACAAAATGCACGATCTCTCATGATCAATACAGAACGGGACAAAGAATCATATCAGTTAAAGATCGTCCATAAATAGAACTCAATTGCAACTCAGTTATGCAAATTTTCTTCATAATGAAAAGGAATTGTCAGAAAATTCAAGTTATACATTTCAGTTTTAACTGAAATCTCTTAAACATATGGCACTTTAATTAAAATCGTTAGCCATTTTTGAGAAATTCAAAATGTTGAAAATATTCATGTAAAGCGCAGATTGGAATGCAGGATTTTATTGAAAACCCTCGTGCAAGATACCAAATGTGATATTTTATCGATTTTTAGTTTGTGAATTATGGTGTTCACATTTATGTTTTGTTTTGTGGGGGGGGGTTAAGGAGACCTCAAAATTTGTATTTCCAGTGAAATATCGGTATTGAATTTTTGGGTGAACGCAATACTTTCTTTACCCACCTTACACGTGAAGTGAAAGTAATTATGCAAATTGTGTATTCGATAGATTAATTTATCTCTATTCCAAATTAATCTATTAATGTAAAAGAAGAAGTTCTCCTTTTATATTATACAATCCTGCAAAAATGCTCTTAATATGGACATTAAGAGAAATGAAAAAATCGATGAAGCCGCAAAGGAAGCTGCTTGAGAATCTCTCATATCAAAATACTTCACAACACCAACGTATCATTTGACAGAAATATGGAAGATTGCTTAGTTCAATTTAAAAAGCAAAGATCACGATGTTTTCAAAGGCTCTGCTTATAGTTATGAACCGCTTCAGATTCTCAAACGTCAAGAGCAAGAACTAATAACCCTGTTCAGAATTACTCACTGTAAACTCACCCACTCTTTCATTTTAAACAAGGAACTTCCAGCAACATGTTGCAGCTGCAGAATACGCCTCAGAGTGGATGTAGCATTTATAGTACATTGCCCTAACGGCCTACACCAAATGGAGACAGCTGCAGAAACGCTCTCAACAATTAACATGTAAAAAAGACAATATTATTTTGCAGAAGTAATATTTATTACCGAATCTGAAACTGTATAACATCAATTACTCCATTACAATTCTGTACCAGGTGTTACGTAAACTTTATGTGTGGTGCGCAATGACCATTGACCCTGAAGAAATAGTTCAAAACGAGTTACATTGATATGGCTTTCCACAAAGAAACTTGACTTACAAAAGAGTATTCGTGCTAATCGAGATAAGCATTAGATAATCAATATTTTCGAAACATGTTCTATATAAAGGTGGGAGGACTTTTCCTGAAGGTCTTCGCGCTGCTTAAATACCAACTAAGTGTGGTATTTAACCGACTCTTCGTTTTTGAACTATACTGCCCACAGACACATGGACATGCTTTTAAAAAAAAAAATGTTTTGTTTTTTTTAATTCGGGGAATCTCAGAACATGCATTTGCTGTGAAATTTCGGTATCGAATTTTGGATGGAATACGATACCTTCCACGGATCTCCCGGTCTCTAGCCGGCTGCTGTAACCTCTGAGCTACCACGGCAACATGTCGCCGCGGCATCAAATTTAACTGATTCAAATGTTTCCCAGTAAACCACAAAGTGATCTCAAATTATTTTTGGATGACATGCACCAATGGCGACTTACAATATCGTAAGTACTTTAAGTCCCGAGCTTCATAGTATTAAATCAATTAGTGTTAATTGTTTGGTTTTTTTTTTTTTTTTTTTTTTTTTTTCTTTTCTTTCCACAGAAGGCGTGTGTAGGACAGGATTTGGATAGGTAGAGTCAGACTGAAAAATTCCATGCCATAACCGAGATTTGAACCACGGATTTCCCGGGATATCCGTGGTTCAGTAACAATGCTATTTAGTAAGTGGACAAAATGGGATACAATTATTGTGTTATACCCATTTCTCTACTAAATATCAAATGTTAACACTTGTTCACCTCCCCAGCTTTGTGTGTGTGTGTGTTTCTCTCTCTCTCTCTCTCTCTCTCTCTCTCTCCATAGAACCCGTTCCGTCCCCTTCAGTCGATGTCATCTCTCCGACATCATTTTAAACGATTGGAGTGTATTCTCTTCTGTACATACATGTGTGTGTGCGTGTGTGTGTGTGTGTGTGTGTGTATGTGTGTATACAGGGTTACTATAAAAGAAATAGACAACTTCAACTGCCTGTAAAACAAAAACTATTAGAGATAGCAACCTAATTATTTTGGAGGTATGTTGAGAAACTCAAAATTTCGTTTGTTACTATTGGTAACGCTGTTTTTTTTTTTTGTTTTTTTTTTTTTGTTGCAGAAGCTGAAATGGTGGCATATTGCGTGTTGGAATTTGCTAGAACGCAATCAGCAACTGTTGTCCAACGACATTTTAGAACACGTTACCACAAAAATGAAATGATGCGCTCACAAAAACCAGCATCGTCTTCATCATGTAGCAACATGTCGATGCAAAAGTCAAGCCGTATGACCTTATCTTCTTCACTCAGAAACTGCAACATCTGTAATCTGTAAGGCATCATGTGCAGTCGCTTCCGCAAGATTTTCCATACAGTTTGCTGTAGAATTTGTAATTGCATGCTTGCCCTAGATGTCGATTTCTGTGGGCTTCTTATGTAGGCAGAACGAACACGTTCAACGTTTTCTTCCGAAACTCTTCGTCTTCCCGAGCTCTTCCCTTTGCACAAACATCCCGCTGTCTCGAATTTTCTATACCAGTCGTAGATTGACTGTCTAGTCGGTGGCGTTTTGTGGTAACGTGTTCTAAAATGTCGGACAACAGTTGCTGATTGCGTTCTAGCAAATTCCAACACGCAATATGCATTTTCCACAGGATTTTCCGCCATTTCAGCTTCTGCAACAACAATTAAAACACTACAGCGTTACCAATAGTAACAAACGAAACTTTGAGAGTTTCTCAACATACCTTCAAAATAATTAGGTTTCTATCTCTAATGGTTTTTGTTTTACAGGCAGTTGAAGTTGTCTATTTTTTTTTTGTAGTAACCCTGTAATATATATATATATATATATATATATATATATATATATATATATATATATATATATATATGACTCACCTGTCCCTTATTATTTTTGGAGATAGGCAACACTTCATACTCTGAAAGTAATAAGGTCGAAATTATCGTGCTTGTTGAACATTTGGTAACCATGCAAGTCTAGCCTGCTCTTCATAGCAATAGTTACGTCCATTCCAAAAACATGCGCTTAATAACTCCTGTTACAGTACATGTTATATCAATAGGATTGCTGTCACACGTTCTGCAACTAAAATATAATGAATGAAGGTTAAACGGCGGTTTAAGCTAAAAAAAATTCTGATGTGTTCCATTCACATTACTTTCTCTACATCTCTGCAAATATTATTGTTAAAAAGCTTGTGCTTCTATTTACTTCATGCTAATTAAGAAAAATTAGCAGAAATAGTTTTATTACTTGCTTCCTTGTAAATAGAAACGAAATAAGGGAGTCTAAAGCTGGTTGCTATTGACTGAAGTTCCTTTGTTTGTATGTATGGACAGGAGTTGACAAATTCCTGTATGAGAAAAATATACTTTTCAAAACTGAAACAAAAAACAAGGAATATCTCAAAAACGATCAACTCTACGAAAAAAAATTATATAACATAAATTGTGTGCTTTAACGTGCTCTACATTTGTGTTTTAAGTTTTCGTCCATATCTTACGGTTTAGCAGTTATACAAAATTCCGTAAAATTCATCCAAAATAAAGTAGTAGTCTTCAGAGGCTATTCAAGATATACATTTTACTTGTCAGGTAAATATCTTTAATATACGCTATTTTAATCAAATCCTTAGATTTTAAGAAAATCAAAATTTTTTCCATGTAAAGGGTAGTTTGGGGCGAGGGGATTTTTTTGAACATTTCGTATCGCATCCTTGGACAATACCAAACTTAAATACCAAGTTTGGTATTATACGGTCTTTTGGTTTTTGAGCTATGCTGCCCTCAGACACACACACACGGACTCTTTTTGTAAATATGCTTATTTTGGATTCAGGGGATCACAAAACATATATTTCCGGTGAAATCTCAGTATCGAATTTTTGGGTGCAGTACAATACCCTCTCTATACACTATGTACATATTGCGTATAGAGAAAGTAAAAAAGAAGTCACAACAGTTATAGAGAGATCTGAAGCGGAGAGGGAGACGTGTGATACTAAACCTATAAGTTTTAACGGAAAAAGCGGGCGCAATGATTGTAGCTCAACTGGTTAATTTGATGCTCCCTCTTCACCTCAGAAGGTTTTATTTTAATTATTTTGAAAAAAAAAATCACTAAGACTTTAAATAATAAAGGAAATTTTTAAAACGTATAACGTTAATAAAACAATTTCAAAATACTAGAATACCTAATATGTTTCGATTGTTCTTCGTAGTTAGAGAATGTTCTCTAAAAACTTTTGGCAGCTGGAACCTTCGGTGGGTTAGCGAATACTACTGGAAGACACTTTAGGTCTAGACGTGCCCCATTAGATACAAATGCACGAAGTAAACCTGTAGGTACATAAGCTAATGTTATCTCCTAGGAATATTGGATAGGCAGAATCAGTCGGTCGTGAACTCTTCATCATTTCGAACAGCTGCTGTGCTAAATGAAGAAGTTTCATCACTAAATTTCATATCGGAAATGTTTTATCTAGTGAATATTGAGAAGTTTGTTAACTAATGGGGATTAAACCCAGTTTTCTTTTCTACTGAAAGTATTGCTGAATACCTATGTATTTAGCACAGTTTATGATCGCCAGCCTAGGTATTTTATGTATGTTTCGTTTTAGAGAGACCCTAAAAATGGGCCTGGTTCTGTAGTAGTATCTGAAATACTTATGTTAGTTTCAAAACATTGTAATAATACCTGCATATTTAGAAGAAACTGAATGAATGTGCCTCAGAATGTCCCTTTTCATTTGTGTTTCCTGTAACTGGACTGACAAATAAAAAATAACAACAAAAGAAACAAATAAGCAAGTTAAAAATGATCTGATATTCCATCTAGCTTTATGTGAATCAGGAAGAAAGCGGTAGAAATAAACTGTCAACATTTTGGTTGGATTCGAATCCCAATCAAGCATCTTGGAACTCGTGCTAATACCGCGCGTTCACCAAATACGCTACTGTTTAGCTATAACTAGTAGCGCCAAAATCTGTAATGTTAGTATGCAGAAGATGGGTCTCAGGTTCGAAGTTTTCAGGTTAGACTTATCTGCGGGCTGCATAAAACCAGAGAATAAGGGACAGGTAAACCACCTTGTGCACACACACACACACACACACACACACACACAGAAAAATATGAGAAAAAGCGCAGCCAATTTGGACGCCGAACAAGATTTAAACCGAAACCACCTGAATACGAGGGCTATCACCCGAGATATCTCGCTCGGTAACAGAATTATACCTACGGATCTTATCCTGCAGTAATCGAGTATAACCCCGTTGCTTGATGGTACCTATACGGTTTAATGTCTGCTATTTCAATTTACCTCGTCTCTGATTTCTCCCGTGAAACTCAGTAGTGATAAATATTCAACAGATATCTAAACGTTCGGGTTATTTGCATTCCGTGTCAGTTTAATCGTTCACTGTACCATAAAAACAAAAATAAGTGCTGTTTGTTGTAATTAGTTCTTGCTTTGCTGGGATATCACAAATAAAATTTCTCATTTATAGACGGATATTTTTTTCTAAACTACTTTGATCTCATTCGGGAAATAAACCATTTAAACTGAAAAAAAGGAGTGACACATCACCTAAGCGCCACACGGATTTGTTTGACAGGCAATTACATGAAGGCTCGACTTGCGACAAACCCCATTTAGCAGAATGCTCTATGTGGGCAATAATCCTTGATCGCATTTGCTAAATCGTCTACTTGCGGTAAAGACTTGTTTACACAGATTTTACCTAACGGCATGAACTTACACTTAATTTTAGACTGTTGGAAGGTTCTGCTCAAAGTATGGGTGTAGCAAACCGTTATTTTCGTAGCGACTATAACCGCCTAGTAACGGCGACACATTAACACCTAAGAGGTTAGAGACAAACTGTTTTCTTCTAAAAATAATACATTTTATTGTAAAACAATTGGTTATATCGCAAACTCTTGCGTAGCACTTTGATACATGGTTATGAGCTTCTGTCAGTGAATAGTATATATATGCTCATAGGTTAACAATTTCTGAACCAATGGCGTGCGTAAGTAGTGTTATGGAGCCACTAACGCTAGGAAGTATACTTGATAAACAATAGTTATATTTTCATAAAAATAATTTATTGTGAATTTTTGAAAATTAACATTTAGTGTATGCATTTCATCTAATTTTACGTGTGTCCGTTTTGTGGCGGAATAATGCGTTGTTCAATTTTATTATAATTATTTTAGAAAATAATCACTAAAAACCATTAAACGTTTAGCAAGTTTTCCATATTAAATGCCCTAAATTTTATTCTGATTTCATATTCAAGTTTGAAGTGTATAAATAAAAAATTTGCGCTTCAAACTTGCCTTAGTATCAAACCTGTTCTGAAAGAACTTAACCAATTCATTGCAACTTCTAGTTGTATCCGCACGTGCAGATTTGGCTAAGAACCTTAAGTATTTAGGAGATTTGGTATAAACTTGCTTAGTTTTCCATCAACGCCAAACAACTTTGAAATGCATTATTTTTTTCTTCAAGCTTTATATACAGAGCGTTTTTCTTACCGGTCCCGAATCAGGCATACGCGTGCTACCGCTGGGGTTTTCATTTCTACAACTCCTACGTAAAATCCATTCCTTAATCAAAATCTCCAATAACGCTTTAGTAGATTTACCAACACCCTCAAATATTTCATCGCTTACACATTCATTACCACATGAGTAATAATAGCAGGCACATAAGGAATGTCCATTGGCATTGAAAAATTTCTGACACTTTGTCGTCAGGAGGTTAATTTATGAACGGTCATTTGTGAGATTTGAATTTTAAAATCCAGCAGTGGTATGAAGAGATTTTTGAAGCACCCACTTGCTGTGCAGCATGTTTTACAGACATTTAAGGAATCCCAAAGCACTAAGGTCATTAACCTGATAGCTGACAGTATCCTTATTTGGAATTGGAATATCAGGAAATGTTTGCTGAAATTGTGTATCACATGTTTACGTGACCCGTTTACGTATATATCGTGTGTAGAATTTTTTTTGTTAAAACCTGAATTTTTCGGTAGGCATTTCAGCCCCGCATAGGGTCCAACCGCATTCTCTTACTTATAACCCAAAAGTCGGGAGCCCTGAGAGTTCTAGAGAACATGGTTCTTCGATACCACACCGCACTGAAGCAACATCGCCGACACTTCCAACAGGGTAAAGGATGAATGAAATAACGGAACGACATAGAGGGACAACAAATGCGGGAATGATTCGCCTTACGATCCGCAAAAATCCCAAGTTCAGAGTGGATGTTACCAGGGATCGAACCCAGAACCTCCCAAATAGAGTCGCACACGTTATCGCAGCGCCTCTTCGCTCGGTTACGTACCACTTACTAGTATAATAAGAAGCAGTAATGTATTCCACCAAAATTTCGAAACTGTCAATATTTTAGTGGAACTACCTACACCTTTTTAAGTTCCTGAATAAAGAGGTTAGGTGTGTGTGACGTAGTTAAAAAAACAAAATATCGGATGAATACCACGAACATTTTGAAGAAACTCCTCGCATTAGAAAATATTTCCTTAGTTTTTATTTTCTCAAAAATCACTGCAGCGATTGTTGATTAAAATATAATTTCAGGATATTTACATGACAATTAAATTATTGCCCCCCCTTTTTTTTTTACAAATATTTAGTGAAATTCTCTTTAATAAGAATTAATTTTAAATCTATTTTTTTAACTGGGAAACCGTTAGAGATAGAAAATTACTACAGATATCTGTAATTTGGTTCAAGCACTTCATATATTTGTAATAAATTTGTTTAAACATTTCCGATCTAATCTTTATTATTGGTCTTAATTTTCAAATAGTTTTAACTGCATTGTTTCTCGTCACGTGCGAAATTAGTTATTTCAAAGCCAACATTTAGAGGAACAATTGCAAGATTTGACTTTCGCTTCAGTCTCCTGTATCCGCTAGCACCTACAATGAGATATGTAATAAAAGCTTTTCTGCGAATATTAATTTCGATTAATGTGAAGTATAAATAAGAATAAACTTTTGTAAAAAGAGTGAGTAGAGATGTTCATGTGAATAGAACACTCCGATCTTGACCTTGGGCTAGAATACTTGCTCTTCTTAGTCTTCTTCTTTGTAAATAACTTAATGTTACCAATCTAGAAGGAAACGTAGAGGAAATTAGAAAAGGATGACAAGGCAGCGGTAAAGATAATAAAAAACTATATCTTCCCTTTTAGCATACGACTCCAGATGGCTCCACCTGCAAGAGACTGCAATGAATACTAAACTCTCGCCTGCATTTCTTTGACTGACTGTACCGCAGCACGTATCATGTTCTGCACGAGGCTGTAGTGTAAATTAATCCGTCTAAATTGCTATGTGTTATGAAGTGCAGTAATTGGCCGCGATTCTCCTCCATTTTGTTCGGAACGAGCTGACGCTTTGTGAACACGGCCCGTCCTTGTGAAACAAGAGAAGCTCGCACATAAGGCGGGGTTCCCCAGTCATTTTCAATTAACCTGGCTCACCTTACTACCTCCCTAACGAGATGCTTAACATCGTCATGCACTTTTTAACAAAGCAATGTTTTTACGTCTTAAAATGCTAATAGATAAATGCTCAGTAGGACTTTCAATATTCAGAAATATGTCATCCGGAAAGTTTTGAATCATAAATATCCGTTACTTGAATCGTAACGTATGTTCAACTGTAATGTTGATATGCTGTCAGTATTCTGTTTCCAGCAAGTCTTCCAGAAATAAATCGACGAGGCATAGACTGTCACATTGTGTTGCACTTCATCGTGCAAATTATCCATTCGGATAACACAATTTTGCTGTCACAAAATATTGGGTGAGGAAAGAACGCAATTTGCTTTCAAAGACACAAATCAGTTTAAAATCGGAGTTGAAACATTCAAAGTTTCTAACTTTGTGGCCACACCGGCTCGTGTGAAAGAACAATTATCTCGGTATGAAACAAATTTTACATTTCACTTGTCACATCATATAATTACACGTTTTTATTAATTGTGTACGATCCCCCATGCGCACACTCATACGATATTGCAAGTTAAATACACTCGTTTAGAGGTTAATAGAGCTCGGAAAAGTAAAAGTATCTACAACATTGCAAATAACTTTCAGTGTAGATATTTGAGATCGTTTAAGGTTTGCCTGAATACTTAATTAAGTTAATGCGCGTGTGCTCGGAGGTGAAAATCCATCGTGAGTGTCAGCCACACCACCGAACTTTTTAACTTTCTCGATTTAGTGCTGTTTCATTATGGGCATCTTTAAAAGTAATTTTATTTTTATTTTCGTCTATATTTTGTAGCAATTTTTTCCATATGTTTTGGCTCCTTACGTCTGGTTTACTGCAACAGCAGCATACACATCGCGACAGAGGCTTAGAACCCTCAATATTTTCAATATCTAATAGGTATCCACCTAAGATGTTGAAAACTATCAGCTATCTGACGATCCCTATAATCTGTGGAATCAAAAGTCGACAGTTAACACCTGTTAGGTCATCTATTTTTCTGGCGACGAGTTGGCGGGTAAACTATTTCTTCCTATATTATGTAATAATAGCTTTTGGGAGAGGGGTTCTGAAGTGGTCAGGAAGGGAGTCCTTGACATGCAGGGGCCAAAGAGTCGCTGGAACACTCCCACCTCTGCGGGTGTCCTCACTATAAATACTTCGGAGGTCTCATATGTGGCTCAGCTCCAAAAGATGCGGTTTCGATCATTTGGCAATGATATTTGTAACATATCGCTGCGACATTGTCATTCGCTCGCATCCAATGTAATTTGCTCCAGTATTATTCAACCTCGGTTGCCAATAGTAACGTAACATGTGCTAAATTCAGCATAATTAGCTTTAGTCATCTCTTCATGGAGCAGGAGAATCTTCCGTTCCGTCCTCATCCTGCTCTTGGTCGAGCAATCTATTGTCTCCCTCGTGCTTTATAGTACCTGTGTTGGCTTTCGTTTATTTCTTTGTTAATGACGCTTAAATTGCCAGGATCATTTCAGCGCCGCCGGTGTCCCGCAGGAGTTCTTTAACATGTCAGTGAATCTACTGTCACTTTCAAGTATACTTAAAAACAATCATTCTGGGTCGGGATTAAACCCGCGACCTTGGGATCAGTAGGCCAACGCCACAACATCTGAGCCACCCACACCTATTTGAGAAGTCGTTCCTTACTCATTCTACTCAGATGGATTGAACAACAAATTCTGTATTATTTTATCTTCTCCATACCTGGGGGTAGGTTTAGTTCACTCCCTAAATCTTCGTTTTTTATTCTATCTTCTGTATCGTTTTACCTTTCTAAAAAAAAAAAAAAAAAAAAGCTCTTCAGCTGACTATATTCTCCTAAAATTGTTTACCTGCATATCGTCTTATAACATTTTATTTCTACTTATTTTGTTGTTTTCTTTTTAGGCTCCTGAAAATTATGCCACATATTCTGAAAACTATGAAAAGAGCGAAGGCAGTTTACAAAAGGCTATGCATAAACCGAATATAATATGTGAAAAATGTAAATTAAAAGTGTCTCTACAGAAACCAAAAGTGGCAGCTTTCATAGGGAAGCATCTAATCAGAAGCAAAATAACAGAGCTAGAGAGTCATTACAAATATTTAGGGTGTGACCGTTACGAATATGATAAAGACATTAATAGTAAAACACAAAGTAATGTTCATCATCCACAAATAAAAGTGTATTTATCATATATTTTTTTTGATTGCGTTTAACGCCCGCTTTTACTGCTGGCACCGCAGGCGATGGCACTGATGATAAATGTAATAAAGGTGGAGCACTGGTGGAATGTAATGTAATGGCGGGGCAAATCGGAGAACCCGGAGAAAACCCGACCCTGCGCCGCTTTGTCCACCACAAATCTCACATGCGGTCGCTTGGAATTGAACCCAGGCGGTCAAGGTAAGAGGCGAGTGGGTATTTAATATGCCTACTAATTTTTCTATATACTCCATTAGGTTTCCTTCTTTGCTGCAGCTGTTCGAGGAGACATCGGAGAGAAATACGAGATCCTAACCCACAGGCTATTAACCCATTCATTTATTGTGCATAGAGAAAGGGTCCTTGAAACAATAGATTATGTGCAAAAAGGAGCAAACGCGACCTCCTCCTGCATTACCAACTGAATGGGTGTAATAATCAGTGATATCTTTTATTATGAGAAGATACAAGAAATCATATTGTCCATCTAGTATTGGAACCATAATACTGTGCCACTGAGCTTTTGTTCTAATTCGAACGAAATAGACGTTTATAATCAGTTATGAATACATTAGATTAATTTATGTACATAGTATCAAATAATCTATTGAGAAACACTGGTTCATTTTTTTTTTTTTTTTTTTTTTGTGCAAGATATACTTTAAACAAAAACTTGAAAGCATTCATGAAAAATATACTTTACATAAAACCAAGTGAGTATTTCTAATTTCGTTTATATAGAAAGTGGAGACTATTTTTCTTCCAAAACAGCAAATTAAAATAATGCATTAAAATTTAAAAACGTAAATTTACATAAATCTTCGTAACCTATAGACTAATGAATAATTTTCTAAATCCATGACATATTTTACTGATGTTCATTTTAACCTTAATAACTATTGTAAATAAAAACTATTATGGATGTTGCATCTTCCTTCGTCACATGTCAAGTGTACTCATATCACTGCAAGGAATTACCATTACATGAAGGCATCATGGATTATTAGCAAAAATCATATCAAGCTGTTCCACAATGCCAACATCAAGCTGCGGCTTCAAAACCAAAATGGCGAGAATAGTATGTTTAGAATTAAGCATCCGCCTATCTTTTTTTTTTTTTTTTTTATTCCTCGATGGCAAGAATTAAGTCAGGCAAACCAAGGATTTGTTTATAGGCATATCTGATGTATTGCATTCATATGACTTTCTCCACCTATCATTTATTTTTACATAGCTTCTACAAACTCTTATTACAAAAGCTTATTTTTCTATATATTTCAATTTAATAGAGATAAACATTTGCAGAAATAGTTTCATTACACATTTCGTTGAAATTACAAGGGAACTAGTGGAAACCGAATCGATAGTCAAAATGTTAAAAAGAGGGTTACTAGCCCTCCTGTGTGGTGGTGGTAGCATGACTGCTTCACATTCAAATGGTCGTGAGTTCGAATCTCGCTTAGGGTGAGTTACCCCGATAAGGTTTTTTTCGGGTTTTCCCTTATCCTGAGAAGACGAATGTCGATTAACTTGAAGCTCCATAGACCCCGAGATCATTTGAGTATCATTTCACCAATTTCATTCATCGTCCGATATTACCAACCAGATTAAAGGACGTTAAGCTAAAAAAAGTTACTCTTAGCTGTTCTAGAAAATCCATAATCTTTATGACATTGTGAGAATCAATTGAATTGTAAAAGCACTACAAATGACTAAGAATTGAAAACTCGAAACCAGTAGCAACACATATCTTGGAAATGACTAATGCCACAAAAAGTTGTTTAAAATAAATCGTCCGTTAAACAGGTCCACATTCTTTGTGTACTACCATTTTGTCCAACATATAGCTTACCAGTCATACGAAGAGACAACATTCCTTAGTTACGAAGGAAGAGGTACTTCACAAGCTATTGCCAGAAAATTCAAAATGTGTATCTTGCTTTTCATGTAATTACTTTTATATAAGGTATTTTAATTAAAATCGATAATCATTTTGAGACAGAACGTTTTGTGTGACGCCTTCCCTATGGACGGTGGTTTGGATTACGAGAATTTTCTTGAAAATCTGGCTGAAGTAGGTAATTTTATAAGATACTGAACTTATTTGGAAACCAATTTTGTTATTTATTTGACTTTATGATCTAGAGCTACCCAAAACATGTGTATTTCCGGCTGGGTAGATTTCAATAGTTCCCCAACCTGCTAGCTTCGTGCTACAGAAAGTAATAAGCAAATTTATCTCAAATGAATTGAGACGATTGGGGTTGTAAATATGAACGTGCTTGGGGTGAAAACCAAGCTATATTCGCATGTAAATTGACTTGGTGCATATAAACTAAATTCAAACTTGTGGTTGGTTACTACTAGATTGCAATTACTTCACTAGCCCATAAAATCAACATTTTACATGTGACCTCAGGCTCACTATCTCAAATTACCTGTCAGATTCCTCTAGGTATACTCCGTATACAATCTGTATAATGCAGTATAATTCTGGAGATATGCGGCACGATGTGTCGTGACTTCGTTGTAGCTCAGTTTCATGTATATCCATTCTTATTACTTTCTCTACACATACTGTGTAATAGTATATAGAAAAGGTATTCTATTCCACCCAAAAATTTGACTGAGATTTCACAGGAAATATATTGTTTTGAGGTCCCTCGAGTCCATAAAAACATTCCGCGCTCGTGCGTGTGTGTGTGTGTGGGGGGGGGGGAGGGGGCTCAAAAACGAAAAGACCGTTATATATCAAACTTGAGATTTAAGTTTAGTATATTTCAAGGGTGCCAGATGAAGATTTTCAACAAAATCCCTCCATCCAAAACTACATTTTCAACATTATTTCCATGTAAAAGGTAGTTTTTCTCAAACATGGCTCTAACGTTTTGATTAAAATACCGCATAATAAAGATATTTACCTATCCTCTGAAGACCTCTTCATTTTGAATGAATTTTGCATAACTGGTAAACCGTAAGAGATAGACAAAACGTTATTGCACAAAAATGTAGATCTCGCAACAACACAATTTATGTTGTACACTTTTTTTTTCTAGAGTTGACCGTTTTCGAGATATTCCTTGTTATTGGTTTCAGTTTTAAATTACCCAGCTTTTCTCAAACGGGAGGTCCTCTTTCATTTCATCTGGTTTTACTGCTGGCCGTGCAAAGCGAACCGAAGTTCAATTGTTATATTGCGACCAGATTTTAAAAATGTTGACTTCGCTTTAGCCTAGCGTATTCCCTTATTTTCCTTCTGCTAAAAGGAAGCAAGTAATAAGAGAATTTCTGCCAATGTTTATCCTGATTAGCACGATCTTTTGTAAGAATAGTTTGTTTACAGAACAGGTAGAGAATACATGTGAATGGAACTAATCGCTCTCCTTAGTTTAACTTCTTGAGTATTTTAAGCGTTAGTCAAACATTTTCTTCTAGCTGCTCGCGTGGAAGGCAAAAGTAAAATTTGACATGCTTTCAGAATCCGTAATTATGTACTTGTACCACGAAGACACACATTTGTACAATTGCATAATTACGTTTTAATGCTTATGTCATTCTACGTTACCTCACACTCCCTAGGCGTGTCTAAGCATTAAGGCTCGAAGTGTGATTATCCGGAATAAAACCATAGCTCCGTTTTGATATTATAAAGCTAATAAGGAATTGTTGATGAATGCGTTAGCTCAGCACAATTAATGCTTTCAACAAAATAATCCCATTGTTAATTCAAAGTTCTCACTATTTTGAACCATAATTATGTAATGATATTAATTTATTTTCTGCAGTTACTATCATCATTTGTACAAAATCCCATACTTACAATAAAGTGCTTTAAAAATGCAACTAAAGTAACAAAAACATACAGGTTTCAATGTAATATTAAATTAGAACAGCTTACTTCCAAGGTTGCGGGTATGGCGAGGTTAAAAATAATTTAAATTATATAGAATTAAAAAAATTAAGAATTATATATTTATTTTTAAATCACCCATTTTTTTTCTTCTTTCTTTGTCGAACTTTTAATTTTGCATACTTGTAATTTAGAACAAATATAAAACTAATTTAATGCAAATGAGTTCACTTTTAATTCTGAAGAATTCAATTAGAATAAATCACAACTTATCAGAGTGCCCGCCTGGATAGCGTGTTTGCTTCACATTCAATAGGTCACGAGTTCGAATCTCGCTTAGGGGGAGTTACCTGAATAAGTTTTTCCTTATCCTGAGAGAGGACGAATGTCAAGTAACTTAAATCCCTAAGGACCCGTGATCATTTGAGCATGATTTCACCGACTTCATTCATCGTCCGATATGACCAACCAGGTTAAGCTAATAATAAAAAAAAAATAAATAAATAAATAACCTTAACTGAACTGCGCTTAACCGAAAAGGCGGAGAATGAAGAAACAAAAACACAAAAAAAATAAAGAAAAAGAGATACTCAATTCGCCCTAACAAAGTTACCGCCACAATCAGAGTCCACATTTCCATTAATATTGTACAGTTATAGCACGTTAACTGCGTCCATGTACATTCGTTGTTATTTTACTGTTGCTGTTAGTGCGGTTTGTTCTTATACAATGACAATGGAAAGAAGGTTTGTTTTAATAAGTTTTGGAGAGAAATTCAAAGCCGTTAGCGACAAGTGACAGCGGGCGAGGGATTCAAAGCATAAGAGATGAAATAAAATGAAAGTGTAGTTCACCGATTGTTTATTGCATGTTTGGTTGTTTATTGTGGGGCAAAGAATCAATTGAATTAAATTGTTGTCCACTGATTGGTTTTTGTTTCAGCATTAGTTGTAAAACACGGAAAGTAGGGGAAAATGTATTCTGTGAGTGAACAGACCGATGGCCATGCAATAAGATACCCTGACTGCCAGTTCTCACGAATTCACCAACACTTGAGAAAAATTGTTCATTTGTGAGTAGCGTTTCGGACGTTAGATAAAGAGAGGTACCCACTTAGTACTGACCACGAAGAATGGGTTCAAGATGTGCACGCAAACCCATCGGATAGCTCAAGACGCATTGCAGTAAGGGAGGGATATTGAGTCACAGGAGTATATGGAGAATCTTTTGTATTGCTACCTTTAGCTAGTACAGGATGAAATGTAACAGACGTAGAATCAAGAACTTTCTACCATTGCATGTTACAGAATTGTGGTATGTTCGTGAATTTCTTCTCATGCACCTTATTATAAGGCTGGATTTACTCGCAATTGTATCTTCAATTTTCATAATACTCGTAACTGGGCCTATGAAACCGCATGAACTGTGACAGAGGTTTTGCACAAATGTTTAAAGCGGAGTCATTCACGATCACTTATAGTCCTTTTTTCTTTCTTCCGTCTCGTAATGCAGAGACGGACAGTTTCTTCCTCGCCCTGCAGTATTTTATGAGCAATGTTCAGAAATTTGTGGTACTAATCATAGATTTATGCCTATTGTAATTGAATCTACTGCTGCTAATGCATCATTTAATTTATGGTGTGTCGCTGGACGTCATCTAAAGATAATGACGCGCCAGCTGATAGTCTAATAATACACAATTTCTCAAATGATAAATGTTCGCATAGGTGAATTATTCTAGGGGAATTCACTATATGGCCAGCTCGATCTCCTGATTTGACTCTAATAGATGTGTTCGTCTGGTGACTTTTAAAGTATTGGTGTGTGCGACTCTTGTACTGGATATTGACACAGAGTGTGTCCACAGTGGGTTTGATCCAACACGAAAAGTTCCAGGAATTTACAACACAGTACGCAATAACATGGAACGTAGGCGTACGGTATGCATCGAAGCAGGAAGAAATAGCGTCAAGCAAATTCTGTAACCTTTAGTTTTGTGTTATACTCAAAATAAATTATTCTCATACTGATCTTCATACGAACTATTTTTGGTGCTACAGCGAGTCTCCTGAAACATTTGACACCAGTGAACATGTATAATGTTCATTAAATGGTGGCGTAATAAGAGCGGCTTTTAAGCATTGCGAGAAGAAACTTAAGAGAAAAAGACTTTTATGAAACCGCTGTTTTAAATACTGCAATGCATATTTTAACACAGCTCTAATATTCTTTAGAGTATTTATTACATTCAATTAACCTACAATCATTTTCTCCCTTTCGATGCTTAAAATTGTTACTACTATGTATCATCCGAAACGACTTTACCCCCCCCCCTGGCGCCTTAGTTCCATTAAACGGTGTTCTATTGTAATTGCAACATTAAAGTTGAAATAATCCTTCCAGTACAATAAAAATTTGACTTTTTTTTTTTTATTTGGCTTAACGTCCTTTAACCTAGTTGGTTATATCGGACGATGCATGAAATTGGTAAAATGATGCTCAAATGATTTCAGGTTCCATGGAGCTTAAAGTTACTCATAATTCGTCTTCTCAGGATAAAGGAAAACCCCGAAAAAAACCTTATCCGGCCAACTCACCCTAAGCGAGATTCGAACTCACGACCCTTTGAATGTCAAGCAGATACGCTACCACCACACTACCAGGCGGGAATTTTGTTTCTTATCTTTCTTTAATTTTACGTTGTTATGGAAGCGATGTTACAGGTGGGACAAATTCAATTTTGTACAAGTTTCCGAATAAATATATTGGATATAGACTGCAACAGTGCAATATAAGTGATAAACTGTTTTAGTAGGATAGAATTATCTGACACTATTCAGCATGAACGTTAACTTTTTTTCACTTCATTGAAAATAAGGGAAATAACAGCAACTGGCAGCTAATTAGCTAAACCAGCTCAAAACTTGAGCTGCGAACACTGTACATTGTCTTACATTCATGAATTATATTGTAGATTTACTGTAGAAATAGCTTTTCGGTTATCAAAGAGGAGGGGCTTATTCTTCCATTGAGAAATTACAAAGGTGGTGGTTTATATTCAAATCAATCTTCACCACGCTTGTGTAAGATCTGACTTTGGGTTCAATGTGAACGAAAGGTGAAGCTGTAGACTTATAAGCTGCCCCACTTTTTTCAGTAGATTTACTACCGCAAATATCGAATACTGCAGCAACTCGTAAAAATGTAGGAGACGTAGTGCGTCCCTGACATCTGTGTGGCGTGGGGAAAAGATACCAAAAACAATGGAGAAATGACGCATGGTCTGAAATTAAGGGAGCTGCAGTAAGTAGCCAAGTGGAGTTAACCGAACAATGGTGGGAAGCAGAGTGGATTTAGTTGGTTGGCCCTTCATCTTCCCTTACGTTTACTGTAATAACACACGCGAATGGGCGAAGTTTGCTCTCCAATGTGAGAAAGAAAATTACAGCTGCTTTCATCGTGTCGCTTCTTTCGTTACTTTGTTGTTACATCGCACTCAGTGAGAGCCTTTCACCAATCCTGTGAACGTTTAACAACTCTCGCAGTAGTTTACATTGATCTCGACTGAACGAGGACGCTATAACCAGTTTTTTATGTCTGGCAAGTGCGGCAAGCGTTGCTGCCTGGAATATGTAGGTTCGGTTTCTTCAATGTCATTTGTATTCAATTGCGATTAATATTGGAGATTTTGAAAATGTAACTGTCTATATAAGTAGATTAACCTCAAATGATTTTTTTTCACCTTATAGCATCTATAGAACGTTGAAATTAAAAATACCTAAGTACTTTAATATAGCGTGTTTTTAACTACTAATGCTATAAAATAGATGCAGCATTGTTGCAGACGCTGTGGCATATTGTAATAAATTAGAGCACTAGTTGCGCAGACGCACACAAACACATAATATATTTTATTTGTCATTAAGACACTCAACGTCACACAACTCGCAATTAAGTGCACTCTTGGATATCAACTGCCCACTTATTCACTCTTCATACTGAACTGTCCGTCCGGCACTCGCCGGATCCTCCTACGTCATGCAATGCATACCGAAGCTTATGGTTGGCGAAGATACGAGATATGAAAAATGGATGCTTCAGAAATGTTTTTACTCAAAGTGCAGGGATGTGTTGTGTTCGTTACACGCTATTGTTCAGAGCCGCCGATGGGAACAATAGCTGCACCTAGTTGGCCAGGTACGATTCCTACGCGTTCGTCGCCACCGGACAAAATATTCATTTTTAAGGCTGTATCTCCTAAGATGTTCCTCTTTTTACACGGTATTATTCACCAGATTTAAAAAACGTCAGCCTTTTCAATTGTATACTTACACGCATGTTCATCTTATAATTAATTATTTATGCTAATTTGGAATGCAATATATTGAAACAGAAAACATTTAATTATCATTTTTCCCTTGCTAATTAAATTTAATTCTAAACTAAAGTTTTTAGTAGGAAACAATATTTTTGGTTTGAGATACACGCGCAAAAATATCTTGCTTATAACCTAATATTTGTCAAATCCGATTGTTTTGTAATGCAAATTATAGTAGAATAAACAGTTTTAAAAGAAACGGGTTTACATGTGTGTATCAGTGCAAAAAGTTCCTCTCCCCTCAAATGTACGATGCCATAGTATAAGTTATCTTGCTTCAAATAATTTAACCTCAAGAGGTGAATAAGCGGAATGCGGAATGGAACAACTCATGCTCTACTCAATAGACTATCCCACTCAGCGACTATAATGTTTTTCAAATGGGTAGAGTTCTATGCTGCAGCGAATGAGATGCGTTATTGTGCTCTGTGTTGCCAGGTCGCTATCCCCACTCTTTTCATATTTCCTTCTCACTCGCACACTGAGCATACAAATCTATCTGTTGCCCTCCGTAGTGTAATGGTTACCATGCTAAATTCATATGACCAAGGTTGCGGATTCAAACCCGGTGGAGAACCATGGACTTTTTCTGGTGTAAAAATCCTTAAGCATGCTTCCTCCGGAAGGGAAGTAAAGCCTTTAGTCCCGTCTTGTAGATTTACGGCACGTAAAAAAACCCCAAGCCTGATAGAGAGGCCTCTGAGCAAAATTAAGCGGTCTTTCACGCCCAGTATTGAATGGGACGTTGAGAACCGCAGCAGTTAAAGAGCGTCCGTAAATAAAATTCAATTTAATTTTCCAAATTTGCCTGGCGACAATGTTTATTCGTGTGTATTATGAAAACTATGAGCTAAAAGTCTGTTTCTTACGGTTCTGCTTCGAACGTTACTCCCTACCTTCGTTATAAATTATTTTTCGCAAAATTTGAATATTTTATCTTAGCGCAAGCAGTATTTATGAGAGACGGAATCACTTAGCGCGTTACTCACCAGTTAAGAGCGAATGCAATATTTCAACACAGCAGCACTCCGATTGGCTGCCGGGCTGGTGGCGCTCATAGAAAACATCATCCCATTTGAAAATCACTATTGAGAAGGAAAGGAAAAGAAAGAAAGGGAAGAAAATGAAAATCCCCTTAGAATGGTCGATTATTCTATACTCTCGAATGGGATCCTCGAGATATATCGCCTAAGCCATTCCGCTTTTTTTTTTTTTTAAGTTGGTACTCGTATAATCCTGTTTAATTTATGCTTCATAGTTTTCGATAGCCGTGAGTATCTCTAAATAGTTAATAACAGAGTCGTTCAAATTAAACCAGCAGCAGTGTTCATTAAGGATTATTTCTTCTTTCTTACACTGCAGCATTAGAGAAAGCTCTTTTGTACAATTACTACTGTTCGCCAAGTTTCACTGGTAACAATTCCGATGTTTTATTTTCCATTGTTGTAAACTTTCTTTTGGTCAGTTCTCAAGACATTCACCCAATTTGCTGTAACAGAGATAAATTCCATCTACATAGACTTAGTCGACTTGCCTTTCCCGTATGAAGGACTTATACATAAGGCTCTTAGGGTCCGAAGCATGTCGAGGAGACAACGACATTTAATCATACATTAAACCGGAACAAATTATCGGCCCGGAGTGAGGAAGTACATGGTATCAAATGAAGGCGCAAAATATGATAGGAAATATGATGAAATAATTTGCGATATAAATGGCGGGGGAAACTGTAGAAAACCCATCCAAACGTAGTTTTGTGCACCATAAACCGCACATGAGACCCGGGCCCCCTTGGTATGAGGCGAACGGTCTAACCACTGGCGCTGCCGCTGTCTACACTATTGTAAATAAGTTAAAGTAAATGCAGTGGGTAATAATCTTCTCTGTGTTTGGGTATTCGAAGTTCGAACCCGTACTTCTCTTATCAGGATGTCTATATGTAACTTCAAGATAATATGAATATTTCACCTTAAAATAACTTCATACCCATATAACAAATTTAGAATCTGTAAATATGATGAATAATCATAGGTAGCAAATGGCAAGAGAAAGATGAATAGCTACTTCCTACCTACTTAAAACTCATAAAAGAACATATCCACTGAGTGGCGCTGAAATTTTTAAAAAATATGTGAGTACAATATGTTGATAAAAACTAAATTAAAATAGGTTTAGTAGTTTTCTTTATTCGGGATTTCATTATTTTGCTTGACTCAAAATATGCCGCGTAATAAGAATTACCATAAACTCTTTCACATATTAGCGCGTGGACCTTTCCGCCCCTTGAATAAAATAGGATGCTACTTTCCCCCGATTTGTGTTTAAAATGTAATACAATTTTTATTGCCATAAATTCATCTTAAGGGTTTCAAAAACAATTTTATAAATACACTAGTCGTTTATTGATTGGGAGTTCAACCCCGCTCATGGATGAAGCTGATTTAGATTTGAGATATTAACGAAATGAACTCTTCGCTTAGTGTTAAAAACGTTCCTTATAAAGCATCATAAACTAAGGTTAAAAAATAGGTTTAGTTATGGAAGAAAACACTATTTCGGAATCAAGTTTAATCTCCTTGAGCAACACGAGAAAGATAAATCTTAAGTCACATTTATCTAGTTATGCCGCTATTGCATTGGTGGAATACTTCCTATTATACTCGTAATGGTTTCTTAAGATGTTCATAAAAAAATACATTTACATAAAAAGACTATTCTAATACTTTCTTGGACAAAGAACCATGGTATGACTCACCGCTACAGTACAAAAGGCGACATATGTTAATGAATACACCTCTTTTTAAATGGTCACTAAAGGGGACTTAGTATTACATATATTTATGAGAAGTAATACAAAACGAAGGTAGAAGAGGAATGCTGTCCATCAAGAGAAGTCCAAGACATATGCATGAAACACTTGGACATGTAACTGTTGAACGGCTAATAATCCCAAGGCCTTTATAGGAACACAACATATAATTTTAACGTGATACCTGCAAGTTGCTCAGGCATTCAGATACCAAAGTCGCGGGTTCAAACCCGCCCCAAATTGATGGTTGAGCTTAAAAGCGACTGCTCCATGTCAATAGATTTGCTGGCCTATAAAAGAACTTCTGCGGGACAATATTCCGATCCACCAGCGGCGCTGATGTGATCCTGCTAATTGACAGCGTCATCAACAAACAAGATATTTATTTTTGCAAGTTGCTTTGAGTAGGACAACAGTTTTTGACTCCCAAGTCCCCATTACCTTAACCAAACTGTGACCTACCGTCGCCCGCCGTGGTGTAGTGTTACCTTGGTAACGTCTAATAAATGAAGTTGTGGTCTCAACTTTGAGGGTGATGGATTTTTTCGGGCATAAAAATCCGTAGATGGCTTTCCTCAGAAGGAAAGTAAAGCCGTTGGTTCCGTGTAATGCTTATTTGCACATAAAAGAATCCAATACCTTAAAAGTAAAGGTCCCTGGGCTAAGTTTTAGTCGGCAATCGCAATGATCCCTCGTTTCCATGTATGCATAGTGCGAACTCGAAATTCCCTGATCAAGAAGCCACTGTAAAGGGGGCCCAATATACGCTGACATGGTATAATGGAACTTGAATTGAAATATTACTAGATAAAATACGAGTTGCAAAGTAAATTATTATATCAGTTTAAGACAAGTTAAATTTTATTTAAGAATAAAATTCAAATCAAGAGCAAGCTAAACCATATATTTTAATATTGTAGTGTAGGTTTTATTGTATTAAAAGTATTAATACTGGCGCTTGCTTGTCTGTTCTCGGAAACAAGGCCTTTACCTCATGAAACGTCTTTTTAAAGAAATCTCCATCATGAAAATAATGGCCCTCCTAATCAGCACCTGTGTAAATACCCATCCTAGATGATTAGCTGAAGACTAGTTCTACATAGTCCACCGCCCTTGTGGAGCTATTTCTAACATATATTTTCAGCCTGCAAGAAGTACGAGTAAATAAACAGGAGTGTGATACTTAACCAAGATTCAGCATTGAATATGATTCGCATCACTGATTGAAACAGTTTTGAGCTTGTTAATCATATGCACCAAAGTTTGGTGCAACAGATATACTGGAATGAGTTAACTCTCTTGTTAGGTCTTAAGGTACATATCTGAGTATTTAGGTAATCCTACAAGAAGTAGTAAGTAATTGAGATTAAATCCGGTAATCTGAATGTCCAAAGCATATCTATGATTCTAGAAATAAAATATCCTTGCAGAATCCAACTGAGGCATTCTCTTGCATTTTAGGACCGCGGTCTTCTTATTTGAGGAATGAAACTAGTGAGAGGTGTTTAATGTTTATCAAAGAGAAAAGCAAGGTCCTGTCATACGTCAATGTTCTGGTCGGCCAGAATATGAATGTACCCGACGGAGGGCGCCACTATTTTGTTGACAATCCGTATCGTCGTTAAGACTAATCAGAGGGAAGTGAGGGACAAATTTATATCCATCTTCGTAAAAGTTATAATACGATAAATTAAATAATGACTCCTAAGATATCTTTAAAGTGAAGTAGGGCTGAAAGGGAATTTTATCAATGTTTCTATTAACCTCTACAGGGTTACTTGATCCAATCTGGTGGCGATTGTGCGAATGTACAGTCGCACAATGAAAACACTACTATATTTGCAGATCTCAGCCTGAAAGGAAATGCAACTCATCACTGTGGTTGGTTTTTTTACTTTCTCCATACGCACTATGTACATAGTGTATAGAGAAAGTATTGCACTCCACCAAAAATTCGATACCGAGATTTCACCGGAAGTATATGTTTTAGGGTCCCCAATATCCAAAAAAAAGCATTTTCACAAAAAGTCCGTGTGTGTGTGTGTGTGTGTGTGTGTGTGTGAACACAACTCAAAAACGAAAAGTCGGTAAAATACCAAACTTGGTATTTAAGTTTAATATCTTGCAGGGATGCGACACGAAGATTTTGAGAAAAGTCCCCCCACCCCCAACTACCCTTTACATGGAACTTTTTTCGAAAATTTTGATTTTCTCAAAAATGGCTCTAACGATTTTGATTAATATTTCGTATATTAAACATATTTACCTGACAAATAAAATATATATCTTGAATTTCCTGGGAATAGCCTCTGAAGAGTAGTTTATTCTGAATGAATTTTACTAAATTTTGAATAACTGCGAAACCGTAAGAGATGGACAAAAACTTACTGCACGAAAAATGTAGAGCACATTAAAACACAATTTATGTTATATACCTTTTTTTCGTGGAGTTCGTCGTTTTTGTGACATTCCTTATTTTTGATTTCTGCTATGAAAAACGTATACTTTTCTCATACAGGAATTTGTCAACTCCTATCCATATAGACAAAGGAACTTCATTGACATAGCAACCAGCTTTTGACTATCACTTTAACCTACAGTTGTATCTTATTTCGCATCTACTTACAAGGAAGCGAGTAATTAGACTATTTCTGTTATTTATTTTTTTTTTTTCTGATTAGCATAAAGTAAATAGAAGTATAAGCTTTTTAAGAATTATTTGTTGCAGGGATATGGAGAAAGTCATGTGAATGGTACACATCAGATTTTTATATTATAACAACGTGTATCATCCTCATTTAAATAGGTTATATTCATGCAAAATAGTTTTACTTTCTTTTCCTTTTGGTGAACAGTTTCACTGTTACATTTACATGGCCAGGTGCTATAGATGAATCTTGAGGATAGCTCATCCACTACCCCAAAAAGGAGCAGGATAGCCTATATATGTAACTGCACTCTTACTGGGTGACATTGCTAGCAAGTAGCAATATTACACCAGTTAGAGGACCTGGGAGAAGACTGAGGGGGAAGGTAGCTGCGACTGCGGGGGATATATTTCAATCTGTGTTTAATATGTAGTACGTTCCGTAACATTATTTATTATTATTTGTTCATTATCGTTACTATAAAATTATTTGTTCAATAAGTGTTATTACTCCAGTTACCTGACCATCATCCGCATGTCTCTACCTTGTGTTCCCACCTTTGACAGCTTACTCAATTAAAATAAATATTGAAATCCCTCTGTCGAGTCTGCAGTTCTTCGAGATATGGCAAGAACTTACAAGTACTTACACAACTTAAAGTTGTTACTAAAATTGAAAAATACGTCGAAAAAATAACGTATTTCTTGATCACCGGAATTCGTTTCTTCGAGGTATGCCACATAGTTCAGCAGCGCTTGCACCGCTACATCCTTCTTAGACGATGGCAGTTATTGCTGTTTTAGACTTCATCTTTATGGCTACTTCAGAAGAAAATTTCACGTAACAAATGAACATAGTTGCTTATTTTAAAGCTACAATTAATTTAACCATCTTTCCCTTTAGTAGAGTTACTTAAGTTATTTACACCAATATTAATACACACTTTCCTGAACTCCCCTGGGTATAACATTGACGTCTGGTTTGGGAATTGTTTCGGATGAAGTAACAAATATAGAAAAGTTACAAAAAAATCTGATGTGTACCATTCATATGACTTTCTCTATATCCCTGCAACAAATTATTTTTAAAAAACTTATACTTCTATTAACTTCATGCTAATCAGTAAAACATTAGCAGAAATAGTCATATTACTTGCTTCCTTGTAAGTAGAGGTGAAATAAGGGAGTACCATAGGTTAAAGTGATAATCAAAAGCTGGTTGCTATGTCACTGAAGTTCCTTTGTTTGTATGGGCAGCAGTTGACAAATTTCTGAATGAGAAATGTATAAGTTTTTCATAGCAGAAACCAAAAATAAGGAATGTCACAAAATCGACGAACTGCACGAAAAAAATGTATATAAAAATTGTGTGTTTTAACGTGCTCTACATTTTTTGTGTAGTAAGTTTTTGTCCATCTCTTACGGTTTAGCAGTTATTCAAAATTTAGTAAAATTCATCCAGAATAAACTACTCTTCAGATGCTATTCCCAGAAAATTCAAAATATAAATTTTATTTGTCAGGTAAATATCTTGAATATACGAATTTTTAATCAAAATCGTTAGAGGCATTTTTTAGAAAATCAAAAATTTCGAAAAAGGTTCCATTTAAAGGGTAGTTGGGAGTGGGGGGATTTTTCTCAAAATCTTCGTGTCTTCTTTCTTAAATACTAAGTTTGGAATTTTACCTAGTTTTCGTTTTTGAGTTATCGAGTTCACACACACACACACACACACACACACACAAGGGCCTTTTTCCGAAAATGCTTTTTTTTTTTTTTTTTTTTTTTTTTAGATAAAGGGGACCCTAAAAACATATATTTCCGGTGAAATCTCGTTATCGAATTTTTTGGTGGAGTGAAATACATTCTCTATACACTATATACATAGTGCCTATAGAGAAAGTAATAAAAAAGCTTACTGATATCTTAGGCAGTGGACTACTTTATTTGAACAAAGTGTCTGACTGCAAACGTTGCAAGTCGCCCTGGAAACTGTCTCCTATTTGCATTAGCGTCTCATGGAAGTTATGCACAGATGGCAGGATTACGTTCCGAGATACTTTACGCTTCTGCAAATATGGGGATCGTCTTTAAATAGTAATGGTGAGGGCTTTCCTGCATGAAGAATGCTTCCACAACAAAAGAAATTTCGACAGAAGTCCACAGCACCAGTAATCACTGTAACAAAGGAGCGTAAATCAATATTAACTACCAAGTACCATACATTTCAAAAGTCTAAGAATATTTCTACTCCTAGAACTATAATACAAAACAATTCCAAATTTTAAGGTTCATGTATGGAACTTTGCAACTGATTTTTACAGAATCAGAAAAAGTTTTAAAAGGCAAGTGAAACTATTATTTCCAAAAGTAGGACAACACTCACAAATATATAACTAATTCTTTTTACTTTTATTTAATACGAACTATATTAAATCAAACAGTTTATAAACAAGAATGTCGGTAACAATTCACAACATTTATCTATACGCACATAAAACAACTATGGTTTAATGGCGGCAGGTAAAACACGGTCTCGTGATTGGTCTGCCAGCCAACAGTTTCTACGAGGACGAGGAGATGGGGGTTGTTTTGTATCTATGTACGACGTCACAGCGTCAAGTCCTGTAACCGTTCGTCTTGTCTTTAAATTTTTTAAAGGTTTGTGTATGCTAATGAGTAGTATTACAGAGATTACACAGACAAATTGTTCAGTCATATTTCAACGGTTGGTCCATAATCTGGAAGGTCAAAAAAAAAAAAAAAAAAAAAAAAAAAAAAAAAAAAAAAAAAATCTTATATACAGTTTTCCTTCCAGAGCTAATTTGTGTGTTTTTTTTCCGCCTAAATACAGAACGGCTGTTGCGAGTATTTATTTTTCATACAAAGTAAAAAAGGGAAGCACCCACAAGGAACAAGACTACATTTTGGGGAGTAGCCTTAAATCCTACTCCTTCAAGAAGACAATCAACTGCGTTGTTAGCTTAGAATCACATGAATGTTCAAGGCTGGCAAAAATAACATAAGAAATTGTTATCCAAAATAATCAGCTTAAACAACTGAAGAATAAGCCTATATTAAACAAATGTCGATCTTCGTAAGCGCCTTAACTTTGAAGAAAAATTACGTGACGAACTGTCTCATACTTCTTTTTTTAAGGAGTGAAAACATTCACCAGATGGCTTTAATTATTGCTTTGTGACGCACGAAGAATGCCATCTTTTCAACAACGCAAAGCAACACAGAGATTTGTGTTGCACATTTTCAAGTTCTGCTCCTGATAAACGTCGGTTAATACAGAGAAGTATGTGAAGCCACAGATGCCAAGCAGAGCCTCAAGGACTTTTTTTTCCAAAAAGGTTATATAGCGCCAGATGTGTATCTTTGAAGTTCATAAGTATCGCACGTATATTATAATGTACTCCCTTTAGTCCTTCCTATAACATCGAATGACATTCTTCAGCAACTGAATTTCCTGTGTTGCTAAATAGGGCAATGTAAACAGCATTCACTTTTGCGCAGCAATGAGGAGCAAGAAGACTGGTAGTGGCAGTTTGTAGGAAGAGCACGGAAATATTGGCACTAGTACATCCGAGGTGACTGTAAAAAGAGTAATTTTTATTTAAAAATTGTATCTTAAAGTAATAGCAGGCAAATCCATAGACGATGAACACTATCAGCATTCCATTTTGTCAATATAAGTTTAAAAACAAAATTCACGTCTATGAAAAATGTCAAAATTGTTATAACAAATAAAGCAAAATAATAAACTATCCAAAGGAACAAACAGTCGTTATTCGTTTTTATTTCTTCTGGTCTAGCAAAGAGTTTCAATGTCATCACATGCGACCACTCTTAAAATTGTGAATATCGCTTAAGCCTAATGCATTTCTCGATGCATACTCTAAGTACAAGAAGTTATATGTAATAGAATTTCTGCAAATACTTATCTAGATTAAGATGAAGTAGATAGAAGAATGAGCATTTCAAAATTAACTTATTGAAAAATGAGTAGAGAAAGTCATGTGAATATGAGGTTTTTATTCTAATGTCAATGATAAGCAATTTCAGACCTAGAAATTCCCTAGGTGGAATTTGAAAGAGGATAAAATTATGCCCATATTTATAAATCAACTAGGGATTGTACTCGAAGAGAGTAATGAGTAGGATAACGTTAGTTAGAGTATTGTTGTAGAGTTGTCTATTAATGCTTGTCTGTTGACTTTTAAACTCAAAACTCACCTCTTTTACACCGATAAAATAATGGAGTTGGCATTGTATAGCAAACAGTTTCAATACAAATTCTGTTTCGCTTCTCAGACACCAGAATGTTCATTTAACTGTCTGTAGTTTGCCGCAACTAAACTTATCGTAAAAATTAGACCAAAGAGGTTTTATTCCACAGCATTTTAAAATTATCCCATATCGTCTGTTCAAGAGAAGGGATTCATGCCATCAGTTCCTAAATTTTGAAAAACATGTACGGCATGACATATGCCATAAAAATTTTCATGTTGGCGACAGATTATAATATGGACTGGAGAAAGGAATTAACTTACTTTTTGGCATGGCTACGGGAAAGGAATTTTTGGCGATGTTGTGTCCACCTCGAAAATAAACCTCTTCGCCTGTCTTGGCTTAAGCCCAGATTCTCGCGCATTCTTTCTGCCAGCAGACTTTATAACATTGTGCACGGCGCCGGACTGCGTCATCAGGCGTCACAAATATCTCTTCAACAAGCAAAACTGCACAAAACGCCTTTGCTCTTCTCCAAAGACAAGCTATGAAGTCCATTAAAGACTGCGGAAAACTACAAGATGGTTTTAACATTTTGGAGTTAAAATACAGAAGATTGGAGAAGGAACTGATTTTATAGAAGTCAGTCTTTAGAATTGAAGTGCGTGTTTTCAAAAGATTCCAAATTAGTGATGAAGGGACAATGAATATTTAAAACTAGCTGCCCGCCCCGGCTTTGCACGAGTGGTGTACCTAACAAAAATAACTCGGACAAAATCTTCCGTTTACAGTACAACCGTGCAATGAAATAAAATTACAATTAAATAATTTGTCAACACTGTATTGTAATGCCTTGTAATGTGCAATTTTCCTTCCGGAGAAAAAAGAATAGTTTGCCGACTCTCGAGCACGCAATGTACAACATGTGAAAAACACAATTCAATGTATATTACACACACTTCTAACGATGGACCTTGGGATTTATTCTCATTGCTAATGCAAGGCGCACTTAAATTCAAAAGGAAAGTCGGTTGACATTAGTGGTATTCTTGGAATAAGTATATCCTCGCCTTTGAGCTTTCCTATGTTATAGTAACTTAAATCAAGTTTTTCATAATTTTTTTAACAGTGAGTTTTATTCCGCTGGTTGATATTGTGTAGTATAACTATCACAGAGTCAACCTTCAGCTGTAAATTGTGGTGGAAATCCTGGTAAATCCAATGAATTTAGGAATTCAGTTAGATAATTGATTTGGATTGGTAATGGAATTGATCGACTTAAAGAATGCGTTTGTCCATCAATTTTACCCTGAAGTTTTACATTCAAATCATCTACATCCTTATTAGTTGCTGCTAAAATGGCTCGTTCGCTCAACCAAGCATAGTTTTTTGTAATTTTCACCAATATTTGGAAATACTTTCGATATTATTCCTTTGAAATTGTGAAGTGACAAAATTTTGATGGAAACGAAATGAGGCTAGGAGAAGAGTCAACAGGAATTTTCTCATTGCCAATGTCTAATATTGCCTTTACTTCTGAAATATATGTCATTGCGAAAAGGACGAAGTCGGAGCACCCATAAAATAGTGTGAAAAGGATGACATGCAGTCCACAGCGTGGACAACCAAGATGTCGTTGGCATAATAACAGTAATGGCAGTGCTTTCATAGTGTGGCGGGTGTACGCTGGTATAGGTAATGAACTACATTAAGGAGTAAGTCGAAAAGTAACATCATGCATCTTCCGAATGTCTTTCTTTCCTTTACTCCTAATGTTTTCCACCTTTCTTTATTTTCTTCTATGTCAAAACAGCCATTTCTAAGGTTAAAAATTTTATAACTAAAGAGCAAGTAGATATGGTTGGGCAATTGATAAGCTTTTATTTGAGGATAGCCTCTATTAAATTTCTCCATTTCATTCAAAATATTGCTTGATCAAATGTATTAAGAACACCGCAATTTCAGTGTGATGCTGACGCGGCTATCGTCATGTTCTTTAGCTAGCTCATGTGCCACATAACGTCAAATAACCAACATCTGCAATAGGAAGTTAAACCTAAAACGGATCCCGTCATTTCTCCACCATTTTCAGATTCCAAGAAGAATTAATGGTTATATGCATTGTTTATAACATTTTCATTTTAAAGACTTACAACCAAAATATACTTATTTCTTTATTTAAACGATGTCACTAAGGGAACGATATTTAATACATAAGAAATATATTTGATTTTCACAGCAATCTTGCGTCATTATCTGCATAACCGGGTGCACTCCCTTAGCATTGAATGGGGAAGACAAATAGAACAGTAGGTACTACGTCCATCTGGTGGCAACTAATAAGTAGATACATATTTTAGGTGTTCGTCGCCAGGAAAGCTTCTTTATTTTAAACGATAGGAGTAAGGAAAGGACAGTTAATATATAAAAATTTATTTGAATTTCACTGCTGCGTTGTGTCATCTCGATAAACTGTTATGTTACCTAAACATTGGATGGGGAGGAAAAATACTACTATGGCTTTCTAGCGGCAAATAAATAAGTACTTACTCTAGCTGTTAATCGTCAGGAAAGCTTCTTTGCTGCTTTATTTTAAACAATAGGAGTAAGGAAAGGACAGTTAATATATAAAAATGTATTTGAAGTTCACTGCTGCATTGCGTCATTGTGTCGATAAACTGGTGCGTTACCTTAACATTGAATGGAGAGGGAAAATATAACACTATTACGGAAATTGAGCAATAAATAACCGTGGTACCACTGCGTTCGCTTGGCACAGTTTTTATTTACATTATGAGATTTTAAATACTTTACCTTACTATTTTTAAACATTTTCTTTTCCACAAACCTTATCGTGACAACAACGAACACGCACACACACAAAAAAAAAAAAAAAAAAAAAAATTGTTCAATTTTATGCAGTCATTCGGAAATGATACGCGTTCATACATTTCAGCGATTCATTTTTATATATATATATATATATATATTAGTTTTCATATTGAACTTCTTAACCAAACCTGCATAGCAAGTCAAATATTCCGGGCTAAGTACTTGCAGTAGCCTCATGTATTGAATGCCTCCTTTTGGAAGTATGGCTCCTTTTACATGCATTTACGATGAAATCTATATTATCAAACTTGGGGGGGGGATACAATACTTTCTATACCTAAAATAGGTAGATGATAGAAAAATAAACTTAAAGAAAAAACAGGATTCGGTTTCATCTAAGATTAACGCACAGAACTTTTCAAAATGTGATCTTGTTATAAATATGTTGTGGTTCTGCACGATTTTTATTGTTTTAATACTATATTTTAATATTCTTAAAAGGTACGAAAATATTAAGTAAAATATCTTCATGACCTTTCCTTCCTTTACAACAGCTTCATATAAAGGTAATGAGGTTTACTTTACACTGTAGTTCTCTTTTTCCAAATAATCATAATGACTTGCACTACACATGGTTATGTTGGTAATGGCACAATGAGTTTTTGGCTCACAAATAATAGCGAGTGGCATATTAAAATTATTCACGAGTTGGATATCACATGTTATACAATCTTAGAATTACGAATTGTAAGAAACCGTGAAACGATTCGGCATCTATAAGTAACAACTGTGCGCCTTTAAGACGTTAAACCCTGTCTCCCACTGGAGAGTAAACTCTTCATTGGCTCCGAGTTTTTGACTAATTGCTTAAATTCTCTTTAAGATTTCCCCAGAGTTTCAGCCTCCATGACAAGAGTTGTTCTACGCGTTTCGTGGTCTGCCAGCATCCCGTCCGTTCCAGTCCAGTGCTTTCTTTTCAATAGCCCCTAAGGTTTTTGAAATTTATGGCCAATGCAATTCCATTTACGAATTATAATTTGCTCTCTAGATTGCTGCAACTACTTCACCTGGCATGTTGAACCTAGAGGTATACACCCAACGCGTATATCCCCTTCCTGGGAGGGAAATGAGCATGTGTGTTGTGATGTAGCCTATAATCTAAGTAATAATTTCATAATGTTATTGTTTTTCACACAAGCCGTGTGCAGGACAGGTGTTGGATAGGTCGAGTCAGACAAACATTCAATGCCATAGCCGGGATTTGAACCACGGATCTCCTGGTCTCTACCTGGATAGTCCATTGAGCTACCATGGCAACATAGAGGCACATCATTAAATTTGCCAGTTATTTGAGAAATACAATACTGAGGCGACATGGTATATCAGTGGTATAGCATCCGGCTAGAGACCAGGAGATACGTGGTTCAAATCCCGGCTATGACATTGAATATTTCATTCTGACTATGTAGAATTTCATACCTAATTATTCTATGCTTAATAACGTACACAGTTTTGGCATCATTGCTCAGGGGAACTATAAGGTATTTCATATATTATGCAGTTTTTAAATTGAGTGGTAGCATTTTTCAATTTTCCAATTTTAATATGGATTGTCATTCCGATTTATTAATTGTGTATTTTAGGATCTTAGTCAACATGTAGTCCGTTGTAGCAATAAAATTCCCTCAGTCTGTGATCTCACTTGTCGACTTGGAATGGTCTCCAAGATCTTGTGACCTTATCCCGTGCAACTTCTTTTTATGGGGTTATGTGAAGTCCAAGGCCTACGTGAACTATTCTCCAACTTCAGACAGAAATTCATCGTTGACATCAGCGATATCAACAGAGGTGTCTGTGAAAGGGTCATTACGAAGTTCAGAGATAGAGTAACTGCCTGCCGAGACAGTAGAGAGATATATGCCTTTTATAATTTTCCGCATGGGAGTGTATGCAAATGGAAATAAAGAAAATAATTTTTATTTGGATGCACTCTTTACTTATATATCACCAAATGCTTTCATCTTCAACTTGAAATATCTTTTTTATGATTGCCAAGCGAGTGATGTGAGCCAATTATACACGATATTGAATATAGTATTATTTGGTCAGTCTTTTGAGACAGTGAAAAGGGCAAAGGTTTTTGCGCGTTTAATTTATTTATTGTTTAACGCCCGATTTTACTACAAATGGCACATACATGGAAATGAATAAAGAACACAGTGGAATGCGATAGCAAGGGAAATCGGAGAATCCGGAGAAAACCCTGCGCCGCTTTGTCCACCTCAAATCCCACATACGGTCGCTTGCAATTGAACCCGGGCCATCTAAGTGAGAAGACAGTGGTCTAACCACCCTGCCACTGCGCGGCCTAAGGGCAAAGGTAGGAAACAGGTTCCTCGCGCCCAAGTGGGTTACGTGTTTCGAAACTTTGATATCCACCTATGCAGCCACATAGCGTCCTTACTTCCCCCTTCTACTGTCTCAAAAAAGCTGACCAAAGTACGATATAACAATTTGTTTATAATACTAAGATTGCATAACATAGTATATGGCTTCCGAGACTTGTATGGTGTCCGTCCTTCAAAATTGGTTTGGACTTATTGTACCCATTTTAAATGTTTAGACATACTTTGATTGTTGCTTTCAGAAAGTTAAATTTTGTGAGTTAATCAACTTTGTTTTGTTTTATTACAGTGTTACCATCCCGTACAAGAAGTCCAGCCCTTGAATTCTCCGCGCACACAATCATCAAACCTCGCGTCTATCACAGAAGAGAAAAGAGAGAGATCACGTCTACAAAGGAAAACGTGAGTGAATTCCTTCACCTTCCAAATGGACTGAAAAAATGCCGTCCGTCCTTGCAAATCGGTGCTCTTTTTTTAAGGTTTCCCAACTTGCGGGTTGCTACCTTGTAGTTCACAAAAACTCGGAACACTATCCATCACATACGTCATTTCTTGTACATATATTGCAGGAAGTACTTGTAAAATAGGATCACTCTACTAGTTCATTTTCTAAACTTTTTCAGCAAGTGTTTTTTTTTTTTTTTTGCTATGAGTTAAGAGAACAAGCAAACCTCATTTCTATGACTTGTTAACATGTTTTATGTGTGGAAACTTTGTTGGTATGGAAGGGTGAAGCTAATAAAACAAAGTATACATTCGGGATTAGGTCAGTTAGTTTTTCTCAAATTTAAGAAAAGAACTATCTGGACAAACTAAAGCAGAATGTTGGGTGTGCATATATATATATATATATATATATATATATATATATATATATATATCGTAGATACTAGGCACACCATGAAAAGCTGGAGATGCTGAAAGAATACGTAAGTTCTCTCGCGTAATGGTGAAACTTATTAAGCACATAATGTAACCTAACCTGTCAACAAATCTAACCTTTCGCCATATGCCGGCCAGTCAGAGTTGTATACTCCCTACGTCGGCCTTTAATGGCCTTCACGAGATGATGGATTTACGGATTTCAGCCCGCCCTTTCTCAAAGACAGAGTTTCTAGCAAAGTTTTTGACAACATTGCGATAGGATGAATATTTTAGAAGTTTAATATTTCGTCAATGTTAATAGTGGATGTAAACCGGTAATTAATTTATAGAAACTTATTAATTCCAATCCAATAGTGAGCATAAGGAAAAGCATAGTTTCTATATTATTAAATGTTTTATTAAATATTTAAATGTGTATTAGTCTCCATCAATAGCGAAGGCGATTGCGCAGTAGCAAAACTCTAGTGTATGTTGATCACTTTTTCAAATAGTGTTTGTGAACTTGCTTGTCCAAACACTAGGGGTTGTAAGTCAACGCTTTCGAAATTCGAATTCTGAATGACAATACAGTAAGAATAAGATAAGGTATGTAATAATCTATGCATAACGTTTAACAAAAGATATGTTACCCGGTCGCGCCAAATCTTTTTTGCAACTTTCTGCGTGGAAACGATCACGACAGACTCTAAAATGCCTAAAATTGCAGTTATATTTGCAGTTTTTAAAATGTCGTCTTATAAAGGTGGAATATAGTAGGCGAGTAAATGATTATATTAAGGGCTCAAGTTCAAATATTAGCTGGGGTAATCAACTAGTCACGCTCTTTAATGTAGTATTTCCTTGTTTTAGTAGAAGAGAGAGAAATCAACCCCACCACCTCTAAAAACAGCTAGGCTGCAAGTTCTCTGTTTCCCAATACAAATTTGGTTGCTATTGTTTCACAATGTATCTTTGTAATGTGAATTTTAGATGTATCCTCTGTGCTCTGCACAATTTAACATCAATGGCCTTGAAGTCATTTTCATTTTATATAAATGAGAAACCTTAAGAGAGAAAAACTACGTATACTAAGTAAAAACAAATGCTTAATACAAATAGTTGATCAGTTTATTTTTGTAACATTAGCACACTTTTCTATCGCTCGTTTGAATATTGACGTACTTTAAACAAGGCGTTTTAAAATGGTAAATGGTTTTCTAATGCTTCCCTTCAACCCTGCAAATTCACTATCATGACTCCATGTAATTGTCGACCTGTTTTGAAACAGAAGACTTGCCTTACCTAATACGAGGCATCTAAAAAAAATTAGTATGCTGGCAGAAAATGTTATGTAACTTCTTTTGCCCTTGTTGGCAAGGAGTAGAGAAAATCTTTATTTTTAGCATTAGATTATAACTCAAAGAAAATAATGCAATAATGAGTATGCTAAATTGTCGAAATTGGCAGTCAAGTTTATTGGTTTCGTCAGGAAGAAGCCGTCTAATCTCTCAACCAGACGGATGTGTGTCAGTATGCCACAAGGGATATCTAAATAGGTTTAGATTGATTAGGAACTAGCTCACTTCCTGCTGCGACGAATGTAACATTCTGCGAGGTTGGACCAAACCACATCCCGCGGACGATTGAAACTGTGTATCGTGCAACTATTCTACTCGTTAATTTATTTTAATGGTTTCCTGCAATTTGGAGAAGAGATCTATTTTCTGGTGCCTGCTCTAAATTGCCATGAGAAATAGGGCGCCCGAACAAATGGGTTCGCTTATTTGCTAAACGGATTGAAATCACTGTATTAGTGAGGAGATGAAATGTGTGATAATAGCGACATTATACTATGGGTGTGGTTGGACCGCCCAAGCTTTTGACTGCAAATCGGATGTTCAAATTCTCATCCTTTTGATAGAAGATAGTGATGAAAATGATGCAAGCTCTGAAATTAAAGGGTTTATGCTCATTTTAAAGCAATATAATTATAAAATATTATATATGCCTTTTTGCTTTCTCTACTTAGTATATAGGCAAGAAAAAGTACTGCATTTCACCCAAAAATTCGATACCTAGATTTCGCCGGAAATGCACCTTTTGAGACTGATTCCAAAAAAAACAACACATTTTTAGAAAAATGTCCGTGCGCGCGCGTGCCTGCGTGTCTGTGCCTGTGGGCAGCATAGCTCAAAAACGAAAAGTCGATTAAATACCAAACTTGGTATTTAAGTGGGGTGTCTTCCCAGAATGCGACACGAAGATTTTCGAGAAAATCCCCCTACCCCAACTACCCTTTACATGGAACATTTTTCAAAAATTTTGATTTTCTCAAAAATGGCAAACGATTTTTATTAAAATACCTTATGTTTAAGATATTTTTATGACAAACGAAATGTACATCTTGAATTTTCTGGGAATGGCCTCTGAAGATCTCTTCATTCTGGTCGAGTTTTGTAACTGGCAAACCGTAAGAGATATACAAAACCGTACTATACAATAAATATAGATCTTTTTAAAAAAACACCATTTATGTCAGATACATTTTTTTGTAGAGTTAGCAGTTTTCGAGATATTCCGGATTATTGGTATCAATTTTAAGGCACTTAAACTTGAACGGGAAGGCAGCTTTCTTCTCGTTTTACTCCTGGCAAAAAAGAATGCAATTTCAATTGTTTTACCTAGCGATCGGCTTTTGAAGGACTTGACTATCGCTTTAGCCTGTTCATTTTATTTCCCTTCTAGTTAACAAGTTAGTAATAATACTAATTCTGCTTATTTTTATCTTGCTTAGCATGATGTAGCTAAAAGATTCAACTTTTGAATAAAAGGCTAATTTGTGGAACAGCTAGAGAAAGTCACGTAAATGGAACATCAGATTCTTTTTCCTTCTGCTTTCCAGCAAGTAATAGTTGCATTTCTGCTATGTTTAACTCGATTAGCTTGAAGCAGATAAACTAAGATTTTTAACAATGTGTTAATAGATGTAGAGAAAGCCGTGTGATGAGATGATAAACATAATAATAATAATAATAATAATAATAATAATAATAATAATAATAATAATAATACATAATGGATGTGTGGGGGGAAAATCGGATATCCAGCACTTACTACAAACAAAATATGGCGTAATAGTCTCATCTGGCAGCCTTGGATCACCGCCTCCTTCGAGCTGCTTGAAAACTACTTCCCCAGTTGGTTCCCGAAACCTCACGAATGCACCTCGTACTAGGCAGGTACCGGGAATAGAACCCGTATCCTCTAGCAGCCCGATGGGGAAGGGTAAGAATTCTCTCTTCTCACTACCAATTTGTTGGAGTTTCTAAGTTATTATACTAGCCAGATGACTATGTTATATTCACTTGAGCGTTATTTCGATACACCTATGTTGGATCAAAGTATTTCAATTGAAGCAAATTGGACCTAGCTATACACAAGATAAATACTGGATTACACGTTTTTTTTTTTTTTTTTTTTTTTTTGTTTTGTTTTTTTTGTTTTTTTTTTTTTTGTGATAATTAACTCTGGAGAAAAAAGGAAGAGTCTCGCTCTTCGAGATGTTGTGTACCTAATTAAAACTTAATCTTGGGAGAACATAAGCGTTAAACACAAATGTAATGATTTTTTTTTTTTTAACATTAGACAAGAGACACTAAATTATAATAGTGTAACATTAAAGCTCGTAAATTAAAAGTAGATGGAACATTGCAGTTGTCGAAATATATCTTGAGTATTGAGATCGCTAAAAGTTTACAGAATACTTATATCAAATAAGGGTATCTCGCCATGAAAACTAAAGTAGCAGGGCATGGACACAAAGCCGAGAACCTGTGGCTTAAGTTTCGGACAGGCATTGAAGTTTCCAACTTTGATCCACCTATTTTGTCTAATTTTAATCAGAGCAACCTGCAACAGAGACCACAGTTCAGTGGTTGCACACGTAGCGTAATGCCGGGCAATTACTTTGTCACCTAATGTATTAGAGCAGGCATGTCCAAATTGATGGAGAAGAGAGGAAAGTGCATTACTATGTATTACTATGAACTATGTGACTTAATGGAATGTTTGTAAACACAAGCCTTCCTCATCTATGGTGTTTTTTGTTTTTTATTTTTGTTTTTTACTTTTGTTTTTTACTTTTGTTTTTTACTTTTGTTTTTTACTTTTGTTTTTTACTTTTGTTTTTTACTTTTGTTTTTTACTTTTGTTTTTTACTTTTGTTTTTTACTTCGGTGATTAGTTTCACTTTGGAAGAATCTATCAATATCTGCTGCTAAAGATGATGTACGGAGCCTTATTAGGTGCACCAAATGATCGTCGTGTAGTCTACTGCAATGACGGTTTTTAATGCCTGCAAATTTGGCATTAAATGTATCCTTATTTAAATCACTGCCAATTGTCCTCCGTGGTCTAGGTAACATGCCACCCTCTGGTTCCCAAGGTTGTGGGTTCAAACCCGGCCGAGAATAATGGATTTTTCGTGCGTAAAAATCTTTAGCATGGCTTCCTTCGGATGGAAAGTAAAGCCATCGGTCCCGTGTTGTAGATTTACGGCACGTAAAAGAACCTCAACCCTAATAAAGAGAGTTCTGAGCAAAATTAGGTGGCCTTTCACGCCCAATATAGAATGGGATGCTAAGAACCGCAGCAGTTAAAGAGCGTCCATAAATAGAACTCGATTTCAATTTCTCAAACACTTTCCTGATAATATTTTATGTTTATAAATTTTGTAAAGCAAATAGTTTTATTTACAGTTTGTGAGGACCCTCTGAAAATGTTATGAAAATGAAATTCCGAAGCCGACATTCTGTTTGTTTTCAAATAGTACACCGCTACGGACTATTTATAAATAGTATGTGGAGTTCGGCGAAACCTCGTTTTGACGTCAGTACCTCTGAAGAGTTACCTTTGGACATAGTCTGTTTTATAGTAAAGCCTTGACAGATGTCTAGTTGCGTAGTATCTCCTATAGCATCCTGTTTGTTTCTATTCCTTGATATTGTGTGGGAACTGTATATTGAAATGTACAAGCGGTAATCATCCGGCGACTGAGGGAGAGAGGATGAAAGAATATCATGGCCAGCACACGGAATTTAAACCCGGGATCTTCCGACTGCAAGCAACCTTACGAGTCATTTCGCTCGGTTTGCTCATTCTTAGTTTGTTGTACGTGTTCCACCAAATACTTGCGATACCGTTTACCCGGCGTTGCATGGCACTTCATAGAAAATGCGGCGAGTGTGTAACTTAGGCCTGACGACATTTCTTTCCAAATTCGCTTTCTCGGTTATTTAATTTCATGTATCATACGTTAGTCATTGTACCACCCGTTTAGTTTTTAACTGGGCTATAGGTCACGCGTAAGCGCAGCTCACTTTCGCCTCAGTAAACTTCGGTATTCTTCCTCAGCGCACTAGCGGTGAATGATTCGCTAAGGCTAGTATCATACTGTAAGTTGCTGCCTTCCGTTCGAGCCGTAAAAACTAGAGTTTGTTCATCGTGTAACTCGAAACAAAGTTTTTTCAAGACGTGTGTGTTGTGTGTTAATTACATTAGATTATTCTTAGTCCACTGAAGTGAATATCGAAAAATTCACACTTGAACAAAGAGCTTTATGCGCAATGCGAAAGTAAAAGCCGAATCAAATGTCAAAAGAAATGTTCTGGCATTCAGTTCCAGGTAGAAAATTAGAGAATGATGTTCTGTTTAGAATAATAGGATTGCTAATCGCTAAACCTGGGAAACCAAATAGTTTTAAGATATAAAGAAAATGTTAACGAATATGATGCACAATTTGTATGCTCCCCAAATAAATGTGTGTGTTGCACAGAAAGTGAGTGATATTTCAAAAACCTCTATTCATACTGCCGCTAAACTTTGAAGATTTACCTCTACAAAGTGGCTATTGTTCACGAATTACGTCAGGACGAAGATGGCCAGAATGTCTCACAAATGATGCCACTTTTAATACTTATAACAGTACTCGTGTACTGGATAAAGTATTTCCCAGCACTTGACTTCAAGTTTGCTACACTCAAACCATCACATAGAACGTACTAATTGTTTTCCTTGAAGGACATTTTAAGTTTACTCCTGCGTTTTAAATTAGGTTAGTAAAACTCCAACACGAAGTATAACATCAGCGACCATAGACGCTGACGGCAAGTAAAATGCGATGTAATTGGTCTGCACACGTCGAGGGTTGTGGATGTCGCAGCATAAATCCCAGTAACAATTCAAACTAATTTTCTTTTTTCCTGGCTTAAATACTTCGAAATTCCTTAACTTGGTCATAGTAAGTAATGTACTTTTAGAACTGAACCACTCTACATCGTGTAACGATGTAATAAGACTGCGCAAAATACGCATACACGCCATCTGGCAATATAAGGAACGCACTGTAAAAAAGAACGGGTGTTCAACATTACAAAAACAAAAACGAAAACTCTATTTCCTTTAAGTCTCAAAATGCTTTTTCTATATTCAAAAATTTTAAATTCCTTTTATTTGAATAACACCCCCCTACACGCGCGCGCGCATGACATTTCTTTCTCGTACAAAACAAGAAAGAGTAATAATGCGAGCGATGCTATGGGTTCTGCTTGACTGACTTTGGAAATATATTAGAAGATCTTCTGTTAAACCAATTTTTCGATCTTCGCGACTCTCTCAGTATCAAATCATAATACTCCGCACCATTACAAGATTTAGAAATTTTCTGGTTGAACAAGAACATTTCGTAAATTTTTTGTAGCCGTTGCTGAAAAACGAGGTACCTCGTCTTGCGTTCATCCCTCGTGGATCAATAGCTTTCATCCCACGCAAAGTAGACGGCAGATTATAGCACGAGAAAGTCATCTTCCATGACGTACAGAACATGTGTCTTTAATCCCTTAGAGACACTATATAGTGCAACGGACGGCAATGATACGAGAGTTGCAACGTTTAGACTAAGATAATTCTAGGTTACATAGATAGTATCGGTGATATAGGAGGTTCGTGAATTGCTCAAGAAACATAACTGCACAGTTATTAAATTGCTTGTTTAAGACTAAAGGAGCATGGTCGAGTGGTGAGCGAGCTGACTTCTCATCCGGAAACCCCGGGTTCATTCCCGGGTATTTTTTCTTTATCCATAATTATTCCCTATCTCCAGAGTCCGGCAGTATGAATGTGAGATTAAATGTACACGCGCTTGATGATATAAAATGATATGTTAATAATCTATAGGTAATATAAAGTTGGTTTACAAGTTAAAAAGTCCCTTATATGAACCATAACTGTTAAAGGGGGCTATACAGATGAAGTTCAAAAAAAGACAAAAGGAAATGCTGCATCCGATCCAGTGGGAGATGTTGCTTTATTAATAGCTCCTGGTATTGCATGAATATTTAACTTGGGGTGATGAAATTATATTTTTATTTGGATTGTTTAGTAAAATAATTATTCTGAATTATGTTTAATTTGGATATAAAATCGCATTTTGAGGTATCGATAAAGAGAGATTTCCTGGCACACACTGCGGATCCTTATTAAAATATACCTACTGAAGACTCGAATAAGAGGTTCAAAGCAAGCTCCTTTCTGTTCTGTATACTTTGCCATTTTTTCCATGTTGTCCTTGTTGTAAGTGCTATGGATATATTCCGTTTATTAGATAATTTCCGAGATAAATACGATAAACTAAAAAATAAGGTTACATTCACATGAGTTGTCTATTCTATAGCTTTTTATTGGGTATACAAGTTATTCCTACGAAGGTCTAATTTCCTATCTATTTCAACCGAGATAGAACTTTCCGGAAGTATAACGCATGTTGTTGTAAATACAAAGGGAATAGCGATAGTCAAGTGTTGTGGAAGTGGATGCTGTATACTGGCTGTAAATTGTATACTCTTTCCACAACATTGCGAGAAACTGAAAATTGACCAGAATTTAAAAGAGTGAACATTTCTAACCATTAATAACATATCTCAAAAACAGCTAAAACCACAAAAAATTACGAAATAAATTGGGCGTTTTGGTACATATTGTGTAGTACAATTTCCTCTCGCTTAACGTTTAGCAGTTATACAAACGTATATAAATTACCTTCAGCATCTAAAAAACAAAATAATATCAGAAAATTCAAAATATATCTACATTTCATTTGTCCTCTAAATATCTCACAATTGTTATTTTTAGTCAAATCGTAGGAGCCATTTTTCAATCAAAATTTTCCAAAAACTCTCCTTGTAAATGCCAGTTTTAGCTGAAGTGGGGTTTCTTAAAACTCTTCATATCGCATCTTTAGAAGATGCTGAACTTAAAATACCAAGTTTGGTATATATCGTACGTTGATTTTCGAGTTATGCAGACACACCCAAACATTTTATTACATTCAAATCACTTTCTCTGCACTGTGAGTTATTAGTGGCTATACAAACATTTGTTACAAAATACGTTTTTCTATCTACATCATTATATTTATTTATTTAGCTTAACGTCACATCGGATGATGAATGAAATTGGTGAAATAATGCTCAAATGATCTTGGGGTCTATGGAACTAAAGTTATTCTAACTCGTTTTAGGCAAAATAACTTATCCGAATAACTAAGGAAGATTCGAACTATCGACCTCTTGAATGTGAAGCAGATACGCTACTTAATTTTAATCACTTCGTATAGATTCAACAATGAATAGCTATAGTCATATGTTTAACAACTGGACGCTGCACGCTGGTCTTAATATGCAATAGCAAGGAAATGAAAATCAACAGGATTTTAAAAAGATAACGAAGTGTTGATTAGTTTCAACCATTAATAACGGATCTCTGAAATGCCTGAAGCCACAAAAAAGTTATTTTGGATAAGTTGTGTATGTTAAAGATACCTACTGTTTTGTGCAATACATTTTCGTTTGTGATTTATACAAGTGCATACAGAATGTATTCCGAATGAACTGGACTTCACAGGATATTCCCAGAAAAAGATGTACATTTTATTTTCTCGTGTAAATTTTTTTGCTAACAATGTTAAATTAACATTTATAGATTATATTCTAACACCGCCTCTGAGTGAGAATCTCGAGCTCAGGCGCGAGGATTCCAGTCAAGCGGCACGCGAGACCGGGAATTTCGCACCAGATGCACTGACTGGCGGACAAGTTATCCCGTCAACGTTCACTGAGAAGCACTGTATACATCACTCCAGACAAGCATATAATCACATTTGATAGCTGAAATATATCATTTAAGTCTTGCTACACAATTATTTGCTAATATTAAAGATTAATTCATGCATCAGCCGAGTATGAGCACAGTGACGTTTACTTTCTCTACTGCATATTAAAAGTAGGGGAGGCATTTTATTCCACCTAAAAATTTGATACCAATATTTCACCAGAAATTCAGTTACAAAAATATCCGTGTTTGTGTGAACAGCATAACTCAAAAATGAAAACAAAAATCCAGATATATCAAACTTATGCTAGTTTACATCTTTCAAGAATACAAAATTTTTAAAGAAATGCCCCCGTCTCTAACCGTCCTTTACAAAAAAGTTCAGTAATGTTCTACTACCTCAAACTTGGCTATTTTTTTTAATTAAGGTATTTATATGACAAATAAAATATATATCTTGAATTGTCTTGGAATAGCCTCTGAAGTCCTCTTTAATTTAGATATCTTTTACACAACTGTTTCGACAAAAAATACTTTCTTTTTCTAAAGTTAATGGTTTTCCAGATATTTCTTAGTGGTTCACATTTAACATTTTTGTACTTTCCACAAATAGGATGTCATTCGTTTTTTTTTTTTTTGTTTGTTTGTTTTTTTGGCACGTGTCCAAGCAAAGAGAATGAATTTATAAACCATCACACAGCGACTAAGTGTTAAAATATTTGACTCACGTTTCAGCATTGGCTTATTCTTTTGCTTCTACAAGAAAATGTGTAGTAAAATAATTATATGAAGCGGTTTATCTGAAATAGCGTAAATTAGACACAATAATAAGCTTTTTATATAATAGTTTGTTGAAAAATGGCTACAAAAATTCATGTGAATTGTAGCCTACTCTATTTATTTTGTACTATCAACAATTAGTGTGGATAATCAATCGCTACTTCGCCACCAATGTTAACATTGGTGACCATACTATGTTAAACCATGTTAAAGGTTAATAGTACATTTTTCGCGCAAGTATCATTTCTATTATTAAATATCTAAAAAAAAAAAAAATAGTATACAATGCACACATGTACATACATCTCAACTTCGTATTTTCAAACGTCTTTATTCCTTCACTTTTATCCAATATCTATTGCTTACACGATACATGCAATAGTTTTTATCCATAAGCTCTGTAGTTTTGTGAAAATATGAGCGATAACCCGCTAGTAGATTTCAAACTGAACCAGTGTTGGAACTACTGCTAGCAAAACTTCTGACAGTGGAAAAAATATGCGAGAAAAAAGAATGGTGTAGGATTAAATGGTTTCTTATGCAGGAAGATGGTACTGACATTTGTATTAAAAATGTCACTGAACGCGTCCTCGCGTATATATATATACCTTTCTCTACATGCACTATGTACATAGTATATAGAGAAGGTATTGCATTCCACCTAAAAATTCGATACCGAGATTTCACCGGAAATAGGCGTTTTAGGGTTCCCTGTGTCAAAAAAATGTTTTTTTTAGAAAAGGTCCGTGTGTGTGTGTGTGTGTGTGTGTGTGTGTGTGTGTGTGTGTGTGTGTGTGATTCTAAAATGTTATTTAAGGACATTAAACTTTGTATTTCCGGTAAAATATCCATAAAGAAATGTTGAGTGGAATACAATAATTTCTGCATTACTAGGTACTTGGTAGAGAAAGTAAGATACTTTTTATGAATTTAAATATTTTTGCTAGCTTTTACGAAGAATCATTTTTATTACTTTCTCTACACGTACTATGCACATAGTGTATTGAGATATTTCAATTTTCAGGGAATAGCCTCTGAAATGTTTATCCTGGATGAATTTTGCGGACTTTTGCATGACTAAGAGATAAACAAAAACTTTACACAAAAAATGCAGATTTCGTCAAAACACACAATTTATGTTCTTTATGTTTTTGTTGTGGAGGTAACCGTTTCCGAGACATTCCCTGTTATTGGTGTCAATTGTGAAGTACTTATTCGTTTCTCAAACAGGTAGTGTCCGGTTTTCCTATGTTCTACTCCTGTCAAGCAAAGATGCGATTTTCAATTACAATCGCCAACGATAGCTTTTAAAGCGTATCACTTTAGCATATCGCATTCATTTAGTTCCTTTCTTATTATAAGGAACTAGATAACACATTCTGCTAATGTTTATCTCGATTAGCATGGTGTAGAAAGAAAAAAAAATTGTAAGAAGTTTGTAGAGCAGCTAGAGAAAGTCATGTGAGTGCAACACATCCGGTTTTTTTTCTGGATTAGCATGAAGTAAATAGAAGCATAAGCTTTTTAAAAATTTGTTGCAGAGATGTAGAGAAAGTCATATGAATGGAACACAAGCTTTGTCCTTATGGCACGGTCCTGATCATAAATCCTGTCATAAGATAGGCAGAAAATATCCATTACTGTAGGTAGATCACGTATTCCTAGCCTGGATCGATTCTTGGGATGCAGGGATAAAGCGTATGTTCCCGCCTCTTAGCTTCCCCCGCACGAAAATAACATGAAAGAAGGTTTGAAATGATAAAGCCGAGTTTCCAACTCAATCAGAACGGGATGAGGGGTTAAATACGGTTGACGAGTCATGTGAAGGGAAGCGAACTCAAACCTTCACTTGAACGGATGGAGGGTTGCTTGCAGAAGCGTATGTGTGGGGAATTCGCACCCTTCATAAAGAAAGCGCGTCGGTATTTTTTTTGCATGCTCAAAGCTGAGTTGTTTTAATCAGCTTTCGTCCCTATGGTGTCTACTCATTCTTTATTTTTTCCCCTTTTCTCCGAGACTCAATCGTTTCCTTAATTAGGTACCCCTAATTTTTGTTGCTCTTTCCAATATTATCTATTATAACCGCGCTTACATTTGCGGGTTTACTTTAGAACTAATGCAATTGTTTTGCTCCTTCGATTAAAAAAATCCAATGCTCGATTCACATGCCTTTTTGTACCTACTCTGTATTAAAATATTTTTACCAAAGCTTATTCCCATCTATTTCATGCTAATCAAGAAAAAGAATATACAGTATACACCACAATAAAGTGATACTCAAAATTTTTAAAACCTGTCGCTATGTGATTGAAATTCTATTTATATGGAAACCAATAAGGAATATCTCGGAGATAGTTAACTAAAAAATGAATATTGTGTGTTCTAATCACATGACTAGCTATTCTGCAAACAAAGACATTCTTAATTCATGTTAATCGAGATAAACGTTAGCGGGTATGGTGTTATTACTTTCTTCCTTTTAAGTAGAAGGGGAATAAAAAATACACTAAAGCGACAGCCAAATTTTAAATGCTGTTGCTATACGATTGACATTAAATTCTGTTTTCTTTGCAATATCAGAAATAAAACAAGAGAAATGAAAAAAATGAGACTTCCAGTTTGAGAAACGTATACATATTTTAAAATTGAAAGCAATAAGGAATATCTTTTAAATTAATTACTCATAAAAAAAAAAGTACACATAAAAATTGTGTAGTTTGACGAGATAGACAAAAACGTCCAACTCAATAAGTATATCTCTCTTACGGTTATGCAAAAGTCTACCAGTGTGAAGAGGTCTTCACAGACTATTCCCAGAGAATTCAAGGTATACCTTTTATTTTTCATGTAACTATCCCTAACATTCAGTATTTTAATAAAAATCGTTAGAGCCGTTTTTGAAAAAAATCATTTTCTGTTGCATCCTTGGAATATCCTGAACTTAAATATCTAGTTTGATATTTAACCGACTTTTCGTTTTTGAGGTAGTTCACACACTTTTTTTTCTTTCTATTTTATATGCAGAGGACCCTCAAACGTGCTTTTTTAGTATAATCTTACTATCGAAAATTTTGGGTAGAATGCAATATCTTCTCTACTTATGGACTGTGTACTAGTAAGAAAGTAATAAGCTGCACCAGATATGTAGATCTCATTTAGGGATGAAGTGTTTCGTGTGCAAGTTAGTTTTAAACGCAGAAATAAATCAACAAAGATTTTATCCGTTGCAACATTTAATAATTCTTATTTACATTTTGGTTATGAACTAACTTATGTGATCCAGATGATAGTAAAATACCTTTCCCGCTTTCTCTGCTGCTTATCTATACTATTACATTCCCTTAAATTTACTACTGAGATTTTACCGGAAATATATGTTTTGATATTCCTCGAATTAAAACAAACATTTATAGAAAAAGTTGTACATTTGTGTAAATAAAAGTACATAATTCAAACGAAAGGACTTAACCAAACTTGCTATTTGAGTTCATTCTTTTAAGGATGTGATAGAAGATTTGCAACAACAAATAAATATTCCACCTCAAACCATTTTTTACATGGGAAATGTTTCGATAATTTTTCTCAAAAATAGCTTGTATTGATTAAAATACCTAAAATAACCACATAAAATTTCTGAAGTTTTCTTCATGCATCTGGTGAGTCATAAGAAATACAAAAAACTGACTACATAGAAATGTAGATATCTTAAAAAAAAAAAAAATTAAATAACTGTGACATGAGCAGCCATTTACGATATATTTTTTCTATTGTTGGTGTGAATTTTCAAAGGCTTTATACTTTGTCTACTAACCTATTATAAGTAGGAAGTACTTTACTCCATAAATTCTATAAATATTACCTGAAAATACATCTCTGAGGGGTAAAGTCATTTAAATACCGAACTTTGCAGTTTAGTTCAATATCTTAAGGACAGATTTTCACGAAGATCCCTCACTCTCCAAACTTTACATGAACAGTTTGCTTAATTTACAATTTTCTCAGAAATAGCTCACAATTTTGACCTTTAATTTTCTGGCAATAGACTCAAGTCTTCATTCTGAATGATTTATGTAATTTATGCCGTAAGATAAAATATTTTTATCTGTCTACCCTCATTAGAATTCCTGGTGTGGGTAGGAATATACACATCGCAGGAATTACAAGGCAGAACCTAGGCTCAGGCGCCTGATGAGGAGCAGAGGCTTTGGATCAGAGGGAGTCATCAGCCCGATGCCTGGTATGAAAGTGAGGAACAAGATATGAAATGGTGAAATTTAGCACTTGGCAAATATTGACTTTCCGTCATTCATAAAGAAACTTCAAACTGCGGAAGTAGGGATTGCCAACAATATTAGAAATTAAATACGTTTCAGATCACGGAAGCAGGCCTCTCAATGGTACTGATCCTATTCAAATGTGCCAGCGCGAGAAGAGTATCAATTTTAGAAAAACATTTAATAGAGAATTAAACTTTAACGGAAATGCGAGTAACGAGGTAGCATTAATAACATTTTTAGAAAAAGGTCCGAAATTCAACATTGAAATTGGAATACTAAATTTGCATTGAAATTCAGTATATTCTATAGATGTGTCGAAGATGTTCAATAGAATCTCACTCAAAACTCCCGTTCATAAAGCTATTATTTTTTCAACTATAGTTCTAATGGTTTTGATCAAAATATGTTTCAAGATATTTGTATGACAATTTATATCTTGAATTTTCTGCGAATAATCTACTTTGAGTGACCAGTTCATAGTAAGGACGGATTTTTAATGAATTCAATATCGCTTAAGCCTATCCCTCATACCTATAACTAAAAGTGTAATTACATTTCTGCAAGCATCTCTATAACGTGAAGCACTTAGAAGAGTACACCTTTAAAAAAGAGAAAGTCACGTGCTTGTAAAGTATGAGATTTTTGTGGATAAACAGTTAAATTAGCTTGCTTCCTTTATTTTTTCAACGGAGATAATTAATGGAAACAAAGACTCCTTTTGTTAAAAGTACTATAGAAAGTGCGACAGCACCAGTTTATAGTAGGCAGCCAACACTTAATTTCGAACTAGTACCAAAATCCCTGTGCTGTATATTACAAAGAAAGCAGTTCAAAAGGAAAAGTGTTTACTTACCGAGTTTTCCCATAATCTTTCTTCCCCATTTCACGCAGCAACATAGAATGCACCAATTAAGCTGGATTCGTTGAGAGATTTGCCTAAGCTTTAATATGGTTTATCATCTTATTGTATTAAATGAGCGTATAATATCGCATGTAAAACCTCCCTACAAGAAGAATTTTAAGATTTTGATGTGAATCAAGCTATTTACACTGTTGCCAACAATAAATCAAATCGCAGCGTGTCTAAGAAAGTAGTTGTATAAAATCATAGTTTAATTTATGTAGCACATACTGGCTTTTAATGTGTCCAGCTTTTCAGTTAAGACGCAAATTACCATAATCATTTCATTATTAAATTAAACATTTTCTGGATCGATTAAGAAATGCATAGATTTCTTTTTTAACAGAGGTTAAATGGACCACTTTCCGCCCTTAGGACAATGTTAACAGCAGCTTTTAAATTTGTCCAAGAATTTATTCCCATGCTGTACGTTTTAATATTATACTCAACAGCCTAAAAATAACGTTGAACTAATGTTCTATATAGTGTAGAAATGCTAATTTTAGTGAAATAGTTTTTCATAAAATGAATATTATCTGCTGCATTGCTTTTGTGTTATTCTCGGAAAATAAGTTTAGGCTTTACATACGGTATTTTTTAAAGTCTATGTACAAAATCATACTTTTAAAATGTAATACAGATTCTTTACTGAATCCCAGTTGTTCAACGGAAGAATTATGTCTTGGTATGTCTTGGTATTTGGTTTAAAATGTTAGAATTTTTCGAATTCAGTGTAGTCTTCATATAATTTTTTTTTTTTCATTTTGAGGACTTACAGCTTAAAAGTTGAATAAAAGGCACAGAGAAAGATATATTTTATTTTTAAGGAGACCAACCTGTGAACAATTCAAATTCAATGTTGAGGAATTACGTTCACTTTTTTCACCAGATACCTGTATTATGTGTAATCAATTCTGAAAATTTTAGACAAATGCATCAATTAGTTTATAAATTTCTTTTTGTTTTGTTTTCTTATCCACTACCAAAAAGGCTGCTTGTGTTTCGCTTTCAAATTGCTTTAGCAAAACTTCATATTTATATTCTAGTAATAAAACTTTTTTTTAGAGTATCGGGCGAGTTTTAAATTAATTTAATATTACTGCAAGAAAAAGGTATTATAAATTATTCGTTCATACTTTTTTCATTATTTTTGTGGATTAATTAGTTTGTTAATACAAATACAAAATTTCACTTATTTAGAAACTTTAATTTTTACTTGTAGAAATACGGTTTTCTGGTTGAAAAATTAAACTGGTTGGTTGAAATGCGCTTCGAAGCATCTTTAATATGCGTTGGAAAATGCATTTAGAAAAACACGCCTTTTAATATTTGAAATGTCATTGCTACCATTAAAACTTCCATTTAAAAGATCATGCGCCAAGTGGCTGAAAATAACTTATGAGTACTAATCTGAATGGGCCACTGTATATTGATGTGCTAAAATCCAAAAATCAACATTTTCAAGGATTTAGGTTGGTCCCATTAAGAGACTTTATAAAAATTCTGAATTGCATTAGACTAACTTGTTGGGTGTGTTTGCTGTCAAAATGTGTTTAAATGAATCCGTTTGAAGATTTTGCTTAAATTTCGCTGTTACATTTTCTGGAGAAAGAACTTTCCAAGGACATTTATGAAACACGACAATCGAATGCGTCTTCCGCCATTTAAAATTGCACTACCGACATTCAGGTTCCTATTAAAGTGTTCCCTCCATTTTTAAATGACACGAGTGGATTTTCCCATTTCTATAAGATTATAGCTGTTTAGTTCAAATTTGTATACATGCCTCTTGTTATAACGTATCCAAGTTTCAATTTGCATAATTGAAGATACAATATACAATCTTTATAAAGCTAATGCAACATATTTATAGAACTCTCAAAGCTCGTTGCAAAATAAAATTCTATGTGGATTAATATTTTGATTTTAAGCTTAAAAGATTATAACTGGTGTTTTATAAATCATGCATACAATATTGAGATAGTAACCTTTTTGGGTTGATTTCCTCGATAAAAGCTTAAATTTCCTTTGAATACAATTTTTTTAAATCCATCGCAATTTAGTTTTACTGATAAAATGAGTTGAGTGGGTTTAGAAATACGATATGGCAGAAATCATGAATGTGGTAATTAAGACGGCTGCTAAATTTTAAGCTTCTTTTAATGCAATAAAATGTCATGTAATAAAAGAACGGCATTTTGTTGGATTTACAATAGAAATACACCTCCCAAATCTAGCAAATGAAGCAATTCATGGACGCAAATATATGCACATGTTAACGAAAAATACCGAAATTTAAGAGTTTTAAACTAAGATAAATATTTTCTTACCTTCTCTGCATAGTATATGGTACATAGGTGATGGTATTGCACTCCACCCAAAATTTTGATACAAATCTTCACCGGAAACAGTTTTAGCGTCCCCAGTATAAAAAAACAAATTTTAGAAAAAGGTCCGGATGTGTGTGCGAGAACACTATAAAAAAATTGAAAAGTCGGTAAAATACCAACCTTGGTATTTAGGATACAACAGGAAGATTTTGAGGAATATTCCCCCACCCTAAACTACCTTTAACTGGAAAAAAATCGAAAAATTTTATATTTCGGCTAAAATGTCATATTAAGACTATTTAAGTGACAAAATTGTATGTCTTAAAATTTCTGAGAATAGCTTCTGAGGACCTTTTGTGAATGAATTTTGCGTAACTGTTAAACCAGAAGACATTGACGAAAAATAACAAAACATGTAGATATCGTTAAAGCATACAGTTTGTCATATTTTTTTCTTGGAGTTGACCATTTCCGAGATATTCCTTGTTATTAGCTTCAATTTTAAAATATTTAAATTTCTCTTACACGGGAATTTGTAAACTCTTGGTCATGCGAAAAAACTAATTTCAATCGCAGAGCAACAACTTTTAAAATATTTGACCATCGCTTTAGCTTATATTCCCAAGGAAATGTGAAATAACTTGATTTTTATCTTGATTAGCATGAAATACAAAGAAGAGTACGCTGTTTAACAATTTGCTACAGAGATGAAGCAGTCTTGTGAGTGGAACACATCAGATCTTTTTATACAAATTGGAAAAATATACTTTTAAAAGACGAAAAGTAACTTGCAGACTTACAGAATTTTCCCACTTTTATGGATTAAAGGCAAGTTTTATTTTCCCCCCATTTTACCATGAATAGCAAAAGGTTTGTTTTGTTCACTTGTACTGTCTAATGAATAGAATGTAAATTCCATTATCTTCGCTGCGTATGTGTGTTTGCACTCACCCAAAGCCAACGACAGCTAAAAAACGTGACAGTCTAGTTAAAACTTCAATCAACGATGTGAACCTTTAGAACGTAGTATGCTATACATACTATATACAACACATACTGTATACACAAAATTTTAAATCTAGGAATTTATGGTGTTAATTTACTAAATATATAATTCTGTAATTATTTTCGCATACGAAACACGTACTTTAAGTTTTAAAACACGTTGCAAATTGATTGTAAATTTACTAGTTCCACAGGTATTAATGTAAAACACGATACTCACGATAACGAAGCTTTTACGTTTATAGAACACGACTCAACAAAACATCCCTGACTGCTTGCGGAAACGAAAAGAACTTTGGAACCTCTCTTGCCCCTTTCACCGTGAGTGCGCTGTTACTTTACACTCCCAACTGCATTTGATTGGCTGGTTACCTGTACACACGTGACCTCATATTTGGGTTTATAAACCGCCAGCTAGGGAGGCATCATTGTAATTTCAGTTCTGGTTGCTTTGAGGAATCAAATACACACTTGCAGTTATTTTTACTGGAAGGAATCTAAGGTAAAGTGTGGGTAAGTTAATTTAATCTTTGGTGAGATTTTACTAAGTATTGAGCATCATGAACTTTTAGTTGTATAAAAGTAAATTGTTATACTTTGGATTTTGTTTAAGCAGATAAAATGGCAACTTCATCTGAAAAGGCTCCTGAAGCTGTTCAAGAAGAAAAGCCTCAGCTTGCACATTTGGAGTGCGTCGCCCGAGTTATGAAGTTTTCGATAGTGAAACGAGCTGCAGAAGTTGTTAAAACGGTATATGACAAGATCAAGGTAACTATTTAGTTTTATGTGCTTGAGGTGGGGGGGGGGGGGGCTGATGAGTTTATCGCAATCTTCTGAAAGTTTCACGTTGAGGTGCTAATAAATCTTTTTTTATTTTTTTATCTACAGAACACCAACGCTGTGACAAAACATACGCTTACCTCTGCAGAGTCCGTGGTGAGGACTGCAGTAACAACAGCTTCCCCACTTGTTGCAACCTTCCAAAAGCCAATTGAGAAAGTCGACGGCCTTCTGTGCTCTGGTCTGAACTATGTTGAAAGCATATCGGGCGAAGATTCTCTGGAGGTAATCATTTAAATTCCACTTGTAACTTTTTTTTCTTAAATTTTGGCTTTTCATTTATTTTAAACCCATTTATAAAATTTTGCTGGAAAAAAAACATAACATTACATTTTTCTCATAGAAATTATCTATTTTTCTAGATGGATAACCTGTTTAACTACATCTCTGAGACCCGGCCGATGAAAACTCTCCGCGGTATTCCAGAATATACCAAACAAAAGATAATTAACTCTTCTTTGGTTGTTAAAGCGCAACAAGGTAATTAAAATATATTGCATATCTCTCTAGTCTTGAGTAAAATAAACTGTTTCCTAAAATGTGACTTCCGATATTTTCAGCTTTTTCGGAACTTAAGCCATACTTCACCCTAAAGGCATATCCACAAAACTTGAATATCTTTGAATTCATCTCGGACAAGCTGAACAAACTTTTCCTTTCAGGATCTCCGAAAGGTAAATGCACCTTGCTAAAATACATCTATATGCAGATATCGCTAAAACCCTTTAACCCCTCGTTATTCTCTTCAATCCTTTGTTTGATACTTGCCTCTTTTTCTTCTGTTGCAGAAGTAACCAACAAGAGTACTGCCGAATCGGCCAAAACTACTACAAACGACGAATCTACAAGCACGACCACACCGGAGTCTCAACCAGAAGAAAAATCGCAACCAGAAACTGAAGAAACCGCAAAGAAAGAAACTTGATGAGAAAGCAAGTTGAAATATATATTCTAAAACTATTGGTTTTTTCGTTAGTGTCAAGGAAATTATCCAAAATATTTAACATTCATATTTTTATAATGTTTAAAGAAAAATCGTTTCAAATTTTATCTGTGTTCTCTGCTTTAAATTACTGCGTTGTTATTTTTAATTGCTCAATAAAAGATTATTTACTCGTTAAATCTTGCATCTTGATTTACGCTACTCGGCTCTAACTCCTATCCTAACTCCAATTCACGAATCCTTGCACCCTTGCATTTCGAAATATAGTTCCAATACTTCAATTAAGTTTAAAGTTGTAAAAACTTTAAAATGTATAATATGCAGCTACTTTCCTCTAATTTTGAAATTGCTGTGAAAACAAAGTTTTTAAAGTAGTAAATGTAGTTATTTGCTTCGCCAGTTTAATTGGGGGGGGGGGAGATTGGACACAATCGGTGAATTGACTCTGATAAAGTTATATTTCAAAGATGCAACTTCTTCAAGGAAAGCCTCCCCTTTCCGAACTATCCTTTACGTAGTTTTCTAACTTATTTACTCACAATGGCTAAATATTTTGATATTTGTGAATGCCTTGCATAAATGACCCATTTAAAAAAAAAAAATAAAAAAAATAGATATATATATATATATATATATATATATCTAATTTTCTGGGTGTATTTTGTGAAGTCCTCTTCGTTAGAAAGGTTTTAGGGCAATCTTGCATAATTACTTAACGTAAAACTGGAGACGAAAATGTACTAGAAATTTCAAATAACTTTAATTTTGTGACATTCGCCATTTCCGAAATATTCGTTGTTAATGGTTCGAAGTGTTCGGTGTTTAGTCGTGTCAATAGCTGTTCGTTTCTCGACGTCTTGGAATAAAATGTGCGATTTTAAACGAGCATTCAACTATCGTTGTTTCTTTATAACTGTAACTAAATGTGTAATGTGGATTTTTCTGCAAAGGTTTACCTTGATTAAAATAAAGTAGATGGGGGGGGGGGGGGGGGAATGCCTACGCTTCCGTAGGAATGATGGTCTACCCGCCATGTACGATACGGGGTAGACTAATGTGAATATAACTTCTTTTATAAGACTTAAAACATTATAAAGCTGAATCATTTTAATATCGGCAACATGTTCCTAGACTTGTTTTACTCAACCACGGGGTAAGAACCACAGAAAGTATTGTTTTCCCCCAAAACTTTACCGGCGTTTCACCGGAAATACATGTTGTGAATCTAAACATATTTAGGGTGGGGGGAAAGCTACCAACTTGATAAGCTCAAAGGCGCCAATGAACATTTCCAAGAAGCACCCCCACCTTAAACTACCCATTTTTTATTTTCTAAACTGCCTCTAACGATTTTGACAGAAATATCATTTTAATATATATATATATATATATATATACATATATATATATACGTAATAGTTGGTTTACCCTCCCGATATATTTAAGACTGACACCTTCCTAGGACTTACAAGCGGATCCCTAGGGATCAAAGCCTGTCGAGGTGTCGACGACTCGAAACCACAAATGGAGAATCTGGAATGAGTGGTTAGCCGTAGCCAGGCATGAACGTGAAGAAGTGGATGATAGTAAAGGTGATGATAGAGCAACTGGTGAAATGTGTGGCGGGGGAAACCGGAGGCCCCGGAGAAAACCTGCCCTTATATGTATCATGAGAAATATAATGTATATGTCGAATTTTCTGGGAATATTCTTCATTCTGAAACTATTTATTTTTTTTAAAAATTGGTCAACTCCAAGAGACGACAAAATATTACTGCACAAGAAATCTTATTAAAGCACACATATTGCCTTTTTGGCGGTAACAATTTCCGGCGTATTGGTTTGAATTTTCAAATGCTTTTGGCTTAAGTAGAAAGTCACTTCATTTTTTTCTGCAAGAGCTGCAAAGAGCATGGAACTTCGATAACGATCTGCTTCTAAACATTTGACTATCAATTTTATCTCCCTTGCACTTATAATAAAATACGTGATGTACTGTTTCTGAAAAGGTTTATCTCGAATATAATTTATGTAGATAGGAACATAAGCTTTCATGAGAATGCTATGTACAAGTTATATATATATAAAGCTCATGTGCTACACTCACATGACTTTCTCTAACTGTTCTAAAATTAGAGATTCTTCTCCTTTCTACACCATGCTAATCTAGATAAGCATTACCAGAATGTACTTATTAGTTCTTTATAAGTACAAGAGGAGAACGGAATGCGTTATGCTAAAGCGATAGTCAAATGTTTTAAAACCAATCGTTATGTTATTGTCATTGAAATTGGCTTCTTTGCTTGGGCGGGAGTAGCAAAAATCTGATGAGTTCTATTCATATGATTTTCTCTACATCTCTTTAACGAATTATTGTTAAACAGCTTATTCTTCTATTTACTTCATGTTAATCGAGATAAACATTAGCAGAAACAGTTTTATTATTTAGTTTCTTATAAGTAGAAGGGAAAACATATAAGAAATCTAATATCCTCTAGCTGTTCGGAAACCTTTTATTCACAAGATTAATATGTTGGCTACGTCATGCCAATCAAGATAAATATAAGCAGAATTAGTCTTATTACTGCTTGCTTGTAATTAGAAAGGAAATAAGAAAACGCACAGGCTAAACCGATAGTCTCGTACTTTAAAAGCCGGTCGCTATGTGAAACAATTGAAATTCCATCTCTTTGATTGCCTAAGGAGTAAACAAACGGGAAACGAGAAGATAGGTGTCTTCCCGTTCGAGAAAAGTTAAAGTGGCTTAAAATTGAAATCAATAATCCGGAATATCTCTAAAACGGTCAACAAAAATACATGTTACATTAGTTGTGTATGTTAATGAGATCTACATTTTTTGTCTATCTCTTTTGATTTGCCAGTTATACAAAGGTCATCCAGAATGAAGAGGTCTTCAGACACTATTCCCATAAAATGCAAGATATACGTTTCATATGTTATAAAATATCTTATACATAAGGTATTTTAATATAAAATCGCTAGAGCCATTTTGAAAAAATACAAATTTTCTAAAAATGGTCCAAGTAAAGGATAGTTGGGTGTGGGGGGGATTTTATTAAAAATCTTCGTGTCGCATCCGTGAAAGATACTCAACTTAAATACCAAGTTTGGTATTTAACGGTCTTTTAGTTTTTGAGCTATGCTATCCACAGACACACAGAGACACTAACATACACGGAGGTTTTTCTAAAAATACTATTTTTTTATTAATGGGGTCTCAAAACGTATATTTTCGGTGAAATCTCTGTATCCAATTTTTGGGTGTAATACAATACCTTCTCAGCACACTAAGTACATAGCGCGTGTAGAGAAAGTAAAATGGCTTTCTCTACCTATTCTACAATAAACTATTTTTATAAAACCTTATTATTCTATATACCTCATGCTAATCGAGATAAATATTAACAGAAATAGTCTTGTTACTTGCTTTCTTGTAAATAGAAGGGGAATAAGAGAAATAACTAGGCGAAGCGATGCCAAAATTTTTAAAGGTCGTCGCTGTGCGATGATGTTGAAATTCGGTTCTCTTTCCATGAGTAGTAGTAAAACAAAAGAAAAACGAATGACGACTTCCTGTCTGAGAAAATCGGTATTTTAAAATTGAAACTAATAACAAGGATATCTGGAAATGTTTATCTAAAAATGCATCTGAATAAATCGTATGTTCTAACAATATTTGCATTTTTGTGTAGTAAAGTTTAATACATCTCTTTTTCGGTTTACTGGTTATCAAAAGTCTTCCAGAACGAAGAAGGCTTCAGAAGCTAATCCCAAAAATTCAAGATATACATTTTATTTGCCCTGTAAATATCTTTATATATGGTTTTTTTATAAATGTCGTTAGAGCCATTTTTGAGAAAACCGAACATTTTGAAAAATTTGCAATGTAAAGGGTGTTTTGGGGTAGGGGACTTTCCTGAAATAATGCATCCTTGGAAGATATTAAATTTAAATACCAAGTTTGGTACTCAACCGTCTTTTCATTTTTGTTATGCTGCTCACAGACAAACGCACACATGCGCGCGGACCTTTTTCTAAAATTCTTTTTTTTTATTCAGGTATCCTCAAAACATATACTTGGGATATATCTCAGTCTCCAATTTTTGGGTGGAATGAATACCCTCTCTACATATTATGAGCATTGTAGATACATGATACAGAATGTAATAAACGATTATAGAGTGATGCCACTATTCAGTTGTTTCTCGCGAAGTCATTGGTAAGAGTACGTAATGTTAAGTGTAAACATAATGCCCCTCTTTTAAACATCTGATCATTGATTTGGTTTCCTGTATCTCCTTTATACCTGTGTAATACAACTAAATATTTCTGTAAAGAGTTATCTCGATTAACATGAAGTAGAGAAAAAAATAATTTCATTAGACGCTAAATATGATAAAAGGTGCAGAAGGTAACGTGAATGCAACACATTTTATGATTTACCCTCCTCTTATGATGGGCTTCATAAGTCAGCACCTGGAGTCAGATATTTGAGGAGCCGATGGACTCTGGATCAGAGAGTAGATGATCAGCTCGATGGCTGCTATGAGTGTGAAATGAATGAAAAGAAAGGTGATTATGGAGCAGGTGGTGGGTGGAATGGCGGGGAAAAGTGGAGCACTCGGAGAGAGCTCAACCAGCCACCGTTTTGTCCAACATAAATTCCACATTCCTAATGATATCGAACCGCCTTCAGTTAGAGGTAAGCGGCCTCACGGTACCGCCTAAATGTTGTACTTTAGATTCCCTCCCCCCTCTCTCTGAAGGGTGAGTGGTATGAGAAAAAAAAGTGATGAGTGCTTTTTTGTTTATGGACTTCCCTTTGTCTATTTTGGACATCAATGTTATCGCACCATCAGCAAACCTACCGTATTAAATGGGGCAAATACCCCCACCCCCTAGTGATCTTTTCGGTAATCACTCGTCTATGCTATTTAATAGTGGTTATTTGTTATTGAAGCCGAAGTGATAAGTGATTAGCTTACTGCTCGCTAAATGACATTAGGAAAAGCAGCCGTTGTGGCATATGAAAATAACCGACGACAGTAAAATTCTCTTGGGAATTTCCTTTTCGTGTAAACAAATATCACTCGGGACCAGCGGTTCTATATATTATAGCCCTTGCGGGCTGTATTATAAATATGAATTTTAAGCTGTATCTGAATTACTTTTTATCTTAATTTAACTCTGTTCTACACAGTTTACTTCCGTTCATGGATGAGAAGAATGCTACGAGAGTACTACAGAGTGAAGAGTCAGGAGTTTTTTCTGCTCGCGTTGATCGTAAGTTTACAGCTGAGTGGCGTGTTACCGGAATTCCACTGTGTCAAAGAGAATCGACACGAGTTATATGCTAGCGTTACCGTGCTGCCAACGGTAGCGAAATTCCGCTACTTGTGCCAAATAGAACCGAGGCGAGTTTACTCGCTCGCGTTGCTTGTTTATTACTGTTTGCCATGTAATCATTCAAAGCAAAATTTCACTGCGCCAAACACAACCGCGACGACTTTTCTTCTTCTTTTTTTTTTTTTCAGTGAGGGCCGCAGGGAAGAAGGGAGAGTCCGCCCGCCTCTCTTCCCACAGTGTTGTCAACCAAAGAAAGTGTGTTTCTTTGAGGTCCTCATTATGGTGAATAGGCTATCTAATTTACCGCGAACTAGTTGCATTGTTAAATGAAACAGCGCACGTGAATATGTGTGAACTCTGGGATCTGCAGAGAGAATGAAACCTTAGCATGGAGGCCACTGACATCAGGGTGAAAACTGTACTTCATGTCTCAATGTGGTCACCTTCTCTGCTTCAAAAATTGCATGAAACCTACCGATTGAAGACTAGGGAGTCTAGTGCACAAGAAAACGTGCGCGCATAGTAAGTGAGGCTCCCTCGCGAAGCTTTTAACTTATTTGGTTGGTAACATTGGCTGTATGAAAGAAAGAAAAAAAATCTGCTTGTATGAACAGAAGAGAATGCCTATACAACTTATATTTTTTTGTCATTTGGGAAATGGTGTGTGTGCGCGCAAGCGGGGAGAAGGTTCCACACTATAACAATTGAATTAAACCCCAGCAAAGTAGGATTAAATGAGAGTAATTATTAAAACGGGCGATCGAAATCGGGCGGAAGTTCTTCATCTTGACGCGGGGAGGCGCTAGGAGGTCTGACCAAACTCCTTGGGAGTGCAGGAAGCTTCCAACGCCATCCCGCCACCGAGAGCTGTATTTTCAAACGTAGTCACCTCGACGGAAGGGCGCCACTACCGCAGTCCTCGCATACACTTATAACTCTGAAAGAGACCGGTTGGATGAAATGGAGATGGAAGTTCGGGAAAATGAAGAACCCTCCCCAGCATATAGCTAAAGACCCGCCGAAAACACCCATGTGTCAGAAAGGTCGGCCGCGGGAATGGATCCCACGAATGCCAGACGAAACGCTGTCTCACTGTGGTCGCCTTACATTACTTCCAAAATTACACGAAAACTACCGAATGAAGACTAGGGAGCCGAGCGCCCATGAAAACTTGTGCGCCTAGTATATGAAGCTCCTTCTAAAAATGTCTACTTATTTGGTTGGCAACTCTGATATATCAAGTAAACAAACAAAAATCTGTTTGAATTAAGAGAAGAGAAAGCCTATGTAGGGAAATTATGTAGATAGTAGTCATTGTGGGCGAACGATACCTACCTATTCCATGTATCCGTCATGATCCATGTCCTTTGAAAGAAAGAGAAGGAATGCTTTCATGCACTTTGAACTGAGATGTAAATCTTTTTGCTTTATTACAACTGTAACGATAAACATCTACGCATTGACTAACGGGCTTTATGGGACGTGAGAGGTTATATCCTTCCTTATTTATTAAAAACAATGAAAGCAGGCGGTAACCGTCCTTGAGTAATGGATAACGTGGGATATACGTCGTTAAATCCTAGACCGCTCAAGGGACTTGTTTGTTTGTTGATGCAGATTAGCTGGAAGATCTCCAGCTGTGCAAGAAGTGGATGGAGAGAGCCTTCTGAAGGTTGTTGCGTTGTGTGTTGCAGGTAACATAACTTTACGGGGAATGTAGTCTGTGGAGTACATCCTACATGCTGCTAGCTGAAAATAGCGAAGAGATATGTGAAGTATTTTCATGGCCAAGCGATAGTGTATTCTAAATTGTGTTTTGTTACAAAGTTTCGCTTTCGCAAGGGTACAGTGTCCACTCAGTTCTTCGATATTTGAATATGGGCGCCGGTATTGATGGTTCCAGAATTGCCTGAAGGAAGGTTAGGATCTTAAGATGTAAGGGAAGAGAGACCTCATTGAAAAACCTTATAGGTTTTTTCCTTCCTTCTTTCTTTATCCTTCTTTCTTTTTTCCTTTCGAAGTAAGTTGCGATTCTTCCCTTATAGTTGGGCAAGAAAAAAACGCGCTTGAGGAGCTGGTCATGGGTTTCCCACAGTAGAATGAACGCTGATTTTCCAAACCTAGTCTTGAATATCTTACTGTATAATGGGAATGTTATTAATTTTTGCCAAGTACATCTAATTCCTAAAATAGTTATTTAGTCAGCTTTAACAAAATAACGAAATCATACAAAAAGCATGTTTTAAATTTTATTGAAGGGAAAATGTTTTAACCTGGTTTTAACTTATACTCAGTTAAAGCAAAAATTAATACATAAGGTTGTAGTTATCAGATACAAAAAGTAAGAATCTGATGTGTTCCATTCAAGCTGTTCCACAAACACGTTTTTCTTACAAAAGACTCTTCTTTTATCTACGTCATGCCAATCTAGATAAACATTAGCAGAATTGGTCTTTATACTTGCTTCCTTATAAATAGAAGGGAAACAAGGGAATACATTAAGCTAAAGCGACAGTCTAAACTTTTAAAAAGTTGGTCGCTATATGAAACAATTGAGGTTCGGTTCGTTTCGCATAGTAACAATTGAGAAAAATCTGATGTATTCCATTCACATAATCTTCTCTAGCTGTGACATAAGAAACCTTCCTTATAAAATATTATTTTATATATGTAATACTAATCAAGATAAACATTGTCAGAATTGGTTTTATTACTTGCTCCTTTGTAAGTAGAAGGGAATTAAGGGAATACGCTATGTTAAAGCTAAAGCCAGTTACTAAGTGAAACAATTAAAATTCGGTTTTCTTTGTTTGCTAGGAGTAAACAAACGAGAGGCAAAAAGAAATATGTCTGCCGTTTGAGAAAAGCTTCAATACTTCAAAACTCAAATCAATAATTCGGAATATCTCTAAAATAGTTAACTCTATAAAAAAAGTGTATTTGTGTGCTTTAATGAGGTCTACATTTTTGTAGTACGTTTTTGTCTATCTCTTACGGTTTACCAGTTGTATAAAAGTTATACAAAAGTCATCCAGAATGAAGAAGTCTTTAGAGGCTATTCCCAGAAAATTCAAGATATACATTTGATTTGTCATTAAAATATATTAAACATATACCATACAGACAGACACATGGCAGCACCTGCTTTTTTAAGTTTATCAGGAGAAATTAGTTTATTAAATATAATAGTTGGCTGAATATGATTAATAATATTATCTGTAATAATAATTTCATTTTAGAGCTGCTTATACATTATATTTATATTCTTACAGTCAATATGGAATTTATTATTCTGGAATTTATAGAAGAGTATGAGGTCACTGTCGTGAATATTCACATGTTTCTAAAAAGTTTCAGGGGATCTCAAAACGTGCATTTCCTGTGAAATCTCGGTATCGAATTTATGGGTGGAATACAGTACCTTGTCTTTCCACTATGTACATTGGACATACGGGCTAGAGAAAGTAAAGTGAAGTTTGGTTTAATGCTTTAAAGAAATGCAATACAAATAAATTATTTATTTGAACTTTTGTGGAGGAGAAGACTTCTAACTCACAGATTTTTGTGCATATCGTGAATTGTGCTTATGAGAGGAAACGAGTAAGAAATTTCTCAATCTTGCTCGCTCACAACACTTCTTCCGAGTAAACTGTATAACTATATAGACAAGATGCATGTTCCTTACTGTCATACAGGCATGGAGAACCGCTAGATAGCAGATATACAAAACACCGCAAGCGTCAAGTTTTATGAAATACGATATAACGCTCAGCACTGTCAGATATTTAGCATGCCGCTACGAGAATTGTTTACTTTCTCAAGAATACTAATAAAATATATCGGAATTCTTTGAAGTTTATTCTTCGTCACGCTCATTGGGACAGCTTCAGAAAGAGGCTTCATATTACGCGGTAAAACATTCCCTTTACTTTGATACCTTCAGCTTATTGTTATTAAGATACCTTATTAAACGCAGACGGCTTACGGCACCATAGTTTTCAAGCCAGAAGCCACCGCTGCTATAATTGTGCCTGAAGTTGTTTTAAGTTTTCAGAGCAGTTATCTACAAGTTTAACTGCCCAGCTTCCTCCGTCTGATATATGGAATCGTAAAGGTTACACAATATAATTAAGATAAATGATAAAAACCACTCTCCTGTAAGAATTGGCCTTTAAATCCGATAGCTCCGCTCTCTGTGGACCGAAGTTGGAATTACGTATTTGCTATGCAAATGAGTGGGGAAGCAATGTTTGCTGACAGTGGATTTGACACACTGCAAATGTTGAACCCACGCAACTGTGTAATAAATTTGCCAAAGCCTCCTGATTAATTTTCAGCTTCATGAGTCATTCATAAGGACCTAACAGAATAGATGACGTTCACGCTGAATATAAGTAAATGTTAGTAAAACAGATACAAAGTATCACCGGCTGTCTACCAGGATTTAATAACCGTAGGCATAGTCACTTAATTGAAAATAAATCTACATGTTTGTGTTTAAGCAGTAGCAATGGACGAAATAACACAGCTGTTTTAGTATGAAGTCCACTCACATCGCGTAAAACTGCCATCAAACACAAGAGAAAAAAAAATCTGATGTGTTCCATTTACATGACTTTCTCTACATCTCTACAACAAATTATTGTTAAAAAGCTTATGCTTCTATTTACTTCATGCTAATCGAGAAAAAATTAGCAGAAACAGTCTTTATTACTTGCTTCCTTGTAAGTAGAACCGAAATAAGGGATACCATAGGTTAAAGTGATGGCCAAATGCTGGTTACGATGTGACTGAAGTTCCTTTGTTTGTATGGACACGAGTTGACAAATTCCTGTATGAGAAAAGTATAAGTTTTTCAAAGCTGAAACTAAAAACAAGGAATACCTAAAAAATGATAAACTCCACGAAAAAATGTAAATAACATAAATTGCGTGTTTTAATGTGCTCTACGCTTTTTGTGTGGCAAGTTTTTGTGTATCTCAAACGGTTTAGCAGTTGTGCAAAATTCCGTAAAATTCATCCAGAATAAAGTAATCTTCAGAGGTATTCCCAGAAAATTCAAGATATACATTTTATTTGGCATGTAAATATCTTAATTATAAGAGATTTTAATCAAAATCGTTAGAGCCATTTTTGAGAAAATCAAAGTTTTGTAAATGTATATACATTTATTTAAATGTATTGTATTGCACCCAAAAATTCGATGCCGAGATTTCACCGGAAATATATGTTTTAAGACCCCCTGAATCCAAAAAAGCATCTTTAGAACATGTCCGTGTGTGTCTGTCTGTGTGTGTGTTTGTGGACAGCATAGCTCAAAAACGAAAAGACCGATAAAAACCAAACTTGGTATTTAAGTTTGGTATCTTCGAAGGATGCGACACGAAGATTTTCAAGAAAATCCCCCCACCCCCAACTACCCTTTACATGGAACTTTTTTCTAAAATGTTTATTTTCTAAAAAATGGCTTTAACGATTTTGATTAAAACCCCGTATATTTTTGATATTTACATACCAAATAAAATGTATATCTTGAATTATCTGGGAATATCCTCTGAAGACCTCTTTATTCTGGATGAATTTTGCCGAATTTTGCTTAGCTGCTAAACGGTAAGATATAGACAAAAGTTTACTACACAGAAAATGTACAGCACGTTAAAACACACAATTTATGTTATATACATTTTTTTCGTGCAGTTGATCGTTTTTTATTTCACCTTTCAAAAACTTATATTTTCTCATACAGGAATTTGTCAACTCCTGTCCATGCAAACAAAGGAACTTCAATCACATAGCAACCAGCCTTTGACTATCACTTTAACTTTATTTCGCTTCTACTTACGAGGAAGCAAGTAAAAATACTATTTCAGCCATTTTTTCTCGATTAGCATGAATTAAATAGAAGCATAAGCTTTTTAACAATAATTTGTTGCAGAGACATAGAGAAAGTCATGTGAATGGAACACATCAGTTTTTTATTTTTCCTGTGTGTATTAATGTCTAGACGTATGTTACTCTCAAATAGGTGAAACAGAAATTTGTCTAAGTACTTTATTTTCGATAATAGCCTTAGATGAAACTTGGAATTTACTATGACGGGCCAAAACTTTTGTTTTTAGTAAATTTTAGATTATAACCTAATTCGTATAATCTATAAACAGAATCAAAAGAAAAGATTGGGTTGAATTATCTAGCTCTGAATTAGTGTGACTGACGCGCCTACAGAGATAGCATCATTTTGCAGTTGCCTATTATTGAGTATGAAATCTAATATAGTGAAAATAACGTTATAGTAAGATGCCTATCGATGTGTTTACTCTGTGTTTACTATAAACACTTAATAGGTTGTTAGGTGTCATTTTATGCTAAAAAATACATGTACTACTAACAGTTCTACCCTAGGAAAAAAAATCTGATGTGTACCATTCACATGACTTTCTCTATATCCCTGCAACAAATTATTTTTAAAAAGCTTATACTTCTATTAACTTCATGCTAATCAGTAAAACATTAGCAGAAATAGCCACATTACTTGCTTCCTTGTAAGTAGAGGTGAAATAAGGGAGTACCATAGGTTAAAGTGATAATCAAAAGCTGGTTGCTATGTCACTGAAGTTCCTTTTTTGTATGGACAGCAGTTGACAAATTCCTGTATGAAAAATGTGTAAGTTTTTCATAGCAGAAACCAAAAATAAGGAATTTCACAAAAACGACGAACTCCACGAAAAAAATTTATATAACATAAATTGTGTGTTTTAACGTGCTCTACATTTTTTGTGGAGTAAGTTTTTGTCCATCTCTTACGGTTTAGCAATTATTCAAAATTTAGTAAAATTCATCCAGAATAAACTACTCTTCAGAGGCTATTCCCAGAAAGTTCAATATATACATTTTATTTGTCATATAAATATATTTAATATACGAAATTTTAATAAAAATCGTTAGAGCCATTTTTGAGAAAATCAAAATTTTCGAAAAAAGTTCCATGTAAAGGGTAGTTGGGGTTGGGGGGATTTTTCTCAAAATCTTCGTGTCACATCCCTGGAAGATACTAAACTTAAATACCAAATTTGGTATTTTACCTACTTTTCGTTTTTGAGTTATCGTGTTCACAGACACACGGACACACACACACACACACACACACACACACACGGACCTTTTTCCGAAAATGCTTTTTTTAGATAAAGGGGACCCTATAACATATATTTCCGGTGAAATCTCGGTATCGAATTTTTTGGTGGAGTGCAATACATTCTCTATACACTATGTACATAGTGAGTATAGAGAAAGTTATAAGACGAGTTTGGGATTGCCATAGAGAGAAGTTAAAGAAAAGAGTTGGTTCACATCACAACGCCACTTTTATTTTCTCTACCACGTACAGTGTAAATAGTTAATAGAAAAGGTATTGTTTTGCACCCAAAAATTCGATGCCGAGATTTCACCGGAAATATGCTTTGATGTTCCTGTATCCAAAAAAATAAATGAATAAATAAATAAATAAATAAAAATAAAAAATAGAAAAATCTCTTGTGTGTGTTTGCGAACCGCATAACTCAAAAAGGAAAAATCCATTAAATACTAAAATGGATATTTAAATTCAGCATCTTTCAGGGATGCCACGAAGATTTTCGGGAAACTCTCCGCCGCTCCCCCAACCCAAATCACTTTTTACACGAAATTTTTTTCTCGAAAACTTTTATTTCAACAAAAAATGACTCTAACGATGTTGATTAAAATACCATATATGTTGTATGTTATTAAATTCTGTTAATATAGCTTAAGGTATTTTCTGACAAATGAAATGTATATCTTGACTTTTCTGGAAAGAGACTCTCAAGTCATCTTCATTCTGGATAACCTTTGCCTGACTGCTAAACCGTCAGAGACAGACAAAATTTTACTACGCAAAAATGTAGATCTTACTAAAGCATACAATTTATCAGATGCTTTTCTATCGGCGTTAACCATTTCCGAGATATTCCTTGTTATTGGTTTCAATTTTTCTTTACCTATTCTTTTGTCGCTCCTACCTAGGAAGATTAGGTTTAATCCCAGGGGACTGGGGTTTGTGGTGAACGAAGCTGCTTCTGGTAAGGTTCTCCGGTTTCCCCCGCCACTTATTCCATCAGTTCTTCCATAATTTTTCCTATCATCCATTTTGTCTACTATTCATTTCATCTACTCCCTTGCGATCAAACAAGGTATTGGGCTGATCCTCCATTCCTTGATTCTGCATCTGATCAAAGCCCGTCTGCTCAACAGGCATATAGTCCCAGGTATTAGCATGTAAGTCCTGAAGGATATAATGTCCTCAAAACGAGGTGGGTAAGCAGGGAGAAGAGAACATCACATACCATTTAATTCTTGCAGCCATTAAGTGTGACTGGAAGTTATTGACTTTTTAAGGTCAACAGCCAGGAGTGGATAATCGGTCGCCGCTTTATTACTAAGGTTAAGTGTTTGCCACTGGAACCACTGTTAGTAAGCTATTAATTTTTTTATCGTGTAGTTGTTGTATTTTCTATCGTAGAAAATCAGAGTTTGCAAAACAAATGTGGCAAGTACATTTTTTTCTATTTTGTGCCTATTGTCTTGCGGATTCTATTTTCTGCTGTATGTGCCATCTGTTATGAGTAGCGAAACATTTAGGTGGAAACTGTGTTTCATTGAAAATGTTATGTCTACCAACATTTCCAAGAAAAGTCTTGGTGAAACCGTAGTTCTAAGGAGCCTGCAAAAAATAAAATATGATGTGTTATTTTCATATGACTTTTTCTACCTATTTTGCAGCAAACTATTTTTATAGAAGCTAATTTTCTTTGTAGTTCCTTATATTGGCATAAACATTTGTAGAATATCTTGGAAATAGTTAACTCCGCAACAACAAAAATATATCTCACTTAAATCGTGTTTTAACGAGATCTATAGGTTTATGCCATAAAATTTTCTCTATCTCTTAAAGTTTACTAGTTACCCAAAAGTCATCCAGAATGAACAGAACTTCAGAGATTATTCTTAGAAAATTCAAATATACATTTAATTTAGCGTAAAAGTATCTTAAGCTTGTAATATTTTAATCAAAATCGTTAAAACCATTTTTGAGAAAAATGTTCCAGGTGAAGGGTAGCTTAGGGTGGAAGCACTTTGTTGAAAATCTACCTTGGAAAATGTGAACTTAAATATGAAGTTTGGTACTTAACCGACTTTTGGTTTTTGAGTTATGCTATTCACACAATACTAAGTATAGAAAAAGTGCTGTATTCCGCCTCAAATTTCGATATCGAGATTTCACCGGAAATATATGTTTTGATGACTCCTAAATAAAATTTTTAAAAAAATTAAAAATAGGGCCATGTATGTGTGTGGGCAGCATAGCTAACAACGAAAATATTAAATTCAACATTTTCTGTTTAAGTAAGTGAAGACCTCTTCATTCTGGACGAATTTTGCATAACCGGTAAACGGTAAGAGGTAGACAAAAACTTACTGCACAAAAATGTAGATCTCGTTAAAACACAGACTTAATTCATATACACTTTTTTGTAGAGTTAACCGTTTCCGATATATTACTCGTTGTTACCTTCAATTTTAAAATACTCTGTTTTCTCAAATGGGACATCATCATTCGTTTTATCCCTCTTTTGTTTTACTCCTGCCCCTACCGAATCCCATTAATTCACATAGTGACGGGCTTTTATAAAAGATTTAACAATCCCTTCTATTTAGAAGGAACTAATACAACCATTTCTGCTAACGTTTATCTCGATTATACATGTTGATAAAGGAATAATCTTTTGTAACAATAGTTTGTAGAGAGAGTCATGTGATTATAACACATTAGATTTTTATGCAGGAGACCTCAAAGCATATATTTCCGTTGAATCCCGGACATCGAATTTTTTGTTGGAATCAATAACTTCCCTATTATGTTCATGCATTTATGTACATGGTAGAGAAATAACAGATGCGTTGGTCAATGCAACATTAGTATGTATTTGAAGAGGTTCAGACAAACATCTTCAAATACATACAATAGTGGCAAGAAATTATTCCAAATCTTCTAAAGACTTTAAAGTCATTGTCTGTGTCCATGTCGAAGGGAAGGACCATATCCAAACAACCCATAGTACCGAACTAGAGCGGATGAATATCAGTCTTTTGTTTACCTCAATTGACTTCCTATTTTCGGACAGGGAAGAGCGCTTAGCCACGCTCCTTTCAGACTATGAAATGCTAACATTTTTGTTTGTGCCAGACCTGTGACGAGCTGGACCAAGAGTTTGTTGGTGCGAGACCGCTATAACGAACTTCCTGCTCGCTGTTAGTAGAGGGGAAATTAAGTTCCGGTGATTAAACAGTAGTTAATGTGCGCTTGAAACAATAACTTCCGGCCCTTTATCATAATACCGCATAAAGTGCCTTGCACCACAACTACTGAGTTACTACAAATATCCTGGTTACCCAAAGCGCCATTAGAAAACGTTCCCGAAAAGGTCCTGCCGCGCAAGAATGCTGGTGGCTCCACGGTAACGCGTGAGGCGCCGGGTTCGATTCCCGTCGGCTGCCCACTTTGACGTATTTTTCCTAGTTCTCTCTATTGTTAATATGATTGCTTATGTACCAATATTTCCTTTCCCTCATTTCCGTTTCATTTCGTTTACTTTTCATGTTACAGGTGTGCTTCCAGGTTTTATGGTGTATAGTCACCCTCCGTGGTGTAATGGTTGCCATGCTAACTTCATATAACCAAGGTTGCGGGTTCAAAGGTTGACGGAGGACGATGGATTTTTTTCGGGTGTAAAAATCCTTAGCATGGCTTTCTTCTGAAGGGAAGTAAAGCCGTTGGTCCCGTGTCGTAGATTTACGGCACATAAAAGAACCTCAAGCCTGATAGAGAGGCCTCTGAGCAAAATTAAGCGGTCTTTCACGCCCAATTTAGAATGGACGTTGAGAACCACAGCAGTTAAAGAGCGTCCATAAATAACATGCCATTTCCATTTCATTCTTTGTGGTGTATGACAATGCCGGACAGATGACGCGGATAATATTACTCCAAGACACTAGAGGGCTGCCTGAATTCAATGGATAATGCCCTCTGAATAGTGTCAGTAGTGACGGGTCTTTGAGCCAGGAACTATTAGAAAATTCCGCGTGTCTATCTGACCTTTCTGCTTGCGGCCTATGACCTCCTGTGATTCCTACACTTCATCCATTCCTCCTGGGGGTGGTAGCTGCAATAGCTCTATGTCGCAGTGCGGAGGTGTCCCTCTGCGTTTTAGGTATACCTGATGCATGTGATTCGAATTGTATTCGCGAATTACATACTGCGAATTACTTTGTTAAATAAAATACATGCATGTATAAAAGATGTTGCTGTTCTTTCCAAAGCAATACATATTCACTCTTCTTTCTCTAAAACTGATATAGTGTAAAATCATGGAACATCAGAATTAATAAATATCAGGGTAAAAACAAAAAACACAGAGGTTTGGTTTGCTTGTTTTGTTTTTTGCACGTAGATGTAAATAAGGAAATCGTAAGCTGATGCAATTTGTGATACTTTGGTGAAACTATAGAAGTGGGGATGAGAGATAGACGACTTATCTGTTCAAAATACAGAGAAAGAAACTCGCCAGGGATGTTAACCATGACCTAGTTGTTGTTATTGTTGGCGGGGTATCATCCAGAAGTTCAGAAAGCAGGCAGAATGGAGAGACGTTTAGGGCTGGGGGAGGAGCAGTTTGACTGTTGGATGCAGCTGAAACTGTCATACCGCTATATCAACAAAACTTTTTGATATGTAATATACTTCGGAATGTTCATGAAATTGTATTGCGGCTCTCAAGGAGAAAACTGAAACAAAATGTTGAAGGAATTATCACACCACGATGTTTTGAGATATGGAATTAGTTCGCGAGTGCATAGCACGTGACAAATTATCTGATTAAGCTCAGCACTTCGAATCTTTATTATTCCTATTAATGAATAAAGTGCATAAAAATAATACCGCTATTACTGTAAACTATACACGACAATGCGTTCATCTCCTTAGCGCCGTGGTAGCGCGGCTTCCTGCCAAGCGGGAGACCTGAGCACGATTCCCAGAACCAGCTGGGAGGAATTTTACCCCGCTGGGAGATCTGGTCCGGGATGCACTCAGCCTCGTGAGGTCTCTGGGGGGGGGGCCAATTGAGGAGCTACTTGATTGAGAAGTAACGGTTCCAGATCGAGAAGACCACATTAACCGGTCGGAGGGATTCGAGGCGCTAATCACGTCTCACCCTTCAGCACTGCACCGCATTTATGATGCCTTCGGGCCGATATAGGGGATGCAGCGTCCGGGCGGTAGACCAAGATTCCTTATGGACTGTCGTGCCATGGAGTTACGTTTTTATACACAATAATAATTCGTATGAAATGCTATTTAAAGGCAAGTAATAACATTGTGGCTACTAATATTGGTAATTTTATTCATAATTTAGGGATTTAAACATGTAAGAGAACATACTTTATTTTTAAATCAAACCGGCCTTTAGAGTGACTGTAAAGCAGCATATTTCGAATATCCCTCAAGGGAAATAAATTATTAAATTTTATGTATCTAATTATCAAAACCAGAAGGGGCGAATGCCATCACACGCTTGCTTGAGGAACCTTTTAGCTCATAACCTAATATTTGCACATGCACACTTCATTCCTGACAAGACCAACATTATCAGTGAGGCTATATGGCAGCCGCTTGATTGACCTAACTGTAAGTAAACATGAGACAAAAATAGTAGCAGCGAGAGCAAGATATTTGTGCATTGGTTAATTTCAAATGCATATAAACATAGTATACTTCTTAGATATGTCTACAGAATATGATTTTGCATATGTCGCGCATAAATTAATAGCACCTAATTAGGAGGGAAAAAATCAGAAACCGAGGAGCATTTCAGCACCCCGACCAAGACTAGACTTGATTACATTTATTAAACCTGCGGGAGGAAGGGATAGGGCGATAGTGCGAAGGGCGCCCAGATTTGATGATGTGCCGTCTCAAATGTTCATTTTTTGGAGGTAGTGTTTAATGCCCGCTTTTGCTACTTGCGGCACACTACTGGTGATAGAATGAAGATGGACCATCGGTGGAATGCGATGGCGGGGGACACCGGAGAACCCGGAGAAAACCCGCCCCTACTCCGCTTTGTCCACCACAAATCTGACATGAGGTCGCTCGGAATCGAACCCCAGCAACCCCTTCGTGACCAGATAGAAAGTTGGTGCGAGGTAAGAACCTCATGCTGTCTTCCTTCCTAGTACTGCTATGAAAGAAACTCCTTCAGGAGTTGCCAAATTCCCGTATGAGAAAAGTATAAGTTTTTTAAAGCTGAAACCAATAACAAAGTATATCTCACTCCACGAAAAAAATGTATATTACATAAATCGTGTGTTTTAACGTGCTCTACATTTTTTGTGTGATAAGTTTTGTCCATCTCTTACGGTTTAGCAGTTATGCCAAATTCCGTAAAATTCATCCAGAATAAAGTAGTCTTCAGAGGCTATTCCCAGAAAATTCAAGATATGCATTTTATTTGTCGTGTAAATATCTTTAATAAATGATGTTTTAATCAAAATCGTAAGAGCCATTTTAGAGAAAATAAAAATTTTCGAAAAAGTTACATGTAAAGGGTAGTTGGGGTGGGGGAATTTTCTTGAAAACCTTCGTGCCACATCCTTGAAAGATACCAAACCTAAATACCAAATTTGGTTTTTAACAGAGTTTTCGTTTTCGAGCTATGCTGCCCACAAACACACACGCACATACACACACAGACACACACATGGACATTTTTCTAAAAATGCTTTTATTGGATTCAGGGGGTCTCAAAAAATATATTTTCGGTGAAATCTAGGTATCGAATTTTTGTGTACATTACAATACCTTCCCTATTCACTATGTACATAGTACGTGTAGAGAACGTGATTAAGACCAATCGAAGGAGAGAATTGGGTAGGCTACAACAGATGACCAATATTAGAGACCGGGATGGTCTATTCACTGAAAATTGTGATAATGATGATAATATAATAATAATAGAACAATAAAATGTATCAATAATAGTAATTATATTCTTGTCTCTCCCACAAGGTTACTTAAAATCACTCTTTAAAGAAGGCGTATTTAAAAAGCACACGTAAGTTAAAAATGCATTGTAGCGTGACATTGGAATCGTTCACGATACCTATTACGTCTCCAGCATTCAAACTCATATTGGGGAGGACATACCTGCATGCTCGTGGAATGCGGTTTGCATAGATATTACAGCAGGAGGTAGCCAACTAGGCCAAATGTATGTTGCTTCTTGAATACGCAACATGACCAGCGGCCACTTTACTTAAATCAGGTTCTCGGTTCAACTTTTTATGCAACTTCTTATTAACGTCAAATTATGGAAATAAAATCGCAACTAGGACAGCAATGGCCTAAAGCAACAGGTCTTGTTATAGGCTTCAGAGATGCTTTAAAGAATAGAATTTTAAAGTAGTTGACGTAAATTTGGTTATTTTTATTATCATTATTAATTCATATCTAATAGGTATTCTTATCCTTACGAAGTTCTGTTGGAATATATTGTTTAATCGCCAGATGGTCATGGACTCTCAGGAAAAACTCGTTCCATCGATCGATGGCTGCATTTATTATTATTATTATTATTATTATTATTATTTTCATCATCATAATATTTTAAGTCCTTTAACCTGATTGGTCAATTGGAGATGAAAGAAATCGGTGAAGTGATGCTCAAATATTCTCGGGGTGCATGGAGCTGAAAGTTGCTCTACATTCATCTTCTCAGGATAAGGGAAACCCCCGAATAAAAACCTTATACAGCTAACTCACCCTAAGCGAAATTCGAACTCGCGACCCCCACATTACCCAGGAAGGCTGCATTCATTTATTAGCTAGATGCACCCTTTGGAGGGTGTCCATTGCCTCTAATGGTGGGATGATAATGGGGATGGTGCTGACACGAGATGAGCTGCAGCTTTTACGGACTCCGATTTCGAACCACGTTGGGCTTTAGGATATCCAGAGATGAAAAATGGATTAGGAAAGACTTAAAATAGCATCTCAGTCCCGGGAATAGAATAATGAATCCTCAGTATGAGGACCGCGACGAAAGCACAGAGCTACCCGGTCCGCTTTGTTAGATTATTGTATACAGTCTTCTTTAACGTTATCTTTTTTTTTTTTTTCTCCCTCCCTATTTTACATTTCCCCCCGTAGGTTTTACTGATTACTGGTTTTACTGTTTCTTTACAAACATATACACATTGCACAAACATATAACACCCATGCCCAAGGCGGGACTCGAACCCACGATCCCTTGCCCACGAAGCACCAAAGCGACACGCTTTAGCCATGGGGACCGGCTCTTGAAAGCACGAACACCAGATTAAGTTCTTTTCCTGATTGGCTACAATTATTCGTGTCATAGAGATGCTAACATGATCGCCATGAACATAGCAAAAGGAGCGATAGAGAGAAAAAGAAAGACATACATATGATGTGCTTGAAGATAAAGAGCTTCAGCTCACAGTTTTGGAGATAATCGCTGAATTCCTTCATATGGAAGCATCACGATATTTGATTCTTCCACTGTTGAACTTGTTAAACAGTTTCAAACAACATTTTTAAATATCTTGGAAATGCATTTAATATGCAGTTAATCATAAGTTCTACAGATGTAGAAATCATAGGTAATCTTGGAAATACCATCATTATCATCTCATCGTAGAATAGGAATTTATCCTGTACCGGCTTCACGTATCTCTGAATCCTGTCATAGGTCTTCCGGCACTTCCAATCTGCTGGTAATCATAACATAGTTTAGGGAAGCGAGGTACATTCCTTCTTTGTATATGTTGTTTCCATAGGCTTCTATATTCAATTACTTTTACTTTCTCTACACGTACTATGTATAGAGAAGGTATAGTATTCCACCCAAAAATTCTATACCGAGATTTCACCTAAAATATATGTTTTGAGGTCCTGGGTTCAAAAAAAGCCTTTCTAGAAAAAGGTCCGTGCATGTGTCTGTGGACAGCTCAAAAACTAAAATACTGTTAAAATACCAAATTTGGTATTTAGGTTTATTATGTTCCAAGGTTGCGAAATGAGGATTTTCAAGAAAATCCGCTCACCCCAAACAACCTTTAAAATTAAACAATTTTTTAAAATTTTGTCTTTCTCAAAAATGCAAGATTTAAATACCTTATGTTTTATATATATATATATATATATATATATATATATTTACATAAAAATAAAAGATATATCTTGAATTTTCCGGGAATAGTTTCTGAATACCTGTTCGTTCCGGATGAATTTTTCCGAATTTTGCATAACTTAAACTGTAAGAAATAGACAAAAACCTAAAACACAAAAAATGTAGATCTCGTTAAAACACACAATTTATGTCATATGCATTTTGTTGTAGAGTTGACCGTTTCCAAGATATTCCTTATTTGTTTTAATTTAAAAATACTACCTTTCTCAGACATAAGGTATCCGTTTTTCTTTTGTTCTACTCCTGGCCAAGCAAAGAAGCGAATTTCAATGACAATCGCATAACGATAGATTTTAAAACATTTGACTATCACTTTAGCATGGCGCATTCCTTTATTTCCCTTATGCTTGTAAGGAACTAAGTAATAGCTACATTCTGCTAATGTTTATCTCGTTTAGAATAGTGTAGAAAGAAGAATAATCTTTTGAAAGAGGTTTGTTTGCAGAACGGTGAGAGAAAGTCATTTGAATGTAACAAATCAGATATTTTTCATGCTTAGGAAGAGCATCTAATTCGTTCTTGTTTCTTCATTTTTATTTGTGTGCATTCCTAATTGTTCTTAAGTATCTCATTTTGGATGCTTATTCTATATAGTCCTTTGAAAGATAAAACACTAATTTTTAATAAATACAGAATATTTTATATGCTCTAGATTTTTTGGGTTATATTTACAGACAAATTTATCCTTGGTGTTCAATTAATAGTAGCATGTTTTGGTTAATATAAAGCAATAGTAAAATAATAGGTCATATTTATTGTAGTTCTTGTGTTTAAATTTCTACAGAACATTTGGACAATTTTGCTTACAAGGCAAGTTTGGAACATTTTAATGTTCACAACGGACACCATTAAAGCTAGCGAAATTTAGTTTATTATTATTATTTGCCAGATTTCACATGTGAGAAGATGTCTAGAAATGCATTTGCTAAGGTAGGTGTTAAATGTAGAGACTTAGTACATTAGTATTTACTGGCAGTTATTAAAGAAGTATTGGGTGCGAAGTTTTACTTCAACATAAATTTAATTGCATATCTGAGATATTAATTAATTGATTTATATCGATTTCCTCTCATACATATTGGACCTCAAGTGTGATTTAAACGCCTTTAATGTCTCTGTGGCAAATATCCGATGGATTTTTTTGTAGTATTTAATAGCTTTATTTAAATGTTATCTTGAAAAGTGAAACAACAGAAAGAATGTTCATGATTAGGTATTCCTTTTAAGAAAAGTACCTATATAAGTAAAAACTTCTGTGCACGTCCTGGAGTTATATTCATACCTTGCCTATACTTTCATGACAGAAAATATATATTGAAAATTGAATGCAGCATGTCATACAGAAGTATTTAACCATTGCGGCGCTTAAATTGCAAGATCTAAAATACCAGTTGATTTTACCCTAGAGGAATAAATGTTCGCAAAGAACGATGCATGATGCACCAAAAATAAGAGAATCAATATTTTTCACGTGAAACACTATTTGATGTTCATCATTCTTCTTAAGATTTATCCTTGCTGTGTTTCAGGAACTCAGCTTTCTGGTTGTGCAGTATTCACCATGTACCTATTCAGCGATACAGACCTCAGCCTTCACGTCGCTTTGCGAGCGATAAGCAAACTCTCTTGCACTCCTCATGATCAGTTAAGTTAAATAGAGAATGTAATCCCCCACGCGGCACTGTTCCACTATTTCGTGTATAATAAACAGTTTTTTTTGCCTTATTTTTTCAGTCAGGAGTTTTAGTAAACATTTTCACGAGATTCTTTCGATATATGAGGTCAACATTTATTCTGAATAAGGAAGGCAGTGCATATTGTAAACGATGGTTTTGTGGGATAATAAGAACGTACGGTAATTTCAAAGTCGCGGTTATGTAAAAATAAAAAAAATTAAGAAATTAATTCTAATTAATATATAGATACAGATATATCATAACCTGGCCGAGGGTTTTAGTAAGCAAACATAGCAATCATGCTACCGCACGAGTATAAGTAACGGAAGACATAGTTCTCGCAAAATTTAGAAAAGGTACAAACCATATGCCCCCTTTTTGTAGGAAGCTATAAACGCAAACGTTCAACAAACTACGTTTCTTGGTTAAGAGGCTATACATGCAGGCGTGACTTTCTTCACTGAAATGCGATATGAAGTGAAAATAACCATCATAACTTTGTATAGTCAGGAAAGAATTCCAAATTTTATCTCTTCGTTCATTCTTTTTAACATTTTCTAAATTTTACAGCAACTGTGACAGACCCGTTGCTCCCTTTCCCAAAAGACGATTTCATTGCTGCTGTTTCAGTCATTAATATACCAGTGGTGAAGTGTGGGAATATGTCTAGGGGTCATAGTCAGAAGCTTCACGAGTAGCATGTTTGTGGCGGAAATTGTCAGGAAACACTTCAAATGGCGAAACCATCAGATGTAACATAAAACTTAGAGGACGTTTGAAACATAATGTTAAGCAGCACAATAATTAAATGATACAAAAGAGCGTATAACTTTATTAGAAAGGAGCAAGAAGGAAACTGGGTCTTCAATCTTTTCAGCTCCAAATTAGGGATGGAATTTTTCGCGGATCTGTGTCACGTCAGCAATAGCGAACATGCCTTTAAAAATGTACAGCTTTCGATGTAAAAGAAACATCGATATAACTTCATTATATGAATACCTCAATAAATAGGTAACTTTATTACATGCTATCAATAGTTAAACATATATTCATTTCCACACTCTCTGCTTAGTTCAATGTACATAGGATAGCGAAGGTATTGTATTCCACCTAAAAGTCTACACAGGGATTTCACAGGAAATATACGATTTAAGGTCCCTGAATCCAAAAGGAAGCATTTTTAGAAAAATGCATGACTATGTGCGCGCGTATTCATATGTCTGTTTAAACAATAACTTAAAAACGAAAATTGATTAAACAGCAAACTTTATATATTTAAGCTCAGCGTCTTCCAAGGATGCGAGACGAACATTTTCAAGAAAAGTCCCCACCCCCAAACTGCCCTTTACATGGAAAAAGTTTTAAATAAGTTTGGTTTTCTCAAAAAAGGTCACAGTGATTTTGATTAAAATATCGTAAATTAAAGATACGTGTGTGACAAATAAAATGTATATCTTGAACTTTCTGAGAATAGCTTCTGGTATGCCGTAAGAGGTAGATAAAAAGTTACTGCACAAAAAATGCAGAGCTCGTTTAAAACTTATAATTTATGCCATTTACAATGTTTTATGGAGATAACCATTTCTGAGATATTCCTGCTGTTGGTTTCAAGTTTAAACACTTAAATTATTCTCCAACAGGAAATACTCTTTCATTTCATAGCATTTTTGTCTTACTCCTGACCTTATAAAGAAAGCCGAATTTCAATGACAAGCACATAGCGACAGCTTTTAAAAGATTTGGCTATCGGTTTAGCCTAGCCCTTATTTTCCACTACCAACAAATCTAATGTGTTCAATACACATGAATTTTTTACATCTCTGTAACAATTTATTTTTGAAAAGCTTACTCTTTTATCTACTTCATGCTAATCGAGACAGACGTCCAATTACGTTTCGTTGTAAATAGAAGCGAAATAAGGATCTACACTAGGCTAAAGATCGCCCTCCGTGGTGTAATGGTTAACCTGCTAACTTCCCAAGGTCGCGGGTTCAAACCCGGCGGATGACGCTGGATTTTTTCGGGCGTAAAAATCCTTAGCATGGCTTCCTTCGGAAGGGAAGTGAAGCCGTTGGTCCCGTGCCGTAGATTTACGGCACGTAAAAGAACCTCAAGCCTGATAGAGCAAAATTAAGCGGTCTATCACAGCCAGTATAGAATGGGACGCTGAGAACCACAGCAGTTAAAGAGTGTCTATAAATAACACAGCATTTTACTAGGCTAAAGGATAGCCAAATGTTTTAAAAGCTGTGTTATATGATTGAAAATAATATCTTCGCATGACTACGAGTTGTCAAACTCCCGTGTGATAAAGTTTTAGCTAAAATCAATAAGAAGGAATATCTCTGAAATGGTCAACTCCACGGAAACAAATGTATATAATATAAATTGCGTGTTTTAATGAGATCTGTATTTTTGTGTGGTAGATTTTTATCTATCATTTATGCAAAAGTCATCCAGAATGAAGAGGTTTTCAGAGACTATTTCCAGAAAATCAGATTGCATTTTATTTGTTATGTAAGCATCTTTAATATACGGTATTTTAATCAAAATCGATAGAGCCATTTTTGAGCAAATGAACATCTTCGATTTCCCCCCCCCCCAAGTGAAGGGTAGTTTGGAAGGATATTTTCCTCAATATATTTGTGTCGCATCCTTGGAAGATACTAAACTTAAATACCAAGTTTGATATTTTACCGACTTTTCGTTTTTGAGTTATCGTGTTCACAAGACTCTCTCTCTCTCTCTCTCTCTCTCTCTCTCTCTCTCTCTCTCTCGTACAATGGCTCTTTTTTTTTTTTTTTCTTTTGAAAATGCTCTTTGTGGATTCAGGGGAGCCTAAAACTTGAAATTCTGGTATCGATTTTTGCGGGGAATGCAAAACCTTCCTTACCTACGTACTGTGTACTAAGTAGAGAAAGTAAAATCCATTCCGAGATAACATTCAAGTACCTTTGAATACATCAGAATATTTCTTAGGCAACTGTTATTTGTTTCTCGTCTCCAGACTTGACTATTGGAAAACGAATTCCTCTTATTCACCCAGTTAATGATATTTTATAGCTTTGCATATATGTTCGGGAATGAGAATGAAAGAGCCACGAAGTTTGGTTCTTTGTTTTTAAATAAACTGAAAAACATATTGGCTATTGATTTCTGTGTTGGAAGTTAAGCGCTAAAGCAGCGTTACTTTTGGAACTTGCAATAAAAATTCTCGAATTATCGTTAATGGAGTTTGAAGGGTTGTTATTTTGAAACTGTGTACCTGTTACAGATTAAGCAAAACAAAATAACAAATAAAAACAAAACGATTTTATCTATTTGTTTTTATAACTGCTCCTGGAACCCTAAATATGCTTGTGTTATTTTCCTACCACTATTAGTTGCAAATTCTAATAAGAGACACAGTTAGTTTCAGGGTTACCAATTTAGCAATTGGGCAACGTACTTGTCTTTCAACCAAGAATATTTTATTCTGGTGAGTAAAAATTCTTTAATCTTTTAAACACAAAATTAGATGCTTTATTAACAAGAAACTGTACTACAGAATGATGATGTTATTAATATTTCAAAAGTTCGACAGTCGGATTTATTTGAATAAAATTTCGAGTCTAAAATATTCTCGTGTATAAAATCGAAATTCTGCTTCACAAAACTAAGACACAGTGTTATTTTATGTGTTGGATAAACACCACTGCAATCGTCTATAGTACCTGTGTGAAACAATTTTATTTTCGAAGGTAATTTTACTTCCAAATTTGGACATTTTACTTTGAAATTTGACTTGAAAATTTGCGATTCTACGATTTTAATAGCTTTGTTGTCAACCCTGACTACTTCAGTGGGTCAAGACATATTAGCAATATATATCTATCCAAAGGATCGCCAAAATTTTTTTCGCTTGGACACCCCTGTAACGGGTGTGGGACCACTAACGTTTCTCTCAGATGAGCAAGCAGTTTTCTATTGCATTCTTAGAGAGAATCTGCACGAACTCTTTCGTTCCGATAGCAGAATTTCCCAATCTCTACCCTATGCAAATCTAATCTTTAGCCGTCGTCATTTGGTGCCCGAGGGAGGTAAAACGTGTCATTTTCCGGAACATTCCCGCTCCGAGGGAAACAATCTCTGTTTCAATTTTATTGTTTGATGCTCTCTGCAGAGAGGAAAATAACGTTCTTTTTGTACCTAGGGCGATTAGTGATGAGGCATTGGGGTATACCGAGGCCTATCGCTCGTTTCATCAAGTGCCCAAACAATGTGAGGTATGTAGTCTTCCAACACAACCATTTAATTATTTATAAATTCAATAAATAATATTAATTAATATAGTTGCACGTAAAATTGGCACTATGACTTGGAAGTTTTCATAAACTTTTTAAGACTACATCAGAGAACAATGAGGCGAATTTAGTAGTAAAAACGTGTTTGTGTGTGTGTATAGTGATGAAGCAGATAAGAATAAGCCTTTCTAAGAATAGTGTGTAGGAGAGAGAGAGAGAGAGAGAGAGAGAGAGAGAGAGAGAGAGAGAGAGAGAGAGAGAGAACATTGTGTGAGTGCAAAAATGTTTTCTTTTTAAATTAGTGATGTCATCGAGATAGAAAATTCTTAACCTGAATATGAACATAAACTTGGTACGTATTCACAAAAATTTAAGATATCTGAATACAGTAGTTTTAAGAAATATTCACCTACTACAGCACATGGTTTAAATCATAACTTAGGCTTTTAAAAGAAGCTGTGACAAAAACAATCAGAACTATACAATTATCGTTTTGTTCAGGCTGCAAGCAAATAAATCCGTACAAGCGGTGTTTCGTGATATACTCATCCTCCTCCATTCTTCCCAATTTTTTGGTTTTCTCCTCTTATAAGCAAGTATCTTCTGCCTTGAACCTTCCTTTCTCTTCCTATTCCCTCCAGCAACCTCAGGAAGCTGAGAGATGTGCCATCTCTCATTTGATTTGTCTGCCATTTCCTTTCCTCCTGGTCTGCACAGTTCTTCCTTCCACCATTGTTTCTTAAACATCTTTACTCTTTGTGTGCTTTTCATGCGTTAACTTTTCTTTAAATCGATGTTCCAAATGTTTGATTTAAATTGTAAAAGACCTTTGAAAGCTCTATTTTCTATACTTTTAGCATATCGTTTGTCTTATCTTCTTATCAGTACTATATTTTTAAAGGATATATATATATATATATATATATATATATATATATATATGTGTGTGTCCATAAACTTTTTAAGACTACATCAGAGAACAATGAGGATAGTTTAGTCGTAAACAACGTGTGTATATGTGTGTGTTTATATATATATATATATATATATATATATATATATATATATATATATATAAACACACACACACACTACCATTTCCTCATTTCATTGAAAGAATAAGAAGAATATAATAAGCTAAAGTAATAGTCCCTATGTGTTGACCATGCAATTCTGTTATCTTTACATCAGCAAAAATTAAGTAATAGCGATTTCAGTTGAAACAAGTACAAAGTATTTGAAAATAACAAAGGATGTATCGGAAATGGCTAACAGCACAAACAATTTATTTGACATAAAGTCTGTGTTTCGACAAGATCTACATTTTTGTTGAATAAGATTTTGCATATTTCTTACTGTTTACCAGTTATACAAAAGTGGTTCTGAATAAAAAGGATCTCACAGATATTGCCCAAAAAATCAAGGTATACATTTTGTCATAAAAATAGTTTAAGCATATCTAAATCATAATCTTTGGTAATTTTTATGAAAATCAAAAATATCGAAAAATATATAAATGTGAAGATAGTTTGCCTTGGGAAGACCTTATTTAAAATCTTTGTGCCGCATCTTTAGAAGATCCCTAAACTTAAAAACCTTGTTTTTAAACTACTTATACATGTATCTTTTTCTAAAATGTGTTTATAGATTCACGACGTCTCAAAACATATATTATCCAACTTTTGGGTGGAATACGATACATCCTCTACTTATAAATATACAGTAAAGAAATGTAAAAACAGTAGAATTTAGAGAAATAATTAAATATATAATTTAAAGGTACGAAATCCAAAGCTTAGTAAAATCTACAGGTTTTACAAAACATTTAACCGTGAGATAAATAGTTTCTGGAAAAATGTGCAAATATTAGCGAATAGAAGCTAAGTCATTGGTATTTGGAACTGTATTTTAAAATCAGAAGTGTGTGCATGCTTAATTGTACAAAAAATTATTTATGATAAATAATATAGATTTCTACTTTATGGTCATTACACAAAACTATTCCAAGATTGATGGCAGTTTTTTGGTAATTTTAATTTTTAGAGCTATCTTCTTATTTCAATGATATCTAACTATGCAGTAATATGATTTACGATTAGAAGTACTTTGTTTTTCTTTCTTATAGAATTCAACTTTGTTTTATTATGCACATTTTTGCAGTTGTTTTGCCTTTTTTCCAAGAAAAGAGCTAAAACTAAAGATCCCGAACGTTGTAATTAAAATACAAGTAGTTTATGGCTAAGCGATGTCCTAATAAATGCCCTGGGCTTAAGTAATAAAGTTTTTAAAACTGGACAACAGACCACGAATGTAAGTTTACGTTATACAACTTCCTCTTCCCGCTTCTCTTACATGATCCTCATGAGATATTCAATAAAAGCCTAATTTTTGTATGATCCTGCATTTTCTTGACGTTACACAGCACGCAAGAAAACGTTGGAAGAGGAATTTATAAATTTTGTAGAAAATCCAGGGTTACCGACTTAAATAATGAGACTGTAATCTTGCATTCTATAACACATGTTTTAAGTAAAATTGTTGTCTTTGAAGTGATTTCATTCGTGTGAATCCATCATTACATGAAAGTGCATTGGTGTCAGGAGTCACTTTATTATTAAGCCGTGTTTGGCCACTTTGTTTGAGCATTTAAGTGTCATATGTTTTAAAAATTTACGAAGATACTAAAACATATTGAAGTACATGTTTGAGAAATCTTTTAGAGAATCCCGTGAGAACAATTATTTACGCCGGATATCTTTAAAGATTCCCTGGGTTATGTAAAACTTCTCTGGATATAGGGTTGCAATCTACCATTTCTTCACTTTATCTTAACCACGATGAGAATAGTTTAGTCGCCTAATAATAAGACGCTCAAAATATCTCAGGATACCTATAATAGAAAATTCTCTAGATTATTATGGTTATGTAATGGACAAAATGTTACCTCTCTATTTATAAGTCAACAGTGGGGCTGCAGTAACGTGTGCGACTCAATGCGGGAGGCGTTGGGTTTAATCCCGGCAACCGCTCACTCTGAGCATCGATTTTTCGTGGTTTCCCTCGATGTCGGAAGGCGAATGCTGGGATGGTTTCTCATCTCGGTTTATGGTGTATTGCGGTGCCGGATAGACAGCCGGGTATATGCTCAAGCGAAGAAGTACACTCTGGATACTAAAGGGTTATCTAGTGATCGTCCTCTCTGGGTAATTCGAGCAGTAGGGCAGGTCTTTGTGTCTGGAAATATTAGAGACTTCCGCGCATCTCTGTGGGGTGTCTGACTGCCGTCTATATTCATCTGTGGTTCCCTCACTTCATCCCTTCTTCTTCCAAGATATCTCTGTAAGTGGACTGCAGGATGACGCCTCCGTTGTATAACCTATACCTGCACCTTAAGCAACATTGAGACCAACCTTGGTCCTAATGAGTTATCCTGCGGTAAAGTTTGCAGTTTGCACACGACTAAAGGAATAGGAAGTTTAATAGTTGAATGTTACCATCATTGACCGCATGCATTAATACTAGTAGTAGGCATTTTAATTATTTTCATTTCTTTTTCTTTCTTTTCTTTTATCTCCTTTGAGATTGCGTAGAGAACTTCTTGTATTGCAGTGAATTCAACTTCTGTGCCCTTTTTTAACTTTCTGCTTAAGTGAATACGCGCTATTGGAATATATACCGCGTTTTAAAAGGCAATAATATGCAGAACTATCTTCGAGAGAAGCAAACTTCGAATGTTGTGTTTTTTATGTTGGCAAAGACATTTGCATAAATTTAATATGTCCTCCATGTGGGTTTTATTCAAGCTTCTTCTCCATAGGCGTATCAAGTTTCCCCGGAAATCGAGTCTTTATTTTCTCTTTCCGTTTTTCTCTTTTCGCTTGGTTTCTAGTAGTGATCTGGAGGGGGAAGTACAATTCAAATGTTTCTTGGCCAAAAAGAAATATTTTAAGTTTTTTTAACGTGATTTATATATGTTAATAAGTCTTAATAGAGTGTAGACAAGTAGACTTCATCATTTGTAATCGATCATAACTCAAGCGAAGTCATTGATTTAATCTTCCCATTTTTATCAAAATATAATATAAGTTTTACTTTATTTATCCTATCACGATAATCCTTTTAAATCAGGCATTTTATGCAAATTGACCGGAAAAATCTTGTATAACACAGAAACACTGAGCTTTGCGAAATTTGTCGCTGATGTCAATATCAATAAGGAAAATATGAAACTTCATGTTACGAATATCATGAAATTCGTATGAGGAAATGCTTGTAGGAGGATAAGGTATGTCGAAAATTGTTGTTACACATTACTATAAGGTAATGCTAAGCCTCTTTCTGCATTCTGCATTTTAAACACAAACTTCATAAAAAATGTTCCTTTTGCAGTTTTTAAACGTTTAAATAACATTTCATATTTATGCTACTGAGACAGAATTAAGTTTGCTAAGAAATAAACTTTTAATATAAATCACATTCTTAAAACTAATTTTGTTCAGTTACGTTTCACTTTTAACAAACAAAAAAAAAAGTGCTAATTAAGTTTGAAATTGGTGGTACAATACATATCTGTACAGTTTTAACTGCATTGCGAATTTCAAATAGCATGTTTTGGGGATATTATTTCAACATCTCACATCGACAATTTAAAACTTGCATTGTAAGGAGTTTTTTAAATACCGAAAAATGCTAAAATGTTACAGCCGAGTGAAAAGTATAAAAAAACTGCTCATATTAATTGACCTAAAATATTGCTTAGTTTTTTTTTCATAAAAATATACAAATTCTTATTTAATGTGTATAATGCCACATAAAGTGATTAAAACTTATGAACTTTGTAACAATGCTTGTGAATAATATACCTTTATTTACGGTGAGAAATCTCAGAAAATTACTGCGCCCTCCGGCAAGGGTTATTGAAGTCACAACATAACTCGCTCAGTTACACTCGAAGAGCAAAAACGTTTACTTCAAAGGCTAAAGAGTGAAGAAATAATATGTTTAAAAGCTAAACGTTGAACTTTTGGTTATTTTTTCAGAATTTTCAGCGATCTGTTCCTTTAAGACATTTTCAAATTATTGGATTATTTTTTTATGATATTGAAAATATAAAGGTGAAAAGGTTTGGGTTAGATTAAGGTTAGCTGTAAGTTTCATTAGGTTTACATGGATATGGAAATCAAAGACGGTATTCTTCCAGCAATGCAGTTTTGTATACAGTAGAGTCCGGTATTTTGAGGTTCCGTGTACTTCGAGCGGGTCTTAAGAAAATTAAAATGTTGCATACTACAACTAGAGTAAATCCCGTTTTATAAGCAATCCACATGTACGTTTTACGTATTTCCGAATATGTTACATTTTGAACTTTTTTTCAAATCTCCACGTGCAATGCAGATAAAACTGGCTTAGGGTTTTCGTTCATAATGCACAGAATAACCTGGTTGGTTGGTTTTAGATTGCTAATGCAATTTTATGACAGATTGACGGGTACTGTTAGGTTTAGAGGAGTCTCTTTCTCTTTCTTTGTCGACCTTTCTCTAATTGGGGCCGCGTGTCAATCAATTGTATAGTGCACCCGTTCAGGGAAAAAAAAAAAAAAAAAAAAAAAAAAAAAAAAAAAAGACTGTATTGTACAGTAATCTCAACTCAGCCACAGTGGTCATTGAAATACGCTTAAGTAAAAATACACATTTTATAGAGTAATTGACCGTTGTTGCAGATGGTATCTACCTGTATATACATACTTTACTCTAGTAGTCCCCTGAGTCAATTTAATTTTAAATGTTTCACCTTCCCAATGTGTGCGTAACTGTAATATGTTTTTTGCAACTTGGAAGTGTTTACCTATGCTCATATAACACAGGTATGTCTATATTTATTTATTTTCTTTGTATCCATTATTGTGCTATGAAATATTTAGTCATGCTTTATCCATTGATTTAATGATATTTCCGTGCAATCCGAGTTTACTGTGATACGAGGTAGTCTCAGCTCCAATTAACTCGAATTACATAGCCTTTTCTGTATAAAGAAATAATTAACCGTATTGAGTTGTCTGGAGCTGCAGTGAGGCTCATAAACAGGTGGTCCTTGCCATCCAACCGAATTTTTATGTGTTGCTTTCCTACAGTTAAGTTAATTACCAAACTTACATAGTGCCCCTCTTGTAAGCTCTGTAGTTCCCAAGACCCCTTTGTAAGTTTCACAAATATATTTTCACTGCAAAAATGTTGAACAAGTTGACGATAACAAGAATCAAATTAATGTAATAAATAATATCATTAACGAAAACTATAGCAGGTTTGACTGTAACAAGAATGTAAATTCGTAGTATATTATGCAACGATAGTACAATGGTAGTAATTAAGATGCGAGCATGTTAACGAAACGAACAGAGCTAATTTCATAATTTTCATAGAATAATTTTAATTGGCATTATAGTTTTTTATATTTACAATTACAAAGGCTGTGCCACTGATATGCAACACAGAGTCCTAGACTACAAACGCGGAAGATAAAACATAAGTTTCAAGTCACAAATGAGAGAATTCTGAGAAGGTTGTTCCTGAAAAGAGTTCTTTCTTAATGAAGATATCCCGGAAGGACTAGGCATATGTACCTGATATATAAAATAAATAATAAAATTAAAGAATCCGAGAAGATCTAGAAGCAGCGTACTATTAGAATGAGTAGGTAATTAAAGAATACCATTGAGGATACAGGAGTTCTTTGGTAGTGTTTAACGCCCGCTTTAACTACTTATGGCACCGCAGGCGGTGACACTGATGCATGAATGAAGATGAAGCACCGATAGGGGAAACCTGAGAACCTGGAGATAACCCGCCCCAGCGCCGCTTTGTCCACCTCAAATTTCACATGCGGCCGCTTGGGATCTAACCCGGGCCGTCTAGGTGAGGGATGCAGGAGTGTAAACCACAAGGAAGATATACTGGGCGCCCAAGTAAAATGTGAAACTGAACAAAGGAAAACAGGACAGGCAATTTGCTTATTCTATGTTGTGATTATTATTATCATTATCATTATTATTAGCGGTGGCGGTGGTATTAGATATTATACACTCTCTGTGACCTCTTAGATTCCTTCCTAGTTTGGGAACTACTGACTTAAATAGTGATTGTACGAATTTCTAATCTTACAGTTGAAATTAGAAGCTGCTATTTCTGTAAAATTGCTTCTGCCAACCAACAGATTCTATATCAAGAATCAACCACAATCTGTTCAGTAACCATTTTCTCTGCATCTTGTGGCTACATATATCCTTTAAACTGTAACCATGACTTTATGTAGTTGCATCTGAGGAATGCTCAGTAAATTGGTATTACTCGCATAAAAAGGAGTGGATATTTTATGACTAAGGAACATAATTTACAGAGCAGCAGCGGTTCACGATTACTGAGGATCAAGAAGCCATCTTACTAGAGAGTTTACGTTGTATTTAATGACTATTTTAAGAGTGAACGTTGCTTTTATTGGAGAAGCGAGTGAAAGTCGCTTTTATAGGCCATAACCCTTCCTTTACCGTGCAGAGGTTAGCAATAAAAGCATGTGCGGTTAATGGTGTTAAAGTGCATGTAAGAGGCGATGACAATGCGGTTTGTTTAGCACTGCACTGTAGACAAGTGTCGGTGATGATGATATAATATACTACTAAATGGATATTTATGCAATTGCTGAAACACACAACTAATGTATTTCCTTATGTATGAGATTTTCAGCAGAGTCGTAAGCGAAGCAATTTTTATAGCCATGCCCCACTCCCTTGAGAGCAAATTGTCAAATCCGGAATTACATGGTGGGTATAGCCAGTCCTTATAATTCAATTTATTCTATTTAGCTTTCAAGACATTCCCCTAAATTACACAACATTATCACAGATTCGTTGGTTGGTGACATATTTTACAAGCATCAAGCACAAATAACTATTACTTTTCAGACCTAGCCCTTCCTTTTATTCTTACACATAGATCACTCTACCTACTATAGTAGATAGTAAGTATAGTAGTAACTGCGCAGACGAGTTTTTAGCTATTTTCGATATTATTACCTCCGGAAATTAGAAATTGAATGTAACTGCGTAATGTAGTTATTTCATATAATTAGAAACTACATTTTATTAAATATGAAAATGAAGCTAGAAATATCCCACATTGGGTTGCATAATAATTATATCGCATTTATTGTTGTAGCAGTTGTGCCGAGATTACGCTTAACGCAAGTTGATAATCTTAAGTATATTAAAGCACAAGTGCTTACAAAATTACAGTCTTCATGGTTTGGTAGCTCTACTTTCTGAAGCTGCGACAATCAACCCTTATGACACCTTACAATATGTATCCATTTATACAATATTTCTGGTTGTTACGTGTTTCAAAGAACGTGTCATGAATCCGACCTAAAAGCTCCAATGTTCACTCACTTATTGATCATCCATTTCCATATATTTTTACTTGATGTAGATATTCCCTTGGATTCCTTTACAGTCATTCATCTCCAACATTTTTAATTTCTGTACTTAGTAATGATGCTAGAAAAAATATTACACTTCACCTAAAATTTGATAATTTCACCGGAAATAAACGTTTTAGAGACTTCTGTATTGAAAGAAAAAAGACCCAAGTGCATGGCATGCGTGTGTGTGTGTGTGTGTGTGTGTGTGTGTGTGTGTGTGTGTGTGTCTGTCTGTAAACACGATTAAAAGGGGGCAAACTACCAAACTTGGGATTAAATTTAGTATTTTCCAAGGAGCGACACGAAGATATTTAGGAAACCTCCCCCCCCCAACCAAACTATACTTTGCATGGAAAAATTTCTCGAAAAATTTGCTAAAAATGGCTCATACTCGTACATTAAAGATATTTACATGTCAAATAAAAAGTATAGGTATCTTGAATTTTCTGGGAATAGTCTCTGAATACCACTTCTAAACTGCAAGAGATAGACAAAAAATGTACACAAAAAGTGTAGAACATGTTAAAGTACACCATTTGTGTGATATTTATTATTTTTTTTCATAGAGTCATCTCATTTCCGAGATATTCCTTGTTATTGTTTTCAGTTTTAAAACACCGGAATTTTTAAACTCTTGATCATGAAAAAAACAACAAACAAACAAAAAACGAATTTTAATCACATAGCCCCAGATTTTAAGCGATTTGGCTATCACTTTAGCCCAGTCCTTTCCTTTCCTTTCTAATTACAAGGAAGCAAGCAATAAAACAATTTCTGCTAATGTTTATCTCGATTAAGCATGGTGAAGATAGAAGACTAAGCTTTTTAACAATAATTTGTTACAGAGATGTGGAGAAAGTCATGTGAATGGAACTCATCAGATATATATATATATATATATATATATATATATATATATTTTTTTTTTATTTTGCCTCAGACCTTAATAGATCGCAATTATTTTCTTTAGTAGTTCCTCTAGTCTCTTGTACCTGAACATTCAAATAGAATATGGAAGCGTTTTTGTTAGAACTAAGTGGACATAAATCCACTACATATTTCTGTTTATTTCCTTTAATTTTCATATTCATAATCTCAGTCATGGCAATTTCTCTCTTTCGTCTTATTACAGCTATCATTATAACTCTCGTTCACACCATTCTTCTAATTCTCGATGTAGTAACAAGGAGCTTTTCTCACGTGGGGCAAACAACAGGAAAACAAATTTTTCGTGGCCTAAAATCTAATCCTAGCCATTTAATGAAGAGGTATTCCTTAGACTACCACATCCCTCTAACTCTACTCTCTTTTTTCTTAATATAACGTAACAAAATTAAGTTTGATGCCCGGATGAAGGTGAGAATTTTTATGTAGCTAAACCATTCCTAATCAGAGTCTGGAAGAATGAATGGGAAGCAATTAATGTGTGTGAATTTCGTGTTATAAAGAAAATCGCAAAATAGTCAAACATAAGGATTGACACAGCAATTTCTAAAGCCAACGCTGCCGATACTATCTTAAACACTTAAGTGTTACAGCATATAAATGTCGATGCATAAAAACACAACTCATAATTTATTATTTTATTATTTGTATTTAGAAATAATAGGATTCATTTTAGTATATTTTAAAGTTTATCATACAGGTGCCACAAGTGACGCATTCCTATGGAAAACCGTTTAACAGAAAGTTATGGAAATGAATAACGCCATTTGTTTCACACAAGTACGGATATCTGTTCAATCATCCTTTTAAACACTTTATTAGCGCCTGACGATAAAGTGAGCTACATCGATACTCTTATAAATACAAGTTTTTATTTACATCGATTACTACTTTTTCACTGTATCTTTTAGTCGGAATATATCTACGCGAAAGAAAGCGCTGTGCTATTTTTGGAAATGCATTGTAGAAATATATACCCTAGCGCTGAAACTCTTAAACTCATGAGCACAACAAATACTTATATCATTATGTTGCCAGTCAAACGTAATTATAAGGATATTGTTGTTACAGGCTTCTGTAAGGTACCCAAAATTTAATTTGCATTAAATGTGATTCTTTTTGAATGAATGAATGAATAAGTGTATTTATTAATATAGCAATATCATACATAGAATTTCAACAGTCGCACGGGTCCACAGACCGTACGTGCTTTTGTAATACACATTACAAGCAATATTAAAACAACAACCACAACAAAGAATTAAAAGAGTAAACACGAAAATAAAAAGACAAAGGAAATACACAGTCAAAAGCAATATTAAACAACAATAAAGATTAAGAGTGAATCTGAAAATAAAGATACAAAGATATTCAAATATAGCAATTTAAATTTACAGCACAGCGTACACCTTCATAAATGCACCCTCTTATCATAGATAATTACACTTAAAAGACATATATACACATAATATATACAACCCTAGCACAACAGTGACCTAAGTATGATATAATATACATGTATGTAGAACATTGTAGTCACTTTTGTTTAGTTGATCTTATCCCCCCCCCCTTCTCTATTGGCAGCCTCCTCAGATCTCAGCTGTCTTGCCTTAAGTATAAATTTACCTAGCCCGTCCATGTTTTCCGTGCCTGACGTCCTTTAACCTAGTTGGTCATGTCGCACGATGAATGAAATTGGGAAATGATGCTCAAATGATCTCGGGATCCATGGAGATTAAAGTTGCTTCACAGTCGTCTTCTCAGGATAAGGGAAAACCTTATCCGGGTAACTCACCCTAAGCGAGATTCGAACTCGCGACATGTTGAATATGAGGCGGACACGCTACCACCACACTACCCAGGTGGGCCTGCGTGACTTTTTATTATTATTACTATTATTATTATTTAGAGTTCTTTCATTCCTAGCTATTCCACTGTGAATCAGTTAAATGCTTTCTGACCTAAAATATAAGGAACTTTTTTCCATAGAACGTAGAAGAATAATGTTTTCCAAACGGCATGCAACGATTCTTAAGCCTTAACAGATTATTTCGCTGGCAATTTTTACTTTCTCTACCGCCTACAAAGTACGTAGAGTAGGTATTGTATTCCATCAAAAATTCAATATCGAGATTTCACCTAAAATACGTGTTTTGAGGTCCCCTGATTTAAAATACATTTTTAGAAAGAAATACCGCGCGCGTTGAACAGCATAACTCAAAATCAAAAGTCCGTCACATACCAAAATTGGTATATAAGTTTAATATCTTTCAAGAAAATCTCTCACTCAAAAATACCCTTAAATGGAATTTTTTTCGAAAATGTCGATCTCTCAAAAATTGCTCTAACGATTTTGTTTAAAGTAACGCATGTATATCTTGAATTTCCTGAAAATAATCTCTTGGCTAACTGGTAACTGCATACACAAAAACTTACTACACAGTAAAACGACAATCTGTTAAAAATAACAAATTGAGTCATGCTTATGGAACTTTTTGTGAAGTTAAGCATTTCCGAGATATTTCTTGTTATTGGACTCAATATTGCAATACTTAATTCTCAAATGGGACGTTGTTATTCGTTTTTATTTCTGCTGATAAAGCAAAGAGAACATTTCAAAACCATTACTTAACGACCGCCTATTTTGGTCATCGCTTTAATTATTGTATTTCCTCATTCCTCCTGTAACCAGTCTGATAATGTTTATCTTGACAAGCGTGAATTAGATAGAAGCTTTGTAAAAATATGTTGTTGCAGAATAGGAAAAGTTCTGTGAATGTAGCACATCAGATTTTTCTTACTTTGGAAGAACTGGGTTCGAAAACGGAAAGGTCGGGAAGCAGTTCTGGTTTGTGAAACAGCAATGCTGATATTTATGCTAGAAGTGGGTAAAAGCATTCCGGCATTTGACCTCTGCGCATATTTCCTTAAAAAGCTGCTTTAGACTGTGATGTCTTGAAGATGTTAAAGCTTAAATCCTGGCGCTACCGTTTTTCTGAAGTGAGATGATATTGCATTTTATAAAGTTAATCATATCTTGTGAAACTTGGGAAGTAGTGCTTCCTTTTCTGCCTCTCGTTTCTTTTTCACATTTTTAATGAAATACAGCAAGATTTCCTTGTACTATAGAGAGATACTAAAAGCTTTAGAGTGCAATTTAACGATTTCTCGCATTCCTTTTATTTTTAAAAGCGAGTGGTGGCGAATTCAAAGGCGGTTTTTTTCCACTGTAATACCCAAAGGGTTTTAGCTTTCCAGAACCTGTTTTATTTGTTGCTGTGGTAACTTGGCTACCGATGTGAGCTAATTCAAGCAAACTGTGTGGCCCACCGTTAAGAGGCGTAAAGTTATATTGAAATAATTCTGTCACCTCAACTTAATTGCTAGTGTACACTTTGGTTTTTAAAACTTCGTTAAGCGTGTTCATATTCAGACGCCAGAAAAATATTCGGTGGAATCGAATTAAAACCGGAAGAAATTTAACTTCTGCATAATATGGAAAATGTTTGAAAAGTCACACAGCACAGGAAAATGCGAAGCAACTTTGTAACTCTGCAATAATTTTGAAATTCAGTTAAATGCATGCTTGCTAACCTTACTAGATTAATCTCAAAACGTCCATACGTAGATCTGCTAAGAAATTCTTGTGAGGGAATATAAACAGGATGCGGAAGTAGGGGAACCAATAAGCCGATCCCGGTGGCCGCGCTCGCTAAAATGTCTCGCTTTCGAGTCCCGCCTTGGGCATGGGTGTTTCTGTGTTTGTAAATGTATCTATGTTTGTGTATGTATATGTAAAAGGAAAACAAGAGTAATAAGGTCTACTAAGGAAATATAGGAAACTGGGAAAAAAAAAAAAAAAAGGAGAAAGAAGGAATACAGGGCCGGAGTCCTGATAAGCCTCCGGAACTGTAGTTTTTATATAAAAAAATATAAGCTATTCTACCTATGCACCACAAGGGGCGTCCCCCGGATGAAGGAATGAGATGAGAGGATACACTGGACACCCGAACCAGGAGCGACGGAACGCCATGCCAGATGTTCCAGATTGAAGCATCCGACAATCGGACAGGCACATCGGGGTCCCCACCCCAAAGGGTCCAACAACCCCACCAGGCGTCCCTCATCCCGATAACCAGCCGAAGTAGGGAGACGGAGTAAGTCACTAGGATCACCTTTTATCTGCCATGCTGAACCAGGTCCCATCGCCGACGCATCCATCCCTGAAAGAGACCAACAGGATGAAAGATGAATGGAATGACAATAGATCCCAAGCGACCACTTGTGGGATTTGTGGTAGACAAAGCGGCACAGGGTCTGGTTTTCTCCGGGTTCTCCGGTTTCTCCCGCCATGAATTCTACCGGTGCTCCATCTTCATTCCATTTAGATATCATCAGTGTCATCGCCTGCGGTACTATGGTAGTAAAAAACACAATGGAAACGACATAGAGGGGGAAACGGGGAAAACTCGAAAAAAACCCACTCATGAAACCGGATGAGTTCGGTCTGTGAGGCAGGTTTTTAAGTCTTAAATGGTCATATTCAAAAACTAATTACCATTTTCAACTGTAACTTTTCGAAATCGAAACCGATAATCCACAACTGCTGCGCAGTTTTCGGTATAGTTGATCAACCCTATCCGGTGGAGCTGTATTGCTACACTATTCACTCTCCTCCCTCGCTACCTCCGCGATAGCTAAGTAGGCAGTTTTAGACATTTGACATGTACAAGTGTCGTTTTTGTGACGTCCTCTGTAGTCCTTCGGAAAGAGTAGTAAAGCGTTGGTCCCGTGTCGTAGATTTACGCACGTAAAAGAACCTCAAGAGGCTTCTGAGAGCAAAATTAAACGGTCTTACACGCCAAATATACAATAGCTCGCTCAGAACAACATCAGTGTAGATGCTCAGTTATAGTGCATCCATAAATAGAACCCAATTTAATTTAATTCAATGGTTTCGTGTGGTCAAAATGTTCGATTTCATAGCATCGCTGTTAACTTTTGTTCAATTTGGCTTTTACGTAAGTCGCTTTTGTAATCAAACATCCTAGATACATTTTGGCCTAGAAAAGGTGCTCAAAAGGAAATACATCACATAGATAGTCTTTGGAAAAAACTTAATAATAATAATAATAATAAGAAGAAGAAGAAGAAGACGACGACGAAATAACATTACTAATTGAAATAGAGGTACCACATTTTGTTTCCGAAATTTTAATTTCTCATGCTAATGACTTCTAGTGCTGCATACAGTAATCTTTAACTATCGTAGAATACAGAGTGTATCATTATTGATGTCAAATGAACATGGGTTTAAAAATCATTTTGCTGAGTTCCAGCACAAATTTAAAGGTTACATAAATTGGTCAAAGTAACTTTCTGCTACGAGAACGTCCATCGAAGAGATGGTTAATTTTTCTGAAAGATTTCTCATCTAGGCTCCTAATGTTACATTGTCTTCATTAACCGACACTTTAGAAATGTGTTGTTTGACCCTATACTTTAGATAAAGCGTTTCAGCGTCGTAAACTATGTTACTTCTTTTTTCTCACAGTCTCTCCCAAAGTTTGACAAATCTGAAGTACCGTGCACTTGCACGCTATGTGAAGTTCTGTATCATTGACATGCCCTTTGCAGTACTCATACCTTAAGTTGGAGCACCACTGCTCTAAGGAACAATAGCTGAATGGACAAAGAGCTTGAAGAGTTACTAACACAGACACATCACCCAAACAAACAAACAAGTAAGAAGTAACAAGGAACGCAACTATTGATTTTAGAGAAGAATGAAACGCTCTTAGCGTAAACGAAAGAGGAATTGGAAGCAGGAAGCCTCGCAAAGAATAGACAGGATGAAACCAAAAACCGCATACACACAAAAGAAAAAAAGAGAAACGCCCATGGCTATAGTAGATCAGGCGCGATAAAATATCCAGGGATTCCTTGCATGCCGAACAGTTCACAGAGGAAGTTGTTGCAGACCTAGGGTTTCTGGAAATATCTGGAATACTTGAATAAAAGGAATAACAAAGTATTTCCGGATATTTGTTCCCCTCTAAAACGCTACATAGAGGAATTAAAACCCATACTGGAATAAAGGCACAAAAAGGAAAGTTTGAAAAATAAAAGTAAATAAATAAAACCTTAAAGGTCAACATCTTCCTTTATATATTTATTAGCCGAATCTGCAGCTTAGCTCATTTTACTCTCTTTTCGATTTCTTTATTTCTTTCTCTCGTGTCTTTCCATGAAGGTTTCCAAACTCGTTCCCATGGCATTGTAACAATAGTGAATTATTCTGGGTATATCAAATAGTAACTTATTTTATTTAGAACAAATCAAGGTGAAAACTGGTTAAATAGTTATTATGCGAAATATAGATAAAATGTGATGCAAAGAAATGTTCACGTCAATATAATTTCAAGGATTTCAAAGCCATTACTAAAGACTTTTCATTTGGCATCAAACTGAACAAGATTAATTTTGTGTCTTGCATTTGGGAGATAGACTCTATAATCGTACATTTTAAAAGGCTCTCCATACAAACCATTCTTAAATACCTATAGATTTCAAATAAATCTTAAATGTGTCGACAAATCATCCTTCAATTCATGTATACCTAGAGTTTCAACTCAATAGCGTAAGAAGTTAATTAGGAGTACAGTATAGTAATTACTCCAATGCTTTGTAATTCGTGTAATTTTACAATTTGATGTAAATCTAAACTTAACATACGAAGATTGTATAAAAGAAAACGAGTGCAGCTGGAATACTGTGATGCCTTAGGATTAAACTGTCTATGTATCAGGTATCCCTCGCGTATTTCACGTGTGTAGAAAGCCCTTAGTGCATTAAAAGTTACAGAACTCTCTCATGTTAAAAAAGAACAGCTTATGTACAATTCCAAAACTAGCTCTGATAGGTGAAATAAAGACTCTTTAATTACTTGTCAATTTAAAAAATAAAGGCTTTGGAGAGTATGTTAACCTCTTAGGTCTGTTTACACTGACCGGTAATTACTTGGAACTGCCCCGCTGATAATACAGAATTTACGTCTTTTTTCACTGTGCTAGTATACATTATAAAGCAGCATCGAAACTTCTTGGAGTGTATCAGAGAGAGAGAGAGAGATGGCGAACTTTTTAGTGTAGTCTGTTAATCTTATTCTTTATTATACGTTTTCCGAATTAATATACATTACTATAAAATATAAAAATCTTGGAAAATGTAGAACAGTTACAATATGCTCAATTTAGAAATTAGTCTTATTAAGCTGTCTTATCCTATCGGCATGACCACTTGCTTTGGTCCTTGGGAAACTATAGAAGCATTTTCAGCTTCGTTGTTGCTTGTCGTTATTATAGATTTTCACGTGGGGACAAATATGCAGTGAATGTTAAAACGACTATATGAGTCTTAAGCGTTTATCATACGCTTAAATATCTATCCTATGGAAATTGCATAAATAATGGAGTCATGAAAAGTGTGCAGGCTAACTCAAAACTGACTACAATGTTTTACATACATATTTTATATCATATTTATGTGATTGTTGTATTATGGTTTTATATATTGTGTATATAGTATGTGTATACATTTCTTTAAAGTGTATTTATCTATTGTAAGATGTATTATATGATTTATGCGTCTGAATAAGGTACTCTGTGCTGTAAATTTAAATTGCTGTATTTGAATATCTTAGTAGTTTTATTTTCGTGTTTACACTTTTTTGTTGTTTTAATATTGTTTTTATTGTGTATTGCCTTTGTCTTTTTATTTTTGTGTTTATTCATTTAATTCTTTGTTGTTTTAATATTGCTTTTTAGTGTGTATTACAAAAACACGTACGGTCTGTGGACCCGTTTGATTGTTGAAGTTCAATGTATGATATTGTTATGTCAATAAATACACTTATTCATTCATTCATATTTACTTTCTCCACTGCGTATAGTACATAAGGGAAGTATTGTATTCCATCCAAAAATTTGATGTCGAGATTTCACCGGAAATTTCAAATATTTTGATGTCTTCTGAATGAAAAAGAGCTTTTTAGCAAAAGATCCAGAACTGTATATGTTTGTGTGAGTCTAACTGTATTTCTAACTGTTTTTGTTTTGCGAAAGTCCATTAAATACCAAACTTACTTAAGTTCAGCATCTTCTAAGGATGCGGTACAAATACTTTAAAGAAAATCTATCTACCCCAAACTCTTTTCTTCCTTTACTTAGAAAATGTTTTTAAATTTTTTATTTTCTCAAAATTGAATCTTCTGATTTTTAATAAAATATGTGTTAAGATCATTTTATGAGAAATGCAACGTTTGTTTTCAATTTTCTGGGAATGGCCTCTGAATTTGCTTCATTTTGGATGACTTTTGCGTAACTGGTAAATTGTGAGAGATTGACAAAAGCTTGCTAACCAAAAAATGTAGATCATATGTGTAGAGCAATGGACCTCAAATACATTTTTTCCGAGCTATTCCTTATAATTATTTTAAATGCTCCAATATTTAAATTTTTCTCAAACTGGAATTTGTCATTCGTTTTTGTTTTTTTTTTACTACTAGCCATTCTAAGAAAACAGAATTTCAACATCATCACATAGCCATTACCACTTAAATTATTTTAACATGTTAAATCATTTCGGATGATGAATGAAATCGGTAAAATGATGCTCAGATGAGCCCGGAGTCCTTGGAGATTAAAGTTAATCTCCGTATAAGGGAAAACCCCGGAAAAAATTACCCGGATAACCCATCCAAACCGAGATTCGGACCTCTTGAATGTGACGCAGACACGATACCTCAGACTATAGAGTGGGCTTAAAAGATTTGAACTATCTATACCTCTAGTATATTTCCGTATTTCCCTTATACTTTTAAGGAAATATAAGATCTTTTTTGCTAAGTTTATCCCGATTATTATGAAGTGGATAAAAATTGTTTTTTTTAAGAACAGATTGTTGCAGAATAGGTAGAGAAAGCCATGTGGATGTAACGCATCATATTTTTAATAAATCGATTAGAAACCAAATTATCCTGTTCCAGTTATATCCAAACAAAAGCCCCAATTATCTCAAGCCGAAGCTTATCGAAAGGACCAGCCGTGGTTTCCCACCAGGTAAACTTATAGTGGGATGTGCCTTAGATTAATTGCAGCTGCTGTTTTTTCTTAACTATATCAACACAGAAACTTTAAACTGTAAGGTAGTCCCTATCACATTAGGCTTGAACACTGAGTTTTACTTTCTCTACCAAGTACCTACACAGTAAGGAGAGAAGGTATTGCATTGCATCAAAAAATTCGATACCGAAATTTCATCCCATGTTTTGAAGGCCCCTTAGTTAAAAAACACAATTTTAGAAAAAGGCCGTGTATGCATGTGTGTGTCTGTGGGCAGCATGGCTCAAAAATGAAAATTTCGTTAAATACAAAATTTAAATCTTCCAGCGAAGCGATAGGAAGATGCCTCAAGAAAATCCTCCCATCCCAGCTACGCTTTATATGGAACATTTTTCAAAAATTTAGATTTTGATTAAAATGCCATATGTGATGAAGATTTTAATGGTAAACGATACGCATTTCTTAAATTTTCTGGGAATAACCTCTTAAGATCTCTTCAATTTGGGTGACTTTTGTGTACTCGTGAGAGATAGACATAAATTTACTGCGTAAAAAATATAGATTAAAACACACAATTTATGCCATATACTTTTATCTGTAGAGATAACCGTTTCAGAGACATTTCTTGTTATTGGTTTCAATTTTAAATTACTTAAAGTTTTCTAAAGTATGAAGTCAACGTTCATTTCATTTCTTTTGTTTCAATCCGGGAACGCAAAAAACATCATTCTTTTTTTTTTTTTTTTTTTTTTCATAGCGATAGCTTTAACCTGGTGTATTTCCTTATTTATCTTCTACCTACAAGGAAGCAAGTAATAGGGCAATTTCTGCTAATATTTATCTCGATTAGCGTGGCGTAGATAAAAGAATACTCTTTTGTAAGGAAAGTTAAAGAAAGCCATCTGAAAAGAACACTTTAGATTTTTATTTTCTCTACGCGTACTATGTACACAGTGTATAGAGAATATATTGTAATGTACGAAAAAGTATTTATCGAGGTTTCACTGAAAATACATGTTTTCGGATTCCCTGAATTAAAAAAAAAAATAGAAAACGGTCCGTGTGTTGGTGTGTGGTCTGTGTACAGCATAGCTCAAAAACGAAAAGGCCGTTGAACACGAAACTTGGTATTTAAGTTTGATATCTTCCAGATTTTCAAGAAAATTCTCCCACCCCAAACCACCTTTTATATGGCACATTATGTATGATATTTCTATGACAAACGAAATGAAAATGTTGAATTTTCTGGAAGTAGCCTTTGAAGACCTCTTCTGGATGAATTTTATACAACTGGCAAACCGTAAGAGTTATACAAAAAATTACTACACAAAAAATGTAGATCTTATTAAAACACACGATTTATGCCTTTTATTTATTTTTTTCTAGAGTTGTCCGTTTTCGAGATATTCCGGATTATTGGTTTCAGTTTTGAACCACTTAAACTTTTCTCAAACAGGGAGATATCTTTCTTGTCGTTTCTCGTTTGTTTAGTCCTGGCAAGCAAAGAGATTGGAATTTCAGTTGTTTCACATAGCAACCGGCTTTTAAAGGACGAGACTATTGCTTTATCCTGTGCATTTTCTTATTTCCCTTCTACTTACAAGACAGCTTGTAATAAGACTAATTCTATTTATGTTTATATTGATTGCCATGATATAGATAAAAGATTAATGTTTTGAATGAAAGGTTTGTTTACCGAGGACATCATGTGAATGGAACACATTAGATTTTTCCCCTTCTATTTACAAGGAACCCGTAATAAGGACAATTTCTGCTAATGTTTATCTCGATTATCATAAAGTAAATAGAAGAATAAGCTTTTTTATAACAATGATTTGTTACACAGATGAAGAGAAAGTCCTGCGAATGAAACATATCAGGTTTTTTGTTGTACTATTCCTGAAGTAAATAAAACAAACAGCACCAGAGCTACAGATTATCTCGACATAATTTTTGCGGCTCTCGTCAATTTATTACAGGTAAACTGTGTCTAACGACTTTAAAAGTTCAAATTAGTAGGAACATTCGAACTCTTTGAATGAAACATATGGTGAAAGCTGAAATCTGCATAAAAGCACATTTTCAGGACTCATTCTTCCCTTCAGAAATATCACAATGCTCATTATGACTACAGATGTCCATGAAAGCTCGTTAAGAAACTCCGTGGGCGGCCAAAAACTCTTGCGGCCTAACCAACGGCTAAAAACAGTTTTTTTGCTCCTGTCTGTTTGGCTTTGAAGCACCCACAAAAACTTTAAATAACGCTGCGAAAAACAAAGGCTAACTATAAACCTAATTAGCAATTTCAATAAAAGAGCTCTACATAGGTAAAAAAGGTGAACATAATGAATTGAAATGTACTGACGTAACCTGAAACGGCAGCTTGGTTGTAATAAATTACAAAGCTGCGAGCGTGAACGCTTTTAAAAATAAATATGATACCTTACATTCACATGACTTTCTCTTCTACAACAAACTATTCTTCTAAAAGTTGTTCTATGTACTTCTTGCTAATCCAGATAAACATTAACAGAAATGGACTTATTACTTCTTTGTAGGAAGAGGGGAAATAAAAAAAAGTATCTACACTAGGCTAAAGCGATAGTCAAATATTTTAAGAGCTGAACGCTCTGTATAGAAATGAAATTTCGGTTCTCTTGGTATTGCCAGAAATAAAGAAAGAAATTAAAAGTATTGGAAAATGTAAACTTATAACAAGATGTCTAGGAAATAGCTAATTCCATAAAAAACATCACTGTATCTAAAGTAAATTATGCCCTTTGATGAGATTCACATTGTTGTGTACTTAGACTTTGTCTATCTCTTATGGTTTACCAGATTTGCAGGATTATTCAAATTGAAGAGGACTAAAGTGGCTATTTCCACAAAAAAAAAAAAAAAAAAAAAAAGCATGTATCTGACATAAATCAGTTTACCGGTTGCAAAAGCCACTCAGATTGTAGAATACTTCAGAGACTATTTCCAAAAAATGCAAGATGCACATTTCATTTGTTATAAAAATATCCTAAACATATGGTAAAAAAATGGAAATAAGTTTTATTTATGGATGCTCTTTTCTGTGGTTCTCAGCATCCCATTCTATATTGGCCGTGAAACTTCACTTAATTTTGCCCAGAGGTCTCTTTATCACGCTTTGAGGTTCTCTTACGTGCCGTAAATATACTACACGGGACCAGCAGCTTTACTTCCCTTCCGAAATAAATGGTGCTAAGGAATTTTACGTCCGAAAAATTTCATCGTCCTCCACTGGGTTTGAACCTTGGTATATGAATCTAGCATGGTAACCACAACACCACATAGGGCGATATTAGACATATCAAAATCGTTAAAACTATTTTTGAGAAATCAAAATTTTGAAGAAAAAAATACTTGTAAAGGGTAGTTTGAGTTGAGGATTTTCTTTAAAATCTGCGTGCTGTACACTTGAAACATTCTTAACCTAAAAGTCTAATTTGTACTAACGGAATTTCCGTTTTTGATTTATTCTTTCACACACACATACACACACGCGCGCACACACACACACAGGTGGACAGTTTTCTAAAACAAATGCTATTTTGGATTCAATCTACCTCAAAACACAAATTTCCGGTAAAATCTTGACTGCGACACCAAAGACAGTGAATGAAAAAAGAATGTCTATTAACAATGCGCTAATATTTTTGTACATTGAAAATAGTTTGAGACATGGTAGAATACCTAGTACCTACTTTGTTTTTATTATTATTATCATTATTATTATTATTATTATTATTATATTATTACTATTATTATTATATTATCATTTCATCCTCGTAGTGACTGAAAAATGAAACACCTCGCAGCTGGTTTGGTTTCCAAACGTTACATTTTGCCTCCTCGATGTCTCTGCCAGGAGAAAATCCTTCTGGAGTTCAGTTTTCTGTAGCCCCGGCATTGCTGGAGGGGATTTAGATTGGTTCAGGAAACACAACTTCCATAATCCGCTTAGCCCGCTAGGTATTCTGTCCAGACGTTATATCAGCTCTTCTCTCTCTCTGTATCAACAAATAAATCTCTCTCGGAAATGACGTAATGTTGAGTAATGCTGATAACGTTTTGATTCATGGCCTCATTCGGCTTTAAGAGTTATTGTTTTCCCATCCGCTTATCAGTTCATGCTTAATGAAGCCTATTAAGGGTTTTTTTATTATTTTTTTATTTATGTATATCTTTGTTTTCCTCCTCGATTATATTCCTTTCTATCTAAAAAGCCTGTATTGTAGAATTACAGGAGCCACTCATACAGACCGAAATGGCTCCACGATGACATGTGAGTCTCTTAATTGGAAGGTCCTGGGTGCAATTCCCGTGAACCGCCCACTTTTATCTCGAGTTTTTCGTGGCTTGATCGTTAGGCGAATACTGGAGTGTTTTCTCATCTTCCGTAATTTCCTTTCTATCGTTTTACTTTCATTCTCTTTCCTTATCTTTTAAGTGTACTTCTTGGTTTCGCATTGTACGACGGTACCCAATAAATGGTGTGACGTACTCAAAGGAAGAAATAAAGCTTGTCCATATCGTCCAGGCACTCCAGGAAATGTTTTATCTTTTAGCTTAAAGTTTTTAGGTCATAACGGACGATGAATGAAATCCATGAAATATGCCAAAATGAGCGGGTCGTGGAGCTAAAAGCTACTCGGAACTTTTCTTCCCAGGAGAAAAGAGAACACCTCCGAAAACCCCCTTATTGCTAACCGATATTAGCAATCAGGATCTCTTGAATGTGAGGTAGACAAGCTAACTCCACACAACAGAGGCGGGCTGGACTTGAAGTGATGAAGAATTCGGAAGCAGCCACATACACAACGTTGTAAACAAGTATGTAAGTCACGACAAGAAGGGGACCGGAAGAATAAAGTTGACTATTTTCTCACCAGTAGATCTGTTTGCCGAAATGTAGGTATATAATATGTGTGTATGTGAGTCAGCCATGCTGCCATATCCAACTGCTGCGATAGTTATTACAATGCTTTGCGGTTCTCATTGCAGACGCGCGAGCTATCTGAAAACAATGTCTTGTGAATGGAACACATCAAATTTTATTGAATTTGTGAAAGCCCTTCATTATGTTGTAGAAACAATCCTGGAAAGTCTACTCACACCAATACAGAAACCAAACTATAAACTATTTTTCGTACAACTTCATATAGTATAAATCAAAGACATAGCTACAATATACTCATATTGATTTTTTATTTATATTGCGTCAATAAAGTCACCTGGTTTAGCTTTCATGTTTATTTAGGTATCCTAATACATGTCATTAATGTTTTGGGTGGTTTGCTGTACTTCTATTATCTGTGACTTTTTACTTTCTCTAGCCCCATATGTACAATGTACATAGGGATAGAGAAGGTATTGTAATGTACCCAAAAATTCGATACCGAGATTTCACCGGAAATATAAAAAAAAAGCATTTTTAAAAAGAGGTTCGTCCGTGTGTGTGTCTGTGGACAGCATAGCCCCAAAACGAAAAGACCATTAAATACCAAACTTGGTATTTAGGTTTAGTATCTTCCAAGGATGCGACACAAAGATTTTCAAAAAAATCTCCGTACAATAAACTACCCTTTACATGGAACAAATTTCGAAAAATTTGATTTTCTTAAAAATGGCTCAAACGATTTTGATTGAAGTCCCGTATATTAAAGCTATTTATGTCCGAAATAAAATCTATATTTCGAATTTTTGGGGAATAGCCTCTTAAGACCTCTTTATTCTGGATGAATTTTGCTTAACTGCTAAACCGTAGGAGATAGAAAAAAACTCACTACACAAAAAATGTACATCACGACAAAACACACAATTTATGTCCTTTACGTTTTTGTTGTGGAGGTAACCGTTTCTGAGATATTCCTTGTTATTAGTTTCAATTGTGAAATACTTAAACTTTTCTTAGATAGGAAGTGTCCGCTTTTCTTTTGTTCTACTCCCGGCCAAGTAAGAAGTGATTTACAATGACAATCGCATAACGATAGCTTTAAAAACATTTGACAATCATTTTAGCATAGCGCATTCCATTATTTTCTTCTACTTATTGGGAACTAAGAAATAACACTCTGCTAATATTTATCTCGATTAGCATTGTGTACAAAGAAGAATAATCTTTTGTAGGAGGTTTGTAGAGCAGCTAGAGAAAGTCATGTGAGTGTAACACATCAAAAATTTTGTTTTTGAATTGTCGCATTCACAGACACATGGACACAGGCATATATATTTCATTTCTAAAACTTTTTTTTTATTAAGGGGAGCCTAAAATGTATATTTCATGTGAAATTTCAGTGTTGAATTTTTTAGCGGAATGCTATATTTTCTCTACCTGTGGACAATGTTCTAAGAAGAGAAAATAAATATCTATACTTATATTATAGACTACATTATCTTCTCCTCTCGATCAACAATTTAGCACAAACACACCTACAGCATATCATCTTACTTTCTACTATTTCTGTAAATATGGCTTGACCGTGTTTTTTATTTATTGCTGAACATTTTTAGCGTACCGATGCCTCTGATCGAAGTTAAGACGTCATCCGAGCGTTGAAGCGGTTGATAGCCAGCAACAAAAACAAGAAATGGCTATTACGTATATTGTGGTGTAAGCATCCAGGAAGAGGCATTTGCATTACCTTAGCTCTGCAGCTATGCTCACTTGCTCATGAATATGCTGAACAAGTTTGCTGCGACCTAATTCAAGATCAGCTACTGGATATGAAAATATACTTTTGTCAAGTTCTCAGTTTAAATTCGTCCATTCGTTGAATCTTTCGTGTCATCTTTAATAAACTTCTTTTTCTCTTGCTGATGGAAGAACGTGACTAAAGGGAAATAATGGTAGGCGGAGATTATGGTGTCCATTACAGAGTGGGCAGAGGCTAACACAGCAAACGAGCTGACACATCAGTCGAATATTTCCTGTTCAAGTCATTTCCTTATAACATATACCGCAGCATTTCGACGAAGAGAAATAAAAACAATGCAAGAAACCGCAAAAGCCACTTGTCTATTTTTGGAGCTGCAGGGTCACAGAATATAAACTATAGTTTCTAGTGTATATTCTGAATAGTTTATGCCTTTTAAAATGCTTATTTATCTTACGTATTTACATTTATCTACAAACTTAAACAAACTCCATAATGTAAATCATCATATTTTCTGCATAGTGAAATTTATATTTTATAGCTTATTGGCTTCACTTATAATTTTTTGATTTCGTAATGTGATGTTGGTCAGCCTGATATAGTGCATCTCCTTGCCTTTCATTTTATTTTTCAAAGAACATTTTTGTGTTTTCTTAATGACGTAAGCTGTGTGAAGCTATTATTTAAAAAGCTTGGGTGCGCGCCAAAAGAGTCGCGAGTAACTCGCGAGTCACAGGAGTCTACCTACAATATGCAATACGGTGCAGCATTGATCATCACGGCAGAATCAAGTGTGGAAAATGAAGTGGAGGACGCAAGTAGTGTGGTAGGACCTTTGAGCAGTGTTACCATACTGCCTCCAACTCTGCTCCGAGTTGCGTGGTTGATACGCGAGCGCACTCTTGCTTAGTTGAGTCGAGGACCAGAGATATAAAAATTTGCCCTTGCAGTGTAGTAAGACATTTCCTGTGTACAACATTCTTATCATAGTTGGGCATAAAGATAAGTGCCAATTATGTTCGTCGAAATACTGATTATCATATCACAAGAAGATATGGTCTATTTTCTACCCACTTTTCCTGTTGTCTACCCACTGTCTTCGACAAGCAATCTTACACAATTTTAATCTTATAAATTTTATTTCATTCGAGAGAAGCTTTTGCAGAAATAGTTCCATTATAAATTGCGTTATTAGGGCAAGAGGTATACAAAAATCACATCTTTGTAAATAGTATCACTATTTATGAAATTCCACTCTTTGCGCGAAACCACATAAAACAGATCAACGGAGATTTAACACTTTTAAAAGCACTTGGTTTTTTTGTTTTTTTTTAATTAAGACAATATCTCGGAAATTATTAATGCCACAAAAATAATATAATTTGTATGCTTAACCAGAGTTACAATGCTTGTGACGAAAGTGCTTGTCTATATTTTTATTGTTTGCCAGTTACACAAATTACACGAAATTCATTCAGAATGAGGAGATCAAACCATTTCACAAAAAATCAACATACACATTTTATTGAAAATATCCGGACCGTGTGGGATGTTAAACATAGTCGAGTCAATTTTTGGGAGATAAAAAGTAACCAAATGTTTCCAAGTGAAGTGGGATGTGAGAATTTTATTTAAAGTCCTGGTATTGCATCCTTAGAGTTGATTGAACTTAAATATTAGCTTGGTATCAATCCTATCTTTCCTTTTTGAGTTAAGCTGCTCTCTCTGTCTGTCTCTGTCTCCATTTCCCCCTCTCCCCCCCCTCTCTCTCTCTCTCCGTCTCACCCTAACACAGAGAGTTCTTCCTTCTTCGAGATTAATACAAGTGAAGGAGAGAAAAGGAAGAAAATAAAAGGACAAACTTTGCAGAAACTCTGATCTGCAAATTAAAATTTTGAAATAACACCTGTAACTAATTGAGATTCAGCAGTTACACAGTCGCCTGCACAAGAGAAAAGTTTCCGCTACAGTAGCATCTGCTTTGCCTCTATTGTTTAGCGCGTGGCTCCCCAAGTAAATTACTTACTTGCCCATTATTTATCCTTCATTCTCGCAGTGTTCCACCTGCATTTGAGTTATCTTCCTCCACAGCTTAAGTGGATGTAGCTATGCAACCCCCTTATATTGTTGAACACCTGACCGCGTCAGCAATTTTTTTTTTTTTTTTTTTTTTGGTAGTGTTTAACGCCCGCTTTAACTACTAATGGCATCGCAGGCGGTGCGTCAGCAATGAATCCCAAGTAAGTCACCTGTCATTAGCTACTACCGTGGAGTAGGTTGTGCAATTTAACATTATAATATATCTGTGTTGAAAGAGAATTGATTTTCATAACAGTATGAATCAAACATATTATATTGGGTCGTTAAGGGCACACCAAAGTGTTGAAAGTGATTTTCTAAAGTATTCAAGCTATAGCTTTAATTTTTTGTGTAAACGGGTAACAAAAGAAGTATTTGTACCAAGTTTCATTTAAATATTTTTTTTTTTCATTTAGGATATATTAATTAGTTTATTCGGTTTAATTAGCTTAAATAAAAATCTATCTTCCTCTATAGATATTGAGATATTGAGCTAAATGCTCCCTATTTTAAAATTATATTCCTTAGTAACTTTGTAACAAATTGTCCGTATGACATTTTCCTAAAGCTGATAGTAGTTTTTCACAAAGTGAAAAAACTGAAAGGAAAAAAAAAAAACAGCGCATAGTTATACTGCTGAGCTTAGGCGAGTGAGCGAGAACATTTTTACAATATGTGATGTCTGTTTAGGAATAGGTCAACATTTCCAGCATTTACTTTAAGGTAAGAATTTTAGTGAGCCTTTCCCGGCGACTCTCGCTTCTCTCGCGCAATGAAGAGTGCATTTATCATTCTAGAATGTTGATGTTGTGCCTGACCTTGCATTGCATAGAGTTTTTTTATCATCATTATCGCCATTTAAAGATGTACCTAAATAAGCCAATCAGGAGAAAGGGGGAAAGGATAAACGGAAACATACATGTCAATAGGGACAGGCTCTAAGAAACGACAGTTTAAAAAGTAAAGGTACGAACGAACGGAAGGTGCCCCCGCAACCGGGGCAGAGCAGCGCACGGAGACCACTGACACGTTTTGCTTCTTCCGGGACCCCTGGGAGGGAGTGATGAAAAACAGACCTGAAGAACGACTAGATACGACTAGATCCGGATAACGAAGGACGCAGGTATGGATGGGTTCCCTATCATTTCCAATTCGAACGCATCCGACGTCTCCCTGGTCTACCTATAAACTCCTCACTCCTTACAGTTTTCCCTGACAAGGTCCATTAGAAGGCTGGTTCTAACAGAAAAGTTCCACAATGACGACAGGGGAAAAAAAAAAAAACAGCACATCCACACCGTTGCCTGGTCGTACAACCCTAAAACAATGAAGAAATTATGCACAGTGACGGACAGGAGAGAACTACCTCTGCTTTCGCCTGCTAGGGAAAGTAACCCATGGGTTAGAATGGGCGGTCACCGACATCGAATATATCCCTCACAAACCGATCCATTACACCCCTCATAAACCGATCCAATACACCCCTCAAAAACCGATCCAATACACCCCTCACAAACCGACCCAATACACCCCTCATAAACCGATCCAATATACCCCTCACAAACTGATCCAATACACTCCTCATAAATCGATCCAATACACCCCTCTCAAACCGATCCAATACACCTCTCATATACTGACCCAATACACCCCTCACAAACCGATCGAATACGTCCCTCACAAACCGATCGAATACGTCCCTCACAAACCGATCCAATACACCCCTCACAAACCGACCCAATACACCCCTCACAAACCGATCGAATACGTCCCTCACAAACCGATCGAATACGTCCCTCACAAACCGATCCAATACAACCCTCACAAACCGATCCAATACACCCCTCACAAACCGATCCAATTCACCCCTCACAAACCGATCCATTACACCCCTCGCAAGGATCTGAATCCGAATCGCATGCGTTACCACGACGCACAATGTACAGTAATACGTATTATGTTTGACCATTCTTTTCACCCACAAATTACTGATTATCAATTTTGAACCATTGAGTATTTGCAAGATAAGTTTCAATTAGCCAGCTCTTTGTTATATATTAAACAAACATTCATAATGTATTGTTTATATATTTGATTATTAGTTAACCATTTAAATTAGATGTGTACTAATATTATGTATTTACACATAATGTAAAAGCTGGAATACAGGATTAAAACACGATTTTAAGTTTTAAGAATTAACTTTACAGCAACTTTATGTTTATACACTTGTGCGCACGGTGGCATTCTGCGTTACCTGTAGGACAGAACGGATAATTAGTCGACATGAAGATCTGATGCTTGACTTGACCATGATCCTTTTGACCAGCCAACTGTAAACCTGTAATGCGTCCCAATCTTCTTCTTTCTCTTTTTAACCTCCTCATATATAGATCTTACACCCCCAGGACTTACAAGTCAGCTCGTGGGTCAGAGGCTTGTGGAGGAACAGAGGCTCGTGTTTCAAAGAGAACCCAGGATGTGCGATCATCCTGATTCCTGGTACGAAAGTGAAGAAGTCATAATATGAAATGCTAGTGAAAGGGATGAAAGGAAAGATGATTATGGGGCTATTGGTGGAATGGATGGCGGCGGAAACCGAAGATACGAGAAAACCGACTCAGGCGCCGCTTTGTCCACTAAAAAACTCACACACGGCTCCCGGGGATCGAAGGCGACGTGAGAGGAGAGATTATTTGCAATTCTTATTTGTAATACATGAAAGGAGCTATTTTTCACAACCGTCTAAAAAGTACTTCATTCACCATATTTGTCAATGTACCTTTGTGAGATAACTGTACTCCCCTACCTGCTCAACATCGCTACAAGACCATGAATACAGTGCTCAAAGGTGAACTATCGGCCAGGGGATCATGCCAGATTTAAGTGATAGATTTATGGCAGCAGATTACTGTTTTATCTATAAGAACATATTTGTAACGTGAATCGGGGTTTATCACCCCAAAACAACATGTGTGTATGTTGTATGTGTATAAAAACATTCCTTTCTTTTCTTTGCAAATCAAGAGCAGTTTTATTTGGTGCCAAGGTTGTGGTATTTCGTAACAGAAGCATTAAAGCTTATCTCACAAACACTTCGGAAGTGGTAGCACAGAAAATTATATCACACCGCAGTTATAATGTTGCAACTCTTTAAATACTCGGCGTTCATTATGCGCTGTTATCTTAGCGGTTTCGTACGCTGCATATAAACGTAGTGTATAAAGTAAGGCAATAAGACTTCCTAGCCGCAAAGTATTTCCTGTGCGATAACTGCAAAAATGTGCGGCATTAGAGTAGATAGAGGAAAACTGCACATAAATAATCACCAAGCCCCGGATCTTTAGGTTCAAAAGAGTTAAAACTAGATTCTATCTATCAGTTTATTAGGAATTTATAGGATCTTATATGTTCAATTTAGGAGCTATAGGATTTTTGGAATACACATTTATATTAATCACCGGGCATGTCATTGTGTTTAAACCACTGCAACTTTAAGTTGTGAAAATTTAAATGAATTAGCTAACATTATTATGTATTTGAAAGTATCAACTTCAATACTCCTATGACTGGTGATTCACTGAAAGCGCCACATGCGCTAAAGTTCTTAATTTAATCATTTTGTTTAGTATTGTCGCACCTGCTGTTATTAATTCAAGAAACTCGCTTGATTAAGAGAGGGAATAGATCGGGGGAAATGTATTTTTCACTACAGCTAGTCGTGCACATGGGATCGCAGCTCTATTCCATAAGGGCAAATAGCCACATAATTATAATTGATAGTGTAAAGAACTAACTAATAAATTAATTCAAAGTCTTAAGCAATGTTAAGTAATCATTTATTGGTTACCTTAAAGCTTGTAGCGTGGCGTCCTACATAGCTGCCTGAGCAGATCCATGCTCCTAAATTACGTCACTGAGTTCCTAGCAGAGAGAGTGCTCCTGTCTTACACTTCTTTTATTATACAGCAAAACTGGCAGTATCACCAACTATGAAAAGTAACTCAGCCCAGTACTACCAAATCCTATCCACGCAGGATATGATACTATGACACCGAAAAATACATAATTTAATTTTAGAGACTTCACGCGCAAACATTTTCAGTTCTCATTTTCCACTCTTAGTATGACACTGAGCAATGGAGTACTTGGAGAAGGATTTACAGCTCAGAATATTTTTGCCTTCCCTTAAAATGCGCTTGAAAGCGGAGAAACTCCGTTCCATTTCACATGAGGTAAGGAGGTGAAAATTCATTTTGGCTTCCTAAGGGCTCCAAGTAAACGATTCTTGCACTTTTTCTCCATAGAGAACGCGACCGATTGTTGCTATGACTTTAAATTCTGGACTGCACACCAAACAAATAATTTTTTTCCTTATCAGAAAGATTACATAAGATCATAATTAGCTAACATTTTTCTTATTATTTGGCTTTGAAAACATTTTATACAAATAAATGTACTCTATTTAAATAACTTAATAAGCCAAACAAGTCTAATTAGGTCCTAACGTAAAATTATGTCAATTTAGGCTCTAAAATTGAGGTATATTACGTGGTGATAACTGAAATCATTAAAGTAAGTTAATTTTTTATGATAGTGTTTAACGCCCGCTTTTACTACCAAGGCACCACAGGAGATGACACTGGTGATACATGGAATGAAGATGGAACACCGGTGGAATGCGATGGCGGGGGAAACTGGAGAACCCGGAGAAAACCCGCCCCTGCGCCGCTTTGTCCACCACAAATCTCACATGCGATCGCTTGGGATTGAACCCGGGCCTCTAGGTGAGAGGCGAGTGGTCTAACCACTTGGCCACGGCGCGGCGTTAAATTAAAATTGGATAAGTAAGAGATCAGAAATAAAATAGGTCAGAATCTAAGAGTCCGGAGCTCGGAAATCACATAGCGGCTTTAAAATGCTTCTAGGTATTTTATTCTGAAATCATGAATACTAATTTTTTTTGTAAGAATAGGTTTTAGAATAGGTAGAGAACCTATTGTAACACATCAGATATATGTATTTACTTTATCGAATAATTGCGGCCAGAAATCAGAATACTCCCCTTCTATAATTTGCGCTTATTAAAACAGCGTGTAAAATCGCATCAAAACAAGTGTTAGGAGGAGAATTAGGATTACTCACGATCGGGGTTCTCAGTCTCTGGGCAGAGCACCTTTGGGGCCCTTTGCCAAGGAATAAGGGAGAGGCCCTGAAAGGTGAGCAGATCCGGATGACGACGGGGCCAACTATAGACGGGGTTCGTAACTGTCCCAGATTCAACGCCTCTGCCGCTATCTGGGCCCAACCCACCCGGAAGTTACCCGAAGGATCCCTAACCCACAAGCACCCAAAGGCGGGTCCCGATAGAGCAATTCCGATGACGCCAGAAATAAACCTCTATGCGCAAGCCACCATCCAGCGGCCACCCGCCGAATACCGCCGTCTGGTCCTTCAATCCTTAATCAGATGATAAAGAAGTAACAGGAACAGGAAGTGATGGACAAACAATTCGGGGAATTACCCAGCATTCGTCTGGCAGCCTGGCTCTTGGGGAAAAAAAGAAAACGAAAAAACGTGGATCAGAAAGGTAGGCCACGGGAATGGAACGCACGACCTCCCGAATGCGAGTCGCACACGTTACCGCAGCCCCTTCTCCCTCGAAACAATTATTGTTGCACATAAACAAGTTGGAAATCGGATGCTATGGAATTCCTCAAACTGTTGATGCTCATTCTATTTCTTTCTGCTTAGAAGCAAGTGGATAGTATCAGCATTTACGGCCTATAGAGGATACTTCATGACTGCGGCAGTAGTTGGACTATTGCACCCGCATGACTTCTAACGGTTAATGAAGAGGTAACGGCAGGTATAGTGGCAGCAGGCACAACGTATGCGGGTACCTAATGTTTCCGGGTTCAGCACCCCTACGTCGGACCTGTGCTCGTGGATATGTTTTGACAGAATTTCATGAAAAGGAATGAGAAACAGTAACATTCTGTAATTCATGCATTTATTTTGCGAAAAAAGGAAATAACGGGTGGTGGGAGAGTGATTCTTAGACAAGATAGTCGGCCACCTTGGTAAAGTTCAATTGTTAAAATTAATCTAATTTCTATATGTCATACATTTTATAGAAAATAATTAAAGTTCAGATAAACTTATGTAAAAATAATAAATACAAATTTAAAGGTAAAAATCTCCAATTATATTCCAAGAATCTAATTCCTTTTAAATTAGGAGCATAACATATTTTAATAACAAAAGTTCTGAACTCTGGTCCTCCGAATACTGCCATCAAAGATATATCTTCGGGTAGGTCTTAGAACAATTGGTTCTTATTCGTAAATGTAGTTGAAATGTAACATGACTGAATTGGCGCTGCAGAAACCTCAGCACAGAAAGGATTATCTTTCAGCAAGGACTACCACTAACAAGTAAGTACTTCAAAGTTTCTAAGGACGGTCGCCACAGGTAGTCTAACTTCTTCCACTAAAAGAGTCCGCCTCTAAGCTTGCATTCGGGAGGCAGTTTATTATAATTATTTTCAACTCCTGAGTTGCAAACTTTGTGCGTTAAGCACATTCGTTCCGAACGTGTTCGGCTTGTTTTCAAGGCCCTCCGTAACGACTACACGGACGCGAGAACAAGAGTACTCTTGTAATCAATCGTTTTATTACCTTCGACCTTCTTTTGTCATTAGAAAGGAGGGAAGAGTGCTTTACTAGCAATTATCGGTAAGGGCAAGAGCATTGCACTACCAAGAACAAGATAATTGCAACAGAGCATTGGATCAACATTGAGTAGCTATGGAATTTCCAATTGTCTGCGCTACGTTGTAAATCAAAACAAGGTGACAACGAAGTGTAGAAGTTATTTTCTAAAGCATTAAAGCTCTAACTTTTTAATTTTTACTTTCTCTATACGAACTATGCACATAGTGTATAGAGAAGGTATTATTGTATTGTACCCAAAAATTCGATACCGAGATTTCACCGAAAATACATGTTTTGAGACTCCCTGAATCCAAAATAAGCATTTTAGAAAAATGTCCGTGTGTCTGTCTGTGTGCTGTGTGTGTGTCTGTGGGCAGCATAGCGCAAAAACGAAAGGACCGTTAAAGCCCGAACTTGGTATATCAGTTTGATATTTTCCAAGGATGCGACACGAAGATTTTCAAAAAGCTCCCCCCACCCTAAACTACCCTTTACATGGAAAAAAGTTCGTACATTTTGTTTTTCTTAAAAATGGCTCTAACGATTTTGAATAAAATATCGTATATTAAAGATATCTACCTGACAAATAAAAAGTATATCTTGAATTTTCTGGGAATAGCCCATGAAGACTACTTTATTCTAGATGAATTTTACGGAATTTTGCATAACTGCTAAACCGTAAGAGATGGATAAAAACTCACTCTACAGAAAATGTAGCTCGCGATAAAACACACAATTTATGTCATATACATTTTTTCGTGGAGTTGATCATTTTTAAGATATTCTTGGTTTTTAGTTTCTGCTTTGAAAAACATACTTTTCTCATACATGAATTTGTTAACTCCTGTCCATACAAACAAAGGAACTGCAGTTACATAGCAACCAGCTTTTGGCTATCATTTTAACCTATGGTACTCCCTCATTTCGCTTCCACTTACATGGAAGCAAATAAGACTATTTCTGCTAATGTTTCTCGATTAGCATGAAGTAAAGAAGCATAAGTTTTTTAACTAAAATTTTATGTAGAGAAAGTCATGTGAATGGAACACATCAGATTTTTTTTTTTTTTTTTTTTTTTTTTTTTTTGTAATTATGACAACACTTGCAATACAAAGTTTCGTTAAAATATTATTTTCATTCTGGGTATATTGATACATTTATTCGATTTAATTACTATTTAATTTTTAAAACTAACCTGCAATTAATATAAAAATACATTTACAGTTTCATTACACATATTCGCCAGTGAATTAGGAAAACTTTTCACTTGTATTATGTGGGGGAAGATAGATTTTGAATATGGGGAAAAAAAATTGAACCCGAGAAAAATTGTTATAAGTTTGAAATAGGGCGTCATTTTATAGGGCAACGCTTTAAAATGGCGTCCAAAATATGTGTTACATCCGCCCTAGGAGAATCAAGCATTGCTGATATCTACTTTAATGTATGGTGCATTTTTTGTACCAAAAATCGACATTTTTTACGACTATGATATCCTTTTTCCCGCAGCAGCGAGCACCGTCGCCGATACTTCAACCCTGAAAAAGCTCAACGGGATGAAGTATGAATAAAATGACAATTGAAACATGGAAGAACAGCAATGATTAATATACCATATACTCATAACAAAAATATATTAGTTGAATTTTTTGAAAATGCTCTGTAAATACCATTTAATTTGGGATGAATTTTATGTTGTCTTGCACATATGCGCGGTTTATGTTAAGCGATAGACGAAAACGCGCTACCCCAAAAATATAGATTTATTTTAAAGCAATCAGTTTATTCCAAATAATTTTTTTAGTGACACATGCCATTTTCGAGATATCCATTTATTAATTGCCTGAATATTTCAATACTTTGTCATCCTTTTAAAGTCTGTCGGTTTTAGAGTTTATTGGATAAAAAATTTAGAGCCCTGTAAAGCTTCATTTTCAAGGGCATTGTCTTTGTCTGTTTTGTGGGCTAACCATTTCCGAAAAATTGCTTGATATTGGTTTGACTTTTAAAATACTTTTACTTTCCTCAGACGGAAAGTTATTTGATTTTTCTTCTTGTTACATTAAAAAGTCGGCGGCATTTCAAATCTACCGTTTGGCGGTCAGGTCTTAAGAAGTGTTTAATACCCACTTTTACTTCATACGGCAGCAAAGATGCAGGACACCGATGATCAGGCTTAGGAATTGTTAAGTAATTGGCTTCAAGCTAATCTCACACTTGTTTCTCACGTTTTCTAGTAAGACAATGTAATTTTTAGGCCAGCAGATACCGTCCAGTTATTAGATATCCAATTATCTTTAATGAAGCGTGCAATGAAACTATTTCTGCAAAGGTTTGTTTCGATTAAAATGAACTAAACCAAAAAAAAAAGTGTTCGTAGTAATTGTTTATATAACCACTAATAAAGGATAGAGGATCGAGAAAATCGTGTGAATGTAACACATCAAATCTTTCTAGGTTTGCTGTCAAGGCATTTGTTAGTGTCGATCGTTTGTAGGCATGGAATTACTTGGGAACAGCCGCATGTTGAACTCAACATTTTATCAAGTATCAAAGAGATTTCTGATTGTGATACGTTGTGTTTTTGTGCGTGTGTATGTGTGTGTGTGTGTGTGTGTGTGTGTGTGTGTGTGTCACTGCAAAAACTACACTCATTGTTCTACAGTTCGCATAAGTTGTTTCTCAAGTCAAAACTCCTCCATAACTTTAAGAGTAAAGACAGCTATACAAACAAATGTTATGCGTAGCTATATATTCTTTTACATTGTTTTCTTCTTTTTTTTCTCTTTGTTTTCAGAATGTCCGCTCAAATGTTTCCACACATGTTGGCAATAATAGACTACCGCAGAGGAGGAATTGTGTATGTTTATTTCTTGTAACAAGTGAATGTATATTTGCTTAAGTATCTCTTTTAATGTTATCAAAGTTAGCTTTACGCCCACTATGATCTACCACAACGTTAGGTGGTCAATGTAAAGGTTGAAGTTCATCCACTGCAGTGGTAAGTTCCTCTGATTGCATTTTAAACTAGCCGCAAGCATTTATTGGCGCTGAAGATACAGAGAACTGGAAAAAAAAAAAAAAAAACAAGTAATACGATATCGCGGCGGTTAGCAAATTTGTTTCATTGATTTGCTTGGAGCGCTGTGAACAATTTTGCAAGTTTCCATCACTAAATAAACATTGGCGAGTAACGGAGAACGGGTTTGTTTCGTTGTATTCCTCTCCTACCCTTTGTCCAACCGCAGCGGAGCACACTGCGCCTTTCGTAAATTGAATTCACAATACTTTTTTTTCTTTTTCCGAGCTAGCTGGGTAAGGGGTAAAGGAAATTACTGTGAACTAAAATGCTGTACAAACAGTAGTTGTTCCTAGCTTAACATAACGTGCTCGGTTGTACAATAAAATTGTTTTCAGGAAGAATTAATCACGCATATGTTTGGTACTATTAATTCAAAAGAAATATATAAGGATTAACCATAAACATCTCGGAATCCATATTTATTGCAGTGTCTCTGGCATCAGTAATCAAATCTACCTACCTGTGAGACTAACTAGTGTGTTTGTTTTTCCGAGTTTTTCCTTGGTTGCCATTTACATATAGGGCTCGATATTTCAATTACATGAAGCCAAAGTTCCTCTCACATAATAACAGAAAGTTGTAACAAAGGATTTTGTTTCAACTTCAGTGTCCGTTCCTAAGTCCTCTCTTGTAGTAGAAAGGGATTTTTTTGCTTTTCCAGAATGGACAATTAAACTGAACACCGAACACGCTTGGTCCAGATCGTTAAGATACGAGCTCATGATCGGGAGATACGCTGATCAAATTCTTCAGGTTTTCCTGAGTCCTCATACTGGCACTGGAACGTTCCCGTCACAAATTTCCTTTTCAAATTGTCTTTCAGTTCGTGTACGTATCCGCTGTATTCACTGTCTGCGTTGCCTATATGCAAGGACTATTCTTACAACCTCTCATAACGTAGCCAATTGACTCAGGCAATTCGTCTGGGAGGTCGCGGGATCGGTTCTCCGCGGCCGACCTCTTTGACTCATGAGTTTGTTCAAGGGTTTCTCGAGTCATTAGGCGAATGCTGAGGACGATTCAATTCCCCACCTTCCTGTCCCTTAATTTCATCTTCATTTCTTCCCAACCGATCTCTTTCAGGGTTGTAAGTGTCAACGAGGACTATGGCAGAGGCATCTCGTGGAAGTGACTGCTCTCTGAAAATGCAGCTCTCGGCGCTAGTGGTTGTCTGCGGACTCAGGTGGTTCTGTCTGGAACTGAGCCACGGGCTTCTGGCGCTCCCAGGATGAATAACTGTTTGTGAACTGTCAAGGACCCTCCAGGACAGATCTTTCCCTGTCTCGATGTTGGCCTCCCTGTGAAATTATACTCATCGTTCCTTCAAGGATCTGACGTATAATAAGCCCACGGTTGCAGTGCGGAATACCTCTCCGTAACGTACCCACACAACCTCTCATTGCACATTACCGTGAAGACTCAAACACTTGAGGTACCTTTGTAACAACTTTCCAATGCCCTCTGAAAAATGTTGCCGCCTGCCTCTTGATCGGGCCTGCACAATTTTCTTAAGTGTGTTTTTTTTTTTTTTTTAATGAAAATCCTGTCCTTTAAATATGTTTTAATCTGTTTAAAGCCGCTCGGCGCTATTCTGGGCTGTAAGGAAGGTAATCCCTGACCACCACACATGTACGGCCATCTTACATTTACATTTCGCCGTCACTCATGAAGCTTCAGTTCACACGCACGACTCCTGCGGTTTACGTGGCCGTAACCAAGCTTTAGCTGACCAAGTAACCAGTTAGCCTTGGCAATGGTGCTATAGAGGCGAAGGGCACCTAAATGCTACTTGGGTCACTCGGTGGCGGCATCGGAGTTGAGTAAAATAGTCCTCATCGTAGTAAAGACGTGCACCGAACACTATTAAATGGCATTTTGAAACAGAATGTGCGATACGTTTTCTTTCTCTGAACACGTAGAAGTGAGTTTTTTCACTTGTACGTAGAAGTTTTCTGAAATAGGCATGTCCAGTAATTAATGCAGCTACTCGCCTTATTCATCGTTTGCCTAGTTTGAGCACGAATGACGAAAGAGAATCGTTTGCACCGAAAATCTGGTTAGTTAATATATAAACACGATTAGCTAACATCTCAGTGAACTCTGATGTTCGCATTCCCACTAAAACAAAATTAATAAAGACTGCCTCCGTGGTCGAGTGGTCAGCGAGCTGACTTCTAACCCGAAAGTGCCGGGTTCCATTACCGGCTGGGGCGGGAAATTTTTCTTTAACCACAATTATTTACTATCCCCCACAAAGTCTGGAAGTATGTGAGAGTGAATGTGCGTGTCTGAGGAATATAAAACGATTTAAACCCAAATTAAAGAACCTACGGATGAGTTGTTTCTAATACAATGCACTAGACATGTTAATGGGGAAAAAATAATAAAATAGAAGAGTTACTATGAACACAAATAGCAGCAAGATACTAATTGTACATTAGATAATGTAAAAAATATAGGGAGTTTAGTTCCATGCAACATAAGACAGGAGGGGTCGTCTCCAGTTAAACGCAAGATAATACAGGTAAAATTGACAATGTTTATCGCCAACTTCCCAGTAAATTTAACCCAGTAAAATTAACTGCGTTGCAATCTGAAAAACGGTGATGACTGCCAACAGTTGGTATTCACGCGCTATTTTGTTTCATCGCTGATTGCTCGTCATTGTTTCCCCTTAATCCATCATTTATTACCGTAAATTATGTTACTCGATGTAGAGTGATGCAGTTAAGCGCATGACAGTTCAATGAGAGTGCGGGTGTTGGGCGGTGAGAAAGTTGAAGCGCTTCTATATTTAGCAAAAGGGTAACATGAACTTTACGCTCTCTGGAGCGGAAGATAACACTTGCCCTAAACTTAGTTCTTCCGATAAGGCGCTGAAATCGACTGTAACTCTCTTACTCTGCTGTTGATAACGAGGCCATTCTACAGTTATGTTCCAAACGTATTATTAACTAAGTTATGAGGGGAAACATTCGATAAGAAAACATGCATTAGAGGTTCTTCGATTGTAAAACAAAACAAGCACAAAAACAAAGGAAAGTCCATTTTCCTCTATATACTTTCATTTAGACGTAATTTCTCTCCTTTATTCGTAGATTGAGCTTACAATAATTATGTATTGCAATTAATCTTATTCTTCTGTAGCACCACAGCCTGAATCTGGGCCTTGGCTTTTCTCAAGACGTTGTTCCATTCTACCCTATTTAAGACATTCTTTTCCAAAATCCTACTCTCCACCGTATTTCTTGCATCTTTTGGGGTTGGGGGGCGGCATCCCAATATATGTCTCTTGATCTACCCACTGTTCTATTGCCATACATTTTACCCTTTAAGGATTTAAGGGTATACCATCTCCTAAATTTAGCTACTTACTTTATGGAAGGGTCGTTGCACATCTCTTGTATTTAATTATTGTATCCGACTCATCACAACTAGATACAATTCACGGACTTACAGCTTTGCTCAATTCAAAAATTATGTAACATTAAACATGTTTTCTATTTTCTTTATTACTATTAATGTTTCGCAACCAGTATTAGCATTGCTCTTATTATAGATATACCTATAATCGTATCATTGTTTATCTATGTATTATAGCTTTATGTTAAATCTGGATGATTATGCAACATATGGTTTTATTTACGTAAATCAGGGTATTACTTTCTCTATATGTACTATGTACATAGTGTATACATAGAGGAAGTATTGTATTCCACTCAAAAATTCGATACCGAGATTTCACCGGAAATACATGTTTTAGGACACCTGAATACAAAAAAAGCATTTTCAGAAAAATGTCCGTGTGCATATGTGTATGTCTGTGGACAGCATAGCTCAAAAACGAAAAGACCATTAAATACTAAACTTGGTATTTAGGTTTGGTATCTTCCAAGGATGCGACACGAAGATTTTCAAGAAAATCCTCCCACCCCCAACTACCTTTTACATGGAAAAATTTTTGATTTTCTAAAAAATGGCTCTAACGATTTTGATTAAAATCCCGTATATTAAAGATATTTACATACCAAATAAAATGTATATCTTGAATTTTCTGTGAATAGCCTCTGAAGAGCTCCTTATTCTGGATGAATTTTGCTAAATTTTGCTAAACTGCTAAACGGTAAGAGCTAGACAAAAACTTGCCACACAGAAAATGTTGATCTGATCAAAACACACAATTTATGTCCTTTACATATTTGCTGTGGAGGTAACCGTTTCCGAGATATTCCTTGTTTTTGGTTTCAGTTGTGAGTACTTATACTTTTCTCAGACCGGAATTGTCAGTTTTTCTTTTGTTCTACTCCTGGCCAAGCAAAGAAGCGATTTGCAATGACAATCGAATAACGACAGCTTTTAAAACATTTGACTATTGGTTTAGCCTAGTGCATTCCCTTATTTTCTTTCTACTTATAAGGAACTAAGTAGTAAGAACATTGTGCTAATGATTATCTCGATTAGCAAGGTGCAGAATGAAGAATAATCTTATGTAAGAAGTTTGTAGAAGAGCTAGAGAAAGTCATGTGAGTGTAGCACATCAGATTTTTTTTTAATCTCTTGTCTTGAGCTATTATTAATTATTGTAGCTGTATATGTGAAATTGGACCATTTATTTCATTTGATTTGATTGTGTGTATTTACTCATATTATATGCGTATGTGTTAACCCTTAAGTTTTTCCATGTTTATTTGTAGGCCTTTTGTAATTAATTAATAAATATAAATAACATCAAAGTATCAAATTATCACCAACAACAACCTTTCAGGATTAGGCCATCCGGCATGTTCCGGCTTTAGTCCATCTTTACCTCAGACTTCCTGTGTTTCTTTGACCAATTGGTCTCTACAACAACCATGTTCGGAATTCTTATATTATTCATTCTGTCTAAACGTCCTCCTAGTTATATTCCTAAATTTTTCCTCCTTATCGAACATATTTTTAAATGAGTCTGTATGTCCTGGTTTCTAATCCTATCTTGACGCGTGTGTTCCAGTAATAAAATAAACAATTTATTTCCACAAATTGTATATGGTTGTGGTCCTTCTGTCTGTCAGAGTTCACTGCCATGATCTTATATAACTTCGGCTGCGCACTGTTTTCAATATTCTTCGGATAGTATTGCACCTTGCCTGGTATCTTTCTAACTTATTTTGCATATCTTATCATAATTACATACATGAAATATCACGCCCGAAGTAATTAGAATGTTGAACCTGTTCAAGAATGTTATTATCTATAAGAATCTTTATTCTGATGGAGTATTTTTCCTGGAATGCGATGGTAACTGATTTTGTAGTGGAGTTTTTAAAAGTTTACATTCTTTACAAATCTAATGGAGTACATAGGTAGCTCTTTGATGATCATCGTACCCTAAAATACTCAAGAGTAATCTTTCTTGCCTTAATTCCAGATGGTGCCTATTCCTTCGTTTTTTACAAGATATCGTCCAAATTTTTGTTTAAACGTGTGGGTGTCCCTTGTCTTACTCCGTACTTCCCCCTTCATAATTAGTTAAATTCAATCTCAAATAGGATTTTTGTGCGTATTTTATAAATTTTAAAGATTTGAAACTTTCCCGGCGTTAACCATTGAGCATGACTTCGCGTGAAACAATCGACTTATATTCTTGTTAACCATAATGCTCATCACAAATGGTTTTACTTAGGAAATATTACGACTACACAGGATTTGCTCTACTTACAGAGACAACCTTGATATGTTTAAAACTGGTCAATTGTGTATGTAACAGGATCTTTTTCATGTTCACTGAGCTCGTGATAAAACTGAAATATATTGCTTAAAATGTAGAGAACTTAAATATTTGAAAATGGTTACTTCAATAGAATTATTTTATGTTAAATAATGTTTACATTTTAATATACAGTTTTCTGTAGTAAATTTTGTCTACCTCTTATTGTGTCCCAACTATTCAAAAGTATACCAAAATAGCTTTGTAGCATGTTACAGAAATTTCGTTAGGTGTGTGTATAGCATAAGAAAGAGAGAAAGAGAATGTGAATGTTGTATTTTATTGTGTGTTTGTATGTGATATACTATTGTTAAATAGTAAACACATGAGAAATCACAGCATTCAATAAATATTCAATAAAGAAAAAAGTTGGCGCAAATATAGTTTTTACGCTTTCTGACTTTTCGTGTGTTAACTAACTCCCAACAGAAGCTTTAGTTGATATTTATTATCCAAACACAGTATATACATTTTTATAATATGATATATGTTTATGTATTTTGGTCATAAAATAGATCAGATGCAGGAAATATTAATCAAAATCTTTTTTTTTTTTTTTTTTTTTTACGTTTTATTGAGAAGGAAACTCTCCTGTACAAATGGGTACGTCACACTTCAGCTAGACCATACACTGAACAGTATATAACATGCATTTGGAATACATCCAGCGATAGTCCCAATTAAAAAATACACAGAAAGTATAAAAAATAATCAAAGATTGTAAATCGGGATGCTTCAGTCTTTGCTGCAAAGGTTCAGGAAGAAGACAAATACGGCGAAGAAGAGGATTGCGGTGGCGCAGACAGCCCCGATGGAGCCTCTTATAACAAATGCGGAGCATAAACCTCACCTCTATAGTATAAGCGTGCAGAGTGGGTTGCGTACATACTAGCGAGCGCCGGTCGTGAGGCGCAGAAAACGATTCTGTGTGTTTTTTATATAATTTAACGCCCGCTTTTACTACTATAGCATCGCAGGCGATGACACTGATGATACACGGAATGACGTGGAGCATCGGTGGAATGCAATGGCGGGAGAAACCGGAGAACCCGGAGAAAACCCGCCCCTGTGCCGCTTTGTCCGCCACAAATCGTACATATAGTCGCATAACATCGAACCCGCCTTGGTGAGAGGCGAGTGTTCTAACAACTCGGCCACGACGGTGTGTTGGATCTGAGTGTGTTGGATCCTGTTGATCTGAGACAGAGTGGCAGAACCCTATATTGCATAGCTATACTGCCAAACGGGTCGAATTACAGCGGTATAAACATGACGCTTATACCGCAGAGGCAATGGTGAGGAGCCGGACACACGATAATAACGTCGCGGGTGTGGTGACTAAATTAAAATTGTTTTGTTTGTTATCGACACTGTCAACTGCCAAGATCATATCAGCACCGTGGGTGCGCCGGAATTTAGTTTAGCAGGAGTTCCTTAACATGCCAGTAAATCTACTGACATGGGGCTGTCGCTTTTAAGCAGACAAAAATTATCGGTTTTGGTCGGGTTTGAACCCGCGACCTTCAGTTCAGAAGGCCAGTGCCTAACCAAATGAGCTAACGAGACCGATCTTGTACGCTGGACCGCATGTAAACCAACTACCCAAAATAAGACTGAGGTACCTTATGGAACTCGTTGTGGGTATCCGCTCCGTTTAGATGATGATGATGATGTTGTTGGGGGTGGTTTGTTTTTAAGGACGTTCAACTACTAGGTCATTAGCGCCCTCCTCCATGTAGATAAAAGTGATGATGGGTTACGACAAAATCATTAGAGCTGTTTTTGAGTTTATGTTTTTTATACTTGTTTTCACTTCGGATGTGTATGATCCTCCTCCACATGCCTTTAACTACTGCGAACACTATAGTTGGTATCTAACATAAAGGAAAAAAGATTTCACATATTTTATAACAGTTAATATGAATATCTTGGTACGTAAATAGCATAAAACACAATTCAAGCAAACAACAAACTTAATAGTTGAAGTTACAAACTAACTGAAACATAATCAATGTACGCAACTTTCCCAGGCAGAGAGGAATCGACTGTCTGCGTGTTGGATTGCTTTCTGATCCCGAAATTATAAATTAATACGCGATACACTGTGCAAGGCAGAGAGATCCACCACTGCTGTCAGAAGCCCATCTCTAACTGATACCGTGTATTTACTCACTGCAGTCATGAAGAAAGCCTGCTTGCTCTTGTTGATGACACCTGGTTAGCCACTCAAAACGTGATAGGGAAAAGAGAGAGAGCGCGTATGCACAAATATACGACTGATGGGAGTAATTAAATACATCCATCGCACAGCAGAGGACGAAGTAGTTACTACCGCAGAGTCTACGTGCGCCACTTACATTTTAACTGGCCGAGAATGATTAGAATTAGTCACGGGTGGGGGTCCGTAGAACTCTGAGACAGAACCCTGGACGTAGGCCATCAACGGGATCGAATCTGCGATCTCCCAAATGCGGGCTACAAACGAAACCCCTGAGAAATCAAATCATCACAGGCATCATTTCGAAAACTTGTCATATACAGACTATGTTAACGGGAAGTCTTTCCCCCTCCTCCTCATCCTGTTTCTCCTTCTTCGTTTTAATAGATTAACGTCATTGAATCTGGTTGGTCATGTCGGACGATGAATAAAATCAGTGAAATGATATTCAAATGGTCTAGGGGTTCATGGAGCTTAAAGTTCCTAGAGTTTTTCGATATTAGTCTTCTCAGGATACGAAAAAAAATCTTATCCGGATAACTCATTAAGCGAGAGCTTGTTTTGATCTACATTTTTCTCCTTGATAGTATTGCTTTTCACGTTTGAATCTTTCTGTATACACTTTGTGTGTTCGTACTCGCATATTTCAATAATTTGTAAGTTATGTGTTATATAAAGCTTTGTCGCTCGGAAAGAGTGCAGAAAGTAAGAAAGGCCGTACCCATGTAATATATTGCCAACTTTAAAGGCTGTGCATGGAGTTAATCACAAAATACTAGGGAGCTACTCCGGCAGCTGCTCGACAGTCAGTAAAAGGAGGCCAATATTTTTTTAAGAAGAAAGAGAACAAAGATACGTAGACTGTTTCTTTGTGCTGAAAAAAAAAAAACATGTTACAGCTTTTTAAAATTAAGGTACTTCAGAGTTTCATTTTGGGATCAAAGGGAACGAGCATAGCTTAAGTAAAATTCAATAAAATGTCCAGTGAGTATATAGGGTACGAAGCAAGATGAAAGAGGAAATAGGACAGAAAGAATAAAAGATGAAGGCTTTAGATGGCATACAGCGGAACGTAAAACATATCAGGAAATCCCTGCATTGGGTAGTTTTCACCCTCGAAAGCTTTAGAAATAAGCTTTACTGGGTGGCGAGACCTTTACTGGTTTAAAAACAGGGTGACTAGAAATGTACGTGAGGTACCAGGCAATATGAAATAGGAGGCATTAAATAATGAGATAAACACTGCTTATAATTATTAAAACAGAAGGTATCACTAGAGATTAGTTAAGCGATAGTGACATTGTGGTCAATTATTTTAAATCAATACATGCTTTACATATTGACTTCAGGTCTTACAAAGAATACTTATTTTTGTTGTAATTGTATAATTAATAATACGGATTATTTACCTCGTCTGATGCATTTCTTTGCAAACAAAGAACTTCAACGACGTTTCGTTTATTTAAAATGTTTAAACAGTGTTTTCTTCAATTTATGTCATAATTGATAGCATTAGTATCATTCAAGTATGCATTTACCCTCTTTGCAATCCGTACAGTCGGAAACAAAATAGTTGAGAGCTACTGGAGTATTTTAAGTTAAATTTCACACTGCGCATGCCCCGAAACTTTCGCTCTGGTTCACGCGATGACAAAGTGTATGCTTCACTTTTTCATGTAGATCTATGCTGATGAGCTACATGGTAGGAATAAGTATGCAAAGACATCAACCTAAAATGAAGTATTTTCTGATTATTTTCTGTTTCCAAATTTGAAGAAATGGCTTGGTGGTAGAAGATTTGCCAACAATGAAGAAGTGGAGTCTGCAGTTGATGGCTATTTTGCAGACTTCGATATTTCTCACTATAAACAGGGTATCGAAGCTATTGAACATCGCTGGGAAAAATATATCGAGCTGAAAGGAGACTATGTAGAGAAATAAATATGTTTTTCCTCAAAATTTGTGAGCTTTCTTTGTTAGGTTGGGTACTTCTGGGCAGCCCTCGTATTATAGTTCAGTTTCTCTATAGAGTAGGTATAAAGGAGTGCCTTTATGGAAAAGTAAAGCACACGCGTTTATTATTTTGTGGACCAAGGCGTTGGGCTTTCAGAATGCGCAACGTAAAATTCATTGACTTAGAAAATACTCTTGCTGTACATAATGTAATTTTGAAAGTAACAAGTTGATTTTGACTGATACTACATAGAAAAACGCCATGGTTAACAAGATGGACAGGGTGCAGCGCGAACTGAAAACACGTGATTCTTCTAGTCCAGTCAAGGCCCAATTAAGCAAAATTACAGTCACCTTATACATCTATATTCCTCACAAAGAAATAAATTGGTTGTGAGATTCGTAGAAATATACAGTTAAGTCATGAAGCTACTCAAGTTTAGTCATATTTAAGGCAACCAGGACCACATAACGCCGTTACGCTCGCAACCTGTTCTATCTCGTTAGCTACGGAAAAACGCATAATGACCTTAGTATTGCTAGGATAAATAACTGTAAATAGGAAAACGACAAAACATAACACAGGAAAATAAATTTATTCTGGGTTTAAATGAGAAAATATGATACGAATTTCTAATTTGTACTTCCGTAAATGAATAGTACAGCTTTTGAAAATATCTTAATTTTCCACTAGGTTTAGCCATTCTTTTCTCGTATTTAAAATTTTAAACTTTTGAAATTCTTCAAAACATTATAATGAAAGAACTTATGAAACTATAACTAAAAATATGCTAGTTTGTTTTCCTAAATACACAGAGAAAAAATATATTTTTGTAACATTTGAGGATTTTTAATGTGTGTAGAAAATACGAACTGGGCAATTTTTTAGGAACCAGCAAAGAGAATTGTATTCAGCTTGAAGTGAATACTTAGATATATATTAATTTATTTACTTTGGTACTATTTTTAAAATGTTATAACTATTTAAATATAAAAGATTAATAGTGATTGAAATCTTATATGCGTGTCAGAAGTTTAGCATAAGAAGTATAGAAGACAGGCATTTCATTATTCTTTCACTTTGCATATTACAAGAAAAATTAGTACGAAAGTGCAAAACAAATTAAGCAGAAACAAATAATAGGCAGCAAAAGAAAAGCTTTCCCCGTGGGATTAGACAACCCACCACACCATGATGTCGCTCCGATAACAGCATAAGTGGGCGCGCACCAGTCGGGCACGTGTGCAATCGCTGATTTTTAATCTACAGTATTCAATTATTGTTATTACTGAGAGTGATCCTTGTGCTTCGTTTCCAAACTTGGGCTGATCCAAATGAAACATTTTATTTTATCCACAAATTTGTGTGCGCATAAAAGTAATAAATATACACGGTCAATAACCTGTTGATGAATGCTCATGTGATGAAGTCTGACTGCCTTCGGAAAAAGAAAAGAAAAAGAAAAACGACCGTTTTAAATCTCTGTAACGAGGTGTACTAAACTTCACGAAAAATAATTTCGCTGTCTTGAGAAGTTCCGATTCGAGTCTCTACTTACCACTCAGATAGGAACTATAAAATGTAAAAACAAGTTATTTTAAGACCTGCTTCCTTGTTCTGGGGATAGCGTGTTTGCATCGTGTTCAAGAGGCTCCAAGTTCGAGTCTCCGTCACGGTAAGATATCTGGATGAGTTTTTTTCACCCCCGGAGATTTTCCTTTTTCCGAGAAGAGGAAGTAAGGCCTAAGGACGTCGGGTCTGTTTGAGCATCATTTTAACATTTTAATTCATTCACATCCGATATTACCTCCCAGTCCCGTTAAAGGACGGTAAAACTTAAAAATGTAAATTAACATTTTTTACGTTATTGAAATTTCCTATATATAAAACCGTAAAATGCAAACATGTTTCGCTTTCCCATTTACAGTTCATTGGGGATATGAAAGACTTCACAGTCTAAAATGTTAAGCCAACTCTTTTTTGCTGTGCCAAATCTTAAACTTACAATATCTCATGAGAATCATTACTGGCATTAATAATAATGAATATGAAAATGTGCTATGCAAACTTGTTTATGGTTTTGCGGGGACACTGTTAAAATCCTCGCCACGTTCTTTAAGAAATAAAAACCGATTTAAATAAGAATTTTGAGTCAGGGAACCGTTTCGACTTAGGCTCTCTCTCTCTCTACCTCTCTGTCTCTCTCTCTCTCTCTGTCTCTCTCTCTCTCCTCCTCACACAAAATACATACGCGCGCATACAAGCATACATGCACACTCGATATATGCCCCCTCCGTGGTCAGGGAGTAGCGTTTCTGCTACAGTTCTAGGTTTGTCTGAGGTATTATGGGAACAATATATCATACAATTCTGCTAAGAATCGTGTATTTTACAACAGATAAACCATTATTCGCCCTAGGTGGTACGCCGGTGGCTTTATGTTTCAGCCGCCACTGTAAACGTTTCCGAAAATCGCGCACCCACACACAAATACACATGCAGTTGGGTTTGTCCACATGCTAAAACCTCGTTAAATGAGAGGCAGAACTTCATAGAAAAGCATTAAAATAAGTATTTTTGAAATAGGACTGAGCGGAGATTTGGTTCAGTGTAACACCCCTCTAAGCCTCGCTAAGTTCTAGCGAATTGATTGCTTGTACTTGATTCATTAAGTAGTGACAATCAAGCACGCAGGATCCAAGTTTATTTTTAGTCCTGCATCAATATGAGCTCTAGGTTTTATTTTCCTATAACAGTAATGTTTTACCCTTTGTTTTCTCGTTGCTTTATAGTCAGTCGGTGTATCAGCGAATCAGATTCTGTGGCATTTTACGTGTGTGCTGATAACTATAATAATATATAAATTATAAGTATAGTACTACAAAAATATAATACAGTTATATTATATAATAAAATACAGCTTTTATTGTTTTATCTTTGTGCCATAGTCGAAAGTTAATTGTTGCAGTTGCTGATTTGAGTTGTCTTCCTGTGTTATGTGGAACTTGTTAATAAATCATCATAGTAGTGTGGAATCGTGGAAGCTGTTCCTTGAAATTGCTCATGGGAGATCGAGAGCTTTGCGCTACTCTTGTTGTGAGAAATATTGCATTCCGCCTACTGGGAATTGCAGCAGATTTTAAACTAATTTTTAATAACAAAATAAATATTTTCATGGCAGTAGATATAGCATATAATGATGACAATGATACTCATATTTGAAACTTAGCCCGTCCAGGCGAATTAAAACATATAACCTGTTTACTCTTATTTAGAGGATCGAGGTTCTAATTTACACTTTTATCTATAGCAGAGGTAACGACAATTGCAATCTTGCATTATGTATAACGTATTGCTTGAACATCTCTGTATGATTTACAAATTCGATGAGGATACTGACGTGCTAGAATCTAGAGATTCTACTTGGAAAATTGCATTTTTGAGGGTCATCTAGCGGGATTCTAATAGCCACTTGACATTCTTGAATCTGATCAGTAGAATTCATTGTCTTAATTTTTTGTGAAGCCGCCTTTCTGCAACATTTGCTTAAGCAAGTGTTCATAAGTGGCCTTAGTTGCACAAGCGCCTCCCTGTTTCTTTTGCGTCTTCCTTTGGTTTTGGAATATTCAATGGTATTTAGCAGTGATTGAAATAAAGCATTTAAAAATCCACTCAAATTCGTCGATGCACGGGGTATGATCCAGAGTCTGAATATCATGGAAGTATTATTTGAGCTACATCGTAGGTAGAAAATATACTACTAGTCTTTACACGCAAATTTTCTTTCAAATTGTTACACACCCAACTACAAAATAACAAGAGAAACAATGAGGAACACATTAGCGAAAACAAGATCAAAGCATCTATTTGGAGGGTGAAGAATCTGAAAAAGTCTTAGACATTATGAAAGATGCTATTTGCGGCAGCGACTTGGAGAATTCTTTGGAAATGAGATTTAACGGAAAATGTTGCCTGTAAATTCGGAACCGGTTTACTGGTCTGCACGATCTTTCCATCTCCCAATGAAACCGACACAGGACGTCCATATTGAAGCGTGAAGTGACGTGACTTGACGGATGGGGGAGTAGAGGTCAGCAACCTGAGGACTGGACCAAATGGTCGCTCTCATTTATACCCTTCACTAGCCGATTGTATTTCGAGCTTAATGCCTCAGTGAATCATACATTTTAAGGCCACGTCACAGCTGGAATTTCTTATTATAACCCACGATAAATCGTACACACAAATTCCGACAAGCTTTTAAATAGTTTAATTCCTTTTCTAGATTTTAGGATTGCATTTCTTGCATGGTCGTATGCGTTTTACAAAGCAAGGATATGCTCTTTGAAAGAAGACTCGACATCAAAGCCAATTATTCAGCTATAAAGCTGAAATATCATTTACGTGTTGCAATTAAGTTCGTGTCTTCTTTAACTGCTACGTCTATTCCTTCGTCAAGTAGATTCTATCATAATATCTTATCATTATTGTATTATTACTCAGCCGAAAGCATTAAACTATTTTTGTTGGTTTTTCAAGTTTCATATTTTTATAATTAGATCATGCAAAAGCTGTTGTTGCACAATGTGCTCGGGAGAGGGGATAAAATATTCAACTGACGACCCGAGGAAACCCCCCCCCCAAAAACCGATGAGGTTAGGTAGGCCGCCATGGGGATCGAACCCGTGGGCTACAGAGAAACCGCCTGAGCCATCTTGCTCGGTAATTCTGTTGAAACATTTTGATAATGTAAAATTCATTTCCGACTAAAATCATAATGAATATAATGCTGACAGCATGGGTGAATTATGACAATAGCAACGGCAAAATATGCACTCGGTTTCATCTCTGAATCTGCTAGCCTTTGATGACGGGATAGTCACTGCCTTAGGTGCAGTTAAGGATCAATTATGTCTCCTATATTTTATTGTAGAGTAGGGGAAAAGAGTATTTTGTAGGGTTATTTTCACAACATATTCAGCGTACATTTTCGAAATCACTTTTATCTATAGCACACCGCTGTTTCCATGGTGGAATGCACATATATTTTTCAATCAGCTTTGTAGAAAATGTTCGGTTTCTGTATGGTTCTTAAATATCTAGCAGGAACTAGTTTAACGCAAACCTAGAATCTGAAGTCTGATAGGTTGAGATACCAGGAGATTGCAAAAGTTAAGTTGATGGGTTGCACCTGCTTATATCACTATTTCCATTGTTTTTGTTGGGATGAAATTTGAGAAAAAAAAATTGATGTGTTCCATTCATATGACTTTCTCCACATCTCAGTAACAAATTATTGCTAAAATGCATATGCTTCTATATCTTTCACGCTAATCGAAATAAACATTAGCGAAAGTGGTCTTATTACTTGCTTTCTTTAGAAGGGAAATAACAGAATATACTTGGGTAAAGCGATAGTCAAATCTTTTAAAAAGTTACCTTATGGTTGAAATCCGTTTCCTTGTATTGCCAGAAGTTGGCAAAGTCCCGTATGTGAAAAGTTTTAAATGTCTTAAAACTGACATTAATAACAAGTAATATCTGAAAAATAGTCAATTCCAAGAAAAAAAATGTATATGACTGTGTTTTAACGAGATCTACATGTTTTGTACATAAGTTTCTGTTTATCTCTTAAGGTTTACCAATTATGCAAGTTTAGCAAAATTCATCCCTAATAAAGAGGTCTTCAAAGGCTATTCCCAGAAAACGCAATTACTTCTCATCTATATATCTTTAATATACGGTATTTTAACCGAAATCGTTAGAACCATTTTTGAGAAAATAAAAAGTTTGGATATTTTTTTCCATTTAAAGGACAGTGTGGGATGAGGACTTTCCTAAAAATCTTCGTGTGGCATCCTTGGAAGATACTAAACTGAATACCAAGTTTGGTATTTTACAGATTTTTCGTTTTTGAGTTATCGTGTTCACGGACACACACGGAACAGATACAGACCTTTTTCTAAACATGATTTTATACAGGGGAATTTTAAAAGTGTAATTTCGATAAATAGCCCGCCTGGGTAGCGTGGTGGTAGCATGTCTGCCTCGCGTTCAAAAGGTCGTGAGTTCGAATCTCGCTTAGGGTGAGTTACCCGGGTAAGGTTTTTTTCGGGGTTTTCCCTTATCCTGAGAAGACGAATGTCGAGTAACTTCTTTAAGCTCCATGGACCCCGAGATCATTTGAGCATCATATCATCAATTGCATTCATCGTCCGATATGACCAAACCAGGTTAAAGGACGTTAAACTACAAAAAAAAAAAAAAAAAAAAAAAAAAAAAAAAAAAAAAAAAAAAAACGGTAAAATCTCAGTATCGAATTCATGCATACCTTCTCTATGCACCATATGCATACTACGTGTAGAGAAAACAAGATACGAACGATATCTCTTTAAATTTTCTCAGACATTTAGACAGAAGACTTTTGCATTTAAAATGCATTAGAGCAGATATACCCTTGTATATAATGTATAACATGGTTTGCATTTTAAAAGTCTGATGTGTTCTATTCATATTACTTTCTCTACCTTTTCTGCAAAAAAAAAATCCTTCTTAGAAAATATAATTCTTCTATATCAAGCTAATCGTAATGAACATTAGCAGAGTGGTCTTATCCAACGGAATACTTTAGGCTAATGCGATAGTCAAATGTTTTAAAGCTCTCGCTATGCGATTATCATTAAAATTCCGTTCTCTTTGATGGCCAGAGTTAAAGCAAAAGAAGCCAAATGACATCTGTTTGAGAAAAGTATAACAGTATTTTAAAATTGAAACAATAACAAGGAATATCTCTGAGTCTGTTAGCTCCAAAATAAAAACGTATAGGATATAAATGTTGTGTTTTGACAAGATCCGCATGTTTTGTACATTTTTTTGTCAATCTCTTACGGTTCACAAGTTATTCAAAACTCATTAGAATGCAGAGGACTTCAGAGATTATTCTTAACAAATTGAAGATATACATTTTATTTCCATGTAAATACCTTTAATATACCTACAGTATTTAATTAAAACCGTAAGAGACAAAAAGTCGGTTAAATACCAATCTTGGTATTTAAGTTTAGTATATATGAAATAAACTACGAGTAAATAAAAGTTGGGTCGTCTCCTTAGCGCGGTGGTAGCGTTGCTGCTTACCAAGTGGGAGACCTGGTTTGATCCCCAGTACCGGCGTGGGGATTTTTCCCCCGCTGGGAGACCTGGCCCGGGGTGCACTCAGCCTCGTAAGGTCCCTGGGGGGCCAATTGAGGAGCTACTTGATGGAGAAGTAGCGGCTCCAGGTCATGAGGACCGCATTAACCGGCCGGGGGGACTCGAGGCGCTGACCACGTCTCACCCTCCAATACTGCACCAATACTGTAGTGGACCGAGATGGGGAACGCAGCGGCCGGGCGGTAGGCCAAGGTTATACATAAAAGTTGAATTATAGGAAGTATTTTTAAAGTGGCACTCGCAACTGTGTAAGAAAACAAGATTATGGAAAGGCCCGTAGCTCAGTCGACAGACTTCCTTCTGTAATGGTACTAGGATGCGAGAATCTTTCTTTAGCCAAAGGTTTGGAATTACGAATGAGAGTGAGAATACGTACGTGTGGTGATCTAATGTATAAAACTCAGAGAAACATCCAGTAACTGTGACCGAGTGTTACCAACATGTTCCAAGGATAAAAGGGCTGTCATTGCAGTTACGGGGTATAAATGGAATAAATACAGTATCAAAGTTTAGTACATTTTAAAATTGAACAGGTTTCTTTACCTACATCCGCGCATGCCCATTTATACGGCCAGAAAGGCATAACAGCAGTTGGATCCTGATTCTACAATTAAGGATATTTTTCTTCATAACAATTAAATAAAAGTTAGGCTGTTTTTTTAGAAATGTTCTCCAATATTTAGTATCGAATTTTTTATTTTAAAATTTTAACTGGCTTACGAAAGAGTATATATTTGCTAGCAAAGAAGTAACAGATAGTATTACTGAAAAATTGGACTATTATTTAAATAATTAACCTCCCATCTAAAGATGAGGTTCAAACACGATCACTCGAAATTCCGCGAAAATGTGGCAGAGGCAGATGCTCGATCTCGGAAATGTAACGAGATATTCCCCTTGCTCATTAAGCGAAGTAGCCTGAGGGAAATTTGAGTAAATATCCCACTATGTGGCTGCACCTGGGTATTGATCAGATACGCTCCACGTTGACAACATTTTTGCTTTCTCTACCCATCATCTCCGGCGAAGAAGTATTATGTTCAAGTCAAAACTCGGTAACGAACGAGATTACATCAGAAGTTCATGTTTTGGTATGATATATATAAACATGCGTGATTTGTAAAACATTTCCATCTTTGAAGAGCACCAATCAGATAAATATCAAATTTGAGATTTTAGTTAGGCCTCTTCTGAATATTGCATGTTTCACTAGTGAGGAAGCTTTTGCGCAAAATGACAGGAATATTTGTAATAAACTGTGCCCACTTTTACAGTAAAGCGCTCCCTTCCCCCCCCCCTCTCTCTCTCTCTCTGAGGTTGCATCTTAGCAATTCTTCACAAAAGACAAAAATTGACAACGCTGATTCTTGAAGTATCAGCTCTGACTTCTTTTGTTGGAATGTTGTATCACTAAGGTCGCATGCCGATTTTGTTGTATTTATAGCCTCTCCTTTGGCGAGGTTTCCTGATAAATAATCTTCAAGATATTCCTTCAGCTCAATTCGGTTTTTATTTATAAAGCATTCCTCTTGTTTACTGCTCTCAACTAATTAATGTTATTAAAATACCGTGGACATTAATGAAATGTTATGCTGAAATCGTTAAGAGTGTTTTATTCTTGTAGAATGTTGCAGGTAATCTATGTCAAACGAGTGTTCATTTTACTGTGCTATGGGAGACATCCATACAATGTTTGAATCATGGGTAATTGCGAATGAAGTAGTAAGTACAGAGCTATTCAAAAAGAAAGAACAGATTTCAAATATTTATTGCTTCCAAACTACAAAAGATAGAAACATGATTCCAGCGTTCATGGAGATAGAAAGGTGTACATTTTTATAATATGCATTAAATATGAGCACCGTGTGTTACACGGCATATGTCAAAACGGTGGCACATTTCTTGCCACACACGAATCAGCTGGTCTCCAGTTATCGAATTTACAGCTTCAACAATTCGATGTCGTAGATCTGCAAGAGTGCCAGGCATAGGAGGGATAAAAACACGGTCTTTTACGTAACCTCATAGATAAAAATCACACGGAGTGAAATCTGGAGACCTGGGAGGCCACCGGCGATGAAGGTTGATCTGCTCCTCCTCTCGTAATCCAACGTCCTGCAAACGTGATATTCAAGAGACGTCGGAAGTGGCAAGAGAAATGAGGTGAGGCACCATCTTGCATGAAAAAAAAAAACTCATTGGAAAACATTAATCGTTAAGTAAAATTGTCTTCTTCCACATCTTCTAACATGTCAATGTACAATTCGCACCGTTTGTTGTGGTCGTCAGGATTCAATGCAGTTTGAATGTCTTCAGGTGCAGATGATGTTTTAGAACTCGCCATACCGTTGGTTGCTTGCTCGTGATGTGGATTTCTTTGGGATCCTTTCGTTGAAATGCAACAATGGACTCTAGCTTTGCTAATTGCAGCACACAAAATGATTTCTCTTGAGGTGTCGCCGCCATTTCACTACATACAACAAACAACAGCGCCAATGCGGCCGTGATTGGAACTTCTACCCCCCACGCTATTTCAATTGCAAACTTTTCTCTCTCCATGAACGTTGGAATCGTGCTTCTATCTTTTGTAGTTTGGAACCAATAAAAGTTTGAAATGTGTTCTTTCTTTTTGAATAACCCTGTATTTATTATTTCTCAAGAAAATCTGTATTAACGATATAGTAAGATTAAGGATTGGAACGTGAGATCGGTGTACTTTGCGGTCAACTGGAACTATAGGTATAACTTAACCAAAGCAATACAACGTATACTTACTGACAGTACTTCTGTTGTGGTAGTTTGTCATTTAATACTGTCGCTTAGTCGCACAAGATCCTAACCTCCGAGTCTTGCTAATAACCATTAATTAAAATCTTATGCCAGTAAGCTCCTTCTTCATCGTTACAAAAATATCCACTTGAATATAATGTAATTGTACAACCTACACATGAAAGCTTATGGCATTGGAATTTCTAAATATAAAAACTAGGACGATGGAAATTACTGGACTTCAAGAATGGACGTATAGTCTGTTAGCGTTTTCAGACAGCAATACCAGACAGATTTTACCTGCCCGGCCTTTGGACACCTTTTTGTCTTTTTATTGACATATGGTATGAGAATAAATAACTTGTTAGCTGAATAAGAACTCCTATGCCTAGTTATGAACTTGTGATATCTTGAATTTTCTGGGAATAGCCTCTGCAGACCTCTGTTGCATAATTGGTAAACCGTAAGAGAGAGACAAAAAACGTACTAAGCAAAGACTAAAGATCTCGTTAACACACAATTTATGTTATATTATGCATTTTTCTTGTGGAGCTAATACTTTTTAGACATTCCTTGTTAATTGTTTCAATTTTAAAATACTTAAGCTTTTCTCAACGGCATTTGTCATTCCTTTTTTTTTTTTTTGTTTTTTTTTTTGTTTTTGTTTTTTTTATACTCCTGGCCATCCAAAGAGCACCGAATTTTAATTACACAGCAACCAGCTTATATCGCTATTGTATTTCCTTATTTCTCTTCTTCTAATAAGGAACTAAGTAACAAGACCATTTCAGCTAATGTTTGTCTTGATTAGCATGAAGTAAGTAGAAGAATAAGCTTTTATAATTGTTACAGAGTAAGTAGAGAAAGTCATGTGAATGAAACACCAGATTTTTAGAGTAAGGTCCGTGTGTGTGTGTGTGTGTGTGTGTGTGTGTGTGTGTGTGTGTGTGTGTGTGTGTGTGTGTGTAATCACATAGCCCAAAAACGTAAAGTCCGTTAGAACCGAATGATATTTGACTACAACAACATCCCGCACATTAAAAAGATGTACATAAGAAATAAAATATATATCTTGAATTTCCTGCGAATAGCCTCTGAAGTCCTCTTCATTGTGGATGATTTTTGCATAACTGGTAAACCGTAAGAGACAGACAAAACTACTACACAAAACATTTAGATTTCGTTGAAGTACACAATTTATGTCCTGAACGTTTCGTTTTTTTTGTAGAGCTAACCATTTCTGAGATGTTTCTTCTTATTGGTTTCACATATAAACCATATTTAATAGATTTGACTATTGCTTTAGCCTAGAGTATTCCCTTACTTTATTATAGCTTTAGACTAGTGTATTACCTTATTTCTCTTCTCGTGCTTACAAAGAACTAAGTATAAGACCATTTCTGCTAATATTTATCTTGATTTGCATGAGGTAGATAGAAGAATAGACTTTTGTAAAAATAATTTGTTACAGAATAGGTAGAGAAGTCATATGAATGGAACACAGATTATTTTTTAGAGTCGTGCTGTTCACACATACTTGTTTATTGCATTATTGTACTGTAATTTTTGGACCAAAGGAATACTTAACCTTAAGTAAGAGAGACAATAATAATATTTCCTGTATGTTAACAATAGTAGGTAAAAGGCGTCTTAGAAGCATTACGTCAATTTGTGAATGTTGACGCCAATGAATATGACTGCAGTGTTTGTAATGAATTTACAGTTATTTACGTGTTATTTCCTTAATGCCTCACATTTCTTCCCTTCAGAAAAATTAATAAATTAAAGCTTCGCCCCTCTTAGGAGTGGACATTAATATCCTACCCAGAGAAGCTACCTTTCTTACGTGTTCCTTGAACATTAGCTTTTAAGAATTACGAGGCAATAAGGTGCGCTCCGTTTTCATGAAAATAACTTTAAATTCATTTTAAACAACATGAATCTTTTGAAGACTTACTGGAGGTGTATTAAAACTTTTTAGCGGCTTAAATGATGATACCGACTACAATAATTTAGGGAGGAGACTTTATGACATATCTTGATTATTGAATGAAATATGCAGATAATATTCTCACTCAAAGCACAACTGTAGAGTATAAATCGGTAATTAAATCATGAAGAATAGGTATCTTTACATTTTCCTTACTTCATGACGTTCAAAGACTTTGTAGCAGAGTTTGGCTAGCAAATGGCGCTTAATAGCTTGGGAAGGGTATGCAGTAAACGATGGGCTAAGCTGTGCCTCAAATTGAGTTTTGTTGCCCGTCTCCGACATATATTACTTCCTCTACATAGTACATAGTTCATAGGTAGAGAAGGAATTGCACTCCGCCCAAAAATTTGAGGCCGAAATTTCACCGGAAATACACGGTTTAAGACCTCCTGTATCAAAAAAAAAAAAAAAAAAAATTAGAAAAACTTCCGCGTTTGTGTATGCCCGCCTGTGTGTGTGTGTGTGTGTGTGTGTGTGTGTGTGTGTGTGTGTGTGAACACGAAACTCAAAAATAAATATCCAACGTGGTATTTACATATGTTTAGTATCATTCAAAGATGCGACACGAAGATTTTGAGAAAATTCCCCCACCCCAAAGTACCCTTTACATGGAAAATATTGATTTTGATTTTCTCTAAAATGGCTGTACTTATTTTAGTTAAAATGCCGTATATTAAAGATGTTTACATGACAAATAAACTGTTATATTTTGAACTTTCCGGGAATGGCCTCTGAAGAGCTCTTCATTTTGGAATGCGTGTTCAAACCCGGCGGAGGACGATGGCTTTTTTCGGGCGCCTTTTTCGTCACACCAACCAAAGAGAGGTGACTATAATGTTTTTCAAATGGGAAGAGTTCAACGCTACAGCGAATGAGATATGTTATCGTGCTCTAAATTGCCAGGTCGCTACCCCCACTCTTTTCATATGTCCCTCTCACTCGCACACCGAACATGCAAATCTACCTGGCGACATAATGTTTATTCGTGTGTATTATGAAAACTATTTGAGCTAAAAATCTGTGGTTTTTATGGTTCTGCTATGAACATTACTCCCTATCTTCCTCCCGAACTATTATTTGCAAAATTTGATATTTTGTCTTAGCGCAAGTAGTATTTATGAGAGATGGAACCACTTGTCGCCTTACTCCCCGGTTAAGCGCGAATGCAATATTTCAACACAGCAGCTCTCCGATTGGCGGTCAAGACAAACCTCATCCCATTTGAAAGTCACTGTAGTCACGTGGCAGTTAAGAGATAAGGGACACGCTTTATAATAAACAAGGCATGTGTTGTATTATTTTATAGTTTGCTCCGGCTAGCTGGCTTCTTAAGTCCAGCAACTCTCTCTTAGGCAGGGCTTGATCGGTAAAAGGAACTATTTCAGAATTAACATATTAGTAAATTTTAGTTTGAGTATTTATTCAAACCGCCGAAAAATATTAGTCCACGCTTTATTTATGTACGGAGATCCTAGCTGAAACTGTACCATCTACGCGTTCACTTACAAGTGAAGCTTAAGATTTCGTATATCATATTTCTTTCGTAAACAATATGTATGAAGATAATGTGAAGAACAACTGAATAACTTGTGTGTAAAGTAGAATAAGAACTGCATAAGTCCTGGACGAGGTCTAATAAATGAATGTCTCGCGTCTCCGCAGAATACATATAGAAAACCCCTGTTCTGCCAAAGCATTAAAACTACGCGATGATTGGCTTAACTTGGCGCATTTAGTAGCGTCTCTTTTCATAAACCAATCAACACTTATTTTAGTAGCTTCCTTAAGCTGCCAACTCCAAAGTAACGTTCACATTTATGATATCCTCATTACCTAAAGCTCGTGTTCTGTCTTTTTTAGCTCAAAGACATTATTTTGTATTTCACTCCCTCTAAATGACTATTGTCCAAAAGACCTTGCAAAAGATTTCTCTTTTCAGTCTGAGTTTCACCTTTCTCGATTCAAACTCCCGTATAAACTAAGCATAACTAACATACATCTCATGACATTTATTCTATAACTTATAGGTATGTATGTACATTATAATAGCTTATTAATTATTTACAGCTGTTTGCAGTCAGAATGCTGTCACAACCACATACAAATGTTAAAGAATGGGCTAAATTTTCGTCTAACCACTGAGTATGTTTCCTAACTCCAAGGCACAAAAAGCGTTTTGCTTTCCGTGATTATAAAACTAATACGGACTTCCTCAGTTACTCCTCCAGTTTAATTATGATTCAAAATTACACCGTATACCACAGAGAAGAAAAACAAAGAGTGTCAAACCCTTTATAATCATTTGTGTTGTCGCCCTCCGTGGTGTAATGGTTACCATGCTAACTTCATATACCCAAGGTCGCGGGTTCAAACCCGGCGGAGGACGATGGATTTTATTTTTTCGGGCGTAAAAATCCTTAGCATGGCTTCCTTCGGAAGGGAAGTAAAGCCGTTGGTCCCGTGTCGTAGATTTACGGCACGTAAAAGAACCTCAAGCTTGATAGAGAAGCCTCTGAGCAAAATTAAGCGGTCTTTCACGCCCAATGTAGAATGGGACGCTGAGAACCACAGTAGTTAAAGAGCGTCCATAAATAACACGCCATTTCATTTCATCAATTGTGTACAACCTGTGCACTTCACTATCAAATATATCACCCTCTTCCTCCAGTACGTATTTCTTTCATTCTTTCCTTGCTGTTTTATCTAACTTCAGTTGTCGTTATTTTTGTTTCTTCGCGTGTCTATGTTTGTTATATCTTCAGATTTTCGTTTGTGTCCTCTTCTTTTTCTTTTGCTCTGATTTGTCTTAAAATTTCCTTTTTACTACTTCTACGATATTTACTTGGTTTGACAGGAAATACTTTTTTTTTTTAAAATTGGCGTGCGCGGATTATGGGGGCGTCTTATTCTTTACAGCTTAAAAATCTTCCGCTATCCTTATTCTGAAACCTATTTTCCATAACCTAAAAATTAAATATCTCTGTTCTATATAGACAAAACTATGTACACTTTTACTATAGGACCCAACGACAACTTTATTTTACCTTTCAACTATCAAAAATTACCTCTACAATATTTTCAATCCATTATTTGTAAATCTGCATTATCTATCTGGTCAAAATGATGCACAATTATACTATAGGACTTGAAAAAATCTGATGTGTTCTATTCACATGACTTTCTCTACATCTCTACAAAAACTTATTGTTAAAAAGCTTATTATTCTATATACTTAATGCTAATCGAGAAAAAATCAGCAGAAAGGGTCTTATTACTTATTTCCTTGTAAGTAGAAGGGAAATAGGAGATACATTAGGCTAAACTGATATTCAAGTCGTTTAAAAGCTGGTTGCTATGTGACTGAAGTTCTTTTGTTTGTATGGACAAGGGTTGACAAATTCCCGTATGAGAAAAGCAAATGTATTTTAAAGCTGAAACTAATAACAAGGAATATCTCAAAAACGGTCAACTCCACGAAAAAAAAGTATATAACATAAATGGTGTGTTTTAGTGAGATCTACGAGATCTTTGTTAAGTAAGTTTTTGCCTATATCTTACGGTTTGCCAGTTATGTAAAATTCCGCAAAATTCATCCCGAATAAATATGTCTTGAGAGACTATTCTCAGAAAACTGAAGCTATATATTTTATTTGTTATGTAAATATCTTAAATATAAGAGATTTTAATAAAAATTGTTAGAGCCATTTTTGAAAAAACAAAATCCTTGAAATTTTTCCATGTAAAGGGTAGCTGGCGTGGGGCGATTTCCTTGAAGATGCCGAACTTAAATAGCAAGTTTTGTATTTAACGGTATTTTCGTTTTTGAGCTATGCTGCCCACAGACACACACAAGCAGACAGACACACACACACATACACACGGAAATTTGTATAAAATTGTTTTTTTTACTCAGGGGGGTCTTAAAAAACACAAATTTCCGGTGAAATCTCGGTATTGAATTTTTGGGTGCAATTCAATACCTTCTCTATGCACTATTTACGCAGTACGTGTAGAGAAAGTAAAAAGTCATATGTGCTTACAAATTCCATAAACTATTCAACCTCTTATTTCCAATCACTGGTCTTGACATTTGTAAACAGTACCCATATATATTTATTTTCAACCTCTTCTAGGCTTATACTGCTTGGCCAATCAATGCACTAATGTATGTAATGTAAAATATAGGACTTGGTGAAAATTACAGGACACTACAACTTCAAAAATTGCCTCTTAATTTTCAACTTTTTATGAACAAATTTGCCCACACTATTTCAACAATTTACTATGCGCATAAGTTCTTGGGTGCTCGTCTCATTGGTAGGTTTCACGCAATCTTGGAAGAAGAGCAACGCGACCACACTGAGACATGAAGTATGCTATATACCCTGACATATATAGTGACTTCAATGCTTAGATTTCATCTGTCTGTAGATCCCAGAGTTGAGCACATGCACATGCGCTGAGTTTATTTCTTTTAATAATTCAGCTAATTCGCGGTAACTTAGGTAACTTATTCACCTATGGCTGATGGCTTCAAAGAAAGAAATGTCTTTGATTAACAACACTGCGGGCGGGCTCTTTCTTCTTCCCCCCGGCCCTCGCTTTCCCGTAAAATTAGCACCCAAGAAAAGGTGTGCTAATAACATACACAACTTTGGGTATTCTGGATTTAGGTAAGTACGAGTGAAAACTTCAAAAGCCAGCCTACTTGTCTTCAACCACCTACTTACAGATGCATTATCGTCCTCCGTGGTCTATGGGTAACATCTAGGGCGCGGGTTCAAACCCTGCTGAGGACGATGGATTTTTTTCGGGCGTAAAAATCCTTAACATGGGTTCCTTCGGAAGGGATGTAAAGCCGTGTTGTCGTAGATTAACGTCGCATGAAAGAACCTCAAACCTGATAAAGAGGCATCCGAGAAAAAGTAAGCGATATTTCACGCCCAAAATACAATAATAGTTAAAGAGCTTCCATAAATAAAACTTACTTTAATTTTACAGACGCATATGTGCAATAAAATGGCTAGTATTTTGTTGTAGAAATGTATAAGACTGCTAAAGGCATAGGTAGAGGTAGATAGCATGTTTTACTTCTTAAATTACCTAGAATAGAAGCAGCTGCAAGCCTATATTAATACCCTGACTTCCAGCACAGCTCTGCAGCTGACGCTGTAGTGCAGGAGATGTCTTACACCACAGGAGGGAGGTAGCATCCTCTCCGAGGAGGAACAACCTGGTAAGCAGATTGCGGAAATGCTTCACAGTTCTATTATTTACAGCATTAAGGGCTCTGTATACAACTTGGATCCGCTTTACGGGTATGTGCTCTCAGGAAGTAGCTTCTAGCAGGCATTACATATGTATGTATGTACGTATCAGTTTCCTAGAAACTGTATACATCACAAACTCTTACTTGAAGCAGGAATACAATAACTTAATACCACGTTTCCGATGTATTTTCCGAAAACTTCGTGTTCCGTTTACTGAATGCCTTTCTTTGTATAAGTTGGCAGGTTGTTAGCTTCTCCTTGAGCTACTCCTCTCCATGGAAATTTGCTACATCATTCCCAAAAACCCAAAATGAAAGGTTCAAGCAGCAAATTGAGAGGACCGAGAAATTTCAAATGTAAAAGCTCTGTTTTTCATTAATATTTAAACGACAACACTTAGCTCCTTCTTCCCTAATTGCGGAGCAGGATATACATTGATTATCTATATAAAATATCCTCAGCGAAAAAATATTCAGGACATTCACCATCTTTAGCAGGTAGCAAAATAATAATGCTTAAACATGAAATATTTGGTATTAAAAAGTTTTCCTTAAAACACAATTTTTGTGCAACATGTATAGCATTTTCTAGTTTATATTTAAGAGGTACACAGTGCTTCCAAAATTTCGAAGTTAAATCGTTTCTCTCTATATTGAAGGGTTAAGAAACAGGGCCTTTTTGTGGGCAATTAGTAAATGTATCTGTCAATATACGAGGACCAAGTTATTATTACGTCTTATTCTATGTAATCCAACAGTGATTTAAACTTGTATTTTTTCTTTTTACAGAGATTTGCCTCGGTATCTAGAAATTTCCTCGCAAATAAAACTTAGGTTTGTTTTTGACAATAGTAGTCATGCCCTCCTTATATAAATCTCAAATTTTATCAGAATGTTTATTGTTCTGTATGATTGCAATATGGTTCATCAAGTATGTTAAATAGCATTTCAACACCATATAAATCCTCAAGTTTTCGTTTTAGAAAAAACAATTTTAAACAAAAGGTTTTGAATTTATATAGGACTATCAGAATGTCTAAAACGTATACCCTGGATTATTTAAAATTCTGAAGTTCAGTCCCTCGCCGCACTTGGACCGTTGAAGTGCAGCGCTTAGATTTTCTGGAGGTCTCTACCTCCCATGAGAATCAATAGCACATAGCTTTATTTATCCATTTGAAAATTGTGGTCCATATTCCAAAATGTTGTTCACTCTGTATAACGTAAAATAGCGTTAGCGTTATTATTTAAGAATAGATACATCTGGAAATGGAGCACACAAATATCCTAACCACAGAGAAGTTATGCACCATATCTTCGCACGCCTTGGGGAAGATGACTTACCTTGTTCCAGAACTTTGCTGGCTCCCATTACTACCTGTTGGGCTCGCCTGCTTTAGCATCCCGTTTAGGCAAATCCTCCCAAGTACTGGCCAGTCTTATTAAGACCGCTCTACCTTCTCTACAGAATTAATTATTGCCTTGAGAAAGCGAACGTTACCTCCTAAAGCGAGAGACTCTTGCTGCAAAATTGAATGTGAGGGACAGAGCCTAAAGTGTAAATCCTCTTTTGCTTCTGGTTCTTCGCCAGCACGCTAATGATCTGTTACAACACAAAAGAGACCCGTAAATCCTTCTCTGTTTCCTGCAGTTCAGTAGTTTTGGGGCCAAAACATTGCTTCACTGAGCTCATACAAAAAGGGAAGGCTTATATCGTTGCGTACATGAACTCTGACTCAGGACTTAATAGGTGAATTAGAGTTCCATCATTTTCGAAAAAAATATAGATCTGTTAAGGCAATTGCCTTAAAGATAAATAGGTATATTCAGTATTTGAAAGCGTTTGAATTCGGAGTCAAAATATTGTTTCACGGAGTTCACACAAAAAGGAATGGTGCATGGCTTATATCAACGCGTGCACGAACTCTGATTCAGTGCTTAATAAGTAAATTAGAGTTGTATAATTTTCAAAAATTACAGATTTGTTAAGGCAATTGCTTTACAGAGAAAAATATTCAGTATTTGAAAATATTTGAATTCGGGAGGGAAGGTTAATGAAGAGTGTTGCTTTTGCGGCTGCTATTGCAGAACAGAATAATTGAAAAGTATTTATCAATGTTTACGTTTAGTGTACAAGTCCATATATCTTTTTGTCTTCTGAACGCGCTAAGTTCGAAAGTACCACAATGAAATTTAGTTTCTTCGCTTTTTACAATTTTCATAGTACCGCAGAGTATTCGTTTAGAAATGGATATAGCAACTTCACCGTGAACTGGGACTCAGTACCATCTCTGAACGCATCTATTCTCAGACACGTTCCTTATTCCATAGGCTACGCTACTTGTCTGGTGCAATACATTTCTCCCTAGGAAGACGACTGAGGGGATCTGTGGGATCCGGAGTCATTTCCCACAAGATATCTGCTGTCATCCGATACTGATTCCGACACTGAAAATTAATATTCTCATAACAATCCAACAATGATGACCTCAATCAATGTGCGACAGAGGGGCCGGAGATTGGCATCAAATCATGTATATATGTATATGGTTATCATCATAATCAGCAGCAACGGCAGCATTCGCATACATACCCCAGCATTCGTCGGACTTCAGTATATCCATATAAACGTAAAGAAGCAAAATAAATACCTAAAGGAATAGTAAAAATCAATCTTTATGTAGCTAGATTATAATTGTTTTCTAATAAGCCGCGATGACTTCATGTAGGTAATAGTAAACGATAGGGAAAACTTCGAAACCCCACAGTCATATTGAGGGTTCAAGTTTCTGTAGGTAATACAAGTAAATGGCGTATACAACAGTTCGTTCATCAACAAAATAAACTTACTATTCCTTAACTGCTATATGTTTATTTAAGGGACTGGTTTTTGGTTGTATTTTAATCTATGTTGAATGAGTAACAAAAGTATCTATTATTTATATAATAATTGAGAGGATTTCTAGCTCGTAGCCATGCGGCTGTAAAGTACACATACAAATTCAGTTCAAGTTCTCCTTCCGTTTGATGTTCTCAAAGCACATCGCTAATGCGGTTTGTGTATGCAAAGCTGCAACAAAATGTATTGGCTGCTGCAACGTTTAATTAAAACGGAGTCTGTCCGAAATTAGATAAAGAAAGATTTAGTAGAAAGAACTGCAACCAATAATACAGGTTAAAATTGTAAATTAAATATTTGTGGACTACAGAAACGGAAAATGTGAAATTCAAGAGCTCGTTGGGGGGGGCAGCGGTAATTTAGGGAATTTCTCTGGACACCTACACTTATTATAAAGAGCTGTATGTGTATATGAGGTAATCTCTGAAACCACCAACCGATTTTTATATTTCTTTTATGACTGGAAAGCAGTTCTTTCTGACGGGCATAGGCTTTAAGACGGCTTCTAATTCAAACTGATTTCATACTGGAATACGATGTTTAAAAGACTTGCAAAGATAGCTTTGACTTTTCGTAAAGGGTGCCAAGGGGGAAAAATATAAATAAATTGTTACTCTATGGAAACTAAGTGTGCGAGTTACCTTTTAGTAACCAATTATGTCAGAAATGTTTCCTTTGCATGTTGTAATCAAGTTCATTGCCATTGGATAAAACAGATCTCATTCAGTATACCATCTATCTGTTACGCTAGGGGTCCAAGATTTGATTCCCGCCTGGCGTTGGGAATGTTTCTCTAGCCAATATTATTCCTCATTTTTCCCGGGGTCTAGAATGTGTTTGTGTGTGCGCGTGTGCGCTTATAATGTATAAAATCCAAAGAAATAAAATTTAATGACAACTGTGCATGAGTTAACACCATTAGGAAGTATATTCCAAAGACAAGAGCCCCCAATATGGCCATTGCAGTTAAAGGCGGGATGTTTTAATTAACAACAAGGCATATTATTTTGAGGTTATGGACTAGGCGCTATTTGCCAAATTCCTAACTTGGTACCTGAAAGTGGAAGAGAATCTTTATATTCACCTGTTTCGCTCATATTTCGTGGAAAATTGATGTTAGGGATTCTCTTCTAAGGAGAGAAGAGAATCTTTGCACATGACAGTTCGGGTGGCTTCATGTTGGCTATATTGTGATTGCGACATTGCCAGAATTGCTAGTAAATAACAGCTGATTATGAACCTTTCTATCCTGTGTTTAGTCGGATAAAACAGTGTAAAATTAGTGAATGCCGATGAATAATAAATGATTCGGATAGGTAGAGTCAGACTGAAAAATGTAATGCCATAGCCGGAATTTGAACCACGGATCCCCCGGTCTCTAGCCGGTTGATCTAACCACTGAGCTACTATGGCAACATACCGGAACGTCATTAAATTCCTCAACTGACTCGCATGTTTCCAATCGTACCATGTTGCCATGGTATCTAGTGGGTAGAGGAACCGGCTAGAGGCCAAGGGATCCGTGGTTCAATCCCGGCTATGGCATTGAGCTTTTCGTCTGACTCTAACTATCCTGTCCTCCACCGGCTTGTGTGAAAAAACAGTTAAATTAACAATAAATAATGCGTTATTATGATTAATTGAAAATTAATATATTGCAACGTATATAGAATAAATTATGTACTTTCGACAACATAGAACAAATTAATGCGAACTTGTTTGTTACAATAAGAGAAATGAAACAGATATACTTACGCATAGTATAATAAAATGTTTTTCATTCGCAGGTTTAGAATTGTAAAGGTTTAATTTCATTTGAATCTTAGTCGTCACCATCTCGAAGCGTAGTCCATTGTCGCCATCAAGTTTCACTCCCTTGTTAATGACGGTTCCCGTGCATTTTTTTATTGTTACATAGTGTTTAACGCCCGCTAATACTGCAAATGCACCGTAGGCGATGGCACTTGATGAGACATGGAATGAATATGGAGCACCGTGGAATGCGATGCGGGGGAAACCTGCCCCTGCACCGCTTTGTCCACCACAAATTCCACATGCGTCGTTTGGGATCGAACCCGGGCTATCTAGGTGAGAGGCGAGTGGTCTAACCTTTTCATGCATAGTCCAGGAGCTGATGCAATTCGTTACACGGATTTATGAGAAGGGATAGAGTAGAGGAATGTCCATTAACCCTCATGCACTACTCCTCTGGTTCAAAGAATTCTCGGGACTTCTTAATAATTCCAAAGTCTATCTACTAACCCATTCAGGGATACCAAATGATAGAGGTGAGGGTTAAAATAAATAAATGAAACCACACCCGTATGGTCCTCACATATAATGTCTTAGACCGCGTGGTCATTCGGACACATGATAACTGCGTTATTGTCGGAACTTACAATGCTGCGTAATTTTGTGAGTGAATTTAGTGTAATGTATAAAGCAGGTTCTTTCTTTCTTCGAATGTACCTACTTAACTGCAAGCTGCCAAGTGCAAAGATTCAGCAGATTATGATGTTCATCTCCGAGACATGTGAGAAAGGTTAAAAATCATAAATGTTATCATTTAAAAATCTGATGTGTTCCATTCACATGACTTTCTCTATATCTCTGTAAATTATTATTCTTAATAAGCTTATCTTTTATTTATTTCATGCTAATCGAGAAAAATTAGCAGAAATAGTCTTTTTTCTTGCTTTATTGTAAGTAGAAGCGAAATAAGGGAGTACCATAGGTTAAAGTGAAAGACAAAAGCCGGTTGCTATGTGACTGATGTTCCTTTGTTTGTATGGATAGAAGTTGACAAATTCCTGTATGAGAAAAGTATACGTTTTTCAAAGCTGAAACCAAGAAAAAGGAATATCTCAAAAACGATCAACTCCACGAAAAAAATGTATATAACTTAAATTGTGTATTTAACGTGCTCTACATTTTTTGTGGTTTAAGTTTTTGTCCATCTCTTACGGTTTAGTAGTTATGAAAAATTCATCCAGAATAAAGTAGCCTTCAGAGGCTATTCCCAGAAAATTCAAAATATACATTTTATTTGTCAGGTAAATAACTTTAATATACGATATTTCATTCAAAATCGTTAGAGACATTTTTTAGAAAATCAAAATTTTCGAAAAAAGTTCCATGTAAAGGGTAGTTAGAGATGGGGGGATTTTTCTCAAAATCTTCGTGTCGCATCCCTGGAAGATACTAAACTTAAATACCAAGTTTGGTATTTTACAGACTTTTCGTTTTTGAGTTATCGTGTTCACAGACACACGGACACACATACGGACCTTTTTCTGAAAATACTTTTTTTTGGATACAGGAGACCCTAAAACATATATTTCCGGTGAAATCTCGGTATCGAATTTTTTGGTGGAGTGCAATACATTCTCTATACACTATGTACATGGTGAGTATAGAGAAAGTAAAAATGCTTACTTAACTGTTATCTACTCCTAGATAAGTCAAATAAATAAAGCATGTCATGTAAAAAAAAAAAAAAGACGAAAAGACTGAAATCATCTAACAATTTACTTTGCCAGGTGCAAAGATTCATCTCCGAGACATGTGAGGAAGGTTAAAAACCATAAATGTTATAATTTAAAAGTACTTAATTGTTATCTACACATAGATAACTCAAATAAATAAAGCATGTCATGTAAAACAAAAAAAAAAAAAAAAAAAAGACTGGAAAGACTGAAATCATGTAACAATTTACTTTATGGATGGCAACTTTTCGTGTTGATAAGCGACTCATTTATCACTATGAATAAGGCCTTTATTTCTAAGGTGCCATTAAGTTTAGCTGTGCGTGCCGAACGCAGTGCAGCAGGTGCGTGCTACAAGCTTCACTTTGCACGGAATTGCTACGTAATTCTTACATAGCGTGTTCCTGCATCGTCTTAATTAAACTCGCTGTTGTACGGTGCACCCTGCTGAAATTGGGGCATCTCAGGGGAGCATATTAGTGCAATAAAGTAAACTTGACGACAATAACATGATAAAACTTGCGCTCATATCATACGAGTTGTGGAACTTTAAATTTTACGATTCTGTCTTAAGGTAATGAATGCATTTGTTAAATTTGACCAAAATCTGTGAAAAATTAAATATAATATATATATATATATATATATATATATATTGTTTAATACTAAAATATTGTGAATTTTAATATTTTAAAAATGTACCTATAGTTTTTTCCAATTGCGGATTTGACCTACCAATCAACTGAAGTTATAAATGTACAAGCGCATGCTATCTATTAATAGGCACACACAACTTCAAACCTAGTTTTCTCACAGACTTCTTTTCCAGATGTTTCAATTGTTTTTACTGTCTCGCAAAGGTATATTAAATAAAATGGCTTAACTTTTCGAAATAATACTTCAATTTTGAGCAATAAATTAAATTAACATTTAAAAACTCAACTATACCAAAATTTCTGCAACAATTAGATATAAATGCATATTCTGATGCGGTAGAATTATTTGTAAACTGATTGAAACTAATTTTTTCTGTGAATATTTTACTTTCTCTTCATCTATGTTTCGTTTCGTAATTACAAGCCAATGCCTAGAGGTCAATATCTACGATACTAAACCACAAAATGGAGAACCTGTTACGGGGGGTCGGCCCGTAGCCTGGCATGAACATGAGGAAGTGGATGATATGAAATGTAAGCAAAATTGATTATTGGAAAGGTGATAATGGAGCAATTGGTGAAATGAGTGGCTGGGGAAACTGGAGGACCCGGAGAAAACCCGCCCAGACGCCGCTTCGTCCACCATGAATCATACATGCGGGCGCTTGAGAACGAACCCGGGCCGCCTAGATGGGAGGCGAGCGGTCTAATTACTCACCCACGGCTCCGACTCATCTACATGTAAAGTATATAATAGATAAAAAAGATATTGGGTTGCACCCAAAAACTCGATACCGAGATTTCACCGAAAATACATTTTTGAGGATTGCTGAATAAAAAAGGTATTTTTTATACCGCGCGCGCGCGTGTGTGTGACCTCTCATGGATGCTATGGTAGAATAGGCAATTATATTTCCTTATTTAACATGAATATTTACAATAATATATCCAAAGAGAATTGTCAAATTTACGTTTAGATAGCCGCATGAATAAAATATATTATGTAGCAGAAGTAATGCATTTAGATGCATAGATGTACATTTTTACCAACAGTAACACATTTAAATTGCCTCTCGAACGACGGAAGCACTTAAGCTACATCTGTCATGAATTCGTGACAGTGTTTATATCGCTTTTTCGCCTGACCTTGATCTGCATAGCGTTTGTATATCACATTCAAAGGTTACTTAACCAAGCAGGGGAACCGGGAAGTAATTGTGCACGGAAAGATGCATGTCAGCGCGGCAAGCTTATAAGAAACAAGCGTTATTTGGCACAAAATAACACTATCTCGTTCACTTGGCGTCGTAAGCTGAAGAAAGAAACGGTTAAATGTCACTTAGTTATCTCATGACGGTTTTGTTCGCTTTCAATTACGCGGTCGGCTATGGTGCCAAGAAAACGGCGGCAGATGTCTTAATATGTCTCATCCGTCTCGACAATTCCTGAAGTGCCTCTCTCCTCCGTCGAGACGTCATACATTTTCAACTCCACGAATATTAATGATGCCCTCTATTCATCTGTCCTTTGCAGAAGCGCTTTACACTGCAACCTACTTCGACCCAGGCGGTGTAGCTCGATACACGCTCCTTGTCCATTTCAAATAAATGACTTTAATGTTCCAGCTGTCATCTCTCTTATTTCCTTTTCATTTATCCAGCACAAGATGAATGAATTTGTCTTGAACTGTACGGTTCGTGCGTTTAATTTTATAAAATTTTTGCGCAGTTTGCCTTTACGAGCTTTCTAGGTTTAGTATTTCTTGTGAGCCTAATAGGAGCGCTCAATCCAGAATTGGGGAATGGGGAAATAAAGAAAGTCTGATTTTGAAACGCAGGTAAAATACGCTTGAAAGTAGTTTTCAGTCACTGTTCAGGAAATAACACATTTATTGCTTTAAAATAGTAATAATAATAATAATAATAATAATAACATTAATAATAATAATAATAATAATAATAATAATAATAATAATAATAATAATAATAATAATACGTAGGACATTAAGCATTCATTTTTGTCAATTACCTATACTTTACTAAAGCGTCTTCCCGTTTCAGAGGTAACCTTCTGCTTCCTTTCTCCAAAAACCTTTGTTCTGCCAATCTTCTTCATTAAGATTCCTTTCCTGGATTATTCTGGCTCCTCCACCCGTCCAGATATGCTGCGCCTCTGCATTTTCCTCTGGGCATGGTCTTACAAGTTCAATGCCTGTTTTCAAGTCTTTGCACATTTTTTAAAGCTTAACGTCCTTTAACCTGGTAGTCATATCGGACAATGAATGAAATTGGTGGAATGTGCTCAAGTGATAATCAGGGTCCATGGAGCGAAAAGAGAACACATATGGTCAGAATAGCAGGCCCCAGGAATTGAATACAGGTCCTCCCTAACGAGCCTCGCACGTATTCCCGGAACTCGGTCAGCTTTAATTTCTCTTACTTGATGTGCGAGAGGTCCCGGGTTCGATTCCCGGCTGTGAGGTGGTAGTTTCTCTCTGCCAAGAATGTTCCCTTTTCTTCCCTGAATCTGAAAAAAAATAATGAGTTTGTATATGTGTAATATAAAACCCAAAGAAACAAAAATCCAATGACAACTGCACATGAGTTGCTTCGTTGTCGGTAGGCAGAGGCAAGATTTTGTGTTGACAATTATTTTAAAAATTCACATTTAATTAGTGCTGCTTAGTGTTGAATATTTTACATAAATTCACATTAATGTTGTGCTAATTCTCGGGCAGAACTAATGAGTATGACGCAAATGAAAGTTGACAAGTAACTAACGAGTATTAGTGCTAAAACATTTACTTCCAAATTCTAAACACTTTATTTCAAATCAGTATCATGAATATACTTAAATATCACACATTAGACCACCAAATTGCAAGATACCAGTTGTGACATTTTCGTTTACTTTCTCTACATATACTTTGTAGGTATGTAGTGTATGGATAAGGTATTGCACTCCACCCAAAAAATCGATACCGAGATTTCACCGGAAATAGATATTTTAGGGTCCCATGAATCCAGAAAAACACCAAGCACAAACTTGATGTCTTCCAAGGATGCGACACGAAGATTTCACGGAAAATCCCCCCCCGCCCCAAACTACCCTTTACAGGGAAAATTTTCGAAAATGTTGATTTTCTCAAAAATGGCTCTAATGATTTTGAATAAAACATAGTACATTAAATATATTTACATGACAAATAAAATGTATATTTTGAAAGACCACTTTATTTTGGATGAATTTTGCTGAATTTTGTATAACTAATAAACCGTAAGAGATAGACAAAAACTTAGTACACGAAAAATGTATATCTCATTAAAACATATAATTTATGTCATACATTTTTTTCGTGGAGTTGGCCACTTTTGAGATATTTCTTGTTATATTAATTTCAGTTTTAAAATACTTAATGTCAACTCCTGGCAATGCAAAGAAACTGATTTTATCCACGTGCCAAACACCTTTTAGAAGATTTTACTGCGATTTAGCTTATTGTATCATATTATTTCCCTTCAACTTACAAGAAAGCATTTCTGCTAATATTAATCTTGATTAGCATGAAATATACCTATAGAAGAATAAACTTTTGAACAATAATTTGCTACAGAGATGTAGAGAAAGACAAATGGAACACGTCAGATTTTTCATAGTTGTTCTTTTGGTAAGGTGGGCTAGGGAAATTCCAATATTGAATATTACCAACGTGCAATTATTTTCAGAAATAATATTTTTATTGCTTGGTACCTTATGTTAGTATGTTGCAAGTATTGTAAGAGCTAAATTCTTTACGTCGATATTCTAAATATTTTTCACAACTTCTAGACTCACGGTATGAAGACACAATGTTAATTTAATTCTTATTTTTATAACTTGAAATAAGTGCACATAATAATCAAAATTATTGATTGAACTGTTGATTAAATAATCGTTATTAATTTCGTGTAATTAAATGAGGGTTAGATGACAACACTGAAGGCAGGGCTTTATAACATTTTTGCGAATAGTGCAACAGATAACAGTATTGTTGAGCCCACACTCAACATTTATTAATTTTTTGCAAGTAACGTGAAAACAACATATTGAAGCAAAGGAAATGCACTAAATTTTTTCAAAAATATTAAAATTATAATGAACATAAATTATTTTATTTAAAATGCTAATCTATCATTGTTTATCTAGGGAATGAATCTGGTGGAATTTTTAAAGTTTGGTTAGTGCTTATTTGATTCTAAAACCGAAACAATTAAATGAAACTCCCAGGATCTTGTCAAACTTGGATCTATGGGAAACAAACCCGAGACTCGGTAGTTTTATTTTCGATCTAAGTTAATTAAAAGAAATCCTAACTCGAAGTGTAACATCAGTTATACGTAATTTTTGTATGAAATGAGCACTGGTAAAGACTCGGTCCTAATAAGCATCATATTGATGAGTATCATAATTGCTCATCAATTCCATTCCTGACAATAAAGAGAAAAAAAAAGATTATGTTTCCATTCACATGACTTTCTCTACATATTCTGTGACAAACTATTCATACAAAAGCTTATTATTTTATCTACGTCATGCTAATCGGAAAAAAAACATAAGCAGAAATTGTGTTATTACTTGCTTCCTTGTAAATAGAAGGGAAATAAGAGATTACACCAAAATAAAGCGATAGTCATCTTTTAAAAGCTGGTCGCTATGTGAAACAATTGGAATTCGGTTCTTTTTGCGTGGCCAAGAGTGAAACAAAAGAGTTATGAAATAAAAATGACTTTCCGTTTAAGAAAAATGTTAGTATTTACAATTGAAACAATATCAAAGAATATGTTGGAAACGGTTAACTCTACAAAATAAAAAAAATGTATATGATATAAATTGTGAATTTGAACTATATATTTTATGTGATAGGTTTTTGTTTCTCTTACGGTTTACCAATTAAACAAAAGTCTTCCAAAATGAAGAGGTCTATACCCAAAAACTTCAAGATATACATTTCATTTGTCATAAAATATCTTAGACATGTTGTATTTTTTAAAAAAAAAAACGTTAAGACACTTTTTGAGAAAACTAGAATTTTCGAAAAATATTCCATGTAAAGGGTAGTTGGGTGGAGAAATTTTCCTGAAAATCTTCATGTCGCATCCTGAAGATACTGAACTTGAATGCCAAGTTTGGTATTATCTGAGTTTTCGTTTTTGAGTTATCTGCCAATACACACACACACACACACACATACTCATGCACAGGAACTTATTCTTTAGAAAAAGTAATTCAAGGTACATCAAAACATGTATTTCGGATGAAATCTCGGTATCGAATTTTTGGATGGAATATATCATCTTCTCTGTCTACTATGTGCATGCACATCGTACATACGTGCTACAGAAAGTAAAAATATTAGCAGCTTAAATTTGTTTTTTTATAGAGTTTTTATGAAATATAAACTTGAAGAATGTTTTGTGTATACTAAAATATCTTCATCCTAAAACAGACAAACAATATTGTTGGATTAATGGTATAAAATTTAAATGTTACCTATACGTTTTCTTTTTCTTTATTTTTATTTGTTTATTATTATTATTTTTTTTTAACATCCATTAACCTGGTAGGTCATGCCAGACGATGAATAAAATGGATAAAATGATGCTCAAATAAGCTCAGGGTTGCATAGATCTTAGAGTTACTCGACACGTCGATCTTCTCAGGATGAGGGAAAAACCTTGGAAAAAATATCTTATCCTGGTAATTTATCCTAACTGAGATTCGAACCCTGGGCTTCTTGAATCACGCTGCCCCAACCACAAAGGCGGGGTACAGTAATTTTGTGAGAAAGCAAACTCTTTCAAATCCACTGACTTTCTCGGCCTCTTCTTTATATATGATGCGTCTGGTGAGTGGGTAGGGTGAGAAAAGAGAGGGAACCCACGATAAGCTCCAGTAGCGAATTCCTCAGAGATCTCCATGGGGATGATGAGAGCGTGCCGGCCATACCAGAAACTGCAGAAAGGCGGAGAATATATTGCTAAACACGTCAGTTTGACGTTTCCGAAAAAGCAATTTGCATACCCGTGAGGACGGTCTAACGTGCGAGGAATAGTATATTCAGCCAAGAGACTGTTAGGTTAACTCGATTTGAGGTTGGACTTGAATGCTGCAAGGGGATCATGCAACCTCATATCACTGTCCGAATTACGACAAAAGGAAGTCTCAAATTCACGTTATATCCCTTAGGTACATGTGTGTAACAACGCAAGAGCAAACTGAATACACTCCGCCAACAACAATAATGCATGTTTGAATTAAGAAACTCTGGTTCATTGCTTGCGCATCACTTTCCCTACTCACTAACATTTATTGTAAGTACCTTCTAATAACTATTCTCACAAAATCTTATTACTTTCTCTAAACATATTATGTACATAGTATATAGAGAAGGTATTGTATTGCACCCAAAAATTCGATACCGAGATTTCACCAGAAATATATGTTTTGAGACCTCCTGAATCCAAGAAAAGAATTTTTAGAAAAATGTCCGTGTTGGTTGTCTGTCGTCAGTCTGTCTGTCTGTCTGTCTGTCTGCCTGGTGTGTGTGTGTATGTGTGTGTGTCTGTGGGCGACATAGCTCAAAAACGAAAAGTCCGTTAAATACCAAACTTAGTATTTAAGTTCAGTATATTCAAAGGATGCGACACGAAGATTTTCAAGAAAATCCCCCACCCCCAACTACATGGAAAAATTTTCGAAAATTTTGATTTTCTCAAAACTGGCTCTAACAGTTTTGATTAAAATTTCGTATATTAAAGATATTTACATGATAAATAAAATGTATATCTTCAATTTTCTGGGAATAGCCTCTGAAGGCATCTTTATTTTGGATGGATTTTGCGGAATTTTGCATTACTGGTAAAACATAAGAGATAGACAAAAACGTAATAAAAAATGTATAGTTCATTAAAACACACAGTTTGTTATATGCGTTTTTTTTTTTTTTCGTGGAGTTGATCGTTTTTGAGATATTCCTTGTTATTAGTTTCAGCTATAAAATACCTTCTTATACTTTCCTCATACGGGAATTTGACAACTCCTGTCCATACAAACAAGGAACTTCAATCACATAGCAACCAGCTTTTGACTATCATTTTAGTGTTTATAGCTTTGGGGTATCTTGGGGATCAGAGAATGTTTAAATTTCCATTTAAATACAGCTTGGGCATTTCAAACTTAGTGGTGAGTTTTGAAACCGAGGCAGATTAAAATTGTGGAATAATTTGTATTTCAACTTTGTCACATTTCTTGGCAAAGTTTCAGTGACTGCATATGATGGAAGATATTCAGCACGTAATAAACTAGACGTGAAATAGGCAGGGCCCTCAAGTAGAGTGGATCTTGCAAAGAGTTCGCAGAGGCGGGAGATGTGAAGATAAAATTGGCAATCCTAATCTCTCCCGCGAAGTTAAACACATCCTTTTCATTCAAACGGCAAACTTGGCCACCTCTGAGAATTGCTGCATCGCCTGCAGGCAGTGATTTTTCTTATCAAGCTCAAACAATACTTTTATTATGATTTGACACGTTCTTTGTTTGTGTGGTGACAATTTCACACAGCCCTTAAGGGAAATTTTGAAGGGGAAAAAAAAATAAAATACAATAAAATGAAAGATTAGACATTTGTGCAAAAGTTTCGATTATAGTTATAATATATCTCAACAGCTATTCCATCTTAAATTTGTACTACTGATTAGAGAATAAATAAATACTTTGTTAACGTATGTTAGTTTAATAAAAAATTTTGACGTCGGAAAATGATGTGTTAAAATTACCAATAGCAAAATACTACGCAAGGTATATCTTAGTCCTACATGTGTTAACACTGCAAAATAGCACAAACTAAAGGCCCCATTCTGCCATTTTTCATAAAAATACGTTTATTTTTTTAATAAACTTGTTAGTAGAAAATATAAACAATGACCTAAGTGATGACTGAGACGGTTACATCTGGGGCTCGCATCAGGGAGATTCTCGGTTCAAATTCCGTGAGTCTAGCAATCTGGATGAGGTTTTTTCGTGGTTTTCCTCAGTTACCAAGGTAAATACCGTATTGGATGTTAATACCACGACCAAAAATTCCATTTTCAGTGGTAATTGTGATTATGCTGTCATCTCTCCACGAGTAATGAAAGTAGTTAGACCATGCCACCAGAACTATCTGCTTATCGCGTAGCAAAGTAGTATGGTGATAAGGAATGAAACTTAGAAGGCCGGCTCAGTGTAGATGACGAAAAAGTAGTCAGATTGAACGGTACCCTTGCATCGTCTGCTTAACGCGAAGCGAAAGTAGTTTGGACACAGGAAAAATATCATGAAGGCTTCTGTCCACCATACAGATTAAACGAATATCATGAACTGAACCTTCACGATATGATCAATCAGTTAAAGCGACGTTAAATAAATATTATTAAAAAAATGAAGCTTGCTATCTTGAATGCGCAAGGCCTAAGTAACATTTTATGTCGCAAATATGCACGTGTAAACTGAGGTTTTAGGCAGTGTTTTGTGTTCCGCTTTTTATTTCCTACTAGTGAATGCTATAGGATATACCTACTGATACGGAATTTATAAATTATTTCAACAAAACTTGGGGATGAATAAATGTAATACCTGAAAACATTTAAGCGAATGCTCTGTGCCTAATTTTGCAATGGCTTTTATGCAATTCTACAATTATAAACAGGTTATAACTATATTAATATTGTGCATATTGGCTCATTAAGCGTGATTATTATAGCAATTACGTTATACAGCTACTCCAAGTTGCTGTGGCTTATGGAGAAATAAAGTCATTTTGTGATATTCTTTTTTCTCAGCATCAAAACTCTGTGCACATTATTACATAATATTAAAAGCATAGTTAAGATCTGCTATAATAATGCGGTATATCACAGTCTGAATTATCTGTTCATCTTCACCCAGAGGAAAGGAATGCGATACAAGTGGCTAAATAGGTTTATACAATACGCAGTTAATAACAAATGAAATGCTGGGAGAGAAGCTAAGGGCTCGTTTGCAAACAAGAAAGACGCTCTCGTTTACCTCAGCTAAGGATGCGAATTATTTCATTGTTTATTTCTTACATTTTATAATGCTAAGATTGCATAAAATGTTGTAACCAGTTTGTGGATATTCTTAATATGACACTCGTGAAATTTGTCGAACGATACTAAGCTTGACAAACATTCTCTTCTGTCATAGCCATCAAAATTATCCACTTGTTGCGTATATTGCTATTAGATTATGCATGCTCCTTGTACCTATGTTAAACCCTGCATTATTGGTTTATGTGTCTAGCTGGAGGTTCTCCAGATTGTGATAAGATTTTTCCGTGTCCATTGGAAACGCGCAAAGTGTTACTCAATATTTGTTTGTTTTATTAATAAAAAATAATTAATATGTATTATATTTCTTTGGTTGCAGGGGGAGCACATTCATGACTTGACGATAGGTTATGACATTAACGGGAAAGACTACGTGCTGGACCTTCGCCTAAACAGGTAAGTACGTTTTATTTCCTTAATGCATATATTTTCACAGTGAGGAAAAACATCGCAAGCTTCATAGAAATTAAATTGTAAATCCTTGAACTATTTTTATGGTTTAGAGAAGTTATAGTTTTTAGTTTTACTAGCTTAACCCGTACTATGTACTGTTGCGCAAAATGCGGATATTAATTTCTACTCTCTCAGATTCTCAATCTCTTTTTCCCGCTTTTACTCTCTCTTTCTCTCTCACTCACCTTCATTCTCCCCTCTCACATTCTCTTCCTACTCTTCTGTTTCCCCTGTCTATCCTTTTCTCCCATTTTACACTCTCTTTGCAGCTTGAATGTAATGTAATATTTCGAAAACCAATAATAAAACTGCTTTTCCTGGAGTGTTAATAAAAACTAAAACATACATAAAAAGAATAACAGTGCACAAGCTGCTCGTATGCAGAGGTTTTTACATTGCTTCTCGCGGTTTCTGGGTAAAATAGGTAACGATAAGTTGACATAACATCATAAGTTTTACTAACATAACCTGCTAGTTATGCTAGTTATTATAACATTATCACAATGTTGCAATAAGCAAAATGTCATCTGCGAAGGCTTTCACTCCAGAGTCATTGGTTATTATATTAAAATCTGCCTTGTTGAAATACCGTAGTTCTAGACTCTCGCGTTTTGTTGGTTGCAATCTTTAAAAAATAAAACGGGTTGGACGGGTTAAAACGGCTTCAATGACTGAATGATACATTGGTAACAAACAGAAGTCTAAGCAAATAAAGCGAAATAGTTTTTAAAATGAGCAAATTACTGTAATTTTTACATACAGGTTTTTAAACATTCTGGTGGTATTATGTCGGTAATATGTAACATTTTGAAACTTAGGAGACAAAGCGTCTTTCATAAGCGAAACGCATCCACCATAGTCAATTAGATAATGGGTGGTTCCATGTGATACTCAAGTATTAATGGTTGCCGTCAACGTTTAGCAAAACGTGATTTACTTGTAGGTACAGGCTTGGGTATAGCTCAGATGATACAGCATGCACATGCGTTGTAAATATTCTGGCGATATATTGGGAATTGGACATTCTCTACGAAGTTCCATTTTCAAAAATATTCTGACTTTTGCTGTTAAACCGTACCATTTGAATATTCTTTCTCTTGACTTGAGCACTGTGGAAAATACGCTAAGAATATTAAGTCAGTGAATGTCTTCACATCGGAAATAATGTCCTTCTTGTTGCAATGTTACTATATACTTTAGTTAGATTACTGAAATCAATTTGATTCCATTCTCCGTGTAAGTTTCACATATAAACGGAAATTCAGTTCGATCTTAAAGGATTGGACATAGTTCCATATAAAATATTGGCATTTAAATGCGGATTATACGGAGGAGCGTTCAAGTTACACTTGCCCCGGCCTGCGGGAAAAATCCTAACCGATGAGTAACTAATTGCTGTGCGGACCGATGCGTGTCCGGCAGGTTGATGTGTAAACAATAAAACAAGTACTCTGTGTTACCAGTCGTTGCTTTATACAGCGTGAAGCGTTTAATATTACCTCTGCACTCCTTTGGAAATCATTTTAAAAAGTATGCTATTTATATAATTGAAGTGTCGGCTGAAAAGTTTACTCTACGACGGCGAATGTTTATATACGATACTTAGGTCAAAATAGATTCATGGCGACAGGTGTACAGACAATTTGTAAACGAATGCCGTGGAGAGATATAAAGCTTATTACATAGGTGTTTGAAACGAGGTCGTTTAACTCTAAAAATCGCAGACCTAAGCATAAAGTTCTAATAGAAGAGAGGCTTGGTGAAATGGGGCATCACTTAAAGCTCTCCCGACAAGTCTTTACGTCATGTAACACAATTGAAACCTTATATTACCTGCTTATAAATGCAAATTTTATCAAAATATGTTGAGAATGTGTGAAATGTCTAGAACACTACTTTGAGCAACTGATGTAACAGGTTAGTGAAATAAAATGGTTGTGTGCATGTTATAGATTAATGGCAGTTTATAAGTAGAATGCTCAGGAAATCACGGCCCTAGAATGCCCTTGTTTGTCACGCGCTGTACCGACTTCTTCGGATCATAGCTCTTGTACCTGTTATGGTGAAATATCATAATCATTGGTGAATAGGTGCAACTAATTTCTCTCACTCAATAACGCATGGAGAGAATTGCCACTGGTTGCTAAACTGAAACTATTTAAAAGCCGACTTGATTTAGCTATTTAAAATACTTGTACATAAAACTTCAGTGAATTAAAGTGGAAACCAAATCAATTTTTTGTTCCATCCGATTTTTGCCTTTATAGGTCGTACAGTAGAGAAGGTGGATTCAAAGTGATTTCAGAGCGCTCGTAAAACCAGTGATGCTTCATTAAAGAACAAGGTTGCACAATTTCATGTGGCATTTCCTTTTCATTTAAGAAACGAAACGTATAATCTGCTCAGAAAGCATTATCCATTCTTAGCAGATACTTGTTGACATTAAGAAAGTGTTTTGTACATATAAGGCATCCTGCCACCCCTTTACTACCATTCACTGTCGTTTGAAAGACCACTATTGCATTTTTCTTGTATATTGTTGAATTGCTGCACCTGCTGAAGCAGTTGTGAAAGAAGCAGCATTGTGGAATGCAATCAAGTTATTTGGAAATGAATAATCAGTATTCTCAGATTCGGGGATAAGTTAAGGTTATGCTTAGTTCTATTACACTTACTCCAGGGGGAGGGGTGAGTCGAGAGTAAAGAAATTGAGTTAGTGGTGTAATCTAGCCCAGTAGGTTCACATTGCACCACCCCCACAGGCTGCTCTAGAGGATCCAAGTGAATTGTTACATAAAGATCCAAGATGTCTCTCACCACTCTATAGGTGGCAAAAGCCCAGCAAAGTGGAAATGGTTTGGAAGTAAACGAAAAAAAGGAGAAAAAAAATCTTAACCTGGCAAATCCACTCTTTGTCTAATCAACCTCAGGATTTAATCTGAGGATCCTCCCAATTGTGAGCCATAAATGCTACCCTGAACCATTTTGTTTGATGCTTCAGTAATGAAGGTATAATAATGAAGTAGTAAGATCATGTTGTGTAATGTTCATCCCTTTCAGTGGGATCGGGGATTTGGATCCCTGTAGGTGCCATTACCTGGAGCTCCTTGCTCAGTTGAAAGGGAAGAAATGTGTGATACCTTCATTGCTTTCCTATCCTATCCTAAGTTTGGTTGATTAAAATGCATGTTTCAGTTGTCTGCATATGGGGATGTAGTAGCGTATCTCCCTCATTTTCAGGGGTACTAATTTTGAATTGTGTCAGTGGTGAGTTATTGGATAAGGGGTTATCCATGCTTTTTTCATCTAATCCTCAGAAGACAAATGTAAGATAGCACTAACAAGGGACCATTGTCACATTAATGTTACAGATTAAGCTGGGAGTTTTTGTAGTGATAGTAAATCAAAAAGAAAAATATCTACGTCTTGGCTTTCTCTCCAATAATTCCTAGTTTTACAAGAAGAAAATTATTAATAAATTAGAATAATTCACTAATCAATCTAATTCCTTACATTATTGGTATTTAAAAGTATGAAACAAGAACTTATGAGGATGTACAATTTTATCTCTTTCTAGTTTTATCTTCTTGGAAGTACCCATCACTGCGAAAAAAATAAAACTTAATGTGACCAATCCTGTCTTCGCGATAAGAAATTTTGGTTGTAAGTTATCTTCAGTGTGGTCTTGCGCACAGATACTTGTAGTCTAGGCAAAGTTGATTTTCAGTGCCAGGCAGCTGATCAATGAGTGAAAGACAGGCTTAAGTCAACCATTTCAACCCAAAACTTCACAATTTTTATGCCGAAAATTTTTTCTGTGTTAGAAATAATTAAGACATGGACATTTTTGTTTTTATTGTATTTTCACTATAAAATCTCAGCCCAAACTGTGACATAATGATACAATGGCCCCTTGTAAGCTTTATGGACCTCACACTCATTTCATTAATTCACTTTTCTATATGAACTAACTGTTAAGAACATAAAAATAAAAATTAGCCAGCCATGCATCTTCTATAATTTTTTTTTTTCTCCAAGTGTTTTGCAAATTTGTACCAACCAGTCCATATATGTTTTAAATGTTGTGCTGCATTTTTATAATTCCTTAATGTTAAATAAGAAAGAAAGAAAACAAAATGTGGAAAGCAATGCAAAATATGGATTTCCAATGTTTTGCTTTACCCTCATAATTTGCTCCTGTGTTTTGACAGTGTGTTTTATGTATATTTTACATGTAATTTTATGTAAAAGTTTTGTTAGTTCTATAAAGAATAAATTAATTCTCTTTTATCAGAGAAAATATAAGAATTTAATTTTATAGAATAAAAAGCATCTCATATCTAGCTCACATGTTGTTTATCTATTTACAGGGAGTTGGTACCAAAGTCTTATTTTGAAAAATATCAGCACAATGGGCAACATGTTGTAAATAAGCCTACAGGAAAAGTAAGTTTAGCTATTTGAACAATTGTGGAAGATGTGTATAGAATAACAATTTAGACAGTTGTATTTATTCAAACAACTATTTACAGGATGTTGAACTGTGTCAGTACCAGGGGGAGCTTCGAGGGGTTCGGGACTCCTGGGCAGCCATTTCCACGTGCCATGGACTTAGGTATACTTTATGGAAACTATAAGCTTGTTCCAAGATGCAGAATTCCATTTCATTTGTGATTGTATTATAACACTTTGAAGGGGCATTATTATAAATGATAATCCAATAAATATATGGCTGCAAAGAGACTTGACTATGGCGCAGTTGATAGAGCTCTGCTGGTTGTGTAAGAGATTCATTTCTAGTTCTGCTCGAGAATATGTGTTGCTGATAATTAAATAACCAGTTCTCCCAGTGAATCAAGTTTAAAATTGCCAATGAGTAAATTATTGAGCACACATGTTGTGCTATGTGTATGTATGAATCACCTTATTATGTCACTAATTGAAGATGGAAGTTAAAGCTTTAGGGGGTGGGAAAGTGCTATATATATAAAGCTTTAACTTCCATCTTCAATTGTTGACATAATAAGGTGATTCATACATACACGCATATATGTATATATCAGTTGCATATATGAATTGCTCCTTTGCTAATTTTGAGATATCCTGAATATACTCTTCTGTTCACATAAAAATATAATCTATACAATTATCATTAATCACAATAAATATTTGTGTAAAATGTTTTTAAATCAAATAGTATAGCAAATTGCAAAAACAATACTCACCTACTTTAGTTTGTTAGTATAGACTTTAGGTTGAGCATAAGATGATTTTAACAAATGTGAAAAAATATGGTAAAGCTAATTCATTAATCTTTTGCAGAGAGGGCAAGGATGTACCTGACACAGTCATATTTGTATTTTTAATTTATTTAGAAGCATATTTTGGCATTATAGTTAGTAGGAGTGACATGCCTATAATGTAACAACAATTGACTCATTGACTACAACAATAATCGTTTTGGAAATTGCTAATGATAAAGAAAAGTTATATTATATAAATTATTAGTTTTAATTAGCTGTATATAATTTCTGTAACAATTTAATGCATCTGATACGATACAGTATTTTCCTCTATATTAGAAAAGTGGTATAGAAAATATTAAAGGAAAGAAAAGAAGAAAAATGGAGAATACAAGTGAAGAATAAGTATATTATCCAGCTCTCTGCTGGATAATATAATACCAGACTATTTTTAAACGTTCATGTGGGGCCATTAATAACACCAGAATTACAGAAGGAAAGTACCACTCATCAGTAGTAAGACTTCCAGAGTTAAGTAAAACATTCCTCTTAAGCTCTTTATTGCTGCCAAAGTTTACATAATTGCAGCAAATGTTTGAGCTCTCATTCTGTGAATACAGTTCCCCTGTTCTGCAGTGTTATTTACTCCTTCAATGAGCAGAATTGACTGCTGGCTTCCATTTGTAAAACCTGAGCAATAGTTTAAGGAAATGGATGGTATTTGTACATGGAGTTTGTTGTGTCTGTTTTAGTGGTGTGATATTTGATGGTGAGGAGCTGCATTATTTAGAGAGGGGTTTCACGGATGAAGGGGGAGGGGGAGAAGATGAAGGAATAACATCCACACATTTCCTTTATCATCACTCAGATGTGAAAACAAACAAAACTTGTGGTAAGTGAAATACTGTTACTTTAATTTGGGATTTGTCATTAACTCTCTTCTTTTCTCAGCTTAAACTGCTAAAACATAAAAATCGTGTCATAATAAAATTCATGGTATTTCCATTGGAGTGCAACATTGCCTTGCATTTCCATAGTAACATTGCATGCCTTTTTTTTTTTTTTTTTTTGTACTGTCTAAGTTAATTTTCCAACTGTGCTACAAGCTATTCATATAAAATCTATTTTCTTACTTATTATTAATCCATATAAACATTCACAAGAAGCAGTTTTCACTTTGGTTATGCTATGATGATATACTTATCTTGCTTTCTTAGGAAGCTGAAATGATAACCATGTGTTTTAAACACCAATTTACATACCTAATGTCATAAGAAAATGAGGGGGGGGGGGGGAAATGGTCATAAATATTTCCATATACGTATATGCTGTGGCTTTATTTTATATAACATTCAATGAAAATTAAATTCCAACTATTCTCATTCCAGTGAAATATTAGGTTCCAAATGATGTTTCAAAGTATCTAACATTCTTGAATTTGTACTATTTACACATAGTAAGACATTCCTGGTCCATTGTTACTTAACTGACCTGTTTTTTTTTTTTTTTTCACATAAAGTAATGATTCTTTCTTCCATTACGGGTATAAAAAGAAAATGCTCCTCTCTCTCTCTCTCTCTCTCTCTCTCTCTCTCTCTCTCTCTCTCTCTCTCTCTCTCTCTCTCTCTCTCTCTCTCTCTCCCATCCTACATTCAACCATGCATGAATTTGTAACTTACTGAATACAACAATGCATATGCTCTGTTACATCTAAATATTTATTTTAATAACTACACATTTAACAGAAGTTCATAATCATCATCATCATTGTAAAGCAGTGCTCCTTGACTGAGATTGTTTTGCATCAAGTCATAATTCTTTGTTCCATTTCCATTAGAAGATAAATACATCCATCCTTTCTTTCTCCCTCAAAATATTTTGTAATCAATAATACATATGCTGCAATACATTTAAATACTTAAGAGGTGCACATTTAACTCAACTTAAAGCACTCACATACATCATTATTATTGTCATCGTCATATTATCATCAATCATCATCATGTGTAATGTTCCATGACATTAATGTTTATATGTTCCAAAACAACATATTTTATAATTACCTTTCCTATGTGTAGCATAAATAAACCTTAATGGTTTGAAGTTTTGTAGTGTATATTGTCTTGCTGGTACCTACATGGAAGTAGTAATGTCAAGATGGTTCCATATTATATACATTTACACTGTGAATAAATGCACTCTGGAAGATCAGAGGTTTATTTTTTGGAATGGTTCCAGGGTTGTAGCACTCCAAAATAATTTACATTATATTATTCATACTTTTACTGAAATGTGTATTCGTGAAAACTAACTGTCAAATTAATAAGTACCTATTTTCACATTCGTGAAAACTAACTGTCAAATTAATAAGTACCTATTTTCACTACTTTAGAGGAGAAAGACAAAAATAAGTTACAGTCTCTTTGAAGATTCTTCACATAAAATAAGTATGTTTGTATGTATGAGTTTTAATACAAAGTTTATCTGAATAGTATAGTTTTCAACCATATAAAATAATAACATAAACAAATTATGCATCTTGATCTACATATCTCTTTTCTTTTATTTTATAGCATCTGGTTGATAAATATTGGTTTTATTAAACTGGATAGCACTGAATGAATTACATTTTGCTGTACATGGACCTTGATGAAAACTAACTCAATTTAATTAAGGCTAAATCCTGTACCTATATCAATTCTGTTTATATTACATTTTTATAATTTTCTGTCATGTATTAACCTTATTCACTTCAATGTCCCATTGTTTGATTAGGATAAGAAAATACGTTAAAGGCAGTAAGTTGCTAACAAATTATGCATGAACCACAAGTTCCTTAAATTTTGAAATTAACTTTTACAGGATACTCAGGGACATCACATCATATCTTAGATAATCAGGAGTTCAACAGAATACTCAGGGTGAGTCCAGATATGCATTTGTTTTATTTTTATGTAGCTGACTCAAATCACAATTGTCATACCTGCAGTTTTGTCTTTTGCAATGATTGTAAGTAATCATATCTTGTTTTACTTAGGATTAAAACATTCTGCTTATTTGCCTTTAAATACTTCAACACACTTTCAATTTCTTAGACATTTCCATTGGAGAGGGTGAGAAATAACTAATTCTAAATAAAGCAAAATTTGTGGGCAATTTAACTTGGAACATATATGCTTAAAAACCAGTATGCTGACCCTTAGATCTCAGAGGCACTTTGTAAAGTTTTGTTCATAAGAACACACTAAACATTTTTTAATTTTGCAGTAAATGTCAAACATAATTGCATTTGGTTGAATATTTAATTTTTACCAATATATATTCCAAGAATATTTAATTTTTACCAATATATTTCATTGATATGACTTTAAATGAACATTTTTTATTACAATTATCTTCAGCATTCTTTTACAACTTTTACTAAGTCTCTATTAGCAAATTGGTCTTTGCTACTGCATATAAGTTTGTACATGCTTGAGGGGAGGGGAGGGAATGAGGAGACTCTTAATGCATAAATATGTCGAAGATCCACTTGCCTCTGTGGTCGATTTGCACTGGTACATGTAAGTGCAGGCTTCATTCTGTCATTATCATCACATGCAGTTCCCAATATCAATGCATTCTGATAATTATAATAATAAGTGACTATTAGCATGTATCAGGCTGTAAGAACTCAAATCTCACCCATGAGTGCTTTCATTCAGTAGCAGCAAATTTCTAAGCAGGAATGAACTTATGCCTTTTCATACTGCATACAGCACCACAGGCAGTGGACACTAATAATACATAAAATGAAATGATAATTGAAACCATAAATTTGGGAAGGAAATGTTCCAGGCATAATTTTAGGGTACTGCTGTAGCATTTTCCTGTTATTAGGACTAAGGAAAACCTGGAGAAATCCTCAGTCAGGGAGGATGATACAGATAGGATATGAACAACTTACTTCCTGTTCACAAATCCATGTCTTAATGATCTCAGCCACCCATGTCGTAATGTACTGAGATGCTGCTTATTTGCCGGAACTTATTAAGCTCAATAAATCTGACATTTTTCTTCAAACCTTAAATTAATAGACTGTATTAGCATTAATTTTAATTGTTTTACATGGCGTGTATGAAAAAACAATTAAATTAACACTAATTGAACCATAATAGTTGGCTATACTATGAAGCCTGTGCTTTAAAGTACTTGCGATATTGTAAGATGCCATTAGGGTATCTACTGCAAAATAGTTTGAGATCACCTAGTGGTTTACCAGGAAACATGCAAGTCAGTTAAGAAATTTACTCTATGCCAGCATGTTGACATAGTAGCTCAGTGGTAGAGCAACTGGCTAGAGACTGGGAGATCTGTGGTTCAAATCCTGGCTATTGCATTGGATTTTTCAGTTTGACTCTACTTAACCATAATGAACTATATATTTAATTTACAGACAGTTGAAAACATCTGTACTGTACTGTGATTAAATAAATTTTACTTTATTAATTACACTAGATATTTTATTAATACCTAACTTTATTACATAATCCTGATTCCCCAAAATGTATAGCAAGTCAGTACCTATGGTCATGGCTGAATCAAGTGTAGGAATGCAAGCATTGCACTATGACATTTGACCAGTGACATATATTGGTAATCACCTTCCCCTCTAGCAGGCTCTGAGGTTTGTAGTTCAGTATACACAAGTAGGCAAGTAGAGTTGAAACAGTCTCCATTATATGATTTCATTACAAACTCCATATTACAGAGAGTCTGTATGTATTATGAATTGTGGATAGCTTGCTCACATTCACCTTCCATTAGGTACACACATTTGGTTGCCCAGGGCCTAGTAGACCCACACTATATTTTTGTGGTTTATGTGTATATTTATTTTTTATTTTTCAGTTTTCCTATATCTAGCTTTTTTAGGTTAAATACAATGATTTTATTACTGTTATTTTAGTACATAAAATACCACCTTAAATATAATATGAATATGTTATAAATTATAATTTGTATTAAGGAACATAAATTAACATTTTCAGATTGTACTTAATTTGGAATGTTATGTTAATCAGAATCATTTCCTACTTCTGTGTCTTTCCACGATTAAGCAACTATCGTAAATAATTGATATGTGTGCTCAAACAGAGTGGAGTTTTGATTTTTCACATGTATATTTAGTTTTGCAATTTTTTTTCTCTTTATTGTAGGGTTCACATTGTTTCCTTTTCAGTGGGAATAATGGTATATTTGATAAGTCATTTTTTGTGGGTTTTTCAGGTTTATATTTTCCCAGACCTTTCAATTCATAGGATAGTTTTAATATGTTGCTGTCCTTTATAACTGTTCCAAGGACAGTTTTCAGATGCTCCTTGCCTTATGAGATTGCAGTAATATAGTAATTATTTCTGAGAAAGCATTTAGTTAAAATATAACAATAATGTCATATTAAAACTATTAATAAATTGATACTTCTTTATTCCTCAAATAATACCTTTGAACTGAAATATTTGTTTTGGTTTCCAAGAAAGATAACCTAGATTTAACAACTGCAAACTCAGCAGATGTTTAAAAAATTACAAAAATAAATGGCAACAACATGCAATTAGAGTAAGCATGTGAGTTTGATTGACCTGGGCGACAAGTAACTGCTAATTAGACATTCTTGCAGCCAAACAAGAAATCAGATTAGGTTGCCACTGCATCAAACAATCAAGTAAGGTATAATGTTAGATTTTCTAGCCAGGCAATTGTATAGATGTGTTTGAACTAAAATGAGAAGATATAATAATTCAAGGGGTCTTTCAAGCCTCTAGACACCAACAGAAGGTTAAGCAATGAGAACATAAAAATCTTTCAGAACTTCTTAGCATTAATAATTGTACTTTGTGTCATTTGCTATTCTCATTAGCCTACTTATTATTTCATTTCAATTTTATTTATCCATAAATAACATTTACATGTTGTTGAATAGGTATGTCATTAGATTTAAAAATAAAAGATGTACAAAAATAAAAATTATATAATTATGAATTAGTATATACAATTTTTACATATAACTCATCCAATCTATACATGCATTTTTGTATGAGGAATTTTTAGCTCATGTTTAAATTTTTTTTCCTTTTGCTTTTTTCACAGAACATGGTAGTTTATTGGAGGGTATTGCCCATTATTGCAGGAACATATGTCAGTTGTCTTTTTATTTACATTTACCCTTGTTCTTGAATTCTTATGATAGTCCTTATTAGATTATGTAGTAATGGCATATTCTAGACGTGAATGTATTATTGTATAATAGTTTGCTTTCAGGTATTCTGCATTTAGGTATTTTGTTAAACTCTTTAATAGATAAATGTACATATCTTTTTGAAAATGTAATCAATGTGATATTTGAAAGTTATATTTTCATCAATGGTAATTCTTAGAAATTTTATTTTCTCTAAATGCTGGATTAGCATTAATTGTTACGTTTGCATTTGCGTTATACAAGACCGTATATGCTCCAAGTGCAAAAAAGCTTATTTACATTTTCAGTACAAAAGAAGTACAGATGTGATAAGAGGACCATACAATGCTAACAAACAATCACGTTATGTGGAGTTGGTACTAGTAGTTGATAATAAGGAGTACAAAGAACTTGGAGAGAGCAAAGAACGTGTCTACCAGCACTGCAAGGAAATTGCTAATATTATTAATGCTGTAAGTAAAAACATTCCTGATATGTTGAAAACGTGATTTTGAATTGAGGATATAGTCATGATGTGTTGTTTTCTGCGCAAGTTTATAAGCTCAATTTATAGGCTGGATGTGGGGTATCAGTGAATGAGCAACAATTTCATATTACCTAGTCTTTCCATAATATCACAGTTTTCTTTTCAAACAATTCTTTGTTTTCACTTTACTAAGTAATTTGTTTTAATGTTACATTCATTGTATTCTATCATGTTTTTTGAAATAAAAAAATGTCATGAACTGGACTCAACAAAGGCATGCTTTGAGAGAAGAGTATGTTAACAGTCATACCATCCTGCCACCAACAAGCATTTTCTATGCCCTCTCCCCTTGAGGGGGATGATGTCTAATATACCATTTCTAAAAGAATAAAGAGAATAATATTATGATTTTCCCACAAAAGTATTGAAAAAAAAAGGCCTGTTCATTTTGATAAAACTCAAAATTGTTTCCCCATCAAAGACTTTCTGCCCCCTCTTCTGTTAGGGTGCCTTTTGTATTTTATATTTTTTATTGTGTTTTGTTTATGGCACTCCCAATGTGCTTTTACTCTTGTCCTAAAGAATAATGTATTGTAAATTTCCTCTATAGCGTCTCCCATTGATAAATCATCAACCCCATCATGAGGTAAGTTATTGCTTTATCCCTCTGAAGGAATAAAGGGAGCAATATTTCTTTTTCTATTGAGAAAATAAGCCCATTTGCGCTTGGAATGTTCAAAATATCTTCCCGCTAATTCTTCTGTTCTGATAGGATGGCTTTTTATGTCACCCCTAGTAGTATTTTTCTTGGCCTAGAAAATATGGTACATGTTTTGAATATAAAACTTCTCAAAAGTGCTCCTATCAAAAAATTTGCAACTCCATCTTCCATTAAGAGTGGTGTTTTGTATTACCATTCCTAAAAGAATGAAGGAACAAAATAATAATAATAATAATAATAATAATAATAATAATAATACAATAATTATTATTGAGAAATCCTTAAAACTGCCTCCCATTATCACCCCCTCTTCCTTTTGAAGTTTTTGTTCTATCACTTCCACAGTACTTTTAATCTTGTTGTAAAGAATGTGTGTCAAACAAATTTGGTCGAAATCAGTTAAAGTGTGTAGGGATCTATAAGCCTCATATAAAAAACATACACATTGACCATACTTAAGAGGAACTGTTTGTGAAAGGTCAGAGCAAATAAATTGAAAGCTGGTGTACATATTTTCAAAAATTATTTTTTCTATGACCGAGCATAATTGAATAGTTTACGAGTTCATTCTGATTGCAAAGAAGTGCATCATTTAATAATTCACGATATTGGTGTGTATACATGGGTTATAGCAGTCCATGACAAACCAATATTATTGCTGTTCCATGATATATTTTGGGAGTAGGAAGATTTTGAGAATTATGATGTACTTAGAGCTCGAAAGAATCAGAATCAAATTTTCTACTTGCCCTAAAGCTGCAAAATAAATAACAAACTATAAGCCTTGGTGAATGGCTCAAACTTAACCTCAAATTTATTTCATCTTTTGTTGCTTTTCTTTTAATATCAGAAAATTCTCAGAGAAAACACATTGTATGATACGTGAGCGAAAGGTTCTTTTTAATTCTTGCATGGTTGTGAAATGAGACTGTGTCTCGTATCACAATATTCCTACTCAAATAAAAAGACTATAATTTTATGCTCTTGCATCATAAATAACCATATGTTACAGTGCTAATAATATTTTTTCAATGTATCCTTTTATGTTTAATTGTGAACAAGATGCATTCCCTTCATTTTTTAAGATTTTTGCACTCATTCTAAACTTTCAGCAGGTATTATTCAGAAATGGCATTCAGTAAATATTGCTTAGTAATTCAGAATATATTAAATATTCATATATATTGTTCAAGTGTCTATTTAGATAAGTTAGTAAGATAGCAAAATGTCACATAAGTTAACCTGATATAATCCCAGCTTGTTTCTTATTTTTATCCTCTCTAGCTATCAAAATTCAAAAAGTTAGCATATGTGTATAAATTTGTCAGAATATAAAAATATTAAATATAGCTTATTTGGATAATTGATTTAAAAGCTGTTTCAGTTTTCTACCTAATGTAAAAGACAATGAGAGAAGAAAAAAAAAAAAACTTATGACAGAAAATGTTTTCACTATAAAGTATTGTGGAAACAATGATATTTTCTTGTTTCCTAATTTTCACATAAAAGAAAGGATTGTTAACTCAAATGAATTAACATTACGACATTCGTATTATCATAGATAAAAACAAACTCAGGCTTGTGAGTCAGTTATCTTTTCTGTTCAAGTTGTATGAGAATTTCTTAAGAGACTTCCTTAAGTATTGCTTAAGCTAATTAATATGATTAAGATTGTAAGTATAATTCAACATTGGTTTTGAGTTTTTAGAAGATAACACAAGATATCATGAAAACATGCTCTTGTAAGAATATGGGTGTAAGGGATAGGTCTATGTTAAAACATTTTATGATCTTTATATTTTGTTTATTAAAAAATTCATAAAACTGGATTAACAGATAGGGAAGAGGGGGGGGGGATGAAATAAAAGTGTTCACAGAATATGTGTCTTACTTGCCCTAATCAGTTTTTCTACAAAATCTATTGTATTGTTCCCCCAGTTGTTTAAATTTGTTTTGAAAAGGAAGATAGAAAGTAAACTCTTATATATGTCAAAGCAAAATGTAAAACGCAATTTTTATTTTTCAGCTGTATGTGCCCCTCAATATCTTTATAGCATTAGTAGGAGTGGTTGTGTGGACAGAACATGATGAAATTAGTCTCAACACTAATGGAGATACCACTCTCACCAACTTCTTGCATTATCGACGTGAACGCTTGGTCAAAGATCATCCAAATGATAATGCTCAATTGTTAACGTAAGTTTTATAGATTTAACAAAATATCTGGCCATCAGTGGCACATATTGTGAAAAAATATTTACTGTTTACCAGCAAAATCTTGTGTGGTTGAACAATAGTGAATGAATGAAGTTGGAAAGATTTATGATTTTCATAAATGTTTTTACAGGATGGCCTGAAAGTCCTATACCAATTATGTTATTTGCTTTGCTTTTTTTTTTTTTTTTTATTTTTTTTATATATATATATATAATTTTTGTGAATTGAAGAACCCAATGGAATGGATTCTCAAATCTCTAAATTTAAATATAATAACTTTTTCATGTGGAGTGTAGTGTATGAAGATCAAAGACAGATTGCATGTGAATGGACATATTACCACAGAATGATCCCATACTTGGTAAGAGATATGAGGAATGTGCATAATTGTTTCTGCTTTAGAATTGTAATGTAGTCATCTATAGTGTAGAATTTTTGAGCCACCCTGCTAGAAATTTTGTTTACTTTCTTGAGCATATAAGAAGATAACATCTAAATAAAAAAGCAAAGGAAAATAGTAAGTTATAGTAATGTCATAGTAAAGGATTTGGGGAAATAGAATTTGCCCAGATTGAAATAACAGCATTTGTTTCTACATAGGATATTTAAAGAAAGAAAACATGGAACTAATATTCTCTCATAGTTTTTAGATTAAACTTCAAATACTGTTGTAGTGCTATTTCACAGTCCTTTTTTTTTTATTGATTTATAGTAGGTATATTAAAATAAGACATAAGAGTACCTAATCACACCCTCATTTTTAAGCAGCTTTTCTACAAAATATGGGCCATTTCTACAAAATTTCCTTGATATAATCCAGTGAATCGTGGGTTGGAAATCCATTGTTATGATATTGAACAGTGAAATTGCCATGCAAGTTGCTTTTGGAAGTTGTATACTGTGACTTAGTCTGCTCTTTTCACTATTTGGTTTTTCCTGTAAATAGCACTTTAATTTAGAGGTATACAACTCAGTCTTTTCTCTTTTCTAACATGTCGAACTGAGATGCCTCCTTCTCTGCTCAAAGACAGCTGCTGCTGCATTCATCGTGCTACAAGAACTCACTAAGGAAACATCAGAACAAAACTTAATCAAATGCAAGCCAGATTAAATCCTTTTTATACAGGATTATTTAACACCACCTTAATAACTTGGAACTATGAGGTTGATTAGTATGTGGAGATAGGGAAATCAAAGCTATATTCAAGATTCTTTTACTACTTTTGGTTTGTTACTTTATCATACATCCTATATTTTCATTTTTACAGATTTGGATAGTACTTTTCAATAGCTTTTCAGCAAGTACCTACATAACATGGATAATTCCTACAATTCATTACTGTTAAAAAAAATGTAAGGTCAATGGAGTAAAATGTTTCATTTGCTTCCTGTGATTTGACTAACCTTTGCTTAAATCAATGAACGCATATTTATTTGACTGTAATTTGTTTATATCCATGGAAAGATATTTATTGATACTGAGTGTTTTACTTGATTTGTGGTATTTACTCTGACGTTTTGTATGTTAAATTTTCTTTCCGACGTAGAATAAAAAGAAAGAATTTGTATTGGTTGATTATGAAGATAGGCAATGATCCCATGATGAGGCTCCAACTGTATTAATATGCATCTGGATCTTGCTCTAATTCCACAATCCAAATACAAGGATTGTAAGAAAATTTACTGAAACTGAATTAAAGGATTTACTAAAAATAGGTTGCCCCAAAAATGCAACTGATGTAAATAACTTCATTGGATGCTCTCCTCCATGTGCAAGACAATCCAAAAGTATGTATAGCAAATTTGGCATTGGAATCCAATATAAACCATAGTTCCATGGTGAAAATTCTTGAAAGTGCCAACATCCTTAAAAAATTCAACTTTTGCATAAACTTTCAGAAGAATGCTGTTTTGCAAATTAATTTTGGGGTGCATTAATAGCAATCCAGTTTTTCTATGACAAAATTGTATTCTCAGATGAAACATTCAGTGTTCTGCCTGAATGGATTTGTCAACAGACACAACTGCCAACACTGATCAGATGTAAACCGACAGAGGATTTTGGAGATCCACTCTCAGGATTCACCGAACTGAATGTTTGGGACACTATTGTTGGTGAACATATCGGTCCTTTCTTCTTTAGAGAAATACTAAAGTACTACCTCCTTGGAGTTCTTCAAAGTTAGTGCTAGCCATCCTAAACTTGTTTCCACTTTCAGTCAACCATCGGCTACCCAAAAATGACATCTTTTTTTAACATGATGGAGCTCCATTCCAATTTGACAGATTGTTTGTCCATACTTAGACCAGGCTTTTCCACAAGGATGGATTGGTATGACCAGCAAGATCCCTAGATTTCTTGCTTTTGGACTTCTTTTGTGCGGTTAATTGAAATCAGCATCTATCGAAAGAGACCCAGCAACTTAAAAGATCTGGAGCATTGAATAATGTTAGCGATGAGAGACATTCCAAAATCCTGGTTATTATTCCTTATTGGTTTCCAAGATCAACTGTTATATTTTCAAGCAGCTAAGATCTATCAGTTTGAACACAGAATTTAGGAAGTGAACTACTTTTGTTTTTTCTTTTTATCTTGTTTTAATAATGTTAGCGATGAGAGACATTCCAAAATCCTGGTTATTATTCCTTATTGGTTTCCAAGATCAACTGTTATATTTTCAAGCAGCTAAGATCTATCAGTTTGAACACAGAATTTAGGAAGTGAACTACTTTTGTTTTTTCTTTTTATCTTGTTTTAATTTTTTATTGTGGGTATTTGTTGAAAAACTATTGAAGAGTACTATTCAAATCTGTACAAAAATGTTGGGTGTGCCATTTAAAATAAAAAAGGTGCAGTCACTTCTGCTTAATTGGAAGTAGCAACAAATTGTTAATACCGGGTGCATCTAAAAAATTTACACAACTTTGAACTGTCATAGAAACTGTATTTCCCGTGCTACAAGGTTCAATTTCCGGGAGAAAGTAATGTTATCTTTCTTCAATAGGTGGCAGCAGAATTGTTGCTCTAGCCACTCTACCCAATAGTGGCAAGGAAGTAACTACAAGATGGCAGATGTACATTTGAGCTTTGAAGCACATAAGCAGGGTAGGCACAACTGTGTGTACAGGGCTAAAGAGAATCCTCACATTACTGTTGAAAATGTTGTGAATTTGCCTGATGTAAATGTGTAGTGTGGTTTGTCTACAAGGGGACTCATTTTGCCTTTCCGCTTTGAAGGTATTGTGACAGGCAAAAAGTACCTAACAGTGCTTGCTGATTCCATATTTCCTGCCATCATGCATTATATGGTAATGACAAGTTTTATTTCCAACAAGATGGTGCCCCACTGCACTATCATTGCAACGCATAAGCATACCTGGATCAAAATTTGCCAGGCCAGTGGATAGAACGCAGGGAGCAGGGAGCCAATCGAGTTTCCTCCATGCTCTCCAGACATTATGCTGCTGGATTTCTTCTTATGGGGCACAGTAAAAGATGAGGTGTACAAATGTAAACCCATAACCTGGACGTACTTTGGAATGAGATTCAAGCGGAGTGCACAAAAATCCCATTGGATACGGTAGGATGTACGGAATCAGTGATGACTTACTATGTATTGATGCTGAAGGCTGCCAGATTGAATGGTGATCACATTTGCATCAGAAAGTGTATTTATGTTTCGAAATGGATTTTAAGCATATCCATTTCCAGCAATTGAACCTTGTAGAATGGAACATAAATTTTGTATGATGATTCAAAGTGTGTAAACATTTTTTTGATGCACCCTGTATAATTACCGATTTCCCTATACATGACTATCTCCATGCACAGACCTCCATGTTAATCAGCCACATGGTTCAAAAGTTATTTAAGGGGTGCGGGACATTTAGCTAACCCTGTATATTTCAGCAATTTCTAAAAAAAAAAATCACTCGTGGCCAACCAGAAGATTTTTTTCCACATCCAAATGAACAAACAGTTCAAAAAGCTGAGATTATTTTCTCATTCCCTCTCTAGCCAATCCCATGGCAGCCAGCTCCAAAACCTTGCCCTGTAAAATCGAGGCAAGCCAGTCTAAGATATCTGCCACTGTAACAAAAATCAAAGCTTTCACTGCATTTTCCATTTTAAATTCTTGCACATCATTACACACATTTCAACATAGGCTGATGCACTGAAGTAGCTTTCCATGTCTAAAACTGTGATTTTCCAGTTGAGCTTGGCTTATGTGTTTACCATAATCTTTGCACAAGTGAATTCCTATGTCTGATCAGTAAAGTCTGCAATTTTAGGCCTGATGGAGGCCCAACTGTCTAATTCTGTTTTAACTAAAATTATTTAGCAGTTATTGAATATTATGATGATAATGATAATGGTAAAGACAACTATCACTACCACTATGTCACCTCCACCACCGCCACCATAGTTAATACCTATGAATGTGTGCATATTGCAGTAGTTGAGCTATCCCAAACATCTCAACATTGAACATTGCAGACAAAAAAATCTGATGTGTTCCATTTACATGACTTTCTCTACATCTCTGCAACAAATTATTGCTAAAAAAGCTTACTCTTCTATCTACTTCATGCTAAATAAGATAAACGTTAGGAGAAATGGTTTTATTACTTGCTCCCTTGTAAGCAGAGGGAAAATAAGGAAATATACTTGCCTAAAGTGATAGTCTAATCTTTGAAAGGCATTGCTTTCAAAGGGGTTTGTTTCTTTGCAAGACCAGGAACTGACAAATTCCCTTATGAGACAAGCTTTAAGTATTTTAAAACTGAAACCAATAACAAGGAATATCTTGTAAAAGGTCAACTCCATCAAAAGGATGTATATGACATAAATTGACAGATTTTTAGACATTTGATGTCAAAAGTAGGTCTTTTACCAGATGTTAGTAGTGTTAAAAGTGGAAAATTATGTCACTCAGTGTCATAAAATTATAACACTCCAATGTAGCCAACTTTGTTTTATGTATCCACGGCCACATTTAAGTAGGCCTCAAGTAGGCTATACATTTTATCGATCCATAAAATGGCAGAAGATTTGAATGTCATGAATACAGAACTATATGAAATTATGAAAGCAGCAGAGAGAGAAAAATCTCAACTGCTACACTACCTCCATTTTATAGAATGTTTTCGTTCTATACCAGTAAGTCGTCATATTGTCAGCGCTGATGCTAAGCAAGGCAACAACTGAATATCTCAGATCATCAAACATGAACTCAGAGAAATAGGTAAAACAATCTATTTATATTTATAATATGTCTATAAATATTGAGAACTGTTTAAAAAATAATGTACAACACACGTGTTAAAATTGTTTTATATTGTTGACAGGATTATAAAACTTGGCCTATGACCTGATTTTGCAATACTCACAATATAAAATAGCAATTTTACTACTTGTATCATAAATAACTAGTTTTAACAAGATCTATATTTTTTGTGGAGTAAGTTTTTATCTATCTCTTATGGTTTACCAGTTATGCAAATTCAGCAAAAGTCATCTAGAATAAAGAGGTCTTCAGAGGCTATTCCCAGAAAATTCAAGATATACATTTTATATGCCATGTAGATATCTTTAAGACACAGTATTTTCATAAAAATCATTAGAGCCATTTTTGTGAAAATCAACATTTTCAAAATTTTTTCCATGTAAAGTGTAGTTTGGAGTGGGGTGATTTTTCTCAAAATCTTTGTGTTGCATTCTTCGAAGATATAAACTTATATATCAAGTTTGGTGTTTTACAGACTTTTCAATTTTGGGTTATCGCGTTCACAGACTTACGGACACACACACACACACAACCACACATGCACACACTCATGCACCCCCCCCCCACACACACACAAAACCTTGTTCTAAAAATGTTTTTTTTTTTTTTTTATACAGGGGATTCTAAAACATGTCTTTCTGGTGAAATTTCATGTATTTGGTATATCCAGTTTTTGGGTGGAGTGCAATACCTTCTCTACCTATGTACCATGTACTATGTAGAGAAAGTAAAAATCTAATAAATTAATTTTCATATTTATTTTCCTTTTACATTGGAAAGCTTTTATTATTTTTTTCACTTCTGATTTTGATTAAAATCTCATATGTTTAAAGATATTTACATTCCAAAAAAAAATATTTATGTGAAATGTCATAGATTAATTTTTTTTTCAAGCCTGAGCTGGACAAGCATTTCTTAAACTAATTCTAATTTAACACACATGTAAACTTCTGCTGTACTGTACAGAAAGAAAGTTAATGATGTGAGATCTGGAGATTTTTGTGGCCTAATGTGATTGAAACCATTAGACATTTCAATGATGCATCTCTGATCCATGTTCATTATTTTAAAATTCACACATAAATGTTCTCTAGCATCTTTTTTCAACACCTGGTATATTTATTTGGTGATATAATTTTCAGCCTTTTGACAGGGGAATGTTGTTTTTTCAGGAGGGTGCAGTTTGAGGGAGGAGTAGTTGGAAAAGCATTAAAGGGCCCCATTTGCACCTTTGAATTCTCTGGAGGGGTGAGCATGGATCACAGCAGTGTGGTGGGGCTGGTAGCCACAACTGTTGCTCATGAAATGGGACACAATTTTGGCATGGAACATGATAACAATGAGTGTGAATGTCCAAGTGATCGTTGCATTATGGCCCCCTCTTCAAGGTAGGTACAATTGTTTTGTTGAAGTGAATATATTTTTCTGCTTAAATTATTAAATGTATTGAAACAAATTTTTACTCTTAGGCTTCAAGCCAGTTAATTTATTGGTGGAACACCATTTCGGGAGCTTGTATTTCTACTGAAGTTGTATGCCCCAAAACATTGGTGTTCCATTAACATTTCAGCGAGCTTGAAGCACAAGAACATATAGAGTCTATATCTTTATTTAACATATCAACTACCATCTGCAGCGATGCTAGCATTTCCATTTCCCTCGTGCTCGACAATGATTGGCATCCTGTTTTCTTTTTCGTCTCTTGCTGATTATTTTGGCTTTGATGAACATCACCTTCATTACCGTAGAATTTCTGATGGCTTCTAAGCTTTTGTCTAAAACCCACATTAACTGAAATATCTCTCTCTCTTTGCTTCTAAAGTATTCTCATGAAGCTGACACTCTCCCCTCCTTTATCCTTGATGTAGTGGAAACAGGCATCAGGATAGGATAAATGGAGGAAGATTCCTCACATATTGCTGCCTACATAGATTATTGCAGCCACCACCACACAGGAGAAAGGGATAATTTGAAAGAACCATAGAAGGTCTCAGAAATAGACAGTCAACAGTGATGTATGAAAGCCCCTAACATTTCTTGGGTCAAAAACCCAACCCATTACTGAAGCGCTCAGAGAGGGAAATAAATGACTCTTGCAACTGTAGCCATCTGATGTCCACAGGGAATATTCTTTCCTTAAAGGAAGCATTTGCACTATATGTCCCACTCCACAAAACCTATTAAGCAGATCTGAAACACAAGAAGGAAGCAATGAAAAAGGAAAGGAAATCTTAGAAGAAAAGAAACCACTCCAGAATTTGCTTATTGAACAGGGAAAACTTGAAAAATCTAAGGTTAGAGCAAATGGTCAATAGATAGTGAACTTAAAACCTCCTGAATGTGAGCCTTATACTTACTGCAGAGCCAACTCACTTGGTTGTTAACAGGATACTCTTTTGCAGCAAATGGAATGAGATTGCTCCCTTATCAGGTATCCCATCTGGCTTCCAGAAGTTATTTTAACAAATAGAAAAACTCCTGTAATCCAGAATTCCTGTGAGGATTACTAATTATCTGCAGCTTACCAAGATGTATATAAGTTACCATCCTTATTGCAGCTGTGAGTGGAGTGGTAAACAAATGAAACTGCATTATAATGAAGAGAAAGATCATTTGAAGAGAAAGAGAACAAAATACAGTAAAATACTCAAAACCTTGTAGTGGAGTGTGACACTGGGATATCGAGTGCACCACCAGCAGTTGTCCTGTTAATAAGCAATGGTGAGCTGCTCCAAAAAGAAAATATATTATATAAGAATCAAGTTATTTTAAGCAGAATTGTCAAAAGTGTACTTGATGTTTACACATGTTTTAAATATGACCAGGATTTCTGGAAATTAAGTTTCTCTGAAAATCACTTGTTTTGAAAAGCAGAGTTCTATTTTGAAAAATGCTCCATATGAGCTTCAATTATGGTTCATCTGCCTCCTGTCATTTACATGAAAAAATCAGCAGTGTGACCAATCTTTCACTGCAAAACTGTCTCATAAATCTTGCATATCAGCCAAGTAAATTTGCTTGTTGTAACTGTTTCAGCTCAATGAGCCCTACTCAATGGAGTTCGTGTAGTTTAGAATACCTAGCCCTCGCTTTTGAACATGGAATGGATTACTGCCTACGCAATAAACCACAGAGGTAAGCTAAATAGTAATATGAAGTGTTGAACTCAAGTTGTGTCAAGATTTTAACAAAATATTTCATTTCATTTCAACTGGTTTTATTTTCCAAATTTAGGGGTGACGCTGCAAATTTTTAGAAAATCAGAAAGGATTAGTTTTAAAAATTTAAATGACTTCATTATTTTTCGAAATATCCCTTTTAACATCAATACATTTTTTCATTCAATAAAACCAGTTCTTAAAGCAATGATGCCTTTCTTCCTGAGGCACTTCAGAAACCTAATGGTGCTATGTGGATATTATATTATTAAATTTATATAATATTTATTGTAACTAACTAAACTTTACCATCATGAAATAAACTCTTATTCATATGATTTTCCTACTTGCTATTGCTTATACATTATTGGGTATACAAATTATTTTTACAAAATTCATTTTCCTATCTACTTCATTTTAAATGCGGTAGACTTAATAACTACATTACAAATTTGTTTCAAATACAAAGGAAATAGTGACAGTCAAATGTTATAGAACTAAATTTTATGCTAGTCTTAAAATGATATTGTCTTTCCATGACATAATGAGAAACAATTGAAAAGGAATTTAAGTATTGAATAAGTATAATTATCTGAATCATTAATAACAGATATATTAAAAGAAGTTATTTAAATCAATTTTATGTTTTGAAGAGAGCTACATATTTTGCATAGTATTGTTTAAAATTTAGCAGTTATTGAAGATAATATAAATTTCTCTCTCAAAGAAGAGGAATTCATAAGCTATTCTGAGAAATTCAAGATACAAGGTGTGTTCAATAAGTCCTTAGAAAATCCAAGAAATTACACTCGTAGCATCGAAAAAAGTTTGTCTTTGGTAACCATCCTCTCTTACTACATGGCAGTTAAATTTTCAGCTATATCCGTCATGTGGTTTCATTGCCATAGGCGATTGAGTCAACAATTTTGTGCTTCTTTAGAAAGATGTAAAAAGATGAGTTTTGTGCAGTGATTAAACACTTCTATTTAAAAGACTTAATACCGAAAGAGATAAAAGCTGAATTGGATGAAGTTCATGGCACATCTGCTCCTGCATTTGCAACAATTTACAAATAGATAAATGAACTTAAACGTGGCCATACATCCAAAACTGATGAACATCATTTCGAATGTCCAGTAGAAAGACTTCCTTAGAAATAATTGACAAAATTCAGGATGTGGTTTCAAGTGATCTATGAATCAAAGCTTAAGAAATAGTAGAGGCCACAGACATATCACTAGGTACAGTGTTCTCAATGTTGAGAAAAAATTTTACCAAAAATTAGGTCTGACAAAGGTCTCTGCAAAATGGGTGCCATGTTTGCTCTCAATGGATAATAAACACACTTGTGTGATCGATTTGGAAGCTGGTTTAGCACTTTTAAGCCACAATCCTGACGAGTTTATTAGTCGACACATAACTGTGGATAAAACATGGATACACTACTACACTCCAAAGACAACAGTACAGTCAGAACAATGCTAAGGTGGTGAAATCTGCAGACAAAGTGATGACCTCAGTTTTTTGGGATGCATGTGGAATCATCCACATTGATTACATGCAGGAAGGAAGAACGATAAATTAGAATATCATGCATCACTATTGCACCAGTTGAACAGAGAAATCAAGAAAAAATACCCTCATCTGGCAAAGAAAATGATTATCTTCCATAAGACAATGTAAGGGTGCACACCTGCCCAGTTTCGATGGTAAAAATTGTGGAATTAAGATTTGAATTACTACAACATCCACTGCATTTGCCAGATTTGGCCCCCAGTGGCTTTTTTTATTTCTAAACTTGAAAAAGTGGCTCGGCAGAAAACTATTCACCTCTAGTGAAGAGATCATCTCTCAAACAGATGCCTATTTTTAGGACCTTCTGAAATCCTACATTTTAGAAGGCTTAAAACAGTGGGAGAAACACTGGGAAAAGTGTATCAAGCTAAAAGGAGATTATTTGAAAACGTCTACTAAAAATAATTTGCTTTTCTATCTTGTTCTAAGGACTTATTGAACACCCCTTGTATATATTTTATTTGTTATGTAAATATTTTTAAGGTGTGGTATTTTATCGAATCAATAGAGCCATTTTTCCAGAAAATAAAACAGAAAGATTTGATTTTTAAATTTCAAGGTCTCAAAACATGTATTTCCAGCAAAATCTGAGTATTGAATTTTTTGGAAGGAATGGAATACCTTCTCCATCTATCGTGTACTTGGTGGAGAAAGTATAAAGAGAAAGAAAATAAACTAAATTAGTCACTGCATTTTTTTATTAAAAATAAAATTGTAAGTAACAGCTTCTATCAGTAGTGTATGATAATATAAATAATTTTCTGAAGTGTGATCAATCTGTATAACAAGGTGACAATTTCTAAATAATTTCTAACAAGGTGATTTATTCAAGTCACAAAAGTATTATGTAAAAAATTTCATCAGTGCACTATCATCACTATCTATTTCTATAGAAATTACACTGTCCTGCAAAATTTATATTTTGTTCGCCGGTTTGCAATCTGAAAGGTGATATTAACTAACTTTGATGTGCTAAATTGAATGGTGCTTTCTGTTTTTCTCTATCACGTAAGGCTTTCTCACAAATTAAAGATTTTGAAAATACTGCTTCTGATGTGAAAAACGTGCGTTATAAAATAAATACATAATGCAAAATTTCTCTGTAATGAATACATAACAACACCTACATACCTACAAAAGAAGGCATGAAGTTACTTTTTCCTTGGTTGGAAGGATGGCTGTGTTGAATTACGCTTATGCAGTGGTTGAGAAACTTCCCTTTTCAAGCACCAACAGTAGTCTGCTAACATTACAATGTTCCACCCACCCTGATATCTCCTCTCCATCTCCTTGATTTCTTGATGAAATCTTTCACCTTGTTCATCACTGAGGGATCCCAAACTCTCAGGAAAATAGTCTAGGTGAGAATTCAAGAAGAGAAGCTTTAAACTCATATTATATCCAAGAGCTCGCAGGTTTTGTAGCATATTTCGCACAATTTCTTTGTATCGCAGATCTTTAATATTTCCAAGAAACTTATTAATTACCTCTTTGAAAGCACACCATGCTTGCAGTTCTCTATCATTCATGTTGTCCAAAAATGTGTTATCCTTCATAAATTGTCTTATCTGATGTCCATCAAATATAGTCTCTTTTATCTTAGCTTCAGACATCACAGAAAATTTACAGCTCAGGTATTTGAAACACGAACCATTCTTGTCCAGTGCTTTCATGAATTGTTTCATAATACCTAATTTTATATGCAAAGGAGGCAATAACATTTTCTTCGGATCAACTAGACTGGCACGAATGACGGTTTTTTCTCCTGGCATTAAAACTTTTTCTCTTAGGCCATTCTCGCACGATCCAGTGTTCATCCCTGTTTCTACTGTCCCATTCGCACAAAAAGCATGAATATTTTATATCCTCCTTGTTGCCCTAGTATGATACTAGATACCTTTAACTCTCCGCACAATAGCCATTGATGTTCCTTGTAATTAATTCTTTCTAAATGGTTTGAAGATTTCCATATGATTCTTTCAGAAACACAGAATATGCAACAGGTATTGAGGGAAACTCGCTTCTATTGTGCAATAAAACTGTTTTTAGACTTCTTTTCAAAGCATCAATAAATAAACACCAGTATTTACTATCATATGTTGGTATTTCCAGTTGTTGAATTAAACAACCTGGTACATCACAACAATAAACAAATTGATCTTGTATCTTAAAGAACTTTGTAAATTCTTCGTCTCTATTCCTATACCAGGAAAATGTGTGTTTGGAGCCAGATTTTCTTCTCTTTCAACCATGATCCAAGTAATTCGCTCTTCTCTTTGGTAAGATCTAAATCTCCTTCTAAATCGTTCAACTCTTCTTGTGTAAAATGCTGTGACTTGTCTTCACCAGTGTGAGCTGAGAAATCCTCATCTGTATTGGAATTTTCTGTTGACCCAGAGATTGAACTCTCAGTATCCTCTAGTTGAGCTGGTGGAATAGGAATAGGGACATCTGCTCCATGTGGCACAGGTCTAATAGCTGAAGAAAGGCCATATTTAATTTTTGTTTTATTTGTCTTATTGTACCCCGATACTTTACACTGCAGAAGTAACAACCATCATAGTGATTTCTTTATTCACACCATATCATAGGAATTCCGAACTTCATTGATTTCTGTTTTCCATTGTACTACTGTCTCAGCCTTTCACTACATGTTTTGCATACAGTATGAGGAGACCATGTTTGATTTGATCTTCTAGCTTAACTTTAAAATATGCAAAATACACTTTCTTGAAAAACGGTGTAATGTTAGTTTTCCACAACAAGAAAGAACCACATATGTAACAAAAGTTATTTGGATTGTTCACACATTTCCTCCTAGAAGAGGCAGAAGCCATTGTGAACAGTATATAACTACACACACGTACTAACAATACAAAATAACAATGCATGTTTTCTGGAAATCACAATACCAATCACCGTGAGTTATAGAAAGCAATTAAAGTTCTGAGATTTTAAGACGCAGAAGCCCCTGAAGGGTGAGTGTTATGTGGTTGTTTATCATGCAATGGTTAATAGTTTTATTGCCTGCACAGGGTCATGCATTGATAAATAAACCCCAGCTTCTGGGCACTGAAGCTGTCTTACATCTGTCATCACCTCATTGCATTAGGAAGATAAGGGATACAGAACAGGGAAACCCACAAAGGGTGGTTTATTTTTAAATATATATATATATATATGGCATGAAGATGCGTAATATGTTACCTTATTATTCATCCTTTGCTGCAAAAATATATTTATAATCGCAACTATATATATTGCACAATATATTAAAAACATATATAAAATCTCAAATTACATAAAAACTGTATGTGTTACATGAACAATGTAGTCATTTTCCAAATCAGTGCATTTTCTTCCATATAAGTGGCCTATTTTCATAAAAACCAGGAAAGTGTATATTAGTGTTATCAAACCACCCAACTTTTTATTCCATCAATTTATCTCCTTACCAGTAATCATCATCAGTTATAAACTTTAGTCTTCTCACCTGCAAAACTCATATAATGTATGTCATCTCTCGCTCCTGGTGACAAATAACGTTTTGCCTTCTAATAAAGGCTACATGAGTGCTACTATTGTATCTGCAATGAGTATAGTGTAATTGACATGTTGATGCTCTTCTTTGATATGTCGACATTTGAATGAAGTAAATATCATGACTGTTTTGCATATTTTCCAATATGCCTGGTCATATTGTTGGCTAGTAATTATTACCTTGTGCATGTTCCCTCTCAACCCAAAATGAAACATTTAAAGTGTGTTGGTATTCATGGTCCAATGTCCTTTTCATTTTCGTGATTAAGAAGCTATCACCCTTTCTTAATCTTATAATTTAAAGCTTTTTATCCATAGTTTTCTCTACATTCATTTGATAGATTGCATGAATTATCAAAATCACATGATTCTTAAACCTATGGTGTTACATCACGTCTTGCTTTGTTACCTGCCTATCTATATTAATAATATAAAGAAAGAATATTCACTTAATTCATGTGTGAGTGTAATGTCATTTTAATATTTTCTCAATAGAGTCTTATAATTCTTCAACCATTGAAAAACCCTATTCTTCCAGATGGATACTGGCTATATAATATTTCCAAAAATGTTTAAGTTAGAAAATTCTGAGAGAGAGAATTAACACATTCATGTCATCAAATTTCAATCTCGTTTCACTGAATATGAATTACAGAGACTATTTTGGGCCAATTATTGCAAATATGGCAAATGTTTAATGACTCCAACCCAAAGGACTGAAAGTGAAAGCTAAAAATCTTGAAATTAATTTATTGGAAGGAGGATTTGCATATGTATGATCCCCAAATTTCCATCTGAATATTGCTATTAAGGAGTATGTTTGATACTGTTTTGATAAAACTTGTGCACTTGCTTTTAGAATCTGGCAAACATAAACTATAAAAAACTTACATTATAGTCAAATTCTCCCCATATGTATTTTTGTGTCATTTAGACTAAACATAACACAGTTTTGCTGTTGGACACAATAGAAATAATAAGCTGTCTTAAAAGCCTAAAAAAGATTATTCCAATTACAATTTTACTCTTTTATATGGAAATTTGCCTTTTAAGCTACATATTTGGTTAAATACTGCACAACTATACTATTGGACCTAGCTAAAAATCATACATTACCTTAAAACTTCAAAAATCTACCCAAACTCCATCAACGCTAGTACCTTCAGTTTTTGAAAGTGTCCTTGGCTTTATTTTTAACCCCATATATATGAAAATACAGAATACAGGATTTGACAAACTCCTTATGTACAGACAGATATGGACAAAAGCCGGGATATTTACACTTCAGATCTCAATGAAAAAAACAGACTATTCCAGCCTTTCCATAACTGGTCTTACATAAGTCATCCATGCAATACCTGGTGAGACAGCTAGTAATACTAAAGGCTGGTTGACAATGACTGGAGAATGAAACCAAATAGAATGTGATCAGGAATCAAAATAGCACGAAACATTTTGGTTTACAATGCACCAGGAATAAGAACAGGAATGCATATTAATAACCATAATGACAGCAAACTGGAAATCTAATTTGCGCATTGCAGTATTTGTTTATAACAAATCCATCTGGTTTCATTTTCTCAGCTTGTGGCTAGAAAGACTCTAGAGGCTGTTGAAGAGTCTATTGTGCACAACATGAATCTAATAGGAATGGGAACAAAAAAGTTAAAATTTGGCTAAGTCTTCTTTCCTGATCCTGGGATGCAGGAAATCAGCCTATTAGTTTTGAATGCTCAAATTGTAATGCATGTATTTTAACTTTGTCATTCCAGTTCTTACTTCCATTCCCAGTTATTTGAACCAGCCGTAAAAGTTTTATCTTTAATAGTTGTACGGTCACTTGGTTTGTTCAGCAGCACTGTATATTAAAAAGTTTGAGAGATGGATTTCTAATTAAGTGTTAAATGTAATGATGATAAGTAAGCTCATAAATATGGATGAATTTGTACTCAAATAAAAATAGTTTCCAGCACAATGGGCGAATGGTTAGATCATTTGCCTCTCATTTGGGCAGTTTGGGTTCAATCTCAGGGGATCGCACATGAGATTTATAGTGAATGAAGTGTTGAAGGGAAATTTGTTATAAATTTGTGTACTATTGTACTTGAAGCTGAGCTGTATATATTTTTTTTTTTGTGTGAAAGGTAACATGCAAGTGTGATCCTTTCCTAGTGTTCAACAATCCTAATTAAAATCTGGCAGTCCTAATTGTCACATGACTGTTGCACATACCTTTAGTTTTGACATGAAGTCCATATTTAATTGCTCCTAGTGGATAATTTAATTTTTTTCCTTTTTTTCCAGCCTTTTTGACAGTCCAGTATGTGGAAATGGTTTTGTAGAAGCTGGTGAGCAATGTGACTGTGGGTTAAAGGATCGTTGCGATAACCCTTGCTGTAATGCGACGTCGTGTATGTTGTATGTAAATGCCTCTTGTGCAACTGGAGAGTGTTGTGATCTCAAGGTATGTTATATTATTCTTATGCTGTGCATGTACTTACATTTATGTGCACCTACACTATAAATTCCAGAAAAATAAAATTCCCTGTCCCAAAGAACTCATTCTGCTACCCTTAAATATATATACACATAACTATAAATTCCAGAAAAATAAAATTCCCTCTCCAAAAGAACTCATTCTGCTACCCTTAAAAAAAAAATATTTTTTAAGGGTAGCAGAATGAGTTCTTTTGGACATATATATATATAAAAAATATTTTTTTTTAAGGGTAGCAGAATGAGTTCTTTTGGAGAGGGAATTTTATTTTTCTGGAATTTATAGTTATGTGTATATACACGAGGTACGTCCAGAAAGTAAGTTCCGTTTGGTAATAAAAGTAAATTCTGTACAGATACAGAATAATTATTTATTGCACAACATTCTACAAATCTTAAACTACTTTTCCACATAACTGCCAAAATTTTGCAGGCATTTGTCATAGCATGGCACAAGTTTTTGTATACCTTCTTCATAGAAGTTTGCCGCCTGTGTCTTCAAAAAGTTGGAAACATTTTCTTTCAGCTCTTCGTCATTGTTGAAGTGTTGACCGCCAAGGAAAGACTTGAGATGTAAGAACAGATGAAAGTCGCTAGGAGCGAGGTCAGGGCTGTACGGAGGATGGTCAAACACGTGCCAGCCAAATCCCTGTAGGAGGTTTTTCGTCACATTTGCAGTGTGTGGTCGTGCGTTGTCGTGAAGAAAAACAACACCTTTTGACAGCAATCCTCGGCGCTAATTCTGTATTGTGCGGCACAATGTCCTAAGTGTCTCACAATAAACATCTGCTTTGATTGTTTGACCACGCGGCAAGAAATCAATGAGTAAGATGCCTTTCCAGTCCCAGAACACTGTGCACATAATTTTTCGAGGGGTTAAGATTTGTTTTGGCTTAACCTCTGCTGGGGATGAAGTGTGCCTCCATTCCATTGATTGCCGCTTACTTTCAGGGTGTCGTAAGAAACCCAAGTCTCATCTCCTGTGACTATCTGTGTCAGAAATTCTTTGCCGTCTTCATCATAACGGGTTAAAAACTGAAGTGCGCTACCCATCCGTTTTGTTTTGTGTTGCTCAGTAAGAATCTTTGGTACCCAACGTGAGCAACGTTTATGAAATTTCAGTTTTTCGGTAACAAGTTCATGAATTAGTGATCGTGAGCTTTGGGGAAATTCTAATTGTAATTCTGCTACAAACATTATTCCCTATCTTCCTCATGAATTATTTCTTGCAAAATTTGAATATTTTGCCTTAGCACAAGTAGTATTTATGAGAGAATGAATCACTTAGCGTGTTACTCCCCAGTTAAACATGAATGCAATATATCAACACAGCAGCTCTCCAGTTGGCTGCTGGCCTAGTGGACAAACCTCATCCCATTTGAAAGTCACTGTAGGCCTTCATTTTTATTTTATAGGTTAATCTCTTTATAATGGATTAAAACATATTATACATAAACAATAGTACTACTATGCAGGGGTGGTTAAGAACACATAGTCTGAAAAAATGGAAAACTCAATGTAACGATACACCTCCTTATATAATATTTTTCCTGGTTTCTTTTTGATGTCATTATATAAGAGATTCTACTGTATATCGGAGCCAATCTGTTGCTGTTATTGCTACCTATTTAGATTCAAACATTGGACTTTATGTAGCTAAATTCCAAGACATATTTTCACTCGTGCATTAAAATTTTCCAGGCTTTCTTTAAGGTAACCACAATACCTAATTAAAGTGCAATCCCACTTTAACCAGCAATAAATCCAAGAGCCCAGAGTTATAAGCATGTAACCTTTATCACAAAACTGCACAGGGAATTTAAGGCAATTTTATAAATTCTGTTTAACACCTTTCACAAGTTGAATTAAAGTTTTATATTTATTTGTTTTAGACATGCCGACCAAAGACTGCAGGCACAATATGTAGATCGGCAGATCATGAATGTGATCTCCCTGAATACTGTACTGGCCAATCAGAATACTGCCCTGATGATGTGTTCAAAATGGATGGTGAAACTTGCGATAGAGGCAAGGTAAGTCAAAGTCATTTTTGTTTCAATATAACTTCTATGGAACTGTTACAAAATTAATGTAGTATAGCAAATATCTTATCTTTTTAGGATGTTATTACATTTGTGCATCTGAGCTTCCATTTTAAGAAACTAAACAAATAAGTGCTTTAGTGTATAATTTTCCCAAAAATATAGTACTTTTTAATGTTTTCAGCTTGTTTATTATCAATACTATGGTGATTACAGTAAGCATTAAAATTTAGTGATTGTATTTGCTGGTAAATTACAATCTATTAAAGTGTGCTTCTTCGCTTAGCACTGAGGATGTTGAGGATGTAAGGAAGACTTGTGCAATACTAAGATAGACAATTTCTTAGACTGTGCATTTTCAAGAACACAGCGTACTTATATGTTAGTGTTATTTTTATTAGCAACTTAAATGTTCTACTCGATCTAATTACAATAAAACCCATAATAGCCACCCCCAGTTCATTAATCTCATTAAGGCTGGTTCACAATAACCTAAGAACAGTAACCAAAATGAAAATGAGAATGGGAACTGATACTGCATAAAATATTTTGGTCCACAATAGCCTGGTAACAAGAAGAGAATGCATATCAATAGTCACACTGATCTCAAAGTGGAAAGTTGATTTTGTGCCATTGGATTTCATTTGTTTTTAACTGATGTTATTCACCTGCTTCCAATTCAGCCAACAATGCAAAATAGTGAAAATTAAAATTTGGAAAAAATTGTGACTAATGTGGGCTCTATTGGCTGTTTGATGTCATGACCATCTAGAATAATCTCCACAATGAAGAATCTAATATGCACAATATAGACCTAATGCCATGACTGAGAATGAGAACAAGAAAGCTAAAACTTGGCAAAGACTTCTATCCCATTCCTGCAGCCTGGGAAACCTTCCGGTCAGTTGTGAATGCTCTCTTTATATTACACGTTTTTCAATTTCGTAATTCTCACTCTGGTTACGGTTCTCGGATGTTGTGAAAACAGTCTTCATTGCCTTTTGCATATCTAAGTTGTAGTTCTGCATACATTTACTCTCTTAAAATGCTTTGAAGTCCCACTTTTGGACTTTCCTCAGATGCAAAGTAAGTGAAAATTCCATAAAAATTGTTCCATAAAAATTGTACAAATTGTTTTTTAAAAGCATTTGAAAAAAATTATGTTGCTTCATTGCATTGAATGTTACTGTTAAAACTTTTAATATCCATATTTCCAGGATCTTGGAATACTCTTTACATATTCAAACCCTGAAACAAGTTGCATGGACATTTTAACACTTTTAATACTATTTGTTTAAATAAATGACTTCGGAAGTTGTAACATTATATTACAGATAAACACTTACTTGAACTTGTTTCAGGAAGTGTAACAACTTTCCAACTCATTTATTTAAATTACTTCATGTCACAGTTACAAGCTTCTTAATCTTCAAAGATTAACACTATTTGTACCTACTTTACATTTATTTTTTTTACATAGTGAGTCACTCAAAAGTCTGTCTTTGCTTTTCTTCCATATCTATACTTCAGTTCTTCTTATAGTTCTATGTAAGCTGAGATGTGAAAATGTCAAATAGCAAAATGTAATTCTTTCTGTAACTGAAAAATGACAAATTCTCCATAAGAATGACAAAATGAGCCCTTATTTGATGTTGCATTATTATTATTATTATTATTATTATTATTATTATTATTATTATTATTATTATTATTATTATTATTATTATTATTATTATTATTATTATTATTATTATCATCATCATCATCATCATCATCATCATCATCATCATCATCATCATCATCATTATCATCATTGTTGTTGTTGTTATTGCTCTTGTTCTTGTTGTCATCATTATTATTGTCATTGTTATTTATTATTATTACTTATACAGCCATATGCCATCTATCTTCCTGCATGGTTTCTTCCATATTTCTGCTTCTCATGAAGTCCTTGACTTGGTTTTTCCCATGTTAGCTGTGGTCTCCCTCTTTTCCTCCCTCCAAATGATGTCCTGTGGTACCTCCTCTTTGGCCATTGAACCTCTTCCATTCTGAGATGATATCCAAACCATTTCAGCTGCTTCTTCTCAATTCACTACAAGATGATTCGTCTACTTTTAATGTTATTCCTAATAGTGGTATTTAAGATTTGTTCTCAAAATACAGTTGTACCTGATTTATGCGAATATCAACTGAACAAGGGAAGATTACTTGTAACTCAGAATTACTTACAACTGAGATTCTGGTAACATACAGTGGGCCTACATGTGCAAAATTTTACAAACAACAAAGATACATATGAAGAAAATATTATTTGACTTGGTCCTGCTTTAAAGAAATCAATTAATTTAGCTTGTTTCACTTTTCTTGCACTAAGTGATAAACCTCATTTTGCAAACTTATTAATGAATTTAGAGCTTTTTCACTACCACTTTTAGCACAAATGAAATGCCTACACACATTTATTGCACTTAACACTTCACTTACCTTAGGTATTTCAAGATTTGAGTCGTCATCCACATTACTGTCACTGTCGCCTGAAGCTGGTCCACTTTGTTGATCCCAGCATGTTTTTGACATACATCAGCAATGATCTCCTCATCCTGTAGTTCTCCACACAAGCTATATTGTCATCAAACTGCACAAAGTTATCAAAATTTGCACCCTCTGTATAGCTAGTTCATTTATAGGTTCATCACTACCAATATCATCACCATCATCAGAGACAGCCTCTTCCTGTAAGACATCAGATTTAATGAAGCAGTGTTTGATTGTGGAGGATTGCACCTGCTTCCAGGCAGCCAAAATAAATTTCATGGCTTGCATATCTCCCTTCCTGCGTTTTGTTGATTTGGCACCCAATTTTAAAAACTCATCCAAAATAATATTTTTGTTGCTGATGACTGTACATAGCGTGGAGTAAGCAATTCCTAAGTCTGAAGCAATTTCGGTTTTGGTTTTGTGTGGATTAAGCTCCACCTCACATATGAATTTCACTTTCTGATCTAGCCTATAACAATTCCTTTTTCTGTTCTCCATAGCTGATTAAAAGCAATTGAGAACTGAAAGACAAACCACTGTTTAACAATAAACACCAGATACCAAACATTTTTTTATCTTTAATTCTTGTTTATTGTTGCGCTCTACCAGCAAACATATTATTGTCTTTTGTTTCTGAGGCCAAAGTTGCCCGCTCAGCTTGCGTCTTTGTCAACAGAGATAAGGAAAATACCCTCGAGATTCTTTTAAGACATGTATGCCATATGCTCATTATAATTACATAAAATTCAGTTGTATTTCACTGAAATTTAATATGTATAACAGTGAATTACGTATAAATGCATTACATATAAATAAGGATCTGTTAACAGGTTTCTAAATTACATTTTGCCGGCACCTACAAAAATGTACGTATAAATGCAAATTACTTACAACTGGGCTACGTATAAAACAGATTCAACTGTATAAGAAAGGACACAGACAGAATCCCTCTAAGTGCAAGTAGCACCTTAAGTAGACTATTTAGTAAATATTGTCTTCCCTATTTCCTTTATAATTTTCCATTTACAAATATAGGGAGGTATCTCACTTAATATTTATAGGGTACATTCTCTGAAAGCATTCAAACAGCATTATATCTATTTTGAAGTGCTTGTCACTTAAGTTTAAACATTTTTATAAATTCAACTGTAAAATAAGTGTCTGAAATTAAGTTCATTCAGAGTGTCTTTGTAATATGGGTGAAATCATATGTCTTTTGCTCAGCAACAGAGGTAAAAATTCAAATATCAGAGTTTTCATAATTAGTTGCACTAAAGTCAAAAGTTAACACCATAGAGCTGAATACAAATACATTATTTTTGGATTTGGAAAACACTAAATAATATATAGCACATTTTATATGGTCTACATATTCAACATATTATAAAAATAGAGATAAAGCTTGTGCCTCTGTATAGAAAAGAGTTTTAGAAGGAAAGTTCCGTTAAGGAAACATTTTCAAAGGAAACTATGTGTAATTTATATGCTTTGAAAGCAGCACATAATGATTTAATAAATATAAAATAGTATTTGATATTACTCAGCAATTTTGAACATTGTTTAGCACCTATTCTTACTACATATGACAGCAAAGCAGTGGACTCTGATATCGCATGAAATGAAATGATAATTGGGAAAGGAAACTTGGGAATCCCAGGCCTCAGTTTAGGGTATCTCCCTGGCATATGCAAATAATGAGATTTGAGGAAAACCTGGAAAAAATCTTGTTCAGGGAGGATTTGGTTGGATTTGAACCAGATAACTGCCTTAATGGCCTTGACTATTTGTGTTGATAATTATTAGTAGAATCTGCATGTCTAATGAGCTGCTGTTGCAGTTAATCTGTTTAAGTTTATACTTATATGAATTATTTTAACTCAATAAGTTTTAATTGGTAGGCTTCTAATAATATTTTGTTTATTTTTTGAACAGGCATTTTGCTATCAAGGATCATGCCGTACCCACACAGATCAATGTAGATTACTTTGGGGACCATCTGGTAGCAGTTCAGATCTTCAGTGCTACCAAATGAACACTAAAGGCACCCGGCATGGCAACTGTGGTTATAATCGCCTTAATCAATCATACATTAAGTGCAATGATGAGTGAGTATTTCAAACTAATTATAACTGAACATACTATGCATTATTATTATGCACGAAAGTGAACTGACCATGAAGCATTACTAATGTGCGTGTGTGCATGTGGTGTGCATAACTCAAAAACAAAAGGTCAGATAAATACCAAACTTGATATTTAAGTTTAGAGTATTTTAAGAATGTGATATGAGTATTTTTATAAATCTCATCACCCCAAACTACTTTTTTGCATGAATAAATTGTTGCTAATTTTTATTTTCTCAAAAATAGTCTTAACAATTTTTATTAAAATACCATATGGTGCTAAGCCAGCAGTGATAGAGGAAGGTTGTGTTTTGAGAGGTGCTCCTGTGGTGAAGGAAGAAGGATCTAAGTCACGATGGGAGTGGACATTACAGTGTATAGAGCAAGAATTGGACAGTTTAGAAAAGTAAAATTGGTGAATAGTAAAAACAGTTTTGGAGAGAAGATGACAAACATATTGGTTTTAGCAAGTGTTATAACTTTGTTGTTAGTGATTGGAGGAATTGAGGTAAACCCTGGCCCTGCAGATATAATAACAATGCTGGAAAACCTGACTGAGAAAATGAACAAAATAGAAAGCATGGAACAACGAATAGGTAAACAATTGGAAAAGATGGCAAGATATCAAAGAAGATGTTAGAGTTGAGGTGCAGGAAGCAAGAAGGGAAGTTGAAATGGTTAAGGAAAGAATGGAAAGATTGGAAGAAAGGGAGAGAACATTTAATTTAATGTTCATAGGAGTTAAGGAAAGAAGGTATAAATGGCCAGCAGAAGAAATATTAGAAATAACGAAGGAAAAGCTGGATTTGGAATTGTATAGATGGGAAATTATTGAAGCTTATCGAGTTGGAAGACAACTTGGCAAGAGAGCAATTATAGTGAAATTTGCAACAGCCCAATTAGTACATGAAGTACTTAAAAGAGCCAAGAAATTAAAAGGAACAGACATTTTTATTAAAAAAGATTTATCACCTAAGAAGAGAGCTCTGCAAAGAAATTTGGTTCAAAAAATGAAAGAAGCAAGAGCCCAGGGAAGAAGAGCTTATATTAGAAATGTTCAATTGTGGATTGACGGAGAAAGGACATCGCATCTGGACAAGGAGCTAAGAGAACCCCAATCAGGCACAGAGGAAATTACTCAGCAGATGTCAACGCCAACTTTAGGAAGCACAACAGGAAGATCAAAGTCCAAGCAAACAGGAATAGATGTGGGTGAAACGGGGAAAGTGTGTGTTTGAACCGAAATCTGCCTGTCAGCATGGATATGAGAACGGCATATGCAGATAGGACGTCATCCAACATCCTTACAAGAGAAGTAACAGCTGACGAAGTAATGACGACAACAGAGGAAGCAACAGGAGGAGCCACTGGAGTGACGTCACCCAAGAAAATAGTGTCGCCAAGAAGAGGGGAAGTAATATCAGCACGTAATTTGGTTTCGAAGGGAAAGAAGGCGTGGCAACAGAGTAGCAGGGAAAATACAGAAGGGGAAGAAGACAGCATTATATCAACCGAACATGGCAGTATTCTAGTTTTAGACAGAAATAAAGTGACTCCTTCCAGAGAAGGGATACAATTAAGGAGTAAAAGAACACTAGAAACATTTAGATTTAGATCAGGCTCACAATAGGGAAGGGAGAATATAAGGAGGCTTGGATTCTGGAATTATGAGGGAGTTAAAAACAAAATATATGCGGGGAGTTTAAATCAATTATTGACAAAACTTGATTATCTCGCGGTAGCTGAAACATGGCTAAAAGAGGACTAGGTTTACGTAAAGGATTTTGATTTTGTAGGGATAAAAGGAGATAAGGTAGCAAGAAAGGGGAGGGCATCTGGAGACATAGGCTTTTTTGTAAAGAAGACGTTAAGTAAAGGAGTTAAAGAAACTTGGTCAAGGAGAAAAGAAATACTATGGATTGTATTAGAAGAGAAACAAATAGTCGAAAATGTTATATGTATAGGTATAGTATACAATCCTCCTCTTACCTCGCGCTTTCATAATCCGGACCTCCTTAAACACCTAGAGATAGAAATAGAACTTTTAAAGGAGAGATATGGTAATTCTGAGATTATATTAATGGGAGATTTTAACATTAGGATTGGCGAAAATGATGTTGTTGGCGGGAATAGCTGGATGAGTAATGATACATTAGAGAAACCTGAGAAGATTAGATACAGCAAAGATAAGATAGCTGATAAAGGGTATTTGAAATTTATAGAATTCTGTGAATTGAATGCCTTTGATATTTTGAATGGGAAATGTGGAGATGTGAATGGAGAATATACGTATGTTAGTAATAATGGTCAAAGTGTGATTGATTATGTATTATGGCCAATTAATATGGGGTATATTTTAAGTAATTTTAAGGTACTAAATTTAAGTTCCAACAGTGGACATTTTCCATTGATAGTAGACATAAAAGCACACATAGAGCAAATAGTCTATAATTTAAGGGAGAAAAAGTGTAACATAGAAGAATACAGTAGATACAAATGGAAGGAAGAATATTGCAATAAATTTAGGCAGACACTAAATTCTAATTATGGCCAGATATGTCAGTGTGCAATAAGTTTTATGATAAAGGAACAAGAAATTGAAAGTGCTATGAGTATCTTAAATATCATTATGCTAAGGGCTGGGGAGGAAATGAAAATGAGAAAGAAGGTTTACAAAAGAGATGAAGGCTAGTTTGATGAAGAATGTAGAGTAACTAAAAGACAAGTCAAACAGCTGCTCATAAAGTGGAGGGAATTAGGATACATAGAATTAAAGAAAGAGTATATGCAAGGGAGGGATTTATATAATTCATTACTGGAACAAAAGAAAACAAGCTGGATGAAAAAATATGAAAGTAATTTGATACAAATCCTAAATGAAAATAATGCAAATGAGATATGAAAGGTTATGAAATCAATGTATAATAAATATGTAACAAAACCAAATATAAAACCAGGAGAATGGATGGAATATTTTAAAAATTTGTATGGGGAGAAAAAGAGTAAAAATGAGATAGGAAATTGGGAAATAGGTAATAACTATGTAGATATACTCGATGATATAATAAGAAGTGAAGAAATAATTCAACAGGTGAAAATAATGAAGAGAAATAAAGCAACGGGAATAGATGGAATCCCGACAGAGTTCCTTAAGGAATGGTGCACTGAAATAAACAGAGTTAAGATTTTAGTAGACTTATTTAACACATCCTGATATATGGTGGACTTTGAGACAGTGATGTGTTTTAACAATTAAAATTTAGTTGAGTCGATTTTGTAACACTACATCACTTACTTTTTTATTTCGGAAAACATGTTTCAGAAGCCATGTGCTTCCATTGTCAATTCCTTTGGTCGACTACCGGCATCGCTTGCTGTGGTGGTTGTCTCTGTCCCTGGTGGTGGTTTGATGAACTTCTGGATGAGTAGATCGCCTGGCGGGATTTCAAAATTGAAAACCCGGTTCTTGTTTTTCCAAATATATATGTTTTCCCAAACTTTTAACTCTGTCTTCCTTGTGATGTTTTTGAGGATTTTTGGACTTCTATTTATAGTGTGTTTCTCTTTCCAAAAATGCCAAGCTACTGCAGATTTTTCTTCTTGTTTGAGTTTAATATTTCTGTGGTGTTCTTTTGCCCTGGTTTTTATATTTCTTTTTGTTTGGCCGATGTAGATTTTTTCACAGTCATTACAGCTGAACTGATATATTCCTGGTTTGTTTTCTTGTGGGATATCATCTTTTAATTTGGAATTTAAAGTGTTTTTTATAGAGTAATTGTTTTTAGGGGCTAGAATGATGTTATGTCTTTTGAAGATCCTCTGGAATTTGTAGAAAGTTGTAGGGTGGTATGTAAACTTCTTGTAGATCTTGTTTTCTTTCTGGTTTTGAGTGAGTGTGCTGACTTCTTTAATTCTCTTTCTATTTTTGGCTTTATTAACTTTTTTGTACACCAGTTCTGCCCGAAATCCATTCTCTGTAGCTATGTCCAAAATTTTATTAAGTTCACATTGGTATTCTGTTTTTCCCATTGGTACATTTACCAATCTGTGTGTAAGGCTGTTGAGTAAAGCATGCTGATGGGGAATGGGATTGTAACTCTTTTGTTTTATATAGTTGTTGGTGTGGGTAGGTTTTCTGTAGATGCCAAATGTAAGGTGATTATTAGTTTTTATGATTTTTAGGTCGAGGAATGGTAGTTGTCCATCACATTCCTTCTCCATTGTGAAATTTATAGACTTTTCTTGCATATTTAGGAGTTTTAGAGCATCTTCTAGGTGTCTTTCTGGGACTATTGCAAAGATGTCGTCTACATAGCGGTACCATATTTTGAACATCCAGGGGAATGCCTTTTTAATCCTAGTTTCCATAGTGCTCATGAAGAGATCTGCTAATATAGGTGACAGTGGGCTGCCCATAGCTAAACCAGATGTTTGTTTGTAATATTTCCCGTTAAATGTGAAAAAATTTTGATTTATGCACAGATTCGTTAATATGATGTATTCTCGCACTTCTTCTGTTGTTTTTCCTATTGCAAGTAACCAATTTTTGATGTGGGATTGTATGCTTTCTGTAGGTATGCTTGGAAACAGAGCAGTAACATCAAAGGAAACTAACATATCGGTTTTTTCCAATTTTATGTCTTTAATTTTTTCGATCAGATCTAGAGAGTTTTTTATACTTGCTGTTTCAAATTTAGGGAAGGAAGAGAATCTGTTTGTTAACCATTTTGCTAGATTATAAGTAGGTGCACTTATATTGTTTATAATTGGTCTCATTGCATTTCCCGGCTTATGTATTTTTGGAAGGCCATAAATTCTGGGCAGAACTGGATTATCAACTTTAATTTTGCATTTTTCTTTTTTGTCTATTAGTTTACATTCTTGAATACTGGCATTTAATTTAACTATACATTGGTGATGTAGTGTTACAAAATCGACTCAACTAAATTTTAATTATTTAACACAATTAAAGTAAGGGCTATATACCAGATAAGTGGAGGAAAGCAATCATACATCCAATATACAAAGATAAACCAAACAACTATAGAGGCATTGCATTATTATCAAATGTAGGAACAATTTTTACTGGTATTATGGCAAGCAGGATACAAACATGGGTTGAAGAATATAATATTCTCTCGGAACTTCAGATGGGCTTTAGAAAAGGGAGGAGGACAGTTGATAATTTATTTATTATAAAAACACTGGTAGATAAATACTTGAAAGACAAAAGAGGAAAGTTATATATGGCTTTCGTGGATTTAGAGAAAGCATGCGATAGGATAGAGCTTCAATTGCTGTGGCATAAATTGTTGACTAAAGGAGTGAGTAAACAAATGGTGGACACCCTTAGAGTATTATATAAGGAAAATACCTTTTGTATAAGAGTGGAGGAAGGGGTTGTAACAAGAGAAATCCAACAAGAGAAAGGCCTTAGACAGGGATGTAAGTTAAGTCCAGTCCTATTCAATTTATATATAGATGATGTATTAACAGAAATTGGGAGAAATATTAACTCTATGCCAGTAATTAATAATATTCAGATTCCAGGATTACTGTTTGCAGATGATCTAGTTGTAGGTACAATTACAGTGAACGGCTTGAAACAATCCTTGCAAGCATTAAATAATTACTGTAAAGAATGGAGTTTAAAAGTGAACCAGGACAAGACGCAAATTGTAGTGTTCAAAAAAGGGGGGAAATTGAGCAAGTATGAAAAATGGAAGAATGAGAATTAAAAAGAGTACAGGGTAGTGAGAGAATGTATTTATCTAGGAGTTAAAATTGATAGTGTTGGCAATTGGGAAAAACAAAAGAAATTTGCATTGGCAAAAGGAAAAGGAGCTTTATCAGCTATTAGAAGTTGCAAATACAAAGCACCTAATATAAATATTAGATGGTTAGAAAATGTGTACAATATGGTGGTTGAGGCAAAAATGCTATATGGGATAGAAGTATGGGGATTAGAAGGAGGATGGGAAGTCATAGATGAGGTGCATAGGAAAGTTTGCAAAGAAATACTTGGGTTACCAAATGCAACTGTTAGGCAGGTAGCACAAATAGAGCTGGGTAGAGTGGCAAGTAAGGGAAAGATTGTGGAAAGGGCATTGAAATTTTGGCATAGAATATTGAAATTGGAAGAAAGGAATTTGTTAAAGCAGTGTTTAGTATATCAAGAGAAAAGTTTAAAGAACAAGGGATGGGTAGACTGTCTCAGAAATAACCTGGAAAGTAGTGGGTTAGGAGAAATGTGGAAAAGAAGAGAAAATAATTTGAATAACTTCTGGACGTTGGCAAGGAAAAGATTTGAGGATATAGAAATACAAAAAATATTTAGTGAAATAACTGAAAAGAGATCTTTAGTTTTCTATATACCAATGAAAGTCTCATGGGGAAGGGAAAAGTACATAGATGTGACAAATAAAGAGGAACGAGAAGGTATTGCTTGGCTGAAAGCAGGAGTATGGAGATTGAAAGGTTTAAGGAAAGGTATTCCACAAAATCAATGTCCTATATGTGGCAGAAATGAAGATATGGAACACATTTTATTTAAATGTAAAGGGACTGAAGTTTAGAGAAAAGAATATATTAATAAGAAATGGTTTAAAATAGATAGAAATATAGCAGTAGTTGGAATGTTTCAAAAAGATAGTAAGAAGATTGGACAATTCTTATACAAAATGAAAAATAAATGGGTATGGACAGTAAATAGACAAAATGGTGTAATAAACTAGAATTAATAAACTATTGTAAAATATGAGTATGACCGGTAAAGAGCCAGGGCTGAACACCGGTCATATTCACCTGTATAAAGCTTAGCATAAATAAATAAAACAAAAAAATAAAAAATAAAATACCATATGTTTGAGAAATTTACATGACAAATAACCTGAATATCCTATTTTTTTAAGTGTGTAAAGTCCTCATCATTCTGAATGAATTTTGTATAACTCGTAAACCATAAGAGATAGACAAAAACTTTTTGCATAAAAACTGTAAGTGTCATTAAAACATACAATTTACATATAAATATATATTTAAATATATATATATATATATATATATATATATATATATATAACCCTCAGATAGCCACTATTGCTTAAGACTAGTGTATTCCTCATTACTGGCATACATTCAGGGGAAGCAAGTGCTTCAGTAACAACAGCTGCAAAAATGTGAGAATTGAATCAAGAACTTTTGTCTAGATACTAGCACACTAGCATGACCATCACACAGACAGACAATATTTAGATTTACTAAAAATATATGTCATTTTAATCACTTTGTTATTCAAAAATAACTAGATAAATTGTCATACTGCTACACTGCTTCCAAACATATAGATATAGTACATTACGTTACCAAAGTAACTGTGAGCCAGCCAAATCAATTTCCTTCCAGCATCACCTGAGCAGAAAGAAAGACTTGTGCACACCTCTGAAGGTATCATGCCATGTGCATGTTTTAATGCTTCAACTGAAGCTAGCTTTGAAGAGGGGTTAACAGTGATAAAGAGAGTAACATAGTGTATCAAACTAAGTATACACATTTTAGAAATTCTGTTGTCAATAGCCAAACACACACTGTTTGTTAATTATCACTGAGAAACAGTGATTATGTTAAATGAAAAATGTTCATTAATTCCTGTGTATTTTGCTTGGCTGATTCTGAATATGAAGTTAGAGTTGCTCTAATGGGTTCCAACTTTTTGTACGCATTTGGTCTGCTAATTCTGAATATGAAGTTAGAATTGCTCTATTGGGCTCCAATTACTATCATCATGTGCATATATTTTAAGCTAAATTATTTATTTTTACATACTAACATTTGTTTATATTATTTTAAGCTAAATTATCATTTATTATTGCACACTTAACATTTTTACTTTCTCTATACGTACTATGTACATAGTGTATAGAGAATGTATTGCACTCCACCAAAAAGTTTGATACCGAGATTTCACCGGAAATATATGTTTTAGGGTCCCCTGTATCCAAAAAAAGTATTTTCAGAAAAAGGTCTGTGTATGTATGTATGTATGTGTGTGTGTGTGTGTGTGTGTGTGTGTGTGTGTGTGTCCGTGTGTCTGTGAACATGATAACTCAAAAACGAAAAGTCGGTAAAATACCAAACTTGGTATTTAAGTTTAATATCTTCTAGGGATGCGACACGAAGATTTTGAGAAAAATCCCCCCACCCCAAACTACCCTTTATATGGAAATTTTTTCGAAAATTTTGATTTTCTAAGAAATGGCTCTAACGATTTTGATTAAAATATCATATATTAAAGATATTTACAAATAAAATGTATATTTTGAATTTTCTGGGAATAGCCTCTGAAGACTACTTTATTATGGATGAATTTTGCACAACTACTAAACCGTAAGAGATGGACAAAAACTTAACCCACAAAAAATGTAGAGCACGTTAAAACACACAATTTATGTTATATACATCTTTTTCCTGGAGTTGTTCGTTTTTGAGATATTCCTTTTTCTTGGTTTCAGCTTTGAAAAACATACATTTCTCATACAGGAATTTGTCAGCTCCTGTCCATACTAACAAAGGAACATCAGTCACATAGCAACCAGCTTTTGGCTTTCACTTTAACCTATGGTACTCCCTTATTTCGCTTCTACTTACAATAAAGCAAGAAATAAGACTATTTCTGCTAATTTTTCTCGATCAGCATGAAATAAATAAAAGATGAGCTTATTAACAATAATTTTTACAGAGATATAGAGAAAGTCATGTGAATGGAACACATCAGATTTTTTTTGTTATTTTCATTATTATACTGAAATACCTTCCTGTTAGAAGAATATTTAACAAAGCTGTATATTAGTGAAATAAAAAAAAAATCTTCTCTATGTTTCACTTGTTATAAACTTTGTTAATAAGTGATTAAGAATTTCCCAAATTTGAATGTTTTGTAATTGTATATAGTGTTTTGCACACTTCTTCTAAGATTAGTTTCAAAGCAGTCCTTCTGCACAATGGCAACCAATATTCTTCGATCCCTCTTGAAAAAGCTGCATATATGAAGGAATCATATGAGAATATGAAACTTATACTGAACAATATAAAATGTGATACGTATGAATGGCATGTAGTGGTGATCTGAAGATGATAGCTCTGTTGTTTCCATTCTGAGTGGGACAGCAGAGATAGAAACTCTCACTGTTGGGATGAAAAGTAAAGTAATCAATCACTTGTGAAGTTAGAGAATATTTATCCCCCACCACTACACATCAAGAAGTTTGTCAAAGCGATGGATCGTACTGGCAAAGGTTCTGAGTTCCTCAAAACAAAGTTCCCTAGGATCAGTGATGCCAAGATCATAGAGGGCATATTATTGGTCCACAAATAAGGAAAACTAATGATTGATCCTGCATTTGAAGAAAGTTTGAATGAAGCTGAGGAGATCCTTCCAAAGTGTTGTGAAAAACTTCCTGGGAAACCATAAGGCTGATAACTATGAAGAACTTGTTAGTCAGCTTATTGAGAATTATAGGAATCCTCATAATAACAATGTAAGTGATGTAGTGTTAAAAAACCAACTCAACAAATTAATAAACTTATAGGAAACTTGTATAACATGTCTCTAAAACTCCATTTCTTGCAATCACATTTAGACTTCTTCCCCTTCAACCTCGTCAGTGTAAGTGATGAATATGATGAACGTTTTCATCAAATATCTACGATGGAAACCCAAGGTAGATGGAGCCCAAGGATGTTAGCTGATTACTGTTGGATTCTCAAAAGGGATGATCCTCAAGTTAGATACCACAGAAAATCACACAAATGTACATTCTAGGCACTATATAGAACATTTTAACTTTTTTCAGCACTAAATAAATGTATAATTTCATTAAATTTAAATGTATGTGTTAAAAAAAATCTGTGCCCAATAGAAAAAAATTGTAACCAGATTTGAAACCAGCAGCGAAAATTCCATATAAATTATCTTTCAGTTTCCATTTAACACACAAAAAGTTTAATTTTGTTGCCTAGTGCTATCTAAGATCATCTGTAGCTATAGTAGAGCAGAAATTGCACTTGATGACCAGCTTAAAACTGAAATATCTCTACACAATCAAAACAAGGAATATGGTTTCCCTATAAAACTAATCACTACAATAAGTTTTCTGGGAAAACAAGAGTTGGCCTTTCCAGGACATGATGAAGCAGTAAATTATACTAATCAGGGGAATTGTGTGAAAATGTTGAAGTAACTGTTGAAGTACGATTCCTCTTTTAGTGTAGTACTTAGAAACCTCTACTGTTGTTATAACATATGACTTTATTAGGAATTGCATCAAAAACAAAAACAAAAAAAGCATTTTACTATTTATCAGAACAAAACATGGAAAATAACAGTTTCACATTAATTATTTTTGAGTCAGCTCAGGAGTTTTCTCTTCTCAATACAATTTACAAATGCTTCTTTGAATCTTCATTGAGACTGGACATACAAGAAGATGGGTTGAATTCATGGTCCCAGCTCTGTAAAGTTGACATGCACTTGTAGGGAGTATCCCATTCTGTTCAGTTGGTCAGCTGAAAGGCCTATGTCATTCTAAATTTGGCCACAGCTTCTTTTCTTGGTTTATTGTTGAAGTTTTTCCAGATTTCCTGTATGTTTGCCCAAGCTTTCCCTATGACTTTTTCATTTATATATCTTATGTGTGTATCCATAATCTTTTGGTGGTGAGTTTTTTTAGTGTGCCTGGCAGGGGAGAATTGTTGCCAAATTTTAATGTGTCACTTTTTTTTTCAAGTGAGTTATTTCCATTGCTACCTATATGGAAGGGTATCCATTAGAGTACTTATATTTATTCCTTGTTGTAAGAAGTTTTATGGTTTGTTTTATGTCAGATGTTATTGTTATTTTAGTGTGATAGTTGGTTTTGATTGCTTGGATAGCAGCTCTAGAATCAATTAGAATCACAGCTTTTGTAAAAGAATTGGTTCTGCAAGAAAGGTTATTAACTGCTAATTTTTAGCTTCTATTTCAGCATTGAAATTGGTCATATGATGACCAATTGCGAGAGCAATTTTCGGTATATTCCTGCTCCTGCAGTATCGTCGATTTGATACCCATCTGTATATATTCTTATCCATTCTGGTTCTGGGTATTCTTCATTGATCAAACCTCTGAATTCAAAATGACTTAATACAAGCTTTATTTTGACAAAATCTATATTTTTACCAATATGTTTCAAAACCAAGATGTACTGTCAGAAAATCTAAGAAACTCACAGCTCCTTATCCTCATTATGTAATGACTCTGTCTCAAGAGTCTTTGAAAAGGGAAAATATTGAACATAAACTACTCTATTCTGAAGCATTTGATAACATTAATGACTGCTTGAACATAAGATTTTAAGATTATTGTAAATTAAATTTTTAAATTTATTGTCATATGAAAACTCTGGTCCAGTTCCCTAAAAACAATTTTTAAAGTCACTTATATACTTATGGAAAGTTCAACACCATTCGATTAGGAAATCAGCTGACTGTAGTGACTGTGTACAGTGCAAAAGTTTAGAAGTACAACTATTAGTGAACTTACCACTGAGCATTAATTCAATGCTAAAACAAAGTTTTCCACAGTTTGAAAAGTTCTGCATGCAATTTCTGTAAGTATATTTTCAGTGGAAAGGTAATTTTCAAAGCTGAGGAGAATTAAAATTTGATATCAGAATTCTTCTTGAGAAGAGAGAGAGACTTTATTATTTTGGAATCTTTTCAACTAAAATTAGCATACAAAAACAACTCAGAAAAAGAAAGTTAAAAGGAACAGAAAATTATTAAATTGCTTGCCAGCAAAGAAAGATAGAATTTCAATTATCTTGATCTTACAGAGGTGACCTACTAAAGTGTCAGAAGTAAATTTAAGTCCAGAAACTACTTATTTTCTATTAAATTTTACTTAAAGTAATGTTATTAAATATAGAATTTCAATAACTTCTTCAATTTAAATCATTATGATTGTGATTTTTATCTTTGGCATTTATTTTTTTTAATTTTAAACTACAATCAGTTGTGTTTTATCTTTAATATTTATATTTTTAGTTTATTCTATTATTACTTGTGATCTCATCAAGGCAAGCCAGTACCTTGATTTACTGTTGTTTGCTTAAAAACAATAATATTCATTGCTTCGTCTATCTGAATTGTCGCTGCACACTACTGTTTTTCATGTACCTACAAAATTGTATAATAAAACCATTTCTGAAAATGATTCTTGATTAGCGTGAGCAGATAGAAGAATTAACTTTTGCAAGAGTAGTTTGCAAGTGAGGGGTTAGAGAAAAGTATGTGAATGTAGTTCATCCAAACTTTTTTTAAATGCAGCATAAAATATAAATTGTTTTAAATTTCAGAAATATATATTGTGGAATGTTACACTGCAGACATTTAAATGAAAGGCTGGAGTTTGGAATGGAGTCTGTAGCAATTCTGTCACATTCATTTATCAATGCTGGTGGTAAAATTATACCATGTCGGACAGCAATTGTTGACTTGGGACTAAACCAAGTGGATCCAGGACTGGCCCCTGATGGTGCAAAATGTGGAGAGGGAAAGGTAATAATTTTTCATAGAATAAAATAGAAATTTACTCAAGTCAAAAATTTATAACTAGGATAAGATTCTGTTATACCTGAATGTCAAACACATTGTGCCAAATTGAAAAATATAATCATTTTCTAAAACAGCTTAATGATTTAGTGTGAATACACCCATCATCATTGTTGGCATCACTGATGTGATTAACACACTTACACTAATGTTTCTTGTAGGTCTACAAAACATGTAATATTACAGTTCGAGTTTGCTCAGTTATTTTGTTTTTAATATTCAAAATTCAATTCCATACTAAAGGAATAAAAGATAAAAACGTGATATATGAATTGAAGTTTTCCTGGTGAATATTTGAGCTTCCTGCCAGGTGGTGAAGGATATGACTCCGACATTTCACAGATCTGGTCTTCAGGGAAACTGAACTGTCAGGAAGTATTGGACTCCTATTGCTCTTGTAGGCAGTGCCAAACAACAGATGAAACATGATTGGCTCGGCTACATTAATAGCTAAGTGCTCCCACTATTGGGATAGTAGAATAAAAGAGACCTTGGCCTTCATCATACAGAATAACAACTTAAATAGTGACTTAGACTTCAGCTTAATTCTACCAAGACACCAGTTTTAAAGCAACTTCATGGGAAGAAATCCACTAAAATCCATGAGTTTTCTAAGAAGACCATGCCCAAGATAGACGAAGATGATGAAGGTCTATAGAGGAGTCTATATCTTTTACAACTGGCTGGGGAAGCCTGAGAGTGATTTCAGGTAGATAGAAACATATTCATGGCCATTTTATAAAAATATGTGTTACAATTAATGTAAAATACATTATTTCCACAGATGTGTGTTAATCAAAAATGTATGGCTGTGGGATCTTTAAGAAAGGAAGCCGGTGCTGGAATTTGTCCTCAAGATTGCAATGGCAATGGGGTGTGCAATAGTAGAGGTCACTGTCATTGTGCTATGGGATTTGCTCCACCATTGTGTGATTATCCTGGAACAGGAGGCAGTGAAGATAGTGGTCCTGCTTCAGATCCTAATGGTTAGTAACAAATTACCATAATACATTCATATAGGGCCCTGAAAATTGATGTATTAACTCAATGGAAAGTAGTGTAAAAATATAACTCTCATCAGGTTAAAAACCACAACAATTGTGTATTAGCAGCAAATAAAAATAATGTTTTAATTTAAACAAACATTAAAACACCACAAAGTATGCCTAGCAAGTGACAATTGCTATTTATTCCTTTGCTTTCTTCACTTTAGTTTTTTATTTTACCTGTTTAGTGCTTGATATGCAAGAAGATTTTAAAATTTATATTATGTTGATGAGTGTTCTTCTCAGGTCAAAATCCTTCTGTTCTCTTTAATCTTGAGAACAGCTGTTACATAAATATTGTCTCATTCAAATAAGATAAACAAAGAATGAAGTGCATCCTGTAATTGCTAATGCATGAATGTAATGGTTGAATTGTTCACTCACACACATCAGGTGGTTTTTAGATGTAGGATCTTTTCTAACATTGTTTACATTGCCACACATTACATAATAAAATTTAAGTTTACAGTGTACTACCTATCATGCTGCTTCAATCCTCCCATTGCTATAAAAGGAATACAAATGCATGCAATTAGACCTACCCATAATGGAAAAAATAAGACAGATATGTGTCTGTGAGTCTGAGTCTGGCAATGGATGTACAGAATAAAATATCATAACAGTGAATACATCACTGTATCACAGTATTTACTATCAGGTACAATGATTTTGGATAGCATTAACTGAAATAGGATCATGATATTGAATATTGAATGGATTGTACTTGTGCCAATTCTATAGCCTTTGCTTTAATCAAAGCCTCTTTGAAAGAGAGAGAGACAGAGACAGAGACAGTTATATATTCATAAATACGGGTTAAGCAAGGTTTATCAGCACATATAATTTGTCAGTATCCCTTACTTGATAGAGAGAGAGAGAGAGAGACAGACAGAGACAGTTATATATTCATAAATATGGATTAAGCAAGGTTCATCAGTACATATACGAGGGCCGTTCAGAAAGTAGCCTCCGATCGGTCACAGTGCGGGTAGTGGGGGGAGTAGCGATGCCATCTGTGCATTCACGCACTCAGCAGGTCAGTCGGCATCAAGCCGTGGTCGAGTGAAAGTCGTACCTGCGCTAGTTTAGTGTTTGTGGCCGTTTGAAATGTGTACTGCAATAGAAAACCCTGCCAAATGTGAAGTGCGTGCTGTTATAAGGTTTTTTACAGCCAAAGGATATTCTGCAGCAGCTATTCATCGTGAGCTTTGTGCCGTGTGCGGACCAAGAGTTATGAGTGAAGGAGTGGTCCGTGAATGGGTACGTTTATTTAAAAGTGGACGAGAAAACGTTCAAGATGAAGAGATGAGTGGTAGACCATCATTGGTCACGGACGAACTCGTTCAGACAGTTGATGCAAAAGTTCGTGAAAACCGACGTTTCACAATGTCGGAGTTGTCTACTGATTTTCCACAGATTTCTAAGACTCTCTTGTACGAGATAGTGACAGCAAGATTGGGTTACCGTAAGTTCTGTGCACGATGGGTGCCCAAAATTCTTACCGACCACCACAAAACTCAAAGAATGGCCTCTGCATTAGACTTTCTGTCACGTTATGAGGCCGAAGGTGAACCATTGTTAAACAGAATCGTGACCGGGGACGAAACCTGGATTAAGTACGTGAACCCTGAGGCAAAAGAACAATCAAAGATGTGGGCACATTCAAATTCGCCTACCAAACCAATAAAAGCCCGGCAAGATTTTTCTGCCCGAAAATTGATGAACGGTGTTTTGGGATGCAAAAGGGGTGTTGTTGGTTGAATTCATGGAACGTGGGACGACCATTAATCAAGACGTGTACTGTGAAACACTAAAACAATTACGACGGGCTATACAGAACAAACGCCGTGGTATGCTGACTTCCGGTATCATTTTTTTGTACGATAACGCCCGTCCTCACTCTGCTCGCAGAACAACAGCCCTTCTTGAGTCCTTCAAGTGGGACATTGTCAACCATCCACCTTACAGCCCAGATCTGGCGCCAAGCGATTATCACCTCTTCATGCATATGAAGAAATGGCTCGGGTCCCAGCGGTTTGATGACGACGAAGAGCTCAAAGATGCGGTCACAGGCTGGCTCCAGGCACAAGCGGGTGATTCTTATGCAGAAGGAATTTCAAAGCTTGTGAACAGATACGATAAGTGCCTCAGTCGTTATGGAAACTATGTAGAAAAATAGTGCAAAGATGTAGTTGTAAGATGTATATATTAAAATATTTTTATTTAACTTGGTGAATTTCTTGCAATCAACCGGAGGCTACTTTCTGAACGGCCCTCATAATTTGTCAGTATCCCTTATTTGATATACCAGAATCCAGTTCTTGAACATGCTGTACTAGTGCTTCCATTCCTGTTAAGCATTACTTGATTCCAGATAGATATTTAAACATCCAGGACAAAGTAATTTATTCATCATCTTTTCTTCTTGAGTTTAATAAATTGATGTACTAAATCCAGTATTTGACCTATTAGAAATGTTTTATTAAACTCAACATTGCCAGTTGATACTGTATATTAATATACTGTATATATCTCAGCTAACATCAGAGTGAGAAGTGCCAAAAAAATTTATGTAAGGCACAGTAAAACTATGTTACATATAACATCCATCTCTCATTTGAGCTTGATCTCTCTGCAGTTAATTCTTAAGTTGAAAGAGTACGATTGCAGAAATCTGTATTCAACTGCTTTCTACAGTTAGTATGTAACAAAACTTGACCGTCAGGCACATGGCCCATCATCCAGTCACACATGCATGGATGTCAAAAAAATCTACAATCACATTAACTATTATAAGAATAAACACAAAACATACCTTATCACAGGAGATGCTGGAAATGCCATACATCTGCATCAATAAATCTACGGTACCTTCTGAGGAAATTTTCATTCACAAGCATTATCTTAGCTTCTGAAATAGTATTCATTTCTGTCCTGTTATTTTGTTTTAATTCTTCTAATGTGTGGGGATCAGTTTTTTATGTTTTATTTATCAAGTTGCCCCATAAATAGCAATCGCATGCCGTAAGATCAGGGGACTGGGCAGGCCATATATCCTTACTAATGATTCCATCCTCAAAAATTTCTGCAATAAACTGTAATGATTCATCAGCTGTATGCATGGTGGCAGAATCCTGCTGGAAATATTCAATGTTTGTCAGCTGTTTGAAACATAGTGCCAGTATATTATATCTGTATCTTTATTCATTTATGGGTAAAAAATAGGCCCTATTATTCTGTATCCATTTACTGTGCATCATACCCTGATGTTTTGATCATGCAAGGGAGTTTCATGAATGAAATTGGGTTTGTCTGTAGCATTATATCAGTTGTGTTGTGATGACACATGACCAAGCAAATTAAATCATGCTTTGTCACTGAACAGTATTAATCATGGATTGATTGTTCCAGCATTAATATTCCTCAAAATCCAGTTACAGAATTTTTTTTTTTTTAAAATGTTTTTAATTTATTTATTTGATTTTTGTTTTCCTTAGCCCTTCACCTGTTTTAGATGCAAAGGATGCTGAAATAATAAAATTCTCAAATTACTGAGAGCCATCCTCCTTAGTGGCATGTCTGCCACTTATTCAAGAAATTGCAAGTTCGAATCTCGTTTAGGATGGGTTACCCAGATAAGGTTCTTCTTTTTCTTTGTCAGTATTTTCCTTTGTCCTGAGAAGACAAATGCCAAGTAACTTTAAGCTCCATGGACCCTCATTGATTTCATTGATAACCTGGTTAAAGGATGTTAAGTTAAAAAAAAAAAATTACTGAGAGTGTGTCAGATTTATTCTGTGTCTTATTAAACCTTGTATTGGAATATTATGTAGTAAAATGTAGTATAAAACTTAAAATGGAAAAGATTAATTACATTTCTCATTAAGAAAATATCCCAAATTTTTAGTTGCTAAATTTTGATCCATGACAGTGATTGAACAGCTGTTTGCCACTACTATAACCCTTGACCATAAGTAGGCTTTACACGATGTAATCCATGAAGAAATGTGATGAACCTGGGAGTTCTGCATCTTTGGGAATGTGGGGGTTACTCCGGTGATTCAGCTATCTCTAGGGTTCTTGCAGGAAAAAGCAATGCACACGTCCCCTTACTTAATATTTATTACACATTAGCAAGAGACCTTACTCTAATTGTAGGCCATTCCTTATGAGTTATTTCAGGTATTAAGTACACTGTTAAGTATTCATTAGTAAGGCATCAGAGATTATGATGAGCTGCACTTCAGTCTTCCAGATCAAGTCAGGCATACTCCTAGATATAGTGCCTTTTATTTGCTGATAGCATGTTCTGCTTTCTGAGTTTTCATAGTTCTCACCAGACTATCTGGAACATGGCAATTGTCTGCCCAATTTAAAATCATGACATCCCATTGCTCAGCTCATAAAGATATAAAATTACATTTCAGCTTGGATATGGAAATAAGTTAGGAAAGGGGAAGGACTTCAACATGTGGTCAGTACAAGCCCCATTGCAACTACTAAAGCTTTTAGGAGGAAGGGATGAGACAAGTATGCACTGTGCAGTAAGGTCCCTAGTCCTTGCATTTAGCATCCTCTTGATATACTATCCACAGGGACAGGTGCAAATCAGAGGGATCAATAAAACATCTCTTCAACACATCCCTATCTCCAAGAAAAGATACTGGGATGGATACAATTTTCTCCTCAAACTACATCACACTTGTCACCCTTTAATCTTGGAAGATGAGTAAGGAAATGAAAGGGAATATGGGACAGGAAAATTCATGCATTCAGCATTTTCCAACCACCTAGGGAAAACCATGAAAAATCCCAAAAATTAGGGTTTACTGGTCCTACAGAAATCTAATCTGGAACCTTCCAAATATGAGGTTCATAAACTGCTACCACTGGAGTCACCGTACTTGGGACATTCAACTTACTTAAATGTTATAGCCAGACCCAAATTAGACATGTAATTTTTAGATGTATATGTTACTGAAGAGTATCTATTAATGTCACATTGCCTTTAGGTCCGTCCATCTGACAATAATAATAATAATAATAATGATAATGGCTATGACGATGATGATGATGATGATGATGGAGGATGATAATGATGATGATGAAAATCTTTATTGCTCATAGTTTTGTTTTTACAAATTTTAAGCATTGTCAAGTTTTGTGTACAATTTCTTTTCTACAAGTGGTTACCATTTAAAAGTTTTATATTTGATGGCAATTTATTAAACAATATAGTTCCCATAATATATACATATTTTTCTGTAGTTGCCTCACTAGTTCCAATTCTACAATAGTCACCCTTATTCCTGATATTATAGTTATGTACATAGTTGTTTGTTATTAAATCTTTTTTCCTTACAAACAATATTGCCTTATATGTGCATAATGAGTGGAGTGTAAGTACAAGATTATTTATGAAAACATTTCTACATGATTCTGTGGGTAGCATATTAATTATAGCCCTAATACATTTCTTTTGTAGAATGAATAGTTTATCCATACCTTTGCTGCCAATCTGCATATCTCAGTACTGTATAATAAATTTGAATAATTAGTACCATAGTATAACAACCAAAAAATATGCTTGATAGTAAATGATTTAAAATGCCTTATGAGATATACTAACTTAACTAATTTTGTTACATAGATAATTAAACCCTCCCCCCCCCCCAAGTTAAATTTTCATCCAGTATTATGCCTAAGAACTTATGTTGATTCACATTTATTAATTCATCATTAATAATTAGGCTAATTTCATCTGCTATTTTCCTGGTGCGTAATTCCAAAATCATATAGTTGGTCTTTTTCATGTTACAGAGAAGATTATTTGATTCAAGGTATTTTAATAGGTAACTTAGTGTATTTAACATGTTTTTCCTTAGTGAATCATAATTAGTACCTCCAACAGCTTGCATTTGTATCATCAGCAAATGAAAGAATGGTAGAATTTCTTGGTACTGTAACAACATAAAGAAAAAATTACAAGGACCCAAGATAAATCCTTGGGGAACCCCATATTATATTACATCATAGTCCAACTGGATTGTATTTATTAATTTGTCTCTCTCATCTATAATTTTTCCTTCCTCTTAAAACTTTCTCACCCCTATCCATTTTACCAAGAACTTTGTGTATGAAATCAGGAATTGTTGTTTTGGGCAAGAGCTCTTTCCTAAATCCACATTGAAAACCACCAATTACCTTGTTTAAATATAGAAAATGTACTAATCGGTTTAGAATCATTTTTTTTAAATAGTTTGGCAAATTCAGATGTCAAGATTATAGGATTATAATTATTAATATTTGTCTGTTCCCCCTTTTTATATACTGGCCTATACTAGTTTATACAGAGATCTTAAAATATTAGCACATAGAGAGTTGAAGTTTAATAAATAAGAGTTTGAAGGACATTTGCTTATAAGTATGCTTGAACTTTTTTTGGAATTGAAGCATAATTATCAGCTTCATGTTGCAACATTTTTTAACCCAATTCATCAGTTCACTGCAGCTAGAAAGTTTAAGAAATACATTATATCTTATTACTGCTGTGTATTATATTTGAAGGTGGATCTTTTTTTTAATGTTACAGCACGGTATGAGGTGATGACAGCATTATATGTGATATTCCTGGGAATTGTGCCATTCTTGGCACTTATTTCACTGTTCATGTACTACACAAGAAGAAATGTGAAACACTGGTGGAAAAAAAGTGGTGGACATCCTGCAGGAACCACAACTACAGGCTCTTCACAGCCACCGTCGTATGTAACATTTGCATCTGTATGGAAATGTAGTTGTTGCTTAGGTGCAAAGCATGGTAGTAATGGTTGTGGTAGTAACAGTGCCATAGCTTCTCCTTCCCGTCATCAAAAGAGACCACTTCCTGAAATTCCAACCATTTCTAAACCAAGTAATATGGCAACAAATAAGCCAAAATTAGAGATTACCAAAACTACATTAATATCTACAACAAACACAGATGTAATGAAAGGCATTACTATTAAAAATAATGAGGTTTCACATGATGCCAAACAAAAGAAAAGAAATTCATTCAGTAGATCCACTAATAAATTAATTAAAACAGAAAATACTGTTGTTGATTCTGGAAAAAAAAGTTCAACTGTTTCAAATGATTTAAAATTGAATGTAAAGAGTTTGAAAGATGATTTTGAAAAGATGGCTGCTACTCAGGCTGAATCATCACAAAAATCAAATTTGAATACTGATAGAAATACAAATAAAAACTACTTAAAGTTAAATGTAAAATTAATTCCAGTGAAGCAAAAGCTTTTAGAAATGTCTGATAGCCATACAACAGAAAATGTTCCAGCAAATAAATCTGAAAGTAGTAATAAAATCAGTCTTCCAAAATCCAAGGTTCATTCTTCAAAAACCATTCAAAAGGTATAAAAAATAGATTATGTCAGAACATCCTTTAGAAAATTGAAAAGTAAATAAATAATTACATGTCTTTAAAAAAAACTTTATCTACTTAGATTATAAATCATGAAGAACTGACTTCATCCTAAGAGATATTCTTGTATTATTGGGAACATTTGTATTTAGGCTTTGGGAATCTCATAGCAGTGTTCCTAAGATAAGTACTGTATTTAAAACTTTTGCCTATTGGATTGTTATCAATAATAGCCCTAAACTGATTTATATTAAAACTATAAATATATTAATGTTCAATGTTTATAAGAATACAGTAATTGCTATTATGTGTTGTAATGTAAGCACATGGTTTAAGATATTAGTTTTCATATAGGCTATTTAATAAATCAACATGAGCTGTGAATAATAAAAATAATTTAAAAATAAACTTAAAGATTTCAAAGATCTGTAGTATCATTAAAAGTTTAGAGGACTTTTTATATTTTCAGCTTAAGTATAACTTAAATATGGATTTAATAGGTTTCTGAAGAAAAATTAAAACATTCTCATGGAGTATAAATGCAAATATTTGTGCTAATAGTGTTATAGGTGACAATGTGAAATCATATGGCATATGTATGTATGTATGTTTTGGCATTTTTCTTCAGTTCAATAGATCTAGTAAATATTATTGTATTCATTATATTTAAATCCATACACTATATTTATGAAGCAAAAAATTTACAAAAAAAAATAATTTGAATTTTCTATTATAAACATTTCCTTGAAGAATGTTAATTTTTTATGTATAGGTTTCTATTGCTTAGCTTTTGGTTTAGCTTTATAAACAAAGCTTACCTTGAGTCCAAAGAGTTGATGATTTTAAACTTACCTTATTTTTAAGCTCAAATGCTGAAAAATAACTTTTTATATTCAGAGTGATGCTTTGTGATAATCCCAGATCTCAGATTCAGAGTCAAACACACTTATTATATGTGATTGCAGTAGCTCTTAGTTTTAAGTTTAGAGCACTTTAGGCACCAGGTTTTGGGAAATCATCACATTATAATGTTTATAATACTACTTTTATTCTGGGTTCCTACATGTAATTATCAAAAACATATCATCATTGCAAAACTTCTTTGTGCAATAAATGCTGCAATACAATCAAAGCATATTATTAACAAACTTTAACCAAACAGAAATTTATGTTGTATGAAGCAAGCAGAAAACTTTAATAATATAGTTCTTACTGCACCTTTGGCAATTCACAACACAATTGTCCAAAAGTATGTATATTGTTTTCTTTAAGCATTTAGACTTGAAAGACAAAAATAATGAGCTGTCAAAAGGATTCTTTCATTTTACTCATTCATGGGCAGGATCTCATGGCAGAAGACCATACGTTAGGATAACTCTGCAGTGCTGAACTCTTACATGAAGATTGGGAAAGATCCATGTAACCTGAATGGTAAATAGCATGGCTGGATGGTGATGGAAGTTAATAACACAAAGCTACTGTTTATTTCAAATCTTAAAATATCAGCACTTACTTTTTAGGATATACGTAAATTTGTATCATTAAATAGAATTCTTTGATTCAACATAACTTGGTGTTATATTAAGGAAAATGAGGTAGTTTAGTTACTTCCAACTCTGATTGTTGGCCGGGATAACAGTAAATAGAGCATATATGCCCTCTGTGGTGCAGTTGTTTGTCACTAATTGAGAACAGTATGCTATTATTAGGAATAGCATGTTATGGTATAAAAATATGCAGATTCTTTTCCTTTCAGGAAATTTTATGAGTTACAGGATTTTGAGAGTTATAAATAAAGTTAGTAGAAAAGCCTGAAGAAGTCTTACATTGTAGACTTTACACTTTTTAATAGTAATTTGTTGTAATTTAAATTAGGTGCGGTTTAACATATGTAACTATGTTAAGTTTCAGAGCAGGCAATTGCACAGAGTTTTAATTTTAGAGAAAAGAAACAAACAATCACAAATGCCAAGCCAGCACTTAGAACATTTCCATCTCAGAATGTAGAATTTATGTTACTGTGTACAGAAGCTTGACAGAAATAAACCTCAACTTAATGTTTTTTATTTATTAATCTAAAGCCACAAAGTAAACTCTATTGGCTTATATTGATAAGAAATTAAAAAGAAGTGGTCATCATTGGTAACGGAAAATCAAGCTATTGGCATATGAAAGTTTGGTGCATCTTGAAGTGCATGCTTTCAGCATAGCTTTATGATTGTAGTGTTGTTTTCTGTGTACTCACTGTATGTTCAGAGCTCAAAATTTATTTGTATCTAATCACATGTTATACATAATTTTTTATCATCTTCTTCTTCTTCTGAAGCATAAGGATGCTAGAGAATGAATATCCTCATTACATTTCTTTAAAATTACTTTAATAGAAATTTAGTGCAAAGTAACCTTAAATTATGTGTAATACATATTAATGTATAACATTTTTGTCTCAAATGTTAACATTTGCATGCTCTTTTCATCTGCATGTTTTGCTACAGCTCATATGCTATAGAAGAAAAAGAAAACCACTGTTTAAATGAAAAGAAACAGGATTTAACATATTATCAGTGCTTTTGTGAAAATTTCCATGTGGCATAAATGTAAATTCAGTGCTAGTGAATCATAATACTTTTGTATGTGAGGTTTGGACATTTAGTTCCAAAGATATCATTATTCATTTGAGAGTTTTCTAAACTTTTGATACTCTTAAAAGTGGAAAGAGTGGTGCCATAATGCTAAATGACAAATTGTTCAACATGGAAAGGTTCATAAAAACAGAGATAAGAAAGTAATTTAAACCATGTACCCAGTTTAAATACTAAAAATATTAATAGTGGTTTTTCTGTCATTCCAATACCTATTTTGCTTAAAATGACCATGTAAGTTGACTTTTAACAAACTAAACAGTGGAAAAATGTTAATAACAAACATAACAAAAGTGATTATTGTATTGTATTTGATAAGGGGAAGCATGAAAGCTAATAAGTTGCATATAAGTTAGCCTAGTCAAATTTCATACTTAGCCATAAGGAATTTTAAAAGTTAAATGTTTTAAATTTTATTGTACTTAAATCTTATTTTTGACAGAAAACTACATAAAACTATTGTTGCATTCCTCTATCTGAGCTAGATGTAGAATGCTTTGTATAAGCTTTCCAATCTATTTAACATTTAATGTATATTTTCAAGTTGTATAGAATTTTGAACTAAGAAAGGTAAAGAAAAAAATCCAACAACAAATGAAAGTATAAAAGATTAGAGAAGAAAGAAAAATGAAATTGCAGATCATAGTAGGACAGAAGATAATATTCACATTTATTTCTGTAATGTTTATTAGATTTCATGAAGCAAAAAAATGAACAAAACAAAACAAAAAATACATTTTCTGAGCTGTAAGAATTATTAGGCACCTTTTATGTATATGCTTCCATTTTAAAATGTTTCAGTAATGAATATCTTCTATAAAGCATATAAGTTGGATACTTTATTACAGGAAAACTGTTTTAATTGTGTAACCATATGATAAACCATATGATTTTTTGTTAAAAAATGTATGCAAGAGTATACTTTCATGATTTTTATTTGCTAATGTCCATGTTTTGCTGAAATACCAGCAGCACATGAGTGAAAAAGTATGCAGCAAATAAATGGTAAAATATATGCATGAGCATATATATTTATGGACGCTCTTTAACTGCTGTGGTTCTCAGCATCCCACTCTATACTGGGCTTAATTTTGCTCAGAGACCTCTGTATCAGGCTTGAGGTTCTTTTACATACCGTAAAGGTGTAGCTTAGAATAGCGAGTTTTATTAATAAATGAGCTGTAAATTTGTGGACTCTGTTGTGATAGTGACAATTATAAATTATCATAAGTTTAATCAACCTCAGAGGCATAGCAAAGGGAAAGGATTTCGGCACTAACTCTCCTTTCCAGAGTCAATAAAATAAAATTAAAAAATATATAGAAAATGCATGGAAATTTGACAATTCATTTAGCAGCAAAGCAGAACTTTCATGGTATTAAGGTTAGGCAGCAGTTTATGTCTGCTATTTTCTAATGACAGGCAAATTCCCTGTGAGTATTTTCCTTATATTGGTACACATCATGGCTTCCTCCATTATACGAGAATCAGTTATGAAATACTGCCATGAGAATTCAACATTTTGACTGCTACTACCAGGGCAGCCAACTTCAGAGAAGTTGTAATTGTAGCAGTCTTATTTACTTCTCCTGTTGTTGATAGAGGTAGAAGGCTCTCAGACCTATGCATAATTATATATACAGTTTATAATAAATTTTAAACATATAGTAAACTTATGTATAGTCTTACACTTCAAGTGTACTGATTTTGTGGTTAAAATAATGCATTAGCATTGTAGCATTTATTATTTTAACTTTTTATGGAAATAGTCATAAAAATCCTACATTTTAGAAGAATCTCCACAAAAACTACTGTTAACTTATAATTATTTAAATCTCATCAGAAATGAATCAAGAATTATGCTTAATATTTGGATATTAAATTCCATTTCTGAGCATCATATGGCTTTCCATTGCTAGGACCTTCTCAGTAAATTACTTCTTAATTTTGTCCCAGTTTCAACTAGATTTGAAAAATATGGAGAAATCCTACTCAAAATTTATATATGCATAGAAGATTACAAATCTGTGGGCGCAGAGATTTGCCTTTAATCATAAGTTTTAGAAGACTTACTGCATGAACTGAATTTTGAAAGGTGTTGACGTGTTATTCCAGTTCACATATGCATAACATTTCAACTCCATATATGCAGTGGTTCTTAAGTTGTTTTATATTTAAGGATAGATGGAGAAAATGTGTAATAGGTACTGTACAGTACAAAATGCACCATAAAATCTTTGCTCCTCCCAGAATCAAATCTTGGCTGTACTGCTGACAACTGAAATGTAACAACATTTTTGATTTGATACAAAAAAGTGGAGGTTTAGTCATTGGTTACGCAGATGTTATGACATTGATAATTAAAGGCAAAACAATAACCGAGGTGGAAGCAAAAGCAAACCCCATATTGAAAATAGTGTAAGCGTATTATGCTACTTTAGAAATGAGACTAAACATTAAAAAGACAGTCTGGATAAATTTTGTACTGAAAAAGAACTCAACAATTAGCAATAAAATAGAAATACATGAAGTAACCAGAAACAAATTATAGGAGTGGTAATCAATAAACAGTTAAGTTGGAAACACCACATAGCACATATCAGTAAAAAAAAATAAATAATATATATAGTGAAACAAGCTAGTAATATTATGGATAAAGAAACTGTTAAACAGATCTACATTGCTTTCGTTTATTCTCACATAAAATATGGAATTACTCTTTGAGGGAAATATCACAGAAACAGACATGAAAAAGGTATTTATTTTTCAAAAAGAAAAGCACTCAGAATATTAGAGAAAATAGATAAACAGCATTCATTCATTCAGCACAAAAAGTATTGTATTAGATGAGGAACTAAAAAATAACAATATTCATAAGTATTGCTTAAGAAACAATGAGTACTTTAAATCTACTCTTAGGGGTACCTTAAACAATTGAAATGTAAGGAGTATGGAGAAACAACTATTAATAAGTTACCTAAAGAAATAAGAATCATTAAAAACAACAAAGGAATATTAAAATTTGCAAAAAAAAAATACTATTTAGAAAATGCATTCTATAGCCTAGAAGAATATTAATTAAGTACTACTAGGTAAATTAAATTGTAAATATGTATATATATATATATATATATATATATATATACTTGACGTGTCCTTTAAAGGTTGTTTTAAAGGATGGATATAAAGAGTTAATGAGTTAACAAATGCATTAAAAAAAATGACAGCTGCACTAAAATATTAACTGCATCTAATTTCCCAATACTAAGTTGATATTGGCTGATTGTTCTGATACTATTCACTTGACATTTTAAATATTGCTTAATTCATATTAAAATATGTATTGTATAGTTAGTCATTTTTCATTTATAGTGCCTTTTTGCTAATAGATCCAGGCTATTTAGCTTGCTTTGAAAACATACTTTTGTTTAGTGTTTCCACAGTTCCCCCTTTCCCATGCTACAGATTGTTATGTTTGTCAATATTAGCTTTTTGTCATACTGTGTGCATCTTCATATGAATGTATTTCAAACCTTATTTTAGATTCTTTTTGTGGTGCTAAGAAAGCTATGAGAATGAAAATAGATATTTGTGCATGTGTGTGTGTTTGTTTTCCTATGCTGAATTTTCATGTTTTGTAGTAGCTATGCCATAGAGCAGTACTATAAACAATGTATCAGTGATTTAAATCAGGGAAAAAAACTGATTACAAGTACCAATCCAAAATTAAGATTATTAGCTGCTAATTTTTAAAGTGCTTTTGCTTAAATTGTTAAAAATGTGCATTTATTTGAAGTATTGCAACTCTGCAAAAATATATAATCAGACAACTTAATTTTTGATTGGTCTTTAGTAGTATAAGTGATTGAATTGTATGATCCTGCTAGCAACTGTAGTTTTGCAATATATTCATAATTTGGAGGGCAGCATGAGCTCAAAAAGTTGTCCTTTGTATGCCAAAAAGCAATTATCTGCTCAAATGTTTATTCATGCTTTGTGATTATTTACTGTGTATATTTATTTGTTAATAAAAATTTTAAGATAACATTTTGACAACCTACATTACTAACTTCCATAACAAGAAATATACCTGATAATTTACTACCATTGAATATTTAGATAAACATATACATTTTTAGTTATGAATTAATACAACTATTTGGGTTATTAATGATTTCTTCTCGAGATGTTAGCCAGGTAAGTGTTAGATTAATTTCCAGAAATTAATTCAAAACTTATTTGGCTGACATCCCGAGAAGAAATCATTAATAGCCTGTGCCAGGAAAGTTTCAAGTCCTTGATTATTTGGGTTTTGTTGAATTTATATAAGTAAATGTTTATGTTAATCTATTTATTTTCTTTAGTTTTCATCCAGAGATAAAATAAAACAAACAAGTTTTAATTTAATTGCCTTTAATCAAAAGTTAATATTCCTATAATACAGTAATATATTCATTGAAACTTTTGTTTACTCACTTTATACTTCAAACATGACATTTTTAACTAACTGCATGGACAAGCAAACATTTATCTAATGTTTCATTTTAGTAGAGGAATAATTGCATTCCATCCAAACATTTGATTGATATCAAAATACATGCTTTAAGGCTCATTAAATAAATGTTCAAAAAGATCTTTGTATATCCCAGAAAATTTAAGAAATGTATTTCATTTGTCAAGAAAGTATCTTATTTTAATCAAAATCATCATAGCCATTTTAAAAAATAAAAATGTATGACTTTTTTTTAAAGTAAAGGGTAGTTAGAGGGGATGTTCTTGAAAATATTTGTATTGAATGTTTGGAAGATGGTAAACTTAAATACCAAGTTTGATATTTAACTGACTTTCCGTTTCTCAGTTATGCCATACACACATATGCACACATGCTCATACGCACACACACACACTTTTTTTCTAAAAATAGCTTTTTTGGAGAGCTCAGGGGCCCCCTATTATAAATGTTTTCGTGAAACTTCAAGATAAATTGTTTAGGTGGGGTATAATACTTCCCTTACTTATTATACTGAGTAGAAAAAGTATTAAAATGGATACAGTAAGTAGCCTTTAACAGCAGAATGTAAAAAAGAAATAGATGTATTTACGTATGTATTCGCAAAAGCAAATGAAAGAAAAATGAGTATTTTTATTTAATAATTTATAGAAACTCTGAACATTAAAATAATGATTTTATTTGAACATTTAGTAGAACAATCAAAGGACCAGCTTAGTTTATTCTAAATATATATATATGAAGCATTAGTAGTGCCCTCACAGCATGCATGATACCACAACTATCAAATCTATTCATGTGTTAGGTCAATGTAACCAACACCTTAGTAAGCCTATTAAAAATCAGTGTGACTTTCTCCCACTCCTGAAGCATAAATGTGCAATAGCATTGACCAGCTACTTGCACATAAGAGAGATAGGGGTTAGTGTTCCACCTGCCATGAGTTTAATGATTACTTCCAGATCAATTCTAGTTGCTGTTTGTTAATGCATGTGCTTCCTTGTTTACAATTGTTTATAATGCATTTTATGTGATTTGGCTACTAGTTATATTAGTTATATTTATATACATAACTAGTTTAGCTTCAAATGAGGATATTCTACATGATATCCCTTCAGTCCATTGCTCCCCATTGCTCTCACCACTTCTCATTTTTTCTCTCTTGCATATATGAAGTGTCATGAGATGGTCTTTATCTGCCTGTTATCTTTCAACTCTGGCATAAATTATGGTATCTGTGCAAATAAAACTAACCTGTGCCATTTTAGGGGAAAGTAAAGATAACAGAAAATACAAATCAGGAGCTTTTCTGCCTTAGTTATTTTTTATTTAAATTTAAACTGCCCGAAAAAACTTATAAGCATTTTTGTTTCTCTAATGAAATAAGTTTGTAACTACTAAAGTGGTAATATAATGTTTCATTATCTCTGTATACAAAATCAATCACCTTTTTAACAAATTACACATATATGCCTTTCAGCTGCTTTTAACATTCTGCATAGGAGACTGCCTTTAACAGTGATAGAGCTTAATTAGGAAAGGAGATTCAAGTTTGAAAAGGTATTAGTTTCCACCTTAGACACAAACCATATATTCTCTTTCCACTATTCTAGCTGACTGATAAACTGCAACTCTTTTCAAGTGGTCTGCAAACTGTTCTCATTGTATTCTATAATAGGCCATGAATCTCTTTTGCTTTACACACAGCAAGGGTGAAGGAAAAGTATCAATAATAAAAGCCCACCTGGGTAGTGTGGTGGTAGCATGTCTGCTTCACATTCAAAAGGTCATTAAATAATTTGATGTCCTTACAGATTTTGTGGTTATTGTCCCAAAAATGTACTGGATCTGCAAATTTATCAAATTATCAATTTGTTTGTTAAGAATGTGTTGAGTTTCTAGGTTCTTCTTTGTCTTGCCAATATAAACTTCATCACAATTCAAACAACCAATTTTTCAAATGCCAGTTCTTCTTTCCAGAGGGACATCATCCACTTTGTTAATCTTCAGCAGATTTTTTAAGCTGTATCTATTGTATGACACCAAGAAAATGTCTTAGACATTAGTTTGTTTCTAATTATCTTGCATCATTCCATCAGCATAGCAGTAGCTCAGTAACCTTTTAATTTTAGTTTTAGTGCTTTGCCAATTCATTTTGCTGTTATTCACTAGTAAATATTGGTATTATTATGGCTAGAGTAGTGTAATAAATATAATAATAGTGTATGGTAAAAGGGGTAGTGGCAACATCACTTCCATATTTATTTTGTTTTTTGAAACTGTTTATTAACATTAAAAATAACTATAACTTTGAAACAATATGTGATGTTTAATGTGTAAATCAGTAGGTTTTCCAAGTCATGCACCAGGTGAAACAATGGAAAGTAAACATCTGGACATAGCTTATTACAATGTTTTGTAATTCTTCCTTCAGGATGTTTCTATCATTTAATATCATATGTTTAGATGGTCAGTAAAAATATTTCAGTTTAAGTTTCAGTAGAATTTTTTAAATTCTCTGTTTAATATATTGCCATACTTTAATAATATACTTAGGTGGCTAGTAGAAAAGGCTTCTTACTATAAATTCCAGAGTAACATATATATTTTGGACTGACAGTGTAAATTTTATTCTGGAAGAATTTCTTCATCAGGTCAGGATAACCTAATGTATTAGGTACCTATAACACAACTTTTTATTAATGTGATACCTGCAGAAATTAATGTGCAGCTTTTCAGCATTTTAATTGGATGTCATATCAAAGGATGAATGAATGAGTCAATGAAATGGGCATTCAAGATATTCGGGAATGTAAAATTCTAAAGCTCTTTCATATTCATCTCTAATATTGAGGAAACTAGTCAAAACTTGTCCATATAATTTGACCAAGCTGTCTTGAATCTGGACTTATGTTCAGACTCAAAAAAATGTAAATTATGCCAGTGCATGACTAATTAATTTAAAGGTTACATACATTCATATTTGTATAAAAATATTAATAAAAATATTTTATCTTAAATAATATCATGTATAAATGCAAAGAAAACATTGAGAAATGCAATTATTTTAATAATTTATTGTTAATTGTTGGGAATTAAATTAATAAAAGATTATATATAAATAACTAGCAAAGATAATGCTCAGATAAATAACCCTTCAGGTAAGTATCATGAATAGCATTTCTGGTACAAATGTTTTGAATTTACTAGTTGCTGCATAGCACATTTTTTTATTGGCCATGCACTTTACAAGAACATAATGCCTTATAACTATTTATTAGTTTCATATAAACAAGTGGATAAGTTTACTATGATGTCTTGTTTTCTTATGTAGGGAGAAGAAGTCATCTCAGCCACGCAGAATCAGCTGGGGAAATTCATTGGCAAATGGTAATGTACGAGGACTGGAAATCTCTGGTCCACTCCCTGCCGATGGTACTGGAACTACAGACAGTGCTCATGCATCACTCCTTCCTAAAACAACAGATGGCAGCAATGGGGTGATTCCAATCATTAACCCTTCATCAAATAACCCTCCAGCAGGTGCACCAAATGGCTTCTTTGGACAGTTCAAGGGCTTCAGCTTAACTCCACTGCCATCAAATAATTCATCCCCAAATAAAATCCCTCCTACATCTCCTCCTGCCAAAAGCCAGGTACCTGCTCCTAATGCACCAACTGCACCTGCTGTGCCTCTCAAGACCACCAAGCCTGCCACTGCAACTGCTCCTAGTCGCTCAAACAGCACAGCAACTAGCAGAGCAGTAAGCTCGTCTGTAACTTCAACCACAGTAACAGCTACTTCTGCTGCCCCAGAACTGCCTGCAGTGCACTCAACTTCTGCATCACGTCCACTCATAAGCAGTCCAATATTAGATGCTACCACTTGCACAGCTAAGGAGCTCATATCCTCAAACAACCCATCTGTTCCAACCAGACCTGCACCAGAAGTCCCTGTCAGCAGTAGCACTACACCTGCTGGATATATACCTCTTACAGGTTGGTTAAACACCTTTCTTTCTGTGTTTATTAAACTACTGGAAGATTGCAGGACTGAAGACCTTTTCTTATAAACTCTTACAGGTTGGTTAAACATCTTTCTTTCTGTGTTTATTAGACTACTGGAAGATTGTAGGACTGAAGACTTTTTCTTATAAGTAGTTTGAACACTAGAGCTACCATGAAATGTTGACTGGGCATGGCCGAGTGGTTAACCACTCTCCTCTAACCTAAACAACCTGGATTCAATCCCAAGCAACCACATGTGAGATTTGTGGTGGAAAAAGCAGCACAGGGATGGGTTTTCTTCGGCCTCTTCAGTTTCCCCCACTATCACACACCACCAGTGCTCCATCTTCACTTCATATATCATCACTGTTATCGCTTGCAGTGCCATGGTAGTAAAAGTGGGCATTAAATACTATAAAAAAAAAACACAAAATGTTTCAATATTAAAATAATACCTTTAAATTATAAAGGAATTCATCCAAGTATTATCAGTGATAAATGTGAACAGTGATCCCCAATGTTCAGTGAAAGAGGGGAGGACAAATTTACCTTCACCCATTTGTTCGCAGAGTGGCAGTTATAAACCTCTCTAACATCACTTTGTAACACTGGAAGTAGCTTCAGTAATGTTACTGGTATTTTGATCAGTTATATCTGTGCAAAAAGATTTTAATGATTTTGTTTTGTCCTGTGGTTGTCTCTCTATATCACACCCTAAATCTTTCTTGATCTTATGGCAGTATTTCAAGATAACATACAAATAATAATACCTTAAATAAAGCATGAGTTAATAAATTAAAAAAAGCTGAATCAACAAATATCCTTTTAAGGGGCTACAGTATTTATTAATTTATTATCTGCTAATCCCTACTTGTTTACTGATTTTAAAGTATGTATTGCATTGGGACACACTTCCTCGGATGCTACAATTAAGCAATATTTTATGAGCTCCCTTCATTAAAATACTTCATATTCTTTGGAATGTGTTCAAGAATTCTATAAGAAACTTTAATAACACTGTGAAAATGAGGGCCATCAGAAGTATCTGCTTTTATATTTTGTATTTTTTGTAATCTTGCTTCACCTGCAAGTGAAATGTATTAGTCAGTTCACAAGTTATTCAAATTCAAGTTATAACAGCAAATGATGTTACTGATAGCTTACCTATTAAAATATGCTTGCCATAATCAGCATGAAGGTATTTTTCAAAGTGTTATTTCATATTATATCAAGAATCCCATCATAAGTGATGTTTGCAAATAAGATATTTCACAGTATTTTCCTCTGCAACAAAAAATATTCTTCCTTCCATTTTTTTGAAACACAATATGTTTGGTTAGCTTGGAGCATGCCATTGCATAGAGCCACCACTGAGTGAGTGAAAAGAAAAACGTCATGCCATACACAAAATGAAAGAGGCAGGTAGAGTGACAAGATGACATCAGTAGCTCATAAGAGAACAGGTTGGCTACTGCTGGAATGAAAGATAAATACATTATTAGCAATTAAAAATATCTTAAATTAGCTATTTTCCCTCATATTCTTGTAAGTATTGGACAGAAACTGAAGGGAAAAAATCATACAAGTGTAGAGCCCAGCATACTCAGAATTAAATGCACAAAGCATATAGGTAAGACAAGTGGTCCATGTCTTTATTCCCACTTGCTTTCAGAACAAATTTCAGAGACAGTTGCCTCCATCATCAGCTGTGTTCAACTACAGAATTGTTTGTCCTCTAGTTGTAGCCTGATGTGTTTGGAACTAAGGTCACAGTCCTTTGGTAGTTCAAAATTTAAAAAGCTGTGTGTGTTTTTCTATGTATAAATTTTCTCCTTCATTGCCAGATCTTTTGGTTTGTTCATTACTCAGAACAACTCTATTTCCTCTTATATATGGTGACTGATTTTCCAAAAATATGTTACAGCTAAAATTTATCATTTTCCTATATTTAATCGCCAGCGGTGCCAGAGCAGTAAAAGCAGGAATTAAACACTACCCAAAAAAAAAAATCCTATACTAGCACTCCATTTTATTTTGCCTTGTCTGCAGATTTTACCACCTTTGCTTTCTTCGGAGTCAGTGCCTTTAGAAAACCCACTGTTTCAATTGTGCTTTTATACCAGGAGTGTAGTAATGTATCCATGTTTCATCCACAGCTATGTACGCCTCAGAAACTTGTCAGGATTGTGACAGAAGCAAAGTGCCAAACCAGCTTCTGAATTGATCACTCAATTGAGTTTATTCTTCATTGAGATTAAACGCAGCACCCATCTTCCAGAGACCTTTGTTAGACCAAATTTTTGGTGCAAAATTGAGAACGCAGTACCTGTGAATAGACCTGTGGCCTCCACTATTTTGCAAACTTTGATTCTTAAACTACTCAAAACCATATTTGGATTTTGTCAATCATTTTGAACGTCCAGACCAATGTTCATCATTTGTGGATGTAAGGCCACATTTAAATTCATTTATCCAATTGTAACTTGTTGCAAACACAGGAGCAGATATGCCTTGAACTTCATCCAACTCTGCTTTTATTTTTTCCAGCATTAAGCCTTTCTAAATAGAAGTGTTTAATCACTGCACAAAACTCGCTTTTTTCCATCTTTCTAAAGAAGCACAAGATTGTTGATTCAATCACCTATGGCAATGAAACCATGTGATGAATATAGCTGAAACTTTAACTGAGAAATAGTAAGAGACAATGGTTACAAAATACAAAGCTGTAATAAGCTACAGATAAGGCTTACACTTTGGTTTAATTTTTGCAAGTTTCAGTAGAGCAACCACATTTGGCTTCACAGAACTGACAAGTTGGTGATGCTTGTACATGAGCATCGAGTGAATTTCCATCATTTTGTTTATAGTGCTCTGTTTTTAAAATAAGCTTTTATAGGTTATAGTAATATGTAATCATATAATCAAAGTCAAAACATACTGAAAACTAGAATAATGTATATCAATCTTGACAGGTCTGCATGCTGTAGATTTTGAGATGTGAGAAAAATAGTTGCAATTTGCATGCTTCCATTTGCATATAACCTCAATGTGAACAGAGATATTGTTTTTGATGAGAAGACTTTGTTACTGAATATAAAGTAATACATTATAGATGCAACAGCAGGAAGTGTGATAAATATACAATGAAAGTATAAATTTATAGTTAAGCTTTGCATACAGTCAGTTTTTGTTTAATTCTATCATCAACAATTTCTGTTATTATCTTTGCTGACAGTTTACTTAATCAAAATCTCTCATTCCATGCATGAGAATGGTTTGCACACTTATAAACATTCTAAATTGTCTTCCATATGCATTTGAATTAAAATTATTTGCATTTCTTCAACACTATTATAATTTTCTTCTGATTACATTGTGAACCGTTAAACCTCAGTTCATTAACGTTTAGGGCAAACCTTATATAAAGTTTAAGGCAAACTCCTAACACCTAATAAAACAGCAATTTTTATGTTCATTAATATCTTGATAGATGGTTTTCTTGGATACAGTTTCTTAAACATTTTGCATTAGAAGAAAATTTCAATTTCAACAATATTAAATTATATATTTTTTCATGTTAGGTCAGTTAGGTTGAAAATTAGCTTAAACATTTTTTGATCACAAATAAAAAAAAGGAAAATTATAAATTAATCAGTGATTCAATTTTTTTACTTTCTCTAACATGTATACAATGCACATAATAGGTATTCCAACAAAAAATTTGATTCTGAAATGTTACCAGAAATATATGTTTTGAGAACCCCTAAATAAAAAAAAAACTGTATGTGATTGTGTGTGTGCACATGCATGTGACCGCGGTGAATATGGCACATGTGCATGTGTGTAAGTGTCAAAAATAAGTTTAATATCTTCCAAGGACATGACACAGAGATTTTCAGAAAAACTCCCCCATTCAACTATCCTTTACATGGAACATTTTTCTTAATTTTTTATTTTCTAAAAAATGCTTCAAATGATTTTGATTAAAATGCTGTATATCAAAAAATTTTACATAGAAAGTAAAACATATATGTTGAATTTCGTGGAGATAGCCCCTGACATCCTCTTCATTCTGAATGACTTTTGCATAACTGTAAACTGTATAAGAGTTAGACAAAATCTTACAAAAATTATAGATCTTGTTAAAACACATTTTATATCATACATGTAGAGCTATTTCAGAGATTTTCGCTGTTTTTGTTACAGTTTTAAAATACTTAAACCTTTCTCAAACAGGAAGCCCTCATCCATTTCATATCTCTTTTGTTTTACCCCTGGCTATACAAAGAGAACCAAATTTCAATTGCATCCATGGTGAGCAGCTTTTAAAGGATTTGACTTCCCTTTAGCCTAGTGTATTTCCTTATATCCTTTCTACTTACAAGAAGCAAGTAATAACACTCTTTTGCAAATGATTATCTCAGCATCGTGTAGATGAAAAAATAATCTTTTGCAAGAATAGTTTGTTTGCTGAACAGTTAGAGAATGTTATGTGAATGAATCACATCATATATTAATAATGCTTTACAACATTATCAAACATACATTAGAAGAAATATTTAGTTATGAAGAATATACAATACAAATTGAATCAATGCCTATGAAACTAAAAGGACATTAAAAAAGTAAGATGGGAATAACAGCTTAATTTTAAGTTAAGTAAGGGGGAATGCTTGAATATTCCAATGCTTGTAAAAAGTTACTTTTCTGGTTAAAAATGGTATAGTATATTGTCTCCTAAATTCCCCAACATATAGGAAAATCCAATTTTCAACTTTGTAATGAAGAAGAGAAAACAGTTGACACTTTTTTAGAATGTGAATATCTAGCCAATAGGAAATACAGACTGTTAGGAAGTACAAACCAAGAAACACTTCGTAACAATGATTTAAGTGAATAAGCTTTTGACTCCTATGAATATTTTAAAGTAAAATTGCTGAATATTGAATGGGTATATCAATACTAATGTTTCAGCATTGGAATTAAACTATCTACTGATTTAAGAACTTCATTAAAGACCTGTTAGACAAATATAAATACATTTTAGAAAGAAAAGGTGCTTCTAAAATGGGTTTCTCTGTTTCCAGGTGCTTCAGAACAGAAACCAGCACGACCTCTGTCATCTCCCAATTCATTGTCAGTTGGTACCATTCCTCCACCTCCACCCTCCCAGCAGCAGCTGGATGACAAGAAAGGGAAAGACAATGGACCAAGTTATCCCACATTGACACGCTTGGCTTCATTCATGATGCGGCAAAATCAGAATCAAAATCAAGCAGCAAATGAAAAAGGAAAAAGCAAGGATAAAGGTGGAACCAACTCACTACCAAGAACCCACCATTATGGTGTGAAAGCCAACAAACTTCAGATAGACAGAGAGGCACTCCGCAACCTGCAGATTTCAAACCCCATTCCACAACAAGACATAGAAGTGCCAGAAAATGCAGTACCAGTATGTCCTGCCCCAAGTCCCCCTACTGATGCAGAGGAGGGTTCAAATAAGCAGGTTGTAATGCGTGCACAAAGTTTGAGAGACAAAGGACCAGTAACGCAGCGTCCAAACATACCTACATTTGGTTCCATGCGACAACCTGGAACTGGGGGTAGTGGCAGAGCAAAGCGTCCTACAAGTATACCTGCTGGAGCTCGTCCAACTTCTCCACCTCCTCCACGTCCTCCTCCACCACCTGGAAACAAACCTGGAGACCTACCTACAGGTATTATTGGCATGCCAGGATACCAGAATCCTCCAGCCGTGTCCCAGACTGATTACTGTTATGATGACTGCTTCAATCTGCTCTCTGATGATGCTGCACCATTGGCCAACATAGATGAAGAAAGCAGTCCTAATAGTAGTGATAACATATATGCAGTCATAGAAGAAAGTCCAACAGATCGCAGCAGAAAGAAAATAGGTGGGAGCTCCTCCCCAGTTTCAGAGTATGCAGCACCTGTGCCACCTAAAATAGGTGCTGGAGTTGATAGTGTTAGAACTCCAGGCTCAAAGTTTGAATACACATCTCCTAATTTTAGTGAATACAAATCTCCAAAGCCAGTAGAGAATAGCATATCAGCAGGCAGTGTTGAATCAGTGGGTTTGTTGTCAGAAATCGTCAATGAGATACAAGCAAGAAACATGGAATCTATTTATAGCTCCTCTACCTTTGGAGGAAAGAAGAATGGTGAAGGATCAGATATTGATGATGCATCATCTACAATCACAGCTACAGACTCCTCAGTCGCAGGTTCTATCTCATCTCCAAGACTTTTCCGAGACAAATCAAGCACAATAGCTTCTTCTAATAGCTCTCTTGGAACTTATGTTAATGCTTCTAATATATATCGGCCAAGCAGCAGCTTGTACAGTAATATGTCCATGCGAAACAATGCAGCCAGTTCTCCGCAGCCTAATTCCACCAAGTCTAGCAATAGTTCTGCAAGTTCCAGCAGTGGATATCTAAGTCCAACATCCATTAATATTGCCAAGCCAGCACCAACACCATCATCTACAACAACACCTTCCACAACAGCACCAACTAAAGATTTCAGTACATTCAAATCTCCTGGTACCATAGCAAATGTTTCTGTTCCTAAAACAACAGCTCCAACTTTATCTGCAGCAACCACGACATCTACAGAAGCAAAGAAAACAATTCAGACAACTACAGCTTTACCAGAGAATGTCTCATCCTACAAACCATTTCATTCAACACTTCAGAGGTCTTTGGGGCCACTAGCTTCTAGTTACAGAAATGCAAACTCAACTCCAACATCTATAGGCAACAGTGATGTGACAAAAGTAGCAAGTTCACAGAACACCTCGGCTGAGCAGGGCATACCACCAGCTGTACCCAGCAGAAATTTGCCTACAAAAGAAACTGTAAACAATAAGGCTTCTCCTTCTCCTTCTGTGGCACAAAAACCTTCACAAAATGACAAAGTTGCTACCACTACCACTTCAAAACCAGCCACTGCTACACCACCAACTACGACACAAGCAAATCGTCCATCTCTAAGTCGTTCTACTACACCTCCTAGTCTTTCAACAAAGTTATCCACAGCAGGAAGCAATTCTACAAAGGGATCCAGTTCAACATTGGCTGCAAAAGGACCTCCAACTGCAACTGTCAACAGTAGTGCACTGCATAACAGAGGCAAAATACCTCCTAATATAGGTACAAGAGGTCAGACACCTCCTGCTAGTAATAGTCCTGATTTAGTTTCCAGTTGTGGCACTTCTGCTGCAAAGGTAGATGTGAAGAAAACTCCTGATGTAGTCAGTGGTCCAACAAGACCTCTGCCCAGCCTTCCTGCAAGAAATACTCCAACTTCTGGATCAGGCAGAGGTGTATCTAGTGGGAGTAGTGTTGGGAGACCATTAGTGAGTCCTGGGAATAGACAGTCACCAGTAAGCTCTTCATTTAGATCCAGCACAAGTTCAAAACAACCCCAAACAGCACCAAAACCATCATTATCAAGACAAAGTCCAGTGGGGAACAATGCGAGTGCTGCTAAGGATGATAGTATAGGGAAGGGAAGGGGAACAAGCTTGAACAAGTCAGCATCAGATGTAGGAACTAGGTCAATGCCACCAGCTGCTCGTGCTGCTGCCAGCAAACTGTCACATGTTGCATCGCTTCAACAGAAATTTGAAACTGCAGCAGTGCATGAGAAAGCGGGAAATGTGGCAAATAAGATTGCAGCAAGTGTAAGTGCTAGTACCAAGACTAGAGGTGTTACTGCAAATGCTAAACCTACTGAATCAGTAACTGGAAAGGGTTCAGGATTTAAAAAATAAAACTTTTTTATTGCATCATAATTTTACAGATTGTTAAGTGTGTATATTAGCCTTACTAGTCAAGACGTGATTGACACAGTGCATAAAAAGACATTGAATTGCAATGTGTGAGAAATATTAGATGCTGGAAATGGTTTATTTGGTAATAGACTGTAATGCCAGATAAACATGTGATTCCAGTATTTCTAAGTGTGAACTACTTGGGTGTATAAATGTGAAAATATAGAAGAACATTTAAATGTAGCATCATGTGCAGATGATGCAACAAGACATATATTATTTGTAATTATGTCGTCAGCATATCCTTACAGAAATCTAAAGACAATTTGTAGATATGTAACAATTAATTAAGTCTGTGAATGATACCATAGTGTAATTAAGAAGTATCAGAAACTATTTGATATTATAGTATAAAGCTATGATAATCAGTATTTGCTTTCAAAAGTTCACCTTCAGCATATTCAGCATGTTTCAGCCTTTGAAGTATTGAGTTTGTTCATATTGCTTTAAAATATTAGGACATAGTTTCCTACACAAAGGCAGTGATTCCTACATAGAGGCGGTGAGTAATTGATACCATCAGAACTATTGAACAGTGATTCCCAATGTGTTTCAAAACTAATTGGAATGTGTCAAAAAATATTCTAATCTCAGAATGCATTTAATGAAATATGAAACTTTCATAAAATATTCAAAAGTTATCATTACAAACTCCTAGGATTTTTGTTACAGGATTGAGTAAGTGTCTTGAATAGGAATTAATATCCAAATCCATGCTACAAATGGAATTTTAAATCAAGCTTATAAATCTCTTCATTCTGCTGGATATTTGTGATGGTGCTGTCAATTTGTTCTTGCTGTTTGAGATCATCTTAACATACAATTAAGCAAAGATGGATAGGCCAACTTGACTGAATTGCCTGACCTTCATGATTGCTAGATTTTCCAGTAAACCTTTTTTTATATGCGGGCCACATGCCGAGTCTCGTTTGCCGCATATGTCAGTGAGCTTGCTCAAGCATGACAGGTATACAAGAGATTTAATAAATACCAGGTATGGTTGATTTAGAAAGTGACTCATAGATAAGTTGTATGAAACAAAATTGATGTGTGGCATAACAAACTACTGATGTAATGGATGAATGCAAACATTGAAGAAAAGGAGAATAGATTATAGAAAATGAAAAACTCTTAATGTGAAAAAAAAAATGTTTTTTTTAATTTCCTAATAACATTGAGTTTTCTTACTAATTATTGAATATGGGTTTCTTAAAATATAACTAACTGCCACAGCTAAAACTTTCACCCAAAAGAAGTAGGAATTCTAATTAATTAATCTGTAACATGGAAACGGTACATTTTTAATATGGATTTCTACTCAAAACACTATCAACTAGCCCCCTTTACAAATCCTAGCAGACTGCAATGGGAAATTCCAATAATTCTGTGCATTAAACATTCATTTGTTTTTCATGAGACTTATTCTGTGATAGACTTTACATGCAGCATTGCTTAATTTACATATCCCAATTGCCAAAAGCTATTGAGGGCATCGTTGTTACTGATTATGTTGATATTGGGCTTTGCATACCCACTAAATATATGTTTAAAAATTACTTAAGTGTTTATGTTTCCACTTCATAAGAAATAACTGTGTGGTACTTCAAAACCAGAAATCAGAAAGTAAAATTGAGACAAAGAAAGCAAGAGTAATCTGAGGAACATATTTTCCAAAGTAGAAGATAGTACACTGTTAAACTATATTTGTTATTGTTAGTCATGTTTTTAATTGCTAATGCATACATATTTTTGTGTCCACTATACCCATGTATTTTTCAATTCAATTTTTGCTGTGTGAGAATGAGTTTTACAATATATATACATACACACTGCTCTGTTCCAGGATTTCCAACAAGAGGTGTCAAAATAATGATAAGGGTTTTCATGAATTCATAGAGGGACTTCCTCTCTTCCCCCTGAACAACTGCTCAGCTTGTTTACTTTTGGGATTTCAAAAATAGTTATTGTGACCTCCCAATGCTGTCTTAACCCTGTGTTATGGCTATGGCATTCTATATTCATTGCACTGAGTATTAAAATATTAGAGGCATACATGTTAAACTAAACTTACTAATAAATGTAATGAAATATTTTTTATTGTTTAAAACTTAAATACTAATTGGAGTCCCCAGATATTAACAGGATACTCAGCTTGGAATAAAAAATGATGATATCGCCATCCAGGTTTATAATCAGCCTGTCTGAAACTTTGTTGCAAAGCATTCACAGATACACACACACTCAGCAATTTTTTTCTGAGGCAGCAAGGGTATCATATCTCACAAACAGAAGTTGAATACATTAATAATCATTGTCTTTATCACTTCTGAATTTAATTACACTACTCTATGCACTCAGCCATGATCACAACATAAACAACACTGATTAGCAAGATTGTTGCTTGCATCAATAAAAAACACAGGAACATTGATACCTGCATGGTTTATAATAAATAGAAGAAAATTATTTAAATTATGTTTAAATGAAATGATTACTAAAATGATAATGAAATTAGTCACCATCTTTAATATTTGAGGAACAAAACGGGTGGTAATACATCCAGTGCAGTAACAAGCTTCCTTGAAAGGGTTGCATTTGCATTTGTTTACACCAGGACCCTTTCTTGGGCTGGATAGAACATAATTACAGATTAAAGACTAGTCCATCATTAACTTTTAGTAAAATTATCATAATTGCACTCTTCAGTCATTATCCTATTCATGTATTTTAAGAAATGTTATTAATGTTTTAATTTCATTAATTAATTGGGAAACTGGATATTAGAATAGTATACAATGAGAAAGAAGAAAGAAAAAGGTTCATTGTCTTTTACTCGTTCTCTTTCTTTTTTACTTTTTCTACTACTCACATTAAGTAGAAGAAGTACTAAATTCTGTTAAAAAATGTTATGTTGAGATTTCACTGGAAATCCTTTTTTTTTTATGCTGCGACAAAAATAACATTTTAGAAAAAGAAATGAGTTTGTGCAGCATAACTAAAAATAATGATAATCAAATATTATTATATACAGGATGCCCCAGAATTCAACCGCACAAATTGGCAGGATTATAGAGGGTGCAAAAATAAACATTTTGAGATAAGGAACCTATGGATTATGGGTTCTAAAAGGTATTAATGGTTAGCATGCCACTGATCAAACCACAGTGGACTGTGCCATGAGCACCTGGATTTCGGAGATCGCAGATAAAGTGGCATTATTTAGCGCTAGGGTTAGAATGTAAGTGTCGGCTTAAAATGCTGAGGGAGTTGAGGTTTCAAACCTCCATAGACACATTTATTTTTATGTCTCCTTTTTTTGGATTTCATAATGAGCTTTTTGTATTTTGCTGCATTACTCAATATGATTTATTTGTACTGACAAATAAAATAAATGTAATGTACGATTAGCATGTAGATGCCATGTTGCTCATAGTTGCAATGGAGAACATTTCAATAACAATTGCATTTACCCTGAAGGGATACACTTCTCCATACCCCTTGAAGTAGTTACTAAAATACAGTATATCACACATCAACATGTTATGTACATTACAATTGTAGGCATAGTTTACAATTAACAAAACAATATTATCATTGTGTCAAATGAAATAAAAATGAACAACTATTTCTGTAGTAAAACAAGTACTTCCATAAAATGAATTAAGAACTATGTACTAGTCAGGAAGCAGAATTCTACTTTTCATGTCTGTATGAAAGAAACTTTGAGACTTCGAAAAATAATACAGCATCCAAAGCACAAAATATAATAGGTCATTAGAGGATGTAATGATCTGCAACATTCCTTCAGATGTCTCACCACAATAAGCTAAATTATGTGTCGGTAATTGTTCATCTGAATCAACGGAAATCAAGCATGCACAATAGTACCATGTGGCAGCAAACAGAACATGAGCTCTGAAGTTCGCAGGATACACAAACAGGATACTTGTGTATTCTGCTGATGTTTTGTAGGATGTTAGTCTGTGTGATCTCCATTTCGCACCTTGTTGAAACAATTTATTTTCTGACACATCATGTGTTTACTTATACAATATGAATACAATGTTTAGTAATTCATAGTTATCACAGTAATCATGTGTAGGCATTAGACAGATTTTCAGAAGCATGGCCTAGCAGGACCACAGTAGCTCAAGTGGTTAAAATGGCATAACACTGACCTACGGACAAAATCAAAGTACCGCTGTTCGACTCCTGGCAATAGCCCAAGCTAAAGTAATTTGTATTGGAATGTTTATTGCATTGACTTCGGAAATGTAAACTAAACATATTAGTGCTGCTCTAATGCTGACTTATTTGAGAAAAACAAGAAAATTAAAAAAATAAAAAATAGAAACTTCAGAGAGCAGTGAGATGTTTATATTGTGAGACTTATGAACAGTGCTATACCGAATCACCAATCAGTATTTTTTGAGCTCTAGCTAACTACATATGATCTGCAATCTATTGCACTGTTAAACAGCAGTGTACACAGCCTCAAAATTTGACAAAGTTAGAATAATTTTAAATATTGCATTGATTATGCACCAATATTGTACTGCTTCTACTAATGGCATACAAATGAGGCATTCTGAATGAAAATAGCACTCACATAACCTCATTCTTTAAATTTTTGGCCATTGATGTGCGAACCAGAAAACATGCCATAACTTTGACATTTGGCAAAAGGGACAAAATGTTCTCTATCTCAAACTGTTTATGTAGGACCTCTTTATAACCCTGCCAATTTGTGCAGTTGAATTCTGGGACAATTGTGCGTATGTATAATTTTTTTTTTTTATTATAATTATTTAGGCTAAGGTTCGATAGGTACCTTCTATCTTATCAGTCTTATAAGTACCAAACTTGGTATTTAAGTTAAGTTCCAAAAATACATGGAAATGCCTTTCTGAATGCCTTTTGTATAATTCAGATCAGAGATAGATTTTTGTCTTCACAAAAAATGTAGATATCATTAAAGCATACAATTTATGTCAAATAAAACTGTCTAATGCGAGATATTGTTGTTCTTGTTCAAAACTTAAAATTATCTCAAGTGGAATATCACTCTTCATTTTTTGTCATATTCATGCAAAGAGAATGAAATTTCAAAGCCACCACCAAGCCACTTGCTCTTAAAAGATTTGATTGTTGTATAGAGAAGAATACGCTTTTGTAAGAATAACTTGTTGAAGAATGGAAGAAATATGTGCAGAGCATTTCTCTTTTTTGCAAGTTCAATACGCAAGAGTTTGTGCTGTAAGAGTTGACTCATGTTAATAAAAATAATATTTAAAAATAATTTTATAATAAAAATAATTGTTTCATTTGAATGAGTTAGTAGCATTAACGCCTACCAAATAAGAGGGCTCAGATGGTAGCATTTGAGATTTGTATTCAAGTGGTTCTGATCTTATTCGTGTTGGACAGTTACATTTTTTTCTTTGTTTCTTTTTTTTATGTGGGTTTCTTCGGTTGGTAGGCAAATGTCAGAGTAGATTTTACACTATTTGAATTTACTCATCTCTGAATCCTATCATCTCATTTCCTTTCATCTTTCACAGATGCAATGGATAATTTGGTGAGTATGCTTTGAGAAGCAAATTATTTCTTCCCTGGCACAATAACTGAAACTTATACCTGTACGTATGAATAGGGTGTGTCAGGTGTCAGAGGGATGCTGTATATGAAAATCTTAGGGAAACTATGTGTTGTGCTTGGCACCATTAAGTCTGTTCCCTTTCGTCATCCTCTCATACCAAAGGTTTAGTAGGCAGAGTAGGCCTAGTCTTTGCTGCAGTATTAAAATCCTCCTCTGTTCTAAATCAATACCAATACTAACATTTGAATTAAAATAAAAACTAAGTTAATTAGTAATACTGAACAACACTCACTTCTTAAATTTCCTGGAGCATGTTTTGGAGGCTTGTTTCTTCCATTGACTAATCATTGGTGGTAGAGTTAATTCATTCATAATTCTCTGGTAGTGGTTCGAGGAACTTGTGGGGAATCAAATTTGAAGACTCTATTCTTGTGCTTCCAGATGAAAATCTTTTCCCAAATTGACAATTCCTGCTTTCTTGTTATGTGTTTTAGTGCCTTTGGTTCTGGGTTTATATTGTGGTTTTTCATCCAAAAAAGGGTGGCAACTCTGATTTTTCTGGACGTTGTGTTTTATGCATCTGAAATGTTCATTGGCTCTTGTTTCCAAGTTCCTCTTGATTTTTCCAATGTAAACTTGGTTATAACTGTTGCATTCTATTTGACAAATTCCAGACTTTTTTAGTTTAGGGCTGCTGGAGTCAATTGTATGTTTGACAGCCAATTGTGCACTGTGTTCTCTAAAAACCATTTTGAATTTACTGAACATCTGTGGGTGACATATGAATTTTCTGAATTTGTTTAGAAAGCAGAATAGCTCTGAAAATATGCCTCAAATATGTTCAAACAAATGATGTAAAGTCTTGTATCAATATGATAACTTAATGATAAGTGAAAGTAATTTTCATCTTTATCTTTTTCATCTTTAAGTTTTTTTCTTTTGATTTGTTAAATATTACCTATCCTTCAAAGTTATAATTAAATGACTTTGTCGTTAAGTGTAACATAACAAACTCACTCAATTCTTAAATTAAATATATAATATCACATACTTCTACCCAAGAAAGTGAATTATATAAAAAAAAATTAAGTCTTGTTTTCACATCCTCCATCTGTGTCAAATGTCATAACTTAAAATGTTTCAAAATACATATTTATCATGATTGATACAAAGAAGATAAAATACCATTTTATTGAATAATATTTATGGGGTGCATTAGAACTGATAATGGATAGAAAATGTTGTGGTTTATGTATTAGGTGTTTACTGTTGGATTGATATTTAAAATTAAGTTCTGTGAAGAGCTTTTCAATTTGTAAAACTGTTAGTCATGGAAGAAAGAAATGAAAACTGTTAAGAATATAGATTTCTGTGTTCACTGTGAATGTATTAAGTACATTTAATCAGAATAATCATAAAAAATAACTCAAAGTTTAATTATATTAAAAGATTGTGGGCATCATCACTCATAAAAGTTTGGGAATCACTGAATAAAATCTCAGTTTTAAAGAAACTGACAAGTATAGACCAGAAATAAAAGAAAACTTAACCTGATTAACTTTGGATTACAATTATATTTATGGCAACATATTGAGTGAAAACTTAAGGCTTGAAAGTGCTGAATAAGGCTTTAATTCTTAATATACAAAGAAGGTCATTTGGTTTTAAAAGTTCCATTGTCAGCAGATAGGATGAGCACATGCTTTGCCTTGTCTTCCCCTTCTTAAAAGTGATTGCTCCTATAAATTCTGGTATTGTAACTGCACTTGTCTGATCATGCTTTATTACCATTATTGTTATTAGAATAACAGTATTTGCAATCATGTTTAATGTATACATGGGACAATTGCCTATATAATATTCTGAATTTGAATACCTGTTATGTTTTGCAAAGACTAAAAGGTACCAATGATAAAATGTCTCTCTGTCAATGTTTTTAAGGAACTCAATTAAAACTCTGTGATATATATGTAATTCTTATGTCATAACTTTATTTCTAGTTCATCTCTCTGTTAAAAACTTATAATGTTTTATGATACATATATTTTTAACAGTGCATTTGTTAATCTAATCGTACAAGAAAATACTCTACCAAAAGCAAATTTGCATGCTAAAATGTAGTATTCAAGCTCTTAGCACAGAGTATACAGCACCATTTAATCTCTGCATATCATTGCTTGACTAAATATGATTGGTTGTGAAGCATTATTACTAGGATATAGCTGAAATAACAATAGAGGTAAATTTTATATTGTGATCAAAAATTCAAAGCAGCATCAAGCATATTTAATAAAACGGATGAATGAATGTGCTAATTGCAAGTGGGAGAAGAAATACATCTGGTTCAGCTAAACAAACTATTATTTGTGGATTTCATATAGAACAGAGTATTTATATGTGATACCATATAGCAAGGTAAATATATTTGGACATGTTTCACACAGTTTTTGATGTACACAAAGTTGTATTATGATTGTCAATGGTGAATGTCTAAAATTCTTTATGATGGTTGCTGCAAAATATGGCTTTAAAATCCTGCAGCTGCATAAATTTAATTTTCACTTAGAATATAGCATTAAATCATTATTAGGAAAAAAATGAAAATCTGCATAAAAAGTAATTTCTTGTATTGACCAAAAGAAAGTAAAACATTAAAAAAGAAAAAAATTATTGTAATAAAGAAAATATTATGATAATTGTTGGTATTTTGTTCCCAGCATTAACTTTAAATGAAAGCAAGATGTAAGACTGTTTGCTGTAAATGGCTTGGATTAAACTTAAACACTCGCTTATTGCACTTACAATATTACTACTCAAAACATCAGAAGAGTATCAAAACAAAATTTGCCCACTCAATCCACTTACAATTCACCAATTTTGATAGTACTAAATCAAATTGGGCATTCATTTGTTCCAAGATGCACTCATGCATATCTTAAAATGGCTTCATATGTATCATTTACATGGTGGTGCAAAAATTTTGCCTGCCACAGATCACAAAAATGTAGCCAATCACAGGTAGATACAAACAACAAATAATAGATAAACACATAATAAATAATAAAGAAATAAAAATAATCTAATGAAAAGGTCTATATTTACTGAAACAATCTTGTCTTTTATATTAAGTGCTGAAAATGGATTTCTTGTGTTTCAGTTCACTTTTGTATGCAGCCTAACACGTTATACACTTTGTGCAACTCTGTTGCATCATTTACAAACTTCAATTATGAATATTTTCCTTCAAGTCTTCTAACATCCTTGAATTATTTGCATATGCTTTTCTCTTTCGACTGCCCCGCAGATAAAAGTCACACATGCTTAGGTTCATTAAATGCAGCGGCCCAAATCCTTTGCTGACAGTCCTTTCATATATGAATCTTTTCATGAATTCATGAGATTGACTTCCATGAAGTGTGACAGGTTACCCCATCTTGTTGAAAGATAGTCTGCAGTGACTGGCTCTGATGGTTTATCTTATGAGTTTTACAAATACTGTTGGACATGCATTAAAGCGGACATGTATTATTGTAACAAAACTTTTTCTCCAACATCAACTTTTTATTTCTCCCGCAAACTGATTACAATAAGAATCTGCTCACAAATAACTGTCAATGCTTTCATAAAAATGCTGTGTATAGTTTCTTTTCAATGTCACTGTGGCTATATACTATGAATTTCCCACAAAAATTCACTCACCAGTTGCATGCGATACATTCCCAGTAAAAACTGAACTCTGGGTAAGACTTTGTTCTCCTTTTTAGGCCTGTTGATCGTGTGACAGTAAATTTCCAGAAGCCGTCACATGTGCAAAAACACTTCAAGTGTTCACAAACTAAATCCAGTGTAAATATGCAGGCTTCGACGTCAAAGAACCTTCTGACACCACACGTGTCCACTTGCACAGGTGTAACAATCATAACTGCCATGTCAAAAGCTGCAGGCACAAGTGTCCATAACACACGTGTAGCAATGGATACCAACAATCAGCTATGAATTACCAAGTAAGCCATTCACACATGTTCAGTGATTACAGCCACAGGGTGTACTCACAGTATATAAAATATCTGGTGCCTTCATGGACTGATAGCACATTCATTCAGATTCCAAAAATGGCACATCCACAACATCCAGGAGATTTGTGACCCAACATATTACTGCATTGTGAGTACAATTATTGGTAATTGATTGAGAAAGTTGCTACCATAAATTCATAGAAAACTTTGGCAGCAACACTTCCAAACATATTATCCAATGCACACACACTACATTGAGGAATAGTGTACTGTACTCTGGTCTGATCTGTGGGCAGGAAAGAGCTGCTGGTTAAACTTTGGTCTGGAAAATGCCTTTGATAACATAATATATGAAGCTTTATGGATATGTATGCAGAAGCTTGATATGTCAGACAAGATCTGCATCTCATTTGCTTTATACATATATCAGCTTCCTCAAAAGTTTTATAATGATACTTTACAAATGAGATACCAATTAGTAACTAAATAACTGAGATACCACTCAGCTTTTTAGTTATTTAGACTGTCTTGGGGTTCAGAATAATTTCTTTTAGCTATTGGGAGTTAACTGAAAAGCACATTTGAAATTGTTAAATGTTAATGCTAACCATAGCATCAACTAGTAATGTAGCAAATAAATTAGCTTGAATAGCAAATGAGCTTCTGAAATCACTTGAAAATGTAAATGGCATGTTATTTATGGATGCTCTTTAACTACTGTGGTTCTTAGTGTCCCATTCTAAACTGGGCATGAAAGACCACTTAATTTTTCTCAGAGGCCTCTCTGTCAGGCTTGAGGTTCTTTTACGTACCTACCGTAAATCTATGACACGGGAGGAACGGCTTTACTTCCCTACCAAAGGAAGCGATGCTAAGGATTTTTACACCCGAAAAAATCCATCGTCCTCTGCTGGATTTGAACCCTGACCTTGGGTAGGTATATGAAGTTAGCATAGTAACCATTATACCGCAGAGGGTGACATCACTTCAGAAAATGTAAGACTTTTTGCTGTATGACAGTAATTTGTTTATTGACAGCGAGTTTTCAGATTATGAGGGGGTATTGAGGATATGGGTAGCAGTGAGAAGAAAATTAGGTACTTTCTTCAGATGCTTGTGAAGAATCAACATTATGCAGTAGTCAAACACAAATAGATTTATCTTCAAGAGCACAGTCTCTAGTGTACAGCCCCAGGCTCAGTTAACTTCTACAGTCAACTAATTGACATTTTCACAAATTTCTTTTACTCCTGGCTTAGTGTCTGATTGTTACAGAAACCAATGTATATGTGAGTAAGGTGTAGGAAGACCTAACCTCTAAAGGCAATTTAAAGCCTAAGAGTAGAATTCAGAAGCAGACACAAATAAAACTGAAATTAACAGGCAACTTGGTTTAATTATGCTCATTGGTGTTATTTGTAAACCTACATTACACATGTACTAGTCTACAGATCACATGCTAGTTACTTCATTTTTGGGAAATGCATGTCCAATAACAGGTTTACTTCAATTTTGTAGTTCCTTCATTTCAGATACAGAAAGTGTAAATGATAAACTACATAAAACTATACTATTTCAAAATTCAAAGAAAATTACATATCTAGTTGAAAGGTCACTGTTGATGAATGCTTGATGTTTTGGAAGAACTGCTTAAGGTGAAAGCAAAAATCTAGGGCCAGGTTTGGCATAAAGTGTTTTGATCTTTGTGAAAGTAAAATGGGATATATCTACAATAGCTGCATATACTGGTCAAAGGACTGAAAATACTGGAGACAAAGTTTGAGGTTATCTGGCTCCATAGTAATGCGCCTGATGAAACCTATTGCTTGACCAGGGTAAGATTGTATATTTAGATAATTCATACAGCTCCCCTAAGTTATACATGGCCTTATATAAAAGAAAAACAAATATAATTGAAACAGTATGTTCAAATCATATTGGTTTACAAAAGCTCTAAGGAGCTACCTACATTGCTTAGCAAGACAGGAGGATAGTTACAGTATTATCCAATTGCAGCTCTAATATTTTTGTGATTGATACTGGAAAAATATATGCCCGCACCAAAATGTCAATTTTAAGCCTGATATTATTCAGGAATACAATATGTACATGAGTGGTGTGAATCTAGTAGATCAGGTTTAGCAAGCATACCCCTCTTTATGAGAAACAGTTAAATGGCATAAAAAGTATTTTTGCCCCAGTTTGATGTAACCACGTATAATTGTTTGACAATTTGGAGAGCTATAAACCCACACAAAACTGTGACCTACCGGGACTTCTGTATATCAATAGCTCATAGCCTAATTGAACACTATAACATTCAGAGGCCTATATAAAGTGTTATTTGAATTGATTATAACACTTTTCATCACTTACATTTTATAATTAAGGACATGTTTCAGAAACTCTGTTGCTTCCATTATCAACTTTATCTCAACTGCCATGGTTTGCAGGTGATGTGGATGATTTGCCTCTGGTGGTGGATTTAAGAATTTCTGGACAAGGATGCTTCCAGGCTGGATCTCGAAGTTCATTAAGTTCCTATTTTTCCAGATATGAATATTCTCCCAGGTTTCCCATTCCCAACTGTTTCTTATGTGTTTTACTAAACAGAGAAAAAACACCAAGTTTTTTTCAAGCTTACACTCCAGGTTCACCAGAAAGAGCTCCAATTGGTCCACCAAGGATTACTGTAAAGGTGGTTTTTTCCTTTTCCCTTGAGATCAATGAGGATATGTTTATGGTTAGACAAGGAGGGTTGCAGACTATCCCCCAATCCTTCACATCCTCTAGGATCCCAAGTTACTAGTGCCAAATCTATGATCTCCTCCCTCTGAAAGTTAAAAAAAGGTTGGAATGCTCCCCTGATTCATGATCTCCAGATCCATAAAGCTCAGGAAATCCTCCTCCCTCCTAATCATGTCCATACTGTCCTAAATACTATAGTGGGAATTGGAGTTAAAGCTACTCAATAGATAAAGGTTTTTACTTTTACAGTGATCCACGAGATTACTGAACTCCTAAGCAGGTGGAAGTTCGTTAGAGTCATAGAGAAATAGATTTGCTGCGGTAATCTGCCCACCTTACGTCTCACCATGACTATTATCAACTTCTTCATTAGAAAGTTTGGCAGGGCCATGTGTTCCAATGTCTTGTCAAGACACAGGCCTCATTGGTTAAAGATACAGGTGTTCCAGAATTCAACCACACAAATTGGAAGAATTGTAGAGGGGTCCAAGATTTTTATTTAGAGATGACCTATGGTCTATGGGTTCTAAATTCTTTGCTTCATCATAATATATATTAAGGGCCACTGATCAAACTATAGTGAACCATAACCTAAACACTGATTGCAGAGAACATGGATATTGTCATTATTAAGTGTTATGTTTAGCATGTGTACATTGAATTAAGATGTTGAGGGAGTTGGGGGTTCAAGTGTTGTAGGTGCCTTGTTTGCATTTTATTTGAACCGTTAATATTTTGGTGAATTACTCAATTTCAGCTACAGGTCCATCTTGCTTCAAATGCATCTCAGCGAGCTCAGCAAACGAAAATATGTTCACCATGGTTCAGAACAATTGTAAGCAACCTGTAGCAGTGATACACAAAGCATTTAAACTGACCCTCCATTGCTCAGATTCATACTATTAGTACCTAAGCAAGCACAATGCATGACACCAAAGAGGAAATCAGCTCAGAAGTTCTTAGTTTAGATTATCTGGGATATCAGTCAGTTTGTCTGTCGTCTGATCTCCATTGTGCACTTTGAAATAATTTCTTTCTTTACACATAATGTATATTTATACCTTTATAATATAAACACAATGCTTAGAAATTCATGGCTCTCACAGTAGTCACGTAGGTAATAGACAAGATTTTCATAGGACCTAGTGGGATAAGTGGTGCCACTGAGATCCACGACATAATACCTACACAAACAAAACCAAAGTACTGCTGTTTGAATCATAGCTATAGTGGAGTTTCTTTTAATTCCGCCTCTAAAATCTGACGTCTCCGTTACACGACGGGTTCTGCTGGACTTATTTGTTCATCATTACTTCGCTAGAGTGCTTCCGTCAACGTGCCAGAGGGCTAGCCAGTGGATCCAAACTTCTCTGCACATGCCTGGACGCATCTCGACTGCCCCTACTGCTGTGGGGAGCGGATCTGGGCTAGCCGCTGTGCTACGAGTGGCGAACAGTTGTTTTTCACGACTCATCGGCGTCTCTTCATACAGCGCCAGGAAGGTACGTTTCTTTAAGGCCACTTGCGCCGTGCAAGATCATTGTGGAACGAGCTATCGGTTTGTCTAAATTTAGCATATTTAACTCTGTATCATTTTTGCTTTAACCTGGCAAAGTTTATTAACCTTTTCACTCTCATTTTATGGTAAATTATTTTGACCAGTCTGAAGTAGCCTTATAGTTTTTCTATTTGTGGCGAGCACGAGCCTTCTCTTAATGTCTTTGTATTGTATATATTGAAGCTGCAAAATGTTAAGTAAATGGGTGAAGTTGGGCTGAATTCTTTTAATTTGAAGGCACACTTTAATCCTGCCTTTACCTGTGCATAGATTCCGGCCTTGGGCTTTCTTTTTAAGCACAGTAGCAGACCGTATAAGTAAAAGAAGGGTAGAGGAATTTGTACGATAGCATATGTCAGTGTAATGTAAATACTAATATATTCTCCTTTGGTATCGCAAAAGCCCAGATATCGAGCGTGTGGCAGGGGGAAAACATGTTCTTTGTACGTGGAAACGGCACAGGTTAATGATTATGTGGCGGTCACTAAATTTTCATTCAGTGAATTGTCAGAAATGCTCATGAACGCATCCACACACATTACGCCGGCCATAATTCGCCGCATTAAGGCAAAATTACACTATCACCATGAGCGTCTTCAGATTTTGCAGTAATCTAAATTTGTGGTAACTATAAAAGACATTTTGTCGCATTTAACTAAGAATCAGACGTTATCAGGACCTAATATCCCTGATATATCAGTTTTGGAATTACAGGATAAAATGTAAATCGTATTCAGATTAAATATGATTCATCCTATACATTTCACATCCAGTGCAGAAATTGTTAATTGGGGTCAGTTTTGAGGTTAAAACTTTGGACCAGGCTTATTCATTGCCTTGCTTACGCGAGGTTTTGGCCTTGGTCCCTTTTGACGCAGAACATTGCTATCGATGATTATTATTCAATATTAGAGAGGGTTCATTAACTCGTTTAATTAGCAATGTCTTGCAAGAGAACTTAAATTTGGAAGTATTTCAAGCCAAAATTTTAAATTTATATTTTCCTCCTCGCGCTTTAATGCAGTGTCTATTTGACCAATTATTATCATTATGCTCCTCAGCATAGTACAGAATCCTTTACGGATTTTATTGCGAGGGTTAAACAGCACGCACAAAATTTTAGGGTTAAGGATAATGAACAACAAATTTGTACATTAAATGCTTCGGGGTTGCATTTTTCACTTCGGTCTTGATTGCATTTTTACTTTCTCCATACGTACTATGTACATAGTGTATAGAGAAAGTATTGCACTCCACCAAAAAATTCGATACCGAGATTTCACCGGAAATATATGTTTTAGGGTCCCCAATATCCAAAAAAAGAATTTTCACAAAAAGGTCCGTGTGAGTGTGTGTGTGTGTGTGTGTGTGTGTGTCCGTGTGTCTGTGAACACGATAACTCAAAAACGAAAAGTCGTTAAAATACCAAACTTGGTATTTAAGTTTAGTATCTTCCAGGGATGCGACACGAAAATTTTGAGAAAAATCCCCCCACACCCAACTACCCTTTACATGGAACTTTTTTCGAAATTTTTTATTTTCTCAAAAATGGCTCTAACGATTTTGATTAAAATTTCGTATATTAAACATATTTACCTGACAAATAAAATGTATATCTTGAATTTTCTGGGAATAGCCTCTGAAGAGTAGTTTATTCTGAATGAATTTTACTAAATTTTGAATAACTGCTAAACCGTAAGAGATGGACAAAAACTTACTACACAAGAAATGTAGAGCACATTAAAGCACACAATTTATGTTATATACATTTTTTTCGTGGAGTTCGTCGTTTTTGTGACATTCCTTATTTTTGGTTTCTGCTATGAAAAACGTATACCTTTCTCATACAGGAACTTGTCCACTCCTATCCATATAAACAAAGGAACTTCATTGACATAGCAACCAGCTTTTGACTATCACTTTAACCTACAGTTGTCCCTTGTTTCGCTTCTACTTACAAGGAGGCGAGTAATTAGACTATTTCTGTTTTTCTGATTAGCATAAAGTAAATAAAAGTATAAGCTTCTTAAGAATAATTTGTTGCAGGGATATGGAGAAAGTCGTGTGAATTGTACACATCAGATTTTTTTTTCCTATGCCAAAAGCATATATGGATTTAGACTCCATGACCATGTAGCTTCAGCAATCACTGGAAACTTCAATTCCTTCACTAATATGATTTTGGAAAGTCCTACAGTGACTATTTCAAATTCAACACAGGGTTCGTTATCAGGTACTCCTTTGGCAGGGAACCAAAATAGACATTGTTCCTTTTGTGGACGGATAGGACATTCAGTTTATAACTGCTTTCGTCGCTTCAATGTGTTACGTGGGGACGTCTCTCCCAGATGACTAGAACATTAATAAATTTCAATACATAGTAGCAACTACTCCAGCAATTTCATCCCTTTACCAGTCGTGCAAGGATATATTTTTGGCAATCAAGTGGTAATTCTTTTGGACTCAGATTCGTCTATTAACTTAGTAAGCAGGGATATTTGGAATAATTGGGAGATTAAATTTCGGGGTCAAGTGCAGCACAATGTAGAGATTAAATGAGTTACAGTATGCGGGATTATCTCTTCCTTGGACGTTAAACTGAATCAGTTTTCGTGGAATTTTCTATTCTACACTGTTTCCCAACGTCCGTGTAATGCTATTTTAGGCATGCCATTTTTCATAAAAACAGGATTAAGTCTTGATTTTTCAAAATTTACCTTAACTTTTCCATTTGTACCCTCATTTAATATTTCTTTTGCCTTGGGTTCCTCTCACCTGCTGTTTATTCTTCTTCTTCTTCTTCTTCAAATAATATCTCCAAGTTGCTGTTTGCTCCTGACGCTTTGCGCATCTTTCATTGGACCGGCAAGGTCAACTGCAGGGGTTGCTAAAGGACTTTGATCAATTATTTTCAGAGGAATTAAGTATTCTCACTAATCTTCAATATAGCATTCAGTTATCGGATACAACCCCGGTTCGGCACCCACTGAAAATGGATTCATTACGCAATAAAATTGACCAAAAGCTGCAAACGGGAGTTATTCTCCCTTCGGATAGTCCTCATTGCTTCCTGGTACCTAAGCCCAATGGTGATAGTCATCTAGTAGGAGATTATAGAATATTAAATTTAAAAAAAAAATCAGCAAGATGACAATCCTATTGCATGTTTGCATGGCGCGACTCATTACTTTCGTTAAGCAAAAGTTTTTACAGCTTTGAATTTAAATCAAGCATATTACCAAATTTCTCTAGACAGGGCATTTCAACCATTAGTAACATTTGCTTCGCCATGGGGGTTATTTACTTATACTCGCATCCCCTTCGGACCTTCGACAGGCTCTCAAATGTTGACCCGGATTTTGAATGAAGTTTTGGGACCTCATAAATTCAAATTCATTTCGAACTATTTAAATGATTTTGTTATTTTTTCATCGGATCGGCAATCATATCTTCGGCATCTTCTACTTACGCTTTAAGCCTTAAGTAAGGCGGGCCTTACAGTGAGTCCATATAAGGTTGGGTTTGCGGTTTCCTCGGAACAGAAAACATTAGCGTTATTTTAGGGCATGGCAAAATTTTAAAATAAAGTTATACTCCATTTTTCTGATATTGCTGAACCGCTATTTGCCTTGAAACGTAAGAATATGTTCTTTGTATGGCACTCTCTACAACAAAACGCTTTTGACGCTTTAAAGACGGCCATTATGAATCCACTAGTTTTGGCATGCCGGATTTTCATAAGGAGTTCATTTTACAAACCGATGCTTCAAAATCAGCTTTGGCCAAGTTGTCTTTTGCAACAATTTCCGGAGGGTCGCCGAACCATTGCTTATGCATTACGTGTCTTATCTCAGGCAGAACGCAAACTTTCTGTTTACGAGGTACAGGCGTTAGCAGTTCTTACCGCGGTCGACAAATTTCAACAGTTTCTGAACATCAACATTTTGTTTTGGAGTGTGACAATCGGCAATTTCCTGGGTTTTCTCTCACACGCATAAAACGGGAAAATTGGCTCGTTGGGCGTTAAAACTTGGCGCATTTAGGTTTACAGTTCGCCATATTAAAAGTTCAGATAGTTGTATCGCTGACGGCCTCTCGCGAATGTGTGAAGAACATTTACTAGAGGCTTCGTTAATTTGCACGGCTCTGCACCTCTTAAACTTTTTCCTACTGATTTTCCATTAGCCGTTTCATCCTTATCTAAAGATCACATTTTAGCTCCTCTATAGCGGCAGGCCCAATCCGGCGCTCGGTTCCTAAATATTCTTTTATAATAATGTATTGTGTTTACAAGCATCACCAAAATGTTCGCCAAGCATAATTATGCCAAAATCTTTAGTTCCATTCTTTTGCAATATTTTCGCCATTTGGACCGCGCCGTGGCCGAGTGGTCAGACCACTCGCCTGTCACCTAGACGGCGCGGCTTCGATCCCAAGCGACCGCATGTAGAATTTGTGGAGGACAAAGTGGCGCAGGGGCGGGGTTTCTCCGGTTTCCCCCGCCATCGCATTCCACCGGTGCTCCATCTTCATTCCATGTATCACCAGTGTCATCGCCTGCGGTGCCACAAGTAGTAAAAGCGGGCGTTAAACACTATCAAAAAACTTCGCCATTAGGCGCATATTTGAGGGTTCGTAAAACAAAAGCAAAAATTGGGCAATATTTTTTCTGGAAAGGTATGGTAGTTTGCACTACATTTAAATCTGTACAAAATTCAAAGTTGTAATTTTTAAATTCTTCTGTAGCCTCATATCCTATGCAAAGCCTTTTTTTTTTTTTTGTTTGCTTTTTTATTTAGTGTGTACTTTACCACAGTCCCCGCTGGGATCTTAGTTCTCGTGGATTCTTTCACAAAATTCACATGGTTCCGAGCAATTCGTATTCCCACAGCATTTAATTGCATAAATGCGTTATAAGATATATTTGTTACAGTGGGTTTTCCTCAGACTTTAGTTTCTGATAAGGTTTCTTATTTTGCGCGCACCAATTTTGAGATTTTCTCTTTTCTGTGTGTGCCCATTTCACGCATACTTCTCCATATTACTCCAAGAGTAATCCTTAGCTGAAAGAGTTAATCGGAATCTCAAAAATACCTTAATAGCCTTTCATTCACATTTGGTATTCTTTATATCGTCTTTGGTATTCTTTATATTTTTTCAATTAGCATTTAATTCGGCTATTTATGAGGCTCACAAACTACACCCATGTTTGCCTTTATTTAAACTTCGACCTCACTCACTCACTCACTCACTCACTCACTCACTCACTCAAGTTACTGCCTGGCTGAGGTTCAGCCAGAGTGCTTTTGCTGCGTGCCCACCCTCAACAGGGTTTAACCGCAGGGTTTTTATTTCGGGATGGGGTGTTTAGGATGGCTGTTTCATTTTTAGGATGGGTGTGGGTATAAAGGAGGTAGCATTTTGCTCCCCGACGAGTGTCAATTGTGTGCAGCGACCCTTCTGCCCTTCTGATGTATGGAGTTTTCAAAATTATGCTTTTAATAACATATGAGAATAATTTTGCAGGTTTTAATTTAGAAACTAGTCACCTCTTGGGGAGGTTGTAATGGAGCTCAGCTTTTGTGCGGCTGTTGGAGTTGCTCCAGTGTTTTCTGGTATGCTCGCAAGCCATGCGGGGAACCCGATGACGCCTGAGGCGGCGTGTTCTGGGATTATAATCACCAAGAGACCTAACCAGGACGCTCTGATGTTGGTGTAACTTTTCGTAAAATTTTGTGGCCCGGCGTCTAATTTCGTCCTTCACATATGGCAGCGAGGAAGCCTCATGCAGCAGCCTCACGGGGAATGCCCGGCCCACAGAATAGATGGACCGGAGTCCTCTGTTCTGTGCCCGTTGGAGCAGGAGCAACCAGCTGTCCGCCGCCATGCCCCAGACCTCGCAGGCGTATAGCATGAGGGGGATTATCAGCGCCCGGAAAAGGTGTATCCCGGACTTCAGCATGGGGTACAGGGAGGCGATAGCCCCCTGTGCCCTGGCTGAGACGCCCCGTACGTGTTCGCCAAAAGTTAGACCCTTGTCCAGTTTAACCCCCAGGTAGGAGACGGAGTTTCGCCACTCTATTCGTTGGCCCTGGTAGGACAGTGTGGGACAGTCTGCGGGGATGTGGCGCTTTGTAAAAACAATGGCGTGGCTCTTGTCCGCGTTCACGGACATTCGCCAACGCCGGCACCATCCTTGAATGAGGCGGAGATGTCGTTGTATGGGGCTGAAGGCTCTGATTAAGTGTCTGTCTGTGTTGTACAGCAGCACGTCATCCGCATATTGGGCGATGTTGACGGACTGCTGGGTTGGAAAGTCTGCCATGTAGATGTTGAAGAGGGTCGGGGATAGTACAGAGCCTTCGGGGACTCCGCCTCTTGCAGGTCGTCGTGTAGATGTTTTCCCCGCGACTGTGACGTGGAAGTGTCTGTGTCTTAGGTAGCTGTGCAGTATGTTGAGTGCCTGTGTGGGTAGTCCCAGGTGGATGAGTTTGTATAGGAGACCCGCGTGCCACGTCGTTGAGAAGGCCTTTTCAACGTCCAGCGATACCGCGACAATGAATGCGCCCTCCTGGAAGCCCAGGGTGGCCGCCTCCACTACCCGCAGCAGCTGCTGGGGCGTTGAATGCCCAGGACGAAATCCAAACTGGTGGTCTGGGATAGCTTGGATGTCCCCTAGAAGCGGGGACAGGCGGTTAAGGACCATCCTCTCGAGTACCTTAGAAAGGGTCGGGAGGAGGCTGATGGAGCGGTAATTGGATGGGTGCACCGGGTCCTTCCCAGGCTTCAATATGCATATGACCCTGGCCTCCCTCCACTCTCGTGGAAAGTGACCGAGTGACAGACACATATTGAAGACCCTTGTGAGGAAGAGCACAGCGTTGAAAGGGAGGTGGCGGAGCATGAGGGGGGTTAGCCCATCAGGTCCCGCCGCCTTCTTGGGGTTGAGGCGCCGGAGTGCGCCTTGGAGTTCGCTAGGGCGTATGACGGGAAGTGGGTTCTCGTCCTCTGGGGGTCTCCGAAAGAAACGTCGAACCTCCCGTCGAACTTGGTCGGAGAAGAAATCGTCCTGGGGGTCGTCTCTTGGACGCATGGTCCGCTCTAGGTAGTCTGCGAACACATCGGCTTTGGCTTGGGGGTCGTAGGCGAGGCCTCGGTTGCCTTGGAGGGGTGAGGTGTATTGGCCTCTGCGGTTTTTGAGGATTTTAGCGATTCTCCACACGTCGCCTTCCTCGACGCGCAACCGGGTCATCGTCTCCTCCCACGCTTGCACTCGGTGCTCGCGCAGTCGGAGAGAGACCTGACGACGAAGTCGCCGTAGGAGCGCTCGATTGTGCGGCGTGCGATGTCGCTGGTATAGTCTCCGTGCCGCCCAGGAGCGGCGGATGAGTAGGGTGAGGTCCAAGGGGAGGACGTCAGGGTGCAAGGGTGCCGGGATTCCACAGTTAGGTTTCGGGCAGTTCGTGTCACAATGGAGGTGAAGGATGAGACCGCGGCCTCCAGGGTTTGGATGTCTGTAATTTGGGGGTTTGGGGGGATGGAAGTGCGGAGGCAGTTTCTGACGCCGTCCCAATCTACCACCCGGTTTTTAACCGTAGTGTCATGGCTGGCAACCCGGGTGTTGATCTCTGCCAACACTGGATTATGGTCGGAATGTAGTGCGTTGATAGTGGTGAGTGTGAGATGAAATGAGAGATGTTTAGTGATCGCGAAGTCGATGACTGTGGCCAGTCCTCCACCTCGCGGATGGTGAGTGGGTTGCCAGGGACCCTGCACTTGAAGCTGAGGGTCCGCGTTAACCAGGCGAACTATTGCGTTGCCTCGGGCGTCTGCCCGTCGACCGCAATGCCAGCTTGGGTGCTTGGCATTGAAGTCTCCGGCCAGTATTGCACTGGGATGTAGGTTTAGAATGGATTGGTAGTCATTGGGTAAGAACTGCCCTCTGGGAGGGTAGTACACGGAGACTATTAAGACCTCTTCACCGCCGAGGTCAACCATCGCTGCTGTGGCCTCTAGGGTTTGGAGGGGTGGGAGCTGGTTGGGTCTGTGGGTCACGTTTTGCCTCACTAGGATCGCGGTGCCACCTCCTGGGCGGCCCTGGCGATCCGTCCTGTGACAGACGTAGCCCGGTAGGCGGAAACGGAAGTTTGGTCGGAGGTGTGTTTCACAGACTAGAATGACGTCCAGAGCTTGACTTCTGGCAAAATGTAGGAGCTCTCCCCCCTGGCCAAACAGTCCACACGCGTTCCAGAACGCGACTCTAAACGAGGTTCTGCACCTAGTTTGATCCGCCATTCCGGGTGCTCGGGACGTTTCTGGTCAGTAGGGCGAGCCCCTCCATGGCAACAAGCATTTTGCCAGCCGGGTCGTTGGCAGAGAGGAAGCGGCCGATCAGCTCACAGATCTGCCTTCCGTGGGTCTGCAACAGCTGTTGCAGCCACTTCAGTATCTCCGCGGGGTCAAAGCCGGAGGTAGGGATTGAAGCTTATGTGGTGGTGGGGGCGGGAGTAGGGTTTTGAGTTTGACGGGATGAGGGCTCAGTCCGAGTGGTGGGACGGTCCCTGGCAGCCGGCTCCTCTCCGCGGCGCCCTTCCGGAGCCGCCGAAGCAGTTTCCGGCCTCCTGGGGGTCCCACGCTCTCTCGGTGCCTGAGAGGTGTTGGTATGGGTGGCTGGGACTGTCGTGCGTGGTCGTGGGTCCTTTCGTGTGGACATCCTCGGGTCACGTGGAGACGGTCGTGCTGCTGTGGGTGTGTCGGGGGAGCGGCCTGTCGCTAGAGCTGGTTTTTCTTGATGTGTGGCAGTAGCGGGAGTTTTTTGTTGCTGCTGTGTGGTAGCGGCGGGTGCTTGTTGCTGCTGGGTTCCTGTTGCAGGTTGTGTTGGTTGGACTTGTCTCTGTGGTGGTTGTGGGCGTCGAGCCGCTATTATGGCTTTTCGCTTGGTGCACCCGCCGTAACAAGCCACATGAGGCCCCTGGCAGTTTGCACAAGTGGGCACATCTGTGATCGATCTTGGGCAGACCTCCTTGGTGTGGGAACCTCCGCATCGAAGGCAGCGGAGGTTTCTGAAACAGAAGTGACTGGAGTGATTAAACCCCAGACACCTATGACATTGGGGGGGGGGACCGCCAGAGCCCCTGGACTGCTCTACTTTTACCCGGAGGTAACAAAGGGTGGTGACACCGTCTATCTTTGCCTCCGGGTCGTTGGTTCGCTCCACTATAATAAGGAAGAGGGGGATGGGGATTCTGGCTGCTTGGCCATTTGGAGCGGCCTTGGTAAGTTGTTTTATGACTCGGGGGCGGATGTCCTGGCGGCGGAGGTCGTCCTCAATCTCACTCACCGGTGTGTCCACTGGAAGTCCCCGGATGACCCTTCGGATGTCCTTCGTCTTGTCTAGTCCGAAAGTGAAGTGGGGGATGTTCTTCTTCCCCATGGTTATCAGGAGGCGCTGATAATCCTCCAGAGCTTTCGCCTGGAAGACATAGCGACTCCTCCCGCTTCGTCACTGAGCACGACGCCGCTAGCGATGGCATGACTTCCCTAAGGAAGCCTGTCACGCCCCGGAAGTCGTCCACAATGATTGGCGGAAGGTGTCGCCTGCTCTGTCCCTGCTGACTGGAGGGCGCACCCTCCGTGGTCAGGATGGAGGCCTGTTCTCGCCTCCCTCGATTGTAACTGACTTGCTGCCATCCAGCCCCGTCTTCCCCCTCCGTGGAGATGTCGGACGAGCTGGCTTCCTCAGCATCCATTGTGGAGTGTTCCATGACCTCAGTCATGGTGGTTGAAGAGTGGTTGGCAGCATTGCCTTCACCGATGGGACCCGCTTGGGCGGGTGTTGAATTTTGCCTGTCTCGGGAAATGTTTACAAGAGAAGCGTCCTGGATGGGTGCTGTGTTAGCTGTAGCCAGACGTTTGTTCTGGCCATCATCGCCCTGCGGGCTTAATGGGCGAGAACGGTTGGTCTTCTGAGTAGGCCGAGTCGAGCTCGCGCCTGCTCTGGGAGGAGCACCAGAGCTGGTGCTTGGGGTGGGTGCATCCATTTGCACTGGTTGGGGCCTGCTAGTTGGATGGGAGCGGTGGGTGTTGGAAGGCATTAAGCGTGGGCACGTTTCACTGCACCCGAGGGTGCAGCGATGCTTAAAAACAACTGGCTGTACCTCTTACCTCCAGTAACGGGTGCTTTGCAGCGTGACCAATAGCGGGCCGGACACCTGTGTGCGCCTGAAACCGCCCGGAGGGCGTTGGCTGTCGCCTTATTGGTCGCCCGTTGCCGGTATATTGTAGATGAGCTGACCGCAGGATGTATTAATAAATACAATTTGCTTGTGCGTGGCTATTGTGGCGCTGTTGCTGTTTGCTCGGCTGCTGGCTGTTAACTGAAGCGTCGGACATCAGGTGCGGGTGAGGTGTTGATGCCTCTCTGCCTGCTGGATGCCCTGCGTCTGCTTGCCTGCCTGCTGCGTGATGCGTCTGCGTCTATCTGCTCTGCAATGCGTCTTGCGTCTGCTGCGTGCGTCAATGCAAACTTCGACCTTTGTGTCCTCTTTCAAATTTATGGCAATTACCTTAACTACTTCCGGAGGATGGTAATCCGGACCAATTACATCAGTTACTGCTTTTGCAAGATTGAAGGCAGAGAGCTAAGCGGTATAATAGGGACCGTGTGCCTTCGACATTTTTAGTGGGCGATATTTTTCATTTACGTTCTCACCCATTGTGTGGCACGGCTGAAAGATGTTCCGCTAAATTAGCACCTAGATTTGTGGGTCCTTATCGCATCTTGGATGACATTTCTTTTCGCCTCCAGGATTGTATTTCCGGCAAAATTACGACAGCTATGCTTCACAACTCAAGACGACCCGTTTGAAAAACTAACCCCCGGCGGTAAGTTTCTCCCCCTAAATTTCTTGTGTGTACCCCCAACTCGATTACTTTTGCGCAGGGTCCTGCGATGCAGTGGGGCACTAAAATATTGTGTGGGGGTTGCTGAACTTTTTTTTCTTGTTCTGCCTTTGTCTTCCTTTTTCTCTGCCTTTTTTCCCCGCCTCGGGATTTTACATTTACCTTATTTTTGTGAATGTTGTGTGTGTGTGTGTGTGTGTGTGTGTGTGTGTGTGTGTGTGTGTGTGTGTGCGCGCGCGCGCGTGTGTCTGTGAGTTTCTTGATTGCAGGGTCCCGGAGGGAAAGAGTTAATTATATTCTTTCAGTTTGTTAGTTTTATATATACACATTTGTTTTTCTGTTTGAACTATACGATGTTTAGTTTTTTGTTATGATGTTATATTATGCTTGCTTGTTCATAGTTAATCTGTTAAATTGCTTCACCAATTTAAGCACAATCGAATTTTTGTTGCATTTTAACTTTGTATTAAATTTGGCTCACATATTTCAATTAGCTCATAATTCAGGCATATTGGAGTCAAATTTCATTTGATGGTCATAATGGTGTCAGTTGTATACTGACTGGAATTTAATTGTCAAAACTTGCGGGCTCCTTCTGAGCCGATCTGTTTTGTTTGTTGTTGTTGTTGTTGTTTTTTTTTTTCCCTCTCACCATATATTCATGTGCCACAGCGCTAATTAAATTATGTTTGTTTTTTTTTTTTTTTTTTTCCCAAGGAAGCTGACTGTCCGGGGCTCCTGCATCCACATGGACTTTTTACTGCACCAGTTTAGCTGTTATAATGGATTCAGCTCCGCATTATTTTGGAACTCTTTGTTACGCTATGCTTCCTTTTCTCCTCTCTGCCCTATGGGGGGAGGTGTTGTAACGTCTCCGTTACACGACGGGTTTTGCTGACCTATTTGTTCAGCATCACTCCGCTACAGCGCCTCCGTCAATCTGCCGCATGCCTGGACTCGTCTCGACCGCCCCTACTGGCGGAGGGGAGCAGATCTTGTCTAGCTGCTGTGCTACGAACGGCGAACAATTGAGGGGGGTCAGTGCAACAGTGGTCTAACCCAGAAAAAGATTTGCATCACACTAATATAAACTGTTAGGTATATCTCAACATTATGTTAACACTACTCAATGTATTGTTGTGTAATAATCTGGAAAAGTGTCAGTGAACAATCAGTTCAATTAAAATTTGATTTTCGTTATTCTCAAAGAAACCAGGCGTGTTTAACTGAGTTATACTCCATTTTTTAAAAAGATGGGTTAGACCACTGTTGCACTGACCCCCTCAATTGGTCTTTACGACTCATCGGGGTCGTCTTCATGCAGCGCTAGGCCACTTGCGCCGTGCAAGATCATTGTGGAGCGAGCTGTCGGTTTGTCTAAATTTAGAATATTTAACTTTGTATCATTCTGGCTTTAACTTGGCAAACTTATGAACCTTCTCGCTCCCATATTATGGTCAACTCTTTTGACCGGTCTGAAGTGGCCTTATAGTTTTTTTCTATTTGTGGCGAGCACGAGCCTTTTCTTAATGTCTTTGTATTTTATGTATCGAAGGTGCAAAATATTAAGTAAATGGGTGAAGTTGGGCTGAATTCTTTTAATTTGAATGTACACCTTAATCCTGCCTTTATCAGTGCATAGATCCCGGCCTTGGGCTTTCTTTTTAAGTTGTGCGTTTCCACAAAGATTGTTTTATCATTAGGGCCTAGTGGGACAAATAATAGTTTAGTTTCTATGTTTCAAAGCACTCATTACATGAATATTTCAATAAACCTAATTTTTTTATTACATTAAACGATGCGGGTTCCTTGAGAAACAATTACTGCATTGAATATTGAACGATACATAGATTTCATTCAGTCTTTAGAAAGTATTTTTGTTCTGGAGGGGATATCTTTAAAAATGTAAACTAGGCATATTAGTATTGGTCAGATTGTGTACCTTTTGGAGAGAGAAAAGAAATAAACAATGGAAACTTCAGAGAACGGTGCAATCTTAATAATGTGGGATTTATTGGCCAACGTTATTGGCTAAGCACATATGATCTGAAATCAATCGAACGTTTAGCAGCAGAGTTAGGAAATTCGTACCGATTTCCTTATACGGAGTAAGAGCGACTAGGTTTAGTAATACCAGGCGGCGCTATTTACGCGAACAAAGATCAACATAGAGCGCAACCCATGACTGCAAAACAGAATGCATAACACAGAACCACGTCGGTATGAAGGAAGGCGTTCGAATAACATATTTGTTCAAATGTGAGCAAAATTATTTCTTTTTACAACCATAGTAAGTTTTCTAGTAATATACTTACTTATTCGTGTGCAACTTATTTAGAAACCAATGACAAACTATCAAACGTCTAGCAACAGTTTCACAGCAACATATTATTGATTAAAATTTTGTTCAAAAAGTTACCCACAACTAGCACACTGTTACAGTCCAGAAGTATGGAGCTAACTGAATCTATAACGCATGTAGAATAGCCACGACGGATTTACTAATCCACGAGCATCCTACCTAAATAAAGAGGAAAATGAAAAGTGTAATTGAAAAGAATGCAGGGTTCAGTGTGATGTGTCGCAAACGAGCTGCACTTTTAGATCACAACAAATGCTGTATGCTTGGTGATGCTGTCACGGAACTGATAAAATATTTCAAATATGCCCTGATGACATCATACGAAGTGGAACGAACTTTTTCGCATAATAAATTTTGTTTGTCGGAACGTAGAATGAGTTTTCATTTCAAAAGGACTCAGAAGTACATATCAGTAATACGGTTGCATCTAAGTAAAGATTTAGTTTTATTCCTGCTTTGGTTTACCTAGTAAGAGTCTTAAGATATTTAAGAAATTAGTGTTATTATTTGGATTTTATTTTAACTTCAGTGAGTCAATATTATAATCCGCGCTATAATTGAGTGCTTTCATAGTTTGCATATATAAAGAAGCAAATCAGTAATTCGGCCTGTATATATGCAACAATTTGTATGTTGTACATAATGATCTAAATAGCTGTGCATTTACGGATGTCTTGTAAATCATTTTTGTTCTCTGGAAACAGTACTGTTTACTTGGCAACAGGTTTATTTACCTCTTCACCGGGCGCTCTTATCGATGATTTGTTTTGAAGCGGCAAGACGGTCGGTCGCAAGCGATATGACGGGACGGCGAACGGTACGAACTTCCTAGCTCTGGTTATCAGTGACATGCACACCTTCAGAGAACAGGCAATTTTGCCTAAATTGTAAGTTCAATAATTTTAAATATTGAATGTAAACCAATATTGCATTCCTTCGACCTCTGGCATACAAATGAGGCATTCTGAACGAAAGCAGGGCATACACATCCACGTTCTTTCAATTTACCACTGAGGTGCGATCCAGAAAAAATGCTGTTACTTTGACATTTGGCAGTCTCTATCTCAACTGTTTATCTAAGAACCTCTACAATCCTGCCAATTTATGCGGTTGAATTCTGGGACATTCTGTAGAAAAGCCATTCAAGTCTAGTTCCATAATAAGACCTTGCCGAAGCCAAGGTTCTTGTATTATGGCGAAATCCAAATACTGCTTTGTTATGCTGATACATAATATCTTGAAGCAGTAATACAATGTTGGAGGTTAGCCCACATACATAATCACTTTCCCTTGCAAGGCCTATTCTGGACATGGAAACCAAGCCCTGCACTAAATGATATCATGGGGAAAGTATCCCCCTTTAAACTTTAGGGTGCAAAACTCTATGTCCCACTCTTCATTTATGGCAGGGAGTTTCCTCCCCTCTGCCTCTTTAGAGGGAGATGGGCCAGCAAGAGACGCTGGTTTCTGAGGTTCCCCGAAAGGTCTCCCTTCCAGCATCTGCTGGGCCGGTAGCCTAACCTATTTCTTCCTCCTTATCTCGGCTCCACCAGTAGACTTCTTTTTCTTTATTTTTATGGTGCTGACTACCTTAGTCAGTTCCATCAAACTGTCCATATTATCCTTAGCATACAGAGGCTTTGTCTGCTCTTCCATGTCTTTGAGAATTTCAGTTCTCTCTTTCAAGTGCCCAGCTTACACTACAGCCTCAGAATGTCTCTCAGGGCCCACGCCATAGGACTTATATATGGCAGCCTAGGATTAGAAGCCTATCAAGGAGCCTAAGACATTTGGTCATAGAATGAAACACCCAGAACAAGAGATTGGTTTGTAGCCAGGCATGAGAGTGAGGAACTGCCTAGATGAAATGAAATGAAATGAAAGGGATGATAAGAAGCATGATGATAGATCAATTCGTTGAATTAATGACAGGGGAAACTGAATAACTAAAAGAAAATCCACCCAAATGCAGATTTATCCACCACAAATCCCACAAGTGGTCCCCTTGGTGAGCAGTCTACCCACTCAGCCATGGCATCGTCCCTCCTTATGGAATAGCAATGAAAGAAAAGCATGTATCATCTCATATATTTGATTCTCTTTTAAGTGACTGTTACAGAATATTCATGCATGCATTCATACATCCTGAAAATGCAGCTTGCACAATAATTAGCCATATATGAATCTGCATTTTGATAAAAAGAAAAATCTGATGTGTTCCTTTCACATGGCTTGCGCTAGCTGTTGCACAACAAACTTTTCTTACGAAGATGATTCTTTTATCTACATCATGCTAATCAAACATAAACAAAATAGGTATTATTACTCGCAACTTTGTAAGTAGAAGGGAAATGAGGGAATATATAAAGCTAAAGTGATAATCAAATCTTTTAAAAGCAGTCACTACATGAAACAATTAGAATTCTGTTCTCATCACTTGTCAGGAGAAAACAAAAGAGAAACAAAAAGAAAGGTGACTTTTCGTTTGAGAAAAGTTGAAGTAGTTCAAAATTGAAACCAATAACACAGAATATCTTTCAAATGACTGACTTAATGGAAAAAAAAGTATGAAATAAATTATGTGTTTTATCCAGACCTACAGTTTTTGTCTATCTCTTATACAAAGTTATATGAAAGTCATCAAGAATGAAGAGGCTTTAGAGGCTGTTACCAAAAAATTCAGATTTTACATTTTTTTGTCATAAAAATATCTTAAACATGGCATTTTAATCAAAAAGCCATTTTTGAGAAAATAAAAATGTTCAAAAAATGTTCCATGTAAAGGGTAGTTGGGAGTAGGAGGATTTTCCTGAAAATCTTTGGATTTAGAGGACTCTAAAACATGTATTTCCAGTGAAATCTCGGTATCAAATTTTTGGGTGGAATACAATACCTTCTCTGACTACAATGTATATTGCACATAATGCTAGAGAAAGTAAAAATAAGTCATTCAGTTGAAAATAAGAAAAATGAATATGTAACACAGCAATAAAAATATGTAATAAACAAAATATGTCCTCGGAGGACTTCGAAAATAAAACTATTCAATGGTTTCTTGTATTGCCGAAAATGAGTCCACAATTTTGTATAAGTCACTTTTTTCTTTTTTATACATAAACTGTTGTGTAAATATGTTTACTATAAGAATGTTAAATGTAAACTTAACTGTCAAGATATACTAAGTAGCAACATTTTTCAGTAAATAAACATTATCTCAACTTAATATCCTCAAAATGCAAAAGTGCTTGTCAAAATTAACCTACAGGTAAAGTAATATATAGGTATCCTGATATATGGTGGACTTTGAGACAGTGATGTGTTTTAACAATTAAAATTTAGTTGAGTCGATTTTGTAACACTACATCACTTACTTTTTTATTTCGGAAAACATGTTTCAGAAGCCATGTGCTTCCATTGTCAATTCCTTTGGTCGACTACCGGCATCGCTTGCTGTGGTGGTTGTCTCTGTCCCTGGTGGTGGTTTGATGAACTTCTGGATGAGTAGATCGCCTGGCGGGATTTCAAAATTGAAAACCCGGTTCTTGTTTTTCCAAATATATATGTTTTCCCAAACTTTTAATTCTGTCTTCCTTGTGATGTTTTTGAGGATTTTTGGGCTTCTATTTATAGTGTGTTTCTCTTTCCAAAAATGCCAAGCTACTGCAGATTTTTCTTCTTGTTTGAGTTTAATATTTCTGTGGTGTTCTTTTGCCCTGGTTTTTATATTTCTTTTTGTTTGGCCGATGTAGATTTTTTCACAGTCATTACAGCTGAACTGATATATTCCTGGTTTGTTTTCTTGTGGGATATCATCTTTTAATTTGGAATTTAAAATGTTTTTTATAGAGTAATTGTTTTTAGGGGCTAGAATGATGTTATGTCTTTTGAAGATCCTCTGGAATTTGTAGAAAGTTGTAGGGTGGTATGTAAACTTCTTGTAGATCTTGTTTTCTTTCTGGTTTTGAGTGAGTGTGCTGACTTCTTTAATTCTCTTTCTATTTTTGGCTTTATTAACTTTTTTGTACACCAGTTCTGCCTGAAATCCATTCTCTGTAGCTATGTCCAAAATTTTATTAAGTTCACATTGGTATTCTGTTTTTCCCATTGGTACATTTACCAATCTGTGTGTAAGGCTGTTGAGTAAAGCATGCTGATGGGGAATGGGATTGTAACTCTTTTGTTTTATATAGCTGTTGGTGTGGGTAGGTTTTCTGTAGATGCCAAATGTAAGGTGATTATTAGTTTTTATGACTTTTAGGTCGAGGAATGGTAGTTGTCCATCACATTCCTTCTCCATTGTGAACTTTATAGACTTTTCTTGCATATTTAGGAGTTTTAGAGCATCTTCTAGGTGTCTTTCTGGGACTATTGCAAAGATGTCGTCTACATAGCGGTACCATATTTTGAACATCCAGGGGAATGCCTTTTTAATCCTAGTTTCCATAGTGCTCATGAAGAGATCTGCTAATATAGGGGACAGCGGGCTGCCCATAGCTAAACCAGATGTTTGTTTGTAATATTTCCCGTTAAATGTGAAAAAATTTTGATTTATGCACAGATTCGTTAATATGATGTATTCTCGCACTTCTTCTGTTGTTTTTCCTATTGCAAGTAACCAATTTTTGATGTGGGATTGTATGCTTTCTGTAGGTATGCTTGGAAACAGAGCAGTAACATCAAAGGAAACTAACATATCGGTTTTTTCCAATTTTATGTCTTTAATTTTTTCGATCAGATCTAGAGAGTTTTTTATACTTGCTGTTTCAAATTTAGGGAAGGAAGAGAATCTGTTTGTTAACCATTTTGCTAGATTATACGTAGGTGCACTTATATTGTTTATAATTGGGCTCATTGCATTTCCCGGCTTATGTATTTTTGGAAGGCCATAAATTCTGGGCAGAACTGGATTATCAACTTTAATTTTTTCTTTTTTGTCTATTAGTTTACATTCTTGAATACTGGCATTTAATTTAACTATACATTGGTTTAGAGGGTTCTTTTGTACTGTAGAGTATTCTTCTTTTTCTAAAAGTGTTTCCATTCTTTCTACATATGCAGTTTTGTCCATAATTACTATTGTGTTTCCTTTGTCTGCTTTGCTATAAATTACTGGTTTGCTTTTTAATGCTCTTATTACATTTTTTTGGGGGTTAGTTTTCTTTTTGCTTTCTATTGTTTCGATAATTTGGCAACATTCACTAAAAACAATTACTCTATAAAAAACATTTTAAATTCCAAATTAAAAGATGATATCCCACAAGAAAACAAACCAGGAATATATCAGTTCAGCTGTAATGACTGTGAAAAAATCTACATCGGCCAAACAAAAAGAAATATAAAAACCAGGGCAAAAGAACACCACAGAAATATTAAACTCAAACAAGAAGAAAAATCTGCAGTAGCTTGGCATTTTTGGAAAGAGAAACACACTATAAATAGAAGCCCAAAAATCCTCAAAAACATCACAAGGAAGACAGAATTAAAAGTTTGGGAAAACATATATATTTGGAAAAACAAGAACCGGGTTTTCAATTTTGAAATCCCGCCAGGCGATCTACTCATCCAGAAGTTCATCAAACCACCACCAGGGACAGAGACAACCACCACAGCAAGCGATGCCGGTAGTCGACCAAAGGAATTGACAATGGAAGCACATGGCTTCTGAAACATGTTTTCCGAAATAAAAAAGTAAGTGATGTAGTGTTACAAAATCGACTCAACTAAATTTTAACATATAGGTACTTCACATTTCTTACTATGCACATTCTTGGCAGGTTTACCGATCATTATATTCCTTTAAGTGCTCATAGTTGAAAATACAAATAAATAAATAAATTAATCATTCAAAAACTGTTAGTTTACTTTAATAATTTATGCCCTTTTGGATAAATGGTGGGTACTTAAATTCTATCACATGAGATTTTAAATATGTTACGCAAAAAAAAACAAAATAGTTGATAAGTATTTAAAGCTAGACTTCTTCTACACCATGCTTACCCTCCTCATATGCAGAAGTGATGATAGAGCAATTGGTGGATTGAATAGTGGGGGAAATTAGAAGACCTGAGAAAACTCACTCAGATACCATTTAATCTACCATAAATCCCACATGGGGTCCCCTGGGATTGAACAGGTGGGAGACAAGCATGACAATCCCGTCAAAAAAACTGGTCTTTGACATTTAATTTCTCTTACGCCAGTTATGCCATAATTAATCAATGCAAAAGTTATTTTAAATGCTCCCAAATTTGCTAAAATATTTTGAGGTTCAAACTTTCTCCTATGGCTGCTTTACAGTTTGTATTGCAACTATGGTACAAAGGACCAGCCGACCTACTGGTGAGCAACACTGGCCCTACCTCACCAGTTATAATGTGTCCCACATAACCTAGACCTGCTTCTCTTGATTATCACATCACGAGTCACTCTCATTGGCTGCTATTGTTGAAGAAATTATGGTACAACATAGTTCATTTAACATGATCATTTTATGTTAATATATCTGAAGAGAATGTCAAATATTTATGTTCATACCCATATCAATCAAATATACTGTCAACGTTCAGGCAGAAGTCACAAAGTCTAACATTTTATTTTGAGATGTACTCAATTTAATTTTTAACAAAAGAATGTATTTTGGATTTAGTGAGTTCTGCTTGAACGTTGATATTATATAACTAAATGCATCTAAAATCCATGTAAATTTTTATCAACAAATGAAAGAATCTTTTGTTTAAACCTTACCCCTCATCTTGGGGACACCTGGGCATCTATCATGACAGTGTGTTTATATCGCTTTTATCACTTATCCTTGTGTAGCCCACCCCTTGCTTGTCACCCTTCAAAGATGTGCATTAGCCAATCAGGTAGAAGGGGAAGGTAATGCAGCATGGAATAATTAATCTCTACATGACAAGGTTATAAGTAACACAGAATAGGTACAGCTATTGTTCTGATGAGCCATTTTTAACAATAGTGAATAGCAAACACAATAGCTGCAATAAGTCTTGTGCCATTTTCTACTTTGGATAGTACTTTTCTAAGTTTCTTTTGACAAAGTCTCCTGATTTTTATGAATAAAACCTCGGCCCAGTATAGAGGATATAATTTGTAAGGCTGACCAGCCCTGGTTGGATCTCCATGTGAAAGTGGACATTTAAGGTGGTGGTATTGACAGTGGCTTGCACTAGTTCAGTTATGAGTTGTGATTCAATTTGATAGATCAATTGAATGGTTGTGGAAATAGACTTGACTGTTAATCTGGACAAGACCATTCACAAGAGGGAGGTCCCTGTCAGGATTGGTAGAACTCCTTCTGTGTTGAACTTATCTATTTTGGTCAAGTATCTAGGAATTACTTTTCTTTTTGTGGAAGTTTACAAACAGTGTTGTTATATTCATTTATTTGACAAGTTGATTAATTACACTAAACAAAACTTACTTGGGATTTTTGCCGGAACATGTTTTGAAGGACTAGTTTCCTTCATTTTCAACTGGACATCGACTAATTCCTTTTGGTGAAGCTGGCATTGTTTTAAGTGCTGTCTCCTCTGGTGGTGGTTCAATGAACTTGCTAAACACATCCTGTGGAACGTCAAAATTGAAAATCCTATTTCTATTTTACAATGAAGATGTGTTCCCATGTGGCCAGCTCTTGTTTTTCTGCTATGTGTTTTAGAAGTTTTGGTTCTCAATTTATATCATGGTGTTTTGTCCAATAGTGGGTGGCATTTGTTGAATTTTCCAATTGTTTTTGATTTATATTTCTTAAGTGTTCTTTGGATCTTGTACACTTCAGAAATATAAATCAAAAACAATTGTAAAAATCAGCAGCTGCCACCCACTTTTGGACAAAACACCATAATATAAATTCAGAACCAAAACTTCTAAAACACACAGCAGGAAAACAAGAGCTGGCTACATGGGAACATCTTCATTGTAAAAAATAGAAATAGGGTTTTCAATTTCAACGTTCCACAGAAGGATGTACTTAGCAAGTTCATTGAACCACCACCAGAGAAGACAGCACTTACAACAATGTCAGCTTCACCACAAGGAATTAGTTGATGTCTGGAAACTAGTCCTTCAAAACATGTTCCGGCAAAAATCCCAAGTGTTGTTTAGTGTAATTAATTGACTCGTCAAATAAATCTAGGAATTATCTTGGATGCTGGGCTAAATTAGAAAAATCATGTACATTATAAAATTAAGAAGGTCCAGAATTCTCTCAGGGTATATAAGAGGGCTATTGGACTGAGGTGGGACTAAGACTAAAGATTGTCAGATGGCCCTTCAGTCTTGCCCTTGTTATCCTAAGCAGCAGTGGTCTGGTGGTCCACCTCAGAGATGAAGGAAGTGGTGGTAGATATGCTACAGAGATAGGCATGTAAATGATATCCATGACAGTGAAGACCATGCCAGAGTCTGCCTAAGAGATTTGGATGAAACTACTCCTCTGAATTTATTTGAAGGACATTGCAAGATAGATGCACTCCACCTCTGGGGGTGGAGTTTCAAACTACCTCATAAAGAACACTCACTGATTCTGAGTAAACTTTGGGAGGTATGTCCTACTTTCTTTTTTTGGTAGTGAAAATCGCCTGCTTTTACTAATTATGGTACTTATGGTACCACAGGTGATGACACTGATGATACATGGAATGAATATGGAGCACCGGTGGAATGCAATGATGGGGGAAACCCACCCATGTGGCACTTTGTCCACCACAAATCTCACATGCAGTCACTTTGGGGTTGAATCCAGGCCATCTAAGTGAGAGGCGAGTGGTAACACTTGGCCATGGCATGGCCTCCTATTTTCTTGATGGCAGGGGAATTGATGTGGGCCAGATACAATCTAAGCCCAGCATATATGTCACATATCCAAAGGATTGGGACCCAGAGATTGGGTTTTTCCTAAAGGCTGGGAACCCCAGGCGTGGTACACTGCTGGTTCATACTTCAGGGGGCAGGACGGTGGCCGGAGCCTAGTCATTTTAAACTACCCGGCAGATAAGTGGACAATCATATCTGTTCAGATAATCAGGCAGCTTTGAAAGTCCTTACAGCAGTTAGAACAACCAGATTGGTATGGGAGTGCCAAAAGATGTTGGATAGACTTTGTGCCCATGTACAAGTTACCCATGTCTGGGTTCCAGCCCATTTGGGCATCAGAATTAATGAGTTGGCAGGCAGACTGGCTAAGCAGGTTTTGCATATGCAGCGTATCCCCCAGGAGTGCCAAGTATGAGATAACCCAGTTCACATCTGGCTCTCAACTTGAGGTTTGAAAAAGCAAGATACTGTCAGAAGGCCCATATTTTTTTCTTGGGGTAGGTGGCAAACTAAGCGAGGCTCTCTTAAAGCTAACGAGAACCATAGAACCATGCTCAAAGTGGTGGTTGGCTAACCCACCCAGCACCACAAATCCCACATGCCATCACTTGGGATCGAACTGGGCTACCTTGGTTAGAGGCCACTGTGCAGCCACACATCACTTTGAGAAGACACTTATGCATAATGAGGCTTATTGAGGACCCCAGTGTAGGAAATGCAGGATGGACTTTGAAACTTCCCACATATTTTATACAAATGTAACCCAAGTTTCTTGGTTTGGATATATAAGAGTGGCAGACAATAGGAATGCAGTCCGATTTATGGAGATCATTAGACTTGGTTGAAGCCCAGCTTATGAGACACAAAAGGCTCTAGGTGTTAGTGTGCTAAGGATCTATCATGCATGAATGAAACAATAATGTGTCTGATAGACAATATATATGCATTTATTTATTAACATTCACACATTCATGTATAACAGTTTTATTTTTCTATTTTTCTTTTTATGAGATTTACATTTCTGAATAAAAGAGGGACTAAATGCACAAGCAAGGATCCCTCGCAATCTGGAACACAGACTTGGTAAGCATGGTCCAACATACACTGAGGAAAGTGTTTGAGGCAGCAAATACTCAATACTGACTTTGTTTCCAAATGAAACACCATTTCAAAATAATTTCCTTATAGAATTATTCTTTACTTATAAGAAACAATAGTACATTATACTCACAATATATTGAATAAAGATATAACACCACTTGCACCTTTTTATCTTTAAAAGGAAATTTTTACAAACTCAAAGAAACTATTACTGCTATTTCTGTCACTTAAAGAGGCTTAAGTTAAGAAAGCATTGAATTTCATTGAGTAATATAAATATTTTGCCATAAATACAGGTTTTGGACTATTTTTAAACAAATCATGCTTAGAAAAACATCCATCTGCATATAATCTCTTAATAGATTAACAATAAACGTATAAATACATATTTGATATTAAAATTTAGTTATTCAAACATGCACTGCAAATATTTTCAAATAATCTGCACCATCATTGTTGTCTTTTTGTTTGGAAGCATTTTCACTATTTTAGATGCTCTCAAAAAATTCCATGTTTTAATTAAAAGCATAACTTTGAGGTATATAGATAACAAAATCTGTATCTCAATGTTTTTTTAATTGAAAACATTATCCACATATATTTGCTATTTCAAATCACACAAATAAATTATTCAAAATGTTAAACTTCCAGGTATCTTTTAATTTGCTTTTCTTAGCTAATTTTCGGTTAGCTAAGAAGCTGTACAGAGAATCAACCCCATCTTTTAAGCTCTTACATCCTTAAGCCCTGTAGGTGAAGTAGCCTTCATAGCAGATAAGATTAAAACTGAGTGGTATGGCTTAGTGGTAATGCTGAGGGTGTCATATAGGAGTAAATAAGGTTAAATTCTTATTTTGAGCACCTTACAGTTTTTAATGGCTTTTCCCTAAGGGTGATCATAAATCTGTATACAACTTCCAAGACCCTAAATTCATGTGGCAATAAAACTGAGGTACAAGGAAAACTAACATGAGCAAACTACTTCACTCAAGCACATCTAAATTATGTACATACATGATTTCACCCTTGAAGAGAAAGTGAAATAAATAAGTACAAATAATCTTAACACAAAGAGTCTGCTGCACTTTTGGAAATTACTACACACTTTGAATAATTCTACTGCCAATAACTATACAGCAAAACCTTTTGGAATTTTTCTCATAACTCCTTTGTCTTGATCCCCTTGTGGTTTTAATGCCCCATAATAATTATAAGCCATATGGCCTTATATGGCAGCCTCCAGAAATGTTAACATAAACCTTAGCAAAAATGTATATTAACTAAATAATTTATATGCTGTCATTGATTGTGATTAATGTGAATTTAATACAAAGTTTGTTGAATTGCTACGAAATCAAGAGTCAAAGCACAGAACATAGTATGAGTTTAACACTGTGACTGCTGCTTACAGTAAGCAGACGTTTTCATAGTTTGTTAGTACTCAAAACAGTTTCTTCAGATAAGACTAAAACTATGATGCATTTATAATAATCATTGGAAAAATAATCTACAACTGGGCAATATTATCACCAGCTGAAAATGGAATACATGTATTGCTGTCACTAAGGCTGTATGGTGGTATACAGTTTTGAGAACCTTATAACCAATTCAATGATATATAGGAAAGAAAACAATTGAGCTCGCTCATGTGGTGATATAGCCATTCTCCATTGCTGTCATAGTGTTCAATGACACTGTAGGCAGAGAAGGTAGTGCAGTTCAACCAAAATTTTGATCCAAAGAAACATTTTTAGAAAAAAGTCCTCTGTGTCTATGAACAGCATTACTCAAAAAATGAAAAGTCTGTTAAGTAACGAACTTGATATAAAGTTCATAATCTTCCAAGAAAATCCCCACCCAAACTTACTTTTCATGAAACATATTTTGAAAATTTTTGATCTTTTCAAAAAAATTGCTCCAACAATTTTGATTAAAGTACTCTTATGTTCAAGATATTTTCATGACAACTGGAATATATACCTTGATTTTCTTGGAATAGTTCCAATTTTGCATAACTGCTAACCATTAGGTGTAAGAGAGATACATAAAAAAGCTTGCTACCCACTTTTGTCGGAAAGCACAAAATTTATGTAAGATAAATTTTTTCGTTTTTTCTCCTGGCATGCAAAGAGGACATGATCACATAGCACCAGTGGTTCTAAAACAATTTTCAAATGGCTTTATCCTAGTCTGGTTTTCTGATCCCAAGGTCACAGGTTCAAATCCAGCCCAGACCAATGATTTTTAATTGTGCTTAAAAGTGACAGCTCCATATCATTAGATTTATTGGCATATAAAAGAATCCCTAAGGTACAAAATTCTGTCACATCAGCAACGTTATTATGATCCTGGAAGGAGAGAGCATTGTTAAGCAAAATATGGTTATATGGCTTTAACCTAGCACACTCGCCTAAGCAAGTAAGCAATATTATTATTTTTAATAATCTTGATTAGCATGAAGTGGAATAGTTTATTGCAAAACAGCAGATAGTCACGTGAATGTATCATATCAGATTTTTTAAGCAGCCCTTGACAAATTCACAACTTGTGCATCACTGGCAAACTGTAATATGCACGTCTTGTTTGGCACTGCTTTTGTCTTCTGTCAAGTGTATGATGAAAATAAAAGTGTGTTTAGTATATTATAAGTAATGTTCAGGTGCATTAATGATCCAACTCTGCAATGCTGGAAACCGCATACTAAAGAGTGGCTGAAAAGTCAACTAGAGCTCTATGGTTCACCAGGGCAAAATGCATTCAGAGTATGACAAATTTATTTTTGACATTTTTAATGATCTTTTGTTAAATAAATGGAAGGGCAGTAAGTCACTATCATGTTTATACCCATTAACACACACAAAAAGTAAAATTTGCATTAAGGGTCCATAAAATTACTCTGAATAAACCTCAAATTGTATATAACAATTTATATGTTTGCTGAATTTTAAATTTCCCCATATAATTTCAGTTACTTTGAACACATATTTGAGAACAAGAGATTCTTTTTATTAAGAATGAAGGAGTATGGCCAAGAAAAAATGACCATGATCCAAGCATATTTAAGTTAGTGATGATGGAACATCAAAAGTAGACTCAATATCTATTGATCCTTCGAAAGTGTTGATAAAAGTAAGCCATTAATAGACTCAAAAACTTACTAATGCATATAACTTCATGTTTACTTACCAGCCCTACTGACAATGTTTCTGAGCACCATATTAGTAAATAAACGTGAGGTCAGAGTCTTAAGAATGAATAGTAGGTTGAATCGTGCAAGTTTGTTAAATTCAAGAACTTGAAAATATTCAGATAACATTAGTTTTAACATGTCATTAGTGTAATCAAAATTAAATTAATGGCCCCATGCAACAGCCGTGTGCAAACTTCCAATGTTTCTGAGGTATTAGGCTTTAGTTGTGGAGATCATCAGCAGAAACAAGTATCAAAACCTACTTTAATGCCATATATGTGAAACGAGTTACTTTCCAATAATGCAATCAAGCATACAAGCTATCTCCTGGAAAGGTTTGTACAGTTATCCTGGCTGATAATTTTATTCCACCAATCATAAGAGTTTTCTTTTTCTTTCTAACTTAGCTTCTCAATAAACACAACACTTCTATCCTGACTGTATGCAGACATTGATTTATATACACAAAGGGAGTTTGATTTTTAGATTTAAAAATAAGTTTATTTAACCAGATAACATAAGACTGAGTATATTTTACAGGAATGTGTTACATAGAAGTCATATAAAACTGTCAAAACTAGTTTATGCTTAAAATGTAACTATTGAGTGATTTATAGGTGTCCTATATGTAGGACACCAGTCATATAGGTAGTAAGTTCATCACTAATTATGATTATATTATTTATGGCACACACAGTAAAGCTTATATTCAATGTTAATTGTTGTTAACAATGGATCAAACACATTTTCAACCATCACTTTGTATGATATGTGATGAAACATTTCACACATCTTGTTATGGTTTTTGTATGGCAGAACCTGCAGTGAGTTTGTCTTGGCCAATCACCCAATGATCTACTCTTGTTATATCTGGAGTCGTTGATGACCTCCCTTTAGACTTACAGACTTGGGCATATGTTTTCCAGGATGGAACTTACAATATGGCAATGACATTCAAGATGATCCAGTTTCTCATTACCTTCAAACCTATGTAATTGCCATGCATTTTGTTTGGCTACATCTATTCAATGTGCTATCAAACTGAAGTCCCATTTTTCTCTCTGATGAATATCCTGTAAAGACTTATATTTTAATTAGCATGATAAACTCCACCCATGTTTTCATTGTAAAAATGAATCATTTGAGATTTGATTACAATGCTTTTCTTTTCACTCTGTAAAAATCTTTTTACTGTGTGTGAGGGCATTACTGACATACAGTTGGAAGCTATTGTCACCAAACAATTGTCATTCCATTTTGCTACTACTATATTGCTAGATTTGTCACTTCTAAAATAAATGCTTCCCTGAGGGGATCTTTACACCATCTTACTATCCCGTAAGGGAATTTTGAAATTTGGTTTTCTCTAATTGTCCCTGTACCTTTGATTCCTTAAACACATAATTTAGTAAGGAGGGGAAATAATGTAAAGTAATTATGTTAAAAAAAAAGGTGATAAGTGTATTCCTCAAACTTGATAACACATCAGCATATTGAAGAACGACATTTGTTACTAAACCCAAGTGTTTGTAGTTCTTGGATAGTGTAGTGCTCAAACCTTGATAAGGATTCATCCATAATATGTATCCAAGTCTAGTAGCTCCAGTCCAAATTTTGTAGCCGTATCATATTGGATTTTATCTGATGAACTGCTTATGCCCATGTTTACCAAAGGCACCATTGCCTCAACACTGTGCTTTTCTTCATGGTGCATTTTCCTGAAATCATGTGTTGAGCATGTTGAATAACTGCCTCACCTTAGCGTAATCTGTCTGACTTATTTAGATTGTCATTGTCACATGAGTTATTATGGGAATCTGATCTTGTTTTCCAAGACATATTCCGCCTCAGTACTTCAATATAGCCACTAAGTAAAAGTATTGCATTAAATGATCTCATTTCAATTGAGGTCATATCACCCAATCGATTATGCTTAGCAGCATATTGGTTTGTGAATGTAACAATGGTGTCAATAACATCAAAAAATGAGCAAAATATCTGCAATGGGCTTCAATTGTTGGGAACAGAATAGTATTGAGACCATTCATTATTGCACTCTGTAAGATCACATTTACCCAATTGATATATGTTCTTCCTCTTCGTATCACCATGTTCATCCTGTCTGCCTTCCCCTTGCTGCTACTCTTTCAGTTTCAGTTCTCAATTGGCTACCTGGTAAATTGTCTAAATTGCCTGAAAATCATCACAAGCATTAGTGCGGGGGGGGGGGGGGGGGGGGCTGTTAGTGAAATTTCACAGCTGGCATCAAGGATGTCACTGTCAGCGTCATTGACTTCAGTATGTTCAAGCATTCTCTCATAGCTTGATCAAGGCTGAAACCCCTATATAAAAGAAGTAATAGAAAATTACCATTTGTTATAAATTAACCTCCTTTGTGACTGATACTATATGTAGTACGGCAATATATAACAATGAATACTGCAGATCATTGTCGATATACTAGTTTTACACTATAATAAAATAAATTATCTTGTTTTCAAGCTGTGGGAATAAAACTAATAGTTACAAATAAATAGTATGCATATTACACAAACCTTTCAAACAATGTAATAGCGTTCTGCCAATTTTCCAGGCACAGGAACAGTAACAGAACTCTCCAGCCATAAATACAAATCACTAGTTGACCGCAATTCAAACTTCTAATAATGGTTTCAGTAAGTACCAACTGCTGATCACATAATTTTATCATGTAGCAGGATTCTAAACAAAATTATGCATAACATCCTACATGTAGGACATCGTCCTTATCTGGATTAATAAGTGGCTTATGACAATGACAGCAAATAAAAACAACTGAATGATGTGTGTTTGAGTGGCAGAATAAATTAAAAGCATTTTCAATTCATTGTACATAATACTTGTCTACAGTTACCTTAAAATATTACTACCATTCATTCTGTTGGCTTTTCTCAATACTTTCTAAATCTTTGGTGCATAGTTATTTTTTTTTAAAAAAATCTTATTCATCACTGATAAATTTAAAGCTTTGTAAAGACTAAAATTATTACTCAACATTTAAAAGCTGTCATCCAGACAATATTCTATACTCTTCTCTCCTATGATAGACCAATGATATATACAAAATGGGTTACAGGAACAATGGAAGAGGCATATTGTTTCTTCCTCAGATTACATTTGTTGTTATTTTGTTCTTAGTATCCTGCATGACATTTTTATTAAAGTAAAATAGGAATTTTAATAAATAAACATTTCTTTAAAATATCCAAAAGAACGCACACATTTATACTTCTATCAGCTAGTCCAGAATAGCAACTTATGAATTTACTACGGATGCTTTTAAAACATCTTACATAATTCTTTGGTTGGTTTTCGTAATAGCCAAAATAAGAAATTAAATACCTATACAAAGCATCAAATTATGGGTTTTCATCCACAATTACCAATAATATGTTCTTTGAATGCTGACTTTAGTTTTTTTCCCTTACGTATGCATTTTCTTTTTGATACTAAAATATTTCTGATATTGAATTTATTTCAGCCAGTATGATGCTGATTTCTTTGAAAATTTACTGAAATTTGTTTACTGTCCATAGAGGATATGAGAATTTGAATGGTTTTATCGAGTGTATTGGGCTTACTACTATGGTATTCTTTACTTCCTTCTGTCTTTTGAACTTCAAAACATCAATTTGAAATGAAATTAAGACTGCTTCTGATAACCAAATGTTTATATGATTTAAATGAGTTCTAAATTATTGTTTGTTCTGTAAATATAATTTATAAATTGTATTAGTATGTATAAAATATGCCATGCCCAAGATTAAATATATTGATAAATTGGATGAAAGAAATATCCTTATCATTTTAAATGCAAATATACTGAAGTTTGCTTTTTATTTTTGGGTAACTTCAAGTAGGAATCAAAATTGTTCAGTCACAGTATCAAGATTCAGCTATAAACTTTGACATACCCAGTGAACTGCATCTGACCACCAAATAATTAAAATCTTAAAACTTCTAAAATTTGTAGGATGAAGTTGGGGTGAGTCTTGTTTAGACCACAATGATTTAGCTTCCACCATGCTTAAGCTGTTGGTACTGCATAAATAATAATTATAAGACACTGAATATCACAGGGCCAAATAATGATAATAATAATAGTTATACTCTATTCAAGACACATATAGTAGTCTTGATTTATCCATGCTATGAATGCAATACAATTGGCAATAACAAGCATGACAGTAAAGTATTCAATTTTAAATTTTCTCACACATAATGTGCATTGATACAAAATAACACCAAAGAAATAAATATATTGGCATTTTTTGTGTTTATATAGGAATTCAAATAAAGTTGTACATAACATTGCATCTGACATTGTTGTACTTAGCTATACACATTGTTTTTACTTTGTATTTTAACTATTAAATGCTACTTTTAGCTTTTCAAATGTACAAATAAAACCAAGTGATAATGATTCATAAATGCAAAAAGCAGAGATGCCCATCTCTTTTTCAGGACAAAGACCTTGGGAATTCGGTGTCCTTTATAGGATTTAAACCTAAGAGCATTTATATGGATATTCAAAACAATTAAGTTATTTTCCTCACAGATTAAGCAAAAATCCTGGAAAAACCCCCTTTTTTTTCCCCCCCCCAAGAAGTTGCAAAAGTTTAAACTTGGGCCCTAGAAATTAATAAGCAGACATGCTATCTATTTCATTATGGTAGTTGCAATTCAAATGCGAGTCCTTCAGATTAAAGAAGAAGGCTTGTGTCAATGTTAACTGAATATATATTGATATTTTATTTACTTGTTATCAAATTATGAAATTCTATTATTTCCATTAGTGCAATTGGTTTTTATTATAAATTCTATGGAGATGGACATTTTAAGGTAAAAAAGAATAGTGTAAACAAAATTCCTAATTATATTTTAAGAATTTGTCTTAATTTGTTTGCTTCAGCTTTTCCACTCAGTCACTTACTCATTATTTTGAAATTGTTTTATATTGCAAAAAATTTTAATTTCAGTTTACAATCTCATTTACACAATCCAACATAAAATACCATGCACTTTCTCATATCTCACCTTATTAGCACCTTCATGTTCATCACAACCAAAGTTGTTTTTCAAAATTAGTTGTAATAATTTAATGCTGTATTTATATATTATGAAATATATTGTCTCAAACATTTCACTCAGGATTCAGTGGCAAATGCTGGGGACACAACATCAACACATTCAGAAAAAAAGTACACATTTTTCAGTGCATTCTTATTTTTAAAAAGGTAATACCTGGACTAATGGGCTGATTTCTGTATTTTAAACACTTATGGTTAGTTGATTCTATCACCTATTACCTACTTATGTGGTAAGCATAAACAAAGGATACATCTTCTCAACTGCAGGCTCATCTAATGTTAAGGGTCTAAAGTCTTTACTTTGTTAACATATAAAGCATTTTAAAAGCTAGACCTATGACAATGCTAATACATTTTGAACTACATTGATTCCAACCTGGCATGCAAAACACATTTGAAAATTGACTATATGCTGTCTCTCCCTCTGTCTTCTTACTATAAATAACAGACATTAACTCTGATAAATACAGTTTTATCACCTTCATGAAGTGGAAATTTGTTACAAGTTTCACCACTTTGCTACTTCACAAAATTTAGTTTCCCTATTTATTTTACACTCTTATGCTGTATTTTTGTATGAATATAAACTAGTTACTAATTCTAATAGAATAACGTTATAGTTTGCATTACCAGCAAAAGAATACTGCATCTACTATAAAGTCAGCAGTTTTGTCAGACTAGAAGCAGTGGAAACTAGCATGAAAATTGATCACAATATGCAATTTAATATTTTTTTAGAATTAGAGTTATGATTTTGAATATATTGCCAGCTTCAATTATTTTAGTTATAATACTTGAAAATTTGCAAGAAATAAAATAGCAAACACAATAAAGAGTGATATTGAACATGAGGCATTGAGTGTTGGGAACTTTACACTTCCATCACCAAACAAAACACAGATTTCTGCTACTTAATTACTGCTAACAACAGTGAGTGGCTAGTATCGTGAAGATCTGGCTTGACTGAAGACCACCTCAGTCTTATGGATAGACATGTGTTTATAGTTTTTTTTGTAAAGAATGATAGATAATCTGTGATTATTAATGTAAAAGTGTGTAAGTCAAGACCATCTACAATACCTCACCTTAATATAAAAACAAAATGAGGATAACACAGATTGAATTTAAATAGCTGAGCAATGCAGTAGAAGCACAATACAGGTATCATTTTTGTAGTTGTGATTATCCTCAATGGGAAAAAAACACACACACACACAAACAAAATATAAAAAATTGTTTTAATATAGAAAACTATAAAAGAATGATATATTCTTTAAACATATAACAACCACACAAAATAACATGAGATATTGCTCTAATAAATTTTATAGATTACCTAAATAAATGAAAGAATTTTTTAAATTGTTTGGTGTTAATTTAATTCCTTTCCAACTTATTTGGTGTTGTTTGCTGAACTTGAACATTTTATGCAAAAGCTTAGTCCAGTATGATTAACAAAAAATATTCTTAGCAAGTCTCTAAATAACAGCATAAAATTAGAGGATTTGCTGGAGATATACTTCTTACAAAATGTAAATGGTGTGTTATTTATGGATGCTCTTTAACTGCTGTGGTTCTCAGCATCCCATTCTATATTGGGCGTGAAAGACCTCTTAATTTTGCTCAGAGGCCTCTCCATCAGGCTTGAGGTTCTTTTACGTGCCATAAATCTACGACATGGGACCAACGGCTTTACTTCCCTTCCGAAGGAAGCCATGCTAAGGATTTTTGCACCCAAAAAAATCCATTGTCCTCCGCCAGGTTTGAACCCACGACCTTGGATATATGAAATCAGCACGGAGGGTGACTATACTTCTTACAAGAGGTATGAGAAAACACAATGTAGATTAGTGTGCACCAGTTTAATACCATTCTTAAATTTTAGTACTGCCCATGCCTCCTGCTAAGAGAGCCACTAAAGTGAGATTATTATAGATAGATGATTTATCCCATAGAGCCTACCTTGCCACAGGTATTTCTTGAATTTGGGCTGCACTTTCATGCACATCTTATGAAATTAAATTGAATTTTAATTATGGATGTTCTTTAATTGCTGCAATTCTTTGTTCCATTCTATATTGGGCATGAAAGGCTGCTTAATTTTGCTCACACTTTATCAGGCTTGAGGTTCTTTTACATAACATAAATCTACAACCTTGCTACCCCTAGACCATGGAGGATATCAGTATATGATCTTTCACTACTGAAACAAAGGATGAAATGTCTTCATAACCTCACTTTTGAAACTTTCAAAACAGAAATGACATAATTTTCACACCATTTTTTAAAAATTTCTTCAACCTTTGCTAAGTATTGATTCTGAACAAGAACATGTTTTCATTCTATCTTTAGGTACCTATACAGTGTGATAGCATGGTTGATAAGAGGTATTTGTTATGCTAGTACTTCTAACTTCTCGTAGCTTGAGTTTTCTTTGGAGCATAATAATATTGGTTCATCACTTAATACTAAAAATATATCCTCTTTTGTCTTATCCTCAAAATGTTTTATATACGTATTGAATTATCTGTTACTACAAAATTGTCACCAGGGATGAATATTGTTCATTTTACTAACCAAAACTGTAACCTCAGGAAACCTAAATGCTGAAGCACCATAGTTGCATTTACAATCAGAACACAAGAACAATCCATATCTACATAAGCAAATATGCTTTTTTAAAAACTTCCGCTGCGCACTATATGCCCTTCTTGAACGGAAGTATATTCAAGGTCACGAACTTAGAATATTTCAGCCTGTTACAGGCAAAATTGCGTACGAGAGCTGTAGGTGTTCTAAGCTCTCGTATCGCGGCGCGCTTCCACTTGGATAAGATAACACGTTCAAACTCGTCATTCATGCAGCAATGCTGCCAGCACACAGACGTCGCAATATCGATACAATAACACATGCAATTGAAAATAATTTGCAAACTGATCGATACCACTGTATTAAGCTTTGGACAGTGTCTGACTCCAGCACACTGCTTGGTTGGAAGCTACATCTAGACTTCAGATCAACAACAATGATGAGCGTCATTATTGGCACTATATATATTATCCATTCACGCCGAGATTTAAGAGAAGGTGAGCTAGATCACCTTCAAGATTTTCAAGACACAATAATTGGCATGCATCAAACGTCTGCAGTTGCTCAAAAAGCAAATCTAACTTTTAATCTAAATGCATGCAGATGGTATAGCAAGAGAAGCATAACTTTGATTGGACATCATAATGCCTCTAAATCTTGGCAAACAATGTGTTATACACTATGCACATTTCTTTACAAACAATCGAGTACAACACCATTTTGTTACATATTGATACTCACATTAAGGTCTGATATATTGCACATGGTCTTGTCCAAGTCCAATACTGATTTCAAAGCCTCATGATTACTTCTGCATAAAAGGAGTTAACTATTTCTTTTTTAATGCCAGCACAATGCTGATATTTTGTTACTAATTGCATATAAATTTACAATACACATGAGCACTCGCAAATTTAAAACTTTTTTATTGATGGTGTATTTATTTGTCTGCCGTAAATACTGGACAAGTTTTCACATGATATTAGCAAATATCCTCCGAGTATAAGCTCGAAGTAATTCTATGAGCTCTACATTAATGAATAAAATTGAATTAATCACCAAAGGGTCAAAGGAATATAGCACTTTTACCCTGGAGGATCAATACTTTTTGAGCATGTCTTGCAAGGTAAGGTAAATTATCTTGTGCAATTTATAACTGTGCACTCAACAATAAAAAGCTGTTGAAAGGAACTCATGTAAAGGCCATTTGGACTGTTGGGTGCAGTTACATTGCTAATGGAAGACTATAACATGCAGCTATGTTTTTTTTTTTAATCTGTGAAATCAGAGAAAATTTTAACAACAGAAAATCTGTAATGTGAACAATGCCAAAGCAACAAGCCCTACTTATTGCACTGAACAACAATTGCCTACAGTATCTTTTCCTGCTTGCAGATGCTGCTGCTGTACTACACCTATTATGTGCTGTACTTGTGGATTCATTTCCTTCATCATTTGGCAGCATTTAAGTCTTGTTCTAAGCCAATCTTGGAAGTTCCTTCTACAATTTCCCATCACAAGTATTCATAGTAACAGGAGTAATGTACATATATGGCATTATGCCCACACATAATTTAAAAGTTACAAATCTTTAACACCAAATGGGATGGCTCTCACATTTTTCTTTACAATCCTTTGCATTATATAATATAAGGACATATGCTTATTAGTGCCAAAACGTTAAACTACTATATTTATTCTGAATACAAGACAATATTTTCTCCAAGTCTTGCATTCATGATAATTTTTTCCAAAAAAAAAAAAACAAAAAAAAAAAAACCATGCCAAACTTAGTGGACACAAAAGTGGAGAACCTTGGGGAAAATTATAAAGATTATTGTCAAGGTTATGAATACGCAGCAGATTTTCAGTGTTTCATTTTTCACTTTGAATAGCTGTTAATGGATCTAGATTCTCATTGTAAATATTATCATCAATGTCATCATCTCCCACCACACAAGTATTGACGCATTTCCATTTTCCCTCTCCCCTGTCTCCTGCAGTTTAAATCAATTTCTGAGCAAAGTCAAATTAAGTAAAAATCTTTATGATGTGTTGTATTTGGTATGTCATCAATTTCTTAATCCCTGCCGTCAACACTGTAGCCGGTCATATCTCCCACTGCCCACATACCAGCACATTTCTGTTCTCTCCTCTCCCTCTCTCCTGCCCTTTACATAAATTTCTATTCAACTTTGAATTTAGGTAAAACTCTTTACAACAATGTGCTATTCCATCATCGTTGCTGCTGCCATTGTCACCTTCTCATACAGCATATATAACCGTACATTTCTATTCTCTCCCCCCATTATGTGAATTTCTGTACAAACGAGAATTCTTATCACTGCCATTGCTACTGCCATTTGCTGCACATATAATCTCTCCCATCCTTTATATGATCTTTATGTAAATCTGAATTAGGTAATATTTTGTACAATGATGCATTGTAATTGGTATGAGTCTAAATATAAAATGTTAATATTTTACCCATTATTGTTGCAGCTGAGCTATGGCTGTCATTTTCTCCCACCGCACACATACCAATATGTTTTCATTGTCTCTCCCATTCATTACATCAATTTCTCCACAAATTCAAATAATGTATATATATATAAGAAAGGGAATTAATCAGCCTGACTACCCCTTAGTTCAAAACATAAGTGCAACACTTTAAATTTTGTTTAAAAATTAAGTTAACATATATTTTTATACAGATGATATGCTAAATTCCAAAATAAAAAAAGGGGGGGTTTGTCTTGTATTTGGATAAATAAGGTACAATCCCTAAGAGAAACTAAATATGACTCAACTTTTGAGAAGCTCAGACTCCTGCTAAACTGCAAACTGTATTGTGTGTTTTTCACACGGCTTATTGGAAGACTTGCCAACTGATCTGCTTATGTTAATAGTTACTAGCGCTATTATAAGTACAACCTTACTTGGCGACTGGCATTTGCTAGCCTATAGTAATGAGCTCCAAAATCAAGGAATCACTAAGATGTTAAAAGAATAAAAATCTACTGTCAGCAAGCTATTTCCAAGGACATATGTCTGGGTTTACTGATATGAAATCCAGGATCTCCATATATTTTTTCATCTTTTAAACAAACTACGCAAAAGTTAAATTATATCTAAAAAGCTCAATATCATGTCTGAGGCTCTTGAAATAAGATTTGTAGTTCAAGTCCTGGTTGGCACAAATTTTTCAAATCCACGAGCTTTAGTGCTGTTGATAGTTGACAGAGTCACAATTATGCCGCACCAGCATTTGAGGAGTGACGTTTCAAAATGCGATAAGTTCACTTTCACATGTAAATTAGTTTGAAGCGGATTCGTACTCAGAAAGATGCGCTGCATCGAGCTACAGCTTTTAACCCTTTAAATCAAGTCTAAAATATGAGTTTTGATTCAAAACATGATAAGTCCAGCACCGAATTTGGTTCAAACTGCGATAAGTCCAGCTCGTTATGATCGCTAATCATATGTTGCGCTAAGATTAAATATTAATGGCAAAGCTAAGAAAGCAAACATTCCAAACCATCACGACAATGTTTTGATGAATAACAGTGATTGTTGTGGCTCACATTCTGTCGTGTGCGACAGGTTTGTTTTTGCGCTAGTCTGCAGTTCATTTAATGAATAAAATGGAAGTTGTACATGTTGGGACCACTCTTATGGATCTAGAAAGCGGCAGAGGGCATAGTGAAAAGAAAAATGGAGCAGATGGAAAGGTAACTACTTTTAAACACAATTTTTGGGTTGAGATTTCTTAGTAAATGCCTTTATTTACAATTATTACTAGTGGCATATTCTTGCTTTACTTATGGATCAAATCCCACTCATGCGATTTCATTACAATTGTTTTCAACCACCTTGTGCACTCTGGGAGGGAAGGTTTAAATGCTGCTCCATACCTGTCTACCATCTTATCAGGGATAAAAAGAAGGTCTACACCCCTGTAAATTCATTGATGTGAGTGCCTGGCCCAAAACGTTGCTGTCCTCAGAAAGAAAGCGGAAAACTGAATACTGTAGTTAAAGTTTGAGATGAGAGTAAACAATGAGCAACCAGAATTAATAGTATTGATGCCTCACTAATTGCTAGTAATGCCATTTTTGAACGAAGAGGACATCATACAATAAAACAAAACAAAACATTCCAAACAAAGAAAATGTAATTTAGTTCATTTCAAATTTGAGGTCTAGGGAAAGTCATTACAATAGACAAAAAAGTAAATGGCTTTATGTTTCTTCAGAAATGAATATTAGAAAGCTCTTTAAAATGTATAATGAGTGTGTTCCTGATTCATTAAAGGTAAAAAAAAAGTGGTTCTTCGACAATATCTTCTAATTTGGTGATCCTACAGTAGATGTCTGTAGCTATTGCTGTAAAATGAAACATGAAATGAAACTCACTAAAGATTCTGACAAAATACAAAAAGTAGAAACAGAGCTTGCTTGTTGCCCATAGAATGAGAGCAAAACAGTTATTTTAAATCTATGAATGAGAAACTACCCAACTGCTTGTATTTATGCTTTGATCTACAGTTCAACCCTTGCCACAACTTGTTATTGGCGAGGCATATTATGCACGACAGCTGTCATATTATGCTTTCTGCATTACCTGCATACAAAATAAGTCCCCAAACTTCTATTGCTGGAGTGAAAACCAGGGTGGTCGTGGACCAAATGAAGTAGCTTCAGCTTTGATAGATGTTCTAAGTAAGCATAGATACAATGAACACACCTCAGCCAAAAGATTCTGCAGTGTTGGGCAGAACAGAAATGTCCACATAGTTCATTCTTTGTATTGGTGGCTTCTAAACAAATCCCCAGACCTTACATTCCCAGGGCATGGCCACTCCTATTTGGCTGTGGACCACCTTTTCGGTCTGGTGGAGAAGTCTTCGGAAACAATCTGAAATATTAACTCCTGAGCAATATCATAAAATTTATGAAAAAATGGGAAACATTCACAATTTAAGTATAGACTGGAATATTTTAAACTTCAAGAGCCTCTGTGATGTTCTGAAGAAGCCAGTGGGTGTAAAAGACATGAAACGTGTAGTTCTGAAAAAGAAATTCAAAGGGAACAACACCTTCATTGTTTTTAAAATGGAACCCTTATAGAGACTCGACGGTGCCTCAAAAAATTGTGTTTCCTTGCTGAAAAGAGGTGCATCAGCTGATCAGATACCTGATCCAAATGCTGGCAGTTTGATAACACTATAAAGTCAGGAAAAAAGAAAGACTTAATTGCTCTTCTGAAACAACACTTTGGTGTTAGCTGGAAGGATAAAAGTCTGAAATTTTATATTGATGTACTCGAGAGAGATGTTGTAACAAACAAAGAGCAAGAAGAAGTAGTTAAGGATGAATGTAATTGCTTGGAGGAGGAACCTGGATATCAAATACTCTGAAGAAGAGCATGAGAAAGTATATGTGGAACTACTCTTTTTGGTGATATTCATATTATAATTTTGTTTTTGTAACATCTGCTCTGTATTATTTTGTTTTTTCAAACTTTTTTTTTTTTTTTTTTTAATAAAACAGTAACGGAGTCTGATCAGGACTCCGGTACTGTATCCCTATTTACATTTCCCCCCGTAGGTTTTACTGATTACTGGTTTACTGGTTTTACTGGTTTTTTTTTTACAAACATATAACATCCATGCCCAAGGCGGGATTCGAACCCACGATCCCCTGCCCACGAAGCACCAAAGCGAGACGCTTTAGCGAGCGTGGCCATGGGGACCGGCTAACTTGACACAAAATATTTTAACACTTTACTTTTAAAAAGATACCTTTTACTGCTTTGATTATTGAATATTAAAACACTTTTTTGAATTACTAATATAGAGATTCACTGGATAAAGTTCCAAGCAATAACAAATAAACAAAGAAAAGAGAAAAATTGCAGGATGTTTGAAATAAAACTAACTTTGATCCTATTATTAACAATTATAATATAAGCTATGAAAAGAATTTGGAGAATTATTAATGGTTCAGTTTAAATTGCACAATATAGTTAAAAAAAATTAAGAACAGGATACACAATTAAAGTAGTAAGAATTTGGATTGTATATTTTAAGTAATATTTTATTGTTCTCCTTGATTATAATTTTAATCATATTGCTTACATAATGTCTGGATATTTCTCAAAAAAAAAAAAAAAAAAAAAAAAAGGAAAAAAAAGTATGTAATATTAAGATAAGTGGCTGATTTTCATTGTATTGCTTAAATAAATGTTTGAGAACATGTTCTTCAATTTATGATTTCATTATATCAATTAAACTGGTTAAGAATGAACATTGCATTATTTCTGTATAAATTTGCTTCAAACCACAATATGTCCTTTTGGTTGGTGCAAAATGAGGCAAATACTCAGATTTTCAAAATACAATTAGCAACAGTGGCTTTCGGTGAAGAGTGAAATTTTCACCACTTATCCTATTTTTTCTGTATTCAGAACTCTAAATAGATCCCAGTGTTTAAATTTGCATTATCTATAAAACTTTACGCAATATCAGTTTTTGGCCCCTCTTGTAAAATTTGTATTTGTGGACTTATCGCATTTTCAAAAAGTTACTCATTTCTCTGTTTCTATCATGTTGACACATATGTATTTGTAAACAGTAGCTCATTACTTTAAAACACTCCACTGTTTATTTTGCATTTGTTGTAGACTGCTACAGCTCTGAATATTATTTAAATTAGTTTATAATTTGGAAACCTCATTTCATTTCAGTTAATCACCTCCATTAAAATCACATTAATTCATGACATTGTCAAAAAGTGAAGTACAAAAATGTTGCATAATATATAACATTAGGTCCTACAAACATAAAACTAGTGGTATGTGCTAATGTTTTATGAAAGCTTATGAAATCATTTCAATGGCAAATACTGTAACATAAAATAGGCAAAAGTGGCATTCAGAAATGGAGAAAATATTATATTTTTAATGAGAAATATTCTAATATTTCAAGTTTATGAAATAACGGGCTCCATGAAAGGGTACTTTACAAACTTTTATATCAGTAGTGCTTTTCCCTCAGAGTAAAATTTGATGTTTTTCTTTGACGTCTCTTAATTAAGACGCATTGTCATTTATAGCCTCCAAGTAAATATGCATTCAGTTATGTCTCCCTTTTATTGCATTATATTGCTTTTTATAAAAATGTTTACAGATAATGTGAAATGCCCCACCTATAATCATGTGTAGATTTTGATGTTAATGCTAGGTATACTTCGCTCCTTAAAATGTCAGTCACCAACTAGAGTGCACCAATAACAAAAATACTATTCCAAAAACATGTACTTCCATTTTACATACAGAGAAGGAAACATCTTACAAAACACATAGTGAACAATTCACAGAAATCAGCTCAGTCCAGGTTTGCACTATTTTCCTTTACAATGACCTGCACTCCGATGCAACGCAGCTTTGGCATACACTCACAATAACTGCCTTCTTATACCATTAAAAATGGAATGTGTCTGTTTTCTTATTGGTGTTGTACACTTTATAACGATGTCTTTCATTCCTTCTTCCCTCCTTTGATGTAAATACTAAGGCAGCTGCAGAATGGTGCATGTTCTTAAATCTCACACCATATATTTCCTTTACCATCCTAAGCTTCTGTTTGCTGGAGCCCTATCGAAATGTCAGAATAAAAGGCATTATACCCAGAGGGGGACTATTTCAGTACAAGGCCATCTATTAAAAATAACTTCTTTTTTTCTCTAAAAATGGAGATATATTTGAATACTCTACCCCTGTCTAAGGGTTATGCAAACTTAAAGTACATAATAGGCAATATACTCCTTCACCCAGGGTGTTAATACACTTGGGACACACCTTTGTGTAGGAACAACTTCTGCTGAGGATGGAAGAAAGAAAAGTGTAGAAACACCAACACTCATTAGGCAAAGTTATTATTTTGTTCTTTAGCCAAACGTACAACATGAATTAGTCTTCCGAGCTGTTTTATAGAATGCCTTACTTTGCATGCTTAACCCATCACACTTGATGACAAGATCATCCAATTTTTCTCCACGCTCCAACACAGCTTCTAATGTATTGTGCTGAAAAAAAGAGGAAATGAATTTGTTGAGGAATAACAATGGTAAAATAAAAGATTTATTGGAAGGGGAGGAAGAATTTATTTTATAAATGAGAATTTCTTTGTGGCTAAGATTAAGAGTGCTGGATTTCTTTACCCAGGTTCATTCCCTACCATATGGAAATCTGGAAGTGACTATGAGAATGTTTCATTAATCATGACAAATATTAATAAAAGCTAAATTTAAAACACCAACAGTTCAAGTTATAACAGCATCAGTTGTTCAAGTTAAAGCCCTTGAAAGCGAAGTTAAAAAAGGTATACAAATAAAGCAATTTAAAGAATGACAATGCATTCTGTGAGCACAAAATCACCATCCTTGCCTACTTTTTCCTTTCTTTTCTTTACATAACATAATTCAATCTTTCTCCTAGATTAATGTAAGAAATGAGCCCATGACAGGTACCAGCTTGAAATATTTATGCTTGAATTCAAAATTCTGTGTGTGCTTATTGCGAATGATAATAAAAAAGAATGCCACACTGTGAACGGAGTATTTAGGTTCTCATTAAGAGAGAGAGGAATGCTATGCCTTGACAATGTTAAATCAAAACCTATTGCAATAAGGTGATCAAATGATCAAACCCACTGTTACAGTCTGCCAGTGTTTCGGAATTTTGTCCTGCAAGATTTTTTAACATGCCAGTAAATCAACTTACATAGGTTTTTTTTATATTGTTTAATGCCCGCTTTTATTACTTGTGGCACCGCAGGCAATGACACTGGTGATACATGGAACGAAGATAGAGCACCAGTGGAGTGCGATGGCAGGGGAAACTGGAGAACCTGGAGAAAACTCGCCCTTGCACTGATTTGTCCACCACAAATCTCACATGTGATCGCTTGAGATCGAACCTGGGCCATCTAGGTGAGAGGCAAGTAACTTACATGGGGCTGTCGCTTTTAAATACACTTGAAAGCCATCAGCCTGGACCAGGTTTGAACCTGGGACCTTGAGACCAGAAGGCCAGCACCGAATCAACTGGACCAATGAAAGCTGTGAAGCCCCTATGGCAGAAGTATCCACAAGCAGGAACAATCAAGGTTTGAACATTCTTCAAAAGAATATAAATTCAGAATGATTATCATGATTTATCAGAATATATTTTATTTATTCCATTAGATCGTGATTCCTGCACTTAAATTTACTGAAGATGGTTGTAGATTGTGCCTAGAACCAGAATCTAAATGAACTGATGTATTCCAGCCCATCAAGTTACACACATTCTTACTGAAGTTTAACACAGTTAGGAATAAAGTAGTGATGAAATTGTGCAGCATTTTTCTTACCAATATAATCTTTGTTTCATCTAATTCTTCTTGAATTTTTGTCATGGCATCTGCTTCTCTTGGATTCTGGTATTTCGCTAAATACACATTCACTTGTGGAAACTGTATTGCTGCTTCATTTCCAACTGGCCACTCCGATGCTGGTACAGCTTGTGCAAATTCATCAAGAACCTAGATGGAAAGAGTTTACTTTAACAATTTTTTGAGAGCATTATTATTCCACTAGCATATTTATTTCATTTCAGTATAATGACAGGTCAATTTTCAGTCTACAAAAATGTACATGGTTGTTCCAACAAAGGGTGACTCCTGTAATATATCATTATTTCCTATTCAAAAATATTTGAAAAGATATACAATCAAGTACAGAACTTCTTAATGAGACACAAACCAATATGGCTACATACACGGAAAATTAACTAACGCTGTCTGTATTAAACTTACTGCATTTTATCATTATGTGGATCAAAATACTTCATTAGGTATAGAATGTTCGGGAAGTAGTACATTCCATCCAAAAATATGATGATATTTCACTGGAAATAATTTTGAGGCACCTGAGTCCAAAAAAGCCTTTTTAGAAAGAGTCTGCTTGTGTGTGAACAGCATAACTCCAAAAAGAAAATGTCACGTAAACATCAGGTATTTAAGTTTATCTTCCAAGGATAACTTCAAGAAAATCTCCTCACCATTATATTGAAAATTTTTCAAAAATTTTAATTTGAGCAAAAATACATATAACGATTTTGATAGCATAACTTTTAAGATAGTTTCATGAAAAATCAAATGAACATCTTGAATTTTCTGGGAATAGCTCCTGAATCAAAAAAAAAATGTAGATCTTATTAAAGCACTCATTTTATGTTTTATATATTATATTGGTGGCATTAAAGCATTTCCGAGGTATCCCTTGTTGTTAGTTTAAATTTTCCAATACAAATTCTGGGAAGTTGTTTTCTTTCCTTCTTTTTCTCCTGATCATGTAAAGAGTACAGAATTTCAAAGAATCACATGGCAATTAGCTTAATAAACATTTATAAGAACAGTTTGTTGAAAAATAGGTAGAAAGTCATGTGAAAATATCACATTAAATTTTTAATTTGAGTAGTGCTTTTGACTTGATAGATAATTTTCTTCTAAAAAAATAAGACATACCTTTTGGAAATACGTAACATTAGTTAATTAAGGTTAATTTTATCTTATGTCAATGCCAAAAACTGGTGGTAGCTTGGCATTTTTGGAAAGAGCAGCACACCATAAATAGAAGTCCAAAAATATTCAATCACAAGGAAAACATAATTAAAACTTGGGGAGAACATCTATATTTGGAAAAACAAGTACTATGTTTTCAATTTTGAAATCCTGCCAGATGACCTACTGATGCAGAGGTTCATCAAACCACCACTAGGAGCAAGGACAATCATCACAGCAAGCGATGTTGATAATCAACTAAGGGAATTGGCAATGGAAGCACATGAGCTTCTGAAACTGCTTTCCAATAATAAAAGTAAATGAAGTAGTTCTACAAAATTGATTCACTAATGAATTTCAATTGACAGAACACATGATTGTCACAAATTCCACCATATATTAGTAATAATCTAATGAGTAATTAATAGTTTTTGTATTTGATCAAGAAGTAAAAAGACTAATATGTTATGTATTACAGTTTGTAAGATACTGAGTGGAGAAAGTCACATGAGTTCAACACACCAGATATTTGTACCTATTTTCTGACACAAGACAAATATTTGCAAGAAAGGGTTTCATATTTTAATATCATGGTACAATAATTTTGTCAGCTCAGACTACTAAAAAGATAGTTGATATATTGTTATACATGGTTTGTGTAATTCCAAACAAAAGAAGTAAATGCCAACATTTGGTTTAGAAAGCTGTAATTATTATAACTGTGACACAGCATGTTAAAACATGTTACTCTTTATATGAATTCCAGCTTACTGATAAGAAAACAAACATACACTAGTGATAAACTCCTGTTGCTTTGTGATAAAATACATCTGGAAGTGCTCTTATGATTTAAATAAAAATACAATTCCATATTTTTTCTAAAAGTAGCTCTTAGATCATTTCTTACTATTACTTATACTATTCATACAAAAAATACAATTCCACATTTTTTCTTAAAGTAACTCTAGGTCATTTCTTATTACTTACACTGTTCATGAAATTTAAAATGTCACCAACAAAAGCACACTACCTACTTATGTAGCATGTTGGTGAGTGTTTGCCTCACATTCAGGAGATCCTGAGTTTGAATCTCAGGGTGAGTTACCTGAAAGGGTTTTTTCTGAGATGTTCTCTTATCCTGAGAAGATGAATTTCAAGTAAATCTAAGCTCAATAGAGCATTATTTCACCCATTTCATTCATCATCTATTATGACCTACCAGGTAAAAAAGCATACCATACCACACCCTTCTGCTATACTCAATATGCTTATTTACATGTTTAGTTCCTAAAACAACTTGGAAATGAACACAGCAGGCTGCAGTAAAATCACTGGGCTCAATGGTTTCTTGATTTAATCTTGTAAGATCAGCCTTATAGTAATGTATGTGTACATAAAATTATGTCACTGCAATTCTCTACAGTGAGATTTTTGCTTACAACCTGAATCTCATGAAGAAATCTACATTATGTTGCATCTGAGCTTACTTTTTGTTGTAACTGAAACTTTTTGTTTTAACATTTTTCTTCTAGAGCTGTGGAGTCTTCTGCATCAAACATAACTTTATAATAGTGAAGTGTAGTGCAGTGGATTTTATAGGAAGCAGTTTTATTCATTTGGATTTCTGATTTGAATGATTGACGAGCATTTTCTGTGAGCAGGAAGGGGTGAGGGGTATTTGGTATTAGCATTAGTAAAAACGGTTTGCTCTCCGTGTGTTCTCATGAATTGAGAATCAAGATGCTAAAATGAACATGGAATGAACTAAAAGTAATTACAAAATTAGAAATTTGCATTACATGGGTTCCATTAAATATGTTGTAAAATGAAAACTTTCTGGAATATGAACCCAGGATAAATCTGTGAACAGTGAGGGAATAAAGTCGAAAGGTAATATGCAATACAGTTGCTGAAACCCAGAGTATAAAAATAGGGACTTTCTTGCTTTGGCGATCCTGATTTAGTAGTATGTTATTCAGCCATTAGAAGCGCCTATATAGTTGTTTACAAGGTTTCCGTTATTTCTGCCACTGATTCATTATAGCAGTGGCTGCTAACAGCAATACAAAAAATACAGCTAGATGACAAGCTTCATTTGGACATCTTGTGGAAGCTTTACCAAAAATAGCATCCTGTGCACTGTGTAACTTCAAATAATATATTGGCAGGATAATTAATCTTATCTAAAGAACAGAAATGTACATTAGTGTGTTATAAAGTTAGTTTAGCTGATGCCAACAAGAGTTTATTGCACTCGTCTTAAAGATTGACCAGTATAAAATAGGGGGGAAATCAAAAGCATTATTTTCTTGGTGGTTTGTGCTGTTTGTTGAATTACACTGCAAGCAATGCTGAGGTACACTGCAAACGTCTGCCTTTTGATTAAACTTGTGTCATAAAACTGATTGTTACTCTTTTAACAAATATTGAATACATCTCCCTTTTCCCTGACAGCTTCAATCTGATAACTGACTGATCAAATATTTTAATGTGAACATTTAACGGGACCATTTATTGCCTTCCAATTTATGACAACCAGAAAGAACAACTCTTTGCACTCATACATGTCAAGATTTTAAAAGTATAGTTCATGCAACAGGGGCATACATTCGTCTTTACAATTGTCGGGAGCCCTTACTCTGAACTAGAAAAACATGCTGCTTACCTTAGTAATCAATGTGTGAGCTACCCTATGAGGATAGTCATGGTCAGACAACAAAACCCCTGCCAAATTATCAGCGCGAACATACACATGGCACATATAATCTGAAATTAAAGCACGAGTATGTATCGCCTTAAGAATAAAAGTACAAATAAAATAGATAATAAAAGCCTTAAACCTTCATACCTCCTTCTTTCACGGACTGCCTAGTGCAAGTTTGAGTCCTTTCTACGATAGTTTTGCACACAAATGCCATAAATTCTTGAACACTACCTCTTTGAAAAAAGCTAAATGAAGTTAAATCATATGCCGACTTCAGCCACACTGCTGTGGTCGGACCTTTGAATAATATGCTCATCGCAAATAGTTTCACCATTATTATTTTATATTAATATATATACAGAAACAGAACTAAGACGTATACTACAAATTTCTCTGTTCAACAGTAAAAGCTTGTAGATCAGGTTCACCAACAGACCTTCAGAAAAAGCTTAATAGCATCAAATACCATTCATGCAAACTTGTATAGAGATTGGCATTCTTTAGTGACACTGAAACAAATTCAGGTAATATAAGGTTTCAGAATCTATACCTTTTTTATTTATGCAACTGACTGAAGTTTTCCTTTTTTACATTAAGAGAGCATAAAACGAACCAAAACTACTGAAAACTCTTAACATTGGCGACATTGATATAGATACGAACTTCGACCAATAAGCAGGTTTTCTGAGACGGGTTACACTGACCTCTAGCGGATAGTTTAACTAGCTTATCAGCTGTTTGTACGTCAGTCATAACGCCTTCAGTGACACTTCTATCCATCAATTAGAAATGTATGTGTGTATTTAATTGAAGGCATAAACTGTGTATTGAAAGTATGTGGAAATCTTAAGATACTGAGAGCTAGAAGTGAGCACCCGCTCTTTAGTCCGAAGTTGCAATCCGTTCTATGCTCCACAAATTTATTTTCTTATTTGAAATTTTGAAAATATTCGTAACCCCTTGGCTTGTTGCCAGTGAGGAGCTTACTTTCTAAACTCTCTTATCTACATAATACCGAAACTGAAATTTTCTGCCATAGCATTCTATATGTATAAATGTCATCATTTGGCGTCAGAGCATCCCCCCTTTTTTATTTATCCATTTCTTATTATTAATGGATTTCCACACATTTCTGCAAATAGATAATAGACGTTGAAAATAAGCTCTTCAAATATAAAACTTCTAGGATGGCTTTTGTATAAATTCGAAGACTGATGTATGCTTGAAATTCAATATGAAGAAGTCGCACTCCTACTCATTATATACACGGTAATGTGAACTACATACGTTAAACGTAATTCATGCTGTAGTTGTTTTTTTTTTTTTTGTTTTTGTTTTTTTTTCTGTACTACGTTAAGTAGGGGAAGTACAATACTCCATCCCAAACTCCTGTTAAAGTTTCACTGGAAACATATATTTTGAGGCCTTTGAATAAAACGAATTTTTAATGCGTGTGTGTATGTGTGTGTGTGTGTGTGTGTGAACAGTATAATTCATTTTTTTTTATTTATTTTCGAGTGGAGGGGAAAAATCCACCTTATGGACTAACCCGGGCAAGCCCGGAGTGTCGGGGTCTCCCATGTGGGCATACCGACTAAAAAACCCCTCCACCGGTATTAGAAGGAAGAAAGGAGAGGCGGTACCGCATGATTGCACCCGCGGATTCAAGGCGATAATTTAACTGACTGCAGGGTGCAGTCAGAGGGGTGAAATGAGGACCGGGAGACAGACTTGACCGAGGCCCAGACTGCCACCGCGGAGTATTCGGGGAGAGGAATGAAGGAATTCTAGGGTGAAGGATGGAGTTAGTGCTGGTTGACTCTGTTGAGCCAGTCGTCGTATCCTGGGACGTTTTCGAGCTTAAGCCCTTGGCGTCTACTTTGGATGTTGAACCGTGAAGTTTGAGGTGCCGACTTCTCCAGTAGAGCTCTCACCTCCTCCTTGAAGATGAGTCGGATGTCGGTGACTGCCGTTGCTATTGCTTGGTGAAGTTCTGGATGTGAAGTGGTGCTGTCCTGTTCCTGAAGCCTGTCCTCCAAGGCCGTCAGCTTAGCCGTAAGAATCAGGACCTCCGCGTGGAGGTCCTGAATGGCCTCACTTAGGCCCTGGATTTCCTGCTGCAGGATGGTTGGTGTTGGTTGTTCAGTCTGCGGAGATGGCTGTGTAGATGATGGTGTCCGGGCTGGTTTAGGCGATGAGTGCCTGCTCTTTGGGTAGCTGGGGCACTGGGCTTGCCCGGTGAAATGTCCCGTACCACCACAGGTGGCACAGAACCGGCGACGGCGGCGGAGGTCGTGCCCAGTGCACTCCGAAGTATATGCGTTGGTGCCATAGTAGTGGCACTTCGGCGGCGAAGAGCAGTCTTCTTGGCTGTGCCCGTAGGCACAGCAGCGACGGCAGGGCCGGAGTCTTTCCTGTCTGCTTGCCTCAACGTGCAGAAGTCGCCCTAATAAGGGCAACCCTGACGCCAAAGCAGCCTCCAGGTCTGATTGGTCCTGTAGCTCCACCCTTACTAGTGGTGTCGACCCCGGTCACAGATTATTCTAGTGGCCCTCGAACATGAAGGCCATCTAGATTGTGCAGCGGCGAGGAGGTGCCGGGTGGAGAGATCCCGAGGGACCCCCCTAACCACGGCACTGTACCGGGGCGGCGTCGGCGTGGAGCTCAGCGGTGGCGGCGATGAAGTGTTGGCTGCCGGTGAAGCAGCGGCGGTCGGCGGGGTTGGTGATGTTGAGCGCGGCAAAGGTGCAGCGCTCACTGCCGGTGTAACGGCAGGTGGCGGAGATGCCGGCGAGCACTTCCTACCGGCGGATGCCGGAGAAGCGGTGGCTGCTGTAGGAGCTGCTGGTCTGCGTTGATGCTTCCTCTTCGGCATCTCGAAGGAGAGTCGCCCGTCTATAATTCAAAATTGAAAATTCGGTTAAATACCGAGCTTGATATTTAACCGCCTCTCCCAAGGATACGATTTAATGAAATTCACCCATTCTAATAAACCTTTGCAGTATTTTTGGAAAATGTTGATTCTCAAAAATGACTCTAACGATTTAGATTAAAATGGCATACGTTTACACAAATACGTATTTTATGGAGTTAGCCTCCGAGATATTCCTCGTTATTGGTTTAGATTTTGCCGCGCGCGCGCGCACACACACACACACACACACACACACACTATCTATCTATGACGTCTGTCATGGACCGAGATGGGGCCGCAGTGGCCGGGCGGTAGGCCAAGTTTCCTTGTGAGCAGTTGTGCCATGGAGTTATTATTATTTTTTATTATTATTTTTATTATTATTATTATTATTATTATTATTATTATTATTATTATATACACACTTTCTCTAATGCTTACCATAATAAGTAGAGAAAGTATTGCATTCTACCCAAAAATTCAATACCGATGTTTCACCGAAAATGCTTGTTTAACGCCTTACATGACACTCTCCCTATTCTGCAACAAATTATTCTTATAAAAGCTTATCCATTTATCTACTCAATGCTAATCAAGATAAATATTACAAAGGAAATGGTCGGATTGATTATTTCCTTATATAAGAAAAATAAGATAAAGCATTAAGCTAAAGCGATGGTCAAATATTTTAAAAGACGGTACCTAAGTGATGACATCTTTGCATCGTGGTCAGGAGCTGGAAAATTTATACCAATAACAAGGCATATATTGAATGTGGCTAACTCAAAAGAAGCTGATGTGTTCCATTCACATGACTTTCTGTACATCTCTGAAAATTATAGTTAAAAGCTTATTCTTCTATTTACTTCATGCTAATCGAGAAAAAAAAAAAAAAAAACTTGCAGAAATAGTCTTATTACTTGTTTCCTTGAAGTAGAAGCGAAATAAGGGAGTGCCATAGGTTAAAGTGATAGTCAAAAGCTGGTTCCTATGTGACTGAAGTTTCTTTGTATGGACAGGAGTTGACAAATTCCTGTATGAGAAAAATAAGTTTTTCAAAGCTGAAACCAAAAACAAGGAATATCTCTAAAACGATCAACTCCACGAAAAAAAAAAAAAAATGACATAAATTGTGTGTTTTAACACGCTCTACATTTTTGTGTGGTAAGTTTTTGTCCATCTCTTACGGTTTATCGGTTATGCAAAATTCCGTAAAATTGATCCACAATAAAGTAATCTTCAGAGGCTATTCCCAGAAAATTCAAGATATACATTTTATTTGGCATGTAAATATCTTAAATATAAGAGATTTTAATCAATATCGTTAGAGCCATTTTTGAGAAAATCAAAATTTTCGAGAAAGTTCCATCTAAAGAGTAGTTGGGGTGGGGGATTTTCTTGAAAATCTTCGTGTCGCATCGTGGAAGGTACCAAACTTAAATACCAACTTTGGTATTTAACGGTCTTTTCGTTTTTGAACTATGCTGCACACACACACACACAAACACACACGCACATGCATACTCAGAGATCTTTTCCCAATTTTTTTTTTTTTTTATTTTGATTCGGGGGACCCAAAAGATGTATTTCCGGTGAAATCTCGATATCGAATTTTTAGTGGAATACAATACCTTCTCTATATACTAAGTACATAGTACGTGTAAAGAAAGTAAAAAAAAAAATCTTTTGTGTACCATTCACATGACTTTCTCTATATCCCTGCACCAAATTATTCTTAAAAAGCTTATGCTTCTATTAACTTCATGCTAATCAGTAAAACATTAGCAGAAATAGCCATATTACATGCTTCCTTGTAAGTAGAGGTGAAATAAGGGAGTACCATAGGTTAAAGTGATAGTCAAAAGCTGGTTGCTGTGTCACTGAAGTTCCTTTGTTTGTATGGATAGTAGTTGACAAATTCTTGTACAAGAAATGTATGTTTTTCATAGCAGAAACCAAAAATAAGGAATGTCACAAAAACGACGAACTCCACGAAAAAAATGTATATAACATAAATTGTGTGTTTTAACGTGCTCTACATGTTTTGTGTAGTAAGTTTTTGTCCATCTCTTACGGTTTAGCAGTTATTCAAAATTTAGTAAAATTCATTCAGAATAAACTACTCTTCAGAGACTATTCCCAGAAAATTTAAGATATACATTTTATTTGTCAGGTAAATATCTTTGATATACGAAATTTTAATCAAAATCGTTAGGGACATTTTTGAGAAAATCAAAATTTTCGAAAAATTTTCCATGTAAAGGGTAGTTGGGGGTGGGGGGATTTTTCTCAAAATCTTCGTGTCGCATCCCTGGAAGATATTAAACTTAAATACCAAGTTTGGTATTTTACCTACTTTTCGTTTTTGAGTTATCGTGTTTACAGACACACGGACACACACACACGGACCTTTTTCCGAAAATGCTTTTTTTAGATAAAGGGGACCCTCGGTATCGAATTTTTTGGTGGAGTGCAATACATTCTCTATACACTATGTACATAGTGCCTATAGTGAAAGTAAAAAATATTCTACATAAATGCGTTTTAACGAGCTTTTCATTCTATGTGCAGTAAGATTTTGTCTATCTCTTATGGTTTACAGTGTTGTAAATCATCTGTTTCATTGGAAGGAGGTAACTTGTGAAGAGGTATTACTATGGTATGTAAAATAGATTTTTGAAGTCCATTAAACACGGCATCATACTGTCGTTGACATATGTTATAAATGTATGCTTACTGTATGACATTTTTCCTGGCCTTTTTAGTATTTCCAATCTATAGTAAAAGGTGAAAGGTGAAACCCCGTTAAGCCCATTTTATTAATACCCGTTGTTGCTAAAGTTTTAGAGCATGCTATGTTCAATCAATTGTATATGTATTTTGATTCTAATGTATATTGTAGTGAAAATCAGTTTGGTTTTAGAAAAAGTAGAGCTACCATCGATAGAATAAATATGCTATGTGGAATTCATAGCAATTTTGAAAATATGTTAATTTCAACAATATTATTTTGAAAATTTTACGACAGATTTTGACTACATCGAACATAATATAATTATCACCAAACTTAAGTATCATGGTATTGGGGGCAATACTTTGAACATATTTCAATCTTATCTCTGCAATAGGAGACAGATAGTTATGATAAATGGCTCTCGTTCTGAAGAAGCATGTACAAAATATGGTGTTCCCCAGGGTTCAGTTTTGGGCCCGTTACTTTTTTTTAATAACAATTAATTATCTGCTAACACATGTTAATGAATTAGCAATCATGTATGCAAATGAAATATTTTGAAACGAAGGATAATAATATTAATACGTTGTAGCTACTTACTACAGATACATTGAGTAGTATTACACAGTGGTTATTACCAATAGTTTTGTACTAAATAATGAAAAGACTGAACCCTAGATAATGTGTCTGAATTATAATATTAATAAACAAAATCAAATAAACGAATATAATTTAGGTGTAATTTTAGATTCAGCTTTAACATGGTCCAAACACATTGAATTTATTTCAGCAACACTATCAAACGTGCTATGTTTTTTAAGGACTTTAAGTTATAATGTGTATCTAAGACTTGCCTATATTACATTTTTTGAGTCCGTACTTCGTTACTCTATGCTACTTTAGGGTAACTCTAAGTCACATAACAGATGTTTTAATTTTACTATATATAATATATAATATATATATATATATATATATTATATATATTATAAGAATTATGTTAAAATAAATCTGACGTGAGCATTGTAAGCCTCTTTTTAAACCATTACATTTATTAACAGTAATTAACTTATATATTTATGATTTAACAATATATACCTGGCAGAGGAAACACAGTTTTAAAAAAAGTTTGTGAAAGCATACACATAATACAAGAAATACTTTGAATTTGGATATTCCTAATTTCAGATTAAATAAGATAGTGTCAAACTATTTAATAACAGGTCTATAGCTATGTAATAAAATACCTCTAAAATATCACAGGTTACCACTTCCTATTAAAAAAGAAAAGGTTCTATAATAGGCTATCTTTAAATCTTTTATGTTATTGAGATTATGTAAATATGACAAATTCTTCTTCTTTTTTAAATATGTGTGTATGTGTGCGTGTGCGCACGCGCGCGCGTGACAATGTCATTGTATATACGGTTTACGACAATGAAAATTGCAATTACGATTATGCAAACGGGCTCTTAAGAAATTTTGTATGGAAACATCTTTAATGCATGGAATTTTAACCAAAATAGCGCCACTTCAGAAAAAATAAAATCGAAAAATTTATAAACAGCTTCCAAACTACCTGTAGGATAGGGAGATTTTTGTGAAAACCTTCATGTCCCATAGTTGGAAGATGTTTAAGTTAGTCACCTTCCACCCTGTAAAGGACTTCCACCCTAGGAGTTAAACGTTGCTGCCTAGGATCAGAACCTTGTCGAGGAGCCTACGAACATTCAATTAGGTATAGAATAAAGAAATGGAATGAGGGATCAGCCCGTATGAGAGTGAGTGCAGTACAAATAGATGATATGAATTGAAGTCCAATTAAATGATAGGAAAGGTGATGATATAGCAATTTATAGAATGAAAGGCGGTGGGAACTGAAGAAACTCCGCTCAGATGTCGCTTTGTCCCCCGCAAATCCTACATTCGGTCCCCTGCGATTGAATCCGATCGTATAGGTAATAGGCAAGCGGTCTAACCACTCGCCCGTCTCCTTGGAAGATAATAAACTTAAACACCAAGTTTAATACTTAACACAGACATAAACACACACGCTAGTACAGTATTTTTCAGAACATAATGACCCTGCCTCACTGTTCTTCCAAAGTCTCGACTTTAAATTTGCGGTTAGCAAGCACCTATACTCCTAGCTGCGCAGAGCACTGCAAGTGTCGTGAATTGAAGAGCTGGAGTAGAGGGGAAAAGACATCCAACATATCCAAAACAAGGATATCCTGTGTGAGTTGAATAAAATCAGTTCATTGAATAGAAGAAATTTCATCTCACAAGTGAACAAAACAGAAGTAAATATTATCATTGAGTTTGAATATCGTATACCTGCATTTAAAGTGTTTTACAAACGGGATATAAGCATCACAGAGAGCATAATTCAGCTTTAATTCTGTTTTCGCAATTCTTCTAAGTGACCCCATGTATACTTTCTGCTTTTTACTTTAATGCACAAAGTCGCCAACAATTATAAAGAGGGGTTGTTAAATGTGCCTCTGCATTAAAGCGGTCAAAATGCTGAATTAAAAATACAACATATGCTGTCTTCGATTCTAGGTTGATGAAGCTATGTAATTTCGTGATCATTATTCCCCAACCTCAAGAGCCTGGAAATATGAATGCGACGCTGAATGTATATTAAGTTAATCGAGAAGTACAGTTTTAATGTACACATCGACAATTTAAGTAGTTGTTACAGAAGGATAAAGTGGCAATACGATGATATTATCTAAGGGGGTATGTAAACAAATAAAAACAAACAAATAAATAAAATGATTTAGCAGGAAAAAATGCCATACTGAAATTTTAGAGGCGGCATGCACAGTATAAAAAGGAAAATAAACGTGAAATTAGGTACCTGTATTCATCTTCTGTAAACTATATTCAAGACGTTAAGTAAACATTTCTATCAGTATTTGTGGTATATTTGAGTTAGATAAGATAGGTATATTAATATATACACAACAGGAGAGTATGGTCTGTGCTTTCTGCAATCATTTATAAACAAATCTAAAATTAGAATCGATAATTACTTAATATTGTTTATGTTCTAACACTTTTGCAAAATTCCTTTTTAGCACCCTGTGTCTGTGTCTCAGTCTGAAATTACAGATTTGAAAAACTAAGTTAATCAAGATTTCGGATATTTTTTTTTAATTTAGGACAAATTATGATATTGAATCTAATATTTTAGCACCGCCTTCTAATTCTAATGAACATATACAAACTAGTTATTAGTTTTTCGCAAAATGCATTGAGTATCATCTGTGTTATTTCGATGGCACAAATTTGTCACGCTCAGAGCAGCTAACGACTTACTCAGTAATTCTGGTTTATATATTGGAAACCCAAAATATATTATCATTCGCTTAGTGACCAAGGAAACCCACAAGAATAAATCAGAATGAATTTGGAACACAAATCACAAATGTTACAATTTATTCTTACCGATGGAAAGTGATCTCGGAATCATTTTTCCGGCGGTTGGTACAGTTATACAACATAGGAAGGCATGATGAATTATTAAACCTAATATATTTAAATCATCTCACTTTTAAAGCCCTTTATGCGCACTGAACATATGGCAAAAAACACGTTCTGCCCTCCAGATGTCTAAGCGCGAGGCGACATTGCAGATTTTAGTTCAGTTTTAGATTTGACCATTGATCGATTGACCAACAAGGCTGCCCATGCCCAAGCAGACAGAACGAATAGAGGACTATGCATTTCGCATTGGAAAACAGACCCGATTTTCAGAAAGTCCCTTTTACCCCTTATTTTGATCCAGTTCATTTACATACACCTAACCTAATCTAACGTAGCCTAACCTCGGCGAAATCTCGAAACCTGTCGTTCACCTGTCACGTAGCCATATTGTCTCCGTGACCAATAGCACTTCTCCAGGAAACAGATTTTACTACGTTGCCCCTCCTGCCCTAGTACAGGGTCGTCTTTTGTTTGCTAATGATTATTGACCATTGGTAGGGGTAGCACTCTCGTTTGAGGACCTGATGTTTTGGAGAAAACTATACATTGTGCGTGAAAGAGAAAGTAAAAATCTGTTCTGCTATATTCACATAACTTTCTCTACCTATGCTGCAACAGAATATTATTATAAAAGCTTATTCTTCTGTCCCCTCCATGCTTATGAAGATAAACATTAGCTGCAATGGTTTTATTGCATAATTATTGTCTTCTTGTACAAGGGGAGTAAGGAAATACAATCAGCTAAAGCATTACTCAATTCTTTAAAAGCCGGTCGCTATGAGATAGTTTTCAAATTTCATTCCTTTTGCTTAACTAGTATGAACAAAATGTATATAAGGACTTTCCAGTTGAGTAAAGAATTCCCTAGCATAAATTTATGTATGTACTTAAACCAAGACTACCAATATCTCGTATTTTTCGTTTCGTAATCCGCTTATCCTCCCCGCATATTGTATAACTTGTGTACACACATACACACACACACACTCTCTCTCTCTCTCTCTCTCTCTCTCTCTCTTTCTCTCTTTATTTTACATGTAAATATTTTACTTTCTGTAGCGCATATGTAGGTACAATGTACATAATAGATATAGAAGGAATTGAATTCCACTCAAAAGTTTGATAAGGAGATTTCGGAAACATATGTTTTGAGACCCCTTAATAAAAAAAAAAGGATTTTAAACATTGTCGGTGTGTAAGTCCGTGTGTGCATCTCCCATGGAAGATTTTCAAGAAAACGCTCCACCCCAAACTACTCTTACAAGGAACAATTTTGATGTTCTCAAAAATAGCTCTCACGATTTTGATTAAAATGTCACATATTAAAGATGTTTCTGTGATAAATAAAATGAATGTCCGTAATTTTCCAAGGATAGCCTAAGAAGTCCCTTTCATGTGGATGAATTTTGCATACCTGGTTAATTGTAAGAGGTAGATAAAAACTTACTTTACAACATCTATAGATCTCATCAAAACACACCATTTAAGCACTTTACATTGTTGTTGTAGAGGAAACCGTTTCCTTGTTATTGGTTTCACTTTTGAAAACTTATGCCTTTCTCAAACAGGAAGTTTCTCGTGTTTCTTTTGTTTGTTTGTTTTTGTTTTTTTTTGGCCAAACAAAGAAGCGAATTTCAATGAAATCGCAAAGCGACAGCTTTTAAATCATTTGACTGTCGCTACAGCATAGTACAATCCCTTAGTTTCCCTCTTCAGATACGGATAAGGAACTAAATAGTAAAAACATTATAATAATGCTAATCACGATTAGCATGGTGTAGAAAGAAGAATACTCTTTTATAGTAAATTTGTATCCCGAACAGTTAGAGAAATCCATGCAATTGTAACAATATCAGGTTTTTAATATACGGTATTCTATGTGAATTAACTGTTTAATCCACACCAATCGTGCGTAGGACAGACGTAGGAAAGATAGAGTCAGATTAAAAAACTCAATTCCGTAGCAGGACTTCTAATTACTCTAATCACTGAGCTGCCAGCATGACAATTAACTCTCCATAACTTTAATTAGATTCCAATCAAAATTCCCAGAGATATTTTTAAGAAACACGAAAATTTCGAAATATCTGCAAAAGGTACTTTCAGGAGAGAGAAACTCTTGAAAATCTTCGTGTCTCATTCTTGGATGATATTGAACTCAAATACCAAGTTTGGCACTTAACGGATTGTTTGTTTTTGAGTCATGATACAGATACTCAGATACACACACGGTATTTTATTCATCCAATCATCAGATACATAGCGACCAGCTCTTAAAAGTTTGACTGTCGCTTAAGGCTACTCTGTAAACTCATTTCCAGTGTAAAATCCCTACTAAAAGAATTTGGGCCACAATTCGATAGAATTATCACATACTTGTTGGTTCACCCCTAGTGGAGGGGAAGACACAGATTTGCATGGGGTCAGTGAGCGTATCAACCAAAGTAACTGTGTGATATGGTATAAAGGAGAGCGCTAAGGCTTGTCACTGCAGAGATGGAAGGTTCAAGTGCTGGCATAGAATTTTATGGTAGCAGTTGCGGTCACTCCACAGTGCGGCGGTGTCGCATTAAATGGGACTTGTGTCCCGACTTCTTGTGTTTTTACCATTAGGGTTTTTAGTTTGTGAACATGAGTATGTCTAGTGAAATAAATGGATTTACGATACCTTAAAGCTTCATATTGAACAGATTCTTTTTATGTCATTGATAACCTTACCGGTGGTTTTTATTTCAAGGTGCAGCAGGAATCGTTACTGCAAGGCATTCTTGACGAAACTCTGAAGAAGCGCCATTTGTTTTATCTACAAGTGAACGTGCCACACTCAAATTAGAGTATGCTAGTGTTTGTTACCGGTCGTGAAATTTTACGATTTGCCATTTGAGGTGTCAAGCGCTGTGGTTTACGAGACCTTAAAATCTTATGGAAACATTCTAGGTTTCTCTGCAGATCAATGTCTGTCGTTATCCATCGAGTTTCGTTGTGCACTCTGTCTACATTCTACTCATCAAACATATATCCAGTTTTGTATACATTTCTGGACCTCAGGTTCTAATGGTTTCTTCTGGTCAGCTGCCTACGTGCGTCTGTTGTCACCTACCTAAATATTTCAGAGTGATTGTCCACGAAATACAGAATTATTCAAACCTCTGGGGAGATGGAGCAGTTGGAATGGACTGTTTTAAATTCAGCGTGAGTCCCCTGCACATTCTAATGTAACATCTGGTTCACCCCCTCTGGTGGTCCAGATATTGGCGCGACAGAGACTGCGTTAATGGCAGAGCCGTCATTGTGCCCACCTGATTTGGGCCATTCATCCACGTCCTCAGATGTAGTATTTCTACACCAGTGAATACAACTGCTACCCTTGTTAGCCCAGAAAAAGTGTTGCTTCACAGGATATTTAAGAATAATACCTAATAAATGATAACTTATCTCAGTGTTTTGACAAAGTGGTTCCTGTTTCTGAGCCTTCCGATAGTCTAAGTTAGAGCAGACTCATTGAAGGAACCTAATTTGACTGCGCCCAGTGTCAGTGACTGAGGAGTTGTCGCTACCCCCGCTATGGTCTTGTAAGCGTCTTATGGTAGAGATACACACCGTAAGGACACCGTGTGAGAGCTTTCTTTCCACTCAATCAGAAGCCACTATCTGGAGACGCGGTGGATTTGGTTGAATTCCTCCCACCCGCAGAATGAATGAGAGATGCCATCTTCTGAGATCCCTCCTGGCAGTAATGCCGAAAATTAGCGCCCGAGAGGGGCACTCTCGACTCTGGCCCTTGAGTTGTAATACTTTTATTATTTGATTGGTCTTCCATTTCTTCGTTTTTTGAGTGCCTTCCTTTTCTGAGACGTTTGCCTATGTTTGGTCTCTATTGATGCGTAAGGCATATTCAATTGCTACAGTATCTGTAATGGAAGTACTTCTACTAAAATGCTTAGGTCCGTTCGAACGTTTCTTACTCGTCATGATATTGACATTTTATTTCTACAGCAGATTAAAACCTCTAATTTTTCAATAAAGTTTAAATACTCGCCTTGCGCAAATATCGGAACTGAAGCACTCGGAAGAACGATTCTGAGGAAAGCTGGAATTATTCCTTAATCGGTTGAAAAGCGAACATCGGGGCGAGCTATTATTGGTAGTTTTCAAGGGGATATCTTTATTAATATCTTAATATCTATGCTCCGGCTAGTAGATTTAGGTGATGAGAACGAAATACTTCTATTTTTGCAGACGGAAGTGCACTATCGCTACTTACCTTCCAGATCGATATGTTTTTGGTAGTGATTTTAACTCTATTAAATGCCGATAATTGTATAATCATCCGGCTGAAAAGGCTAACATGAGCGGCATCAAAGATTGCGACTAGATTGCAAGTATTCAGTGACACAGAAAGCCACGTTGTCACGTTTTCTCCAAGTAAACTAGCGACACACGTATGGACATTTATTTCTTAGAGTACGAAGTGAATACATAATAGCTGAATATTAGCAAGGTTCATATTAAATACGACGAGATTACTTTTTGTGCTAATAATATGTAACCAATTTTCTACTTACACTATGGTGTGTCTTCGCCTTCCTCGCTGTTATTGTCATTTTTACTCACATGTATCACAAACGAAGCATTGCTATACGAAACATCCCGCAATTGAAACTTTCTCTTGTTGCATGGTGTACTGAACACATCTTTCCTACACACTGGAATCTATATTAGGCACACATTCTCTCAACACTTTGCGAGTAGGGCCACATTCCGCTTTCTTAGGGCATGTTTAAGACGTGCCCATATCAGCTCATTGGGATTGAGACAACAGTGATATAGTGGTAACTTGGGGACTTCAAGGCCATGATGTTTTTAAATTTCGTCTACTTATTGCTCTTTCCGTATATTGGCTACCCAAATACTCTCCAAAAGCACGACTTTTAAGGGACTCAATTGCATTAATCTAAATTTGTTCTTCCGCGAATCTGATCATTTGGACTTTTCTGTTGGACATGGTGGGAATTTTGACCTTTAGTCGGGAATGATGACTAGCATTATTTAACACAATAACACCCTTACGAGGTATGTTTTTCAAAAGTGAGTTCTTGAACCAGGCTTCAAATATTTCAGCGTTCATCTCGTGATATGAATCAGCCGAGGATTTCCGAACATTTTTGGAAGACAAATATAAGCAACCCTGAGTCCAAATCTGGCTACCGCTTGCATGCAAGATCATGATTCTTTTTCCACGTGACACAAGAGCTGGAAGCTAGCAAGAGCTACTACAGTCATCCCGAAATTATTTTACAACATCATGAGCGTCGTACCAAGATTCAGCTAAATAAACTATATGAAAGCATTCCTGCCTGAAAGCCTATTCAAGTACCGATATCTCCATGCCATAATCCTTGATGATTCCATAATCATGGATCTCTTATTTAACGTGTGAAAGTGGGCCCTAATTTCACTAATAACTGTATAAGCGAATCACTTTTGTGAGGAAAACTTGCTGGATTGTTGACACTATTACTATTATTTCTAGCATCAAAGCTAGATACGCCTCAAGCCCTCAACATTTTTAAGAATACATAGTAAACACCACTTACACCTGCGAATTTCGCAAGAAAACTACATGAATGAGAGAGAAAAAACAGCGAAGACGTTGCAAAGCTGTGTTTTACTCCACGCGGGTGAACGTCTATCTGTCATTTGTGGTTTCTACGCATTCATTGGCCAAAGTGACGGGCTCATTGGTGCACTGCAAGTTGGATTTATGCTTAGGACATTATGTGAAGAATTTTGATTCTGTGAAATAATTTCTCCAACATTTTAATTCCAAAGATAAAGTTTCTGTAGAATCAGCAAAGCAGTTATTTAGTGATGCGAAGGTTAAACATGACATTGCCTACATCCAGTGTAATTTTTCGCATTTATCTGTTGCCATTAAATCTTTGGAGACATATTCTAAGAAACTCTCAGACAGCTTGCTATGTGCAAGGGCTAGTCGCAGCTGCAATTAAGGAATAAGCTCTGTTCCAGAAAAACCCAGGATTCAAAACAATTAGTGCTATTAACAGGATGCTAAATGAAGGTGGTGGTCGATGTCTGAAATTCAGTACACTGCAGAAAAAATAATAAAATTAGGAGCTTGATTGCAACAAGCACGAAAGAAAAAGGTTCTGAAATCCATGAGGAAGTGCATGGTTTGTCCAACAATGGCAGCAGCAGGCGCATCGACATCATTGCTTATAAGATATCTGATGGTAGCGGAGTGATCCTCGATCCTGCTGTTCGCTTTGAGTCCCACTGTGAACAGCCTGAAGAAATGGACACAGAAAAAAAGGCAATTTATGAATAGACCATTCCCTTTTACAAGGACAAATATAATCTTAAAAATATATCAGTCACCGGATTAATGATAGGAGCAATAAGAGACAAAACCCAAAAAGTTACACCAAATTTGGATATATTATGGTCTGGATAAACGCCTACTGCATACAATAGCGATCATGGCAATCACAGAATCTATTCTCATCCTCAGAAATCATTTTTATTCATTTTAATGCTGGTGCTATAAAAATTCATTAAATTTTGTTGTGTAATTTTGAAATTACTAAAATGTTTTTTGAGAAGATTTGTATGTGCTATTTGTATTAGATTTGAAGTTTATCCTTTCTAATTTTATAGGTTACCTGTACTTAGTTACACAATTTATTTTTAGCATTGTAAATTATTTTTAAAGATGTTAATTGTGTAGTTATACTTTGTCTACATGGCAGCCCTCAACTGAAGAAAGTATTAAAATAATATGTAAGTTATGTGAAGTCCAAAGATCATTTAGTCAATACAAAGCCACCTTAGGCGATAACAGGAGAAGTTTATGTTTGAAAACTTGAAACACGTGTTTATCCCTTATTGTTATGGGGACCGTAATTTGAAAAATTAACGTGATTTCAGTTTTATTTACATCTCTAGACCAATATACAAACCTTTTTCTAGTATTGAATGCATAATATGGCATGTGTTAAAGACATATGGTTTTCTAGTTATCCTGATTAAAACATAATTATCATTAAAGAAACAACAACAAAGGGGTTCTGATAATGTGAAGTTACTATCTTTTAGTATTTAACTGGCTTTTATTACATATTTCAAGATGTTTAAATATATACATATATAACATGTACATATTTGATTGATTTTTTAGCATTTTACTGTCCAGGCCCTAGTCAGCACCTTGTATTGACACTAAGGCTGGTTCGTGGTCTTCCTATTAAATAGATGAATAAAAAATGAAGGCACCCAAAATATATCGCATTATTATTATTATTATTATTATTATTATTATTATTATTATTATTATTACTATTGGTTTATGGTCACTCAACGTCACATAACCTGGTTAGTCACATCGGAGGATGAATGAAATCATTGAAATGATGCTCGAATGATCTCGAACTCCATGCACCATAAAGCTATTCGACATTCGTCTTCTATGGAGGACCCACCCCAAAAAACTTTATCCAGTAGTAGATTTTAATTATTATTGCTATTATTATTATTATTATTATTATTATTATTATTATTATTATTATTATTATTATTATTATTATTATTATTATTATTATTATTAGCACATTGCTGTTGTATTTCACAATACGTTGTGTATTTGTGATAAGAAAAATACGTTTAAGTGTATACATATATATCATTTTATTTTTGTGCTACTAATGCCATTGAAATGATATCCATGATGTTTATATTAGAATTTTACACAGTTTGCCTTCTGTGTAAACTAGTGTAGAGAATAGGATCGTTAAATACAATAAATGAAAGAAACATCTCATTTTTAATTGAGAGTTATTATTATGATAATAATGATAATGATGACGATCAAGATGTTAATCATGGTAGTGTTGTAGTGTAAGAAAATAAATAATTATTGTAAAAAGATTTTAATATATATCGTTTATTTCTATGCTATCGAAATAAAGAAAATTGGATCATGAGTAAAAACGTTTGAAAATGTGTGTTTTCTCAATAACTGTGGTGCAAAGTAACGAAACTGTTATATAAGCATGATAGCATGATTTAACTGGTTTACATAACTACGTCCTTAATTTATACGCAGTTTTTGCAATACCTACTGGTTAAATACCTGTTGCTATATAGTCAGAAAGAAAAATCTACAGCTTTTAAACCTGTTCAGATGGAAACTAACCGAAGGCCAACTGTGCGCACTTGGTGTAATCTAAAGCATAAGTTGGCCACAGTGGAAAACTTGCTCTGACGTGAAAGAAAACGTTAAAATGTTATGTTTTTATTTTAAATAGTTTTAAAATTCTTATGTAGACACTTAGGTGTAAAAATTCCTTCTCTTTTATTTAACCATGACGTCTGCTCTGTATTTAGAGCATTATTTAGACAGTAAGTGTACTTCATTGTAATTCTGTTATTATATTTATATGTGCAATCGAGGTTTTCCCTGAAATTGTAATAAAAAAATGTTTCAGGTTTAGAGCATTTGCCTATAGAACTTCAAAGAAATTTCACGTTAATGAGAGATCTAGATGCTCGCGCACAGACTCTCATGAGGAACATCGACAAATTGGCTGATGAATACCTACGAAACTGTAGAACTCTTCCACCAGATAAAAGGAAAGAACAAATGAACAATATACAGAGCCTTTTTAATAAAGCAAAGGAATATGGTGACGATAAGGTCCAACTGGCTATCCAGACATATGAATTAGTAAGTGTAAATATAAAATTTAACACATTAAATGGTGCTGTCCAAACAGAAAATTGACAGTGATTCTTATTTATTGGAGTGATATTTACAAATTTCATTTATTTAAGTAAACAAATATTGCATAATCTATTCACAGTTTGGGAACAGAAGGGCTTTGGTTGATTTTGTGGTACTCTTATGGTCTTTGGTACTGTGATTATTTAGTTTGTTTAAACTAAAATTTTCCCAATTTAGGGGTTGCCGAAAAGAGAGCATACTAATAAAATAAAGAACAAAATTAATGAAGATGATATGATGTCATCGAGGAAAATCAAAACTCTTCTTGATAGTGCAGAAATTACAGGGACTGGTTGTTTTTACTTCTTACTTGCTATACCAATCTTCTGTTAATGCATTTTAAGAGATTTTAGGTGCCTTTCAACAATTATGACTTAGATTTAATGCATTGTTCAGTTCAGTGAACTGTGTGCAACACAAATAAAACTTCCTCACAGAGGGACATTTGACAGTGTACATAAACGGAATGTAAGGCAAGTAACAAGGTGTAGCAATGACCAAATGCACTCACTTTAAACAGTCCTTTAAAATAAATAATGCCAAATGCATTTCTTGTTGAAGAACAAAGCGGCCATTATAGCCCCTAGGAATTTTACTGGTAAAATTCAATCATTCAAAATGATTGTAATTCCAATAAACTTATTTTGTAGTTTATTTGGCATTATACCCCTTCCGCTGAATCTCTGTATTTGACAGCTAGCAGTTAAATTCATACACTCGTTAAAAACAAATGTAAAGCCTTACCTGTCAGATTTTCTGAACCAATCAGAAGACAGCATTTCGGTCTGTCAGTCATAAACTGGAAGCAGCTCTGCTGGACCTGGTTATTTCCAACTGCGCGCTTCAGTGCAGTGAGTTGATTTTTGCAAGCTACATGTTATTCATCTATTTGTTATTGTTGGTAGTGTGCTAGTGTTTATATTTTAAATACCTATTTATGCATATTTCATTAATATTATTTGTACAAGATTTAAAGTGTGACAATATCTAAAAGACAACACTGATCATCTAATGATGATTTGCCAAGAGAAAATCCTTTACATAAAGGTATGCCACTCAATAGCCAGGCATTGGATTTAATTAAGAAGGGTGCTCTTTAACTGCTGTGGTTCTCAGCTCCCATTCTAAATTGGGCGTGAAAGACTCTTAATTTTGCTCAGCGCCTCTCTATCAGGCTTGAGGTTCTTTTACGTGCCGTAAATCTATGACACGGGACCAACAGCTTTACTTCCCTTCCAAAGGAAGCCCTGGTAAGGATTTGCTGGGTTTGAATCTGTTCCTTGGGAACCAGAGGCTAGCATGTTACCCCTAGACCACAAAGGTATGAATTTTTGGTTATTATAGAGAACTCTAGAAATTAAACAAATTGTGGTTTGACTGTAAGTTTGGTTTATACTTGTTATGTTTTCACCAATTTTTTTTATTGGTAAAGCTCCGTAATTAAGTTAGACGCTAATTTATTACGTGCACGTAGCGATCCTGTTTTGTGAATATTAATGAAGCACGCTGCCTAGAAGGAGTAGAATATAAGTCTTGTAGTACTTTTGCAATGTAAATATATAACAATACTACACGCTAAAGTGCCTAAAACCCGAGTTTCATTGTCGGCGGCAGGCGAACAGTGTTGTGGTATGCAACACCGGCATATGTCGCTAAACGCTGTGCTGATGTATGACGAGTATGTTTCACACAGATACAGCTGTTCAGTGAATTTTATTATGCAGAACTTCAGCCACTCTAAAATCGAATGAAACTAAGTGCGATTTTCAAAGCCTGTGGATTTCAAATTTAGCACAAGGTGAGGTTCCAATCTGTTTAGGTTAGTGTGTGTATATAAATTTATGTTTCTAATTTTATATCGTGGTAGTACCTCATTATCGATATTTCCAACAACTCCTAACAGCGCAATGGATACAACATTAGTTTTTTAAACCATCTCCCCATCCATAATCCCTCTCAAACCACACCGGTCCCGTTAGAGTGCAAAACTGGCATAAGTCGCTGCGGAGAGAGTTAGCGGCCCAAATTTTTTTCAAACACTAAACATTAGTTTTGCAATGAGTTAAACATCTAGCGCTAAATGTTGTATAAACAGTAATTTTCAAGCAGCTTTTTGTTATTTAGTATATTGCATGCATACATCCTCTTTTAGTGTAAGCTGAATTTAGCTTATTTATCTATATTTGCTGTAAGGTGCATAACATTTTTTATATTATAGGAATACAGGATTCTGTTAAATATAGTTCATAATAATATTAGTAAGAGTAATGAAATTGCATTATTTAATCCAGTACGTGATTCAAAACATTTCAAGGCAGATATTTGTCTGAATTATATAAAATGGATGAAAGAATGAGCTCAGAATGGGAACCTGTAAGTTGATCGTTTGTAATACTTTATCTTGCACAGTTCCTTCAATAAATTGAAAATGTTATATTTTTTATCAAACAGATATAAAATGTGTTATGTTTGTTTTTAAATTTAAGGTTGACAAACACATCAGAAGATTGGATTCTGATCTGGCTAGATTTGAAGCTGAAATACAGGATAAAGCATTAAGTAATTCAAGGAACCAAGATGATTCAAGTTCGACGAAAAGTAAGTTCATGTTCTAAACATTCAGTTTCATTTTTAATCATTCATAACTTTTGCAATGTAGTATAACACAACTTTAAGGTCCAGGCACAATAGCATTTCAATGCACGATGCAAGTATTTGGTATGAGCTTAATGAGTAGAGGGTGGATACAAGCATTTAAAAAGTTCAAAATTGATATAAATGATACTAAATAGATGCAAATAGGCGGATAAATTGTCAAACTACATGCTATAACCTTGTACAGCTGCAAGCAAAAGGAGATAATTGATCAGAAATATGAACACATTTTGGATGTCCCTTATTACCATTTGTAAATAAACATTCCATTTATATCATACAGTATTTAATAAAAATAACATACTTGATAAATGTAGATAACATAAAATGGGCTCTACCCAAAACAGTACACGAACAATATTTTATTATTGAATGTTTTAAGTTGGAATAACATGACCCTTAAAGGCTTTGTGTTTGTAATGTTTAATTTCAACTTTCATTGTTCATGGTTATAAGATGCACTATGATGGATAAATACAAACATAACTTTATTCATTCCAAGTTTGAAATGCACTATGATGGATAAATACAAACATAACTTTATTCATTCCAAGTTTGAAGGCTGCATATACAAGCATATTGGATGTCACTTAATCTTGAAATGTATATTTATTTTTCAGAAGGCCGTAAAAAGCTGAAAGACAAGGAAAAGAAAAAACGTGCTGGTGGTGCATCCTCAGAAGAGGAAGCAGCGAAAGTAGCTCGCAAGAAACAGAAAAAAGGTGGAGGAAGTTCTGGAGGTGGTGGTGCATCTGCAGGATCAGGTACAGGTTCCAGTTCAGGAGGTGGACTTGCAAGTGTGGATACTGGACTGGCAGCTGTTCTACCTGGCTTAGCTGGCATTGCGCATCCTTCTGATGTGCTGGACATGCCAGTCGATCCTAATGAGCCTACATACTGTCTCTGCCATCAAGTATCATATGGAGAAATGATTGGCTGCGATAACCCTGATGTAAGTTATTGTTTTAATTTCATCTCGCATAACACATTGAGAATGGGGTTCAAGCTATTTAAATCTATATTCCTGGGGCTTAAGTTAATCTTCACTTTTAATATTATAATTTATTGAATGTAAAAACTGAAGTTATTCTCTCTCCAGCCTTATTTCACCAGTAAATGTAAACAAAAGCAACAGGTTGGAGTGGTTCTGATTGGTTGCTGAACATTTTACTGCTTTTCTGCATCACAAAATAGTTCACTGGCGATTTGTGGCCAGAAATTTAGGTACACCACTCCTTTTATCATCGTTTTCCTTAGTCTATAAAATATAGTCATCCCTCATAATATGCGATCTCATTTAACGCGTTTTCGCTTAAAGCAATTTAAACATGCTGATTTTAACACTGTACAAATGAAATAAATAGATGCATCTGTTTAAAACTAATTTTTATTTCAGTTTACCTTGAAATAGCGCATATCATTATCACATTCACTTTACACGTTTTTTTGTGTTACATGATAATTCATGAGAACCAATTACTTGCTTAATGGGACACCTATATATGTAAATTATTGTTTATTTTAGTTGTAGTACTTTTCAGTTACTGGAATAACTGATGAAATTTCTTCAGAAATAGTTCCATAACAGCTTGTATGAAATTTTCAAGAGCATCCTTCCAAAGCGTACAAAGTAACTGTTTTTCTATGGACTTCATTAACAGAGAGGATAATCTTTCTTGGCCCATTATAGACCTATAGTGAGATTTTACTCAATTTAAAGTGGAAAATGACTGTTCAAATGAAGCTGTAGTTGTTGGAACAGTTAGAATTAGACAAGCTAATTTGTAAACCAGGTATAGCTTCTTTCGTTCATAATTTTCACTATTTCACCAACTGACTTTCTTTAAAAATCTCTATTTTGAGAAGAGCCTACATTGAAATAGTTCCTTTTAAATTGTCAAATGAGTAAAGAAATATCGTATTAAACTATGCAATGTTGTCTAAATAATTAAGGAACACAATTTACTGATCATTTAATCTTTGTTTCTTTATGTAACAATGCATATCCCTTGTGCAGTTCAATGGCTGCTTCTAGTCAGCAAATAATGGCAGTAATACCAGTTTATTGAAACATAAGCAAGGAAATAATTATTTCTAGCATATATAATAAGTTTTGTGAAAAGTACCTCACCTTTTCATTAAATAATATTCATAGCTTATCAGTAGAATTTACTGGTGTTTCCGAAAGCAGCATAAGGAGTGCAAAATTAAATTAGCTGAGGTGCGACAACTTGTGTCAGCAACTTTACAAGTGACAGCCGAAAATGCAGTTAATGTGTGTCACACATTATCGGGAAGAACAGATTGAGATTTGGATGAAATGGTGGACATTTCATTGGCCCACTAGTTATCAATCTCTGTGATGATTCAGACAGTTTTATTACAAATGACTCGTATGTTGAAGGAGTGAAACCAGTTCCAACTTTAGATTAGCTCTTCTGGTAAGTCATGCAATATGGCGCTATATTAAATAAATGTGCAGCATATGGTTGTGCATATGTGAATGCTAAAATTTGCAAAAACTGTTGTGATGTACGTATGCAATACTTCAGCAAACTTTCAAAACAACATGTTTGCATTTTAGAATTTTATATTTCATACTGAATATATAATGACTTGCCTACTGTTTATTATATTTTATTTATTATGCATGCAATAGAGTTAATCATTATCTATGAACAGTGAAAGTAGATAGTTATATCTTTTCCTGGCAAATGTAGGTACACGGTTTTACAATTATTGTACGTCAGAGGAATCAGTTTAGCACCATGTGGTGTGTACACTGCATTCGAGGAAGAATACATTCTGATTTGTTTAAATCATCAGTGAAATAAGGATGGACAGATAATAGTAACAGTGAATCAACACAAATACAGTTAATAATTTGCAACAAAACTATATTTATCACAAGATTAGTTTTGTAATTCTATTGTATCATCAGGATTATTTTTGTAATAGAATTGTGAATTGTAAAACTAGTCCTTTGATATAATTTGTGTGCAGAAGTTAATAATTGTGATGTAAAGGGTCTTTCAACAAGAGTGTCTATGTTTAACTGTCATTGTTATGGAGTTACAGCAGTCATTTTTTTCATATGGTTACAATTGTTATTGACAAATTGCCATGGAATGTTATAGAATTCAGCAACGCGTAGAAATTGTAAAAATTTACTATCAAAATGAATCATCTGTTCGCAAACCTTCCATATATTGCCTGAAGTTTACGGTGTGCATAATCATCCCTATGAGAGAATGATTCAGTGTTTGATCGATAAATTTTAAAGAAATGGTTCTGTCAGTGATCAAAGAACACCTGTACATAATCAACGTAAGCGCTCCAACGAAAATGTAGGTGCCATTCGTGAGAGTGTATGCGAGAACGGAAACAAATCAATTGCTCGTCGAGAGCAAGAATTTGGGCTTTCGCCAACCACAACTTTGCAAATTCTGCATCTGGACTTGAAGTTTCACGCTTACAAAATGGTGTTAACCCAAGAACTAAAGCCCAACGACCATAGGTTTTGGAGCAGTTGGAAGCTGACCCAGATTTTTTTCGAAAAATCATGTTCAGCGACGAAGCTCACTTTTGGATGGATGGTTGTGTTAAACAAAACTGCTGCTATTGGAGCAATCACAATCCAATGCAGATTTAAGAATGACCACTTCATCCCCAAAAGGTTACTGTGTGTTGTGGGTTTTGGTACGGTGGAATCATTGGTCCATATTTTTTCCAAGATGAAGATGGAGAAGCTCTAACTGTCAATGGAGAAAGATACCGGGCCCTTATAAAGGCCTCATTAGATGGTATGGATCTCAGAGGCTTTATCGTTTCCCATGGTGGTGATATGAACTGGCCTCCAAGGTCATGTGATTTAACACCGTTGGATTACTTCTTGTGGGGCTATATTAAATTTGAGTTTGTGCCAGAAACAGTAAATGACCTTATGAATAACATCATGTATGTTATTTGTGAAGCTGGACCTAATTTACGTTCTTCTGTCATTGAAAATTGGGTCAACTGTATATGCGCAACCCAACAAAGTTGCTGTAGTCACTTAACTGATGTTCTCTTCTATGCGTAATGACATTAATTATGTTCCAAAATAAAAAAAGAAATAAACCTCTATCATTTATAGAACATGTTTTATTTAAGTTCAAAGATAGGACACTCTTGTTGAAATACCCTATATTTGAATTAGAACTTCTTTTGAGTTGAATCATGGTAACACTATATCACTAACAGATAATTTTTACCTGGACATGTTTCAAAGCATGTGTGCTTTATCTTCAGCAGACTCCAACTGACACAGTATTTCCTCCAGTGGTTTTTGAAGTGTTCAGATTTGACCTGATTGTTATATATTTCTAGAGTTCTGTAAGGCAGCCAATCAGAATTCTGTAATTTGTTTTGGTTCTTTATGATGTGGATCTTCTTACAAACATCCAACTCTGCTGCATATCTTGCAGGTTTTATAAGTGTTATGTTTTGGTTTATTTCATGGTTTCATAATCAAAAGTGGTGGCAATAGTGGATTTGTCTGTCTGTTTGTATTTTGTTGTTCTAAAATGTTCTTTCAATCTTGTTTCTGAGGTTCTCTTTATTTTTCTTATGTAATCTGACCATTCTTTTTGTAATACTAGATTTTTGGTGTTCTGGAATGGGCTCCTTCAGTTTGTAGTACTTTCTATAGGTTGTAGTTGTTTAAGAATGCTAAAGTGATATTACATTTTTTAAAAATTTTTTGGAATATATGATGTAGATGTGGATGGTGTGTGATTTTTTGGAAGATGGGTTTGTGTTTCACTTGCTTAGTTTTGTGATGTCTGGATTCTTTTTTGTTGTTTGAAATTTATTTTCTTGTCTATTAGTTGCTGACTGAAACCATTGTTAATTGCTGTGTGTATTATGTGTTCATATTCAGTCTTATATTTTTCTTCTTATAATGGTGTATACTAATCTGGGCTAGGCTGTTTAATGCTGCATGTTTACGAGTTATTATGAGATGTTTTTAGCTTAACGTCCTTTAACCTGGTTGGGCATATCGGACGATGAATGAAATTGATGAAATGATGCTCAAATGATTTTGGGGTCCATGGAGCTTAAACTTACTTGACATTCGTCTTCTCAAGATAAAGGAAAACCCCCCAAAAAACCCTTATCTGGGTAACTCACCCTAAGCAAGATTTGAACTCATAACCTTTGAATGTGAGGCAGACATGCTACCACCACACTACCCAGGCTGGGTAGTTATGGAAATAACTATTGTGTTTTATGTAGTTATCCACTTGGATTGGTTTGTCATAAATTCCAAATCTTAGGTGATTTTACTCTTTGATTGTCTTTAAACCTAGGAATGGTAAGATAGTGTTTGTTTGTTTGGTTTTGTTTTTTTCCTATGGTGAATTGGATTGGTTTCTGTGGAATGTTCAGGAATGTCATCTAAATATCAGTGCCAAATTTTAAACATATATGGAAATGCTATTTCAAAGAAATTCATGTACAAATCTACAAAAAAATGGTGGTAAGGGGTTTGCCATTTTTAAACCAGTATTTTTTTTTAAACCTGGTTGGTCTTATCGGACGATGAATGAAATGGTCTCGGGGTCTATGGAGCTTAAAGGTACTCAACATTCGTCTTCTCAGGATAAGGGAAAACCTTATCCGGGTAATTCACCCTAAGTGAGAATTGAACTCACAACCTGTTGAATGTGAGGCAGACATGCTATCACCACACTGCCCAGGTGGGGTACCAGTGGTTTGTTGGAATGTCTTGTTATTGAATGAGAAGTAGTTTGGCTTATGCATAATTCTGTTAGCTTTTTGTAATCTTCTATTTCTATTTTCTGGATGTCTGTTTGGGTTAACCATTCTGTTAGATGTGATTACTGATGAACCAACTCAACTGTGAAAAATATATTATACACTGGCAATTAAAAATTTAGGAATTAATATAGAACTAATAATTTAAAAGAGCTTAAGCCATGCCAGCCTAAAACAGAACCAAATAAATGTGGGAAGGAAAGGACGCCATGAACCAAAAATTCACCACATGCTGCTCCATACAAAGAATTCTGTTAGGAAGATTGAAATTTGTGCACAATATGTGAAAATAAATCACCTTTAACAAATAAGTAATAAAGAATGGCTGTGGAACCAGAAAATTTCAAACCCTAGGACCAGTAGCCACTAAAACGTGGCAATAAAATTACAATTTCAAAGTAGACAAGAAAATAAATTCCTGCAAAAATTAAATTAATATTCTACCTGTGCCATCACCAATTGTGTCATGCTCTGTTGGTAAATTTACATTAAAGGAGGAGGAGGCATGCAAGTAATTTTTACACAAATAAAGGTAGACATGAGGAAGCGCAATTCACTTTATCGAGATGGATCACTGGCATCCCACTCAAAAAAGGAATTGCATTATCGTTAAGATAGGCAATGTTATAAATTTAAAAGCCAAGAAGGAATTCATTTTAAAATGTTTATTTAATATATAACCTGTTACATTGAGACCCACATGGCAAGGAGTTGACACATGGCTACCTGGAAGAGAAGTTATACCATATTTTACTTAGTCAATAGCACTTCCTAAATACAGAGAAGGCCTGCTGTTACCCTCCTTTTATCTTCTCTGCAGTATTGCCAGCCTATGAAACCCCAACTCTGGCTATGTGCTGTCACTCCTCTTATTCATGCTACAATATTGTCAATGTGGTTCTTTTGTAATCTGTGGTGCAAATTCCACGAGACTGTCCTCCCAGATTGAGGCTTTTCTCAATTCTTATAAATGGCAGATACTAGGGAAGTGCTCAAATCTAGCTCTGGAATGTTCCCTTCTCAGATATTCTTTCACTTCATGAATCAGCTTCATCACTGGTGGTGTTGTATATTGTAAGAACTTATGTAATACTATAGAACATTCCATTATTTTCTCTACCCACTCTTTTACAAAGGATGTTATTAAAACTTATTTTTCTTCTGTCTTTTTTATGCAGAATACAGAATATTGCAGAAATACTTATATCACACATTTTTTTTTTTTTTTAATTGTTGTTTCATTTATATAGCCCCCTTAAACATCTAAGGTCATATCAGGGGCTTTGCACTTGAAACAACTCATCTGTAGGTTCTTTATATTGGGTTTAAATCATTTTATTTTCTTCAAACATAAACACATTCACTCTCGCATACATACTTCGAAACTGTGGGGGATGGGGAATAATTCTGGCTAAAGAAAAATTCCCCACCCCTGCTGGGAATCGAACCCGGGACCTCCAGGTGAGAAGTTATCTTGCTGACCACTCGACCATGGAGGCAGTCCTAACATACATTTTATTTATAAATAAACGGGTTACAACAGGTTGAAACAGTAATCAAATCTTTTAAAAGCGTTTACATAGTAAATTTAATTAGTGGTGTTTTGTGTTATATTTTACATAAATTCACATTAATTTTCGGGCAGAATTATTGAGCAATAATATGACTGAAATGAAAACTGACAGCTAACTAAAGTAACTTAATATTGAAGCCCCATCAAACCTTTTATTTTAGATCAATATCATGAATAGAAACAAATATTACATATTATTTATCATCCAACTGCAAAATACAAGTAACAAGCAAACATTCTCATGGGGCAGATGAAAGTGTGATTTTTTTTATTCCAACATGTTTATAATGTCAAAACAAGTGCTTATACAAATTTTTATAATGCAAGTGTGATTACTTCACAAGTAATTGACATATTAATAATGACTTCTGTTGGTAGACCTCTGTAGGCTTTGTTCAAATACAGCTTGAACATTTGTAACCATTACATTGGATGTTCTTCGACTTTCATCATGCTTCTTTAACATACTTCCAGTAGCTAAAATGAATTGCACAACTACTTAAGCTTTTAGCTGTTGGAGCATCATGTTTAAAAGACTCGCCTAAACTCCTGCTGAACTCTGACAATAGATTTAAACTCTAATACCACAGAACAGTTTGTGCATTGATCTGCTATGTCACCATTTTGATGAGCAATAATGAAAGCCATGTCTTTGAACCATCTACTGAAAAGATTCTGAACTTGTTGAGTTTTTCCTTTCATATAAACAATTCTATGTTCATTTACCCATCACATACAATTGAAATTAGGGATATTTGAGCAGTCCACCTGTATAAGAGAGATTATAGAGTACTACAAACAGAAAGGATTCTCATTCTTCTATGCCACAAGAGTTAATTCCCTTAAGACTTTATAGCACTGACATTTTTGTTTAACCAATATGCGTGTCAGTTGACATCCATTTTAATGCAGAAGTGATATCTATAGATGTCCCGTGCATTTTATTTTTTAAGATAAATTTAAATAAATGATATAAGAGATCAAAGGCTTACTTTTAAATGCAGTTTTGATTTCAAGACCAATTGGATCTTGGGAAAAAAAATAGCTCTTGTATTACTTGAGATTTTGTACTAACCAAATGCTATATGTTTTTAACTATTTACATCGTGAGTTTTTAACTAATGTAATTTGTCATACTTTGTTGCTCATCATTGAATAATGTATTATTTAATGTTCATATCTGTTGGTTAGGAGATGAAATATTATATAGGCAGAGATTAGAAGAAACAAAGAAAAGCCTGGCTAATTAGAATATTCACATAGAGTTTATAACTTCTGTTTGTAACTAGGGAAAAAACAAACAAACAATAATAAAATTGTTGTTCATAAATCACCATGGGAGCGTAACACAATATAATAGGAAACATTTTTCATCCTGTTAGTTGTTCAGCTAAGAATTATGTCTATGTAACTGACATCGTGTAACAAGAAAGCAAATCAGCAAAAAACACACAAAATGCAAGAGAATTAAATGTATAAATTGATTACATTAAAATAAAACCTTCTTCTCTTTAAAGAAAAAGAAATAATTGAAAAACTAAGAAGCCTTTACCCATACCACAACCTGAGGGAAGAAGAAAATAAGAGATCATTTCTCACACAACCAACTATAAAGTGATAGCATCAATTTTTCTATTAATAAACGAGCATCACATATGTTACCACAATTATTTTAAAATAAAAACATTATAGAAAATATTTTGTTACAATTTTATAACATATATCAATAGTGTCATCCATCTCTACAGCATGTTAGCAAACATTTAAAATCTGCATGATATGCACTATCATATCTGTTACACCTAAGGCACCTGCAGTGCTGATGGTCGCTGGTTCAAACCTGGCCGAAACCGATTGTAGTTTTTTACTGACAGCCCCATGCTAATAGATTTAGTGGAATGTTAAAAGAACTTCTGTCGGATGAAATTCTGCCAAACTGGTGACAGATATGATCCTGGCAATTGACAGTGCCATTAACAAGCAAATAATTTATTTTTTAATGCTGATATACATTTATACATCTATGCTTCATGTTTTAAACTAGCAAACAAAATATGGGTATGTAATAGTTTTTCTCTTTCTTTACAGTGTCCAATTGAATGGTTCCACTTTGCTTGCGTGGGGCTCACGACCAAACCAAAAGGAAAATGGTTCTGTCCAAAGTGTACAGCAGATCGCAAAAAGAAATGAGCGAACATCTCGTTACTTGTAATTTATTAAGAGAGATTATATATATAAAGAGTTATGTGTATATAAACAGAGCAGTGTGTGTGTGTGTGTGTGATTTCCCAGAGATGTATCTTGATTTTTTAAAGTATTACATGACAGAATCTTTTCCAAATAGTTATGCGTGGTTCTACTTTTATTAGATTCTTTCAGAGAACATTAATTTCTGATTGAAGTTTATTTACTAAGGCAAGTCCAATTAATATGACTGCATTGTTTTACTTGATGACTCCTTTAATGGCCCAAAAATTACTTAATTTTGTCTGCTTTTAGAAATTCAAAAGTTTTACAAAACCTGCTTTGCCACAAAACATTTAACATTATCAGAAAAAAGCTGAATAATTTTTATACCTTTCCAGTATTTAATATGGGAATTATTCTTGGCAGCTGGATATGAGACTTTCCTTATACATCATATTTTTTTCTCAGCATCCCTTTTCACTACAAAAACGTAAATAATTTCAGTATAAAAATCTCTGCATCTGCAGCCTAATAAGCAAAATGCAATAATTCCTTTATCTTTATAATTGGAAAATTGATTCTATAAACACATAATTGCAGCTGTGTTTAACATCTTTCAAAGTGGTGATTTAAGAGCTCTGCCTGCTTTAGAGATTATGTAGTCAGCAATTCAGAAGTAGAATTGTGTAACATACAAAGATGTTCTGAGTCTGGCCACAAGTTCTGTTAGTGTTAATATAATAGCAGTGTAGTTGACTGAATTTGATTTTCAATGCTGCTTATCTATGATAGCTAGAAAAGAAATTCTGTATTTCATCCTAGAACTGGTATTCTGACTTTACCAAAAATATATATTTTGAGGTCTCCTTAATAAAAAGAGTAACAAAAGTAATTTTAGAAAAGAGTCATGTGCATGCATGTGGTGAGAAGAAAGTTTGATAAATATCAAGTCTCATTAAAAAAAAAAACAGCTTATGCAGTGAAAACCAATTTAAATTAAATAAGAATGGACTTAACCAATATTCCATAAGGTTTCATTCACCACATTTTCATGCTGTTCGCTCAGGTAACAATAGAAGCAAGAGTATATGAAATATATACTGAATAAAAATATGGTGAGTGAAGTTATATGAGTATTCATTCACTGTAAAAATAAAATTTCATATTTGTGTCAAATAACATTTAAGGCTGCCAAGCAACGATTTTAAGGAAATCCCCATTCCTGAAATATGAACATGAATGCATATTGCTTCAATTCTATATCTTAAAAGGAATGGTGTCATAGTTTTGCTTGGGCATTGGTTCAGGAAAACCATGTGGAAAATAAAAAGGCAATCTGTTGTTGTTTGAACAATTCCAGCAATAAACAAAACAACTGAAAATATGTTTCCTTTTCTTATAAGGTATTGGTTATTATTTTAATTTACAGTAAATTTTTCTGCTTCCTGTTTAAGGGCTGCAAGCATAACTTTGTAGTATCTTGTTCTTTAGATTGGAAAGATCTTATGATATTTTTACTTTCTCTACCATGCATCTAATTGTTAGAGAAAATATGTATTCCACCCAGATTATTCACTATCAAGATTTCACTGGAAATATATGTTTTGAGGCTCTCTTAATTAAAAATAAGCATTTTTAGAAAGGATATCTCTGTGAATGAAACCAAAAATGGAATGTCCAATAAATACCAAACAATATCTAGGTTCAGCATCTTCCAAAGATATGCCAAAGAGCTTTTCAAGAAATTTTCCCCACCCCAAATTACCCTTCACATGGATTTTTATTTTCTGAAAAATGCCTCAAATGATTTTGATTAAAATACCAAATGTTTAAGATATTTTATAAAAATCTTGATTTTTTGGGAATAGCTGATAATCCTCTTCATTTGGAAAGAAGAGAGAGAGGGGGGGGTAAACTATTAAGTGATTGACAAAATCTTACCATTTCAATAATTTTTTTGTGGTATTAGTCATTTCTGAGATACCGGCGGTTGTTGGTTTGAATGTTTTAATTCTTTTTTTAAAGTGCTGAGACTGTTCATTTGTATGGAACTTCTAGGTCAGCATAAAGTGATCCAGTTTTAAACTTTTTATTGGAGATTTGTTTCATCTATTTCCCTTGTATATGTTGTCTTCCATGGTATATGGGGTAACATGCCAGCCTCTGGTTCCCAAGGGCACCATTCAAATCTGGTAAGGGGCGATGGATTTTGTTGAGGCATTAAAATCCTGGTATGGCTTCCTCCAGAAGGAAAGTAAAGCTGTTGGCCCCATGTCATAAGTTTACAGCACATAAAGGAACCTCAAGCCTGATAAACAGGTCTCTGAGCAAAATTAAGCAGTGTTTCACACCCAATTTAAAATTGGATGCTGAGAACCATAGCAGTTAAAGAACATCTATAAATAAAACTAATTATTTCATCCAGAACCTCAATTGAATATGGAGAGATTTTATAAATGGCAGATATTATTCTGCATTGCAGTTCCATCTGATTCCACTATTTGAAGGAATGTGTTTGCATACAACACTGTCAAGAAATATAGTGCATTTTTCTCCTTAGACCTCAATGAAATATGTAATGAAACTAGTTCTGCAATGGTTCATTTCAGTTAACAGAAATAGGCAGAAAATAAGCTTCTATAAGAAAATATACTAGGTTGAGAAAGTGCTGTGAATGTAGCATATCAGAATTTGGGTTTAATGTGGTCATATAAAGAACATGGAATTTGAAAGCCATCACATATCAATCCACTTTTTAAAAATATGACCTGTTGTATACATATACTTATGACAACTATGTAAATTATCCTGATATATGGTGGACTTTGTGACTGATGTGTTTTAACAATTGAAATTTAGTTGAGTCGATTTTGTAACACTATATCACTTACTCTTTATTTCAGAAAACATGTTTCAGAAGCCATGTCTTCCATTGTCAATTTCTTTGGCACATGGCTTCTGAAACATGTTTTCCGAAATAAAAAGTAAGTGATATAGTGTTACAAAATCGACTCAACTAAATTTCAACTATGTAAATGTTTAATGAAAGTTTATCCTGATTAACAAGAGGTATAAAGAAATATAAGATTTTGTAAAAGAATAGAGAAAGTCATGCAAGTGCAACATCAGGATTGTTGTATTGCCTTTAGGGGTAATGTGCAGGCTGTATTGTCTAAGCACCACTTTCATTGAAATAATTCCCAAGTGAAACTGTGTCATATCTCTCCTTGTATCTTAATGCACCTCTCCACTGCCTCAATAATCAACAAAACATATTGATTAAACTCAAGTTCAATGTGTCTGGGGTTAACAAATGTCTCCACTGACCAACTTCTTGTGAAACATAATGAATCAACATGTGTTGCTAAACAAAATTGTTGTCCACTGGCAGCAGAAAACATGTTGGGTAAGACATGTATTTGGCTAACTTGAGGCAGAAATTTACACAACTGGCTCAGTCTTACTTGTTTATTGGGGAGAAAATGGAGTAAATGAAGGAAACGATAATACAGATGTTAATCAGTCACACAAACCTGTCATTTGGGATACATCCCTAAAAGACTAGAAATAAAACTGAGAAAACTGAGTGTTTATGTGAGCTTGCCCATATTTTTTAATGTGCACTCGAGGACATAGAAAAAAAATAGAGGTTAAGCCTAACCAGTTCAGCTGACATGATTACTCTGAAAATCTTCTCTTATTTTGCAAATTATTGGTAAAATTATAGTCAGTAACAAATTGAAATCTTCTTTAGACATTCTTAGACAATTATTGAAACCATAACTATCCTCAACTTTCAGGCTCAGACAAAATGTTATTTTCATTGTTTCTATTGCTTATAAAAGCTTCTACCCATAACTTTTCACTTTCTCTGCCACTCTAATATATAGCATGTAGAGAAAGTATTGCATTCCACCCAAAATTCAATACAGAGATTTCAGCAAAATACATGTTTTGAGGACCCTTGTAATAAAACCTTTATAAAATTATCCATATGTGTCTGTGAATAGCATAACTCAAAAACAGAAAGTTGGATCAATACCAAACTTGGTATTTATGTTTTAGTATTTTTTCAAAGATGCTACACAGAGATTTCCAAAAAAAATCTCCCATGCCAAACTACTCTTTAGTTTATCTCAAAAATGTCTCTTAACAATTTTTATTAAAACACTACATATTAAAGATGTTTACGTGATAAATGAAATGTATAACTTGAAATTTCTGTGATAACCTGTAAAGTCCATTCACTTCATTCAGAAGGAATTTCGTACAATGATGTATAGCTTGTATTCATTAAGCAAAAGGCAAAAAATGTACTGCACAAAAAATATAGATATCTTTAAAAAACACAATTTTCTCCAAATGTTTTTGTTTCCAAGATATCCATTATTAATAGATCAAATGTTCCAGTCTTTCGATTTTCAGTTGTTTTTTTGTAAAGACCTGGAAAGAATGATTTTTAAGGCCCAGCATATAGGGTCTAGTTCTTAAATATTTAATTTTGCTTATGTTGCATATATAACAAAATGTGAATGAAATAGGTAGAAAAATAAAATTTTCTAAGAATATTTTGTATAGACACTAATAAATGATAAAGGATAGGGAAAGTCATGTTGTGGCCACAAAGACTAAATCTTCATAATAGGAATCCATGAGATTATTGTTAACAAACACAATTTGTTTTGCCTCATTTATGTGGTGGAGATGGAAAGTTGATGAAAATTCCAACTACACATATGAGACAACATGTATTTCACATTACATGTTTTTCAAGTAGTATATGTTTGGCATTGGGTGTTGAAGTAGTGGAGACCCAGCTTTAGCTGACCTGCACTCAGATTAATCCAATCTGTTTTAAAACAAGTAGCACAACCTTATAAATAGGAGGCAAATTATTATCCATATAGATTATCATTTTAGAACCTCCTGTACTTTAGTTGTTTGTTCAAAGGACCTGTTACTGCTCCATTGTTCTTCTGCCTGAAATAAGTTATCAGTGTGGAAAATTGAAATTTCATAACGGGTTAGAGAAGATTTTAACTTCATACATGATAGAATCAGTGTTAAAATTAAGGGTAGCTTCTATGAAGATCCTTCTAAAATGTACAGCTTTTAAGTGAACCACTACATACATGGAGTTTCTAAAAAGGTTTGAAGAAAATGTACTAAGCATTTCAAATTTGACTAAGATCAGTATGGAATTGGGGTATATACAGGGGCTGCTTTCTAATGTTATGATTCACATGTGAATTGCTGCCCTCTTGAAGATGAACTTTAATAAGTCATATTTTGTAAATAATAGCTTGAAGGAAATGAGTTAATGAATTTTAGTTTTGGTTGAAATTGATGCAAAATTAAAGGTCTTCTAAAAGATTTAAGGTTAATTTATGTTATAAAAATGCAGGTATCTGAAATGATGTGCTATGCACCCCTTTAAAAGGCACTATATTAGAAGTTGTGCTCATGTGGTTCATCTCTCTTGAGATGTATTATTAACAAAATATTTAAAATAAACTAAGTTATTTCTTTAGGATATGAATTTCACTGAATAGTTAAATCTGGTTTGCACAAGCAGAAAAAACTCCCTTAGCTGAAAGTTAATAGCAGACCATTTTGTTGGGCTCAGACATTGGTCTAACTGCCAAGTAGTTAAACAAAAAGCATAATTCTAACCAAGTATTAGTTGTATATTAATGAGGGTTTTTTGCATTATCTATCTTTGTAAATCTGCTGTAATATTGTCTTCATTGTGATAGCTAAGGAAAGACGGTGCACAGTATCCTTAATATTCTGTTTTTACACTTTTATTTATTTGTATATGAGTTTTGTACATTCTAGCAGATAAATATTAAATTCATTCATCCAAAATGTTAAAATGTATTATTTCTCAATCTTAACATATCTCCTTCCTTTAATCTGGATACCTAAATGAGATTGAAGAAACACGAGTGAGGTATTCTTTAAAAATGTTCTAATATTTTACTCTTAGATTGTTTAATTTCTTGGTACCAACCAGTAGAATTAATGTGGTGACTGTCTGAGTAATGTACCTAAGATTGACAAGTCCGCTCTTTGTCACATTAGATGATTAAGGATTTAGAAATATCACAGTTTTTTATGATATGTTTTGTCAGCCATGCTGCCATTATCAAAATTATCTTAATCTTGATGTTTAAAAGTTAGTGTATGTATTGATTTTATAAGTTACTGCACAGTTGCAATGATTTCGACTAAACTTGGCACAGATACTTTTGTCTCAAGGTGAAAATCATTGTTTAGCTTAAAATTCAAAATTCTGCCCCATTTCACAGGATTAATTATTTAATTTAATGTGCCGTCTACCAAAGCTGACAAGACCATCTATATCTTTCTCAACAAATGACAATAACTTGAATAATAATTTGTATATTAATCTTTGCCTTTCTTTTATTTTGTCTTTAGTGCATTTTCTTAGTATTTGTATGTACATATTTACTGAGGGTAAACAAGGTTATATTATTACTTAAATTGCTATTATTTCTTCCCAACTGAGATTTTTCTCTATAAATAGCCATGAGTCAGCCAGAATGTGAAAACTGGAGGTTACTCAATTGCATTCATGATAAATCATCATTTACAAACTGTGGTATTTGTGGTTGTTAAGTGCTTTTGCATACTTTTGCACAATATATTAAGCATTTGTTAGTGATATTTTAATCAAATTATTGACATAAATGCAACAGCAGTCTGCTTGGTTCAGATCTGAGAGCAATAGCTGATAAGACTTGGCAATGAACTCAAGACAAGTGAATATTGGAAGTAATGAATGTAACAAGTTTGTTGGTATATCGCGAATATATGGCATGAAAGCTAACTTGATTGATGTGCCACAAAACAGCTTATATACAGAAATTTTGTATTAGAGTGATTATTAATTAGAAATCCTAAATTAATAGCTTATAGTCATTTGATACCAACTAAAAATGTTTTTAAAAAGGAACCAAGTTTAAACACCAGAATAAAATCAAATAAAACAAAAAAAATAAAATAATCAAATCTTTGGCAGTGCATACCTGAGAGAAGATTGTTTTCCTTATATTAAAATGAGTGCTAAAGTTTTAATTGTGTCTGTCTCAAGCAGAAGCTCAAATATGGTATCTACACATGTAAGAGATTTAACAAACATGATTAAAAGTGAAAGATTTTATACTTTCTCTACACATACTATGTACACAGTGTATAGAGAAGGTATTGTAATGCACCCAAAAATTTGATACCAAGATTTCACCGGAAATACATGTTTTGGTTCCCCCTGAATCCAAAAAAAGCATTTTTGGAAAAAGCTCTGTGTGTATGTGTGTGTCTGTGGACAGCATAGCTCAAAAACGAAAAGACTGTTAAATACCAAACTTGATATTTAAGTTTGGTATCTTCCAAGGATGTGACACAAAGATTTTCAAGAAAATTCCCCCACCCCCAACTACCCTTTACATGGAACTTTTTTCGAAAATTACTTTTTGAATGCCCTAGCACAAAATACTAAGCTGTGTGTTTGTAAACAGTGTAGCTCAAATAACAAAACGTCAGTTATATACCCAACTTATTGCATCTTTTAAGGATATGACACGAAGACTCAAGAAAATTTCCCAACTACCATTTAACATTTTTTATTTTCCAAACCTGACTCTAATGATTGCTATCGCTCCAAAGAGTGGTAACAAGAAAATAAAGCTTACTGCAACAACCATTGCCACAATGGTACACGGTTTTGAGAATGGGTGCAATAAAATATTAAACATTTAGATCTCAACATTGCATCTTTTCAAGTGCTGAAAGCCATTCTTCTTTGGACAGATTGCAAATATATTTTACATAAGCAGCTACTATAGCTTCAGGTGACTCAAATCCTTAACCTTGAATTTTTTCTTTCAGCGACCGCAGAGCTCCCTGACATCATTTTTTCCTTTAAGATTGTTTTCCTACTGCTGATCCAATATTTAGGGCTTCTTGAATCTGACCACATGTGCAACAATGATCCTTTTACATGTGCTCTTTTACCACATTTTCATGTATTATTGTAGTCGGCCATGCTGCTTGATCTTCATCTTCGAGGGAATTCCTTCCTCTTCTAAACTCTGGTTACTTTTGATAAATGGTGAGTTGCAAAGGACAAAAGTTCCCAAATGCACATTGCAGTCTTTCAAGACATTCTCTCTGCACTAAAGCAATTTTAGAGTCATAGAAATTCATAGCACGGAAATGCTCTTTCTTAAGATCTATCCTGGTGTATAGTGTAGCAACACGTACATATGTGATGTTGACGATGCACATGGTTGTAGCACACCCAGGCTCTGAAGTTAGGAAAAGCTTCTTTGGCTTACTATAACTCCTTGTTGTCCATTCTCAAAACTTTTGGAGTGACCTCATACAATCTGCATTAGATTTGTGTAAAACATTAGTTGAGAAACACAATACCTTATGGTAATGCGTAACAATAAAATTATTTAATTGTATAGTATTTAAACCAGATATTGTTTATTAGGTAAGGGAGAGGTGGGGGGCAGTAAGGGCAACTGCCTCTACTGATAATTCAGGAATGTGATGTTTATATAAGTTGACTATTAATCTGGTACATATGAAATATGAATCAAATCAAATCTGTATTGTCCTTTATAACATGTAACAATGAGCAAAAAATTAGAACATTGTCAACATTTATAATGTAATATAAGTATAACAGTAAACAAATACAACACATAGATAAGCAACCAGTGAGAGCTTGTGCAAATACTAACCACATGTGCAGGTGAGGAGATGCCAAGAAAAAAGTGAAGTAATTAAAATACTATTTTGTCATTTAGGAACTCATCAATGCTGTAATATACTCTGTTTATAAGACATTTTGTTAATATGTGATTAAACTTTGAGAATGGTGCAATATTATGAAAGTTTAATGGTAGTTCGTTGAATAAAACCTATGTAGTCAGTGTTTTTTTCATATAGTCTTAATCGTGTGTTTGGGTTATCAGGTCCTTTTTTCCTCTTGTGTTGTAATTATGGGTTGATGGATTTTGTGGGAGTGACCTGCTACATATGTACAAAATTTATTTTAATATAAAGATGTTGGGAAGAGTAAGTAAAAGCTTTCCTACACGAGCTGAAATATATAAAGTGCTGAATATAATTTTGTTTCAATCTTACTAATATGCTCACTCCATGTCAATTTACTGTCAACAGTTAGACCCAGTATGTGAGCATTGCAACAGGTAAAATTATATCATCTAATCTCAGGTGGGGCTCAAAGTGAGTGTTTTTAAAATTGAAAATTGTCAATTCACTTTTTTTTTTTTTACATTAACACATAATTTTAAGTTATTAAAATATTGGTTTACAACTTCATTTGTATTTCCATTGCAATAAGTATCGTCAGCATAGAGACTTAAACTAGTACCACTAGGTATTTCGTTGTTACATCATCAATATATAATATAAACAAAAATGGTCCCAAACTAGAGCCCTGAGACACTCCTGATACTATATCTTTACTTTGAGAGATAAAAATTCCATCTTTGCTATTCAACTCTGTGAACTGAGTTCGGTTAGTCATATATGATTTAATAAGGTCATATGCAATGCCTCGTATTCCAAGATTATTTAATTTACTGAGTAAAATCTCTATCTACACAATCAAACACGTTGGTAAGAACCAATAAGACACCTGCAGTGTAACTGCCACTGTCAATTGCATCGATTATGTATTCAATGAAAGATGACACTGCAGATATTGTTGACTTTCCTTGAATAAAACCGTTTTGATGAACAGGTAGTAATTGAAGATGTTGGAGAAAGTTGACAATTTGTAAGTACATTATTTTTTCAATTATTTTTTAAAATGTTGGCAATACAGAGATAGGTCTGTAATTGTCAATTTCCATTCTATTGCCTTTTTTAAAGATAGGAATGACTGGCTATTTTTAAATTATCAGGAAATGTTGCTGTTAATAGGATTGTATTACTAATGTCAACAAGGGGATTGATGATAGCGTGCTTGCATGCTTTTATCACTTTGATAGAAATTTTATCATAATCTACACTACAAGTTGATTTGAGATTGTTTATAATGTTAAGGACTTCAGAGTTACTTGTCTCGAGAAATATGTTCTGACATATGGTATTATTTCTTACAGAATTATTCATATCTTTATAGAATACGTTATTAGCAATGTTGGATCCTATAGAAATAAAGTGACTGTTGATTAAATTAGCAGTTTTTTGAGGTTCATGTTCTGGTCAACCATTCTGGGCAATTGTAATGTCATTTGTATTACAGGATTTTGGCTTGCCTCTGAAATGATTTATTTGGCAGGTTTTTACTTTCTCTTGCCCCATAGTACAATGTACATAGGGATAGAGAAGTATTGCATTCCACCCAAAAATTTGATGTCAAGATTTTAGCGGAAATATATGTTTTAGGACCCCCTGAATCCAAAAAAAGCATTTCCAGAAAAAGGTCCGTGTGTCTGTGAGCACGATAACTCAAAAACGAAAAGTAGCTAAAATACTAAACTTGGTATTTAAGTTCAGTATCTTCCAGGGATGCGACACGATTTTGAGAAAAATCCCCCCACCACAAACTACCCTTTACATGGAAATTTTTTTGAAAATTTTGATTTTCTTGAAAATGGCTCTTAACGATTTTGATTAAAATATTGTATATTAAAGATATTTACCAGACAAATAAAATGTATATCTTGAATTTTCTGGGAATAGCTTCTAAAGACCTGTTTATTCTGGATGAATTTTGCTTAATTTGGCATAACTAATAAACCGTAAGAGATAGACAAAACTTACTATACAAAAAATGTAGGCCTTGTTAAAATACACAATTTACATCATATACATTTTTTTCATGGAGCTTACTGTTTTCGAGGTATTCATTGTTATTAGTTTCAGTTGTGAAGTACTTATACTTTTCTCAGACGGGAGTGTCCGTTTTTCTTTTGCTCTACTCCTGGTCAAGAAAAGAAGCCATTTGTAATGACAATTGCATAACGACAGCTTTTAAAACATTTGTCTATTGATTTAGCCTGGTTAGTAATAAGAACTGCTGAATACCTCGATTAACAAGGTGCAGAAAGAAGAATAGTCTTATGTAAGAATTTTGTAGAATGGCTAGAGAAAGTCATGTGAATGTAACACATCAGATTTTTTAATCTTTTTATCCGAATTGATAAATTTTTTTACTGAAATAATTCTGTTTAGCTAATATAACTTGTTTATTATAAAGCTTTTTTTTTTTTTTTTTTTTTTTTTTTTATATAGATTTCTTATGATTGCTTTGTAATTTATTGGATATATGCAGGGCATTGCAGTGTGTAATATTGCACAGAGTTGTTTAATACTATCCGTGACTCATCTTACATTGACCTTTTTTTATTTTTGTTATTTAAATTTTTAGTTATAATTGGACAGCAAATATCAAAGAAATATCTAAAAGTATTATGAAAGTGGTTAAATGTTTCAGACCATCCTCAGGACTCTATTGAGTCACAACAGTTATTTGCATGTATGTTTCTAAGCTTCTGTGTCTGTTTTATATAATGATTAGTCTAAAGTCACATTATTAAACGCTGAGTAAATGGTCAGATATATCTGTATGTATTACAAATGCATGTATGTGGTTGGCTGCAATATTAATAATTATATCATCAATATTTTTTGGGGGTTTTGTCTGCGTGGTTATATCATTTATTGTATACCTTAAATTAAACTGGTCTAGAATGTTTTCTAGGCATCTAAATTGTTTATTTGATTTTGTTGGAAATCTATATTAAAATCACCAGCTATTATGATGATGCAATTTAAGTTTGACATTAATTTATCTAGCATATTCAATAATGATTCTAAGAATACAGGGTTACTACAAAAGAAATAGACAACTTCAACTGCCTGTAAAACAAAAACTATTAGAGATAGCAACCTAATTATTTTGGAGGTATGTTGAGAAACTCTCAAAAGTTTCGTTTGTTACTATTGGTAATGCTGTAGTGTTTTGTTTGTTGTTGCAGAAGCTGAAATGGCGGAAAATCCTGTGGAAAAGGCATATTGCGTGTTGAATTTGCTAGAACGCAATCAGCAACTGTTGTCCAACGACATTTTAGAACACATTACCACAAAACGCCACCGACTAGACAGTCAATCTACGACTGGTATAGAAAATTCGAGACAGCTGGATGTTTGTGCAAAGGGAAGAGCTCGGGAAGACCAAGAGTTTTGGAAGAAAACGTTGAACGTGTTCGTTCTGCCTACATAAGAAGCCCACAGAAATCGACATCTAAGGCAAGCATGCAATTACAAATTCCACAGCAAACTGTATGGAAAATCTTGCAGAAGCGACTGCACATGATGCCTTACAGATTACAGATGTTGCAGTTTCTGAGTGAAGAAGATAAGGTCATACGGCGTGACTTTTGCATCGACATGTTGCGACATGATGAAGATGATGCTGGTTTTTGTGAGCGCATCATTTCATTTTTGTGGTAACGTGTTCTAAAATGTCGTTGGACAACAGTTGCTGATTACGTTCTAGCAAATTCCAACACGCAATGTGCCCTTTCCACAGGATTTTCCGCCATTTCAGCTTCTGCAACAACAAACAAAACACTACAGCGTTACCAATAGTAACAAACGAAACTTTAAGAGTTTCTCAACATACCTCCAAAATAATTAGCTTGCTATCTCTAATAGTTTTTGTTTTACAGGTAGTTGAAGTTGTCTATTTCTTTTGTAGTAACCCTGTATATTGAAATTGTCATTAGGTGGTCTGTACAGGCCTATAATATAAAGTGGACTTGCTTCATATTTGAACTTTATTCCAGACATCTCAATATCTCCTTCATGGTTAAAGTAATGTAAGTTTAGAACTTCCAATTTTATATAATATTCATAAAAATTGTTATATGTATGTGCATTGCTATTTATGCAATGCTTGAAATACATTTCTTTCTGATTTCTAAATTTTCTCTCTGTCCTTTGATAAATTAGGATGCAAATAATAATCATAAGTTAGGGTAATTACAAGTCTCCTTATCTAAGTTGTATAATGGCAGAAATTAGTCTGCTAACCTCCCAGTAAGAGCTGCTATGTCCTGGTTCTGCTTGGCTAGATCTCCTTATCTAAGTATGACATAAGATGATGCACTTTGTAGAATGGTGCAAAATGGGACTTTGGATGAATGCAATGGAGCAGAGCTGGAGCCACTGCAAAACATTATAACCTTTGGATGTCCATACACATCATCAATATCTGTGATTCTTTTGGGCACACTTGTTTCTTGTCTGAAGTAGGCATCAAAAGAAGTACCTTATTGAGGGTGTTTTTCACCATCCTTTAAAATTTTAGAGCCTGGCTTGTAACTTCTCTATGTTCTTGAAATAATCAGGTAAACACACTCTATCGTACTGTTTGCTTAATAAATGTTCATTATCATTTTGTAGCTCTGCTGTGGTAAGTAAGCACTTGCCTTTTGATCCCAAGGTCATTGGTCTAAACGGATGGTTATGAAGTATGCTTAAAAGTGACAGCCATATATCAGTAGACTTATTGGCATGTAAAAGAACTGCAAGACAAAATTCTGGTATACCAGCAGCACTGATGTGATCCTAGCAATTGACAGCTTAACAAAAAAAAAATTATTGTATTTTCAGGCATCATAGTTTTGATATTGTAATTGAGCTCAAGAGAAAATAAAGTCATAGGATTCCTTTATTGAGCAAGTGGTAGGTTGTTACAGGAGGGAGCCAAGAAGGATTCAGTTACTGTTCAAATAATTCAGACATGTAAGTAGAGAAATGTACATATTATAATTAGATATCCGATTGGATTACCATAATCTTATGCTCTTAAATTGACAAATATGTTCCAGTATTTCAAACCACATTAAAATATTTTCTCAGTAACAAAAGAAATACTTTTTATGAATCTTATATTACATTTAATATTCATATTAAGCTATGCATAATAAACTAGCCATGAAAAATGTAAGTCATGATGAGTGGCACTGACTTCGCTTGTATTTTCATGCAAAGTAAGGTACCTCCACTTTTTGGTCCATCATGAGAGAGCTATGGTTGAGACACCGACCTCTCGGAATTAAATACTTTTTTGTGCGAGAAATATAGTTTGATCTCGGCCCTCCAAGGCACCTGTGCTGAAGTACAGTCCAATCCCCATATTTGCAGGGTCTTGTATGCATGTATTTAGATTACTTATACTGTGTAAAAGATAATTTTATGTTCTAGCATTGCAATTTTGCACCCATAATGTAAGAGGGCCACAACTCAAATGTTATTCATTGTCTGGGAAACCTTTAGTTTTCTCATGAGAATATGAAATCAGAAATAGAATTAAAAAAAATCTGATGTGTTCCATTCACATAATTTTCTCCATATCTCTGAAATAAATTATTGTTAAAAAGCTTATGCTTCTATTTACTTCATTTAAAAAAAAAAAAAAAAAAAAAAAAAAAAAAAAAATATATATATATATATATATATATATATATATATATATATATATAGCAGAAATAGTCTTATTACTTGCTTCCTTGTAAGTAGAAGGGAAATAAGGGAGTTCTATAGGCTTAACTGATAATCAAAAGCTGGTTGCTATGTGACTGAAGTTCATTGTTTGTATGGACAGGAGTTGACAAATTCCTGTATGAGAAGTATGTTTTTCATGGCTGAAACCAAAAACAAGGAATATGTCAGAAACGATCAACTCCACAAAAAAAATGTATATAACATAAATTGTGTGTTTTTATGTGCTCTACATTTTTTGTGTTAAGTTTTTGCCCATCTCTTACAGTTTAGCATTTATGCAAAATTCTGTAAAATTCATCCAGAATAAAGTAGTCTTCAGAGGCTTTCTTCCCAGAAAATTCAAGATATACATTTTATTTGTCAGGTAAGTATCTTTAATATTTGACATTTTAATCAAAATTGTTACATCCATTTTTGAGAAAATCAAAATTTTCGAAATATGTTCCATGTAAAGGGTAGTTAGGGGTGAGGAGATTTTCTTGAAAATATTTGTGTCGCATCTTTGGAAGTTACCAAACTTAAATACCAAGTTCGGTATTTAATGGTCTTTTCATTTTTGAGCTATGCTGTCCACAGCACAGCTGTCTTTTTGTAAAAATGTTTTTTTTGGATTCAGGAGGACCCAAAACATGTATTTCTGAATTTTTGGGTAGAATGCAATACCTTCTCTATACACCATGTACATAGTACGTGTAGAGAAAGTAAAAAAATGTGTTTCCAAACACAATATGAAGTATTTCCTTATTATAGTGAAAGCAACAGTGTGGAAATGCTACGATTCAAAATATGGCTGAATTACACGACTAAGTGTTGAAGAAATGTTCAATATCATCAGGAATTAAATGCCATCTTATGCAATTTTTATGAAAATAAAGATATATCCCTCTGATACATGCTAGAATGGATTTTTCGAAATCTGGCATTTGGCGTACTCAATTTCCATTTATATTTCTCTACAATGTATGCACAATGCACGTATGTTGTGAAGGTATTGTATTCCACCCAAAATTTGATACCAAGATTTCACTGGAAACTGATGTTTTGAGGACATATGAATCCCCCCCCAAATAAAGCATTTTAGAAAAAGGTCTGTGAACAGCGTAATGCAAAAATGAAAAGTTAAGTACCAAACTTATTTTAATGTAGTATCTTCCAAGGATGTTCAGGAAACTCTCTCCACACAAACTGCCTTTTACTTAGAACATTTTACAAAATTTTATATTTTTTCAAAAATGGACACACAAATCCCCCAAAAATAAAGCATTTTTAGAAAAAGGTCTGTGCATATATGAACAGCGTAACTTGAAAACAAAAAGTTGGTTAAGTTGTACCAACTTGGTTATTTCAATTTATTCTTTCAAGGATGTGACACAAAGATCTTCAAGAAAATCATCTCCACATCAAACCACCTTTTACTTACAACATTTTATGACATTTTCAATTTCCTCAAAAATGGCTCTAATCATTTTGCTTAAAATGCTGTATATTATAGATATTTCCAATGCAAATAAAATATATGTATATCCTGACTTCTTGAGAATAGTCCCTGAAATCCTTTTCATTCTAAATGACTTTTGCATAACTGGTAAACCATAAGTGTTAAACAAAAACTTACTACACAAAAAAGTAGATTTTCTTAAAACACAATTTATGTCATATACAATTTTTTTTTTTGCAATACTATTTCCAAGATATTCCCTATTATGGGCTTCAATTTAAAAGACTTAAAACTTTTCTCAAACGGGAAATCCTTATTTATTTCATACCTCTTTTGTTTCACTTCAGGCCATGGAAAGACAACTGAATTTCAATGAAAATCACATAGTGATGGCTTTTAATAGATTTGACTGCTTCTTTAGCCTTGTGTATTCCCTTATTTCCGTTCTACTTACAAGAAACTAATACAAATATCTGGTAATATTTATCTTGATTAGCATTCCTTTTGTAGGAATAACTTGTTGGGAAACAGATAGAGAAAATCATGTGAATGGAACACATTTCTTTATGGAGTTAACCATTTCTGAACCATTCCTTGTTATTTGTTTCAATTTTAAAATACATTTTTCTCAAACAGAAAATGGTCATTTGTTTTTCCTTTGTTTTACTCGTGACCATGCAAAGAGAACCATATTTGCATAGGCTTTGACTATTGCTTTAGCCAAGTGTATTCCCTGATTTCCTTTCTGCTAACAAGAAACTAAATAAAAAGAACAAGCTTTTGTAACAATAGTTAGTTTGCAGAACAGGTATTGCTTTATTCTAGTGTATTCCCTGGTTTCCTTTCTGCTTACAAGAAACTAAATAAAAAAGAACATTTCTGCTAAAGTATCTTGATTAGCATGAAGTATGCAGAAGAACAAGCTTTTGTAAGAATTGTTTATCTGCAGAATAGGTAGAGAAAGTGATACAAATGGAAGACAACAGATCAACTCTAAATTTTCTTGGGCTTCTAGCCAGGTAGGTACATGGATTCACTCCAACGTTTTGAAGATGTACATCATCATCTTCAGGGTAAACTGAGAAGAGTCCATGGTAACTGTCCATAGTAAGTGTTGTCATACAGAAAATAAGTAGAGGTAAGCGTGCACTTGAACAGTTCAGTAACACCAAGAGGAAAAGAAAACAACTAGAAGTGTGGCTTAAACAGCTCAGTAACTTCAGAAGGAATTCTCTGCAGTTATTACCAATTTCTACAAGGAGTTTCTGGAGCATGAAATACTTAACAGAGCCCATTAAAACCTACACATTTTTCATATACGTAGATGACGCATTTGTGCATGGACTCTTCCAGATTTTCTTTTACACTTAAAAAGCCTTTGATCCAAATATAGTTCACTATGGAAGTTGAGAAACACCTCCATCTCTCTGGTTTCCAGAAAAGACGGTACTCTTAGTCATGCTGTCTACTGCAAACCTACACACACCAATCTATCTATACCTCTATGCAAACAGTTTCCACCATAAATCACAACAAATGAGCATTCTTAACACACAGAGCAGTTTCTGTATCAGATGCAGATAACCTTCAAAATGAATTTCAATATCTAAAATTCATACTCCAGTAGAATAGATATTCTGAAAAGGATATTAAAGCTGCTTTAAAAAGAGCCAGACACAGAGAGAGACTCAACAAGGATACTCAAGGGAAAGATAAGCCAGTTGCTATAGCCTACATACCATTTACAGGAAATTTTTCTGGAAAGGTAAGTAGACTACTCAACATATAATCAAAACTCTCCATAAGGCACTGCCTAAAATCAGAAATTTGGCCAGGCCAATAAAAGATAATTTAGTTCTAAGGAGGGTACCTGGTGTCTACCACATTCCTTGCAAATGTTGTGCAATGTACATCAACCAAACATGTCACATGTGTCACTGAACACCAAAGAACTTATGCACCCCAAAATCTGGACTGGCTGAACGTTGTATTGAACACAGCCGCACGGTCAATTTTACTAACACCAGGATAGCAGTAAAATGTTTGAGCTCCTCTGAAAGAACAAAAGAAGCCTTTGCCTTCTTATCTGAAGCAAATAATCTTAATCACGATTCAGGCCTACAACTAACTACAGTATGGGCACTGATAATAAAGAGCCTTAACACCTAATTCCCAATCTGCCATACCCAAGACTTTAGAAAACTTTATTACATTCTTATACAACACATGCTTAAATTGCTTTCTAACAGGTCTGTGCTTCATACCCCCCCCCTCCAAAATCATGTGAACCTAACAGATACTACCTTCATTCTGGCACTATAAATACGCGAATTCAGACTTTCAAGTCATCTGTATATCCTGAAAAGGAAGAGGATGCACATCTTCAAAACGTTGGAGCCAATCCATGTACAAGGGATGTTCAATAAGTAATGCAATACATTTTTTTTCTTGGCCAACTTTGGTTGAAAAAAATTGAAATTTTGTGTAGAAGATCTTTAAATATTCCTGTTTCACCTCATACAGTTTCATTAATTTCCAATTGGAGGCAGCACTATAACTAGCCTTCAAAATGGCATCTGTAATAGAGGTGCATTCCTAACAGAGAGCAGTTATTGAGTATCTTTTGGTGGAAATCTGAGCATCACAGGTATCCATAGAATGTCTACGGAGACCTGGCAGTGGACAAAAGCATGGTGAGTCATTGGGCGAGGTGTCTGTCATCATCACAAGGTGGATCAAACCTGTCTGATCTCCCACATGCTGCATACAGCTGTGACTCCTGCATTGTTAGAATATGTGGACACTCTTATTCAAGAGGATCACAATCAAACATCTCATTGCTCAAATTGGCATTTTGTTGGTAGTCCTGACACACTTGTCTACCAGTTGGCATATCAAAGGTTTGTTCTTGCTGGGTTCCTTGATGTCTAACTGATGACCATAAAGATCACAGAAGAAACATCTTGTGGAATTGCTTGCTCGTTATGACGCTGAGGGTGACAATTTTTTGTCAAAGGCAACAAAACATTAGTTCATCACTTTGAACCCAAAACTAATCCATAGAGTGGCACCACACTAACTCTTCTTCTAAGAAAAAGTTCAAAGCCATACCCTCAGCTGGTAACATCATGGCTACGGTTTTTTGGGACTCTGAAGAGGTTATTCTGTTCGATGTCCTCCCTCATGTTGAAACGATCAACTTTGAAGTGTATTGTGCTACTCTAAGGAAATTGAAGAAACGACTTCAGCATGTTCGTAGCTGCAAAAATGCAAATGAACTTCTCATTCTGCATAACACAAGGTCTTACACAAGCCTGCGCACCTGAGAGGAACTCAAGACTTAAGTGGACTGTTCATTTCTCAACCAGCCTTATAGCCGATCTTGCACCTTTCGATTTCCACCTGTTGGCCCAATGAAGCGTGCACTCTGCGGGAAACACTACTTGGATGATATGGAAATTACTGGTGCAGCAAGACGTTCATTCTGACAAAGACCAGTAGAGCGGTACCTTGCAGGTCTTCCCATCACGATGGCATAAGGCCATAGCATTGAGCAGAGATTATGTTGAAAAATAGGGTTTTGCAGCCAAAACATTGGGGAATAATATGCTGCATTTGAATTCTGAATAAAACCAACCTGTTTTAAGAAATAAAATGTGTTACATTACTTATTGGATATCCCTCGTACTTGCCTGACTAGAAGTCCGAGAAAATTTACATTAAGGTATATTAAATTAATGCTGTTGTACTTAAAATTATTGCACCAAAAAATAAAATGGAATACAAAAACATAAAAACATCTTTATTTGGACATACAAAAATATTATATCATATTTTACGGAATGGAAGCATTGTTTCTGCTGCAACACTTTGATGGTGGTACATTCCAATTATAAACATAGGACAGTCTGTTTTGAAATTCCTTAACACACAAATTACCACTATTTCTCAGTGATGTTGCCATTTCCCTCATTTCATTTTCTGTCTTCTTATGTGTCACTAGGTAGGCATTTGAACAGCCTCTTGAAACAAATTCTGTGTCAAAACGAGGATCATGTTTTCTTGTGACATCTGCCAGAGGTGCAAGCCAAACACCAACAGAAACATCTTCACTGCTATAAAGCCTACAACAGAAAGCAAATGACACTCTGACATATTTTAATTTATCTCTTCATAAAATATGCTATATTACAAGTAGAAATTTAAGTTTGCCTCACTTAACCTTTACATTTACATTCCACAATCTATTTAAAGTGTATTAGTCAAAGTATATAATATTTCTCTTTTAAAATTGTATCTATAGACAGTAAACACAATTCTAAATCACCACAAAGCATCTCAACTAAACTTGGAAGTTGCATAACATATACCAGCCTAAAATAACATTTCAGACTTGCATGACCAATGAATTAAAGAGAAAATTCTGTCAATTAGTACTTAAAATTGGATATGGGAAAATTGAAATAAATTGTACTGTTTGAGTTATATGTCAGTATTGCTATTTTCAGATGGTACAAAGTTACTGCTAAATCTTTCAATAATTAAACACATGTTTATATACCTGAGTAAGTGTGCATTGTATGCTATGAAGCTCACAAGCCCCTTAGACAGAACATATCCTCCTCCCAGTGCATATGGCAAATAGTAGTCACAGAGCATCCATTCTGATTCTTTCCATTTTCCTTCTGATTTCACACGTGCTCTACCATTGAAAAAACCCCAATATAAATGTCCTTTGGAGAGTCTCATCAGCTGCAATTCTGCTAACACCTTATCAGTATTAACAAACGAATCATCATCACATTTAAGCACATATTCATATCTTGTCAAACTTTTATCAAGCCATATAAATGCTTCCAGCATCTTTTTACTAAGACTAAAATATGAATCCACTACATTTGGGAGGAGTAACATATCGTGGTATGCACTTTGTTCCTTCTCTAATTTGGCATATCGCTCCTCATCTAAATTTAAAGCTCCTACCACAAAATAATGCTCAACAGGTGGAACAGCATGTTTACCATTTAGCCATGTTTCTCTAATTACATTTCTTCTGTGGTTATTGTCAGGAGAGGTTAGAATCAATACTACGAGTAGCTTTGAATTGCTACCTGTAATTGAGTGATCGCTATAAATGTTTGCTTTTCGTTGTTTAAATATACAATCATCCAGGTTTATAAAACTTATAGTTAAAGTACAACCCAAAATAAATGAAAACAAACCTACAAATATTAATGACCTATATTTAATCAATGTGTATGTCATTACAGATTATTCGTTTAACGTTACACTTCATTCATCATTTTAGACATTTACTGTTTATTTAACACTGCTGAACGTATTCTGCTGACCAAATAATTCTTTACAATCATTTTAAGGCAATTATTAATTTTTAATTCGTAACTCGCAATCCAAATTACTTTTGTTTCATAGTTACTGCAATGCAGCCAACATGTTAATGCACATATGCTTCCTAATAAATCTTAGATTCATTTAGAAAATGTATGAAAATTGTATATGAAACTTAAATAATACACATTATATGTAATAGTTTTAGTCTCTTCTCAAGAGTGATGAGCAACATATTTTACATTTTGCAATTTACTCGGATCACACACCGTACAGTTGGCTATTTCACTTAACTATCCTCTTATATTCTAAATTCTTATGGTTATTATCTATGGTTATTATGCTCTCCTCGTGGAGCCGGTGAATGCATATACATGACAACGAAACTGTGAACTGTTTCAAGTAAATATTAAAATAGTCAACCCCCTGAAGATGCAAGATTTTTAATAACATTGATTTGTTAATTTTTAAATACATTTTCATTCAAAGCGATGGTAGATGTGGAAAAGAAACCAATTCAAGAAGACAGAAGTAAATCTGGCTTTGCAAGGATTAAACCAGAGTAATATTATTCTTTTAAGTTATAATTTGTGATAAGTTTTACTAGGACTGCATAATGGCAAGCGTTATATTTGTCTATGCAGACCGAAACTTGAAATAAGTGAATTTTAGTTTTGGATATTTTTTACAACCAAATTTGCTAGGTTATTTTATTCGTTATTCACATGCAAGTACCACCATAGACTTTAAAGACCCTAAGTCGCAAAGCGTAGCTAAGGAATGCTTTTTTATAGAAACAGGAGTGAAGCAGTCGCTGCCGAAGGTGACGATGGGGCACAGCCAAAAGATCTGTGAAAAACAAATCCTAAAGTCTCGAGAAATTAAAACCTCGGCAGTCGAGCCGATTTTAAACTAGGACACCTAATGGAAGTTTGGTTTTAATTTATTTTTCCTTTTTTTTAACCTTATTTTAAACTTGGAATATTTTGAACCGTATTATTTTGACAAGGAATTGAACATTGAATGTATGTTATAAAGCAGGTGAAATATACTTCTTTGAATTAATAAAAATACAGGAATAAACACAAATTTTCGGTAATTATTTACAAGTTGGGCCGTTAACTCTCTCCGCTGCGACTTATACCAGTTTTGTACTCTAACGGGACCGGTGTGGTTAGAGGGGGATTAGGGGTGGGGAGATGGTTTAAAAAACTAATGTTGCTACCTGTTTATATACACACTAACCTAAACGGATTGGAACCTAACCTCTTGCTAAATTTGAAATCCACAGGCTTTGAAATTGTCATCATAAATACAAAGTCAATCAATCGCACTTAAGTTTCATTCGATTTTACAGTGGCCAAAGTTCTGCATAATAAAATTCACTGAACAGCTGTATCTGCATGAAACATACTTGTCATACATCAGCACAGCGTCTAGCGACATATGCCGGTGTTGCATTCCACAACACTTCGCCTGCCGCCGACAATGAAATTCAGGTTTTAGGCACTTTAGTATGTAGTATTATTATATATTTACATTGCAAAAGTACTGCAAGACTTCTTTATTTATATTCTACTCCTTCTAGGCAGCATACTTCATAAATATTCACAAAAAAGGATCGCTACGTGCACGTAAAAAATTAGCGTTTAACTTAATTATGGAGCTTTTCCGATAAAAAACATTTGTGAAAACGTAACAGGTATAAACCAAACTTACAGTCAAACCACAATTTGTTTAATTTCTAGAGCGGCCAAAGTTCTCTATAATAACCAAATTTTCTTTTATTTTTGACTTGAGTCAGGCCTATTTAATACTCTCAACTTTACTTACTCACTTAAACATGTTAAGTAGGCTCAACAAGTCAGAATTATAGTTCTGTGAAGTAATTTTTTGTTTTTTTCATTTGATCCCACTATTGAGCAAGGTTCAGGGATATTGAACATGTCATACAGAAAACCATTTTCACTCCACCACAAAATACTCAACCACTATAAATTATAATTTTTTTTTTTTTTACTGATCATCCATATTCATTTATTTCATCCTTCAGATCATGTACATGATATGGACTCGTCAATAAGTTACATAGGAATATAACAATAAGTTAAAAGGACACACACACACACACATACACACACACCCATATACACATATGCATACAGCATTTAGGGTCACCACACATATCCATACTGCCTTAATTAGTAAGACTTATTTACATATTCCATAACTGAATAAAATGCATTCTCTAATAGGTACAATTTGAGTTTTTTCTTAAACAGATTTACATTTTCAATATTTTTTATATTAAGGGGTTATACAGTTTTATTCCATTATGATTTACACTGTTTTTGGCTAGATTCGTTCTGCAATATTGCACATGTAGATTTCCTTTCTGCCTTGTACTATGATAATGAATCTCTTGGTTATCTGGTAACTGATGCCTTATTCGTCTGATATGATGGATAACTCCTAATATATACATACTTGGTGCAGTCATAATCCTTAACCTTTTGAACAGTTCCCTGCACGGAGATCTACTTGATTCGCCAGTCATTATTCTTATGGCCCGCTTTTGCAACCGAAAAACTTTTTCAGATTCTGTTGATGCCCCCCAGAACATTATTCCATACCTTATATGACTATGGATGTATGCAAAATAAGCACTTCTAAAAACTTGCACACTCGTCACTCTTTTCAATGTACTCAATATGTAACATCCCACACTTAGTTTCTTGGTTAGCATATTTATATGTGTCCCCCATTTAAGATCTTCTGTAATAATTATCCCCAGAAATTTAGTTTGATCTTCATATTTTATGATTTCATTGTCTATTTTTATTTGTGGTTTTGCCACATTTCTATGATGACTCGAATGAAAACTCATAGCAACAGTTTTTTGTGTGTTTAATAGCAGTCTATTTACCTCAAACCAGTATATCAATTTCCTTATATCCCCATTTACTTTTTTCTGAAGATCTCTGTCATTGTTTGCTTTTAGCAGCAGGTTTGTATCATCAGCAAATAACACCACTTCAGACTCCTGGACACATAACGGGAGATCATTTACATAAATCAAGAAAAGAAGAGGCCCCAATATAGATCCTTGTGGTATCCCCTGTCCTACCTTCCTCTGCGTAGATTGACATCTTTCTATACTGAGATGTTCTTTATTCAGGTTGCTAATTTCTACTATTTGAGATCGATTCGATAGGTAAGATTTAAACCATGCATTTGCTATTCCTCTAATACCATACACCTCTAACTTTCTCAGTAGTATATCATGATCAATCACATCATATGCCTTCGTTAGATCAAGGAACAAACCTATTGATTTCCCTTTCTTTTCAATAGCAGCAATAATTTTTTCAACTAGGGCGCAAACTGCCTATTCAGTAGATTTTTCTCGCCTAAAATGATGTTGTGTATCTGTGAGAATTTTATTTTTCTCTAAAAAATTACTAATTCTATTGAACATTAGCTTCTCCAAAATCTTGGAGAGTGCTGATAGCATAGAAATTGGTCTGTAATTTTGTAACACATCTTGGGGTCCCTTTTTATGGAGGGGCCTAACTTTAGCTGTTTTTAATTTATCTGGGAAAACTCCTGTCTCAAAGGAGGTTTTATAGATATTCAGTAATGGTTTTGCTATTTCCTCTACACAAACCTTTATTACTAGATCAGGAATCTCGTCTAGACCTGCTGAGAGCTTGCTTTTCAGTCCTTTTGCTGCCCTTATCAGTTCCTGCTCATTTAGAGGTTTAATAAATACTGAATTCATGCATCTTTTAACCTTACAGTTTTCTCTTGCTTTTTTAACCCCTGTGTCATATTTATCTCTTACTAGTTTATTTGGACGCTCAACAAAAAATGTATTAAACGATTCAGCTATTTTAACTGGATCTTTGATTTTTTGCCCTTCATGCATCAATTCAAATTGGTTTATGCACAAATTTCTTTTCCCGATTTCCTTATTGATTACTTCCCAGATTGCCTTACTTTGGTTTGTTGCTCTTTGAATATATTTATCATTTTCCAGTTTTTTTGCATCCCTAATAACTTTCCTGTATACTTTTTTATATTTATTTATATAACTTGAGATTTCCCTTGACACCTTTCCCCTTTTTTCTAACATTGATAGGAATTTGACTCTCTGTGAGCATACTTTTATACCTTTGGTCACCCACCCTTTTTGGTTTTTGTTCTTTATACTAACCTGTTTCAGTGGAAATGCTATATTAAAATTGTGATGAACTGTTTCTATTAGCTTATCAAATTTTGCGTAAAGTCTTGTATTGAGAATTAGGCTTTGCTACATAGATAAGAGTTGTATTTTTCTATTTTCCCTGAAGATAATAATTTTATTATTTGGAAGGGCATTGAATATTCTGATGCATTCATAATATATTGCTTTTTGGTATCGAGTTAAGCTAGCACTTGCAATAGCAGTTTCTTTATTAGTTTGCATTAAAGTTGTGTTCATTTATCTGGAGCACTCACTTGAATGGTTTGTGTATGTGGTAGCACTGAATGAATGATTTGTATGGTCATATGACCTATTCTTTGTTCATATAATTGTGGATGAATGTGAGAGACAAGTTGGTGTTTTCTTGGATAAACTTCTGCACTTGTAGCCCATTTCATTGTGCAAACACATGCGCACATATCAGGTTTGGAATGCTGGCTCCACTGGTGACATCCCCTTTGTAGGATTGCCAACATATGACTTACAATACTGTTGGACACTGGTACTGCCAACATGTTGGACCTGGTAAGAGTAGGGCTTCTGTAGCTGGCCAGCAACTGACATGCTTTCACATTCATATCTGATTCTCTAAGATACTAGAGGGAGACAAAAATCACTAGACTGAATGGCAGTAATGCAAACATTGCAAGTATGTCAAGTATTTCAGGTGTGTTGACAAAACATGAATGCACTAAGGCCCAGTATCTCTTAACAGTCATGTGACTAGTCACCTTCCATTGGCTGCTGTGGTGGAATAGGGGTTGTGTGGTACAAAGCATTTAATATGTATATTTACTTTAATGTATTGGAAGAAAATTGTCAAATTTGCATTTTCATAGCCGCAGGAATCAAAATTTGATATAATGTATTATGTAACAGTTAATGCATCTAAAATACATGAACATTTTTATTAATGCCATGAGTACAATTCAACTAATATAAACACAGTATATGTGCTGTTCTGTGTAGTTCTACACCCTTACAAAGGGCCTTAGCCAGCCAACACAACTGTCGGGTCATGCCAAGTTACACACAGCAAAGGAGGTGATCATCTGACTGATGTGGGTAGGAGATATAGTCAGCATCAAGCTTCCCCAGCCAGAAAGTTGGCTCTAATATCTGTCGCAGCTCCTCACTTTTGCCACAATGCTAGTAGTCACCAATTCTATACCTGGACTTAAAATCTGCATCCCTATGGGTGGGAACAAATCTGGGTGCAATCTATGGCTGGAAATCAGAGCTCTAAGCTCTAGCCTACAAACCACAGCTCAGGATGCACAATATACATTATGCCAACATCTTCAAATCTCTTAGGGTTTTTCCTTAATCTGAGAAGGCGAATGTATTTCTGGTACTTCTAAGCTCTACATGAACTCCAGCATTTGAATTTCTTCTTTGTGTCTAGCAGTAGCTTAATAGTCTAGATAGCTATTGTGAATATTATGATCCTGTGCCCAAAATCATGTTTCTATACTTTGCCACACTGAATTGTTACAGGTACAAAGGTGGCTTGCTTTACATAGCTTCCCTTCATTCACACCTGCATGTAAGAAACATATGCAATAACAACCCCCACCTCTAAACTGGTATACTTATTTTCTGATTTTCAGATATGTGTTAACAGAACGGGAAAGAGTTGTGCTCTTGGATCATGTGTCTGACAAAGACAAGAAAAAAATTTTGGAAGAGCAAGAAAAGAAAGAGAACGAGGAGCAACCAAAGAAAAAAGTTCGGTTAGATAAAGTGAAACTTAAAGGGCAAAATCATGCAAGACCACTGCCTTTCAAGGTGAACAGAGAAACAAGTATATGTCCCTTATTGGTAGATATTCCAGAAGGAGAAAACTTTCCCAAGTGTACCAATGAAAGATGCAGTTATGTTCATGATGTTAAAGCATATTTAGCAGCAAAACCACCAGATATAAGGGAAACTTGTTATTTGTATTCCTCTTTTGGCCACTGCCCACGGGGAATATCATGCAGGTAAAAACATGTGTTTTCAATTCATTTTTATCATTTTAAATACATTTAAAGGATATGTCAGTATATATTGTATACAAAAGTTTTCCATATTTAAATTCTTCTAAAATGCATTTTGTTTAAGATTTTTTTATGGTTTTTATCATTCCTATTGTTTGATTTTATGTTCTTTATTTCATTTGGTAATTTATTGAATAGTTCCCTTCCTACAGTTTCTGTTAAATGACTATTCAATGTCCTCCTTAGTGTTGGTTCTGCAGTAATGTTCATTATTTTTCAAATCATACAAATGAATAAAATTATAATTCTTTTGATGTCTTTTATGTACAATAGCTTGTATACAAAAGTGCATAATAAACCTGTTTTATAGTTTTGTTATCCATAGGCTTACTAATTTGTCTCATTACATATATGCCTTTATTTATTTTTTTTTGTGTATTGTGCTTCATGGAATTTCCAGTTTAAATTTTTATTATTTATCATTCCGAGAAAGTTTGTTCTATATTTTTCACTTATACTTTCAGCATCTATTGTTAATTTTATGTTATTTGAATTGTGATTTTTAATTCAAAATTTATGCATGCTGTCTTTACATTATTACCATATCTAAATTGAAGTAGTGTTCCTTTATGACTTTTAAAATTGAGTTTGTTTTATTTCCTACTTTTCCAGTTGTCTGAACTCTAATCATGACTCTCATGTCATCAGTATAACCAATTGCAATGTGTGTGTATTAATAAGAATTATAAGACTAGTAATAAGAATGTAAATAAAGCTTAAGTGTATGCTATAGATAAAAGAAAAATCTAATGTATTTCATTCAAATGACTTTCTCAACCTCCTTATCATTTATTAGTAACTATTTATACTATTCTTACTAAAAATTACTTTTCTATCTACTTCATTTTAATCCAAATAAAACTTTGCAGAAATAGCTACATTATACATTTCATTATAGAACATAGGATCATTGGTATTCAGGTGTTAAGAACTGATGCTATATGCTGACCTTAAAATTCCATTGTCTTTTCATGAAGTTGTAAGAAACAAGTGAAAATCGACAGGACTTTAAAAGAATAGATTGCACAATTCTAACTATTAATAATGGATATCTGAGAAATGGTTTATGCCATGATATGTTTTTGTAATAAATCTGTGTTTTTTTATTTTTTTTTGTAGTGTTTAACGCCCGCTTTAACTACTTATGGCACCGCAGGCGGTGACACTGATGATACATGAATGAAGATGGAGCACCAGTGGAATGTGATGGCGGGGGAAACTGGAGAACCCAGAGAAAACCTGTCCCAACGCCGCTTTGTCCACTACAAATCTCACATGTGGTCGCTTGGGATCGATCCCGGGCCGTCTAGGTGAGAGGTGAATGGTCTAACCACTCAACCATGGCGTGGCCCCGAATATGCGGTTTAAAGAGATATATTTTGTGCAGTATGTTTCCGTGAGAAAAGTGTGGACCTCTCTCTCTCTCTCACACACACACACACACACACACACACACACCCACGCACGCACACACATACACATTATGAAAATATTTTTTTTTTTTGTACAGGGGACCCTAAAACATATATTTCCAGTGAAATTTTAGTATCAAATTTTTGGGTGGAGTGCAATACCTTCTCTATACACTATGTACATAGTACGTGTAGAGAAAGTAAAAATGTGTAGGTCCTAATCCCAAGAGCTAATGAAGAATTACTCTGCCACAGTAAAACCACACCCTCTGTTCTTTCTAGTTTATTTTATGTGTCAACTGATGCACTGGTAAAGAACCTATTGCAGTGATTTCGTGCATTTTGTTAACACAGCATTTCTGAAGGTCTACAAAGTCCTCTGATCATGTCATAGCATTTGAAAATTGTTCATTTTTGTGGCAAAGACTGTGTGCATTTCTCTTCTTTCCTGGATAACACTTGTCACATGGATACATTGTAATTGGTATTGTTAAAAGGTTTATTTATCATATTTCTCAAATTATGTCTATTTTTGAGGTAAATTTGACATTCTAGTTCTTACAGATCTGATGTGTGTTCTCATGACTTTTTCAATGTATTCAGCAACAAACAGTTTTTACGACAGCTTATTATTTTATTTCATGCTAATCGAGATATAAACATTAGCAAAAATGGCCTAATTACTTAGTTCCTTGTCAGTAGAAGGGAATAAACTAAGCTAAAGTGATATGCAAATCTTCTAAAAGCTGGTCATTATGCGACAACATTGTACCTCAGTTCTCTTTGCATGCACAGAAATAAAATTAAAAAATTAATGACAAAATTTAGTTTGTTAAAAGCTAAGGTATTAAAAGTTATACAAATAACCAGCAATATCTCAGAATGGTTAACTCAAAAAAAATGTTTCTGACAAATTGTGAGCTGTAACAAGATTTACATTTTCTTTGTAGTGAGTTTTTGTCTTAGTTTACCAAGTATGCAAAAATCTTCCAGATTGAAGAAACTTCAGAGGCTATTCCCAGAGAAGTCTAGATGTAGGCTTTATGTGTCATAAAAATATCTTAAATATATGATATTTTAATCAGAATCATTTGCAGTAATTGTTGAGAAAATAAAAATTTAAAGAAAATGAACCATGTAAAAATTAGTTTGGTGTGGGGAATGTTCTTGAAAATCTTCATGTCACATCCTTGGAAGATGCAGAACTTGAATATGAATTGTGGCATTTAACAGACTTTTTGTCTTTGAGTTATGTATTCATAGACACATTTTTCTAAAAAAAAAAAAAAGTTTGATGCAGGGACCTCAAAACATATTTCCATTGAGATCTTCATGTAAACATTTTGGGTAGAATACAATACCTTTTCTACATGATATGTACATTGCACATGGTAGAGAATGTAAAAATGCAGTCAAATTTCTTGAATGTCCACAGTAAGCTTATTGTATATGTAAACTGGATCTCTTAAGTTTTTCATTTTACTAATCTCCTTATTACATTATTTGTTATATCACGTATAGTCATTTTGTGAAACATATATTTTGGTTAATTCCAATCTATGTTGATATTCTTTTTCAAATACTTCTATGTTCAATGGTATACTATTCAACCTATGGATTAAATTTCAAAAAGTACATATTGATGGGAAATTGGGTTATAAGTATTGTTTTTAATATAGTGGATATATTGGATTGGATACATTCAAAATTCTATTGTACTATTCCATTTTATGATTTTGAGAATGCAGAAATGGCAAAGTGCGGCCTTTCTCCATTTAACTTGTATATTTTATACATTTGTCCTGTAAATTGAGTAATTTTAAAACATCTTTATTTTGGAGGATACCACTACAAAAATATCAACCTATCTAAATCATGCTTCAAAGAAATCGAAAAGATTTTATTACATGTGTTTAAAAATTATTCATATATTCAATCAATGGTGGTAATGATTCTGCCTTGCTAGACATTGTGTTTGTTTATAAAGTCTTTTGTCAAAGGTAAAAATAAATTTTAATAAATGCACAAATCTGTAGGTTGTTTCATCCCTTCTATTTCTGTGGTACTAATTTCTATTGACTTCAACAAATGTTAAACATGTTGTATTCTTTAGATTTGGTGCAGAGCACATAACATTAGAAGGAAAGAATAAAGTAAATACTGTCCTGAAAGAAAAACACAAGCCATTAACCATGAATCAGTTGACCAAGGAATTGCAGCAGTCATTACGAAAGCGAAAATATGATTTCTCTAAAAGTGAAGATATCCTTAGTAAAGAGATGAAAACGTGTGGTGCTGTAACTGATGAGGATATTATTCGAATAAGAGAAGATGAGAAAAAGAAGGTAATATATAGCTATTAGTGTACACAATCCAAATAAAAAATATAAATTAATCTCCCAAAATTAAATATACTATTGTTTAGTTATGAAAATATTAAGTCTAATAATGCTGAAATATTAACTGCTTTATTAAATCGAGTGGGAGATATTGCTTTATGAATAACTATTGCATGGATACTAAATTCTCTAAGTTAAGGACTCTTTTATATAAAATAGTTTGCAAGGCATTAAGAAAAATATTCTTAATAACAGAGTCATAATTATGTTTTATGTCAAGCATTATAAAAGAAGCAATTATAACATAATACAGAAATGTTTAATCAATGTGATGTTAAGCAATAGTTCTTATAAATTTGTAAATGGGATGATGGTTTCACTTTCATTTAAAAGTTATTAAGACATATTTCAAGGACTTTGTCCAGTGCATCCCATTTGCATGTTTATTGTAATATGCTTTTCTGTGTTTCACCCATTTTAGTGAATAGTTAAGATAGCTGGTCCCTGTGGGTGCATTTGCTAAAGTGCCTAGCTTTGGGGATAGTGGGTTCAAGTCCCACCTTGGACATGGGTGTTTGTGTGTTTGTAAATGTGTATATGTATGTATATTTGTAAGTAAAAAGAAAACGGTAAACAAAGGAAATGTAAGTAAAATGAAAAATATATATATACACAGTGCATTCCCTAAGCGACCGAACTGCCCTGCGGCTGCACCGTAATGGGTGAGTGCCGGTGCGCTCTCCGCCAGAATTATGCCTAAAGGACCGGCAGGTAACGTGTATGGAACTCTTAACTACTATACTAATTTACATTAGGCCTATCTGAAATCACAATAGATGTTGAAATTGATGCCCTTCAATGCGAATATATTCCCTATATCTTCGACATTCCTATATCTTGACTGATTGCCTTTATTTCTCTCATTATGTTGACCTTCAATTCTTGTAACGTGTGCAGGTTGGATGCTTACACTATTCTTTAACATTCCCTATAAATAAAAATTACATGGTGAAAGGTCAGGGGAACAAGATGGCCACAATCCTCGACTGATTATTCTATCACCATACACACTTTGCAATTCATGCATAGGATTCGCAGTAATGTGCGCTGTAGGTGAGTCCTACTGAAACCACTCACACAGTTGTTCATCTCTTGTTAGTTGCAAAAAAAATTATTTAAAATGGAATTTACATAAACGTGTGAATCAACTATAGTGTTGAAACTATTGCAATTGGTTTTTGCAGTCCATTTATAATGGTAACATGAACCTTCTTTTAGCGTTCTTCATGGATGAAGCGTGGTTTTATCTTCAAGGTCACATTTCTACCCAAAACAATAGATGTTGGACTATAGAAAATCCCCATATTATTCATGAAATTCCTCACCACGCTGCAAAAGTTGGGGTTTGGTGTGCATTAAGTGTCCGTAGAATTATTGGTCCATATTTTTGACACAACAGTTGATTCACATGTATATGTGAATTCCATTTTAAATAATTTTTTTCCACAATTAACAAGAGATGAACAATTATGTGGGTGGTTTCAGCAGGACTCAGCTACAGCGCACACTGCTGCAAATTCTATGCATGAATTGCAAATGTGTATGGCGACAAAATAATTAGTCGAGGATTGTGGCCATCTCGTTCCCCTAACCTATTTCCATGTGGTTTTTATTTATGGGGAATGTTAAAGAATAAAGTGTACTCATCCAACCCGCACACGTTACAAAAATTGAAGGACAACATCACAAGATGAACTTCGAGTGAACCAGAACTGTTTTCGGAGACATAGGGGATGTATTTGTGCTGAAGGTTATCAATTTCAACATCTATTGTGATTTCAGGTAATCCTAATGTAAATTAGTACAGTAGTTAGAGTTCCATACATGTTACCTGCTGGTCCTTTAGGCGTAATTCTGGCACAGAGCGTGCCGGCCCGCATCCTTTACGGTGTAGTCACGGGGCAGTTCGGATACTCAGGGATCGCAGTGTGTATGTAGTCTAATATATATATGTGTGTGTGTGTGTGTGTGTGTGTGTGTGTGTGTGTGTGTGTGTGTGCAAGGGAGCATCAAATCAATAATTAATGCATATAATTTTTTTATTGCATTATTATTTTGACTAGGATGTTTAAATTGTGCAGGAATATGGTTTGAAGTTTCTGTTATAAATGGCAAGGTTTTAATTAGGTGTACTTCTTGCAAGGAAATTGTGCGCGTGTTATTGTGAAGAGCAATGAGGTGTAGTACTGTTTTGGGCAGAAGAGTATGACCCAAGTGAAATTCACCATGTATAGGTAAGACTGTCTGGATTGAAGCAATATCACTAGATGGTGCACATTTTTCAAAGAAGGCTGTGATAACCTTTCTGATTCATCACGTTCTGGGTGACCAGTAACTGCTGCAACATAACAAAATGTCATAGCCATTGAAGAGCAATTTTGAATGATCCATCTGCAAACTTTGTAATGGTTCAGCATTTCTTACATTACATTGTATAACATTGTACATAGCATACTAGAATTTCAGTTGGGTTCCTAAGCACCTAACAGATGATCATAAAGGTGATCATCTGGTGAATGGTGACAAGCTCAAACCATTTAAGCATTAAGTTGCAGAATGGAATAACTTTCTGGAAGGAATAGGAACAAGTGATGAGTTCTGGGCATACCACTACATGCCCAAAACAGTGCATTTCCACTCTATGGAATGAAACACACAAACTCTCCAATAAAGCAAAAATTCAAAGGGATGCACTTAGTGAAGAAAGTACTCATGACAATATTGTGGGATTTGCATGTGAATGAGGGGCCACTTTGAATGCTGCAGGTTACAATACAGCTTTGTGAAGTTGCATCATGCCCTTTGTGACAAATGCTGCAATATTAATGCAGAAAATGTCACCTGCTTCATGACAATACTTGTCCACATGTTGCAGCATTTGTTTGTGAGGAAATCACAAAATTTGGTTGGAGGGGCAGCTGTTGCATTGATTCAGATGGAGAAGTGAAACTGGCTGTATAAAGATTGCTGTACTCCAGAAAAATAGGATTTCTATGAAACAGCTGCCAAAATGACAGAAAAATGTTGAGCGACTAGGTACCTATAGAAAAGAAGCTAATATGTGGTGATGTATGTAGTTTATGGTGTAACTATTGAGCTGCTTTTGAAAAACATTATTGTGTGTTACTTTTTGATCCTCTATGCACATGCGCATACACAAACGTTTCATTTCAAAAACTTTCCAATTTAAAAATTTAATTTCATTAAACTTTTAAACAATAGTAAATTAGATGTTACAATAAAAGTTAAAAAACTTCAATATTGTTTACGATTAAGGTTTCATTATCAGTTTCTTATTAGGTTAAAATTTCAAGAGGCAGCACTAAACTCTGATACTCAATTTTGAAATTGCATGTTACATTTATTTATTTTTTATAAATTTTTTGTCAATTGGTAATATAGATTGGTACTATTTCTGATTAAAAATAATAAGGGTGGATTGCAGAAACAATAATGTGATAGACACTGGCTAAACAGTATTAAAAATTGCATTTTTAATAGAAAAGAAATAACGCTACATACAGAAAAAATATTAAGTAGATTTTCCATTTCTCCCATTAAATCATTCCATATTGGATTATGAGTTTTGCTAATTAAGGCAGCATTTAAACTCTGTGACTTAGGAAGTGTCTTGTCATTCTTCTTCTTGTCTTCAGCCTGTTATCTTTAAATCCACACTCTCCAATCAGCTGTGTTTCCTGTGTCTCAGGTCTTCAGTATTCAACTTCCATTGCTATAAAATGTAGTATTTAGTACATATGCCTTATGCTTTATTGAAGATAAATATTAATTCTTTTGAAAACTTTACAGATTGATTGGACAGGAAAATTGTATTTGTCACCACTTACAACAGTTGGCAACTTACCTTTTAGACGGATATGCAAAGAAATGGGTGCAGATATCACATGTGGAGAAATGGCCTTAGCTAGTAATATACTACAGGGATACCAACAGGAGTGGGCCCTGGTTAAGAGGCATGAATCTGAAGACTTATTTGGAGTACAGGTGCAGTATTGGATTAATAACTTTTATTTGTAGAAATGTGTGCATTTGGATGCCATTTACAAAAACTGCTAGGAATAAGATAGTACAATTAAATATGCCCTATTAAAAATGCAAATAAATTACAAGTTAAATCTGAAATAAAGTTCAAGTATCTCAAATAGCAGATTTATTGAAATGAATACCTTATTTATGTGAATATAAGACTAATGATTTTTTCCAAAATATTAATACGAGAACTGAGGTCTTGGATTTGCAATATGTTTCCCAAGTAGCATGCGGGAAAAATTAAAATTGCAGCATGGGGGAAAAACTGCCAAGATCATGATGTGTGCAGAAGATTTTGTGTTTCATTTTGCATCGTAAAGTTAGCAGTTAAGGGACCTAGAGGGATATAAGCATTCCCATTGAAGAAAAGATTTTTCTCTGAGACTAAAATAAAAATGAAGGATTTCCTTTCACATTGGAGGTTGTGCCTGATGTTGTATTGGGAGCCAATGGTCATTAGAAAGAGAAGTTTAACTGCATGTTTCCCTTCTCCCACCCATACATATTGGTACATTTTTGTTCTCCCCTCTTTCTCTCTGCCTCCTATAACATGAATTTCTACACAAATTTGAATTAGGTAAAACTTTTCAAAACAATGTAAGTCAGCATATCAAATAAAAATTATTATTTTAGACAGTGGAGTGTCAATTTAAACGAATTGAGTCACCTTTTTTCACATTATTAAGAAGATTCCCTTATGAATTTTGAGGTCCCCGCCTTGGATGATATCCTGTTGACAAAAGTAGAGGGAGTACAATACCAGGCTGCACACAACCACCTGTTGTATGTAGCATCATTCAACCTCGGAACTGAAGATAGGGTTAAGTTATCCTGAAACCGGTCATCCAAATGAAGGCAAAGTGGAGCAAAAGGTTAAAAAAAGGTGACTCATTTATTTGATGATGAGTTGATTAATTACACTAAACAACACTTACTTGGAATTTTTGCCAGAACATGTTTCGAAGGAATGTCTGGTAGAAAATGAAGGAAACTAGTCCTTCGAAACATGTTCCAGCAAAAATCCCAAGTAAGTGGTGTTTAGTATAATTAATTAACTCGTCAAATAAATGAATAGAATAACACTATTTACAAATTTCCATAATAAGAACAGTTGATGTCAGGTTGAAAATGAAGGAAACTAGTCCTTCAAAACATGTTCTGACAAAAATCCCAAGTAAGTGCTGTTTAGTGTAATTAATCGACTCTTCAAATAAATGAATATAACAACATTGTTTACAAATTTCCATAATAAGAAAAGTAAAAGTGACTCAATTCATTTAAAAAATGTTATATCAGGTTTGTTGTCTAAAGAGAAAATCTTATCCATTATCATGGTTGCAGCTGTGCTGCTGTTGACATTCTGCCATCATTTCCCACTGCACACATACTGATATATTTCTGTTCTCTCTCCTGCCCATGTGTGTATTTCGGTGCAAATTTAAATTAGGTAAAATTTTTTATAGAGATGTGTTATATTTGGTATGCTACCTGAATAGAAAATCCTTGTTGAGTTGTGCCATGACCTCTCACCACATACATTACAGTACATATCTTATCTCCACTTCTCTCTCTTCTTCCCCCACCTGACATGTCAATTTCTGGGCAAATTCCAATTATGTAAAAAATATACTAATCAGCTTAAGTGTCCCTTAGTTTACTTAAAATATATGTACAATACTTTAAATTTCATTTAAAAATTAAGTTATCATGCCTCCTTCTTTTGTAACTGATATACTAAATCCTAAAATTCATGTGTTGAAGAAAAAGGTGGTTATCATGCATTTGAGGTCGTCATGTATTTGAATAAAAATAGAAAGGACAAATTTAAACATAGTTGCTGCATATAATATATACTACTCAGGACATATATATCTCTAGTATTTACTTGTAGCAACCCCCTAAGTATCCCTGTTGCACATATTGAGTAAGGCTACTTGAATGTAAACACAATAAAAGTGCCACCAAACCAGTGCTAGATGTATCAAGCAATAAGTTTGCTGCAGGTGAATACAGGATGATGCATAGAGGGAATAAAGGTGGCCTATCTCTCTTAACTTATCAGTAGCCCAAAAGTATGTATGTGGTATTGTTTGCATGTAATACACTAAGCATTTGCCATTGGAAATAATTGTACCTACATGCAAGTCCTCATTTATCTGGACTTCTTGTGACCATAGATAATCTGGATTAATGAAAATCCAGATAATCTGGAAACAAATATTAAATGTAAATTATTAATTTATACACACATTTGGATTTAATTAGAGTGGAACTTCAATTCATAATTTTTCGAGGGACTAGATAAAATGGATGGGTGGAAACATATGATATGGCACTTGCAAAAATCATATAAAAATTAGTAATACTGACATATCTTCCTACTCTTTGCAGATGTATCACGTTTATCCACTTGGACCCGAATCTTGTATTTTTTGGCTACAATGAGTTGAGCTTAAAATGAGCCAGCCATTTAGCTAAATAGACTCTTTGTCAAACAAATCCCTCTTCATGTGAATAATTTGAAGTCTTTCTTGAAGCTTCATTGGTTATATGTAATAAATACCAATAATAATAATAATAATAATAATAATAATAATAATAATAATAATATGTCTCTTTGAAAAACTAACAAGAAATAAAGGTAACAGAATAAATGTTCCATTTACATAAATTTCTCTACATCTCGGTAAGAAATTATTGTTAAAAACCTTATTCTTCTATCTACTTCATGCTAATTGAGATAAACATTAAGCAGAAATTGTCTTATTATTTGCTTTCTTGTAAGTAAAAGAGAAATAAGGGAATACATTAGGCCAAAGTGATGTGGTATTGATGAATTTAGCCTCAATGCCCTGGCTCACAGAGTGATCTCCATCTCTAATCCATACCACCTGACACAAGAACTGCAACACTTAAAATACACTTTCCATCAAAACGATTACTCCAAATATGACGCCACGGAGCACTTACCAGAGCCAAAAAAGGGGATCCCCTCACACCGAAATCATCAGAAAAGTCTACCTTACAGCCTTAATTCCATATACCGCCAACTTATCTAGCAGAATACTGGCCAAACATTACATCAGGACCATTCACAAACCACCTCTGAAGATAAAAAACATAGTTAAGACAAATGAAAGACAAACTAGACCTCTAGTCAATGTACTGGGTGTATATTGAATCCATACACTTGCAGAGCCTTATTCATAAGACAAACCAGCAGGACCATAACCACCAGAGTTAATGAACATCCATTTGATACAGCTTGATAAGTCTGATTGAATAGAATCATAGACAACTTCAGCAACACCTCCATCTTAGCCAAATATGACGGTTACTGGGAATGCAGGGTCAATGAGGTATTGGCTATCTACTCTGAGAGGGGTACCCTGATCCAGGATGCTGGATTACAGTTTAGTTCCTCATGGAAACCGGCCATCAACTTCAAAATTAACTGACTCAGTAAAATACACAAAAACACACAATTCAAGCAGTAGCCAAAGTAGGCAAGTTTTCTACAAGGTCTGTGCCACCTGGCACACAGTATATATACAGGTCATTTACCCAATTTAGTCATTCATCATCCTGATGATGGGATTGATGTATGCTCCACATCACCTCACTTGGCTTGAAGCCCGAGACGACCTAGAGTAAAAATATTGTGTTCTTTTTACTCTTTGAACTTTAGGTAGCTTACTGTAAGTTTTACACATGTTCCTTTCATATCCACACTTTCAGACTCTATGGAGGGTTGAGAATGATTCTAATTAAAGAAAAATTTCCACCCCAGCCAGGAATCCAACCCGGAACCTTAGGGTGAAAAGCTGATTTTCAGTTAAATTAAATTCATGATATAAAAGATATTCAAGCTTGTGAGAAAGCTAGAGTGCATAACATGCTATCTGTCCAGCTTTTCAAAAGCTGAAAATTGTGTATGCAATGAATGATTTATGAGATGAAATGAGGATTTGAAGTATAAACTGAGCAATGGGCAATGATGAAGAGGAGAGATAGTAGGCAACTATTATCAGTGAGAAATTACTTTGTAATTGACATTCTGCTGACACGTGGCTGCCTCGGTGTGCTGTTGCCCTATTCATTCGCTGTCCATCTGCAGCAACAAACGTTCCACTGCTTCCTCTAAAATACCTTCTTCTCTCCATGCATACCTCTCGTATGTTGAACTATTTCTCCCCATTTCCCACTAGTTATCTCATATATTCCTTTTCACATTGGGTCCTGTACTTCACTAAACAGAAAACTTTTATTATTTTGGTTAAAGTAACCTCAACTTACTTATCACAGATGTAGGACGTTTTCAAATTACAGTGTCACTCGTGATATTTCTAGGATGAGAACAAGAGCAATTTCTGCAATATATAAAAGATAGTAACGATTATAAATGTAAATCCTTATGATCACTATGTGCAACACAACTGAACTTTTCACAGAATGTAATAAAACAATCAGATTGCAAACAATTGATCAGTCTTGCATGAGAACATGAGCGTAAATTTCCACTGAACCATGTAGGTGTTGCAATGCCGATGACGTTACATCTCTGGTGGTTATGTATTCTTACACTATGATTGGTCAACAACCTGACGAGCCCCTACCAGTAGACAACATACCACAAAAGTGTCAATAACAAGGAAATTTCTCGCCGATAATAAACAGCTGCATTAAAATGAGTTAAATCAACTTTGAAACAGGTTTCTCTTGTAATGAGTTACAGAATTTTTTACTGTGAACTTTTTGTTGTCCTTTTCACCCATCAAATGTATAATTGAAGTACCTAAGTGTTTTGGCAAGCAGTGTATCAGAGATTTAACATTGCAGCTTTGTGGGAGCAATGCAAATACTATGACACGTGCAGCACAATTGTTAGAAGAGAATGCTAAAGTGGATTTTATTGATGTCAACTTGGGATGTCCTGTAGATCTCATATATGAACAGGTAAGGATTTAGAAATGCCTTCTTAATGGTATAGAGATTTTTATACAGTTTTAATGTAATGTAAACAGTTATTGTTAAAAAAGAAATAATCATGCATATATAGGGTGTTAATGAACTACACCGAAATAATTTGCGAGATTGTGCACGTGACTGATATAAGTAATTTGAGATTGGCAATGCATGGTCCCGGATAAATATAGTGCAGCTACATAGCATTAAACGTGTGGGTATCAGGAGCTGATAAGTCGGCGTTAAAGCAAAGCAGGTTGAAAAAATGGCTTAGAATGTCTTTAAAACTGCTGCCCGAGCATAGAAATATCAATTTTTAGCAACTCATTACTAGTGTTCTCAAGATTTAATGTCACAAAAATCTGTAAAATCTCGAACTAATCACTTGACTGTCGACACTGAGCATTCATTAACTATGTTCTTGAGTTATGTAGCCTACTCTGGAGGCGTTTTTTCAACTCCTCTGGTGTCTTAATGGGTAATGCGGGAAGCTGCTATCCCCAAGGTCATGAGTTCGATTCCTATCATAGAGTAAATGTTTTTTATTATTATTTGTTTCATTCCAGACGAAGTACCGCAGTACGTGGCGTACTGGCACTTCTGAAACTTATAGCCGTTTATTCGAAATTTCAATAAACAGGCCATAAGTCTCCTATCAACTACTTATTTAAGTAATCTACATATTCTGTGAAAATATTTCGGTATAGTTCATTAATACCTGTATATGTACAAAGTAATTAATAAAGGGTCATTAAATTATAAGGTAACCAACCCCTCTCCTGTGGCCCCTCTCTACTGAGAGTTGCTGATAAAGTGGTACTGGCAAAGGTGCCATGAAATCCATACCTTAAAGTAAACTTGGAAAGTTAACCTTCAGCTTCCAAGCAGGGAGCATATCAACAAAAATGTTCTCATTCACTTGCCTAGGCTCAGCAGCAGCAACAGGAATCCTTGTGTAATCTACAAGAGCTCAGTGATAACATCATGCAGGAAATCACTAGGATTCCTGCTGATAAGCTTAGGCGAGTGAGCAGCGAGAACATCTTTGCAAGATATTGCTACCTCCAAATATGTATATTTACAGAGTAAAATAATATTTAATAAAATATTGCTTAAAATTGGGATTATGAATTAAAATTATTCATGCAGTGAAGGGAAATGATCATTTTATAGAAATCTATTTCACTAAACCATTATGGTTACTCTAAAACATTCTACATTTCACAGACATGTTTGCATCCTCATCAATGGATATCTGTTAAAGTGTTAGCTTTTGATCTTGAATTTTGGTTATCCTCCAGTGGACCATTAATTACTTGTAGATTATGTCCTTGGTAGGAGGTAGGAATTTCAAAATTCATTAAATCTGCTTATTGTTTCTTTTACGAATATCTTTTTCCATGTGTGCAGTTCTTTTTGATATTGAAATGTTTTATAAAATATTTCTATGTTGTGCTTCCAAAAGTCTGCAGATACTACTTATTTTGATGTTTATGTATACTTAGGTGTCTGAAGTATTCTTTAAGAGAGGTTCAAAGCTTATTTTGTCTTTCCTATGTAAATGGTGTTTCAGTCTTCGCATCTCATTTTATATGTATGTAATGTGTGTATACTTTCTTTTTGGACACTCTGCTCCCTAGTTTTCATTTGATAGCTTTTGCTCAGTTTTGGAAGCAGAACGAATTGAAAACATTGAGAAATGATGTAGGCTTTACACCATGATATCTAGTGACTTTGATGAAAAAGGTTCATTCTCTCTGTAGAATCCAGAGTTCGTACACATGTACATGTGCTGTATTTCGTTTAATAATTCAGCTAGTTCACTTAGTAGATAACCTATTCACCGTAATGCTTGAGGGTCTCAAAGAAAGAAACTCTCTTTGGTTGATAATACTGCAGAAAGACAGCAGGCGAGCTCTCTCTTCTTCCCCCTGGCCCTTGCCTCCTGTTAAAATAACACTTTTTTTTTTTTTGGTGATTAATCTACCACAGATCCCACGTGTGGTCGCTGGGGATCGAACCCAGACTGCCTTGGTGAGGCAAGACAGCAAAGAAAAGGTGTGTGCACAGTAGTGTTAAGTGCATAGTGACAAATCTACTGTATCTATAATTCAGTACAAAGTACAAGGAATGTAAAGTATAATTTTCATTACTTGAACTAGGGCTATGTTTGGAAAGAAACATGCAAATGTTGTAATAAGTAGCTGTTTCTTTGGAGCATATTTAAAATCATTACATGCACAGTTAATGTTTGACATGTGTGATTAATACTGAGAATAATATGAACCTATCCACATTATGATTGGATATCTCTAGTATTCATTGTAGGAACTGGTAGTAAGTTCACTGTGCAGTGTGGAGGAGGGTGTAATGTAACCTAGTATGTAATTAAAAGTCATGTATTTATTCATGAATATGTAGTTTATCTGGTTTTGTTGCATTACAGCAGTAGCATTCTTGCCTATACCACTGATTACTAAAATTGAGGATTTTGTGACAGTGATCATACTGTATATAAAGTATTATTTGAGTTGATTGTAACACTTTTACATCATTTACATTTTGTAATTAAGGGCATGTTTCGGAAGCTCTTTGCTTCCATTATTAACTTTTCCCCAGCTGCCTGTCTCGTGGTTTGCAGATGTTGTGGTGGATGGGTTTGCCTCAGGTGGTGGATTTAAGAATCTCTGGACAAGGATGTCTTCAGGAAGGATCTCGAAGTTCATTAAGTTCCTGTTTTTCCAGATGTGGATATTCTCCCAGGTTTCCAATTTTCAACTGCTTCTTATGTGTTTTACTCAACTCAGTGTTTTTTTCTATGTTGGTTCTCTCGAAAAATGCCATGCCATTTTGTGTTACTGTTTTAATTTTATGTTCCTGAAGTGTTCCTTGTTCCTAATTGCAAAATTTTTCTTTGCTTATATAAAATTTGTCACAGTCCAAGCAATTTATCTAGTATATTTCGACTTTGTTATCTGTTGGAATTACATCTTTGATTTTTGAATGCAAGAGATTTTTAATAGAAAAATTATATGTAGGAGCTAGGATAATATTTTGTTCTTTGAAGATTTTTTTGAACTTGTTGAAACATTGGGTGGTATGTAAATTTCTTGAATGTGGAATCTATGTGGTGAGGGTGATGGTGTCTTTGATGCATTTCTTTCTTTTGGCTATGTTTATTTTGTTGTGAACTAGTTGTTTGTTAAAACCATCAGTATGTTAACTAATCTGTGCATGAGGCTGTTAATTACTGTATGGGATGTGGGGTTGTAACTGTTGCTTTTTATGTAGTTGTCGGAGTGTGTAGGTTTTCTTTATATGCCAAATTTTAATTTGTTGTGTTTTTTAATTACTTTTAAGCCTAAGAAGCTAATTGTCCATTTGTTTCCTGTAAGTTCAACATTTGGTTGCATCTTCTACATGCTTCTCGTGGAATATGGCAAAATATCAATGTATTTGTACCACTTTGGTGACCCGTGTCTCCATCTCAGTCGTAAATGTATCTGCCAGCACAGGCGATAGTGGGTTTCCCAATCAAAATGAGTGCTAACAAGGTAGGACCCAATTTAATATTCATTGATAATGTAGATACCATAGCCAAACACAAGAAGGATATAATTTTGTTCACAAAATTACAAGAGAAAAAAAAGGAAAATAGGTGTAGATATCTGGTTTATAAACTTTTGCATTATCCCAAAATTCGTAAAAAAAGTCTAAAAATTTGACAACAATAGTAGACAACAAACCAGAGAAAAGATTAGTCCTGGAAATCGAAAAGCATAAGCATTATGTGAACAGAAGTGACACAGAATTGAAATTATATGATTTGGATTTCAAACTTGCAAAGACTTTGGGTAATGTGATTTGGCAGAATTCCCTGTTTACTGCATAATCTGCAGGGAAACAAAGTAAAAACACAAAACAAAAGCAATAGTGGGAAGATTAAAGATCGCAAAAGGTCATTAACCCCTCCAAATAAGATTACAACCAATCTAAAATGGAATTGCTGAAGAAAGGTTTAAAAACATGCTTAAGATTTTCTTATGGGATAGGGGACTATATAGCTGACACTGAAATAGCCATCAAAAGTTAGAATGAAAAAAAAAAAAAATTGCAAAATTATTCAACAAATCAAGGACATTTGATAATGGCAATGCAATAATAATTCTGGATGAAACTGATTATACAGATAGAATGCAAATCCACCTAGAACTGTACACCAAAATAGAAAAGAATCTCTATAGTCTTTCATAAAAGCAATAAACATAGCTATTAAAGATAGTTCAGTAATAGCAAAAAAGATGCTAACAGAATAAAAGTAAACATCTGTCACTCCCCAGAATCTACGGCTTACCAATAATTTATAAACCAGGAAACTTAGTGAGGCCTATCTTTAATAATATAGATGCACCAACATACAAACTTGCAAAATAGTTAACAGGTCATTCAAGAAATTTGACAGTCTGAATCTAAAAAACTCTTTGGAACTAGTAGAGAAGTTAAAACATTGAAATAGAAGAAACAAGCATATTGGTCTCCTTTGATGTTACGGCACTTTTCCCAAGTTTACCAATTGACCAATTGAAAAACTTGGTAACTTAATTAAGAAATGGCTAGTTTCAATAAAGACCCAAAGGAATAGAAGAATACATTAAGTTGTACATACAGCAAAATTATTTCACATTTAATGGAATGGTATATCATAAAAAATCTGGGCTGGTCATGGAAGGCACACTATCGCCAGTGCTGCGGATATATTTATGAGTGAGATGTATGTGCAGGTCACCAAAGCTTTCCCATAGATGTTCAAAGTGTGTTACAGATAAGTTGATATTTTATCATAGTCTTGGAGAAGCATGTAGAAGATACAACCAAATGTTGAACTTACAGGAAATGACAATATAGTTTACAATGGAAAAGGAAACAAATGGACAATTAGCTTCTTAGACTTAAAAGTAATTAAAAATACAACAAATTAAAATTTGGCATATACAGAAAACGTACACACTCCAACTACATCAAAAGCAACAGTTACAACCCCACATCCCATGCAATTATTAACAGCCTCATGCACAGATCAGTTAACATACTGATGGACATGAAATAGTACACCAGTGAATTGAATAGCAAAAAAAATCAAAAAAAATCTTCAAAGAACAGAATATTATCATTGCACCTACAAATAATTTTTCTGTTAAAAATCTCTTGCATTCAAAAGCCAAAGATGTAATTCCAACACATAACAGAGCTGGAATACCAGATAAATTGCTTGGACTGTGATACATTTTACATAGTAAAACAAAGAGAAATTTGGTAACTAGGAACAAGGAACACTTCAGGAACATAAAATTAAAACAGTAAGATAAATCAGCAGTGACATGGAATTTTTTTGGAGAGAATACCACAACATAGAAAAAAACACTGAGTTTAGTAAAGCACATAAAAATTGTTGGGAATTGGAAATCTGGGAGAATATCCACATCTGGTAAAATTGGAACAACTTATTGACCTTCGAGATCCCACCTGGAGACATCTTTGTCCAGGAATTCTTAAATCCACCACAATATCTGCAAACCATAACACCGGCAGTTGAGGAAAAGTTGATAATGGAATCAAAGAGCTTCCGAAACATGTCCTTAATTATAAAACGTAAGTGATGTAAAAAGTGTTACAATCAAATAATACTATATAAAAATATCACCTTAACACCCATCACCTATCAACTCTTAATAGGTGCAAAGACGATAGAGATAAGTCAGATGCTGTTTATGATGATGAGTGATAAAAGCCACACAGGATATAACTCCATGAAGTCTTGCTCAGTGATTGGTTTTCGAGATCACATTAAAACTTTCACCAGCTGTTTCAGTAAATTCTACTGAAATTAAAACTTCACTTGTCAGCCTTGCAGTTTACTAGAAAAAATTAAAATTATTTATTTTATATATTTTTTGTTATTTCATTTATACCCCATATAGTTCTTTCAGGAGCATTTCCCTATGGAACATATTATCCATCTAATTGGTGTTAATTTATGCACTGTAGTTGCTAGGTTTCTATTCATCTTTAATTTTAATCATTAGATCACATACCCACATTCAATTCATACTTTCCAGACTCTGGGGAGGATAGAGAGTCATCTGGGCTAGAGAAAAATCCCTATCCCCCAGCCGGGAATCAAACCCCTCACACAGCAGACAGGTGCTTTACTGGCTGAGCTACGGGATCAGCCTTATATTTTTGTATGCAAATTAACACAAAGGAAGTGAGTTTTTAACAATTTGCAAAACTTGCAGCTTCTAAGTATTGGAATTTCTTTCTGTGGGATTGGAACACTAAGAACAGAGGAATGTCATTGAATATAATGACTCTTGTCATTAAGTTTATGACTTATTTTATTCCTGTTTGCTCAAATGGAATGAAGTAAAGTGGCAAACAAACAATTTCAGAAATATACTGTTCCATTTTAATGATAGAGGTTTACTATTCAGTTAAGTGTAATCTATGTTTTACTCTAAACTGCTTAGTTACTTCACTGTGCATTCGCATTAATGTTTTTATTGAGATTTTGTATTGTTTGTAATACTTCTGTGACTTATAATTTGTGATTGCAGTTTCTCTTAATGTGGAATTTAAAGTGCCTTTATACCCTGTTGTGATTAT